>CM060946.1:154319121-155757717 GCA_030765085.1 Allium cepa | reverse complement strand
AAGTTAAATGAAAGCTGTAAACATTTGACTTAGAGAACAATTGAGTGAAATCTTAACTAATGTAAACTTCATCATATTGACATCCATAACTGTGAATCATAGGAAGAAGGTAAATAAATGAACTTAACCAAACTATTTATGTTGAATATTGAAAATTTGAATAAATAAATAGTTAAGAAAATTAAGGGAATGGGAATAAAAATTTATTTATAATTTGGAATTTTAATTACGGTGAAAAGGGTTAACTGCAATTAAAAGTAAGTTGAGATGGAAATCAAGTTATTTATTTAATTTGGTTTAAGATGAGAGTGTATAAGTATAAGATTAGGTAATTTGTGAGAATAAATTTATAATTCCCAATTAATAAGAAAGTGCAGGAATTAAAATTGCAAATTTATATACCTATAAATTTTTACTCACATCCAAGCTTGTTAAATTTATTGGGATTAATTGAACTATCTAAGTAATGAAATTTGGCCAATAATAGGAGTTGAAACATAAAAATTGATTTTTTATGATTTATTTAAATTGATTTAATAATATTAAAAATAGCCATTTTTGTCACGGACTCGGATTTCGACGAAACCAGTTTCATCGGATCCGTATCGGTGAATTGTTATAGGGTTTCAAGTTTCGTATCGATCGGACTTGTCGTTTGATCGTACGGACGCGAAACGCCTTGAAATCAATTTTATTAAAAATCAATTTGAAATCAATTTGAGAATCTTGTTTTCAACATAACTTCTTCATACGATCGAATTTGGTCGCGAAACTTTTTCCATCGCGTTCAGAATATTTTAAAACACCTATTTGGATATATAGTTTTAACAAATTCGATTCCGGAGGCATAGCGGGCTTTTTGGGCCGTATTTTATTCCGTACGTTCGCTTATCCAGTCCATTTTCTCTATCGCTAGCCTACCTATGTATATACAGCTATAAACCCTAGTCTCTATTCTTTAGCTGTACGTTCAATTCTTCACTCTTTTCTCCTCCCCAAATGTATACACTTCAGATCCAGTTTCAATGGCAAATCAAAAGCCAAAACTCAAAAAAATTCAGAAAATTCCACAAAAAATATATGTTCATCTTCTCGAAGCGCGTAATCTGCTAGTGAAATTTGTTTCTCGATTGGATATGTGGTTTGCTCAGAAATAATCAAACAGTGCCAGCCGTTCATAGTTCGTTCGCTCGTTTCAACGGTGGATCTTCATTTCTAGGACGATGAGGGGGCACTGCAGCGTAGAGCTCGACGAAGGAGGCCGATCCATACGGCTACTTGGGTCGTTAGGATGTTGGTGGCGTATGAATTGGTCAAAGAACTGACCGTGCACGCGTTCGGCCTGGGTGATCGGCGAAGGCCTAGGGGAGGCCGGTCGCTGGTGGAAGGGGCGGCCGGAGTGGCTCTGCCCAATGGCGTGCTTCGATCATACTGTAGGGGTTTGTAGGCACGGCGAAGATGGAAGGTAGGGTTTGCAAGAGGCGGCTGGGAAGTTGATGAGGAGGGTTCGAATGCTATTTTCTCTGGTAGCAGTGCACGTGAGAAGGCACGTGGCCTGGGTGTGAAAGTGAGTTTAATTTGTATTAATTATTTAAATTGTTTTCGACTCATTTAATCTTAATAACTTTTACGTACGAATTCCGTTTCACACGAAACTTTTTTTGTTAGGTTCGTATTTAAATTCTGGATCTGATGACGCTGGTTTGGACGGATTTGGAGACCGTCAAATTTTTGGGTTTAAATCGAATTTGAATTCGATTTAAATTCAAAAGGTGAGTGTTTTAACCCACTCACAATTACTAGAAGCTTTTATGTTTGTTAAATAAATTTCAGAAATGAATAGAAATTTATTTATGAGCTTTTGGCATGTTATTTCATCCACATCTGTCGAATTGCAGTTTATTTGATTTAGCTGTTAATTTAATTGATTTATTGCGTATTTATTTGACTGTTAGGAATTTTGTTTGCATATGAAATGCTAGTTAACAGTTATATAAATTATCTCTAAATATTTATGGTTAGATTAATAGTTGAAATTTAATTTGAACGAACTGACAGTTATTACCCGTTGCAGATTACCGAACTAATATTGTTATTGATTGATATTGGTTGATAGTGATTGATATTGATTGATGGTTGAAATTGGGTGATGGATGTGTTGTTGAATGGATGATTTATGTGGATATTATTAAACTGCCAGTTAGCATGCATTTTACATTTTCGGGATTGCGGTTTGAAATGATATACAACCGCAGTTTATTTTAAATTGCGGATTGAAATGATAAATATCCGTATCACTTGACCATAGGATAGAAAATTATATACAGGCACCGCGGTCTATATATAACTATTTTAATGTGATTTCTATGGTTTGGATGGAATACGGTTTATAATAATCTTAAATTTTATACTGTATAAATATTTTTCTTCCGTATTTATGTACATGAAAAGTTGGAAATTTTGAAATAAAAAGGTGTATAAATTCCCTTAGTAAAATGGAAGAAAATTTAGAAAATGGAGTTGGATAAATTTATATCATATGTTTAAATGTTAAGTTTGGAAATTTAAGATATGATATTTATAATTGGATTTTTCCCAAGAAAAAATTTGAAATGAATATTCTAATATGAATTTGAATTGGAAAAATATTCTAATATAAATTGGAATCGAAAAATACATATGTTTTATTACTAGAAATTGGAGTTGTTTAAGGATTTATGTGAATATTCAAACTAAATAATAAAACATTTAATTTGTTGAAAGAATATATTCCAATTTTAGTTTTTGAATATTAATACTCCAATGGATTTATATATATGGAAATTGAAATGGTTTTGGAACTTAAGAGTGATATCTAAATTATGGTCTTAACTTTAGATAAAGAAATATTTCCATAAAGCCATATAACTTATTTCTTTACAAAGTGACAGTAAAGTTAAGCCCTTGAAATTCATATACCGTTGAATATCCAAACCATTTGAGTTTTAAAAGTTATGGTTGAAATTATGGATTTCCAAAAATATTATGCTTTGAAAATATTCGATTTTCAGATATTATGAAGTTAAAGCCTTTTTATTATTGGAAAGAAATTATATTTGGGATAAGTGGTAAAATATGGTTTTGGGTTTTGGAATGATATCGTAATATTATGGTTTTGAAATGGATTATATTCTGGTTTTAAAAGTATAAACTGTTTTAAATAACCGCGGTGTTATAATAACGATGGGTTGGCAAAGAGACCGGGATCGGATATGGACATACTCTCTGTCGATACCGAAAACCACTTTGACTAACCGTGTACGCGGTGGAGATTCCAGAATGAAGTAGGTTGGTGGCGACGATTCCTGTAAGGTAAATACGTGGACCCGACTCCCGTGAGTTGGCATAAGGTGGCTAAAACAGGAGCGATCGACGGGTTAATGAGGTCATTCCTCTGATCGGACACTCCTCTTCGATATTATACTATGACTTTGGATTGATTCAGTGGCCACTTCTATTTTTTTTGATTTGGGGAGTTGTTTCGAGGTGGGCGGTTGCTGCGGCTTCGCGTTACCATCGGCCCGGAAGCGTAATTGGTATATCTACCCTGGCATTGCCTAGTTGTGCCGTGTCACCTACCCTATCGCGCCTTGTACGAGTTTGGTTTTCTCCCGTAGCCCGTGTGGTATCCTCTAGTGGCTTCCCGATCAGGAGGGACTATGATATTGGATGGACTACTGGGACTATTATGTGTTAAGGGCTATATGGGTAACCCCTTAACGCTATTAAAAAGTAAGTTTATTTTATAAATAGACACTATTATAATAACGCAATATACTACATAGTAAATAGTTTAACGGATCCTTAGGAGATGTAAATCCCGAGCATCTTTTGAGTTACTGTACTCATATTTATTTCTGTTTATTTAACTCACATAAGATATTCTAGTCTGACTCGAGTGTTTTTGTCTTTTCAAATTCGCTCGGGTCAGTCCGAGCGTTTCAGGATAGCAGGTTTTAGCTTTGGAGGACGAAGACGAAGATTCAGTATTATTTTATATATAGTATTGCACTACACACTCTTTCTATTCCGCTGCATTGTTGTATTTGGTATGTGTAACTCTGATATTCATTGTATAAGAAAAATCAAGCTTTTGTAAACTGTTTATGAACTGTATACTTGTTACTATATTTTATCCTTCCGCTGTGAGATTCTATTTTCGTTTTATTTCTTCTCTATTTTTCTTATTTACCCCATAACACTCCTCCCTTGCGTATGCTTTGAATCGGCACGTGTGTCGTTTAAAGTGTGCGAAAAGGCGGGATGTTACAGTTGGTATCAGAGCTTTGGTTTAGCGATAAACCTTGGCTTTGTGGGGTTTGACTCTTTGTTAATAGGGTAGAAATATCCTATGGGAGTCGCTGAGTGTATATATGAGAGAGCGTACTTGTTAGTATTAATAAAAAATTTTGATATTGTGTTAATCTGTTCCGCTTTGTATTTATAAATTCTGGTTGATGCATGGGACGCTATGCCATCAATAGGGATTTCTAAACACTTAATAGGACAGGCCGACATAATATTAGTTTTTAATATAGGTGAATGAAATAATTTTGCCTATCATATTTTCTATATATAAAAATATTTTATAAAGATATATATATTTGGTTGCTATAGATTGGATGTTAGGCAATAAAAATATTTATAATAACTGAAGCTAAGTTGAAATTATGATAAATCAAATGGGAGATTTTAGAACTTAAGTCCGGGATTTTTGAAATGTGCTTTCAAAGAATTTATGAAAAATAATGATTTGGTTTATAAGAAATTTCTTATATAAAAAGTATAATTTGGAAGTATAATAATATTGTCATATATATGTTTTCCGATATGAATATTCCGTTTTAAATTCGGGAAATTTGTTTTAAAAGAAGATTTTGGGGAAATAAATTATGTACTTTTCTCTCCGTCGCTGGAAAATAAATTCGGTGATGACGGCCGCATCATCGACTTTCATTTTCGAGTTTCGAAGGGGAAAGGCCGCTGTAGTAAATACTACTACAGAATTGTTTTGAATTTATTTGAAATTTTAATTGTTTAAAGATAATTGGAGATATAAGAGTTGTAAGAAATTATATTATCTATTATTTTAAAGTAATTTTGAAATTTGACCCGGTATTAAATTCTTAAATTTCCATTAATAAATTGTTTAAAATTATGTTAGTGAAAAAAAAAGGGGTTAAGTAATAAATAAATTAAAACCTCTAATTTAATTAAGAGAATTATTGCAAGGATATAAAGAGAAAGTGAATACGTAGGAGAGAGAATAGTAATAAGGATTAACATTGAATTGAATTAAAGAATGGAGATTTAACTTGTATAAGTTCAATTGCAATTTCTTTAACATAAATAACTTACCCAAATATAAAAGTTGAAATGTTAAATAAGAAACTAGAATTGAATATTTTACAAGTAGGAATTTAGGAAAAATTGAAGTATTCAATAAACGACTGTATAAATAAGAATTTAATGGTATAAACTTAAGTTATGATTGAAATTTTACTAAAAAAAAAAAATAAGTTAAGAATTACTAATAGGTGATATGAACTTAAAGTAAATAAAATGAAATTCTAAATAAGAATTGATTGTAGGATTATTAACTTAAGTATGTTTTAATTTCCTCTATTCCAATATAATGGAAACCTCCACATTAAATAAATGAATGAGATTAAAGGTAAGTAACAAATATATATATATTAATTAAAGGAATTAAGAAGAAACATGTAAATTGTCACTTACATTCTTAAAATATATATAACTTACCATAAAATAAAAGTTGAAATGTTAGTAAGAATATGTAAAAGAAAATCTTGCAAGTAAAGCTTGAAGCAATAAAGGTATTCAATAAATTGCTGTTATTAATGAGAATTTATTTTATAAACTTAAGTAATAAAAGGAAACTTAAGTAATAAAAAGGAAATACAAATATAATGAATTTGGTGATAATTGGAAAATAAACTTGTAAGAAACAAAGAAATCCCTCATAAATGAAGGAAAGAAAAATCAAAACACTGAATTATGAAATAAATGTATAATGAGATATTTTGGTGTTGATTTGAATTGTTGGTTGATGTATGTTGTTGGGTAAGGAATTATGGAGTTGTTAGATTTACAAATAATCTATCTTTGTTCCATCTTAGGCTGTTGAGCAACGGATGTACTTGATAGTTATTCTTCATTCGTACAACTTCAGAATTTGAACCCGAACAACTAATTGTTGTTTGATTAAATGATTGTTTGTTGAATGTGGTGTGTGCTGTTGAGAAAAAAATTGTGGTTGTTGCATTTGATTGGATATGAATGATTGAATCCACCTAAACCTTTCACTGTAAAATAAATATTTAACCTTTTAGATTTTATAAGTGAATACAGGTGTTGGAAGCAACTGCTACTGCTGTTGGTTCCAAAATAATAAAGCGTATATTGCCCGACAATAGGTACGTTTTCGGATTACGTTTAAAGCGATATTTTATATATTTTTCCCGTGTTGGGATATAATATTTTGATTATATATGTAATATACTTGTATATTTGGATATTATATTTTCTCCAGAGTCCCTCCGTACAAAGGAGACTCTGCCAAAAATTTTCGAAAATTTTGGACTTAGAATTTTGTTAAAATATTTTTCCAACTTTAATAACTCAAGTATTAAAGGATATAATGATTATAAAACAGGAATATTTCATTTAGGAGGATTAATCCAGGAAAATATTGTTTATAAATTAAAAATTGAAATAAAAAGTACTGTTTATTCTTCCTCCTCCCTTCTTTCCTTTTCGGGGACGAAAAGTTTTGAGTGGGGGAGATTGTAACGACCTGATAAATTTATGATTTTTTTTATAAATTTAATTTATATGTTTGCTAATTTAATCCAGTATAAAATTAAAGTCTTAGGATTTTTAAAAGGATGAATGTAGGAGTTAGATAGTAACTGTAATTACAGGTAGAGATTTAGAAGGTTATATGATATAGATTTGAAAATAACTGAAAGTTGTGTTGTAGTTATAAGTCTTAATTTGTTGGTTTAATGGTATTAATGTAACAATAACTGAATTGGATTACATACACACAAACATTTGAAAATTTATTAGGTGGACTAAATTGGTTAAAGTTCATAAGTTGTGCATTTCAATTTAGTAGAAATTCTAAACGATAAACGAAGATTTAAATAAACGCTAAATTAAAACTATGTAAAATGGTGACTTAAGGCCTAGTTATAGGAATTGGAATATAATCCAATTTGAATTAAGTATAAAAAGGATTTGATTTATATGTAAGTTATTTTTCAGAGTATTGAATAAAAATTTGGAATCCAATTTTAATTAATGAAAATAACGTTAGTATTA
Source organism: Allium cepa (assembly GCA_030765085.1). Classification (NCBI taxonomy): domain Eukaryota; kingdom Viridiplantae; phylum Streptophyta; class Magnoliopsida; order Asparagales; family Amaryllidaceae; genus Allium; species Allium cepa. Next base: position 155,750,331 of record CM060946.1, on the reverse strand, counting down.
GTAATAAATAGATTTCAACGCAGTAACCAAATGAATGGGATAAAATGAATATATATTGAATAGAAATGAAATAAAAATGGGTCACCTTTAGATGGAGTAAAATTTAAGAAACCTATAAATGTGGAATTAGTAAACATTTGTAAAAAAAAATATTGCCTAGAATAAAATTCATTTAATATAAGAATTCAAAGGTGGAAGATTTACATTTGGATTGAAAGGTATGATTAATTGAATTGGTGATTTGGGGAATTTAATCCAAGGGTTACTCTAAAAATAAATACGGATAAAAAGAGGTTAAACTAAGGAGGGGCATTAATTGATTTTAAGGCTTATTTAATACGTTAATAGGCAAGACTCCGCATTCATACATTTATACAAAGCTAAATAGAAGCACAAGTGTGATATAATGTAAATAGATGGGTATCAACCTTTATTTATATGTTAAAGGGGATTTAATTTCTATTGTATAAAAACCGCAATTTAATGAAGATTGAAATAGCTAATTCATACGTTAGTTGATTTAGCTGGAATATGAAGATATTTAACGGAATAGTGAAATCAAATGGGAATGGGTTTCCATTGTTCATTTGAATTCACATTCATCATAAAAAAAAAAAAACTTATTTGAAAACCAAAGGAATAATAAAGGAATCAAGACTTAATTAGTAATTTGGATTTATTGCAACATTTAATACCATAGAATTTAGTAAAGCTTATTCAAATTTCAGTTGACCATTTGTGATATAACTTTTTGAAAACAAGACTTTATTTATGAATTGAGTATTTGATTCAACGAATGGTAATTACTTCATTTAAAAATGGAATTTAACGTAAATTAGTACGTTATTAAAGTTAAATGAAAGCTGTAAACATTTGACTTAGAGAACAATTGAGTGAAATCTTAACTAATGTAAACTTCATCATATTGACATCCATAACTGTGAATCATAGGAAGAAGGTAAATAAATGAACTTAACCAAACTATTTATGTTGAATATTGAAAATTTGAATAAATAAATAGTTAAGAAAATTAAGGGAATGGGAATAAAAATTTATTTATAATTTGGAATTTTAATTACGGTGAAAAGGGTTAACTGCAATTAAAAGTAAGTTGAGATGGAAATCAAGTTATTTATTTAATTTGGTTTAAGATGAGAGTGTATAAGTATAAGATTAGGTAATTTGTGAGAATAAATTTATAATTCCCAATTAATAAGAAAGTGCAGGAATTAAAATTGCAAATTTATATACCTATAAATTTTTACTCACATCCAAGCTTGTTAAATTTATTGGGATTAATTGAACTATCTAAGTAATGAAATTTGGCCAATAATAGGAGTTGAAACATAAAAATTGATTTTTTATGATTTATTTAAATTGATTTAATAATATTAAAAATAGCCATTTTTGTCACGGACTCGGATTTCGACGAAACCAGTTTCATCGGATCCGTATCGGTGAATTGTTATAGGGTTTCAAGTTTCGTATCGATCGGACTTGTCGTTTGATCGTACGGACGCGAAACGCCTTGAAATCAATTTTATTAAAAATCAATTTGAAATCAATTTGAGAATCTTGTTTTCAACATAACTTCTTCATACGATCGAATTTGGTCGCGAAACTTTTTCCATCGCGTTCAGAATATTTTAAAACACCTATTTGGATATATAGTTTTAACAAATTCGATTCCGGAGGCATAGCGGGCTTTTTGGGCCGTATTTTATTCCGTACGTTCGCTTATCCAGTCCATTTTCTCTATCGCTAGCCTACCTATGTATATACAGCTATAAACCCTAGTCTCTATTCTTTAGCTGTACGTTCAATTCTTCACTCTTTTCTCCTCCCCAAATGTATACACTTCAGATCCAGTTTCAATGGCAAATCAAAAGCCAAAACTCAAAAAAATTCAGAAAATTCCACAAAAAATATATGTTCATCTTCTCGAAGCGCGTAATCTGCTAGTGAAATTTGTTTCTCGATTGGATATGTGGTTTGCTCAGAAATAATCAAACAGTGCCAGCCGTTCATAGTTCGTTCGCTCGTTTCAACGGTGGATCTTCATTTCTAGGACGATGAGGGGGCACTGCAGCGTAGAGCTCGACGAAGGAGGCCGATCCATACGGCTACTTGGGTCGTTAGGATGTTGGTGGCGTATGAATTGGTCAAAGAACTGACCGTGCACGCGTTCGGCCTGGGTGATCGGCGAAGGCCTAGGGGAGGCCGGTCGCTGGTGGAAGGGGCGGCCGGAGTGGCTCTGCCCAATGGCGTGCTTCGATCATACTGTAGGGGTTTGTAGGCACGGCGAAGATGGAAGGTAGGGTTTGCAAGAGGCGGCTGGGAAGTTGATGAGGAGGGTTCGAATGCTATTTTCTCTGGTAGCAGTGCACGTGAGAAGGCACGTGGCCTGGGTGTGAAAGTGAGTTTAATTTGTATTAATTATTTAAATTGTTTTCGACTCATTTAATCTTAATAACTTTTACGTACGAATTCCGTTTCACACGAAACTTTTTTTGTTAGGTTCGTATTTAAATTCTGGATCTGATGACGCTGGTTTGGACGGATTTGGAGACCGTCAAATTTTTGGGTTTAAATCGAATTTGAATTCGATTTAAATTCAAAAGGTGAGTGTTTTAACCCACTCACAATTACTAGAAGCTTTTATGTTTGTTAAATAAATTTCAGAAATGAATAGAAATTTATTTATGAGCTTTTGGCATGTTATTTCATCCACATCTGTCGAATTGCAGTTTATTTGATTTAGCTGTTAATTTAATTGATTTATTGCGTATTTATTTGACTGTTAGGAATTTTGTTTGCATATGAAATGCTAGTTAACAGTTATATAAATTATCTCTAAATATTTATGGTTAGATTAATAGTTGAAATTTAATTTGAACGAACTGACAGTTATTACCCGTTGCAGATTACCGAACTAATATTGTTATTGATTGATATTGGTTGATAGTGATTGATATTGATTGATGGTTGAAATTGGGTGATGGATGTGTTGTTGAATGGATGATTTATGTGGATATTATTAAACTGCCAGTTAGCATGCATTTTACATTTTCGGGATTGCGGTTTGAAATGATATACAACCGCAGTTTATTTTAAATTGCGGATTGAAATGATAAATATCCGTATCACTTGACCATAGGATAGAAAATTATATACAGGCACCGCGGTCTATATATAACTATTTTAATGTGATTTCTATGGTTTGGATGGAATACGGTTTATAATAATCTTAAATTTTATACTGTATAAATATTTTTCTTCCGTATTTATGTACATGAAAAGTTGGAAATTTTGAAATAAAAAGGTGTATAAATTCCCTTAGTAAAATGGAAGAAAATTTAGAAAATGGAGTTGGATAAATTTATATCATATGTTTAAATGTTAAGTTTGGAAATTTAAGATATGATATTTATAATTGGATTTTTCCCAAGAAAAAATTTGAAATGAATATTCTAATATGAATTTGAATTGGAAAAATATTCTAATATAAATTGGAATCGAAAAATACATATGTTTTATTACTAGAAATTGGAGTTGTTTAAGGATTTATGTGAATATTCAAACTAAATAATAAAACATTTAATTTGTTGAAAGAATATATTCCAATTTTAGTTTTTGAATATTAATACTCCAATGGATTTATATATATGGAAATTGAAATGGTTTTGGAACTTAAGAGTGATATCTAAATTATGGTCTTAACTTTAGATAAAGAAATATTTCCATAAAGCCATATAACTTATTTCTTTACAAAGTGACAGTAAAGTTAAGCCCTTGAAATTCATATACCGTTGAATATCCAAACCATTTGAGTTTTAAAAGTTATGGTTGAAATTATGGATTTCCAAAAATATTATGCTTTGAAAATATTCGATTTTCAGATATTATGAAGTTAAAGCCTTTTTATTATTGGAAAGAAATTATATTTGGGATAAGTGGTAAAATATGGTTTTGGGTTTTGGAATGATATCGTAATATTATGGTTTTGAAATGGATTATATTCTGGTTTTAAAAGTATAAACTGTTTTAAATAACCGCGGTGTTATAATAACGATGGGTTGGCAAAGAGACCGGGATCGGATATGGACATACTCTCTGTCGATACCGAAAACCACTTTGACTAACCGTGTACGCGGTGGAGATTCCAGAATGAAGTAGGTTGGTGGCGACGATTCCTGTAAGGTAAATACGTGGACCCGACTCCCGTGAGTTGGCATAAGGTGGCTAAAACAGGAGCGATCGACGGGTTAATGAGGTCATTCCTCTGATCGGACACTCCTCTTCGATATTATACTATGACTTTGGATTGATTCAGTGGCCACTTCTATTTTTTTTGATTTGGGGAGTTGTTTCGAGGTGGGCGGTTGCTGCGGCTTCGCGTTACCATCGGCCCGGAAGCGTAATTGGTATATCTACCCTGGCATTGCCTAGTTGTGCCGTGTCACCTACCCTATCGCGCCTTGTACGAGTTTGGTTTTCTCCCGTAGCCCGTGTGGTATCCTCTAGTGGCTTCCCGATCAGGAGGGACTATGATATTGGATGGACTACTGGGACTATTATGTGTTAAGGGCTATATGGGTAACCCCTTAACGCTATTAAAAAGTAAGTTTATTTTATAAATAGACACTATTATAATAACGCAATATACTACATAGTAAATAGTTTAACGGATCCTTAGGAGATGTAAATCCCGAGCATCTTTTGAGTTACTGTACTCATATTTATTTCTGTTTATTTAACTCACATAAGATATTCTAGTCTGACTCGAGTGTTTTTGTCTTTTCAAATTCGCTCGGGTCAGTCCGAGCGTTTCAGGATAGCAGGTTTTAGCTTTGGAGGACGAAGACGAAGATTCAGTATTATTTTATATATAGTATTTCACTACACACTCTTTCTATTCCGCTGCATTGTTGTATTTGGTATGTGTAACTCTGATATTCATTGTATAAGAAAAATCAAGCTTTTGTAAACTGTTTATGAACTGTATACTTGTTACTATATTTTATCCTTCCGCTGTGAGATTCTATTTTCGTTTTATTTCTTCTCTATTTTTCTTATTTACCCCATAACACTCCTCCCTTGCGTATGCTTTGAATCGGCACGTGTGTCGTTTAAAGTGTGCGAAAAGGCGGGATGTTACATATAGAGTTGTTTATTGATAAAACAATTTTCAACCATTTTATCAATATTTTCCCAAAGTAAATATTTTTGTAAATATTTATTCAAAATAAGATTACCAATATGTTTGTTTCAAAAATCATAATCTATATTTTAAAAAGCTTATTCTTTTTAATATTTAAAAAAAATATGATTTATCAAATTAATAAATTTGCAGGTCGTTACGTACTTCTCCCTTAAAAAAATTTCTTCCTCGAAATTTCAATGCAAAACCCCAAAGGTGTTTGCCTAAATTATTTATTTTTAAACTTACACCCGTATGATGTATATAGATCATCTGTATGCAATATCTGATTTGATATACTATTCGAATCCACAACTTACCTTCTGAACTGGTATGGATCTTTTGATCCTCTAGCACGGACTTCGATCAGGCTCAGAAACTTCTATTTTCCTTGCATAGCTCTCAACTATGATAGAAAATGTAATGATCCAACTACAAATCCTCATCTATGTTTGCCCTAAAGCATCGAGTGGTAAATCCTTTTTGGATATCAAAATCCTATTTCAAATCTTTAGGATAAATTTGTGTTATGAAATAATTCTTATAAAATGCATATGCTTTTATTTTTTCCAAAATATATAGAAAATCTTGGTTTAAGTTTTAAATTTTTATAAAGATATAGTTTTATTTTTATGAAATTTTCTTAAGTATGTGTATTTACATTTGAATAAATTCATAAACAAAAGGCATAATTATATTATACATGCTTAATATTTTACATTCATCCTTATCTTACATACATCACTTCTCCTTGCATACTTGAACCATTCTTAAGTCCTTCTAAACCCACTTGGTTTTCATAACACCGATACAAACATGACTACCTTACAAGCCATACATATATATACTACTACATTGTATTAATACTAGATAGGTGTTTCCAAATCTTCCAGTCTACATCATAATCACTCCTCCAAGTCCAATTGCGACATTCCATTACTGTATCTAAAATCAAACAAGATTCTCCATCGTCATAACTATCATCATGTTCATTATTTGCTTCATTTCCATCCTCAATCTATGGTATCATATCCACTTCATATGGCAGCCAGGGCTAGTTCCTTGGCACCTGCCCGAGTCCAGCTGGCACTACTTGTATAACTTCTCCTTCTTCTAGTTCTTCTAAGCCTTGCACTTCTTCTTTCTTGGGATCCTCAAATTCTTCTTCTTCGTCCCCAATGTTGCCCCAATGAATGAGGGAGTCTGATGACTCCTCGCACCAAATAATATGGTCACCGTCCAACTCCCATATGACACTACTTTCTCTACTACTGTTATTTGATTTATGGGATATCATCGTGTTTGGGTCCTCTTCAGGTTCAGATTCTTCTTTCGTCGACTCCTCCTTAGGAATTTCTTCTACCGGGTCGAGTTCTGAACTTACTGTGTCAACGATCCATATTCCTTCTAAGGCCTATGTGGTCTCTTCGTCACTAAACACTATAATTAGTTATGCAGTCGAGAGAGATGTAGGCATTTTGGCCATAGGGTAACTATTTTTATCTACTTGGGTGTATGGATGTAATTCTCCTTTAATATTGGGCATAATATTGCTAAGTAGCCATTTTTCGAGTTCTTGCTCATCACTGGAAAGAATTATTAGATCATTCTTCTCACCTCAGTTTTCTCTTGCGGCCTCCCCTTTTGAATAATTTCTCCCGTAGCTTGGGGGTTTCTACAATTATCAACAACAAACACGTAGATATTAAGCATTTGAATTGTCCTAACTAAATCTAATTTTAGGTTATAAATCTAACTTATCCTAGCATAAATCCATTTTAACTATATAATGTTAAGAGTGATAGTTTGCTAAGCACAAGACACTATTTCTCCCAAACCAATGCTTAGAATATTTCAAATACAGTCTTCTCAAAATTCTCTTACCAAAAACCCTTTTTAAATAAAAATTCTCATTATCCAAATCCTTTTTCAAAGTATTGCTCTTAATCGTCTCAGTGTTATTACTAAACATCTTGTAGTTAAACTGTGAAATTCTAATCACAATATATCTATACTTAGAATTCAGTAATCTTAATTTCAAACTGTCATTCACGTTATAACATATCTAACTACATATTTTTCGAAATATATCCTTTATATTCAAAAAATAATCTTAGATAAAATTATTTTATTTTTCATCTTTTTCTAAAACAAAAATCATTGGTATATCAATAACTAACACACGCTATTATATAATATACTCAACTCATTCTAGGATGTTACTAACCCTATCTCTAATGAGTTACTCATCCTAGGGCATCATTAACTTGATTCATGATGATAATTTACCCCTATCAGGCTTAGGTGTTTGCTAAACCTAAGCTCTGGTACCAAATGTGATGATAAGGCCTCCTCGACCCACAAAAATCGACACTAATACATCTTCGGTATTCATTGCTGCAAATCCAAGTGTTAGAGAGGCATATTATCATGGAGTAAAAAAAAAAAGAAAAAATAGAACTTACGCGAAAGGAATAACATATATTATTTCATTATATATGATCTTTACAGTGGAATATTTAAATATATTTACCAGAATCTATCTTATAAATCAGCCTGGATAGCTATAAATCTCCATCATCATAAATTCTGAATACAATCAGTAAACTAATGCAACGGAAAGGAAATCGGAGAACTATTTATGGGAACATCTTTAGCTCCAGACTTCAAGCTCCATCACAATGCTCCAAGTTAAACCTGACTACTTGGCTGCCCGAAAAACTAGGGCACGTAGAGTTTAAGAGAAAATAAAAATAAACTCCGTGTAAGTCATGGGATTGGTGTGAGAAAATCAAAATACGGATATCTAAAAACAAAGGGTATCAACATAAACACGAAACGAGTTTCACCTTATGATAACCAAAATCTTTACTACACCAAACAAGGGATATTATCCTTAATGACATTCTTTTGAAAATACTTTTAAAGTAAACTTATTAAATTCGAGCATACTAGGCTCTACAATGAAGTCCGAAGGTACTTATTGGGGAATGGATTTCCATTAAATGGCAGGTAAGGAACTACCTTCCATACAATACATCTCTAGAGGTATATACGGAGGATCAATGCCTTTGAAACCTCTGCACTGGCAAGACTAGCCCACCCGTAGATCGATCTGGTAGCGGATAGAACCAAATATGACATCACCCCAGTCGTAATTGACCTATCCAGGAGCTCTCTTAGCATACACAACATACTCGACATATATAGAGTAATCCAGAAAGGTGATGGCCATACCTAATGGTTGTGAACCACATAGCCTTCGGCATGCCATGTTTAAGCCATTTCTAGGTGATGAGGCCTAAGGTAACGATTATCTTTCACATACCACATTCCACATTGAGTGCCACATTGCCATTTCCATCACACACTATAGATTTCTACAAATGTACAATCTCTGAGCTCGTGCATATCAGAGAAGGGTGTTAAGTGTAAAAGAGTTACTTCCTACCCCACTAAACAGATGTACATTCATAAAAATCATTGTACTTGCATTTTAGAAATGCAATGTCAGACACTAGTCCATATAAGTTATCTAGGAATAGGAAAAACCGAAGAACTCTCCTACCGCATCCTATTGGGAATCATCTCTAGGATTAGTAGCGAGCAACCCTGGCATCGAAGATCAAATGTAGATATTACAGCCATATATATACATATATATGGTATGGGAAATTTTCCCCAAGGGTCAGTGACAAATAGCCCTTCATTCCGTTTATTATCATTCTAAGTCTTCACTTCGAATACATAAATTGGATCGAAGTGGTTTTCGAATAAGAATCACTCAAATCCGATCCTGATTCGTTTGAACCAACCATCGATAAAAATATGTTAAGTAAATAGGTGCTATTCATTTGATTAATTACTTTCTTCTCAACAATAAAATCTTATATATATATATATCTTTAAAAAAATTCTTTTTGGCATATAAGGAATCATTAAACCTCTCTTTAACTTTGCATGTACTAAATCATTTCAATTCTAATAAATAATATGCAAAACCTTATCTAGTAAAAAGGTTCGATAGAAATTATACTAATTCTACTCAACATCAATTTCCATTCTACCTTTACTATCCATCGAATAACGGTGAAATCACCTTTTGAAATTCACACGGATAGTATGGGTTCCCACCTTGAAATTTAATACCAAGTATAAGAAGATTATTTCTATACAATCAAAATTGTAGTAAATTTGGAAAAATTAATCTTTTATACTTGCCTCATTTATGACATTTCGACTTTATCTATTTCTCACCCAAGAAAGAGACCAGGTGAGCCAGGGTACTGGTTGATCCTGAATATCCCCTTAGTTTAATCACTTCACATTGGGGTCTCAGGAATAGAAAAATCCAGCCTCCTCATCGGCTTTTAGAGCTACGATAAATCACTTGATTTTAACAGCTTTTCTTTAAATCATTTATTTAAACTTGTTAAAATAAATTACAAAACCTTGGAATCACTTTAAAATATTTAATTATTTTCTTAAAAACATTTGTAAAATATTTGGGAAAGTATACTTAAGTTTAAAACCATATTTCAAAAGTTATTAAAAACTACTGCAAAAAGTGCTGCGAATAGTGCTTTAAGGCTTATTTGATCAAAACAACTATTCGATTATCTAGAAATCCAATTTTATAACTAAAATATCTTTTAAGTTTTTTTAATATATTTATATAATTTATTACATATTTAAAAAGAATTAAAAATATCAGTTTTAAAGAATTTGTTGCTTTGGTTTTCGAACTGCCAAACTGCGACTACTTTAGAAAACTTGTTTTGCTCATATTTCAAAATCAACTAAACAAAATCTTGATCCTTTTCTTTTGTTTGATAACTCTTATTATACGAGTTTGGAAAAATTCTTATTACAAAGAATTCTGACTCCGAATCCATTGTATAAGTGGATTTAACTTTCTGCGGCACGGAATTGGAAACTACCATTACGCGACGAGCCTCTTTTAACTCAATTTTCCATATCCTTTCCAAAATTTGTCAAAAAAACTTTTAAATGTTTATAAAACATTTCTAAACCATTTTAAACCATTTTAAAGAGGTTTAACAACTCATATACACTATTTCATTTATTAAAAGAAAGTGGTTTCCTTTGTGATATTCGACGTGTATTAAACGTGAATCATTTCAACATCAAATAAGCATATAATCAACATCCAAACTTGATGATCAAACATAGTAAACAACCATATAAATCATATCGCATCATCGTATTTATAAAATAAATTTGGAAGAGTTTCCAACCTTCATTGGTTTCTAACTTTATGAAAATTCATTATAGCTTCGCTACGATTGAATCAAAGCTTTGGAACTTTAAATAGGCTCGACCTATGCTTGTAAATGGAAGTGGGGTTAGCCTTGGTAGTATAAGATGGTGGCCATGGGTTGTGGAGGTACAAAGCGGGTGTGACTTGGTTTTTGAGATGGACTAACATTGTACATACATGTGTATTAATTTTACTTTATTTTGGAACTTTTTCCTCCATATATTTGATATATTTTTCTATGAACTAGAAGCGATTAAAGTGCTTCAAGAAGAAGAAGAAGAAGAGAATTGTTTGAATGAATGTGTGAATGTAGGTGGATATTTATAGGAAAGCTTTACACCAAAAATATCATAATACTATCTCCTTACCTAAGCATGCTAACATCACCATTCCACCTCATCCTCTCCTATCCACGTTCGGCCAACCATGAAGCCTACTTCCTCCTCTATGTGCTTGGCTTCTGATGTGATGTGCTGCTTTGTTTTTATCTTATACTTATACAGGAGGAGCTTGTTTATATACATATGTGTCTTGATAGTTCTTTGCTTCATTTTACTAATTCCTAAACATAATTAAATGTACACATGTATACATTTGTATATGTGTTCATGTATGTGTATATGTATCACAATGTTGTATGGATTTTTTTACAACTTCTATAAGTTAAACCGTTACAAATCCCGATTTTGATTCTTAGTCACTTTTTCCGTTATAAATTAATTTACATAAATGTCAAAAACATTTAAAAATAACTTTCCACCATTATTAATTAATTGAAATGATCTCATTTGAATTATAAATCTATATGAATTAATATTAAATAATTGTTTATTAAAAGTATTATTATATCAGTAAAGTGGTATCGATTTTCCTTATAATTTCAAATCGAATATACATCTTTATAAAATTATTATAAATGATTTATTATCACTTAATAACTAATTAAAATGAATTACTATCATTTTAAATTATTAAAAAATTAAAATAATTATTAAATTATTAAATCTCAATTTAATTTCGTAAATCAATATTAAAATGATGCTATTATTATGATGTCGTATATTCAAAAAATAAAATAAATAATTTTATTTCATATTCTTATTTAAATAGATAATATCCAGCTCCGTGTGCGAATTTGATAATTATGGAATTGTTTATTTATAAAACGATTTTTGACCATTTTATTTATACTTTCCCAATGTATGTATTCTTGTAAATATTTATTTAGAATAAGATTGCCATCATTTTTGTTTCAAAACATCATAATCGATTTTTAAAAAGCTTATTTTTTTTATTATTTAAAAATAAATATATTTATCAAATTGATAAATTTGCAGGTCGTTACACTATCTAAGTCATATATTCCTTTCTATGCATGAACCTACTTTTAGTTTTACCCTTAACAAAAACCTACGCATTGGAATTGTGGACCAATATGAACTAGGGGCTAATAGTTGAAGCGTAGGGCACTACCCTACATCAGTCCCGCTATCTAGTTTTCTAATCTCTAATGGGCTAAATAACCCTTTTATTTCTTAGAAAACATAAATCTTTATAAATGATTTAACCCTTGATATCGTATTTAAAGACAAGGAAAATATTGCCTTGTTTACTAAACTGAAATATTATGCCCAAAATGTATGATTGAATGAAATAACTTTTATTAACTTCAAAATCAATTTGAGGTTGCTGCATCTTGAAAACCTTAGGCCATCAATCCGCTTTAAAAGAAATAATGAATTATAAGCGACATAAATCTATCCGACATGGGATGTCGTGTCCTATTATATCGAATTTATACCAAGTGTTTTCAACTTATAATGCATAAGGCCATAAGACCGAAATAAACCTTGTCATAATTATAAAATATAGAGGTTATCACTCCATGCAGCATAGTCCTTCGGTATGTATGAAGTACGGTTTTAAAGCTTAGAAAACATGGTTTTCCACATTGATGACATGCAGAATACTTCCATAAACCATTTATGTCGATATTTCTAAAACTGCAGCTATTATACCGCTACTTAGGTGATGTCAAAATTATACTACTGTGGCATCATTATTATTAAATATTCTTATATAAGGAACATGGGATTGTGGCATCACTACCTAAAATATCTAATGTCGATAATAAGAGTTGCAACACCACTGCTGTAACAACTCGAGATTTAGGAGATTATTGAAATATTAAATTATAATGTAAATTATAATTTAATATGGGAATTATGAATTTATAGATGGAATAAACTGATGATAATATTGCTTATTTAAAATAAACAATGTTTGTTGATTAGGAGTTGGGTTTTTAGTGTAAACAAATGGGAAATAAAGTTTAAAACACTTTATTGGTGGTACGAAATGAGAATAAATGATGAAAATAAATTATTAGGTTAAAATTTATAATATTGGAGTTTTATTGCAATATTAGTCTTTTATCTTGAAACAAAAGGATAAACACGAAGAAAATAAATTTTTGTGGTACAATTAAGTTTCAAATAACGTTTTAAGCTATAAAAATGTTAAAAGCATTTTTATACACATTAATGGACTTAGGAATAATTTTTTATTGGTGGAAAATGATGAAAATAGCGATTTTTCACTGTTAATGTGAATATTGATAAATAATTGGTATTAAATTGTGAAAATAATATTTTAATTGAAAATTTTAGTTTTTAACAATACTAACATATTCCCTTCGTTAAAACGTGAAAAATGCAATTTGTTTTGTGTAAATCGGAATTTATATGTGTAAAATATACTGAAAACAAGTTTAAACTTGTAAATAACAACTCAAAAATACATTAAGTGTTGAAATGGGTTTAAAGAGTATAATAAATTGCACATTATCCCATTATTTGGATCATTCTATTAAGATATGACATTTTTCTCCTTACAGTAAATCATCTTCCTCAAAAAGCTTCTCAAGAGAAAACAAAGGCTCCATTTTAATGAAAATAAATTTATATCAGTATCCTTGTGAACTAAGTACTAAGATTCAAGTTAAATACTAAGATACAGGTAATCTTTATTCTTATAAACTCTCTAATCTATCAAAAATCTGAAATTTTGCTATTGTATGTTTTTAATTGCTATATCATTGTCTACATGTCTCTTTTATGCTAGCTACAGGTTCCTGAAGCTCAAATCTCAGCTAAATCTTCAATCTTTGCTACCAAATCGCTGCTACATCTTATTAAAACTATTCTATAAGCAAGTTAAGAGTTTTCTTACCACAAGCAAAAGCAAAATATCAAATTTTACTATCAATTTGTTGCTTGCAATGCTCAGTTTATTGAATAGGTTTCCTCTTTTGTTGGCTGAAAAAGTGCTATGTTCAAAAAATCATAACTTCTTTAATTTGCAGCAAATTATTCTCAATTTATGATAGGTTTAGTAGTCGTGCTGCAATATACTTCTGCAAATTTCAATTGAATTTTGAATTAGTCTGATGTAGCAAATCAGTGGTTGAAATCGGCCAAAAATCTTTCTCTTTTTGTTGGCCGAAAAAGTGTCATTTTAAAAATATCATAACGTCTTCAATTTGCCGCCAATTATTCTAAATTATTGATAAGTTGTAGTAGTCATGCTGCACTATAGTTCTTCAAATTTTCATTGAATTTTTAATTGCTTTAATATAGAAAATCGGTGGTTGAAATCGGCCAAAAATCTTTCTCTGTTTGTTGGCCGAAAAAGTGTCATTTTCAAAAAATTATAACTTCTTTAGTTTGCAGCGAATTATTCTCAGATATAGATATGTTGTAGTAGTCGTGCTGTAATATAATTCTGCAAATTTTGATTGAATTATGAATTGTTTTGATATAGCAAAATCGGTGGTTGAAATCGGCCAAAAATCTTCCTCTGTTTGTCGGCTGAAAAAGTGTCGTATTCAAAAAATCATAAATTCTTCAGCTTGTAGAGAATTAATCTCAATTTCGTATAAGCTGTAGTAGTCGTGCTGCAATATAATTCTACAAATTTTCATTAAATTTTGAATTGTATTGATATAGCAAATCGTTGGTTGAAATCGGCCAAAAATCTTTCTCTGTTTGTTGGCCGAAAAACTGTCATTTTCAAAAAATTCATAACATCTTTAATTTGCAGCTACTTATTCTCAAATTATGATATATTGTAGTAGTCATGTTGTATTATTTTTTTGAAAATTTTCATTGAATTTTGATTTTTTTTGATATAGCAAATTGTTGGTTCAAAACAGCCAAAAAATCCTTTTCTGTTTATTGGCTGAAAAAGTGCTATTTTTAAAAAATCATAATTTCTTCAATTTGCAGCAAATTGCTCTCAATTTTTGATATGTTGTAGCATTCATGAGATAATAAACTTCTGAAAAATTTCATTGAACTTTTATGTGTTTTATTATAGCAAATCATTGGTTCAAAACAGCCAAAAATCTTGCTCTATTTTGCTTAATAAAAAGTGCTATGTTCGAAAAATCATAACGTTTTCAATTTGCAGCGAATTGCTCCAAATTTTGATATGTATAGTCCTCGTGTCGTAGTATACCCCTACAAAATTTCATTGAAATCTAGGTTGTTTTGTTACCCCGAATTACTGTCCAAAGTCAACCAAAACTCCTTTGCTTGGTAGATTGTTCTTTTGCTCCTATTTGCGCTTTCGCTAACTGTTTCACTTTATATTTCGATGATTTTGAATATTGTATGAGTAAGTTTGATGATTAATGTTCAATTCTTTTTATTCGAGAATGGATTGGCTTGATTTTGGAAATTTTTAGAATTTAAATTTTATTTAAATTCTATTTCAATCTAAATATCGATAAATGTCGATATTTGAAGAATTCGATGGTTTTAATTGATTTTGGTTTCGAATAAGTTTCTGAAAATTCTTTATAAATCATGGTTAATTAAATAAATTTTTTTAAGACATTTTAAAGGGGTTTTAAGCAATTTTTTTAAAGTGGTTTACAAATAGATAATCTATTCGATAAATGGATTTTTTCTCATATAACTTATTTAACAAAATCTCTAAAAATTGTTTAAAAACCCGTTTTCTCTATATAATTATTCTAAATATATTTTAGTCTATTTAGATGATTTTTGGCGTATAAGAATGATAATTAAACTATTTGGCAAAAATAAGTGGTATGGGACATGTGTTTTCGCCTAATCGCTTAATATCGGACTTGTACCGTCGAATCTGCTTTGAAGTACTGTTTTATAATATTTTTACTTGCCGAGGGCATGAGGCAGGATTGTTATGATGTATTGATGATATTTTTGATGTTTAAGATGGATTTTACTTGTCTATGAAATGAGACAAGTCTCGATTCCACTTTAAACTCATCAAAGTATAAGACACAATGAGTTGGGTGCTTTACACTCGCCAATGAGATAAGGCGGTGTAAGTTTGATTTGGATTTTTATGAATGTTATCTAATGTGGTATTGACTGACGATTGGTAAACCAATATGTGCGAATGTATGGTATGGGACGTACATTAACGACCATTGGGGTCCTATTCGAGAAGTTGTGACACATTTGAGATGCTATTAGTACTGTAAATCGAATATACGATTGGAATCAATATGATGTTCTTGATGTCATTACTAGATTCCAATCATTATGATGTTTTGCTCGGATTTTATGATTTGGGTGTCATCACGATATTCGATAATAGTCAATCAAGAGGATCACGATGCTAAGATGTTAATGACCCCAAGTCACCACGACGTATGGTGCCAAATAATAGTAGTACTAGTCAAGACGAAAAGCATGTGCAATTTTCTATGAAGTTATCCATGTTCGATTTCACCTTTTTGTGATGTTGTTATTTGAATACGGCCTTGAGTATGATATAGGCTAAATTTATATTATGACATATGGTGATTTCGATTATCATTGCTATTAACTCTTATTGAGTTCTTATGTCAGATTATGATGATTTGATGTTTCTTTATGAAGTTATTATATGATTCTCACCCCTTATCCACTTTACTTATGCATTTCCTTAAAAGAAACCATATGCATGTTACTTATTGAATTCCCTTGATATAGATAGATGAATCACTGATGTCCCTTTTCTTTTCAATGATACGATGAATAATATGTCGTTCCGTTGGCAACAACGGAGTGATTCTCACCCATCCGCTTATTACCGAGATCCTTACTACTGATAAGTTTAACTTTCCTGACCCGTGTGCTCTTCACTCTAGTCAGACCGAGTTGCAGGTTAGTTTGGATTGCTTCACTTCTTGGACCAGCTTTGTCACGATCTGAAATCCAATGTTCGAAAATTGACACTAAATACCTCACTTTTATTCGACTGCCAAAAATTCAAACATCGAACTCTAGTCGGATGGAGCTTATAACAACATTAGATGAATATAAAATAGCGGAAACAAAATGAATATCATGCATTACATCACAAATGCAACATCATCATAATATCCATTACTACTTCAGAGTGTCATAATACATATACCACAACTCCATATAGAACAACAAGTGATCATATGCCAAAAAGTCTTTAAAGGAATGAAGCAATAACGAACTTCCAAAACTAAGCACCTTGATATCCAAAGCTTCCAAAATATCTCCAAGGTAAAAGCCTCAAAAATACTGCGAACACCAGAACATGGAAACCTGCTACTAGGCTGTCCGTGTGGAAATGATGGCCACCCAGAGTTTAGAAAGGAAACAGTAAACTCCGGGTCAGTCATGGGACTGGTATGAGTAAACAAAAACAGTTGCTTTTAAATAAAACAGATTTATACATGAAAACCCGGTATGCTTTTTAGCAAAATGAAACTACCATAAGACATCCCGCCACACACACAATGCAATCGCAGAATTGAAGGAGATTTCTTCTTATGATAGTTAAATATGCTTGATACGGGAAAAATTCTTTAATATTATTGCTAGTGCATAGTGTAGAAAATCATTTCGAAGGTATAATATTGATCATAGCTAGCATAGGTACCATTATACTATGCCTACTATAGCTGTCACCTGAGGTGGCAAGTTATACAAATTGCAATCGTAAAGGGCTCTTATTGTTTCTTTGGATTTCCAACAAATAGTCAGGCTATGGAACTTCCTACTGCCACATCGGTATGCCTCTGGAGGGACATCCCGAGAACCTACCCGGCTCTCTACCAACACAAGGCCGGGTTACCTCTGTAACTAGGTAACTACTACTCGGGTATGCCACCCCCCGGGCGTTAGCGACCTTTATCCGAGGGCCCTCTACCACAATGCAATAACCACATAGTAAATTAGATTGTAGCAACCACATAGGTTAAGTATATGGGTTCCATACCATAATACCACCTTTTTCCAGAAGGAAATGACATACCCTAAAGGATGCGACTCCCATAACCTTGCTGCATCATTCCTGTTTCGACCATTTCCGCGGTGTGAGGTCCGATGAGGTCTCGTCCACAAAGCTATACTTTACACGAAATCCATGCTTTGATCACAAATGTTCAACAAATGATCATCAACACACAGCAACACTTAGCACGTCACACTACCAAATTGGGAGTATATCGCTGATAACCTTCAACTACATAACCTCTGAGCTCGTACGTCTCAGAGAATGGTGTTAAGCTAAGAGAATAAATTCTCCGCCACTAACAGATATGTATTTGGAAGAACTCTGCTTTATATTTCAAAGTGTAGTGTCAGACACACAACCATACAAGTCTGTTCCGGGTTCGAACAGAACCGAAGGTACTTCATCCAATAAAGGAAGAAGCCCTTGCAAATCCGAGTATCCACAATCCCGATTGGACTCCCCATTACATGTGGAAATCTCTATACCGGAGCAACTCAGTGCAGAGACATTCGATAGCTTATCCCATCGTTTTCGAAGACACCCGGTCTTCACCACCATCTTCAAATGCTATTTATTTCGACGTATCGCTATTCGGAATGGGTTATATGACACAAAGGTCCTCTCTAAGCTAAACCGAATAGTAAGCGCTTAATTTTAAAACACGTGGATGTATTAATTACAAAGATTCACATTCAAGGTTCGATGTGGGTTTCGGATAACCAACTGGAATCCGACTCCCTGTCGCATCGAAGTTTAAATGTCGTTTTATGGGCAAAAAGGGTTTTCACATAAATATAGAATTAAATCACAAATCATAGTTTAGCACAAAGCAACTCACATCACATAGTATCACAACCACAACAGAAATATCAATCCAGTGCACAACAAATAGTTAATTATTTTCCAATCAAGGTGAATGTGATTTAAATGAATTAATCACATAACTATTTTTATTGATTATTTTAAATCAATGATTAATTGTTCTTAATGATAAATAAATTAATCAAATCTTAATCAACTTTATTAGTAAATTATTCCTTAATCATTTTAACTTAATTAACTACTAATTATAAATTAATTAACTTTAATTAACTTTAATTATCTAATTAACAATTCTTAATTACAAATAAATTAGACACTTAATTATTAATTAACCAATTTTTGATTACAAATTGATAAATCTCTAGTTCCTTAGTTAATTACAATTATAAATTGATTAACCATTCTTAATTACCCTTTTTAAACAATTAACATTTAAAAATCTTCCTTAAACTTTGAAATCAATTTATTACTAACCTAAAAACTTTAATGGTAACTAAATTTAATACTTAAGTTAATTACTTAATTAAAATACTAATTAAGGTTTAAAAACATTCTTACGTATCCACTTAAATAATTAAAACTTGAAATAATTTCCTAACTTAAAATAGTCAAACATTTAGATACTTTATTAGTACTAAAATTTGTTTAACAGTGTTGACTTTAAATTTTTTTAAGGCTTAACCCCTTTTTGAAGCAAACCGAAGCATGCCCAGATTTTACCCGAGTAAACGCTCGAGTTTCCCCCTACGTTTCCCCGAGTCACTCTCTCGTGCCTCACATACTTTCTTCTTCTTCTTCTTCTTCCTTATTTTATCTTAAGTTTAAACTTAAACAACTGTTCCAGGCTCGCGTGTTCCAGGCTCGAGAATTCGCGTTTCAACCCGAAGCAATCGACCCCTTTTCTCGAGTATCAATTCGAGTCGCTCACCCCCACCAGCCTTCTGACACCAAAACGATAACGTGCACGTGCACGGTGTCGCGCCGCTGCTTCGGTAAACTGCACTAACTTCGGCAAGTCGCGAATCATCCCAATACTCGAAATCAAAGTTCGATTCGAAGCCAAACATACTGAATCGAAAATTAGCATTGCGCTCGAAAACTGTAACTCAACCCAACTAACAAAAATTCTATGCCCCAGTTGCTCCGACCACCGGAAAAGTTCCTACTCCGTCCACACCACGTCAATACCCCATGCTACCATCCCCTCGAGTATCGAGAAGCTCGGTCAATCAGAGGAGATGAACTCGTCTCGTATTCTAACCACAACAAATTCTAACATTAAACCCTAAATGGCCTCGTCCAAACAATTCGTGCAATAGAATTTTTTTTTAACAATTTTCCTGAAATCATTGATCAATAAACTAGCTTCAAACAAAATCTTATCACCCAATGTTGGTTCGATCATCAGAAAATGATCAAAATGCATATTTTGTTCAAATATGAACTACACTTGGAATACTTAACTAAAAATCATCACATTAATTTTAAAAATCCTATTTTCTAATGTCGAATCAAGTTATATATCTGAATTGATAATTCATGACATTCGAATTTTACATATATTTGAATTTTCTCTGTAAAATCAAATTTCTAGACGTTATATATCAATATCCAACTTAAAACTATTTTTAGATCTTGACTCATGCATAAGTAAACTTGTTTTGTTTTAAACTATAAGCTTAATAGTGATTAAATGGAGATGTATTGAATTTCTTGGTTGTTTTCCACCCTGTAACCCAAAAGCAGAGAAGAAACATTCACAGCACAGTCACATAGATGTGTACAAAGTTAAAATTTAAAAGAAAATACTCAAGCAAAGCACTATATTACTCATGAATTATACACACAGATTTAATCATACTTAAGTCTTAAGATAATTTGTTTACTCACCTGAAAAGTTTGTGAACAGAGAGCTGCTGTTTTTTATAGAAGCTGCTGTTTTGATCTTCCCTTTAAAACTTTCTTTGTTGTTGAATTAAATGATGATTCTTCTTATTTTCTGGTTTACTATGTTTTGATGAACGAAATAAAACAAATATGGATGTATATATGAAGGAAACAGGTTTGAACAGAGTAAGCTTTAATTGGTTTGGTTAGTTTCTTTGGTCAGATTTTTTTTTTTCATTTGATCGGATATTTTCATCCTTTTGGAGGCTGAAATGATTTTATTTGTGCTGAGAATAGATAGCAGTAAATGCTTATGTTCCCATTCCTGTTTACACGCAAATCCATTTGAATTTGGTATGTACATCTTTGTTTTGTTTTATCTTCTTGCATACATTTTTGGTTTATTATTTCCTTGTTTACATAATTCACATGCAAACCCATATGTATTTCATGTGTTATTTTTACTAGAATTATCTTATGTATCCATATGAGTTACCTTATAAATTTATGTTTAACACAAATTCTTGTTTTTATAATTTTTATTATTATTTATTTAAAGCTTAAACTACCAAATACTTTATTTATATCCATATATTTTTGTAATATTTATTAGCAATAATATTTTGTTTCTTTTGAAACTTTTCAAATTAACTTTCAAAAGTTCAAATAAGTTACCAAATTTAAAAAAAATATTTGGGATGTTACAAATATCCCCCTTAAGAAAATTTTGTCCTCGAAATTTGAAAGAGAGAGAAAAGCAAACAAAGAATATATGAATCCAGAAAAGGATAGAGAAATGGCTTACTAGTTTAAGCCGAGATATCCACTCTGCAATTGGGATATGATTTTCACATATTATTTTCAGTTTCCCAAGTGCAGTCCTTTGGATCGCCACTCCACTCAACTTTAACTAGTTTCACAACTTTGTTTCTTAACCGCTTTTCATCACGTTTTACAATCTTTATCGGTTCTCTTTTAACTGTTAAATTGTGAGTGCTTTCGAGATCCCGCTGAGCAGCTTCTTCAATAATACTATTTGGATTGTGCACATACTTCTGAAGATTAGAAATGTAGAACACATCATGCACGCTAGATAACCAGCTAGGCAACTACACTCGATAGGCTAAAGAACCGATCCTCTCCAGAATAGGAAAAGGACCAATACCGTGGTGCCAACTTACCGGTCTTCCCGAACCTTAATACACCTCGCATTGGAGATACTTTGAGAAAGACAGAGTCTCCAACTGGAATTCCAAATCCCTTCTTCTGCGATCATAATAACTCTTTTGACGACTTTGAGCCGTTTTCAATTTCTTCTGAATAGAATCAACTTTCTCTGTGGCTTCTTTAATCATATCCGGTCCACGGACGAGTCTATCACCTGACTTTATCCAGCATGCAGGTGATCGACACGGACGACCATATAAAGCTTCAAAAGGAGCCATCTCTATACTGGCCTGATATCTATTGTTATATGAGAATTCGATCAGATGTAAATGGTCCTTCCAAGAACCACCAAAATCAAGTATACAAGCACGCAATCGGTCTTCCAAGATTCGGTTAATCCTCTCCGTCTGCCCATCAGATTGTGGGTGATACGCAGTGTTGAAATTCAGTCTTGTTCCCAATGCTTCTTGAAATGCCTCCCAAATCTACTAGTGAAGATCGGATCACGATCACTCACTATGCTGCCAGGAATACCGTGGAGATGGACAATTTCTTTCACATATAACTCGACTAAACTTGCTGCCGTGCGGGTAGATTTCACTGGCAAGAAGTGGGCTGTCTTAGTCAAACGGTCCAAAATAACCCAGATTGCTTCATTTCCCTTCCGAGTATGAGGCAAACCGTCGATGAAATCCATCGATACTTGGTCCAATTTCCACTTGGACACCTCCAAAGGCTGAAGTAAACCTGGAATTTTCTTTTGATCGGTTTTGATTTGTTGGCAAGTAGCACAGCGACTCACATATATAGATATGTCCTTTTTCATTGTCTTCCACCAGAAAGTTCTTTTGATATCACGATACATCTTGTTAACTCCTGGATGGATGCAAGCTTAGATTTGTGACATTCGTCAAAAACTTCGCGTTTCAGATCAGGGATGTCCGGGACACAAATCCTTCCTTTTAATCTTATAACTTTATTGTCGTCGACTTCAAAACTAGTATTTTCACCACGACGCATTTTCTCATAAATTTGATGAAGGAACTCGTCTTCTTTTTGTTTACTGGCGACTTTCTCAAGAAGAGTAGGAGTAATGACAAGGTGAGCAAGAATAGCATGCTTTCTACTCAAGGCGTCGACAACTAGATTGGCCTTTCCGGGTGTATATAGAATGTCTAGGTCATAAGATGCCAGAATTTCCAACCAACGTTGTTGTCGCAGATTTAGATCTTTCTAGGTGAAGAGATATTTCAAAGATTTGTGGTCGGTGACTAATTCGATTTTTTCACCTACAATAAGGGGAGTTCAATAATATATTGTTAAGCTAAGTTAAATTCGTAAATTGTTAGGAAAGCCGAAAAGATTTTTACCCAGAAGATAATGTCGCCATATTTTCAAAGCGAAGATAACAACTAAGAGTTCCAAATCATGGGATGGGTAGTTTCTTTCATGAGGACGTAATTGTCTACTCGCGTAGGCAATTACCTTCCCATTCTGCATTAATACCGCACCTAAACCATCACCGCAAGCGTCGGACCAAACAGATAATCGCTGATTCCCGGTGACAATAGCGAGAATAGGAGCGGTGGTTAATTTCTTCTTCAACTCCTGAAAAGCTTCGTCACATTTCGGAGTCCAATTGAATTTTGCATTCTTCATTGTTAGCTTAGTCAACGGACTAGCTATCTTAGAAAAGTCCTGAACAAACTTCCGATAATAACCTGTTAAACCCAAAAAACTTCGAACTTCTTTTAGGGTAGTGGGTTTCCTCCAATCAAGAATAGCGGAAATTTTTCTAGGATCAACAGAAATTCCTTCTTCATTAACAATATGGTCGAGAAATTTAACTTCTTTGACCCAGAATTGGCATTTGGAACATTTTGCGAATAGAATATTTCTCTTTAATATCTCCCAAACAATTCTAAGATGCTCGGCATGCTCCTCTTCGGTCTTGGAATAGACCAAAATATCGTCAATAAACACAAGCTCAAATTTATTCAATACTTCCCGAAACACACGAGTCATAAGATCTACGAAGTATGCTGGAGCATTGGTTAACCCAAAAGGCATGACTAACCATTCGTAGAACATATTAGGACCCCTGAAAGCGGTCAAATGAACACAATCTTCGACGATTCGTAGTTGATGGAATCTTTGGGCTAGATCCATCTTTGAAAAGAAACGAGCGTCGTGCAATTGATCAAACAGATCATCAATTCTAGGCAGTGGAAATTTATTCTTGTGAGTCAGCTTATTGAGATCGCGGCAATCCACACACAATCTCAAAGATCCATCTAATTTAGCAACAAACACGACGGCTGAACCCCATTCAGAAACACTAGGATGAATTAACCCTTTATTTAGAAAATCATTAGTTTGCTTGACTAATTCAACCCTTTCCCTAGGCGCCATCCTACGACTTGCGTGAACGACAGGACGAGCATTGGGTACTAGGTCAATTCTGAATTCTATTTCTCGGTGTGGAGGTAAGGATTTCACTTCTTCAAACACGTCCGAAAAATCTCTAACAATGGGTATGGACTCCAGACTGGATTCGGGATAACCCAAATTATACATCAACCTTTCTCTCTTAGGACTAGGGTCCTCACAAGAAATCTCAATAAAATCTCCAAATTTGGTTTTAATCGAAATCAATCGATTATAGAAATCCAATTTGGCTTCGTGTTTTGCTAGCCAATCTATTTCGAGTAAGACTTCAAACTCGTTAAAATCAAGGACAAAGAGACTGATAGGGAATTGGTAGCAAGAATATGAGATAGGAACGTCTCTACATCGAAGACAAAGTTTTGCGGGACCTCCAACTGGATTCTGTACGCATATAGGCTCATCAACAAGATTAGGTTCAAGATTTAATTCATTAATAGCTTGTTGAGAGATAAAACTGTGTGTAGCACCCGTGTCAAACAGAACTCTAACAATGCTATCATAAATAGTAAGATTACCTTCCAGAACTCCTTTCCCCTTTTCTGCTTTAAAAGATGCAGGTTTGTCTTTGATTGTGTACACCTTGGCTGTCTGAGCTTGCTTCATGACTGGGCAGTCTTTAACTTCGTGTCCTAATTTCTAACAATAATAACATTTCCTGGGCCTTGCTTGTACGGATTGATCTCTCTTTGGCTTCTTGCAACTGTTCGAGTAGTGGCCTTTTTCTAGAGAATTGAAGCAAGTGACACTCTCTGTTGTCCTTCCTTTATTGCTCTTCTTTTTCTCCTTACCCTGCCATGGTTTCTTGCCTCAAAATGTCCTCTTCTTCCAATTTTGATTGCTCGAATGTCTTTTCTCCATCGGGGCTTCTTGCATGTCAAGTGTAGCATATCTGTACCCCATATCAACCAAATCTGAAAAGGATTCTTTGCCGTGGCCAGTCATCCTTTCGTGGAACTTCCTATTCAATATATGCATATACCTTTCATTCTTCTTTAAATGTGTGTTCACCAATTCTGGACAAAAACAAGAAAATTCATTGAATTTGTTTAGATACTCCTCGAATGACAAACTCCCCTGCTTTAAGTCCATGAATTCCTAGTACATTCGAGAAATTCCAACCGATGGCATATAGCGCTTCTCAAATACTTCTTTAAATCTCTCCCAAGTAAACTCTGGCTTATCTACAGTAACTGTCTCCCACCATGCTAGAGCTTCTTCTTGAAGTTGCCAAGAAGCTATGAGTCACATCTGATCGTCTTGCAACTTCAGCCCTCTAAAGATTCTTTCACATGATCTGATCCATGCTTGGGCTTCAACAATCGACTCCTGCCGGTGAACGGCTTATCACCAAGCCTTGAGAAACTCTTATATAAATCAGCCAGATTCGTCTAATGCTGAATAGATAAAGTTGCTTCTGTTGTTGGGGGAACTTGGCTAGGTGTTGTGGCATTTCCTCTCCCCCCAGCTCTTCCTCTTCGTCCGCTCATTCTTACTATCTGTAATTATTAAGAAAATTGGTTTAGATATTCGGACGAGATATCTTAAGGAATATCAACAGTTAAAGGAAATAGACTTAGAAAATTTAGGGTTTCGGTCTCGGTTATACTCATTCTAGGGTATACTTCACCCTATCTCTAATGAGCTATCTAATGTGTTATACTCCGTAACTAAAGTTCTTACTCAACCTTCAGCTCTGATACCACATTGTCACGATCTGAAATCCAATGCTCGAAAATTGACACTAAATACCTCACTTGTATTCGACTACCAAAGATTCAAACATCGAACTCCAGTCGGATGGAGCTTATAACAACATTAGATGAATATAAAACAGCGGAAACAAAATGAATATCATGCATTACATCACAGATACAACATCATCACAATATCCATTACTACATCAGAGTGTCATAATACATATACCACAACTCCAAATAGAACAACAAGTGATCACATGCCAAAAAGTCTTCAAAGGAATGAAGCAATAGAGAACTTCCAAAACTAAGAACCTTGATATCCAAAGCTTCCAAAATATCTCCAAGGTAAAAGCCTCCAAAATGCTGCTAACACCAGAACACGGAAACCTGCTACTAGGCGGCCCGTGTGGAAATGATGGGCACCCAGAGTTTAGAAAGGAAACAATAAACTCCGGGTTAGTCATGGGACTGGTATGAGTAAACAAAAATAGTTGCTTTTAAATAAAACAGATTTATATAAGAAAACCCGGTATGCTTTTTAGAAAATGAAACCACCATAAGACCTCCCGCCACACACACAATACAATCGCAGAATTGGAGGAGATTTCTTCTTATGATAGTTAAATATACTTGATACGGGAAAAATTCTTTAATATTATTACTAGTGCATAGTGTAGAAAATCATTTTTGAAAGTATAATATTGATCTTAGCCAGTGTAGGTACCATATACTACGCCTACTATAGCTGTCACCTGAGGTGGCAGGTTATACAAATTGCAATCGTAAAGGGCTCGTATTGTTTCTTTGGATTTCCAACAAATGGTCTGGCTAAGGAACTTCCTACTGCAACATGGGTACGCCTCTAGAGGGATGTCCCGAGAACCTACCTGGCTCTCTGCCAACACAAGACCGGGTTACCTCTGTAACTAGGTAACTACTACTCGAGTATCCCCCCCGGTCGTTTGCGACCTTTATCCAAGGGCCCTCTGCCACAACGCCACAACCACACAGTAAATGAGATTGCAACAACCACATAGGTTAAGATCTGGGCTCCATACCATGATACCACCTTTTTCCAGAAGAAAATGACATACCCAAAAGGGTGCGACCCTCATAACCTTGCCGCATCTTTCCTATTTCGACCATTTCCGGGGTGTGAGGTCCGATGAAATCTCGTCCACAAAGCTACACTTTACACGAAAGCCATGCTTTGATCACAAATGACCAGCACACAACAGCACTTAGCATGTCACACTACCAAATTGGGGCTATATCTCTGATAACCTTCAACTACATAACCTCTGAGCTCGTACGTCTTAGAGAAGGGTGTTAGGCTAAGAGAATAAATTCTCCGCCACCAACAAATATGTTTTTAAAAGAAATCTGCTTTATATTTCAAAGTGTAGTGTCAGACACACAACCATACAAGTCTGTTCCTAGTTCGAACAGAGCCGAAGGCACTTCGTCTAATAAAGGAAGATGCCCTTGTAAATCCGGGTATCCACAATCCTGATTGGACTCCCCATCACATGTGGAAATCTCTACACCGGAGCAACTCAGTGTAGAGACATTCGATAGGTTATCCTATCGTTTTCGAAGACACCCTGTATTCACCATCGTCTTCAAACGCTATTTATTTCGACGTATCACTATTTGGAATGGGTTATATGACACAAAGGTCCTCTCCCGGCTAAACCGAATAGTAAGCGTTAATTTTAAAACACGAGGATGTATTAATTACAAAGATTCACATTCAAGGTTCGATGTGGGTTTCAAATAACCAACTGGAATCCGACTCCCTGTCGTATCGAAGTTTGAATGCCGTTTTATGGGCAAAAAGGGTTTTCACATAAGTACAAAATTAAATCACAAATCACAGTTTAACACAGAGCAACTCACATCACATAGTATCAGAACCACAACAGAAATATCAATCTAGTGCACAACAATAGTTAATTATTTTCCAATCAAGGTGAATGTGATTTAAATGAATTAATCACATAACTATTTTTATTTATTATTTTAAATCAATAATTAATTGTTCTTAATGATAAATAAATTAATTAAATCTTAATCAACTTTGTTAATAAATTATTCCTTAATCAATTAACTTAATTAACTGCTAATTATAATTTAATTAACTTTAATTATCTAATTAACAATTCTTAGTTACAAATAAATTAGACACTTAATTATTAATTAACCAATTTTTGATTACAAATTGATAAATCTCTAATTGCTTAGTTAATTACAATTATAAATTGATTATCCATTCTTAATTACCCTTTTTAAACAATTAACATTCAAAAATCTTCCTTAAACTTTGAAATCAATTTATTACTAACTTGAAAACTTTAATGGTAATAAAATTTAATACTTAACTTAAGTTAATTACTTAATTAAAATACTAATTAAGGTTTAAAAACATTCTTACGTATCCACTTAATTAATTAAAACTTGAAATAATTTCTTAACTTAAAATATCAAACATTAGATACTTTATTAGTACTAAAATTTGTTTAACAATGTTGACCTTAAAATTTTTAAGGCTTAACCACTTTTTGAAGCAAATCCAAGCATGCCCAGATTTTACCCGAGTAAACGCTCGAGTTTCCCCCTACGTTTCCCCGAGTTACTCTCTCGTGCCTCACATACTTTCTTCTTCTTCTTTTTAGCTTAAGTTTAAACTTAAACAACTGTTCCAGGCTCGAGAATTCGCATTTCAACCCGAAGCAATCGACCCCTTTCCTCGAGTATCAATTCGAGTCGCTTACCCCTACCATCCTTTTGACACCAAAACGATAACATGCACATGCACGGCGTCGCGCCGCCACACCGACGAACTCCACTAACTTCAGCAAGTCGCGAATCATCCCAATACTCGAAATCAAAGTTCGATTCGAAGCATAACATACTGAATCAAAAATTAGTATTGCGCTCGAAAACTGTAACTCAACCCAACTAACAAAAATCCTTCGTCCTAGTTGCCCCGACCAACGAAAAAGTTCCTATTCCGTCCACACCACGTCAACATCCCATGCTACCATCCCCTCGAGTATCGAGAAGCTCGGTCAATCAGAGGAGACGAACTCGTCTCGTATTCTAACGACAACAAATTCGAACATTAAACCCTAAAATGGCCTTATCCAAACAATTCGTGCAATAGAAATTTTTTTTAACAATTTTCCTGAAATCATTGATCAATAAACTAGCTTCAAACAAAATCTTATCACCCAATGTTGGTTCGATCATCGGAAAATGATCAAAATGCATATTTTGTTCAAATATGAACTGCACGTGGAATACTTAACTAAAAATCATCATATTAATTTTAAAAATACTATTTTCTAATGTCGAATCAAGTTATATATCTGAATTGATAATTCATGACATTCGAATTTTACATATATTTGATTTTTCTTTGTAAATCAAATTTCCAAACGTTATATATCACTATCCTACTTAAAACTATTTTTAGATCTTGAATCATGCATAAGTAAACTTGTTTTGTTTTAAACTATAAGCTTAATTATGATTAAATGGAGATGCATTGAATTTCTTGGTTATTTTCCACCCTGTAACCCAAAAGCAGAGAAGAAACATACACAGCATAGTCATGTAAATGTGTACAAAGTTAAAACTTAAAAAAAAATACACAAGCAAAGCACCATATTACTCATGAATTGTACACACAGATTTAATCATACTTAAGTCTTAAGATAACTTGTTTACTCACCTGAAAAGTTTGTGAACAGAGGGCTGCTTTTTTTTATAGAAGCTGCATTTTTGATCTTCCCATTAAAACTTGCTTTATTGTTAAATTAAATGATGATGCTTCTTATTTTCTGGTTTACTATGCTTTGATGAATGAAATAAAACAAATATGGATGTATATATAAAGGAAACGGGTTTGAACAGAGTAGGCTTTAACTGGTTTAGTTAGTTTATTTGGTTAGATTTTTTTTATTTGATCAAATATTTTCTTCCTTTTGGAGCCTGAAATGATTTTATTTGTGCTGAGAATAGATAACATTAAATGCTTATGTTCCCATTCATGTTTACATGCAAATCCATTTGAATTTTATATGTACATCTTTGTTTTGTTTTATCTTCTTGCATACATTTTTTTTTTATTTCCTTGTTTACATAATTCACATGCAAACCCATATGTATTTCATATGTTATTTTTACTAGAATTATCTTATGTATCCATATGAGTTACCTTATATATTTATGTTTAACACAAATTCTTGTTTTTATAATTTCTATTATTATTTATTTAAAGCTTAAACTACCAAATACTTTATTTATATCCATATATTTTTCTAATATTTAATACTAATAATATTTTATTTCTTTTGAAACTTTTCAAATTAACTTTCAAAAGTTCAAATAAGTTACCAAATTTAAAAAAAATGTTTGGGATGTTACAAGCTTGATAGCTTTTGTTGGACTTATCATTTTGACTTGGATGTTGTTTTAGAGTCGTCTGCTTTTATATTATCTTATTGTGTATTATTTTGTGGGATGGGTGTATATGTGATTCAGTGGTCCTTGCTACTTATGTATGATGTATTATTTTGGAGATGTATGGTGAT
Organism: Allium cepa; assembly: GCA_030765085.1. Lineage (NCBI taxonomy): Eukaryota > Viridiplantae > Streptophyta > Magnoliopsida > Asparagales > Amaryllidaceae > Allium > Allium cepa. The sequence goes on along the minus strand of CM060946.1, from coordinate 155,719,923 downwards.
GTATTTATTTATATATACTCTGATCTGGGTTTTTTATTCTATGACTGATGTTTTCTATCTACATGTATATTACATTATTTCCAAAACGTTCTGAAACTACCATAGTGTGCATTAGTTAGGGACTAAGCATGTCGACCACTTATGAGGTAAAATTTAAAAAAATGAGACATAATTGACATGCTTAGCTCTTAACTAAGGTATTACTATGATGGTCACCTTTAACCAGTCCTATTCTCTACATTAATAGACAGAATTACTTAGTATTCTCTTTACTAATATAGGCCTCGGGGTGGGGCATCACAACTGCATAACATAATTTATTTTAAACAGAATGTTAATGGCATCTGTAACAACCCTAGTTGAGATTAACTGAAACTAAAGCATAAAATATGATTTAATCAATTCATAACTAATTTTACTGATAAATCTGAGGAACTTATATTTATATTTTTTCTTATTTCCAAATTAGAAATAGATTTGGGATTAATTAAATTTGATTTTTCATAAAATGTCCTTTTGTGTAACTTAAATCTTTTATCCGTTGATATAAGAGTAATTTGAGAAAAAAATAAGAGTTAACAAAACGTATGGAAATAATTTTGTAATTTATAATGTGAGTTTTCTAAGGCTTATTTACTTATTTATTTTAAATGGAGACTTATGTTAAATATTTTCCATTTCAAATTATTACTACAAATGTTGTAAATTTAGTTAAATGTTATAGTGAGATTTATTGTTTAAACTAAGATATTAAAATTGATAGTTTATTTCATTAAAAAATAATAAGAATAACCTTTAATTTAAAAGTTATATTTAATTTTATAAAATATCTCAGTATTACTAGAAATAGGAATTTTGGATTTGTTGGTACTTTGTAAAAGTGTGAGAAATCAATTTATATTTTTATAAAACTTTGTTGTAATGTATGTAATTTTTTATATAAGGAAAAAAAAGGAAATAATAACATATCTCCTTATTGGGTATATAATGCATCCAAGGCCCACGTGGCAGGATAAGTAATGAGAAATAAACTTGTACGTTTATTCCTTCCTCTCGTTTTCATAACATAATAAGAAATCAAAAAACAAATTACTCCATTTCCAAGCTCTCAAACCATAGAACCAATTTTTCCCCAAATCAAGAGCAAATCAAGAGGCTTTTGGATAATAATTATAGAAATCAAAAGAAGGTAATCTCCTCCATCGTCCAATATGTTAATTCATGTATTAATCTTAATTTTTGCTTTGAGTTATAATTCATTTCTCTTGCAAATTCTAAAATTAACCTATATTATAGCCGAAAGTTTTTAGCTAAGTGGAATCTGGGTTCTAATTTTAAAATCAAGCTTTATTATGTGAGTTTATCTCACACTTATAAAATATGAATGATGGCAAGTTGTTGTTTCATTGTTTGATTGAATCTATGTTGAAATGGCTCTTAAGTTGGTTGTGGTATTCACATATTTTGTTATTTCTTTCACTGTTTTGCTGAAACCCTCATCCTATGATCATGATTTGCATTAAATTGTTCATATTTGGTTGCTTGTGTGATTGCTTATTCAATCTAATAGATGTCTAGGTTCAAGACAGAGAAGAGAACACCACAAATGGGCCACCGGAGCACTGTCGGCGTCACTTGGGACTCAGCCCAGGTGTGCCAACGGGTGCACCGATAACCATGACTGATGGACCTATCATGACCTAGGCTAAGACCCAGGTCTTGCCGCTTCGGGCTCCATTTGAGCCTGCTTGCCCCTCCGTTCGTCCGTTCGATCGCTAGAACCTATTTATTCGACTTTGGTGTTTTTCCAATGTCTAATTCAATGCTATTTTCGGATTTTAATTTTGTGAATTTGTGAACTCATATTGGATTTTTTTGTACCATATAATTTCTCTATAAGCCTTTGGCATGACACATAATTTCTATCGTACGTTTTCAACTAGAGTTTTCAAAAGAATGATTTTCAATCCAAACTGTTTTCTCAAATAATTTTAAGTATGAATATATACTTTCTATAAAAGATATTTGGAATATTTATGTATATATATAATATATTTATTTATAATAATAATGACTTTAAAGTTGATTTGTAATAATGATTTAAAATTGTACTCATATACATACATTTTAGCAATGGTTTTCCGACACATGGATATATATACATATGTATATATTCTAGTTTATAAACCTGTATTTTTGAGAGGGATTTCAAAGTAAATTACTTTATAAAATTGCATAACATAGATTGAATAAAAACTCAATTTAAATAAATTAATAAATCGGGTGATATGAAACGCTCATGTTTATTTTTTCGATTAATTCTCGGACTTGTTCGATTGAGCCTTTTATACACACAAGTGGAGTTTACTAACTTATTGTAAATATTTAAACAAAACGGAGTTGTATGGGACAAAAGTTGTTATTTATTCGATTACTATTCGGAGGTATATAACACTTATCGATGAGCTTATGACTCGACTTAGGAGTTTATATAACTTATTCCTATCTTGGAATTTATATGTATCGTACCTATCTTGATGTTTATAGGACTCGTTCCTATCTTGATGTTTATAGACTTGTACGTCTATCTTGAAGTTACATGCATACAGGTGAATCTATTCACTACGTCTATCTTGAAATTACATGCATACTGTTGAATTTATTCACCAATCTTGGAGTTCTCGCACCTTTCCCCTTTTATGTGATTTTCTGGGTTTCTATTATGATTTCTAGATTCAATGCTATTTGTCTTATCACCAAATGATTTTGGGTGTTTTGCTTTTAGAAGCTATTTTGGGTTTTGATATTTGGTGATTACCCACTTGGAGTTTATTGAAGTGTTCTTGTTGTTAGCCAATTCCTGGCTTTATGTTCATATTTAAGATTTATATCATTACATCCATTATTTATCCTGCTGAACCCATTTATTATAGTCTAGACTGGCCAGTTTATTATCTTATAATACTCGGTCAGACCGAGATATTTCAGGTGCTCCAGTTTGATAGTCCTTGGGAGGATTAAGTCCTAGTTGTCTAGTTTTCATTCATCTTATCTTTATCTCATATATTTATACAAATTCATGTAGTGTTGTATCTATTATTGAGCTTAGATTCTTTTGTGTCAGGAGATGAAGATCAGATGGATTATACGGATCGTTTTGACCATAGGTTTTGTAATCGACTTTATATACCTATTCGTTATGATAAGCTTGTATCTATTTATATTTCGGTATATATATTATGTAATCTGTAATTTTATGATTTGTATTTATTATATATTGTTCTGGATTATTATTTTGACCATCATAGTTTTGTTTTAAGCCTAGATTGCAAATGTTGATTCCATTTGTGATAGAATAGCATACTATTTGATGTATTGATACTCGCTCAAAGTAAAATTCACGGATGGCCGCTCATAACTAGCCCTATTCACTGCACTAATAAATAATATTACACTGTAATATCCTTTGTTGGTGTGGGTCTTGAGAAGCGGCGTCACAACTTGGTATTATAGCTTAGTTCAGAACAAAATTTGATATTCTAAACACAAATCTTGGCCTAGATGAGTCTTTGAAACTGTCCATTAGGAGTTCAAGGGGTAAAAATTAGTGATCATCCTCTTTTTTGAATAAGAAGTGTTGTTTTGGATTCTCAGAATGTTTTCTTAGTTCCCACTCTTTGATGTCCCTTTTATCGAATCATGTGATTTATAAAGTAAACCTTGATCCAGTCTTATCTATTTTGAAAGTGTAGTTGACTGGCAGTTGAGTCAATCGTTCTAGTATAGGGCATCCTACGAGCCCAGTTGAGACGTCGTGCAAAGTCCATCCAGCAACTCATAAAGCATAATATCAATCTTTTTGAGATCAGAATCGAGTATCAGAATCAAGTAGATTGTTTCCGTTAGGCAAGTATGCAATATATTTGTGATTGATTTTTTTTATTGGATATTTGTTTGCATAGGATTTTTAGGATAACCTAAATTAAACTGAGAGTCATTCTTTGGTAATTTCAAATTCTATTTGAAGATTAATAATTGAATCTTGTGGTATCTTCGTATTAGGAATCGCCGCAAAAGAAATTGAATTTCTTGAGTATAAAATAACAAGGATCAAATTTTGTAGTCATGAATATTAATCAATTGGAAATAGAAATAATTTTGGCATTTGATTACCAATTAACCAAAAATAATAAATGATTTATTATTTACTCTAAACCATATACTTGATTAAGAATTATTTTTGGTAAATTATCGCCTAGTTAGTGAATACCATCCTATAAGTTCTATATAAGATGTTTAATCGTAATGATTATAAGTTTATCATTATATGTATTAATTAGAATATATACACACACACACACACACACACACAAAGATATAAGTATTCTCTATTTTAAAAAGGATCTATGAAATATACATTTATGAGTGTTAATTGCCCGCTAGATGCTTTAAGGATTTTGATCAGGACATCTGCCAACGTACTCGAAAGGGATTCCTAAACATTCAAACGAGACAATTGGACATACACATTTATTAAATATGTGTTTTGGGGAATAATCATTTTTTTGAAATATGTTAATTCAGGAAAGAATTAAAATAGTCTTGAAAACTAATGTGGTTTAAAATAAAATGATATTTGGAAGATGCATACGAAGATATGCATATACTATACATCAAAGTCTTGGAGAATATAAAGGTATTTCTATATTATAGAAAGAATAAAAATATCAGTCAAGATAAATTATATGAGTAATAATTTAATAATGGGCGTAAATGCTTAATCGTAGAGTTCACCGAGAGCAATGGCGAGGTGATGTCTATTTTTATCAACACTGTAGCCAATAGTTAAGGCTATTTGTTCAAAATAAATGGAGAGGTGATATTATGTGATTTTTAGAACATTTGGATATTGTTTTAAGATTTTTTTCTACGAAATTGAATTTGGTATAAAGATTCTACTAAGCTATGAAGGAACCATTACAATCTATGTAAAAACACACATGTGCAAATTTTAAATAGCCAACCCATTAAAGCTAAATAGAAGCATGATTCTTTTACTTGAAATAGTTGGAATCAAATTTTGTAAGGTTAGAAATAAGCTTATATTGAATAATATAAAATTTTGATGTAACGACCCCGGATTTTTATGAATTTAAATTGATAATTTAAATGAAGTTTTGAATTAAAATTTGTAAAATTGATTATAAATGATGCGAGTTTCCCCGATTCAAATGGAAAATATACTAAGTCATATGGGTTCGAAAATTTGAATATATGTGAATATATATGTATATATTGGATTTTAAATAAATTCTTAAATAAATGATTTTGAAAAATAAATAATATACTTTGGACACAAGTATAGAAATAAATAAATAAAATTGATTTAAAAATTTATAAATGATGATAATTTGAGTTATATAAAATATATGTGTATATAGAGAAATATAAAACAATAATTTTTAAAGTAAAATTTATGATAAATATTTAAACTAAAAATAGAAGTAAAAAGAATAAGTAAAAGAGATAAGAATAAAACATAAAGTACATAAACAATTAAAGCTTTCATCTCAACTCAAACAAACACATATATATAAATGTAAGCAAATTATAATAGAATAACATAAATATGTACACTTAAAACAAAACCAAAGCAAAAGTTTGTAAAGGAAGACAAATCAAAAGAAATAAATATATATAAAACATCTATGTACAAAACAAAGTTATGGAATTTCAATTATATTTTAAAGTAAGTAGACAAAATAAAATAAACATAAACAAAACAAAGTAAATACAAACAAATATAAAAGTTTTAGTATGCAAAGAAAAATAAAATAAAATAAGAGCAAATAAAAGTATTCAAACAAATAAATAAGCAAAGTAAACAAAACAAAGTAAAAATAACAAACAAATAAAAACATAGATATGCAGGCAATGCAAATAAAGTTTTCAAACAAATAAATACGAGTACAAAATAAAACATAAACCAAGTAAACAAATACATTTATATGTATAAACAAGTACAAGCAAATAAATGATAAAAATATAGGTATGTAGAAGCAAATATGCATGTTCAAGTATCAAAACAAAACATATATATATAACTCAGCCGAGTTATTCAAATGCTAGAAGAAAAAAATAGGTAAGGTTGAAAAACATAAGGTACTCAAGCATTTAATGCAACATACCTTATGCATTTAATGCAAGCATCTTTAACATGCTTATTGTACAAATAATATACTGCATGTTTCTTTTTATACACATCAATATATTCATTTTAGTTCGACCATTATCTCAACTTAAAACAACAACAAATCAAATCAATACAAGCCTGGAAAGTATGCAAGTCAGATCAGTTTTCAAACTTGGATATCATTTCCAGTTTTAAATTCAATCCTGTTCTTTTTTTTGATCTCTACTTCCAAATATCAAGGTGAGCAAACCCACTTTCATTTGCTTATACTCTGTGATATCATATTGATGATGCTCTGGAATGGTTGTTAATATGCCTGCATGTGTTTAAGTATGGATTATATATATATGTGGATGAAATGTCTGATATCAACTCTGTGTAGTTACAGAGTTGGGAAAAAGAAAAAAAAAATCTGATTAAAATCCCTATATCTCTTCTTCAAATTTTGATAGACTTAGGAATTCAAAAGAGAGATGATTAAACATAAATGAAGTTCTCTGTTCTTTGTCAACATATTTCAAGGTAAGTAACTATATTTTTAAAATTTTAAGGGGATGAAATTGTTGTGGATACACTTGTGAATGGGTATGAATGTATCTGTATATATATAGATGCTCTGTGAATGATGGAGGCATCTGTATGCAAGCTGCTATTTGTTTTTTTCTTTTTCCTCTGTCTCAGTTTCAAAACACAAAATTTGATTTCATAAATCCTTCTCTTCCAATCTAGTTACTTTCTGGATGTATGGTTAAAACAAAAAGTGATTGGTATAGCCTATATTTGGGATTAAGATTTTATTCAAGCAAAAACAAACTGTTTTTAGCTTAGGAACTCAAGAAATCTAACAACATTCTTCAATGGGTTAAATTTCAAACTTCATGATTTATAAATTCAGGTATGCGAATGAAACCTTTATACTAAAACGTGATTTTAAAAGTTTAAACCATGATTTTTAGATGACTGATGAGAGAGCAGTTCAGGTGGTTCGAATTTTCTTTCCTTTGTCAAGCTCGGGCGATCGCGCCGATGAAGGAGATCGGGCTTCTCGGGAAGGGTAGAGGAGTGACCAGTGGTCCTCGAAAAAATAGTGCGGTGGTGGTCAGAGGGTTGTGGCGGCGGCGGCGAACAATTTAATTTTTTAAACCTAGTTTTACTGAAGGTTGGGTTTTCGCTTCGTTCATCGTCTAGGGATGATCGAGTGCGATGCGACTCCGGGAGGTGGCAAAAGGATGTTAGTCGAAGATGACGCCGGAATTTTAGGCGTCTCCGGTGAAGTGAGCGGTGGCGGTGATGTGGTTTTGTCATTTGGGTTGATGCAGTAGGGTGGACCGAACTGTTAGATTTCGAATCGAAATTTGAGAAGGTGAATCGAGTTTGTTTTTCAAATGGAGGGTGATATCGTGACTTGTTGGAGGTGCGGAAGTTCGCCAGAATGTTGGCGATGGGTTGTGCACGTGTACGACGTGGGTGATGGTGTCAGAGCGTTCGACCGGGAAGAACTCGAGAGGGCGATCGAGTAAAATAGGTGTTGGCTCGAGTCTTGTATCGGGTCGAACGCGAGTATATAGCAGTTTGAATTGTTGAGGGCAAAACAAGTTTTCGAGTATAAAAGAAAAAAAAAGAGGGGACAAGTACAGGGAGAAGAAGAAGGAAGGTTTGGGAAAGAATGTGACGCGGGGGAAACAAGGTGGAGACACGGGTTTCACCCGGGTAAACCAAGTGTTTGCCTCGGGTCAGTTTTCTTTGCAAATCAACTTAATGAACTTTTAAGTTATTTTGCTAAGTAAAGATTAGTAATAATAAAACTGACTATGTTGTCAGGTTTTTAGTTAAGTTTTGATTTAAAACTTATGAAGAAAGTTGGATAATGTAAAGTGTTTAATTAATTTAGGTAAGTAAATTTAAAAATATAATTAATTTATACTCGTAATTTAATAAATAACTTAAGGTTAAATAAATTTGTAATTAGAAATTGATAATTATAATCTCGTGTTTAATCAATTTTAAACTTAAAATTTTAATTTAATTTCTTAAAGTTATATAATAAATAATAGTTAACTAATTAAGGGATAAATTAAGGATAATTAATATGGTCAATAAATTAAAGCAATTAATTTGAAGAGACTTAATCAAAGATTAATTAATTAATGTAAATGGTTAGGGATGATCACTTATTGGAATTTTATTAAAGTAAATGGTAATTAATCAATTAAGGTTTAAATTATTAATTAAAAATAATTAATTAAATGGTGAATTAAATAATTAAAAGTTAATTAATTTATCATTAATGATTAATTAATAAATGATTAAAAAAATAATTAATCAAAATGATTTGTAAAATTATTGATGTTAATTAATCAGGATTAGAAATTCATAAGAAATTAATCTGATTTGAATAAATCAGACAATTAAATGCTTGACCTTACTTATGGATGATCGTATTATATATGATGCCTTGAATTAATTGTCCTGTCTGATCTGTGATATTTTATTCTGTGGTTTGTGCTGTGTATGATTTATTCATCTATTTACATCTGCATATTATCTGTGAATCTGTGAATGGGCGATAAGCTTTATAGCTATATCGCTTATCAACTATATCTCTGTGTTTTGATTTGTGATGATTGAATAATGTTGCACTACTGTGTAAACCCCTAGACCACACCATACACACACAATTATGGATTTCACGAGGAAATGGGTTAATTCACAGATTTTGAAATAGTTTAAAATTTGAATTTTTAAATTCAAATGTTTTGGAATTGGAATTGGAATAGAAGTGAAAATCTTTTGAAATGGAATTTCAAAGATGGAAATTTATTTTGAATAACTGGATTAAGTGTTGGAATTTAAATACTTTAATTTAAATTTGAATTCAATATTCAAATTAAATTCTGTAATTTGAAACTAGGGATTAATGATATTATACTAGTCATTATGAGTTAAATCATTTTTAAAGTATTATTTTTGGGAATTTGAATTTAACTCAAGGATTTCAACTCGTATAGATGAATCAGATTTCCAAAATGAAAACTGTTGTTTTCAAATGATAAACACTTTTAGATAAGAACCGAGATTCCAGTTAATTAGGGGAATTTCAAGATTGAATAGAGAAATGATTTTCCTAAGTTATGAATGAATTCTTTTTGAAAGCTATGAATTAAATCTGTTTATTTTTAACAGATTTAAATTGATGATTTATTTAAATCAAATTGAAATGAAATTGTTTTGAAGGCTATAAGTTAAATCTTTGATTTAAAGATTTAACGAGTTAATCAAATTGAAATGAAAATTGATTTGGAAAATCTGTGAATGAATCTTTTATTTAAAAGATTAAAATGTGAAAATTGTTTAAAACCGTTAAAGGTTGTGAAAATGAATCTTTTTGTTTAAAGATTGAAAATGGTAATTTGTTAAGCCATTTGAAGAAAAGTTTTGGGTAATAAGTTGTGACTTAATCGTAATCCCATATCCATATGTTTTAAAAATATTTTCACTCACTATTCGGTTTAGCCGGGAAAGGACCTTTCTGTCGTATAACCCATTCCGAATATGTGATACGTCGTTATGGATAGCATTTGAAGACCGGTGATGAAGACCGGGTATTTGTGAAAGCGATAGGATGACCTATCGATTGTTTCTGCACCGAGTCGCGCCGGTATAGAAACTTCCTAAGTGATGGGAAATCCGATCGGGATTGTGAATATCCGGATTGCAAGGACTTCTTTGTAAGTGCCTTCGGTTCTCTTCGAGCCCGGAACAGACTTGTATGGATTGTATGTCTGACATTAAAATTGAGATATAAAGCCGATTTCTTTCAAATATATTTCTGTTGGTGGCGGAGAATTTATTCTCTTAGCTTAACACCCTTCTCTGAGACGTACGAGCTCAGAGGTTATATAGTTGATGGTTATCAGCGATATATTCCCAATTTGGTAATGTGACATGCTGAGTGTTGCTGTGAAATGATCATTGTGTTGATTATTTATGATAGGATCATTTATTTGATCGTATATCTTTGTGATCATTTCTATGATCATTTGTTGACCCAAAGCATGGCTTTTGTATAAAGTATGTTTTTGTGGACGTGACTTCGTCGAGCCTCACACCCCGTGAATGGTCAAAACAGGAAAGATGCGGCAAGGTTATGAGGGGTAGCGCCCTTTAGGATATGTGCATTTCCTTTTGGAAAAGGGTGGTATCATGGTATGGAGCCCAGATACTTACTCATGTTGAAACACTTTATTTATGATTGTGTGAATTGATTACGAGATCTCGGATAAAGGTCCCAAAGGACCGGGGGATGGCATATTCGGTCAGTTGTTACTCAGTTAGGGGTAACCCGGCCTTGTGTTGGTAGAGATCCGGTTTGGTTCTCGGGGATGTCCATCCATAGGCATTCTCATGTGGCAATGGGAAGTTCCTTGGCCTGATCATTCATTGGAAATCCAAAGAAACAATATGAGACTTGTACGGTTTTAGTTGTATAACCTGCCATGGAATGTTGCGGTAACCTGCTATTGAACATTCTAGCTATAGAAGGCATAAGTGCGGAATGTCTATGCTGGCTAAGATTTATATTCTACTTTCGAAATGAATTTTTCCTACACTATGCACTAGTAATAATATCAAATGTTTTTTTAATGCGTATCAAGCATCTTTGACTATCATAAGGAGAAATCTCCTCCGATTCTGCGTTTGCATTGTGTGTGTGTGCGGGAGGCCATATGGTAGTCTCATTTTTAAAATGCATTGCGAATTGACTTTGAAAATCTTTTGTTGAATGTTTTAAAAGATAAACTGTTTTTGTTGCTCACACCAGTCCCACGACTGATCCGGAGTTTATTGTTTCTTTCCTAAACTCTGGGTGGTCATTATTTTCTACACGAGCAGTCTAGATTTGGGTTTTTCAGATAGTCAGGTTTAGTAGATTATCTGGAGTTAGTTCAGTCTTTGGATCGGACCAGACTTGCTTATGCTAGGTGCATCGTTATTGGGGGTTCGAGCTATTGCTGGATTGATTCTTGGAAATGGAGTTAGGGTTCTCGGAGTTCTCTTTTGAAGACTATCTTAGAGTTATATTGTTCCACTGCTAGATGTTATCATTTTCTTTTCCGCTGCTATTTTATTGTATCATATCTCTGATGTATATTGATATCTATTGGATCATCTGTTGTATCAGATATTGTATTAAAGCTGTATATCAATGTATTATTCTTTTATTCCGCTGTGTTAATTACTTAATGATTGTTATAAGCTCCGGCGAATCGGATTTGAACGGTCGAATCTATGGCATTCGAATACGATTTGAAGTATGGATGTCGATTTTCGAGCGGGCAAAAATACGAAACGTTACATTTGGTATCAGAGCTAAGGGTTGAACTTTAGCTCAGGAGTGTAACACATTAAGTAACTCATTAGAGATAGGGTGAAGTAAATCCTAGAATGAGTAATCCTTAAGATATCCATTTTAACGCCTCAGTAAATTCTCTTACTATCTACTGATAGTAAGTATGAGTGCAAGAAGAGAACGAGATAGAGGACAGGGGAATGGGACTATAATTGGTCAATACTCTGTAACAACAGTGGAAACAACTTTCTCTATCAATTTTCTTTGATTCGTTTCTAAATTATTTTGATTTCTTCGTACCAGCTACAAAAAGAAGTTTCGGTGCGGTGATGCTCTACGAATCGTTGTAGGAAATTCTTACTTCGTATCTTCATCGGTTTCTTATCAGCTTTTTGATTTAAACCTTAATGAATATAAATTGGAAATTTTAAATGAATTAGAAATTTTAAATTGAGTTAAAATTGATTAATAGAATATGAAGGATAATTAGAATTGTATCGATAAAATGATTTTGTTTAAAACCAAAATTTGAAATTTTATTATAATTTCTTGTATCTATTGTTGATATTCTGATTTGGTGAGCCAAATGCAGAATTGATATCCAGCTTGATCTGAAAAGATATTTCTCTATCTTTCATCTATCTTCGTTATCTCTCTCTGGCGAATTTCGAGGACGAAATCCTTTTAAGGGGGGAAGTTTGTAACGACCCCGGATTTTTATGAATTTAAATTGATAATTTAAATGAATTTTTGAATTAAAATTTGTAAAATTGATTATAAATGATGCGAGTTTCCCCGATTCAAATGGAAAATATATTAAGTCATATGGGTTTGAAAATTTGTATATATGTGAATATATATGTATATATTGGATTTTAAATAAATTCTTAAATAAATGATTTTGAAAAATAAATAATATACTTTGGACACAAGTATAGAAATAAATAAATAAAATTGATTTAAAAATTTATAAATGATGATAATTTGAGTTATATAAAATATATGTGTATATAGAGAAATATAAAACAATAATTTTTAAAGTAAAATTTATGATAAATATTTAAACTAAAAATAGAAGTAAAAAGAATAAGTAAAAGAGATAAGAATAAAACATAAAGTACATAAACAATTAAAGCTTTCATCTCAACTCAAACAAACACATATATATAAATGTAAGCAAATTATAATAGAATAACATAAATATGTACACTTAAAACAAAACCAAAGCAAAAGTTTGTAAAGGAAGACAAATCAAAAGAAATAAATATATATAAAAGATCTATGTACAAAACAAAGTTATGGAATTTCAATTATATTTTAAAGTAAGTAGACAAAATAAAATAAACATAAACAAAACAAAGTAAATACAAACAAATATAAAAGTTTTAGTATGCAAAGAAAAATAAAATAAAATAAGAGCAAATAAAAGTATTCAAACAAATAAATAAGCAAAGTAAACAAAACAAAGTAAAAATAACAAACAAATAAAAACATAGATACGCAGGCAATGCAAATAAAGTTTTCAAACAAATAAATACGAGTACAAAATAAAACATAAACCAAGTAAACAAATACATTTATATGTATAAACAAGTACAAGCAAATAAATGATAAAAATATAGGTATGTAGAAGCAAATCTGCATGTTCAAGTATCAAAACAAAACATATATATATAACTCAGCCGAGTTATTCAAATGCAAGAAGAAAAAAATAGGTAAGGTTGAAAAACATAAGGTACTCAAGCATTTAATGCAACATACCTTATGCATTTAATGCAAGCATCTTTAACATGCTTATTGTACAAATAATATACTGCATGTTTCTTTTTATACACATCAATATATTCATTTTAGTTCGACCATTATCTCAACTTAAAACAACAACAAATCAAATCAATACAAGCCTGGAAAGTATGCAAGTCAGATCAGTTTTCAAACTTGGATATCATTTCCAGTTTTAAATTCAATCCTGTTCTTGTTTTTGTTCTCTGCTTCCAAATATCAAGGTGAGCAAACCCACTTTCATTTGCTTATACTCTGTGATATCATATTGATGATGCTCTGGAGTGGTTGTTAATATGCCTGCATGTGTTTAAGTATGGATTATATATATGTGGATGAAATGTCTGATATCAACACTGTGTAGTTACAGAGCTGGGAAAAAGAAAAAAAAAATCTGATTAAAATCCCTATATCTCATCTTCAAATTTTGATAGACTTAGGAATTCAAAAGAGAGATGATTAAACATAAATGAAGTTCTCTGTTCTTTGTCAACATATTTCAAGGTAAGTAACTATATTTTTAAAATTTTAAGGGGATGAAATTGTTGTGGATACACTTGTGAATGGGTATGAATGTATCTGTATATATATAGATGCTCTGTGAATGATGGAGGCATCTGTATGCAAGCTGCTATTTGTTTTTTTTCTTTTTCCTCTGTCTCAGTTTCAAAACACAAAATTTGATTTCATAAATCCTTCTCTTCCAATCTAGTTACTTTCTGGATGTATGGTTAAAACAAAAAGTGATTGGTATAGCCTATATTTGGGATTAAGATTTTATTCAAGCAAAAACAAACTGTTTTTAGCTTAGGAACTCAAGAAATCTAACAACATTCTTCAATGGGTTAAATTTCAAACTTCATGATTTACAAATTCAGGTATGCAAATGAAACCTTTATACTAAAACGTGATTTTAAAAGTTTAAACCTTGATTTTTAGATGACTGATGAGAGAGCAGTTCAGGTGGTTCGAATTTTCTTTCCTTTGTCAAGCTCGGGCGATCACGCCGATGAAGGAGGTCGGGCTTCTCGGGGAGGGTAGAGGAGTGACCAGTGGTCCTCGAAAAAATAGTGCGGTGGTGGTCAGAGGGTTGTGGCGGCGGCGGCGAACAATTTAATTTTTTAAACCTAGTTTTAGTAAAGGTTGGGTTTTCGCTTCGTTCATCGTCTAGGGATGATCGAGTGCGATGCGACTCCGGGAGGTGGCAAAGGGATGTTAGTCGAAGATGACGCCGGAATTTTAGGCGTCTCCGGTGAAGTGAGCGGTGGCGGTGATGTGGTTTTGTCATTTGGGTTGATGCAGTAGGGTGGACCGAACTGTTAGATTTCGAATCGAAATTTGAGAAGGTGAATCGAGTTTGTTTTTCAAATGGAGGGTGATATCGTGACTTGTTGGAGGTGCGGAAGTTCGCCAGAACGTTGGCGATGGGTTGTGCACGTGTACGACATGGGTGATGGTGTCAGAGCGTTCGACCGGGAAGAACTCGAGAGGGCGATCGAGTAAAATAGGTGTTGGCTCGAGTCTTGTATCGGGTCGAACGCGAGTATATAGCAGTTTGAATTGTTGAGGGAAAAACATGTTTTTGAGTATAAAAGAAAAAAAAAGAGGGGACAAGTACAAGGAGAAGAAGAAGGAAGGTTTGGGAAAGAATGTGACGCGGGGGAAACAAGGTGGAGACACGGGTTTCACCCGGGTAAACCAAGTGTTTGCCTCGGGTCGGTTTTCTTTGCAAATCAACTTAATGAACTTTTAAGTTATTTTGCTAAGTAAAGATTAGTAATAATAAAACTAACTATGTTGTCAGGTTTTTAGTTAAGTTTTGATTTAAAACTTATGAAGAAAGTTGGATAATGTAAAGTGTTTAATTAATTTAGGTAAGTAAATTTAAAAATATAATTAATTTATACTCGTAATTTAATAAATAACTTAAGGTTAAATAAATTTGTAATTAGAAATTGATAATTATAATCTCGTGTTTAATCAATTTTAAACTTAAAATTTTAATTTAATTTCTTAAAGTTATATAATAAATAATAGTTAACTAATTAAGGGATAAATTAAGGATAATTAATATGGTTAATAAATTAAAGCAATTAATTTGAAGAGAATTAATCAAAGATTAATTAATTAATGTAAATGGTTAGGGATGATCACTTATTGGAATTTTATTAAAGTAAATGGTAATTAATCAATTAAGGGTTAAATTATTAATTAAAAATTATTAATTAAATGGTGAATTAAATAATTAAAAGTTAATTAATTTATCATTAATGATTAATTAATAAATGATTAAAAAAATAATTAATCAAAATGATTTGTAAAATTATTGATGTTAATTAATCAGGATTAGAAATTCATAAGAAATTAATCTGATTTGAATAAATCAGACAATTAAATGCTTGACCTTACTTATGGATGATCGTATTATATATGATGCCTTGAATTAATTGTCCTGTCTGATCTGTGATATTTTATTCTGTGGTTTGTGCTGTGTATGATTTATTCATCTATTTACATCTGCATATTATCTGTGAATCTGTGAATGGGCGATAAGCTTTATAGCTATATCGCTTATCAACTGTATCTCTGTGTTTTGATCTGTGATGATTGAATAATGTTGCACTACTGTGTATAACCCCTGGACCACACCATACACACACAATTATGGATTTCACGAGGAAATAGGTTAAGTCACAGATTTTGAAATAGTTTAAAATTTGAATTTTTAAATTCAAATGTTTTGGAATTGGAATTGGAATAGAAGTGAAAAGCTTTTGAAATGGAATTTCAAAGATGGAAATTTATTTTGAATAACTGGATTAAGTGTTGGAATTTAAATACTTTAATTTAAATTTGAATTCAATATTCAAATTAAATTCTGTAATTTGAAACTAGGGATTAATGATATTATACTAGTCATTATGAGTTAAATCATTTTTAAAGTATTATTTTTGGGAATTTGAATTTAACCCAAGGATTTCAACTCGTATAGATGAATCAGATTTCCAAAATGAAAACTGTTGTTTTCAAATGATAAACACTTTTAGATAAGAACCGAGATTCCAGTTAATTAGGGGAATTTCAAGATTGAATAGAGAAATGATTTTCCTAAGTTATGAATGAATTCTTTTTGAAAGCTATGAATTAAATCTGTTTATTTTTAACAGATTTAAATTGATGATTTGTTTAAATTAAATTGAAATGAAATTGTTTTGAAGGCTATAAGTTAAATCTTTGATTTAAAGATTTAACGAGTTAATCAAATTGAAATGAAAATTGATTTGGAAAATCTGTGAATGAATCTTTTATTTAAAAGATTAAAATGTAAAAATTGTTTAAAACCGTTAAAGGTTGTGAAAATGAATCTTTTTGTTTAAAGATTGAAAATGGTAATTTGTTAAGCCATTTGAAGAAAAGTTTTGGGTAATAAGTTGTGACTTAATCGAAATCCCATATCCATATGTTTTAAAAATATTTTCGCTCACTATTCGGTTTAGCCGGGAAAGGACCTTTGTGTCGTATAACCCATTCCGAATATGTGATACGTCGTTATGGATAGCATTTGAAGACTGGTGATGAAGACCGGGTATTTGTGAAAGCGATAGGATGACCTATCGATTGTTTCTGCACCGAGTCGTGCCGGTATAGAAACTTCCTAAGTGATGGGAAATCCGATCGGGATTGTGAATATCCGGATTGCAAGGACTTCTTTGTAAGTGCCTTCGGTTCTGTTCGAGCCCGGAACAAACTAGTATGGATTGTATGTCTGACATTACAAATTGAGATATAAAGCCGATTTCTTTCAAATATATTTCTGTTGGTGGCGGAGAATTTATTCTCTTAGCTTAACACCCTTCTCTGAGACGTACGAGCTCAGAGGTTATATAGTTGATGGTTATCAGCGATATATTCCCAATTTGGTAATGTGACATGCTGAGTGTTGCTGTGAAATGATCATTGTGTTGATTATTTATGATAGGATCATTTATTTGATCTTCTATCTTTGTGATCATTTCTATGATCATTTGTTGACCCATAGCATGGCTTTTGTATAAAGTATGTTTTTGTGGACGTGACTTCGTCGAGCCTCACACCCCGTGAATGGTCAAAACAGGAAAGATGCGGCAAGGTTATGAGGGGTAGCGCCCTTTAGGATATGTGCATTTCCTTTTGGAAAAGGGTGGTATCATGGTATGGAGCCCAGATACTTACTCATGTTGAAACACTTTATTTATGATTGTGTGAATTGATTACGAGATCTTGGATAATGGTCCCAAAGGACCGGGGGATGGCATATTCGGTCAGTTGTTACTCAGTTAGGGGTAACCTGGCCTTGTGTTGGTAGAGATCCGGTTTGGTTCTCGGGGATGTCCATCCAGAGGCATTCTCATGTGGCAATGGGAAGTTCCTTGGCCTGATCATTCGTTGGAAATCCAAAGAAACAATACGAGACTTGTACGGTTTTAGTTGTATAACCTGCCATGGAATGTGGCGGTAACCTGCTATTGAACATGGTAGCTATAGTAGGCATAAGTGCGGAATGTCTATGCTGGCTAAGATTTATATTCTACTTTCGAAATGAATTTTTCCTACACTATGCACTAGTAATAATATCAAATGTTTCTTTTAATGCGTATCAAGCATCTTTGACTATCGTGTAACGACCCAGAATTTTTATTAATTAAAATTTGAATATTTAATTAATTTTAAATATTAATAAGTGAATTTTTAAGTCGAATAAATTTTAATTTGAATTATTGGATTTAATTGAAGAATTTAAATCGATAATTTAAAACGTTAAATTATGGAAATAATTGAAAATTGAGTTAAATATGATTGAAAATGATTTGTAAAATTTTATTTTATCATGTTGAAGTTAGAATGATATTTTAGAACTTTTAAAATCGAATTAAAAGTTTATTTGTGAAAATTGAATATTTTAATAATTAAATCGACTAGTGAAAATAGTCAATTTTTGAACAGTCTCAGAATTGAACGAAACCAGTTCCATTGGATCCGTAATAGTTAGTTATTACCGGATTTCAATTTTCGTGTCAATCGGAGCTATCGTTTGATCGTAGCAGCTCGAAACGCATCGATTTATTTTTAATTTTAATTTAGCGAGTTAAAATAGCCATTTTTCAAAAAGTCTCGGATTTCGATGAAACCAGTTTCATCGGATCCGTAATGTGATATTATTGTAAGGTTTCAAATTTCGTGTCAATTGGATTTACGGTTTGTCCGGTACAAATTAAAACGCCTAGAAATCGACTTAAACCGGTTTAATTCAAATTGAGCGTTTACAGCCATAACTCGCACATACTTCCGAATTAGCTTTCGAAACCTGTTCCATTGTGTCCGGAACGCGGGGTAAACCCTAGAAACGCTGGTTACGGCGCGTAAATCGGAGTTCGGAATTTCCGGAATGAATAGTGTTCGATTTTCTCTATAAATAGCCCTCACACAAATTAAAAAAAATATATACAAAACCCTAGTTTCAACTGCAGCCGCCACCCTATTATAAACGGCCAGAATTTTCCCACCTTGCTCCCTCCAAATCTCCAAATCCATGCATCGATTGCAAAATCTTTCAACTAACAAAGTGAAGAGCACATCGAGAGCTACAATCTGAACGGTGGAGATCGCGAATGGAGTTGTATTTTGGGAGTAAAGGGGGGCCGATTGCTTCGAGCTGCGCACAGTTTTCCATGCGGGGGGGTGCCGAGCTCAGTGTTGTTCATGGCGTGGGTAGACGTGGCCTTGAGCTACGAATTGGAGCTTCCCGATCGAATTCTAGTTGAGCGATGAGAGTGCAAGATTAAACCCTAAATTTGGTATTGGGTTCGGCTGTAGATACTTGCGTACGTGATTTGGGAAGAAGAAGGGAGAAGGGTTGGTCGGCCCAGATGCACTCAAGTGGGATCATGTGGCTGTGATATGGCTTAGGTTATAAATTAGTTTATTTATGTTGTAATTTAGTTATAAAATCGTGTACAATCTTTAAAAATTCATAACTTTTTCATACGAGGTCGAAAACGCGCGAAACCAGTTGCGTTGGAATCGTATGGACGAGCACTACGCGATGAAGTTGGTTTGGAGTCGTTTGGAGTTAGTGAGAATTTTGGGTAAAATTAAACGTCCGTTTAATTTTATTTGAAATAAATCGCTAAAACGGAATTTAAATCAAGGTGAGAACTTCTCACTCAATCGAATCAGTTTCGATTTTATTTTAAATAGTTAGATTTAAAACATTTGAATGCATGTTTGAATGTTGATTGATATCTATTGATTGTTAAAATAGACATTATACGCCGTTAGTAAGCGGATGTTATTTATTAAAAACATATACCGCGAATATTTCATAAACAGTGAAATTGGTATTATAAATAATATCAATATATATATATTGGCATATGTATATATTGCAGTTGTTGATTCCCCGCATTTTTTTGCGGATGAGACCCTATTGTGCCGTTATTAAGCGGATAATATTTAATAAGAACATATACCGCGATAATTTCGTACTGGAGCGAAATTGGTATTGTGCTAATGTTTTTGGATGCAGGAAAACAGGTTGGAGGGATCCAACTGGATTCCTCAACAGTTTTTATTTTGATTTCGGATATTTTGATATTTGATGGATTTTCATATTGATATATGATATCGTTGTAGTCGTGATTGACTATTTGGTGTGTAGCATCATTAGACCAAATTTGGAATTTTAAAGTGATTTCAAAGTGATTTTTTGAAAGTATACGTTTATAAAATATTTTTGGAATTGATTCATTTTAAATAAATAAACGTTATAATTTTTAAAGTTATAAAAATTATGATTTTTGAGAAATATAGTTAGAAACTGATTTTTGAGAATATGATGCTATTGAGTTTATAAAATAGTTAAATCGAGATATTTTAGAATTATTGTGAAAAGTTTAAATATAGGATTTATTAAATTTAATTATTTTATGAATCAAAATGGTGAAATAATAAAGGAGATTAAAGACGTTTTAAAAGAATAATATAAATTTAATTATATTTAGAGATTTATAAATGGATATTTATAAATTGAAATATGGACATTTTAAAACGAGTTTTTATAAGTGTTTGAATGAAGTGAAAATGAATTTCATAAATAGAAATGAAATTTATAGAATTATAAACGGTGAAGTTATTTGAAGAATAGATTTGGTTAAATAAATGAATCTTATAAGTTATAAGATTTATGGTTTGGAAAGTCTTTAGAGGAACGATTTTGTAAAATAATCGTTTTATAAACATTTGACTTATAATATGAACTTTTAGTTTATAATTGAGTTATAAACTGGAATATGTTAATAAAAGAATTTATAAAAAGGAAGTTTTTATAAATAAATAGAAATGGAATTTATAAACGTTGTTTTATAAATTCGCAAATGACTTATTTTGATAAGTAAATTGTTGAAACCTATTAATGGAGTTATATTCACGTTTTTGAATAGTGAATAATCCTTTGAATTAAAATGAATAGAAATGATGAAATGTGTTAACGTAGTATCTTCACGTTTTTGAATAGTGAATAAGATGTTAAAGAAATTGTTTTGAATGTGATATTTGAAATAGAATTAAAACGATCTAACAAAGTTTTAATTGTGTTGAGATTCGAAACCATAGATTTCGACATTTATTGTTGAAATAGACGTTTTCGAGAAATAGAAGGAAATGGTGGACTATAACACTGTTGTTATAGTAAATGATTTTCGAAAGGAAATGTTTTGTATAGTATTGGGATTTATATATCTATTTTAATTTCGAATCCCTATACTAGTGATTATGGGTTGTGGTAACGATGTTTTACGTAACATTCGTTTTGGCCCAAATAAATATGTTTATGAGAATGATTTCCTTAAAGAATGAAATATATACTTAATCTCGATTGAAGTATATTGAATATTTTCCAAGTGTTGAAAATAAATAAAATTTTTGAATTACTTATTAAATAAGTATGGAATTGTTTTCCAATATGAAGTGATATTTAGAATTTATCTTTTTGAAGATAAATTGAAAATGGATAATTGAAAACGTATATCAATAGATATTGTGAAATATAAATTCACTATTGAATTTATAAAGGAAAGGAGAATTTGTTTAAAAATAAATATTGATTTATTTTTGAAGTATGAAATAATATATCTTGTAAAGATATTTTGGAAAATAAATAATTTGGAAAATTATTTGGAAACTGGTGATGTGTGCATATCCATTGATAGTTCAATAACCGACTATCAATATTTCCCTTTGAATGGGTAATTTATATGATTTGTTTGAATGTGAATGCCACACTTATTTTTGAATAAGCGCTCACTATTCGGGTTAACCGGGAAAGGACCATGGGGTCGTATAACCCATTCCGAATATGTGATACGTCGTTATAATTGCATTGAAGATCGGTGTTGAAGACCCGGTATTTGCGAGAGCGATAGGATGACCTGTCGATTTACTCTGCACCAAGTTGCTCCGGTATAGAGTTCTCCATATGTGATGGAGAATCCGATCAGGATTGTGAATATCCGGATTGCAAGGACTTCTTTGTAAGTGGCTTCGGTTTTGTTCGAGCCCGGAACAGACTTGTATGGATTGTGTGTCTGACATTACAAGTTGAGATATAAAGCCGATTTCTTTCAAAATATATTTCTGTTGGTGGCGAAGAATTTATTCTTTTAGCTTAACACCCTTCTCTGAGACGTACGAGCTCAGAGGTTATATAGTTGAAGTTATCAGCGATATATTCCCAATTTGGTAATGTGACATGCTGAGTGTTGTTGAAATGATCATTGTGTTGATTATTGTGATAGGATCGTTTATTTGATCGTCTATCTTAGTGATCATTGTGTTGATCATTTGTTGACCCAAAGCATGGCTTTTGTATAAAGTATGTTTTTGTGGACGTGACTTCGTCGAGCCTCACACCCCGGAAATGGTCAAAACAGGAAAGATGCGGCAAGGTTATGAGGGGTAGCACCCTTTAGGGTATGTACATTTCCTTCTGGATAGAGGTGGTATCATGGTATGGAGCCCAGATATTTAACCTATGTGGTTACTACGAATTTATTACTTTGTGGTTGTTGGTTTTCGGGATCCCGTGAGAAAGGTCGTTTACGATCGGGGAATGGCGTGCTCGTGTCAGTAGTTACCCAGTTAGGGGTAACCCGACCTTGTGTTGGCAGAGTTCCGGTTTGGTTCTCGGGGATGTCTTTCCAGAGGCATTCTCATGTGGCAATGGGAAGTTCCTTGGCCTGACCATTTGTTGGGAATCCAAAGAAACAATACGAAACTTGTACGGTATTAGTTGTAGAACCTATCATTCACTTATGGTGGTCACCACTGTTTGGATGGTAGCTATAGTAGGCATAGTTCGAAATGTCTATGTTGGCTAAGATTTATATTCTACTTTCGAAATGAATTTCTTCTACACTATGGACTAGTAATAATATCAAATGTTATTTTAAATGCGTATCAAGCATCTTTGACTATCATAAGGAGAAATCTCCTCCGATTCTGCGTTTGCATGTGTGTGTGTGCGGGAGGCCTTATGGTAGTCTCATTTTTAAAAGCATTGCGAATTGAAATAAAAATATTCCTCTATTTTGATTTTAAAGATAAATAAACTGTTTTGAGTTCTCACACCAGTCACATGACTGACTTGGAGTTTATTGTTTTCCTTCCTAAACTCTGGGTGCCCACCAATTTCCACACGGGCAGTCAAGAGTTAAGGTTTATCAGGATATTCTGGATATTCTGGAGTTGCTGGAGGCAAGCTGGATGGCATGGCGTATGACTACTA
Source organism: Allium cepa (assembly GCA_030765085.1). NCBI lineage: Eukaryota > Viridiplantae > Streptophyta > Magnoliopsida > Asparagales > Amaryllidaceae > Allium > Allium cepa. The sequence continues at coordinate 155,696,778 of CM060946.1, read as the reverse complement.
TATAGTATTTCTTTTTCCGCTGCACTGTTGTTGTTGTTGTTGTTGTTGTACACTCTGATGATATGATGTAATGTAATGTATAAAATGTAATAACTGATATAGTTCTTTGTTTAAAGATTATTCATTTATTATTATATGTTGTTCCACTGCGAATTGTGAGATTCTGATGTTGTTGTGTTGTGTTCTGTTTCTGTTCCGTTCCATTTTCTATTCTCTCTAATTTCTATTTTAAAATTCTGTTCTAATTTCTCTTTTTCTTCTATTTTAAAATTTTCTATCTTCTCTCCTCCCTAATTTGTATCTTTTTCTCTTTTCTTTTCTTAAATTCTTTTTAAAAACCCTCAGTGTTCGGTTTTCCGTCGTTCGATTCCTTGGCAATTGATAAAGTGAGTGTCGATGTCGAATTTTTCGGAAGACGAAGAATCGTGTCCTGACAATGTGGTATCAGAGCTTATGGTTAAGCGACAACCATGGTTCTGTTGGGTATTTCTCATTAGAGATAGAGTCAGTAGTGCTCTAGATTGAGTTTGAGTGTAATAATAGCTATGAGAGCGTATTTGTTAGTGAATATAAAATTGTTTTATATTGTGATGATTGGTTTATTGAGTGGCATATGAACTTTCGTCAGCGCGGTCTGTCAAACTATGCCGAAGGGGTTTCTAAACACTTGAATAGAACAATTCGGCACAGTATTGTTTTAAATTGGGTAAATGAAATAATTTTACCTTGATTATAATTTTATATATAAAGAAATAATTTTTCAGAATTATTTAAGTGTATATAAGTTGATTGTTAAGTTGTTTGAATAATCTAAATAAAGGAATTGTATAAGCAAAAAGAATTATAAGAATTGAATTATAATTAAAGTGATTTACAATTGTGAATAAACTTATATATATAAGAAGTGAAACTATATGAATATATTTATGAATATGAGTTGTAAATATAAAAATGAATTTAAGTTATGTGAAAACAAGTGATGTTTGTAAATGGAATATAACTTAAGTGATATGGAATGAAGTTGATATTAGTATCAAAGTAAATTAATAAAGTTAAGTGGTGGATGTGAACTTGAGTTATATAAATGAAATTCAACTTTGAAATTGAATTGAATTAATGGATTAAATGTTAATCAATTGAATGTGAATTAAGTTGATATGAAATAATGAATATAAGCAAAGGGATTTGGTTGTAATTAATATACTTTGGTTGTTATATGATTATTGTTAGTTGATTGTATATAATTCATTAAGTGTTAATGAAATTAAGTTAATGAAATTGGAAGCTAAAGTAATTGAAATTCAATTGGAAGTTAAATGAATCTTAAATAAAATTGAATTTGATTTGGAAGTGAACCAACTTGAATATGACTTAGTGAATATAAACTAATTGAAAATGAATGTTAGTAAAAACATCCAATGTTAATGAATCTAATGTGATTTAAATTGAAAACCTAATTCATTAAATATTAATGAGAATATGAATGAATATTTATTGATTTGTTGGATGATAGTTGGTTGATGGTTGAATATATTGCTTTTCATACATTTGCTATGTTGGCATATATAATTATTTTGTTACTATATGTTGTATATTGATACTATTGTCTATATACATGATTCTCATGTTGTTTGTTGAGTGATTAGTAGGTGCGGATCGCGTTTGCTTCGCATTTGGAGCTCGCTTTTGCGCTATATTAGCCATATATGCTTGCTAATAGAAATATAAGGTACATATCTCGGATTACATACCGTACTTTTACACTTTTTTCCCTACGGGATGCCTCATTACTTGATGAGATGTATATTTGTGATATATATACTGTCATTTTTTTTTCGGATCGATCCGCGCAAAGGAGACTATGGCGAATTTTTCCGAAAATTTAAGGCGTTAGAAAAATTTGAGAAAATTGGAAATTTTTTTGAAAACTTTAACTTTGATTTGGAGTTGAAAGTTAAACAATTGTAATTGTTTTTGAAAAGATAACTAAGTATGATTTGAAAACTTAGTAAAGTTGTGTAAGAAGTTTAACTATGAATTTTGGGAAAATTAATAAATTCTGTAACTTTTCTTACTTGTTAATTTCGAGGACGAAATTCTTTTAAGTGGGGAAGATTGTAACGACCTAGAATTTTTATTAATTAAAATTTGAATATTTAATTAATTTTAAATATTAATAAGTGAATTTATAAGTCGAATAAATATTAATTTGAATTATTGGATTTAATTGAAGAATTTAAATCGATAATTTAATACGTTAAATTATGGAAATAATTGAAAATTGAGTTAAATATGATTGAAAATGATTTGTAAAATTTTATTTTATCATGTTGAAGTTAGAATGATATTTTAGAACTTTTAAAATCGAATTAAAAGTTTATTTGTGAAAATTGAATATTTTAATAATTAAATCGACTTGTGAAAATAGTCAATTTTTGAACAGTCTCAGAATTGAACGAAACCAGTTCCATTGGATCCGTAATAGTTAGTTATTACCGGATTTCAATTTTCGTGTCAATCGGAGCTATCGTTTGATCGTAGCAGCTCGAAACGCATCGATTTATTTTTAATTTTAATTTAGCGAGTTAAAATAGCCATTTTTCAAAAAGTCTCGGATTTAGACGAAGCAAGTTTCATCGGATCCGTAATGTGATATTATTGTAAGATTTCAAATTTCGTGTCAATTGGATTTACGGTTTGTCCGGTACAAATTAAAACGCCTAGAAATCGACTTAAATCGGTTTAATTCAAATTGAGCGTTTACAGCCATAACTCGCACATACTTCCGAATTAGCTTTCGAAACCTGTTTCATTGTGTCGGTAACGCGGGGTAAACCCTAGAAACGCTGGTTACGGCGCGTAAATCGGAGTTCGGAATTTCCGGAATGAATAGTGTTCGATTTTCTCTATAAATAGCCCTCACACAAATTAAAAAAAAAAATATACAAAACCCTAGTTTCAACTGCAGCCGCCACCCTATTATAAACGGCCAGAATTTTCCCACCTTGCTCCCTCCAAATCTCCAAATCCATGCATCGATTGCAAAATCTTTCAATTAACAAAGTGAAGAGCACATCGAGAGCTACAATCTGAACGGTGGAGATCGCGAATGGAGTTGTATTTTGGGAGTAAAGGGGGGCCGATTGCTTCGAGCTGTGCACGGTTTTCCATGCAGGGGGGGTGCCGAGCTCAGTGTTGTTCATGGCGTGGGTAGACGTGGCCTTGAGCTACGAATTGGAGCTTCCCGATCGAATTCTAGTTGAGCGATGAGAGTGCAAGATTAAACCCTAAATTTGGTATTGGGTTCGGCTGTAGATACTTGCGTACGTGATTTGGGAAGAAGGAGGGAGAAGGGTTGGTCGGCCCAGATGCACTCAAGTGGGATTATGTGGCTGTGATATGGCTTAGGTTATAAATTAGTTTATTTATGTTGTAATTTAGTTATAAAATCGTGTACAATCTTTAAAAATTCATAACTTTTTCATACGAGGTCGAAAACGCACGAAACCAGTTGCGTTGGAATCGTATGGACGAGCACTACGCGATGAAGTTGGTTTGGAGTCGTTTGGAGTTAGTGAGAATTTTGGGTAAAATTAAACGTCCGTTTAATTTTATTCGAAATAAATCGCTAAAACGGAATTTAAATCAAGGTGAGAACTTCTCACTCAATCGAATCAGTTTCGATTTTATTTTAAATAGTTAGATTTAAAATATTTGAATGCATGTTTGAATGTTGATTGATATCTATTGATTGTTAAAATAGACATTATACGCCGTTAGTAAGCGGATGTTATTTATTAAAAACATATACCGCGAATATTTCATAAACAGTGAAATTGGTATTATAAATAATATCAATATATATATATTGGCATATGTATATATTGCAGTTGTTGATTCCCCGCATTTTTTAGCGGATGAGACCCTATTGCGCCGTTATTAAGCGGATAATATTTAATAAGAACATATACCGCGATAATTTCGTACTGGAGCGAAATTGGTATTGTGCTAATGCTTTTGGATGCAGGAAAACAGGTTGGAGGGATCCAACTGGATTCCTCAACAGTTTTTATTTTGATTTCAGATATTTTGATATTTGATGGATTTTTATATTGATATATGATATCGTTGTAGTCGTGATTGACTATTTGGTGTGTAGCATCATTAGACCAAATTTGGAATTTTAAAGTGATTTCAAAGTGATTTTTTGAAAGTATACGTTTATAAAATATTTTTGGAATTGATTCATTTTAAATAAATAAACGTTATAATTTTTAAAGTTATAAAAATTATGATTTTTGAGAAATATAGTTAGAAACTGATTTTTGAGAATATGATGCTATTAAGTTTATAAAATAGTTAAATCGAGATATTTTAGAATTATTGTGAAAAGTTTAAATATAGGATTTATTAAATTTAATTATTTTATGAATCAAAATGGTGAAATAATAAAGGAGATTAAAGACGTTTTAAAAGAATAATATAAATTGAATTATATTTAGAGATTTATAAATGGATATTTATAAATTGAAATATGGACATTTTAAAACGAGTTTTTATAAGTGTTTGAATGAAGTGAAAATGAATTTCATAAATAGAAATGAAATTTATAGAATTATAAACGGTGAAGTTATTTGAAGAATAGATTTGGTTAAATAAATGAATCTTATAAGTTATAAGATTTATGGTTTGGAAAGTCTTTAGAGGAACGATTTTGTAAAATAATCGTTTTATAAACATTTGACTTATAATATGAACTTTTAGTTTATAATTGAGTTATAAACTGGAATATGTTAATAAAAGAATTTATAAAAAGGAAGTTTTTATAAATAAATAGAAATGGAATTTATAAACGTTGTTTTATAAATTCGCAAATGACTTATTTTGATAAGTAAATTGTTGAAACCTATTAATGGAGTTATATTCACGTTTTTGAATAGCGAATAATCCTTTGAATTAAAATGAATAGAAATGATGAAATGTGTTAACGTAGTATCTTCACGTTTTTGAATAGTGAATAAGATGTTAAAGAAATTGTTTTGAATGTGATATTTGAAATAGAATTAAAACGATCTAACAAAGTTTTAATTGTGTTGAGATTCGAAACCATAGATTTCGACATTTATTGTTGAAATAGACGTTTTCGAGAAATAGAAGGAAATGGTGGACTATAACACTGTTGTTATAGTAAATGATTTCCGAAAGGAAATGTTTTGTATAGTATTGGGATTTATATATCTATTTTAATTTCGAATCCCTATACTAGTGATTTTGGGTTGTCGTAACGATGTTTTACGTAACATTCGTTTTGGCCCAAATAAATATGTTTATGAGAATGATTTCCTTAAAGAATGAAATATATACTTAATCTCGATTGAAGTATATTGAATATTTTCCAAGTGTTGAAAATAAATAAAATTTGTGAATTACTTATTAAATAAGTATGGAATTGTTTTCCAATATGAAGTGATATTTAGAATTTATCTTTTTGAAGATAAATTGAAAATGGATAATTGAAAACGTATATCAATAGATATTGTGAAATATAAATTCACTATTGAATTTCTAAAGGAAAGGAGAATTTGTTTAAAAATAAATATTGATTTATTTTTGAAGTATGAAATAATATATCTTGTAAAGATATTTTGGAAAATAAATAATTTGGAAAATTATTTGGAAACTGGTGATGTGTGCATATCCATTGATAGTTCAATAACCGACTATCAATATTTCCCTTTGAATGGGTAATTTATATGATTTGTTTGAATGTGAATGCCACATTTATTTTTGAATAAGCGCTCACTATTCGGGTTAACCGGGAAAGGACCATGGGGTCGTATAACCCATTCCGAATATGTGATACGTCGTTATAATTGCATTGAAGATCGGTGTTGAAGACCCGGTATTTGCGAGAGCGATAGGATGACCTGTCGATTTACTCTGCACCGAGTTGCTCCGGTATAGAGTTCTCCATATGTGATGGTGAATCCGATCAGGATTGTGAATATCCGGATTGCAAGGACTTCTTTGTAAGTGCCTTCGGTTTTGTCCGAGCCCGAAACAGACTTGTATGGATTGTGTGTCTGACATTACAAGTTGAGATATAAAGCCGATTTCTTTCAAAATATATTTCTGTTGGTGGCGAAGAATTTATTCTTTTAGCTTAACACCCTTCTCTGAGACGTACGAGCTCAGAGGTTATATAGTTGAAGTTATCAGCGATATATTCCCAATTTGGTAATGTGACATGCTGAGTGTTGCTGAAATGATCATTGTGTTGATTATTGTGATAGGATCATTTATTTATCGTCTATCTTAGTGATCATTGTGTTGATCATTTTTTGACCCAAAGCATGACTTTTGTATAAAGTATGTTTTTGTGGACGTGACTTCGTCGAGCCTCACACCCCGGAAATGGTCAAAACAGGAAAGATGCGGCAAGGTTATGAGGGGTAGCACCCTTTAGGGTATGTACATTTCCTTCTGGATAGAGGTGGTATCATGGTATGGAGCCCAGATATTTAACCTATGTGGTTACTACGAATTTATTACTTTGTGGTTGTTGGTTTTCGGGATCCCGTGAGAAAGGTCGTTTACGATCGGGGAATGGCGTGCTCGTGTCAGTAGTTACCCAGTTAGGGGTAACCCAGCCTTGTGTTGGCAGAGTTCCGGTTTGGTTCTCGGGGATGTCTTTCCAGAGGCATTCTCATGTGGCAATGGGAAGTTCCTTGGCCTGACCATTTGTTGGGAATCCAAAGAAACAATACGAAACTTGTACGGTATTAGTTGTAGAACTTATCATTCACTTATAGTGGTCACCACTGTTTGGATGGTAGCTATAGTAGGCATAGTTCGAAATGTCTATGTTGGCTAAGATTTATATTCTACTTTCGAAATGAATTTCTTCTACACTATGCACTAGTAATAATATCAAATGTTATTTTAAATGCGTATCAAGCATCTTTGACTATCATAAGGAGAAATCTCCTCTGATTCTGCGTTTGCATGTGTGTGTGTGCGGGAGGCCTTATGGTAGTCTCATTTTTAAAAGCATTGCGAATTGAAATAAAAATATTCCTCTATTTTGATTTTAAAGATAAATAAACTGTTTTGAGTTCTCACACCAGTCGCATGACTGACTTGGAGTTTATTGTTTTCCTTCCTAAACTCTGGGTGCCCACCAATTTCCACACGGGCAGTCAAGAGTTAAGGTTTATCAGGATATTCTGGATATTCTGGAGTTGCTGGAGGCAAGCTGGATGGCATGGCGTATGACTACTATATAGTATTTCTTTTTCCGCTGCACTGTTGTTGTTGTTCTTGTTGTACACTCTGATGATATGATGTAATGTAATGTATAAAATGTAATAACTGATATAGTTCTTTGTTTAAAGATTATTCATTTATTATTATATGTTGTTCCACTGCGAATTGTGAGATTCTGATGTTGTTGTGTTGTGTTCTGTTTCTGTTCCGTTCCATTTTCTATTCTCTCTAATTTCTATTTTAAAATTCTGTTCTAATTTCTCTTTTTCTTCTATTTTAAAATTTTCTATCTTCTCTCCTCCCTAATTTGTATCTTTTTCTCTTTTCTTTTCTTAAATTCTTTTTAAAAACCCTCAGTGTTCGGTTTTCCGTCGTTCGATTCCTCGGCAATCGATAAAGTGAGTGTCGATGTCGAATTTTTCGGAAGACGAAGAATCGTGTCCTGACATATCATAAGGAGAAATCTCCTCCGATTCTGCGTTTGCATTGTGTGTGTGTGCGGGAGGCCTTATGGCAGTCTCATTTTTAAAAAGCATTGCGAATTGACTTTGAAAATCTTTTGTTGAATGTTTTAAAAGATAAACTGTTTTTGTTGCTCACACCAGTCCCACGACTGATCCGGAGTTTATTGTTTCTTTCCTAAACTCTGGGTGCTCATTATTTTCTGCACGAGCAGTCTAGAGTTGGGTTTTTCAGATAGTCAGGTTTAGTAGATTATCTGGAGTTAGTTCAGTCTTTGGATCGGACCAGACTTGCTTATGCTAGGTGCATCGTTATTGGGGGTTCGAGATATTGCTGGATTGATTCTTGGAAATGGAGTTGGGGTTCTCGGAGTTCTCTTTTGAAGACTATCTTAGAGTTATATTGTTCCGCTGCTAGATGTTATCGTTTTCTTTTCCGCTGCTATTTTATTGTATCATATCTCTGATGTATATTGATATCTATTGGATCATCTGTTGTATCAGATATTATATTAAAGCTGTATATCAATGTATTATTCTTTTATTCCGCTGTGTTAATTACTTAATGATTGTTATAAGCTCCGGCGAATCGGATTTGAACGGCCGAATCTATGGCATTCGAATACGATTTGAAGTATGGATGTCGATTTTCGAGTGGGCAAAATCCGAAACGTTACATTTGAGATACCATTTCTAACTATATTGGAATATTAAAGGAAATTTTATATATTCTGAAAAGGAGTAAGAGATTTAATAATAATATATGAGATACATATATATATAATGAGTATATATGTGTTAATTCTATTTTAAATTAAGCAATGCCTAATATTTCAAATTAGAATAATCGAAATTTGTAAAATGTTCTGGAATTTTAAAGGATGAGAAATTGTAAATGAAAAGTCCAAGGATAAGAATAAGGCTATATTTATATGTTGGGTTTTACCCAATATAAACATGTTGAAATAATAAAAAACCCATCTAAAATTTGGGGAAAAGATAAAGTCAACCATTTGAAAGGATAAATCTTATCAATGAATTCTTCTGAATTATTTTCTGTACGGTAAGTAATAGTAATAGACCTATAAGGGATTTAGTTGTAAAAACCTCTTTTGGAAATGTAATTAAATTACGTGAATGCTTTAGAAAGGTTAGATAATTTGAACTTTTCTAATTAAAACAAAATAAGAAATTTTGTTCTATAGGGAGTTTGGAAGTCAATAAGTATAGATAAAGAATTTGAGAAAGCATTTCTTATATGGAAAAATAAAGTTATTTGCTTTCAAACTATAAATTCTTGTTGGACTTTTATTAAACTTAGCCTTTGGCTATTTAAATACTATTTTGGCAGATTTGTGTGACTTTTTGGATTTGGAGATTTTTTTTAAAATAAATATTTTGAAAACATTAATTCTATAATATATGAAATACTAATGATCGACTTAGTGTTATTGATTGTTTTAAATGCTCTCAGGTAACGCTTTGTCAAATATGGTATAACACATTGAATAGAATGTTTGAGTGGAATGTACTAACCCATATGCAAATACATGAATTTCACCAGGTAGTTGTGATACGTAGGTTAAATTCTTATGATTACTTGTAGGAAGGTATTTAACACTTTAGGACCGTATTCTCTTTAAGTGTTCGGTATAGGGCTGACAGATCCTTAAAAGAAAATAATTCAGGTTTTTCAATGATATCCAAAATGAGTGAGATTTACTAGCTTTTAGTAAATACTTGAATTTCAACATATGGTATGGGACGTTTTGGTTAAATTCATATGATTACTAAAAATGATAGTATTTGGCATTAGAATTTACTTTCTTTTGGTGTTTGTCTGGGGCTGGAAGATCCTTAGGAAGTATATTCCTAGATTTTTATACACAATCCTTGAGATTGGGTTGGACTTTGATTTTCTTGGACTTTGAAAGAATATAATCTGCAAATGGGTTTTGTGATAACTTAAAATTACATTATGAATTAAGAAGTTATATCAAAGAGAAATCTTCGAACAATTCCACAATTTTTTTGAAAAGGATTAATTAAGCAATATTTTATAATATTAGGAATTAATAAGTATTTTGAATAGTGGAAATAATTTTGATAAACTGAGATTTGAAAACTAAGGTTAAAAACTTATTTGGAAATTTACAATTAAGAACCTATTTTGAGTTATAGCTTTTATTTATAATTAAGTTGGGAAATTGTGAAATTTTAGTCCTTTAACGAGCTAAAGATTATAGAAATTTTGAGGATTCGAATAATTATTTGAGTTCATGTAAAATAAACAATAAGCAAAATTGTATCTCATAGGAGAAATTAAATAGAGAACTTTTAATGATTTGAGTGTAGATAAAATCAAAGAAATCTACCTAATGTTGTACTTTGACTCGGGTAGGAGCTAAGAGGATCATATCGACCTTGATTAAAATTTTACATTGTTGAAAGTTTCTAATCTGATATTAGTATGACTTCTTTAGAAACCTTTGTCTGGGGAATCATATCGACCACCATCTTATTAGCTTAAGTCAGGGAAAAAATTTATCTTAAGTTCTGACTCTATTTGTGAATCTTTTGGTGAGATCTCATAAATTTCTGCTGGAGATCAAATCTTTATTAGAGTTTCCTTCCTTGATTGGATGACTGATATTTCAATCAATTCGGGATGATAGCACTTTGATATATGGAATTCAACCCAATCATTGAGTGTAGTGGCCCTGTTACTTACGGAGTTTCCTTACCAGTCCAGTTCTTTGGAATTCGTGGTGTCCTCCATGTGTTTTAGCCTTTGATACACTTTAGGAATTCTAATTATATTCTTGAGCATAGAATCCTTGTTGCACTTAAGACCTCACAAAAAAAATCTAGCTTATGATCAGAGTTTAATTCGTACCTCAGAGGTGGAATGCCTTCGAGATATAATCATTCACTTATCTAAGTCCAATGGCCCGATGATCCTACGGCCTATTCTTGTGGAACTAGAAAGTTCGTCGAGTGAATGCATCATGTGTAACTTTGGATTTTTTTATGATGTATCTCTTGTTTTGAGTTATCTCTCATTTATAGCTCAATTTCCTTTGAGAAAATACGTTTTTGTATTTTGTTATATGCTTTTCCCTTAACAAAATTCCGGGGATGCAAATTTTATAAGGGAGGAGATTGCAACAACGCTGATCAAGCTTACCTGGAATTAAATATAAAATTTGATTTAATTAGTCATGACTAATTTTATTGATAATTCTAGGGAACCTATATTTATAGTTATTCTTATTTCCAAATTTTAAATAGATTTAGGATTCATTGAATTTGATATTTCATAAAATGTACTTTTTGTAACATAAACCTTATATTTGTTAATATAAGAATAATCTGGAGAAAAAAATAATATTTAATAAAATATATGGAATAATTCTATAATCTATAACGTGAGTTTTCTATGGTTTATTCGCTTATTAAATTTAAATGCAGATTTATGATAAATATTTTCCGTTTCAAATTATTACAACAAATGTTGCAAATTTAATTAAGTGTTGATATTGAGATTTATTGTTTAAAATAAGATTTTACAATTAATAGTTTATTTTATTAAAAATAATAAGAATAACCTTTATTTTCAAAAGGTATATTTGGTTTTATAAAATATCTCTACATTACTTGAAAAAGGAATTTTTGACACGTTGATACTTTGTAAAATGTGAGAAATCAATTTATATTTTTATAAAACATTGTTGCAATTGAAGTATACAAGGAGAAAACAAAAGGAAATAATAACATATCTCCTTATTAGGTACATGATGAATCCAAGGCCTATGTAGTAGGATAAGTAACAAGAAACGAACTTGTATGTTTTTTCCCTCCTCTCCTTTTCATTTCACAGTAAGAAATCAAAACACTAAATTGCTCCTTTTCCATGCTGTCAAACCCTAGAACCAATTTTTCTCCAAATCAAGAGTAAATCAAGGGGCTTTTGACTAATAATTATAGAAATCAAAAGAAGGTAGTCACCTCCATCTTCTAGCTTGTTAATTCATGTATTCATCTCATTTTTTGCTTAGGCTTATAATTCTTTTCTATTGCAAATTCTGAAATTAACCTAGGTTATAACCGAAAGTTTTTAGTTAAGTGGAATCCGGTTACTAATCATCAAATCAAGCTTAATTAGGTGAGTTTATCTCACACTTGTAGGCTATAAATGATGACAAGTTGCCGTTTCATTCTTTGATTGAATCTATGTTGAAATGGCTCTCAAATTGGTTTGTGATATTCACATATTTTGTTATTTCGTTCACTGTTTTGCTAAAAGCTACATCCTATGATCATGATTTGCATTAAATTGTACATGTTTGGTTGCTTGCATGATAGCTTATTCAATCTAATAGATGTCCAGTTTAAGTCAGAGAAGAAAACACCACAAACGGGCAACCGAAGCACTACCGGCGTCGCCTGCGACACAGCCAGGCGTGCCAACCAGTGCACCGATCACCACGACTGGTGGACAAGTCATGACTTGGGCAAAGACCTAGGTCACACTGTTTCAGGCTCGTTTGAGCCCGTTTTCTCTCCGTTCGTCAGTACAATCGCTTGAATCTATTTACTTGATCTAGTGTTGTTTTCTATGCCAATTTCAATGCTATTTTAAAATTCTAATTTATGAATTGTGAATTCATCTTGGAGTTTATTATGCCAAAGAATTACTCAACGGGTCAGTGGCACGACACATAATTTCCTTCGTACATTTCCAACTAGAGTTTTCAATAGAGTGATTTTCAGTCCGAATCATTTTCTCAAATCATTTTAAGTATGAAGATATATTTTATCTAAAAGATATTTGCAATATTTATATATATATATATATATATACTAATATATTTATTTATAATAATAATGGCTTTAAAGTTCATTTGGAATAATGGTTTAAAATTGTACTTATATACATACACTTTAGCAAGGACTTTCCAAGATATATATACGTATATAGTTTAGTTTATAAAACTCTATTTTTTAGAGGGATATCAAAGTAATTTTTTTACAAAATTGCACGACATCAAACGAATGAGAAATTGTTTTAAATGGATTAATAAAACGAGCGATATGAAATGCTCGCATTTATTTTTCAAATTAATTTCCAGACTTGTTCGATTGAGCCATTTATACACACGAGTGGAGTTTACTAACTTAAAGTAAAGGTTTAAATAAACCCATGTGGTATGGGATGCATGGTTGTTATTTTTCGATTACTCTTCGAAGGTATATAACACTTATTGATGTGTTTATGGCTCGCCTTCAAATTTATAGGACTTATTCCTATCTTGGAGTTTATAGGTCTCATACCTATCTTGACGTTTATAGAACTCGTTCCTATCTTTAGAACTCATTCCAATCTTGATTTTTTTTAGGACTTGTTCCTATCTTGATGTTTATAGGTGTTGCACCTATCTTGATGTTTATAGACCTATACGTCTATCTTGGAGTTATATGTATTTAGGTGATTTTGTTCGCCAATCTTGGAGTTTTGGCATCTTTCCTCTTTTATGTAATTTTCTGGATTTCCATTATGATTTCTAGATTCGATGCCATTTATGTTATCACCAAATTATTTTGGAGATTTTTCTTTCGAAAGCTATTTTGGGTTTTGATATTTGGTGATTGCCCACTTGGAGTTTGTTGATGCATTCTTGTTGTTAGCCAATTCTTGGTTATGTTCATATTTGAGGTTTATATAATTACATCCATTGTTTATCTTGCTTAACCCATTTGTTATAGTCTAAACCGACCCATTTATTATCTTCTAATACTTAGGTCAAACCGAGATATATCAGGTACTCCAGTTTGATGATCCTAGGGAGGATTTCACTCAGGTTATCTAGTTATCATTCTTTTTTTTTCATCTCATATAAGTTTACAAATTCATATAGTGATGTATCTATTATTGAGCCAAAATTATTTTGTGTACATACTTGTTTCTGGAGAGGTAGTACATATGTATTATATGGATTATTTTAACCAAGGTTTTGTAGTCGACTTTATGTACCTATTCGTTATGATCAGCTCGTATCTGTTTACATTCCGCTATGTATATTCTATAACCTGTGATTCTATGATTTGTATTTATTTTATATTGTACTAGATTAATATTTTAGCCATTGTATTTTTGTTTAAGCATAAATTGCATATGCCAATTCCATTTGTGATATATATATATATATATATATATAGTATATTAATTTATGTATTGACGCTCGCTTGAACTAAAATTAATGAATGGTTGCTCCTAATCAGCCATATTCTTCGCACTAACAGTTGATATTACTCTGCAATATCCTTTTTTGGTGTGGGTCTCGGGGTGAGGCGCCACAACTTCAATGCCATATACTTTAAGTTATGAAAGAAAAAGAACAAGGGTTTTAGAAATTGATGGATGTTGGAAAAAAATTGATGTTGAACCTCTAAGTACATGGTTCTGATATGTTACAGAATCAGCGATGCTAAATAACTGGGTTGTCCTAAACGTTATGAATAAGACTTCAACCTGAATAAGTATATACATTCCATACTAACTAATGTTGATTTTGTATGCCTATATTCGTGTTGATATCGCAATGCGTAGTGGCGACATGGATTGAGCTTCGGCATCAGCAACCTACGGTATAACAATTCCGTAATTATCATGAAAACTATTACTTTTCTATACATTTTCTTTTCACGAACTCTTATCCCTTGTCAAATTGCTATTGGATAATAATTTTACTTTATCAAATCCATTTTTGAAAATCTACTATAGATCAGATTTATCATTCCTAAAATAATTTGCAAACTAATAAATTTATGTTATTATTTTAATATAATTTTTAAGCCTTTCTAGCTTAGTAAATTTATAATAAATCATAACTACTTTGGAAAGATCCCAAAAAATCACAATAAATCAGAATTAATATATTCTTTGACAAAAAAAAGGGGGACCAAAAACATCGTTTATTTATTTTTAATAATTAAAAACCAAAAGAAATCATTTTCCTTACGTAGAAAATTCATATGATATTCATACATGCTTAGAAAATTCTGAAATTGGAAACCCACTTCCAAAATATTGTTTTAAACATCATATCTAAATTTTAAGTTTATTGGGTGGCCTACACTAGGTTTCTACACTTAAAACTTATTAAATAATTCCTTAATTAATCCAATAAATCACCAAACAGCATATAATACATCAAACAAACATAACATGGCATAATAACATCATATGATTCAGACTTAGGCATAAAACCGAAACAAACAAGCATATGTGAGATGGGTAAATATTATTCACCTTGATTTGATAAAGATATTAAGACTAAATGTACTAGTTTGATTTCTTTAAGCTTGTCTTTGGTTTCCTAAGCTTATCTCATCTTAGTTTTCTTTGCAATGGTCGGCCTTAATCTTACTTGTGTTCATATGAAACGAAATGCAAGTGGATATTAAGAGAGTAAGAGTTTATGTTTAGGTATTAAGGCCTATTCTTATTTTTCCTTTCTCATAAATCCTCTTTCTTTTTTAAGTTATAAACAATCTTATTAATTAATTACTTAAGGCTCGACCAATTCTAATTAACAAATCTCATTCTTCTCATCTCAATGTGTTATTTTTTTTAATTTATCCAATTAAATCTTCTTAATAATGCAATCAAAATCAGGGGTGTTACAGACTCCTTCCCTTAAAAAATTCCATCCTCGACATTAAGATAAGGCATATAGCAAGTATATAACACAAATATAAAACAAGCTATTAAAAAAACCAGGATGATTGTCCTTAACCGTGTTCACTGCCTCCCAAGTACAGTCTCTGTCATTGTCACTCCACTGGATCCACTATGACTATCTTGTTCCTTAACTTCTACTCATCCTAGCCACAATACGAACTGGTTGTATAATAATAGTCATGTTTGGTTCCAACACTAAATATTCTAATGCATTCGGGGTGATAGTAGTCTTTGGATCACAAACACATTTCCTAAGATGAGAAACATATAAAATATTGTGGAATCCTTCTAACTGCTCGGTATCTCAATCCTATAAATGAGTTTCTCAATCCATTTTATAATTAAATAGGCCATAAATCTAGTTGCTAATTTCCTCGACTTTCCAAAAATGTAACCATTCATCAATGATACATTGACAAGAACATGATCCCCAAAAGAGAACTCTAATTGTTTACGTCTCTTATATGCATAACTTTTCTACCTCAACTGAGCTTCCTTCATTCTTGTTTGGCTCAAATCTATATTTTATGTTGGCATCTTTCACTAATTCTAGACCAAGAACTTGTCTATCTCCGGTCTCTGACTAACATACGTGTGATTTACATGGCCCTCCATGCAAAGCTTCAAAACATGTCATTTATATACTAGTTTGACAACTATTATTATATGAAAAATAAAAAAAGTGCAAATAGTCTTCTCATGACCCTTCATAGTGTAATATAAAAGCTCTTGACAAAACTTCCAAGATTTTGTTAGCTCTTTCCATTTTCCCATCTGTCTGCATATGGTAAGAAGTACTCATCTTTAGCTTGGTATCTAACACTTCTTGTAGACTCTTCTAGAATTCACCAATGAATAAAGAATCTTTATCACTGACTATACTACTAGGAATCCCATGCAGTCTGACAATATTCTTCATAAATTATTTAGCCAAAACAGGTGTCGTCCTTATCGACTTAACGATAATGAAAGGTACACTCTTAGTCAGCCTATCCACTATAACTCAAACACTCTTATTTCCCATATTCGACCTTAGCAACCCATAAATGAAATCCATATATATAGAATCCTATTCCCACACCGGTATACCTAAAGGCCGAAGCAATCCGCTTGGCTTCTGATGCTCGACTTTCACTTATTGGAAATCTAAATATTACTTTACCCATAAGCTACATCCCTCTTCATACCTTCCAAGAAAAAATCATCTTCATATCCTGATACTTCGTATTTCCTCCAAGATCAATGGTAAATTTAGATGAATGGCACTCTCTAAGAACTTATTTCCTTAGGTCACCCACATTCGGAACACATAATCGTCCCTTCCTTCTCAACCATCCATTTTGGTTAAGATAAGAATATTTCAAATCATCAATCTCGGCTCCACCTCAAGTCTTTCTGATTCGTTTTGCTAATGTTGGATCATCTTTCAGCCTTGAACAATCCTTTAGATCATTCCCAGTCGAACTACTAAACAAGACAACATAGAAGTATGTCGACTAGAACTAGCTATAGACCTTAATTGCTCACCACAAGTAGTCAATGCTTTTAAATTTTTTTACCTCCACCAATATTGCTAATACCGCATTTTGATGTTTTCTGCTAAGTGTATCGGCTACTCTGTTTTCTTTCCTTAGCTTGTACTCAATTTCAAATTATAAGTTGCTATGAATTCTTACAATCTTTGCTATCTCATGTTCATTTTTTTTGCAAGGCAACCCAACATTATAATGGGTCGTGCCACCATTTATTATTCAAATTTATAACAGGTAACTGCACATGCGCAGTACAACTATAGTATATAATCGAGATACCATAATAGCTATAAAATGAAAGAGCATGAGAGGAGTCTAACTTCATATGACCTAAGTTGTCAAGAAGCTAGGAAATCACTTGAACTCTCTACATCAACATTACTCCTAATCATATTCTGTAGGCATCAGCATACACCAACAAATCCTGATTCCCCTCTGGAACAACTAATATGGGCACATTGGTCAATAAATGTTTCAGCTTCATGAATGCCTCCTCACATTTATCAGTCCAAACATACTTTACACACTTCCTTATCAGTTTAATTATAGGTTCTATATGAGAAAAATCCTTAATGGATCTCAGAAAATAGTCAGCTCTAAGAAAATTCTTTACCTTGGTGACGTCTCGGTCCCTTTCAATTATTATTAGCTTCAATCTTAGCAAGATCTACTAACAACCTTTTTTCTGAAACTACATGACCAAAAAACTTCACCTCTCTCTTCCAAGTTGACACTTTGAAAACTTATCTTTTAGTGGATGCTGCCTCAACGTCTCAAATAGCATTCTAAGATGAATCTCATGATCTCGCTTATTCCTAGAATATATCGGAATATTATTTATAAATACTAACATGATTCTATCCAAATGCTCTCGGAAGATCCGGTTCATCAAATCTACAACGAAATCCGATGCATTAGTCAATCTAAATGGTATTACAAACTAGTCATATAAAACATATCTCATTTACAACACCATCAAAGGAATACTATTCTTCCCCACCCTCAACCGATGGAACCCTATCGCCAGATCTAACTGAGAAAGCCACTCAATTGATCCATCAAATCATCTAGTCTTGGCAAAAATATCGATTCTTTATCATTCTTTCATTCAACTTACGTTAACCGATACACATCATTAACGACCCATCCGGTTTTTTAAGAACACGGTGACTGCTCCATAAGGCGAACTACTTAGTCTAATAAAACTCTTTCCTTCCAAGTCAACTAGTTGCACATTTAACTCCTTCATCTTTGTAGTTGCCCTCCTACTAGGTAGTCTACTAGCTATTTTAGCTCTAGGTGAAAGATCTATTCAAAAGTTAATAGCTCTCTTTGGCGGCAATCCTGTATCGAATCCCATAAAATAATATGAATAAAAAGTGTAGAGGGTAGGATTCTATTTATGACACCAGAACTGTAGGATGGAAGAAGGTACGAAACGGATAAATCTGGAGCGTACAACTCTACATAACATAACTTCAAACCTTAGCCACCTTTGGCAATTTTCGTTGCTAAGCGGTTAATTGCCTATGTGCAACCAGTTGAACACTATGGTCGACCAATTGACCTATATAGGTCGACTACTCCTCTATTTTAAGGAACGTTAATTTTGTTCCATTGCATAATTTATTTTATTCCCTAAATAACCTTTTAACGTTACACGTTAATTAAATGTTTACTTAGCCCCAAGCTTAATTTTCAAATTTGAACCCTAAATTTAATTTCCCATTTGAATTTTAATTTGAATTCAAACTAAACTAATTTAAATTCTAAAACTTCAAATGCTCATAACTTCTTTGCTTGAGCTCCATTTTAGCATATTATATATGAAAACAGACAAAAATTTTGCTATGAATGCAAAAAATAAATTTCATGGTCAAATTTCGATTTTCATAAAATTTTCATATTCTACCTGTCATATTTAATTCAAATTAATCTATTTAATTATGGTTTATTTGACGGGGTGTTAGAATTACGTTTCAAGACACCTATTGGATTTTCCTTAAAGTTGATCATTAGACCACATAGACTATTTGGGCTCTAACACTACCTAATCTTCTTTGGGATGACCCAGCTAGATAGCCTTTGGACTAGTACAACAATCGTAGGATAGGAAGGAGAAAGAGGCAATGCTTCGTTATAGACCATAATGTGAGAACCCATATCATGGCAGTTATAAGGTTTGAACCTGGGACATCCAATACCATGTGAACGCTTCAATCTACCTCCCACGGATACGATTAAAGGAAACAGACTAGTCAACAAGGGTGAAATAGGTGGATCTCAAAAAAAAAATTCTATTTGGATCATAATGGGCCTATGAAGTTTAATGAGTTCCACTAGTTATTAAATAAAATAATATTTAATCTAACTTTATTTATATTTATTAATTAATAATATTAATTAATTCAACTAAATATTTTAATTTTGAATGTATAATGTACATATTCAACAACAATGTAACTTAACATAAAATAATATAAATGTGTGTATATGTGTGTATACACATACACATACATAAACATTGAGATTTATGTCTATTTTATGTACACATATATATATATATATATATATATATATATATATATATATATATATATTATACTTACACATACATGTAATAAATCCATATGCATATTGAGAATACAAATACCTAATATATATATATATATATATGGATATACTACAATCATATGCTTATGGTTTGTATACACATATTGATAGTACAATATATATATACACACACGCACACACATATGGTTTAGACATACACACACATGTATATATGCTATTTTACTATCACTAATCTATTTTAATATATGTATATATAAATATAATTATGAAAACAGAAAATAGAACATTGAAAAGAAGAGAAAATTAAAAAGATGAAGATGGAAACAAAACTTTATGTTATATGTGAATCTTATTAAATCAACAATATAAGGAAATAATATGATGTAATATCTTAAACACCTATTTTAAACACTATTGCAATAATAGATGTAATACCATATAAATTTCATGCTTAAGCGTAAAAAAAATCCAAACCCTTAAAATTTAATATATAGATGTTGAAATCCAGTCCTCACATCCCTACTTGAGGGCAACATATGTGTTTGACCAACACCCTTTAACAAAAAGATTCCCTTGTTGTTACGTGCAAAAAAACTCATATATATACCACTCCGCCTCCATTGTTTTTCACGATGTAGGACTATTCTTCTTTTTAATGTCGCCTATTACCCACACACAATGTGAGACACCCCAACAAATCTCCACCTTGGCTTGCATCCATATATGTGTCGTCCAATACGCCAACACGATGCCTACACCATATCGAGACTTTGTTCCTGTGTCATTGTACCAAATCCATCGTACCATGATCTAGCCCCATCTTAAGTCTGGCTACTAAAGCTTATACTGCTAGCCACTATGGTTTACAGATCTCTTGCACATTGTTCATTGCCCCAGGTATTACTATCGGCTCTAATACCATGTTGAAATCCTATCTGCACATCCCTACATAGGGGCAACATATGAGTTTGGCCAACACCCTTTAACAAAAGGAATGCCTGTTGTTACATGCGACCAAACTCATATATATACACCAACTACCTCTATTATTTTTCATGATGTAGGATTATTTTTCTTTTCAATGCCTGCCCATTACCTCCACACAATGCTAGAGACCCAAACATATATAACTCATTAAACTTCAATATAAAAATGACCAAGGATAATGGCCCAAAACTCATGCATTAAAATTAAGAATGGTGTTCAAATATTTTGATCAAGTATTTCTATTTGCTATTTGTGTTATTGACTAAAGGGAAATTCATTGGTAAAAGGGTAAAACTATTTATATATTTATTAACTTTGGATTATGTAGCCTATAATTGTATTATTTTTTGATTGCATATGCTATTTTAGATTATTTTGTCATATGTACCTTCTAGTACCTATGATTTGATATGCCAAAGGGTGCCGGTTTGGTACCATTGATTCATTTTTCCCAGTTGTAGGTTATTTTGGTGTTTGATTTGTACTGATGAATAGAAGTTCTTTGTCTTATGTAGTACGCTTCGCTGATTTTCATTTAACCATAATTAACCAAAATAATTTTGACATAATATATCTAAATTACTAAATATCTACAAAATAGTGTATATTTGAAATTTTGTGTCTAAAAATTTGTATTGGGTTGATGCTCAATATTGTACAAAAATAAATCTTGAACCAATATATAATTATCGTTTTCTATTAGTTTAATATATCTTCATTTTTTGAATCGTTTGTTGATTACTATACTATTTTGGTATTAAGTTTTAATATTTGTTAACTATCCTTAAATGTTCCTTTTTATTGGCCTTTTTCTGTCAATTAATATTTCCTAATCCTTTTTTCAATTGTTTATTCGATAATTAAGCTAGAATTTAGCCTACCGCTAATGGAAAAAATTAATAGTTTCCGGATATACGTCTCTTTATAGTATTTTTAGGTACATATGATATATCATTGGAAGTTTAAAGGTGATAAAAATTTGGTAACAGTGATTCAATAATATTGATTTTGTTTATGCTCTAGTTAAATTTTGTTCCCATGATTCAAATTATATCAAGTGGAAAATGTACATATATATCAAAAATATATTGGTAGTTTATGTATGGTATTATTTTTGTTTCAATTTAATTTTTTATTTCATGAAGGGATAAGTTTTCTTATAATTAATATCCATTAACACTCGATTATATTGTTATTATTAACAACATTTTTAGTATGCTTTTCTTGCATGAATGAGCCGAAAATTTTAGAGCATTGCTAAAGGGACTTCAATTTTGGTAAGTAAGGACCATTTTTTTATTTTTTTTAAATTGCTATGGGGTGTAGTGAAAACATTGTCCCTCCATAATTTTTTCCATAACTACCCTTACTGTTTTGGTGATCCTGTAGCATTTTTTACTTTCTTTTCAATCAGAGCCCATCAAAAATAATTTCAGTGAACCACCATTCCTTTACATTTTCTTTTTCAATGGGGTTTCCCGAATTTTAGATTGCACAAGGGCAAAATAATAAATCGGTTTATTTGGTTCCATTTACCACGTTCTCCCTATAACATTTATTTTCCAAGGTGGCATACCTCTAAAATTGAGCCCCCTATCCCCTCAATCTAAGTATGGAGTCTCTTTAATAATGCCATCAAATTAAAATTAAATATACCATAAAGAAATGGATCTTAGTGTACATAATTTGGAAAGTTACAAAAAAAGATTTTACATAGCCAACTTCATTAGTCCTATAGTATCCAACTTCATTCTCGTACACAATGCATGCATCACCGATCTTTGAATTTGCTTGGAGAATTAAATATTTGCCCTATGATAACTATAATTTGTAATCTACTATAAGATTTTAGAACAACTCCAGTAGTGAATTACAAATCACAAATTGTAATATGTAACCCCAAATAGCTCTGCAACATGATATAAAAATGTAATCAATCAAAACGTTTACAAATCTTTAGTTTATTGGTTGAACTAGCACCCAATCAACATGTGCCTGCTGCTTAGGCGCTAGTTTAACAAGCGTCCAAATAACGATTCCTCTAATAGCTAACCTGTAACAACCCGCAAATCCGTACCTCTTGAGTCAACACTATTCTACAACAATGAACTCAAGTTGTACAGAAATACGAACCATTTGGGTTAAAGAAGAAGAGGTAGAAGATGAAAAATAGAAAACAACAACAGAATCTAACCATCGCAGCGGAATAAAATATAATAGATAATAAATACTCTTCACTCAAAACTTAAATATCTCTGTTTATATATTACATCATCAGAGTACATCAATCACAACTCAACATCAATGACATACAAATGGATACACAACAACTCAACACAGCGGAATATATGTATATAAACAAGTACGGGAGTACGTATCGTCATCTTGCTCGTCTCCTGAGCTCCACAGCAACAAATCCTGTATCCTATAATACTTGGTCTGACTCGACCATTACAGTTAAATAACACCTGAGTCAGTTTGGAATACCAGCGTGAGAAAAATCACACTCAATTATTATTAAAATTCCAAAATTCCTTTGAAAACAAAAGCATCTCGCAAGACCATGCCACAAATAAACATGTCGGGTTTTTACCTTAAGATAGCTAAAACATTTTTATTAAAATCCTCTGATATTATAATAGTGTCTATAGAAAATAAAATAGAATCTAGCTGAAATGCTTGCATCTCACGTTTCAGCAATAGTTGGGCACAATCAAAACCGTATGGACGCGTAGGGAAAATGGATTCCAACTAATGGCTAGGCACTGGGGTACCACCTGTCACAGTACCTGGTCTACATCAGCGTACCGAGGAGCCACCTTAACTCCCCTGCAACACAAGACCGGAACCATCCCTTACTGGACAGTCCCGAGCAAGATCACCCCGCGGTTGGGATCAACAACCGCCCACTAAGCCGAAATAAAAGGGACATCTAGACAGGGATGACCTCACCCTCCAGTGGGGGCTACCCACGAAGCCTTGTTGCATAACCCCTGATTTCAGCCATTCGCATTTGATGAGGCTTGAGGCTAAGCGTTACCTTTTTAGAACATATCCCTTAGAATGCCAATCGTCCACCTGACGATGTTTCGCAAGCATTCATCCATACAAGTCCGTCCCGGGTTCGAACGGAACCGAAGGCACTATTCTTACTACATCCATTTTGGAAATATCCTCAGGATTAGTAGCGACTAGCCCTTGCACTTCACTGCTCCATCTTCGATTCCAAAATCGTTTTTCACAAAAACGTACAAACCGGATCGAAGTGGTTTTCGAGAAATATATCTCGATCCCGGTCTCTTCGAAACGATCAACGCATTGTCCAATATTGATAGTCGGTTATTTAACTATCAATTTCTATTCACAAACATCCATCAAACAATAAATAATTTTCCAAATTATTTATTCATCTCGAAAATATCTTTACAAGATATATTTTCGCTCTTTAAATTCTTTTGAAAACAGTTTTCAAAACTATCCGCCTTTCTCAGAATAAATTCCAAGTATTCCTATTTCCACTGGGATCACCAAGCACAAAACTCTAGATTTTTAAAATAATTTAAATTTTTTTTATTATAGAATATATTTAACTTTTAATTTAGGAAAATTTACTTTAATACTCAATTTATAATAATACTCTAGAAATAATTACAATAAGTTTACTTTATAAATATAACTAGATTTTCTTCTTTACACAAATTACCAAATCATCCTTTAAAAACTTATTACGATAATAGATTAACCAAAACACTTACTTTGGGATTTACTTTAAAATATTTAAATTAAGACTACTTCAATAATTTACTAAAAATACATACTATATAAACATTGAAAATAAGGTTACTTTATATAATATAAAACTAGGCTTTCACTTTTCAAACAAATACTAAGTCACTAATTATAAATATTTATTACGGTAATAGATTTGAAAAATATTCACTTTAGAATTTAAGATAATAAATTTTCTAAAACATGCTTTTTAAAACAACATTAAAACCTTTAACTTATATCAAAAAGTTTACTTTGAACGTACTTGGGTATCCAGAGAAATATACCTCTCTTCACATTCTTCCTTAAAATTTTCAATTTCAAACACTTGAAACAATTTCCAAATTGATTTCCTATTTACTCCCTTTTTATTCAAAATCTATTAATTTCAGATTTCATTTCTTAATTATGATTTAAAATACTTCAACTAAAAATTGCAATTTTTAGATTTCTCAATTACTTCTTTATCCTTTTATATAAATTCAAAACTTTAAGTTTAAAACAATTCTTTATTCCATCAAATTAATACCACATAATTTTACAATTCATTAATTACTGTTTATTCAAACTCTTTTCTTTTCATACTCGAAGTTATTTATTATTATTTTCATATTACTTCTATTTCTTTTCAACTCATTCTTAAGTTATTCAAATTTCCTATAATTACTTTACTTACAAATTCATTTCTTTTATATTCTTTCCGAAATCCAATCTATATAATTTTGGTAATTCATTATACCCAAATATATCCAATCAACCATAACATTCAATATTCCAATATAACTCATTATAGAATATCAATATTCACAGCAGAGAATATTAAATAATTTAAATAAATGTTGAGGGATCCAGTTGGATCCCTCCAACCTGTTTTTCCTGCATCCACAGACGTTACCACAATATAGTATACCAGTTCCAAAATATCATACTATATCACATCGATCAATTCAACCATCCAAACAATTATTTAAATTTAATCATTTAAATTTAAAATTTAAACTGAGTGAGATTAACTCACCTTTTCTATTATTCGCAATTCACTTCAATATTGCCTTGGGTTTCCTGACGTTGACCTTGAATAAATAATTTATATGGTTCATTAATATTCGAATGGATAGAACAATTTATTACTATTCATTTATTTAATTTAACTGGTAATTTGGGTTTAAACTAATTTTCCCTTTTTGATAAATTATTTTTAGTAACTAAATAGCTAAATAAGCTTGTTAAATAAATTAATAACCCTATTTTTTTAACTAATAAGTTTAAAAGATGCATATTTGTTTTATTTTATTTTCTTCCAATTTGAAACTGCATATCTATATGTATATTTCATAAAAATAAATTTGTAGATTTCAAAAGTCTACTTTTATATAACTTTATTTTACTGTTAATTAAAATTTTAACATCCATATAACTGCACATATACAGAATAAAAGAGGATTTACCCTATTCTCGACTTCGATGCCATCGTCGACCATGCCCAAGGTCGCGCTTCACCGAACCCTACCGTGCTCGCGCCTCGCGAACTCCTCTGTCGAAGTTGATGACGACCTCGATGCCATCGTCGACCAACAGCTGCAACGATGGAGCCCTAGCTCGCGACAATGGAACTCCTTCCTCCGGTCGTGCACACCCATCAGACAGTGCAACCCCAAATCGAAGTCGCCATTATTCCCTCCGACCTCGAATCGATATGAAAAGACGGGATTTTCCTTGTTCGAGCACGCGAGTTTTCTTCTATTCCGCCATTATTATTATTTTTTTATATGCGGTAATTGATTTGGATTGAGGAGGAACACGTGATTTACTTCGGCCATTTAATTTGAGGGTTTCGATTCTGAAGGATAAGGCTTCGGTCAAAATTACTAAAGTGAAAATGAAGTTTGCGTTAGAAGGTAGGGGGAGAGACTTCTATAAAAAGATTTGACTAAGTAAATTAAATTTAATTAGCTTTCTTTATGCATTTACGGTTTGTACGATCAAACGGTAATTCCGAACCTTGCGAAAATTGAAATCCGACAATAATATAATATTACGGATCCAAGGGAACTGGTTTCGTCAAATTCCGAGACTGTTCCTCGGAAGGCTATTTTTCAATTCAATTCAAACGATATATTCTTAAAACTGAATAAATCAGTATTAAATTCAAATTTTAAAATTTCTATTATTCTCAGTATTATCAATATAATTTTTTCAAGCCTTCAAATTATTTTTAATAGACTTAAAACTCCAAATTCAACATTTTATTCAACTTCAAGTTATTTAATTCAATAATTTAATTATCAAATAAATTGTGATATTCGTAATTCAAGTTAAAATTACCCTATTGAATATTTAAAATCAATTAAATATTCTGATCTTAAATGCTCGAAAATTCCGGGTCGTCACATTCCTCCCCCCTTATAAGAATTTCGTCCCCGAAATTACTAACTAGGAAGAATGGTCCAATACCCATTTACTTATCCCTAAAACCAAACAGTTTCTAACAATTCAACATCTTACCAACTATCTTTTTATAAAAGACCCATTATTATTCTTATTAACTTTCCAAATTTTTCCAAAACCTTCTATAGTTTTCAAATAACTTACTTGTTCAACTATTCAAATTATAATTCAAAACTAAAATTTTGAATTGTCAAAATTTTTCTAACTCTTTAAATTTTCGAAAAATTTCGTCAGCGTCTCCTTTGCGCGGCTAGCTTGGTACAACTACAAAATGGCTCTACGGCCTCCCAAATCCAGAAAGAAAACAAAATGCCAAGTGGCTCGATCCAAATCCCAATCAAATTTCACACCAAATTTTAATACATACCTTCTTGTCGAGCATTTCAAATTTATCTTATTGAAATCAAAAACCAATTCTCTTTTCCCTTTAGATTACCTGCATATCCTGCTTAGCACTAATATCCAATCACAATATTCCGAAACATTTTACCGACTTTTTCACAAAATGCCAATATCTATTCATCCAAATATTAACTTGGAATATATTTATATTATCAATTTCCAATTAAGAAATTCACCATTCCTTACTTAAGTTAACATAAGCATTTTATATGTTTCTTATATTTATTTTCACTTTACCATTTTAATTTATATCCATTTCTATTCAAATCGATTATTTCATTTCCATATGAATTCAATTTATCTTTAACTTTGCATATATAAATTTTATTTGTCATTTATTACTAATTCATGTCATTACTTTAAATTGAACTTATTTTAGTTTCCAATTCGAATTTGTTTGTCGTTAACAAAATTTTCCAAAATTTTCAAAAATTTTCTAACTCTCAAATTTTCTGAAATTTTTTGGCAGAGTCCCCTTTGTACGGGGGAGCTTTTGCAATTTGACAAAAGATACAAATATATATTATAACGACCCAGGAATTTTAATTAATTAAAATTTGAATATTTAATTAATTTTAAATATTAATGTGAAATTTATAAGTCGAATAAATTTTATTTTGAATAATTGGATTTAATTGAATAATTAAATCGATAATTTAATATGTGAAAATACAGAAATAATTGAAAATCGGGTTAAATATGATTGAAAATTATTTGTAAAATTTTATTTTATCATATTGGAGTTAGAATGATATTTTAGAACTTTTAAAATCGAATTAAAAGTTAATTTGTGAAAATTGAATATTTTAATATTTAATCGACTAGTGAAATTAGTCAATTTTTGAACAGTCTCAGAATTGGACGAAACTAGTTTCATTGGATCCGTAATAGTTTGTTATTACCGGATTTCAATTTTCGTAGCAATCGGAGTTTTCGTTTGATCGTGGCAGCTCGAAACGCATCGAAATTGTTTTTAATATTAAATTGGCGAGTTAAAATAGCCATTTTTCAAACATTCTCGGATTTCGACGAAACCAGTTTCATCGGATCCATAATATGATATTATTATATTGTTTCAAATTTCGTGTCAATCGGATTTACCGTTTGTCTGGTGCAAGCTAAAACGCCTAGAAAATCGTTTAAATCGGTTTAATTTAAATTGAACGTTTATTGCCATAACTCGCACAGATGACCGAATTAACTTCCGAAACCTGTTCCATTGTGTCCAGAACGCGGGATAAACCCTAAAAACGTCGATCACCGCGCGTAAATCGGAGTTTGGAAATTCTGGAATGAATAGTGTCGTTCAAACTTCTATAAATAGCCCCTCCCTCTTCATAATTTGCAAAAAAATATCAAACCCTAACCCTAAACTGAAGCAGCCGCCACCTTCAAAATGGAAGGCCAGAAATGCATCCCTTTCTCTCCTCAATCACTCTCAATCTACAAGGAATTACGCGAAGTGTTCAACACGAAAGTCGAAGAGCATGAAGAGAGCTTCGAATCTATACGGAGTTGATTGAAATTGGAGCGTCGTGGAGGGAGAAAAGTGGGACCGACGGCCTGATGTTGCGCATGCGTTTCGAGGTACTGTGGGTGGCCGAGTTCACCAAGGTGGTGGCCGAAGGATGAGGAGAAGGTGTTTGTTCATATGGCGCTAGTTGATCGTGTTCAAGTGGGTTGATGGAGGAGCGAAGTGAAACCCTAGTTTATGATATGGGTTCGGCCTCTTTACTGGGTGCACGCGTGAGTTTGGGGAAGAAAGGGGCAACGGCTCAGATACTTCAAAAAGTAGATCAACGGCTATGGATAGTTAAGGTTAAAATAGAAATAAAAAAATGTTGTAAATTATAAATAAATTTGTGTAAACTTCATAAATGCATATCTTTTTCATACGAGGTCCAAAACGCGCGAAACCAGTTGCGATGGAATCGTATGGACGAGCACTACGCTATGGAATTGGATTGGAATCGTTTGGAGTTAGTGAGAATTTTGGGTAAAATTAAACGTACATTCGAAATAAATCGCTAAAACGAAATTGAAATCAAGGTGAGAACTTCTCGCTCAATCAAATCGGTTTCGATTTTTATTTTAAATAGTTATATTTAAAATACTTGAATGCATGTTTGAATGATGATTGTTATCTATTGATTGTTAAAATAGACATTATGCGCCGTTAGTAAGCGGATGTTATTTATTAAAAGCATATACCGCGAATATTTCATAAACAGTGAAATTGGTATTATTTATGTACTTGGATTTGATTTCCCGCATTGTATAGCGGATGAGACCCTATTGCGTCGTGTATTAAGCGGATAATATTTTAAATCCCATATACCGCGATAATTTCGTACTGGAACGGAATTGGTATTATGCTAACATCTTTGGATGCAGGAAAACAGGTTGGAGAGATCCAACTGGATTCCTCAACAGTATTTATTTGATTATGAATATTTTGATATTCGTTGATTATCATATCGATATATGATATCATTGTTGTCGTGATTGACTATTTGGTGTTTAGCATCATTGGACCCAATTTTGGAATATTAAAAGGATTTCAAAGTGATTTTTGAAAATATACGTTATAAAATATTTTTGGAATTGATCCATTTTAAATAAATAAACGTTATAATTTTTATGTTATAGAAATTATGATCTTTGAGAAATATAGTTAAAGGTTGATTTTTGAAAATATGAGGGTAATGATTTTATAAAATAGTTTAATCGGGATTTTTGAATTTATTATAAAAAGTTTAAAAATAGGATTTATAAAATTTAATTATTTTATAAATAAAAACGGTGAAATTATAAAGGAGATTAAAGATGTTTTAAAATAATAATATAAATTAATTTATATAAAAGATTTATAAATTGATAACTTATAAATTAAAATATTTGAATTATAAAACGAGTTTTTATAAGTGTTAGAATGAATTGTGAATGAATTTCATAAATGAATGAAATTTATAGAATTATAAACGGTGAAGTTATAAATGGAATTTTATAAGCAGCGGGTTTATAAAATTTGAAAAGTTATTTGTAGAATGGATTTTTGATAAATAAATGAATCTTATAAGTTATAAGATTTATAAATTGGGAAGTTTAAAAGAACGATTTTTGTACACAAATAAATTATAAGTGTTTAACTTATATATGAATCTTTAGTATATCATTGAGATATGAATTGAGATAGGTTAATAAAGGAATTTATAAAGGAAGTAGTTATAAAATAAATAGAAATGGAATTTATAATCGTTGTTTTATAAATTCGCAAACGACTTATTTTGATAAGTAAATTGTTATAACTTATTTATGGAGTTATATTCACGTTTTAGACAGTGAATAATCCTTTAAAATAAAATGTATAGAAGTGATGAAATTGGTTAACGTAGTATATTCACGTTTTTGAATAGCGAATAATATGTTAAAGAAAATGTTTTGGATGTGGTGTTTTAAATAGAATTAAAACGATCTAACGATGTTTTTAAATGTGTTGAGATTCGAAACCATAGATTTCAACATTCATTGTTAAAATAGACGTTTTCGAGAAATAGAAGGAAATGGTGGACTATAACACTGTTGTTATAGTAAATGATTTCCGAAAGGAAATCTTTTGTATAGTATTGGGATTTATATATCTATTTCAATTTCGAATCCCTATACTAGTGATTTTGGGTTGTCGTAACGATGTTTTACGTAACATTCGTTTTGGCCCAAATAAATATGTTTAAGAGAATGATTTCCTTAAAGAATGAAATATATACTAAATTTCGATTTAAGTATATTGAATATTTTCCAAGTGTAGAAAATAAAAAGATTGTGAATTACTTATTAAATAAGTATGGAAATGTTTTCCAATATAAAGTGAATATTTTGAGAATTTATCTTTTTAAAGATAAATGGAAAATGAATAATTGAAATCGGATATCGGTAATTTTGGAATATAAATTCACTATGGAATTTATAAAAGGAAGTGGAATTTGTTTAAAAATATTTATTTTTGAAGTATTGAAGTTATATATCTTGTAAAGATATTTTTGGGAAATAAATAATTTGGAAAATTATTTGGAATCTGGTGATGTTGTGCATATCCATTGATAGTTCAATAACCGACTATCAATATTTACCTTTGAAAGTATTTGTTATGATTTGTTTGAATTGGAATGCCACACTTATTTTTAAATTATTGCGCTCGTTATTCGGATTACCCGTTCCGAATAGTGATACGACGTAATGGATAGCATTGATGACCGGTGTTGAAGACCGGGTATTTGCAAGAGCGATAGGATGACCTGTCGATTGACTCTGCACCGAGTTGCTCCGGTATAGAGTTCTCCATATGTGATGGGGAATCCGATCAGGATTATGGATATCCGGATTGCAAGGACTTCTTTGTAAGTGCCTTTGGTTTTGTTCGAGCCCGGAACAGACTTGTATGGATAGTATGTCTGACATTACAAATTGAGATATAAAGCAGATTTCTTTCAAATATATTTCTGTTGGTGGCGGAGAATTTATTCTTTTAGCTTAACACCCTTCTCTGAGACGTACGAGCTCAGAGGTTATGTAGTTGAAGGTTATCAGCGATATATTCCCAATTTGGTAATGTGACATGCTGAGTGTTGCTGTGAAATGATCATTGTGTTGATCATTTGTGATAGGATCATTTGTTTGATCGTTTATCTTTGTGATCATTTCTATGATCATTTGTTGACCCAAAGCATGACTTTGTATAAAGCGTGGCTTTGTGGACGAAAATTCGTCGAGCCTCACACCCCGGAATGGTCAAAACAGGAAAGATGCGGCAAGGTTATGACGGGTAGCTCCCATTAGGGTATGTGCATTTCCTTCTGGAAAAGGGTGGTATCATGGTATGAAGCCCAGATGCTTACTCATGTTGAAACACTTTATTTATGATTGTGTGATGTTGATGACGAGCGCTCGGTTAAAGGTCCCAAAGGACCGGGGGATGGCATACTCGTGTCAGTTGTTACCCAGTTAGGGGTAACCCGGCCTTGTGTTGGCAGAGATCCGGTTTGGTTCTCGGGGACGTCCTTCCAGAGGCGTTCTCATGTGGCAATAGGAAGTTCCTTGGCCTGACCATTTGTTGGAAATCCAAAGAAACAATACGATCTTATACGGTTTTAATTGTAGAACCTACTTCCTCAGGAGGTAGCTATAGTAGGGATAATATAATGGTACCTATGCTGGCTAAGATTTATATTCTACTTTCGAAATGATTTTTCCTACACTATGCACTAATAATAATATCAAATGTTTCTTTTTAATGCGTATCAAGCATCTTTGACTAACATAAGAAGAAATGTCCTCCAAGTCTGCGTTTGCATTGTGTGTGTGGTGGGAGGTCTTATGGTAGTCTCATTCTTAAAAGCATTGCGAATTGACTTTAAAAATATCCCTCTATTTTGATTTTAAAGATAAATAAACTGTTTTGAGTTCTCACACCAGTCACATGACTGACTCGGAGTTTATTGTTTTCCTTCCTAAACTCTGGGTGCCCACCAATTTCCACACGGGCAGTTAAGAGTTAAGGTTTATCAGGATATTCTGGAATTCAGGAGTTGCTGGAGGCAAGCTGATGGCATGGCGTATTACTAGTATATAGTATTTCTTTTCCGCTGTTGTCGTTGTTGTTTGTTGTTGTACACTCTGATGTAATGTAATGTAATGTAATGTAATGTATAAAATGTAATAACTGATACAGTTCTTTGTTTAAAGATTTTTCATTTATTTATTATATGTTGTTCCGCTGCGAATTGTGAGATTCTGATATTGTTCTGCTGTTTCCTTTCCGATCTATTTTCTATCTTTTTCTCTCTTCTTCTATCTTTTTCTTTTTCTTAAACATTGAGAATTCGTATTTCTGTTCATCTTGAGTTAATCTACGGAGATTAGTGTATATTCAAGGAGTACGGATTTGCGGGTCCTCACAGGTGGTATCAGAGCAAGGTTTCGATCCTCGGACCTGTGGGTTATGGGCTATGTGATGGGGGGTTCTCGCTTCGCGGTTTGGTGG
This sequence comes from Allium cepa, assembly GCA_030765085.1. NCBI lineage: Eukaryota > Viridiplantae > Streptophyta > Magnoliopsida > Asparagales > Amaryllidaceae > Allium > Allium cepa. Next base: position 155,663,556 of record CM060946.1, on the reverse strand, counting down.
CGGACGGGAGACTCTTGCCCCCACACGTCTTCTTTTAGGGGGTTGGTTAGGCGTAAGCTGAGACAGTCGAGAGGCTTGCCGTAAAAGCAAGTTTGGGGTATCATTGTGAGCTACGGTGGAGCTGGGATGGTTGAAAAGCCTACCGATCGCTGCTGGCGGAAATGAGGTCCCTCACAGGTGGTATCAGAGCATATGGTTAAGCGACAACCATGGTTCTGTTGGGTATTACTCATTAGAGATAGAGTCAGTAGTGCTCTAGAATGAGTTTGAGTGTAATAATAGCTATGAGAGCGTATTTGTTAGTGAATATAAAATTGTTTTATATTGTGATGATTGATTTATTGAGTGGCATATGAACTTTCGTCAGCACGGTCTGCAAAACTATGCCGAAGGGGTTTATAAACACTTGTATAGAACAATTCGACACAGTATTGTTTTAAATTGGGTAAATGAAATAATTTTACCTGGGTATATTTTATATATAAAGGAATAATTTTTCAGAATTATTAAAGTGTATATAAGTTGATTGTTTGGTTGTTTGAATAATCTAAATAAAAGAATAATTGTATAAGCAAAAGAATTATAAGAATTGAATTATAATTAAAGTGATTTACAATTGTGAAATAAACTTATATATAAGAAGTGAAACTATATGAATATATTTATGAATATGAGTTATAAATAAAAAATGAATTTAAGGTTAAATGGAAATTTACTTAGAATTTGGAAGCTGAATTGATTTATAAGTGGGAATTTAACGTATGTAAAAACCAAGTGATGTTTATTAAATGGAAGTATAACTTAAGAGATATTGAATGAAGTTGATATTGGTATCAAAGTAAATTAATAAAGTTAAGTGAATCTTAAATAGAATTGAATTTGATTTGGAAGTGAACCAACTCGAATATGAATTAGTGAATATAAACTAATTGAAAATGAATGTTAGTAAAAACATCCACTGTTAATGAATCAAATATGATTTAAATTGAAAACCCATTTCATTGAATATTAATGAGAATATGAATGAATATTTATTGGTTATGGATGATAGTTGGTTGATGTTTGCATTTGCTATATTGGCACATGTAGTTGTTATGTTGCTATATGTTGTATATTGATACTATTTTCATATATGCATGATTCTCATGTTGTTTGTTGAGTGTTTAGTAGGTGCGGATCGCGTTTGCTTCGCATTTGGAGCTCGCTTTCGCGCTATATTAGCCGTATATGCTCGCTAATAATAAATAAGGTACATATCTCGGATTAAATATCATACTTTTACATTTTTTTCCCTGCGGGATGCCTCATTACTTGATGAGATGTATATTTGTGATATATATACTGTCATTTTTTTTTGGGATCGAGCCGCGCAAAGGAGACTATGGCGAATTTTTCCGGAATATTATGGCGTTAGAATTTTTTTGAGAAAATTGGAAAAAATTGTGAAAACTATAACTTTAATTTGGAATTGAAAGTTAAACAATAGTAGTTGTTTTTGAAAAGATAACTAAGTATGATTTGAAAACTTAGTAAAGCATTGTAAGAAGTTTAACTATGGATTTCGGGAAAATTAATAGATTCTATAACTTTTCTTATTTGTTAATTTCGAGGACGAAATTCTTTAAGGGGGGAAGTACGTAACGACCCAGGAATTTTAATTAATTAAAATTTGAATATTTAATTAATTTTAAATATTAATAAGTGAAATTTATAAGTCGAATAAATTTTATTTTGAATAATTGGATTTAATTGAATAATTAAATCGATAATTTAATATGTGAAAATACAGAAATAATTGAAAATCGGGTTAAATATGATTGAAAATGATTTCTAAAATTTTATTTTATCATATTGGAGTTAGAATGATATTTTAGAACTTTTAAAATCGAATTAAAAGTTAATTTGTGAAAATTGAATATTTTAATATTTAATCGACTAGTGAAATTAGTCAATTTTTGAACAGTCTCAGAATTGGACGAAACTAGTTCCATTGGATCCGTAATAGTTTGTTATTACCGGATTTCAATTTTCGTAGCAATCGGAGTTTTCGTTTGATCGTGGCAGCTCGAAACGCATCGAAATTGTTTTTAATATTAAATTGGCGAGTTAAAATAGCCATTTTTCAAACAGTCTTGGATTTCGACGAAACTAGTTTCATCGGATCCGTAATATAATATTATTGTATCGTTTCAAATTTCGTGTCAATCGGATTTACCGTTTGTCCGGTGCAAGCTAAAACGCCTAGAAAATCGTTTAAATCGGTTTAATTTAAATTGAACGTTTATTGCCATAACTCGCACAGATGACCGAATTAGCTTCCGAAACCTGTTCCATTGTGTCCGGAACGCGGGATAAACTCTATAAACGTCGGTCACCGCGCGTAAATCGGAGTTTGGAAATTCTGGAATGAATAGTGTCGTTCAAACTTCTATAAATAGCCCCCCCCCCCTCTTCATAATTTGCAAAAAAATATCAAACCCTAACCCTAAACTGAAGCAGCCACACCTTCAAAATGGAAGGCTAGAAATGCATCCCTTTCTCTCCTCAATCACTCTCAATCTACAAGGAATTACGCGAAGTGTTCAACACGAAAGTCGAAGAGCATGAAGAGAGCTTCGAATCTATACGGAGTTGATCGAAATTGGAGCGTCGTGGAGGGAAAAAAGTGGGGACGACGGCCTGATGTTGCGCATGCATTTCGAGGTGCTATGGGTGGCCGAGTTCACCAAGGTGGTGGCCGAAGGATGAGGAGAAGGTGTTTGTTCATATGGCGCTAGTTGATCGTGTTCAAGTGGGTTGATGGAGGAGCGAAGTGAAACCCTAGTTTATGATATGGGTTCGGCCTCTTTACTGGGTGCACGCGTGAGTTTGGGGAAGAAAGGGGCAACGACCCAGATACTTCAAAAAGAAGATCAACGGCTATGGATAGTTAAGGTTAAAATAGAAATAAAAAAATGTTGTAAATTATAAATAAATTTGTGTAAACTTCAAAATGCATATCTTTTTCATACGAGGTCCAAAACGCGCGAAACCAGTTGCGTTGGAATCGTATGGACGAGCACTACGCTATGGAATTGGATTGGAGTCGTTTGGAGTTAGTGAGAATTTCGGGTAAAATTAAACGTAAATCGCTAAAACGAAATTGAAATCAAGGTGAGAACTTCTCACTCAATCGAATCGGTTTCCATTTTTATTTTAAATAGTTATATTTAAAATACTTGAATGCATGTTTGAATGATGATTGTTATCTATTGATTGTTAAAATAGATATTATGCGCCGTTAGTAAGCGGATGTTATTTATTAAAAACATATACCGTGAATATTTCATAAACAGTGAAATTGGTATTATTTATGTACTTGGATTTGATTTTCCGCATTGTATAGCGGATGAGACCCTATTACGTCGTCTATTAAGCGGATAATATTTTAAATCCCATATACCACGATAATTTCGTACTGGAACGGAATTGGTATTGTGCTAACATCTTTGGATGCAGGAAAACAGGTTGGAGGGATCCAACTGGATTCCTCAACAGTATTAATTTGATTATGAATATTTTGATATTCGTTGATTATCATATCGATATATGATATCGTTGTTGTCGTGATTGACTATTTGGTGTGTAGCATCATTGGACCCAATTTTGGAATCTTAAAAGGATTTCAAAGTGATTTTTGAAAATATACGTTATAAAATATTTTTGGAATTGATCCATTTTAAATAAATAAACGTTATAATTTTTATGTTATAAAAATTATGATCTTTGAGAAATATAGTTAAAGGTTGATTTTTGAAAATATGAGGGTAATGATTTTATAAAATAGTTTAATCGGGATTTTTGAATTTATTATAAAAAGTTTAAAAATAGGATTTATAAAATTTAATTATTTTATAAATAAAAACGGTGAAATTATAAAGGAGATTAAAGATGTTTTAAAATAATAATATAAATTAATTTATATATAAGATTTATAAATTGATAATTTATAAATTAAAATATTTGAATTATAAAACGAGTTTTTATAAGTGTTAGAATGAATTGTGAATGAATTTCATAAATGAATGAAATTTATAGAATTATAAACGGTGAAGTTATAAATGGAATTTTATAAGCTGTAGGTTTATAAAATTTGAAAAGTTATTTGAAGAATGAATTTTTGATAAATAAATGAATCTTATAAGTTATAAGATTTATAAATTGGGAAGTTTAAAAGAACGATTTTTGTAAACAAATAAATTTTAAGTGTTTAACTTATATATGAATCTTTAGTATATCATTGAGATATGAATTGAGATAGGTTAATAAAGGAATTTATAAAGGAAGTAGTTATAAAATAAATAGAAATGGAATTTATAAACGTTGTTTTATAAATTCGCAAACGACTTATTTTGATAAGTAAATTGTTATAACTTATTTATGGAGTTATATTCACGTTTTAGACAGTGAATAATCCTTTAAAATAAAATGTATAGAAGTGATGAAATTGGTTAACATATTATATTCACGTTTTTGAATAGTGAATAATATGTTAAAGAAAATGTTTTGGATGTGGTGTTTTAAATAGAATTAAAAAGATCTAACGATGTTTTTAAATGTGTTGAGATTCGAAACCATAGATTTCAACATTCATTATTGAAATAGACGTTTTTGAGAAATAGAAGGAAATGGTGGACTATAACACTGTTGTTATAGTAAATGATTTCCGAAAGGAAATGTTTTGCATAGTATTGGGATTTATATATCTATTTTAATTTCGAATCCTTATACTAGTGATTTTGGGTTGTCGTAACGATGTTTTACGTAACATTCGTTTTGGCCCAAATAAATATGTTTAAGAGAATGATTTCCTTAAAGAATGAAATATATACTAAATTTCGATTTAAGCATATTGAATATTTTCCAAGTGTAGAAAATAAAAGGATTGTGAATTACTTATTAAATAAGTATGGAAATGTTTTCCAATATAAAGTGAATATTTTGAGAATTTATCTTTTTAAAGATAAATGGAAAATGAATAATTGAAATCGGATATCAGTAATTTTGGAATATAAATTCACTATGGAATTTATAAAAGGAAGTGGAATTTGTTTAAAAATAAATATTGATTTGTTTTTGAAGTATTGAAATTATATATCTTGTAAAGATATTTTTGGGAAATAAATAATTTGGAAAATTATTTGGAATCTGGTGATGTTGTGCATATCCATTGATAGTTCAATAACCGACTATCAATATTTACCTTTGAAAGGTATTTGTTGTGATTTGTTTGAATTGGAATGCCATACTTATTTTTAAATTATTGCGCTCGTTATTCGAATTACCCGTTTCGAATAGTGATACGACGTAATGTATAGCGTTGATGACCGGTGTTGAAGACCGGGTATTTGCGAGAGCGATAGGATGACCTGTCGATTGACTCTGCACCGAGTTGCTCCGGTATAGAGTTCTCCATATGTGATGGGGAATCCGATCAGGATTGTGGATATCCGAATTGCAAGGACTTCTTTGTAAGTGCCTTCGGTTCTGTTCGAGCCCGGAACAGACTTGTATGGATAGTATGTCTGACATTACAAATTGAGATATAAAGCAGATTTCTTTCAAATATATTTCTGTTGGTGGCGGAGAATTTATTCTTTTAGCTTAACACCCTTCTCTAAGACGTACGAGCTCAGAGGTTATGTAGTTGAAGGTTATCAGCGATATATTCCCAATTTGGTAATGTGACATGCTGAGTGTTGCTGTGAAATGATCATTGTGTTGATCATTTGTGATAGGATCATTTGTTTGATCGTTTATCTTTGTGATCATTTCTATGATCATTTGTTGACCCAAAGCATGACTTTGTATAAAGCGTGGTTTTGTGGACGAAACTTCGTCGAGCCTCACACCCCGGAATGGTCAAAACAGGAAAGATGCGGCAAGGTTATGAGGGGTAGCTCCCTTTAGGGTATGTGCATTTCCTTTTGGAAAAGGGTGGTATCATGGTATGGAGCCCAGATACTTACTCATGTTGAAACACTTTATTTATGATTGTGTGATGTTGATGACGAGCGCTCGGTTAAAGGTCCCAAAGGACCGGGGGATGGCATACTCGTGTCAGTTGTTACCCAGTTAGGGGTAACCCGACCTTGTATTGGCAGAGATCCGGTTTGGTTCTCGGGGACGTCCTTCCAGAGGCGTTCTCATGTGGTAATGGGAAGTTCCTTGGCCTGACCATTTGTTGGAAATCCAAAGAAACAATACGATCTTGTACGGTTTTAGTTGTAGAACCTGCTTCCTCAGGAGGTAGCTATAGTAGGCATAATATAATGGTACCTATGCTGGCTAAGATTTATATTCTACTTTCGAAATGATTTTTCCTACACTATGCACTAATAATAATATCAAATGTTTCTTTTTAATGCGTATCAAGCATCTTTGACTAACATAAGAAGAAATCTCCTCCAAGTCTGCGTTTGCATTGTGTGTGTGGTGGGAGGTCTTATGGTAGTCTCATTCTTAAAAGCATTGCGAATTGACTTTAAAAATATCCCTTTATTTTGATTTTAAAGATAAATAAACTGTTTTGAGTTCTCACACCAGTCACATGACTGACTCGGAGTTTATTGTTTTCCTTCCTAAACTCTGGGTGCCCACCAATTTCCACACGGGCAGTTAAGAGTTAAGGTTTATCAGGATATTCTGGAATTCAGGAGTTGCTGGAGGCAAGCTGATGGCATGGCGTATTACTAGTATATAGTATTTCTTTTCCGCTGTTGTTGTTGTTTGTTGTCGTACACTCTGATGTAATGTAATGTAATGTATAAAATGTAATAACTGATACAGTTCTTTGTTTAAAGATTTTTCATTTATTTATTATATGTTGTTCCGCTGTGAATTGTGAGATTCTGATATTGTTCTGCTGTTTCCTTTCCATTCTATTTTCTATCCTTTTCTCTCTTCTTCTGTCTTTTTCTTTTTCTTAAACATTGAGAATTCGTATTTTTGTTCATCTTGAGTTAATCTATGGAGATTAGTGTATATTCAAGGAGTACGGATTTGCGGGTCCTCACATATATACATCGACCCATCCGGTCGGAAAAACCAAAAACAGTTCATATTTCCTATTTTATTACGTAGGCGTACCTTATTTAGCTTTTTAAACAAGCGGCTTATTTTATTTAGCAACTAGCGCAACCAAATCCAACCACACGGCTTCCAGGGTACCTGTACTTACTCAATTTAAACATGTAAGTGCCATATATATAAAGTTATATCAATATTTCACTTAGTTGCAATAGTTAAACTCGTAAATTCTAAAAGAAATTCACACCAAACATTTTCCCGTAAGCAACTTTTACAATTTCCATGTCAATTCAACTATTTCAATTTATTGATAACCATTTTCATTCAATTTGTATGGTTTTCAATCCATTCGTATACAACTTCATCAATTTGAATGGTTTAAAACCCAATCGCTTACATTTAATTTATTTTTAGGAAAAACGAACTCCTATTTAATTCAATTGATCTCAAAATCAATTTATTTTACTTCTATCAATTCATAGAATTTTAATTACTTCCATTTACATCAAATGACAATTAATTCTATGCAAATTTGACGAGATTCATGTGAATAAACAAGTATTTATGTTTTATAACCAATTTAAATGGATTTCAACTCAATTTATACTTAATTCTATTCCATTTTTAAATTTATTTACAGTCCATAAATTCTCATTTTCATTACATTTCAAATTTGAATCCATTCACTTGCATTTTATTCCATATTTATTTATTCCAAACTATTTTATTTAGCTCGAAGACAATCCAAGCTATTTCATTCAACAACCATTTCTCAACTTATTTAAACCATACTTCACTTGATTCTTATACATCCCATCCATTTATTTATTCAATAAAATTAGTTTACTCACTCAAACCATTATAAATTTTCATTTCCTTAAATATTATTTATAACTCCCCGAATTCTATTTCGATTCAAATTTATTTCTCCTGATTTAAATCCAACCCAATATCATTAAACTTAGTTTAAGTTGAATTAAATTCAACTCTGTTCCATCTTTTTTAGCTTAAGTTGATTTACTTCAATTTTATACTTAAGCTCGTTTTCATTTTACGAGTAAAATTGTTTTTCATTCTATTCAACTTAATTCTACCTCAACCAAATCTCATATTAAATCTACAATTTCATTTGATTAGTTATTATAAAATTTAACTTTCCAGATTCAACTCATTCAATTTATTACATGGCCATTTCCAATTTATTTCTACTTATTTGGATTTTATTTGCAGTTCATACCATTACTATTTTAATCTATTTCATTTTCCTTTATTCGAACATTTCCAATTATATTTAATTTGTTAACACTTCACGTTAAATTTTAATTTATAACTCAAGGTCTGAATCCATTATCCATTTTCAATTTACCACCAAATTTCATGAACTCACAATTCAATTACACTCTCAGTTCATTTAGTTAATTGCAAGACCACTTTCAATTATATTTCTTCACTAATGATTCAAGTCGAATTTGATTTATAACTTGAGTTTTATTTTCAAACGTCATTATTAACTCACAATTCAGCTTTATTTAACTACAATAGGTTCCATTTACACAATTCATTATCTAATTTATTAACAAATTAGTTCTCCCCTATTTATAGTTCAATACTTGATTTTTAATTCCAAATATCACTTCATTTAATTTTCTTAGTTCAATGTATTTTATAATTCAAGTTTGGATTTTGTATTCCATTTTCAATTTTATAAGTCACAAATTATTATTTACACAATCCCATTCGTTCAAGGCTTAAATATATTCATCTTTTATTTTTAACTCAAGCCATTTACTTATTTATAACCCAAGCATATTTTATTTTATGGATTCTTAATTCTTTTATAAGTTATTCCGATTTATTTCAATCCAATCCTTATCCCACTTATTTTCCATTTATTCAGATAAGAATCTAATCCATTTAATAACTCAATTGAATTCTTATTCCAATTCAATTTTATTTTAACTCAGATTTATTTAACTCGATTCGGTTTCAACTGAATTCGAATACAGCTGGATATTATTTCCAGCCTATTGAATTTGTTCCAATCCAATTAAATTTTAATTCCCCAATCCAAGTTAATTTCATTTTTAACTTTTCACTTTAAATTTACATTCCATTATTCAAAGCTTATATTTCTTCCTGATTTAAAAATCATCTCAACTTATAAGCCTACGACCTATCTCATCTGGATTTTTAAACACCCGACTTTGGTTTCAAATCATTTTGAAATCTCCAACATCTCAAAATCATATTTCTCAAAAATTAAACCAACCCAGGTTTTATTCCCAACAAATTTCCTTTAAGATTTTCAAAATCAACTAGCTTTTCTGAACAAATCAATTTTTGGCAGCAATCCGTCACTTAGAAATTCGAAAATGAATACTGATGATGCGGCCGTCATCATCAAAATTATTTTCCCATAATCCAAGTGATTTCTATGCTATATCACTTTCAAAACACATTTTCTTTCAGGAATACCTCCAAAACAATAATACTATTATTTATCTTCAAAATACTTCCAAATCTCTAGGATTCTAAAGTTTCAAATTCTGTTTTAATTCAAATTTTAACTATAATGCATTTGTATAATTTAGGCTTATAAAAATTCTCATTTGATTATATTTCAATTTATAAATCACGTTTATAATTCATATTTATAAATTTTCAAGTCATATTTCAATTTCTAGTTAAATTTTCACTTAACAATGATAATGCTTTAATATTATTCTTTCTAACATCCAAGCAACCATATATTAGCTAGAATAGTTTATAAAAACTTTCTTTATATCAAAAAATATATTTTGGGTAAAATTATTTCATCCACCCACTTTTGAAACAATGCCGTGTCGATTGTTCTATTCAAGTGTTTAGGAACCCCTTTAACATAGTTGCGCAGACTGTGTCGACGAAAGTTCATATGCCACTCAATAAATCAATCAACGCAATATTAAAACAACTTATATTCACTAACTAATACGCACTCATATCAATTAATACAGTCAAACTCATTATAGAGTACTACAGACTCTATTTTATGAGTAATTCCCAACAGAGCCAAGGTTATCTCCAACCTAAGCTCTGATACCAAGTGTAACAACCCGCAAATCCGTACCCCTTGAGTCAACACTATTCTACAACAATGAACTCAAGTTGTACAGAAATACGAACCATTTGGGTTAAAGAAGAAGAGGTAGAAGAAGAAATATAGAAAACAACAACATAAGCTAACCATCGCGGCGGAATAAAATATAATAGATAATAAATACTCTTTACTCAAAAATTAAATATCTCTGTTTATATATTACATCATCAGAGTACATCAATCACAACTCAACATCAATGACATACAAATGGATATACAACAACTCAACACAGCGGAATATATGTATATATACAAGTACGGGAGTACGTATCGTCATCTTGCTCGTCTCCTGAGCTCCACAGCAACAAATCCTGTATCCTATAATACTTGGTCTGACCCGAGCATTACAGTTAAATAACACCCGAGTCAGTCTGGAATACCAGTGTGAGAAAAATCACACTCAATTGATTATTAAAATTTCAAAAATCCTTTGAAAACAAAAGCATCTCGTAAGACCACGCCACAAATAAACATGTCGAGTTTTTACCTTACGATAGCTAAAACATTTTTATTAAAATCCTCTGATATTATAAAAGTTTCTATAGAAAATAAAATAGAATCTAGCTGAAATGCTTGCATCACACGTTTTAGCAATAGTTGGGCACAATTAAAACCGTATGGGCGCGTAGGGAAAATGGATTCCAACTAATAGCTAGGCACTGGGTTACCACCTGTCACAGTACCTGGTCTAGATCAGCGTACCGAGGAGCCACCCTAACTCCCCTGCAACACAAGACCGGAACCATACCTTACTGGACAGTCCCGAGTAAGATCACCCCGTGGTTGGGATCAGCAACCACCCACTAAGCCGAAATAAAAGGGACATCTAGACAGGGATGACCTCACCCTCCAGTGGGGGCTACCCACGAAGCCTTGCTGCATAACCCCTGATTTTCATCCATTCCCATTTGATGAGGCTTGAGGCTAAGCGTTACCTTTTTAGAACATATCCCTTAGAATGCCCATCGTCCACCTGACGATGTTTCGCAAGCATTCATCCATACAAGTCCGTCCCGGGTTCAAACGGAACCGAAGGCACTATTCCTACTACATCCATTTTGGAAATATCCTCAGGATTAGTAGCGACTAGCCCTTGCACTTCACTGCTCCATCTTCGAATCCAAAATCATTTTTCACGAAAAGTACAAACCGGATCGAAGTGGTTTTCGAGAAATAAATCTCGATCCCGGTCTCTTCGAAACGATTAACGCATTGTCCAATATTGATAGTCGGTTATTTAACTATCAATTTCTATTCACAAACATCCATCAAACAATAAATAATTTTCCAAATTATTTATTTATCTCGAAAATGTCTTTACAAGATATATTTTCACTCTTCAAATTCCTTTGAAAACAGTTTTCAAAACTATCCGCCTTTCTCAGAATAAATTCCAAGTATTCCTATTCCACTAGGATCACCAAGCACAAAACTCTAGATTTTTAAAATAATTTAAAACAATTTATTGTAGAATATATTTAACTTTTAATTTAGGAAAATTTACTTTAATACTCAATTTATAATAATACTTTAGAAATAATTACAATAAGTTTACTTTATAAATATAATTAACTAGATTTTCTTCTTTACACAAATTACCAAATCATCCTTTAAATACTTATTACGATAATAGATTAACCAAAACACTTACTTTGGGTTTTACTTTAAAATATTTAAATTAAGACTACTTCAATAATTTACTAAAAATACATACTATATAAACATTGAAAATAAGGTTACTTTATATAATATAAAACTAGGCTTTCACTTTTCAAACAAATACTAAGTCACTAATTATAAATATTTATTACGGTAATAGATTTGAAAAATATTTACTTTAGAATTTAAGATAATAAATTTTCTAAAACATGCTTTTTAAAACAACATTAAAACCTTTAACTTATATCTAAAAGTTTACTTTGAACGTACTTGGCTATCTAGAGAAATATACCTCTCTTCACATTCTTCCTTAAAATTTTCAATTTCAAACACTTGAATCAATTTCCAAATTGATTTTCCATATCTATTAATTTCAGATTTCATTTCTTAATTATGATTTAAAATACTTTAACTAAAAATTCCAATTTTTAGATTTCTCAATTACTTCTTTATCCTTTTACATAAATTCAAAACTTTAAGTTTAAAATAATTCTTTATTCCATTAAATTAATACCACATAATTTTACAATTCATTAATTACTGTTTATTCAAACTCTTTTCTTTTCATACTCGAAGTTATTTATTATTATTTTCATATTACTTCTATTTCTTTTCAACTCATTCTTAATTTATTCAAATTTCCTATAATTACTTTACTTACAAATTCATTTCTTTTATTTTCTTTCCGAAATCCAATCTATATAATTTTGGTAATTCATTATACCCGAATATATCCAATCAACCATAACATTCTATATTCCAGTATAACTCATTATAGAATATCAATATTCACAGCAGAGAATATTAAATAATTTAAATAAATGTTGAGGGATCCAGTTGGATTCCTCCAACCTGTTTTCCCTGCATCCACAGACGTTAGCGCAATATAGTATACCAGTTCCAAAATATCATACTATATCACATCGATCAATTCAACCATCCAAACAATTATTTAAATTTGATCATTTAAATTTAAAATTTAAACTGAGTGAGATTAACTCACCTTTTCTATTATTCGCAATCCACTTCAATATTGCCTTGGATTCCTGACGTTAACCTTGAATAAATAATTTATATGGTTCATTAATATTCGAATGGATAGAACAATTTATTACTATTCATTTATTTAATTTAACAAGTAATTAGGGTTTAAACTAATTTTCCCTTTTTGATAAATTATTTTTAGTAACTAAATAGCTAAATAAGCTTGTTAAATAAATCAATAACCCTATTGTTTTTTTAACTAGTAAGTTTAAAAGATGCATATTTGTTTTATTTTATTTTCTTCCAATTTGAAACTACATATCTATATGTATATTTTATAAAAATAAATTTGTAGATTTCAAAAGTCTACTTTTATATAACTTTATTTTACTGTTAATTAAAATTTTAACATCCATATAACTTCACATATACAGAATAAAAGAGGATTTACCCTACTCTCAACTTCGATGCTATCGTCGACCATGCCCAAGGTCGCGCTTCGCCGAACCCTACTGTGCTCGCGCCTCGCGAACTCCTCTGTCGAAGTTGATGACGACCTCGATGCCTTCGCCGACCAACAGCTGCAACGATGGAGCCCTAGCTCGCGACAATGGAACTCCTCCCTCCGGTCGCGCGCACCCATCAGACAGTGCAACCCCAAATCGAAGTCGCCATGATTCCCTCCGACCTCGAATCGATATGAAAAGACGCGATTTTCCTCGCGTGTTCGAGCACCCGTGTTTCCCCCTATTCTGCCATTTTTTTTATATGCGGTAATTGATTTGGATTGAAGAGGAACACGTGATTTACTTCGACCATTTAATTTGAGGGTTTCGATCCTGAAGGATAAGGCTTCGGCCAAAATTACTAAAGTGAAAATGAAGCTTACGTTAGAAGCTAGGGGGTGAGACTTCTATAAAAATATTTGACTAAGTAAATTAAATTAAATTAGCTTTCTTTATGCATTTATGGTTTGTATGATCAAACGGTAATTCCGAACCTTGCGAAAATTGAAATCCGACAATAATATAATATTACGGATCCGAGGGAACTGGTTTCATCAAATTCCAGGACTGTGCCTCGGAAGGCTATTTTTCAATTCAATTCAAACGATATATTCTTAAAACTGAATAAATCAGTGTTAAATTCAAAATTCAAAATTTCTATTATTCTCAGTATTATCAATATAATTTTTTCATGCCTTCAAATTATTTTTAATAGACTTAAAACTCCAAATTCAACATTTTATTCAACTTCAAGTTATTTAATTCAATAATTTAATTATCAAATAAATTGTGATATTCGTAATTCAAGTTAAAATTACCCTATTGAATATTGAAAATCAATTAAATATTCTAATCTTAAATGTTCAAAAATTTCGGGTCGTCACATAACCCATAGGCTCTCCCACTTCTCGCCTTCAAATACCATCCATCTTCACTTCCTTCTTCTATACAAACATTCTACAACATCAAAAATCATTTTACTCTAACTTCTCCTAACCCATAATGTTTTTTTATTTTGATGTAGATACCATAAGATGTAATTTCGAGGGATTCGATTTAGAAGACAATATAGTTTCGATTGATAAAGCATTTACTAATGCTAGCTGGACTTCGGCAGAAGACTACGAGTTATATTACACTTAGTGTACACTCTCAAACGATCTGATCTAAGGTGCTGATCAAAGTGGTGATCCTTTTTAGGGCAAAATTACAAATTGTTACAATCAGAAGAACATTGATCATAAAAGATCGCTTTTTTCAATCAAAGGTCATTGAAGAAAAATTAATCTTCAAATAAAAATATTTAATTCTCAAATGTTTAACTTAAAGTAGATGATTCCCAGTGGTTTTTGAAATGAAATGCATTCGTTTGCTAAGGATGATAATAAATAAAAAAGTTTAACAAATCACATAGATCTGAGAATAAACAAGCACTTTATTTTAATAGTTTATGCATGTTTATGGCTTGCAAGTTGTGCATGTAAAAAAGAAATCTTCTTTTTAGAAAAATGTTCAATAGTCCAATCAAACAAGTCACGAAGTAAAGCACCAAGAGTTTGAGAAAGCTCTAGCTTTGGAGATTCACTAGAAAGCCAGAGTATGGGATTGGAAGCGTAGCTAACCCCGAGCAAGGATGATTTTGCTAGGATTTAACAAGCTAAAATACTCGAAAAAGAAGTAGGTTACTGGGGCGAATCAAACGAAAACAAGAAAACTATTAATGGAATATGAAGATATGTATAATCGTATAATGGAGTTTCAGGCTCCTCAACGCCAACAAATATACTGAAATTGGATAGACTTCTTGATGGAAACAAATAGAGAAAAGAAGATGTAGTGATGTTTATGGACACATCAAATATGTCTAAATAATATTGAGAGTGTACAAAATCTAAGATGAGAGAAATTATAAGACGTAGGCATGAAGAGGGTTGTATTTTTATTTTTATAACTATTGTATTTTTGAATCTTTAGTTGATGTACTCATTCAAACTTAATATAGTATTTTTAAAAGTATTATAAACAGTCAAGTTTGTTTCACTTTTCAATAATACCAAATGAAATTGTGATACAGTACTTGATATGAAATTTAACTCAAATACATTGTAACAACAACGGCAGCCATAACATTAAGAATAACAATAATAATAAATTTTACTGAGTACCATAAATGGTTTAGAGGTGCTTTATTAAATCACTTTATAATCTTTTTTAAAGTTGAATACTATGTAATTATTTTTGGTTAGAAACATGAAACGCAAGTTCCATAGCGTTTTCAATTATATTGTTGTGCGATACATTCAGTATTGCTGCAGAACCCTCATAGTCAAAGTCATCTTCTATATCTTTTTCTCCCTTAATAATCATATTATGCAAAATAACACAAGTGTACATTATTTTTTCTATTTTAAGCGGTGATGAAAGTCTACATGGATTACTTACTATGGTAAATAATAATTAAAGAACATCAAATGCTATATTAACATCCTTTTTCCATCCTTCATGCATTGCCGTAAGCTTTGATTGTTTATTATTTAATGGGTTAGGTATTATCTTAACAATGATACTCCATTATGGGTATATACCATCACCAAGATAATATTCATGATCGTACATGTTACCTCCTAACATGAAGGACCACGGTGTTGATCTATCGTTAGCTAAATCATTAAATAAAATAGATCATTTGATTATGTTTTGGTCAATGTTAGAACCTAACATTTTGAAAAAGGCATGTCAGATCCAAAAGTCATATGAAGCTACCGTTGCAAGAATGATTGCCGACCTATGAGACTTATCCTGATAAGCACTGGTATATGTCTTTTGATTGTTCTTCCACTTCTAATGCATACAATCTATACTATCTAACATTCCTGGCCATCCTGTACTGACATGCATCCCCATTTATCTTGCCATGTAAACTTTATTTGATCTTTATAAGTATTGATCACTGTATATGTCGATGATAGCTTAACAGAAATGGTCTAAAGAATCTAGCGTTGTGCTTTCCTTGGGTGAAAATTCTTATTGAGAGCATCTGTCTGGCCTGCATATGCAAGCATTATCAATGCAGCAGTCATTTTTTGGATACCGGCCAATCGCTTGAAGACAAAGTGTTTATCATGTTATTCAATGAATTGTAGAATCCAAAGGGTTTCGAAATCTTCTTCTTAAATCATCATTGGCGTAAGTAGAATTTGAAACAAAATAGTCTTCCATCGATCTTTCATTATATTAGGAATGTTTGCGATTTTTTTTGCGACAACCAATAATTGATCCACCATGTTTTCCACAAGATTAACTAAATTATAGCATGAATATTGCAATTAGCTATCATAGCTTTGATGAAATGATCTTCCACCATTTCATCAAAGATATTGTCGCTATCGTCGAAAAATATAAGACCTTCAGCTAGCATTATTGTTATAATTGCTAATTTGTAGCATGGATTTAAATAAGTGTGAATGAACAAAATTACCATGGGTATTTGTAGTTGCTAAAATATTTGATTTTTAAAGTAGGTAGAATGGCCTAGTGTTATGTCATATCACACATCTAGCCACATTGTCTATATGTCCACATATACTAGCTTCTTTAATGAAAACAAAATGGCTCAATGTCCCGTCACCTCAAACATTGTGGCTACGTTGTCCATCCATCTACACATGCCACCTTGATTAATGAAAACAAAATGGCAAAGTATCTCATTATATCAAACATTATAGCCATGTTATCCATTTGTTTGCACATGTCATCTTGATTAATGAATACAAAATGGCTCAGTGTCTCATTATATCAAACAATTCCACATCGTCCATCCATCCACACGTGTCGGCATGTTTAATGAAAACAAAATGGCTAGTGTCCCATCATATTATAAATGTAGCCAGGTTGTCCATCTGTCTACACATGTCAGCTTGTTTAATGAAAAATGTCTTAATGTCCTGTCGTATCAAATATTGTAGCCACGGTGTTCATTTATCCATACATGCCAACTTGTATATTGTATTATATTATACATAACATATTCAAATTGCTTTGCACTCATACCATTTCATTAGCATAAAAAAATGGTGGTTTACAACATACTTTCTTGCCCTCATCAAACTCATATGAAGGTCCTTTAAACCACGATACTCATCGAATACGTCATCATCCAACCTCCAGTGGTATGTTGAAATGGAGAAAATGCATTATGAAGATGCAAGAGAGCATGGGTGAGATCTTCAAGAGCGTACGCTTTGGGAGGATGAAAGAAGACAAAGAGAAGAGTGGAGGATCCATAAGTAAAGAAGGAAGGAAATTTCCCACCAACTACCTCAAACAGAACAAGAGATTGTAGATGTCGTAATTCTAATGATGGATATGAACTTTGGCAATGGTTTGATGGTCCTTTACCTCATCTAGCAGTTGTGTATGCCACTGAACTTGAAGATGAAATTGGAACCTTCATAGGAGACTAAGTTTAATTCATTTAGCAGGTGGTCGTAGACAATTTTAATCAATATGCATGTTTATTTCAATCTTTTTGTCATTTCTATTTTGGTGTTTTTTTTCTTATTTATATTGTTTTAATTAAGCATTTGCCGATTTCCTATGTAAAATACGTACTTAACTTAAATAATTTACATAACTTAATAACCTAATTAAATTACATAACTTGAATTCAAAGTACACACAGCTTAATTTAAATAACTTAAATAACACACATGACTTGAATTCAAAAGTACATACAACACCACCAACTTAAGTAACTTAACTAACATACATAACTTGAACTTGAAAGTACATATAATGCCACCAACTTAAATAACTTAACTGACATACATAACTTGAATTCGAAAGTACATACAATGCCATCAACTTAAATAATTAGTTAACCTACTTAACTTGAGTTTGAAAGTAAAGACAACTTACTTTGCTTAAATAACTTAACTTGAGTAACCGAAAAAACTTACATCATTTAAATTGTCTAATATAGTTAACCCAAAAATCATATGCAGCATGTAAAACCAAGTTAGTACGATACTCATAAAATATCATGAATTAAATGTAGATTGTGCTAACTGAAATAGGTCTTTTTCCTCCACTATATTTATTATGCTTCTACATTTTCGACAAGCTCTAGTAAATGTAACATAAATATTCTGAGTATTAAGAATCTTTTGAATTAATCTACAATCAGGATGATTATTAAAATCTTCATTTATAGTAACACAGAAACCTTGATTCAACTCCACGTCCATAGGTATACGGTCGACTTCTATATATGTTTAATCGGTACCAAGTAATCTTGTAGAGTTCAAGTTTCATTTTCCACTGAAAATATTATGAACTTTCATTTAAATAGAAAGTTTCATAATCTACGTCATACAAATCAAGTTTCATCTAGACGTTCACGTAGAAACCATCAGTGAATTTATGATCTTCACAAATGTTTTTGTTTATGAACTACACAGCAATACCATTTCTTTTATTTATGTTACGAATATAGTACAAAATGAAAAAAATATGAACCATTATCATATAACCAATAAAAGAACACGTACACGAGCATAAACAAATATCATCATCAACATCCCAACACATTAGTTTGAGATACATGTATGAAATAGTAAAACATGTATAAATCATAAAAACAACATCAATGTATATGAGGTAACTCAATACCACTCCCCTCACTGTCGCTACCATCATTCTCGTTATCATCATCAACGTCATCCCAGTCATGTGGCTTTGGTAGCGGCTGATGCTGCTGCTAAAGTTGTTGAATCCAAGCCAATAATAATCATGTATTCGAGTCTCATAATGAGCAGCTTGAGTCTGATACTCAGTCTAAATTGAGTCTGTTGCAACTGAATTGTGGTATGATAATCCTAAGTATAATCAAGCATCATGCGCTTAAATGTAACAATTACCCGTTTATCATGATCAATGAACGAGCACACTACGATATAAAAAACAAACTTATACGTATTTCATGGTTGTAAATGACAGTGAACTATAAGAAAATTCAAAAGTCATACGTATGCCATGCTAGTGATATAAACCAATGGAAGGTACACTCCGAACATTCTTATCTATAGGATACTACAATGGATACTCAACGCCATATTTTAATGTTTTCTAAATACATGCTACGGGGGATCAAACATAGGATGTTGTGTGTATTGAGATGACGTAGGCTCAAAAGTAGCCGGTGGTAACGATAGCTACCGAAAGAGATATGTAGACCGATATGATCAGAGTTCAAACCTCATGTATAATTAGGTAACGAGTAAGCACGTAAGGTTACTCAAGCCCAATATGCATCAAAATATTTAAGTAAAGTACAAAATCTCACCATCTACCCATTCATGGCTACTAGCAATATAAGCAAGGCAAGCCTGAATATATCCGTACATATCATCCCATGGCAGCGGATCAGTGGGATTGAGAATTATAGCATACAACTATAACCAACATCGCTTCCCTAAATACCAGATGAAAGGACATATAGAAACCTGAAGAAAATCCTACGTCTCGAAATAGAATACTAGAAAGTGATAGGAAGCTCGTTGTCGGGCTCCATAAACTAAATATACTCTTGTGAGGGAGGAATAATAATGTTAATGTGCCACCTCATATCATCAGTTGTCTGCCCTCCATCAACTCATTATGCGCTTCTTGTACAGCACAATGCATATGCATAACACTCAAAACGATGTAATCTAGGAAAGTAAATATATGTTGTAGTATTCGCTTCATAATAAGTCGTGAGTGCACATTGGTCATACACTCGTAGTACAAAAATGGGTATCAAAAATTAAATAACTATCGAGACTGTTGTAGCGCATAGGTATCCAAAGCTACATACAGATATCTAAGGATGGAAGTATCGTAGTCGCATGAAGTCCATCTACATCTACCAATCCAGCTAGATATCTAAGTCTAATCGTGCTCTTATTGTTTGAAAAAATGTAGAGCCAAACAATTAAAATAGAAAGACACTTATGACAGGAGCGTGTGTCTCCTCAGCGTCCTATAGCCTCTCTGTAGACATGTAGGTGTAACATCACATTATCTAACCTTATTGTCGGCTAATGCCCGTAAATATGCAAAATATGACTCAAAATCCTCATACGAACTACAAGGGGAACCAATGCATGGTCTGGGTTGGCTAACCTCTATACTGTCACTATATAAAAGTCTAGTGAGTCAAACCCAACTCAAAATCTGGAAAATGAAAAGTATGTGCAGTAGGTCATCATCTCTCAATAACAGTCTTTACTACACAACGGTCCACATATGCAAATGTAGGTAACTATAGAAAATTACCAAAATATGATGTATATAGCCTAGTCCTAATAGGCTTAGGCAATGTGTGAAAGTACTGTAATACGTCCATGTCAAGTACCACATATAACTATGTGACCTTACAATATAAGTAAATATTTAATGTTAACGGTAAACTAAGCAAATCGATAAGTATTTAAATTTTGTTAGAGGCATGTTTATCGAATAACTTTTTAAAATATACTTGTGCAGTCGCTAGTAATGCACTTAATCGATGTGTTTTCATCGGGGCAGCTTGTGCAAGCATCGTAGATTATTTGCGGTCATAGTAGCATCTGAAATGGTATAAGCTACATTAGCATTGGCATCGATCGTGTAATAGACAGTCCGTCTAGCAATTTTGATGGATTATGATGACATTTTGACACATCAATGGATAAAAATGGAAAAGTAAAGGTGGAAGTTAAAAGTGAAAGAAAAATGAAGATAGCGTCTCACATAAGCGCGGATGCTTATGCACTTGTTGAACAAGCGCTTAAAGCTCGGGTGCTTGTTGAATAAGTGCGTAAGCCATATCCAAACATGCATGCTTGCTTAACAAGTGTTTGGTCTTCAGACGCTTATTGAACAAGCGTCTTAAGACCAAACGCTAATCAAATATGTATTTGGTTCGAAAAACACCTGGGAAACTCATGCCATTACATTTTGTAATCAAACAAAATGTAATACCTATATCCGCCGAAACTGTTGGAGATGCTCTTACTAAGGAGCTTTTTAACTCTTGTAGTATTTATTTGAATAGCTAAAGTGTTACCTGATATGCTTGGTGTGTATATATATATATATGTATATATGTATATATGTATATATATATGTATATATATATATATCCTCTGATTGCTATCAACTAGCTGCATCTTACTATGATTGAGTTGCTAATTATGTTATCTGCTTGAATTACTTTTGTAAATATATTCATCAACACGGTAACAACCACTCTATTCCAGAAGTAAAGGGTGCACGAACTCAATGACATAGCATCCAAGCTTTTCCACTAGGACCACAATTCACCTTCTTTCAAAAGAAATAGCACATTGCATGATCTGTTCATCTGTATTCTGCATTTCTTTGTAGTTCGCCCTGAAAGCATGGCCTATGATATTTATGACCACCCGCATATCTGATTCACAACTGTAATCGATAAGGTAAAGTAATTGTGAAATTATGGAATACAAGATTTATGTACTAGAACAAATATCTAATTCATCGTATCTATTTTCTATCAGCTTTATGTATATAACAGCACAACAATAATGACTATGCAGCTACCGTTTTATTCATTTTTAACAAGTTTATAAAATAAACCGGGTGCCTAGCCCGAGCCGAACTATTTTATAATAAAACATAGTGCACACTATAAAGTAAAGAAATCGTAAAGCATATAAAAGAAAACGACCAGAGTAGTGCAATATGAATAACCAATGATAGGGCATGATAAGAGCCATAATATAAAATAACCAAATTTGATCCCACAAATTCACGCTATAAACTCTCCTTGCCTTTTCATTGCAAAATGTGCCTCTACGATTCAAAAATACACAAGCAATCAAATCATTTGCATTCCACTTATCTCGCGAAGTTAAAATGGCAAACCAACAAGAGCTCAAGCTTGTAGAAACCATAGTTTCTCTCTACAAATCCATCTCAAAACTTCCATCTCTTTCTCCATCATCTGAAGTGAATGAACTGTTTACAAAATTAGTCCAAACTTGCATCCCACCTTCGAACATTGATATATTTTCCCTCCCTCAAGAAATTCAAAACATGCGTATGCATCTCATTAAACTTTGCGGTGAGGCTGAAGGTCTCTTAGAATCACATTATGCAACGATAATAGCAAACGAAGATCAACCATTGGATCATTTGAAGATGTTCCCATACTATTCTAACTACGAGGAGTTAACGAAGTTGGAATTTAGCTTGCTTGCTAGGCATGTTCCAAGTTCTGATATTTCTCAAGTTGCTTTTATCGGGTCGGGTCCACTACCCTTTTCATCCCTTATTCTAGCTACCCGGTACCTGACGGGTGCAATCGTGCACAACTACGATTTTAATTCTAGTGCTAATGCAAAAGCTAGAAAGTTAGTGGAAGCGGATTTGAGCTTGGCAGAAAGGATGGTTTTTCGTACTTCTGACATCATGGAAGTGAAGCGCACTCTAAGCGGGTATGTAGTTATATAGGATCATGTATCAAAATGGCATACCTTTAAACCTTATTTCACTTTTAAATCAGTTTCAACACCATTTAAAAATACAAGCTATTTTCCGCCAAAATGATCAAAATACATAATCCTTTTGATAGAACACAGTTGTAAACTTAGATAGATTCGTTTGATAATTATTCTAGTTAGGTATCGTTGAAATACCATGTATTTTATATACTTAGATGAATTCAGGCGCTGTCAGTAAAAGCATTTCATGATCAGGTAGCTAACCTTCAAATTGTAAAGAAAATACGTACTGACAATAGTAAGAACAGGTACGATGTGGTGTTTTTAGCAGCACTGGTTGGAATGGATAAGAAGCAAAAGAGAGAAATAATAGAGCACTTAGCACAGCACATGAAGCCAGGTGCACTGTTAGTGGTGCGTAGTGCGCACGGAGCACGCACATTTTTGTACCCGGTAGTTGACATGGAAGATCTGAATGGATTTGATGTGCTTTCGGTGTACCATCCTGATGACGAGGTGGTTAATTCGGTTATTGTTGCCAAAAAGAAGGGTATTTTAATGTCTTGCAAGTGCTGCGAGCCTCTGATGAATCATATGGTGCATGGAAGCTTGGTTGAAGAAGTTGCTTTCGAGGGCAAGCATTCCTCTTGACTTTTACTTTTTTAATTGGAGGCCTTTTTGTTTTTATTTTATAATTTCATGTTGTTTATGATTCTGCGTGTTCTGTTTTTGTGATTGTAATGGTAATTAATGTAATTGTTGAAGTGTGCAAGAAGATCTTTTCTTAAGTTAACATTTCTCTGTGCAACTTTGGACTATATGGCACCTGTATTCTGATCTCCATTTGTGTACACTTTTAAATATGCCCTCGTTCAATATATGACTGTATACGTTAATCAATTACGTTGGATGTGTATAGTGCCAATTAAATTCATTTTCCATTGACCAAATCCCCTCACAGTGAAGGGTTCTTCCACATATCAAATGTGTGATTTTCTTTCCCTTTTTTTTAAAGCAAGAGAGAGAATGATCATTTGAAAATACCAGGGGAATGGGAATTCCACACTCCACAACATTAGCCAAACGCCCCTACTTCACCAATATTATACAGTTTTAAATTTCAAGATATTTACAATAGTCGATTTCATCGCATAGCGACAGAAAATAATTTTAACTTCTAGTGGATTCCTCATATTGCTTCTTGATATGGAGTGTGCCATACACACATCATCCCCTTATCATTCTCGAAATGGCAAAACCAAGTTGCAACTTGCACAAACTGTCACTTTCTTTATATACCAATCTCAATGCTGCCATCACTTTTCCACAAACTGAAATAAACCATCTATTCTGTAGATTAGTTCAGATTTGCAGCAGTTTTAATGCTTGTTTTTGATTGCTTTTGTACTTATAATTGTGTATTTGATCCACATACAGATGGATGCAACATTGATACAGTAACAAATTGTGTAAACCAATTTACTTTATATAAACCACAACGAAGTTTCTAAAGATGTGTATCATGTATGTACGCATAAAATTTTCAGATAGCAAGGATAACAGTTGGCCCAGACCTAAAAAGATCAAAGGCCTATAAGACACACTTTCAAAACCAGAATTATGTCTGACTTTATCATTGACAAACTAAAAGCATCTCGAATATCCTTCAATTGAGCATAAATATTATTTGAATTTAATTACCTTAAATACTACAACAATAATGCAAAAAAGTAGGTTGATCTTTTGCAAGTATGAAATTTTGAATTTGTTGCTGGTTGATCTAGGAAAGCTTATGCATGTTGAAGCTTTTTGGCCACTCAAATCACTTTTCTTAAACAATAATTACTACTACAGCCGTACAACAGTGGAAAAAATGACTGTTTGGACGTATAATTTTGAAAATATATATTATAATTTCTCATTAATTTCAAAAGCACACAATGATAATACACACATAGATGTACAATACTTTTGGAGTAGCTCAGTTGGTTCTTATGCAATGCTCAATTACTAGAGATTAAATCCTCGCCAGCTAAATATTTGTGCAATTTACCTAAAGTTTGTATTTGATCTCACTGCATACATTCTCAGTATGGTTTAGTTACATGCTAATTATTACAGTAATGAATAAAGATTAAACCCGCACAAACATTGCTGGCAACTTACAAGGCAATCCAAAAACCACAAGGCCAATGATATCATGCAATAATAGAAGTTTAACTTAATAATTTTTTCTTTTCAAAGGAGATCAATGTCCATAACCAATTACTCTTTTGTGTACTTCATTATCCCCCAATAATCATTGGTAACTGTGAGTACCAACATGAAAAATGGATAAATGTTGAGTAGAATCAAAAATTGAGTGCCAACTTAAAAAATATTAGTTGCATTATTTCATCTCAAACAATCTTGGATAGAATACTTACATCACAATTGTTACCGCTTTAATCTCAATTCTACTTCTTTTTCAAAGGGATTAGGCAGCAAATTTACAAATTAATCTTCAAAGCATATAGTAGCATAAAAAATGTAACTGCAATGCATGTATAATACACGTGAAGTCACAAAAATAAATATATTTTGCAAACTAGAAAGGGATTATTCATAATTTTCACTGCACACAGTTTCATTTTGTTCCAAAATATATTGCAATAATAAGATGCCAACCAATGATAATTATTCATGCACAGAAAGAACAACACACAGAGATGGTTAGTGTAGAAAAAAACAGCAGCCAAGAAGCTCTGAATAATGGATAATCCCAAAATATCCTTAATACACCAAATTTCCCCAAATATCCTTAATACACCAAATTTCCTGTATCTCTAAAGCATCGACTTAAGCTCCCATTCTCTGGCTAAAACCAACGTTCCAAAATTGCTTCATTCATATATTCTGTTAAACTAAAATGTGTCGATCAAGAATTTATTGCCTTTATTCCCTCTTGTTTATCAAGATTGCATGTTATTTTGTTAACATTTTAGTTTTACTCCATTACTTTACTAAGTAGTTTGTTTAAAATAGCTTTAATTTCAAAACTAGGTAGTTTTGAAATTCTTCTAAATATGCTAAAGCATTTCAAATTGTACGAATAACATCTAATTGTATAACATATTCGTCAAATACAAACAGTTCTTCCAAACTCAATTATAATTCCTAAATTGGTTCTAAATCTGATTGAGTGTGGGTGGGAAAGGAGTATTATTTTGGTATTAGGCTTCAAAGAATTCCACTCTGGCTCTTACGGTCGGTTTGATGAAAGATGTATTACATGGTAATCCAAAAAAAACAAGCAACCAAGAAAAGGGTATCAAAAGAAACTCATCGAGTTTTAATTTCAAAGGAAAAACAACATATATACACATAAACACACACAACCCGCCTATGTAATTTCTGCAAGTAACCAGAGAGAGGACTTTTCGAGCATAAATGCTTGTCCCGTGATCTGTTGTGAAATGGAAAAAGGTGTATCAGCTATTGCACTAAGTGTTAAATGTTTCAAATCCACCAATAGCGTTAAAGCATTAGGCTTGAATAAAATCATGGTACCAACAAGTAGTAATATATTGCACAAGCATTGAACAAATGCAAAAATACGATGCTTTGTGAATGATCAAACTCATTAGTTGTAACTCATCGTAGCAGGAAGCACTTAAATGCAAGAAAACACTCAAATGATAAAGGGAATATATGTCTGATAAAAACAGTATATATGTAGTGATAGAGTTAAAGGTATGCCCTAGGAGTGATTATGTAATTTGTTAATAGCTAACACGAAAACCAATTGTTTTCAAAATAAATGTGTTATCTTTCTATTATATACTTGATGTAATGTATTATATTAATTAATTAATTTAATTAAAAGTATATCTAATAGAAAATCCGTAAATGGTGTGTTTGTGATAACAATTAAAAATAACTGTAATCATGAGTATTGTATCACAAAATTATAAAACACATCATTTTTAATGTTACTAGTTAAGTTGCATAAAGATAGATATCGGTGTATCAGTTGAGACTAGAGTACGTAACGCTCTTCAAATGTTGGGCAGTGTATTACTCATGACTGTAGGGGCATATATGAGTTACGTACTAGTAGTTATAAAATAATTATGGAATGACTCACTCAATAGTTTTCTCTTGGTTCATATAACTAAGATCAAATAGAAAATATCGATGTAACTGATTTACACAGCTCTTTAGACTTGGTAATATTGTCGATCTTCAATATGAAAATTTAGCTTTGATTATAGTCAAATCATGGCACGACATTCGTCGAGTGGCTACAGTTGGGTCGAGTGGAAGTGTTGGATGTGAAGTACTAATCAAGAGAGGATTCGTCTCCCTAGTTATATGAGATTAGTATCATGGTCAACTGAAGTCAGATAAAAGTGAAAGTCTATAACGACCCGGTGTTTTGGACTATTCGCATCCGCACATGTCGCACTTGAATAATTCAAAATATCGAATTGTTAATATAAATTTGACAAAACTGAGATATACAGTAAATAAATAGTCACAGCATCACAGACACAGAGTAATAATATGCAGCGGAAATAAAAGAGATAGTAGTTCATGAAGCTACTATGTAAATATATAAGATACATCAGAGTTTACAACAAAAGAGTAATACGATACATCAGATATAAATCAGAATACATCACTAGAATCATCGAATACTGAAAGCAGAATAGATGGCTGGATCTTCAAGAAAAGCTCTAACTCCAAAGGTGAGTCTCGAATACTGGTACACTCAGTCTGACCCGAGAGTAAAGCAAAACACAAGACACTCGAGTCAGGATTAATATTCTTATATCAATAAATCCAACTCAAGTGAAATAGCAATCGAAATACAAGTAACTCAAAGGATGTTTGGAATAACCATCCTCTAAGGATCCGCTAAACTATCTACTAGGTAGTAATGTACGCTAAGTAGATAATGTCTATCAGTAATATAAAATATCAAAATAGCGTTAAGGCGTTAACATAATCCCCCTTAACACATTTTATATTCCCAAAAGCATATACAAGACCGTAGTTTCTCCAAAACCGGAAGTCACCAGAGGGCAATCCATATACTCAAGGTACAAATCAAAACGTAGTGGTCGCGAATAGGATAATCAGTATGACAAGATACATGAGGCGATACCAACTAGGATACTAGTAGTTGCGTGATCCGGACTGATGTTGAGCATAGCCAGCAGCTACCTCAACACCGCGAAACAACACTCCCAAACCGAGGGGTGCACCCAAATCGAATCACAAAAGTAATAGATATGGTATCGAAGAAGTGTGTCCGCTAGAGGTGGCGAACCTCAATGGCCCGGCGCGGCTCCTGTTTTAGTCATGTCAGGGGTCATCCAATATCGTTCTCTTTCTTCAGTCAACGCGTTCACCAAACCATCCACTTCATTCTGGATCAACACTCCACGTATAATAGTTATTAAAGTGGTATTCGGTATCGACAGAGAGTATGTCCATATCCGATCCCGGTCTCTTTAATAACTACGTATTATTACACCGATTGGTCATTTAATATATTTCAAAACAATCAATCACATTCAATTTCGATTAGACTTCATAAACTATCATTTCATTTGGCTTTCAAAAATCAATTTCCAAAATCTACGTTTCAAAACTCCCAAATTACCATTTCAAAGTCTTACAATTCAATTTCAATTTTATTTAAACGATTCAAATATTGATTCAAGTTCATATATAAGTTTTATTCCGAAAATCATTTAAATGATTAAATTCAACATTCAAATCAATTTAAACTTATTTATCGATTTTATTCAATATTCTTTAAGTTAATTTAACATCCAAAACAATTCTTTTTAATTTCCAAGTCATTAAAACAATCACTTAAGTTAACTTCATTATATCAAACTTACAAATTTAATTAAATTAAATTTGTCAAATCAAATTCCTTAAATTACAATTCTTACATTTATTTCAATGAAACGCATTTTATTTCTTGTCAAGGAAATTCAA
Organism: Allium cepa; assembly: GCA_030765085.1. Taxonomy (NCBI): domain Eukaryota; kingdom Viridiplantae; phylum Streptophyta; class Magnoliopsida; order Asparagales; family Amaryllidaceae; genus Allium; species Allium cepa. The sequence goes on along the minus strand of CM060946.1, from coordinate 155,634,700 downwards.
TTTCATTTATTCACTTGCTTAAATAATTTCCAAAACTTAATTAACAAAGAATCCCAATTTCAAATATTTACGAAGTTCAAATTCACTTATTCAAAAGTTCAATTTCGCTTATCAAAGAATTCAATTTTCATTCAGTTATCAAATAATTCAATCTTATGCAATTATTAAATAATTTCAATCTTAATTATTAATAATTTCAAAACTTAATAATTTCAAACTTACTTATAAATTCAACCTTAATTATTAAATCATTTCAAACTCATTCATTAATAATTCCAAACTTAACTATTACTAATTTCAACTTAATTATTAACAATTCCAAATTTATTCTCAAATAATTCATTTCAAAACAACGTCCTTTCATCAGTTATTACATTAATATCTTGTTTCAGATTTCAATATTAACGTTTTCCTTTTATCAAAATTTACGTTCCAATCTTATTTCAAACCTTATCATTCGAATAAAATCTTTATTTTATTTTAAATCAAATTATTGACCAATCGGGTTTATTTAATTCTCTATCCTAAGTCAAGTTCATTTGGGTGTTTATCATTTCAACCCGATTCCATTTCCAATTCAAAATCAAAACATAGCAAAGGAAACTTGCAGTGTGATAACTGGGATGGTGTCAAAGTAAATAAACAAGCAATAACAACAATCAATAACAATTCAATAAATTAATCAAATAACCCCGAAATAATCGTATTAATTCGCATTGTTATTTGTGTGAATTAATATAATTATTTCTAGAATCTACACTATCATTTCATGTAGATTAAAGATTATTACATTACGGTTTTTCACTTGTCGTTCCATTTCAATTTCAGTTTAATACTACAACAATTAATCCAAACTACGTTCAAAGGTTTAAAGTATAATTTATCAAATTCTATGACAATTAATGGGTCAAATTTAACAAATCAAATTTTACATATGGCGGGGTCAAGTTTAATAAATCAAGGTCCGTCATATATAATCCGTTTTAATTTGTAAGCTATACTACATCAAATTAACTAGCAAACTAGTTATCACTTAACAATAATAATTAATATCCAATTCAAACAACAATCAATCAATTATCAACCAACCTGTATTATTATCACATAAATAATTAACCGATAATGGTGTCAGGTGTCATAGGTGAACAGATACAGATAATAGCAGTCATAACAGTATAAACAACTAACAGCAGCATATTTCAATTGTCGTTTCAATTGAAATCAAATTTAATAAATAAAAGAATATTAATCGTGAGTGATTGCTCACCTTTCGAGGCTAGAGAAAATAGGAGATGGCACGGATACGCACACTGATACGGAGACTGAAATGGAGTTACAAATCCAAGCATGATTCTCAGAGCAAAGTAAGATTGGCACGAATCGACGAGCAAAACTGTTAAATAGGAATTGCCGAAATCAATCAAAACATTCAACATAGCAACAATTACAAAACATGTCCTACGTCAAAGTTTAACAATATAATTCTATGTGCTACCGAGATCGAAATGGTCTGAAATTTGGTATGAAAAAAGATCAAAACTTGTATTTCAAAACTGCAAAGAATCACTTGATTCCGACGTAAGACGGAGGAGATACGATGCGTCAAACATGAACTCAGGTCATGTTTGCAGCAGTGTAAAATAATTCTAAGTGCAAAAGAATATCTGCCTGGGTCTAACTTCCAGATCCTCGACCACAAATCAAACAATGTCGGATTTTGCTGAAATTTGACATGTATAAACTAGGTAACTTAAACTCCTTTTCAAAAATAGAATCAACCTATTCCGATAAAACATGAGTGAGATACGATGCGTCAAACATGAACTCAGGTCATGTTTGCAGCAGTGTAAAATAATTCTAAGTACAAAGGAATATCTGCCTGGGTCTAACTTATAGATCCTCGACCACAAATCAAACGATGTCGGATTTTGCTGGAATTTGACATGTATAAACTAGGTAACTTAAAATCCTTTTTAAAAATAGAATCAACCCATTCCGATAAAACATGAGTGAGATACAATGCGTCAAACATGAACTCAGGTCGTGTTTGCAGCGGTGTAAAAACAACTCATATAACAAACTTAATATAAACCATCTATATATCCCTATAACCATACATTTTATTTAAAAACTATGTAGATAAACGTATATGCTGAAAGTCACGAAACATATATGTACTTATAGCTAACAAAATATAATATACATATACTAACTTATATTTGCTGTAATACATATACTTAAACTAAAAGCTGAAATAACAGACGAAAATATACATATAAGCTCACATATCCTACATTATTACTTCACAAGTGGTATCAATACTCTGAGATGGTATAATTACAGTACAATTCTTCATTTAATATATTAAACACTACTAGTAACTTGCATACATAAGAAAATATATAATATACTGTCAAAAGCTTTGCCAGCCAAACAAAACAAATTATTTATATATACAAACCCATATATGCAACTATAAATAAAATAGGAGAAGAGCATGCGTTACCTAGCCAGCAAAGAGAAGGTGGACAAAGATAGGAAGCTGGCAGGCACGGTGGTTTCCATCGAGGTTGGAAGGCAAGGGCGGTCGCAAGTTAAGGGGAAAGGAAGGTGAGATTTTCCGAAGTGGAGGTGCGCTGCGAAGTGGAGAGGGAGGGAGGCGAGGCTCGACTGTTCGGTTGTGTGTGGTGGTGAGGAATAATGAAAGGGGAGAGGCTAGGTGACGAGGAAGACGGGCGGCGGAGACGATGGCCGTGGGTTAGTGGGGTTGAAGCACGGGTAGGGGAGCGGCTTCACGGGCTCGGGTAGTGAGTGACTGGTGGTGGGTGAATGGCGGAGTCGGTGAAGAGGTGGTGGCGGTCGTTCAGGGGAGGAGGCGGTGGTAGAGAGAGGGTGAGCAGTTTGCATGCAGCGGTGAAGCAACGGAGTAGCCTACAAGGCGGATTCGGCCAGAGCTAGGTGCTTGAAGCGGGCTCGGCCACCGGAGGGGGAGAGGATGCTTCTCAAGCTAACGTTCGCAAGCAAGGGAAGGATGGTGTTGAGGTGTTCACGGCCAGGTAGGGCCGAGCTGGGAGAAAGTGCGGGAAGTGGCGGCACTTGGCTGGGCAGTGCTCTGCGTGCTCTGGTGGAAGGTCTGAGGCCAGTGGGCGAGGTGGAGGTGGCAAATGCCGGGAATGGAGAGAAGAAGGTCGCTGTTTGGAGAATGCAAAATAAAAGGAGGATGGGAAGATGCTTGCATACACAATGAAAAAAGTGGCTACAGTGAGAAAGGCTAAGAAAGATGAGGCTATTATTGGAGGGGAGAAACAAGAATGACGTGCATGCTATCTCGAAAGGAAAAATGAATGCAAACATTTCATATATAATCTTTATATTTCTTAGAACCAAAATAAAGTAGGAAAGAGAAGAAGTGGGGCAAGGAGCTGCTTTCCCAGGCAAAAGAAATGACCAGTAAAGCAGTGAGCAATAAATGAGGGCAGAGCAGCAGGCACAGGGTAGCAGATAGGTTTAGAGTCCCCATGCCAATGCAATGATTCACCTGTAAATGTGACGGCTATTAGGTTTCTCAAGGGTCAAGGCTCCTAGAATTTTAAACGTTGGAAAGTTGGGTACTGCTTTGCGCTGCGTAGCGGACCAGTTTGTACTCCGTTAATAATTATAATTTGCAACGCCGAACTCCGATTGCCACAAATAAATATACCGTTTTGGTCAGCGCGACGAGACGATCAAAACGGTATACAGATTTCAGTGATTCGATTGAATTATAAAATTTCGAAATTTTCTATTACGGAAAATGCATAAAATACGCTGAAAAATAAGAACGACGGAGCCAAAAATGTCCGAATTTGGAAAAACGACAAACTGACAACTTGCTCAAAAGATGGTTTAGAATTTTTCTATGTAAAAATATTCTGATTTCGAAAACGGTTTATTTCCATCGATTACTAACTGATTTAAATTTGAAGTAAGTTTACGCGCGAAATAAACTTTCATAATTCCGGACGAAAATTTACCAGTTGCTATGTTTAATTAGACGCATTTCAAATATGAAGTTTGAATAGCATCGGAATTTGTTTGTGAAAATACGAAATTCTACACTAAATAATCAATTTTAAAAATTTTAAACCGAATCTGAATTTCAGGGTCGTTACATTCTCCCCCACTCAAAACTTTTCGTCCCCGAAAAGAAAGGAGGTAGGAGAACAGAAGCACCCAGAAGAAATAGACTTGAATTACATCGTAAACAATTAATTTAAACCATAGAAATTTCAATTTAAATTAATTTATATTTAACAATTTGACTTTAAACTCAAGACTTTCATAAAATTGGTTTGATTTCACATATATTAATGTTAGGTACAAAAATTCCTTTCAAATGAAATTCAATTTAAATTCGATTAATTCAAGATATTTTCTAAAGTTAATTTAATTCAATTTATTAACTTTCAGAACAAAATTTTCTTCTATCATTCATACCTATGATTTATTTAACTTATTATTCTATTTATCTCACAACATTTATAGTTAAAAATTTAAGTGAATGACATTTATTATACGCACTTACATTTTTATTTATAAAGACAATTTATATTATATATTATCCAAATTTCCTAAATTAACAATTTCAAAGATCATAAATTTTAAGTCATTTATTATAATCAAACCTTCTTTGACAAATTTAATTCTTATTTATTCCAAATCATTATTAAATTTATTCTACTTAATATACCCTATCACATATATATTAAGCATATTTACATTTATTATAACTACTCAATTTATTAAAAATTCCTTTGATATCATTTTCTACTGTATAATATTCAATTACATAATTAACCTTTTTTTTTATTTAGGTAAGTTATATATATAATGCAATTTGAGTATTATCCAAACAAAATTTTTTACAATTTAGTTATTTCAAGCTAAGTATTTATGAAATAATTTGGCTTCATTTAAAATTGTAAAATCATCTTTTAACAAATTTTAAGAATTAATTTCCGATTAGCTTCAAACCACTTGAGATAAAATAAATATATATATTCATAATACATCAAATCAAATTTAAAATCTTCAATATATATTATAAATCAAGTCATGTTTAGAAATTCAAATCAATTTATTTTTTCAAAACAAATCGTAGCAAAGCTACAGAATAATCTCTCCACTTCGAAACTCGAAAATGAATGTCGATGATGCGGCCGTCATCACCGAAATTATTTTCCAGCGACAAAGAGAAGAGCACTGATTTAAACATCTAAAATTTCTTTGAAAATATTTCTATTCAAAAATACTTTAAGTAATATACCTTTTAAAACTTAAAAGCCAAGTTTGAAATCACCGGAAATTAAATTCTCAAATTCTACTTTAAATCCATTTGAATTCCAATCAAAATATAAACAAGCTTTATAAATTCATTTATTTATATCATGAAATAGTCAATGATCTATAAATCAATAAATGAAAATTAAAATTTTAACTTTTCAGAACAGATTCATTAACCTTTTAATTTCAGAAAAATTTATACTTATACAAAATAAAATCATTCAATATTATTTTATTTACTGAATTTGAAAACAATATTGTGTCAGTTTGCTCTGTTCAGGTGTTTCGGAAATCCTATCGATAACGTTGATCAGACGAATCGATCGAAAACCCAAATCAACATCAACAACTCAAACAACACAATATATGTAAAACATTTTTAATATTAAATTTCAAAGGCACTTCCTCGCTTGACGATACAACAATGGATTTCCAAGCAAGTATAGAGATTTTAACTTGATGGAAATCAAATCAAAGAGAATTTTGATTTGATAATAAGTTTGAAACAAAGATAAGAAAATTCAATTAGCAGAATCGGGAGATGGATAAGCTTATTCAATTCACGGGCAACCTTAACCGGATTGACCGTGGCTTCAAGAATAAGATCGATGCAGAATTCCGAGGTAAATCAACATTCGATCTTAAGAAATTGAATTCAGGTATAGCAGAGGATAGATAGCATCGTAAACTGAGGATACAGAAATCTCCGGTAAATCAATGCTTATTGTAAAGGAGCTTCACCCATTTACAAATCACTCGTCGTTTGGGAAGACCGCCGATTCATTATAAAGATTATTCGAGGTGGAGTTATGGAATACTCCAGAATTGAAAGAAGACGAATAGGGAGGGACGAGAATGAATTTTCAAACCGAGGGAACATTCGAAAGTTCAGAGGAAACGAGTCAAGAAGAAGAGATTTAAACTCGAGTTGGAGTGATTCTGTAAATACATTTACCCTATATGCTAAGTTCTGCCTAGAGCTACCAAAAGCTCTGATACCAACTATAACGACCCAGTGTTTTGGACTATTCGCATCCGCACATATCGGACTTGAATAATTCAAAATATCGAATTGTTAATATAAATTTGGCAAAACTGAGATATACAGTAAATAAATAATCACAGCATCACAGACACAGAGTAATAATATGCAGCGGAAATAAATGAGATAGTAGTTCATGAAGCTACTATGTAAATATATAAGATACATCAGAGTTTACAACAAAAGAGTAACACGATACATCAGATATAAATCAGAATACATCACTAGAATCATCGAATACTGAAAGCAGAATAGATGGCTGGACATTCAAGCAAAGCTCCAACTCCAAAGGTGAGTCTCGAATACTGGTACACTCAGTCTGACCCGATCGTAAAGCAAAACACAAGACACTCGAGTAAGGATTAATATTCTTATATCAATAAATCCAACTCAAGTGAAATAGCAATCGAAATACAAGTAACTCAAAGGATGTTTGGAATAACCATCCTCTAAGGATCCGCTAAACTATCTACTAGGTAGTAATGTACGCTAAGTAGATAATGTCTATCAGTAATATAAAATATCAAAATAGCGTTAAGGCGTTACCATAATCCCCCTTAACACATTTTATATTCCCAAAAGCATATACAAGACCGTAGTTTCCCCAAAACCGGAAGTCACCAGAGGGCAATCCATATACTCAAGGTACAAATCAAAACGTAGTGGTCGCGAATAGGATAATCAGTATGACAAGGTACATGAGGCGATACCAACTAGGATACTAGTAGTTGCGTGATCCGGACTGATGTTGAGCATAGCCAGCAGCTACCTCAACACCGCGAAACTACACTCCCAAACCGAGGGGTGCACCCAAATCGAATCACAAAAGTAATAGATATGGTATCGAAGAAGTGTGTCCGCTAGAGGTGGCGAACCTCAATGGCCCGGCGCGGCTCCTGTTTTAGTCATGTCAGGGGTCATCCAATATCGTTCTCTTTCTTCAGTCAACGCGTTCACCAAACCATCCACTTCATTCTGGATCAACACTCCACGTATAATAGTTATTAAAGTGGTATTCGGTATCGACAGAGAGTATGTCCATATCCGATCCCGGTCTCTTTAATAACTACGTATTATTACACCGATTGGTCATTTAATATATTTCAAAACAATCAATCACATTCAATTTCGATTAGACTTCATAAACTATCATTTCATTTGGCTTTCAAAAATCAATTTCCAAAATCTACGTTTCAAAACTCCCAAATTACCATTTCAAAGTCTTACAATTCAATTTCAATTTTATTTAAACGATTCAAATATTGATTCAAGTTCATATATAAGTTTTATTCCGAAAATCATTTAAATGATTAAATTCAACATTCAAATCAATTTAAACTTATTTATCGATTTTATTCAATATTCTTTATGTTAATTTAACATCCAAAACAATTCTTTTTAATTTCCAAGTCATTAAAACAATCACTTAAGTTAACTTCATTATATCAAACTTACAAATTTAACTAAATTAAATTTGTCAAATCAAATTCCTTAAATTACAATTCTTACATTTATTTCAATGAAACGCATTTTATTTCTTGTCAAGGAAATTCAATTTCATTTATTCACTTCCTTAAATAATTTCCAAAACTTAATTAACAAAGAATCCCAATTTCAAATATTTACGAAGTTCAAATTCACTTATTCAAAAGTTCAATTTCGCTTATCAAAGAATTCAATTTTCATTCAGTTATCAAATAATTCAATCTTATGCAATTATTAAATAATTTCAATCTTAATTATTAATAATTTCAAAACTTAATAATTTCAAACTTAATTATAAATTCAACCCTAATTATTAAATCATTTCAAACTCATTCATTAATAATTCCAAACTTAACTATTACTAATTTCAACTTAATTATTAACAATTCCAAATTTATTCTCAAATAATTCATTTCAAAACAACGTCCTTTCATCAGTTATTACATTAATATCTTGTTTCAGATTTCAATATTAACGTTTTCCTTTTATCAAAATTTACGTTCCAATCTTATTTCAAACCTTATGATTCGAATAAAATCTTTATTTTATTTTAAATCAAATTATTGACCAATCGGGTTTATTTAATTCTCTATCCTAAGTCAAGTTCATTTGGGTGTTTGTCATTTCAACCCGATTCCATTTCCAATTCAAAATCAAAACATAGCAAAGGAAACTTGCAGTGTGATAACTGGGATGGTGTCAAAGTAAATAAACAAGCAATAACAACAATCAATAACAATTCAATAAATTAATCAAATAACCCTGAAATAATCGTATTAATTCGCATTGTTATTTGTGTGAATTAATATAATTATTTCTAGAATCTACACTATCATTTCATGTTGATTAAAGATTATTACATTACGGTTTTTCACTTGTCGTTCCATTTCAATTTCAGTTTAATACTACAACAATTAATCCAAACTACGTTCAAAGGTTTAAAGTATAATTTATCAAATTCTATGACAATTAATGGGTCAAATTTAACAAATCAAATTTTACATATGGCGGGGTCAAGTTTAATAAATCAAGGTACGTCATATATAATCCGTTTTAATTTGTAAGCTATACTACATCAAATTAACAAGCAAACTAGTTATCACTTAACAATAATAATTAACATCCAATTCAAACAACAATCAATCAATCAATCAATTATCAAGCAACCTGTATTATTATCACATAAATAATTAACCGATAATGGTGTCAGGTGTCATAGGTGAACAGATACAGATAATAGCAGTCATAACAGTATAAACAACTAACAGCAGCATATTTCAATTGTCGTTTCAATTGAAATCAAATTTAATAAATAAAAGAATATTATTCGTGAGTGATTACTCACCTTTCGAGGCTAGAGAAAATAGGAGATGGCACGGATACGCACACTGATACGGACACTGAAATGGAGTTGCAAATCCAAGCATGATTCTCAGAGCAAAGTAAGATTGGCACGAATCGACGAGCAAAACTGTTAAATAGGAATTGCCGAAATCAATCAAAACATTCAACATAGCAACAATTACAAAACACGTCCTACGTCAAAGTTTAACAATATAATTCTATGTGCTACCGAGATCGAAATGGTCTGAAATTTGGTTTGAAAAAAGATCAAAACTTGTATTTCAAAACTGCAAAGAATCACTTGATTCCGACGTAAGACGGAGGAGATACGATGCGTCAAACATGAACTCAGGTCGTGTTTGCAGCAGTGTAAAATAATTCTAAGTGCAAAAGAATATCTGCCTGGGTCTAACTTTCAGATCCTCGACCATAAATCAAACGATGTCGGATTTTGCTGGAATTTGACATGTATAAACTAGGTAACTTAAACTCCTTTTTAAAAATAGAATCAACCTATTCCGATAAAACATGAGTGAGATACGATGCGTCAAACATGAACTCAGGTCGTGTTTGCTGCAGTGTAAAATAATTCTAAGTACAAAAGAATATCTGTCTGGGTCTAACTTCCAGATCCTCGACCACAAATCAAACGATGTCGGATTTTGCTGGAATTTGACATGTATAAACTAATTAATTTAAACTCCTTTTTAAAAATAGAATCAACCCATTCCGATAAAACATGAGTGAGATACGATGCGTCAAACATGAACTCAGATCGTGTTTGCAGCGGTGTAAAAACAACTCATATAACAAACTTAATATAAACCATCTATATATCCCTATAACCATACATTTTATTTAAAAACTATGTAGATAAACGTATATGCTGAAAGGCACGAAACATATATGTACTTATAGCTAACAAAATATAATATACATATGCTAACTTATATTTGCTGTAATACATATACTTAAACTAAAAGCTGAAATAAGAAAAGAAAATATACATATAAGCTCACATATCCTACATTATTACTTCACAAGTGGTATCAATACTCTGAGATGGTATAATTACAGTACAATTCTTCATTTAATATATTAAACACTACTAGGAACTTGCATACATAAGAAAATATATAATATACTGTCAAAAGCTTTGCCAGCCAAACAAAACAAATTATTTATATATACAAACCCATATATGCAACTATAAATAAAATAGTAGAAGAGCATGCGTTACCTAGCTAGCAAAGAGAAGGTGGACAAAGATAGGAAGCTGGCAGGCACGGTGGTTTCCGTCGAGGTTGGAAGGCAAGGGCGGTCGCAAGTTAAGGGAAAAGGAAGGTGAGATTTTCCGAAGTGGAGGTGCGCTGCGAAGTGGAGAGGGAGGGAGGCGAGGCTCGACTGTTCGGTTGTGTGTGGTGGTGAGGAATAATGAAAGGGGAGAGGCTAGGTGACGAGGAAGACGGGCGGCGGAGACGATGGCCGTGGGTTAGTGGGGTTGAAGCACGGGTAGTGGAGCGGCTTCACGGGCTCGGGTAGTGAGTGACTGGTGGTGGGTGACTGGCGGAGTCGGTGAAGAGGTGGTGGCGGTCGTTCAGGGGAGGAGGCAGTGGTAGAGAGAGGGTGAGCAGTTTGCATGCAGCGGTGAAGCAACGGAGTAGCCTACAAGGCGGATTCAGCCAGAGCTAGGTGCTTGAAGCGGGCTCGGCCACCGGAGGGGGAGAGGATGCTTCTCAAGCTAGCGTTCGCAAGCAAGGGGAGGATGGTGTTGAGGTGTTCACGGCCAGGTAGGGCCGAGCTGGGAGAAAGTGCGGGAAGTGGCGGCACTTGGCTGGGCAGTGCTCTGCGTGCTCTGGTGGAAGGTCTGAGGCCAGTGGGCGAGGTGGAGGTGGCAAAGGCCGGGAATGGAGAGAAGAAGGTTGCTGTTTGGAGGATGCAAAATAAAAGGAGGATGGGAAGATGCTTGCATACACAATGAAGAAAGTGGCTACAGTGAGAAAGGCTAAGGAAGATGAGGCTATTAGTGGAGGGGAGAAACAAGAATGACGTGCATGCTATCTCAAAAGGAAAAATGAATGCAAACATTTCATATATAATCTTTATATTTCTTTGAACCAAAATAAAGTAGGAAAGAGAAGAAGTGGGGCAAGGAGCTGCTTTCCCAGGCAAAAGAAATGACCAGTAAAGCAGTGAGCAATAAATGAGGGCAGAGCAGCAGCCATAGGGTAGCAGATAGGTTTAGAATCCCCATGCCAATGCAATGATTCACTTGTAAATGTGACGGCTATTAGGTTTCTCAAGGGTCAAGGCTCCTAGAATTTTGAACGTTGGAAAGTTGGGTACTGGTTTGCGCCGCGTAGTGGACCAGTTTGTACTCCGTTAATAATTATAATTTGCAACGCCGAACTCCGATTGCCACAAATAAATATACCGTTTTGGTCAGCGCGACGAGACGATCAAAACGGTATACATATATCAGTGATTCGATTGAATTATAAAATTTCGAAATTTTCTACTACGGAAAATGCATAAAATACGCCGAAAAATAAGAACGACGGAGCCAAAAATGTCCGAATTTGGAAAAACAACAAACTGACAACTTGCTCAAAAGATGATTTAGAATTTTTCTATGTAAAAATATTCTGATTTCGAAAACGGTTTATTTCCATCGATTACTAACTGATTTAAATTTGAAGTAAGTTTACGCGCGAAATAAACTTTCATAATTCCGGACGAAAATTTACCAGTTGCTATGTTTAATTAGACGCATTTCAAATATGAAGTTTGAATAGCAACGGAATTTGTTTGTGAAAATACGAAATTCTACACTAAATAATCAATTTTAAAAATTTTAAACTGGGTCTGAATTTCAGGGTCGTTACAAAGTCTTTGGCCAGAGTATTTCAGTTAATAATTGTTATTATTGAACCAAGAACTTTGTGTTTCGACTATAGAGTTGAATATGAATAATATTAAAATATTGATCATTATCAAATTGCATAAATCGAAAGTGGTATAATTTTGACGAAGAGAATGGACGTAAATAAAAGTCATAAACCGGGTAACGCTTAACAAAGTAAAACTAGATTCTACCGAAGCCAAGTAAGTTATAAATTTAACTAAAATATCACACCACCCACTAAGTAACGTGTGAACGTTAATATTCAAATTGTCCGATATTAATTGCAGTTCAAGTTTACACCTGATGAGTCAAATGACCGATACGATGAATTCTCCTTTGACCAAACTATTTAATTAATTTATAATTGTTATATGTAACGACCCACAATTTTGGACCATTCAAATCGACAATAATCGACACATGTCAGACTTGAATAATTCAAAATAATAGATTGTAATAAAATTTGGATCAAATAAAACCAACCACAGACACAGAAATAGCAGAATAACTCGCAACGGAAATTAAAATACCATAGTAGTTCATGAAGCTACTATAACAAAGTCTCAAAACAAATACATAATATCAGTCTGAAAACAAACACAATAGAAATCCCAAGTACATAGAAGTCCACTAATAAAAGAGCTGAAATAGAACAACTGAAACTGAAATATATAAATAACTAGATAAGCAGAATCTCTAGTGATTCCTAGCTCCAGAAAGAGAAATCCAAAGCTGTGAATACTCAGGCTGACCCAAGCGAAAATAAAACACAAACATTCGAGTCAGGACATACATGCTTATACAATGTAAACCAACTCAAGTGAACTGCAGTAAATGTACAAGTAGCTTAAAGGATGCTTGGGACCGCCCATCCTCTAAGGATCCGTTAAACTATTTACTATGTAGTAATATTCGCTATTATAATAATGTCTAATAGTAAAATAAACATACTTTAAAATAGCGTTGAGGGGTTACCCATATAACCCTTAACACATAATAGTGCCAATAGTCTATACAACACCTGCATATCTCCAGATCGAGAGACTATGAAAGATACTCCATAGGTACAACACAAATCAAACTCGTAGTAAGACTCGCTATGGTAGGTGACATGGCACACAAGGCAATGCCAGGGTAGATATACCAATTACGCACACGGGCTGGTGGTAACGTAGCAGCCACTACGCCCACCTCGAAACACACTCCCAAATCAAGGGTGGACCAAACCAATCACAAAGTAATAGAATGGTATCGAAGAAATATGTCCGAGCAGAGGTGTTATCTCTTGTGGCCCGAGATCGCTCCTGTTTTAACCACATTAAGCCAACTCATGGGAGTCGTTTCCACGTTCATACCACAATAGGATCGTCACCACCATCCTACTTCATTCTGGCAACTCCATCACGTACACAGTTGTTAAAGTGGTTTTCGGTATGGACAGAGAGTATATCCATATCCGATCCCGGTCTCTTTAACAACCAATCGTTATTATAACCCGTGGTTATACATTTCAAAATGGTATTTTGTACTTCAAAAATCAAATATCAATTCAAATTCAAATCTTTATCGGAAAAAAAATTCAAATCACTTCCAATCCATTTCAAAATATCAAAAATATCATATCCATTCAAAACCTCATTAATTTTTATTTATTTTAAATACCATTCCAAATCACATTTCAAAATGGTTTATATTTCAAATCAAAATACTCCATATAAACTATTTGAAAGTGAAGTCATTATACTTACTAATCAAATATTCAATTCCTAAAAATTTAGCCTTCTCTGAGTTCATTTATTCAGTTAAAAACTACAAAACATTTAAATTTCAGCATTCACAGAACTTAAAAAATGCTGTAGTAAGTTATATTTGAAAACAATTCTTTTCAGCAAAGACAGCATTTATAACTGCATAGTAGTTCAGTTACTCTTGAAAAATCTCATTTCAACAAACTGCAGCACTTATCAAGTGCTACTGTAGCCCTTTAATTAGTTTTACATTTTAGTTTTCATTCTGCAACCACAGCACTTACCAAGTGCTATAATATCTCTTAAATTTTAGCCATAGTTTATTTGCATCTACCACAACACTTACAAAGTGCTATAGTATCCTTTACTTCAGATTTTAAGTTAACTTCAGAAATGATAGCATTTCTGAAGTGCTATTAATTAAATTTCCAGATTTTCAATAAAATTTCAGAAACAAATAAACTTTGATTTTAACCCTTTTAACTTATAAAAATCATATTTTTCCACTCCAAAATGTTCATTTAAATACCCTTTAACTTATGATTTTAATAACGTAAAATTTTATACATAAAAATTTCACTTATTAAATTCAAGCGTACAATTTTTCTATTCTTTGCATTTTAAAAATTAACTTAACACTTAAGTTTTAATTACCATTTCAAAAGATAAACTTAATTTCCATTTTATTTACTTAACTTAAACTTCATTTATAAACAAAATCTCAAAAATTCCAAATTAAGATATATTTCAAATTTCAACTTAACCACTTATTTATTTAACATATTTAGTTTATTGAAAAATCACTAATCCTTTATTTAAACATTTAAATTCAATTTAAATCAAATTATCATAAATTTACATTTTAGAAATACTTAAAAATTTCAGGAAAAACTTTATAAAATAACCACGTGTATGTATAATTTTTTTTAACCTAAGCCAAGTGATACGAATAATATACCATTTCAATCCGCAATTTACAAAGAAAAATCCAGGTTCTATCATTTCAAACCCGCAATCCCAAGTTGAATAAAATAAATAAAAATCGCTCAGGCCTATCATTTCAGCCCATAATGATTTTTCCCTAATCTAAAGTCCGTTAGGGTATGTATCATTTCAATCCATGGTGATTCTATTCTACAGGGAACTTGCAGTGTGAGAACAGAATAAAATAAACAATATAGCAACATATTGTAATATTAGATGATGTGACAGGTTTATAAACAAGGAATAACATCATATGATTCATATCACAGGCATGTATAACATGACATAATATTTCTACACAATCATTTGTTATCACTTCACAGTTCTATAAGTATGAATGTCAAGCGTGAATACTCATCTTTTCAAGCTAGAGTTAACAAATCAAAACACATAGATAAATCCAAAAAGCATGATACAACATGAATTTTGATTCTTATGAGTGGAGAGCCAAGATGTTGATCTTGTAAACAACAAATAAAACAAGACAATATAAACATATATATTCAACACAAAACATCATTGAAATAAATTGAAATAAAAAAACCAACAAAGAACAAGATGGCTTGACCTCCCGTTAACCACTCAACTGCTCGGCCTAGAGGATCATATGCTCAGCCATGATGGTGTTTTGGTCTCGTGTATGGGTCAAAACACACGGCTGGAAGGGGATGTGAAGGGGTAGGAGTTACAAGGCAGGGAAGATCAAAGGATAAGGCAAAAGAGGAAGGTTTGGTGCACCACTAGACTCGGCCATGTCATCATTTGGGCTCGGCCATGCATGGTACAGGCCAGGTCAGTGGTCATGCTACAGCCAGAGGTGAAGTCAGCAGGTGGTGGTGGTTCTAGAGTGGTGGTCGAGGTGAAAAATGAAGGGGATGGTGAAATATAGGTCGGCTAGGCATAGTTTTGTGGAGTGTTTTGCAAAGCTTGTGGCGTTTGCTTCCTATATAGGTCACGAACAGATCTGGACAAGGGAAGAGGAGGTGGTTGCTGCCGTGGATGGTGATGGTGGTGGTTTGTCGAGATGATGGTGGTAGTGGCCGAGCAAAGCTTGAAGGGGAGCAAGGCAAAAGTCAATGAAAGGAAGAAGAAAAATGAGAAAAATGAAGCCAATAAAAACTTACAAAATTTTCAGAAATGGAAATAGTTGTGAGTTGTTGAAGTGATGAGAAGTTTCTCACATGAATGATAATGAGAAATGCACGGTTATAGCATAGGGATGTACGGCCAAAGCAAAAATAAAAAGCCAAAAGAAATGAAAAGACAACGCTAATGAAAAGTCACAAGAAATGAAAAGCTTTGTCCTTCACATTTCTAATTCTTTTAATTCAAGATAAACAAATAAAAATTCAGTAAATAAGATAGAAAATGAAAAAAAATAAAGTAGAAATGAAAATAAATAAATATTTTTAGGAAAAATAGAAAATAAATAAGAAAATAGTTTATTAAATTGAAACTAGAATTTAATGTTGTAAACAAAATACAATTAACATTGGAAAATTACCACTATGCTTTTAAAAATGATTTGATATAAAATCAATTTTAAAAATATTTTCAAAATGAAATAAAACTCACTTAAAAGTATTTCAAAAATCTAGGGTTGTTACACTCTCCCCCACTCAAATCTTTTCGTCCTCGAAAAGAACGAATAAGGAAAATAAGGAAAGCAAGATAGAAAGGCAAATAGTACCTGAAACAAACAATTCCGGATTCGAAGCGTGGATGCTCTCCTCCGTCTCCCAGGTACAATCTTGATCATTAGTACTCCACTGTACTTTGACCAGACTAACTAATTTCCTTCTTAGCTGCTTCGTACCTCTGTTGACAATACGAAGTGGCTTCCTCTCGACAGTTAGATTAGGCTCAATATCCAAACTATCAAGAGCAGAAGGCTGAATAATAAGAGTGGGTCATGAAGATACCGACGAAGATGAGAGACTTGGAATACATCATGCACCCTAGAAAACTTCTCGGGAAAATCAAGACGATCAGCCAAAGAACCAACTCTTTCCACAATATGGAAAGGACCAATGAACCTAAGAGAAAGCTTCCCTCTACGACCAAAGAGAATGACATTCCTTAAGGAAGAGACCTTAACGAAAACCTGATCACCAACATAAAACTCTAAACTCCGCATATGCCTATCAGCGTACTTCTTCTACCTATCCTGCACAACCCGCAACTTCCTCTTAATCTCCTCAACTCTATCAGAAGCCTCCAAAACCAGATCAGGACCAAGAACCAAATGATTACCGGATTCAATCCAGGAAGATACGGAGAAATTTTAATACTGGTCTGGATTCAAAGATGGAATGAAATAGATAAAGGATCAAGACAAGCTTAAAATAGAAGATTAGATTATACTTGATAACTATTATTGTAGGTGAATATGACAAGATAGAGATGATCTTCCCAAGATCCTCCATAATCAAGCACATGAGCACGAAGAAGATCTTCGAGAATCTGATTCACTTTCCATTTGACCGTCGGTCTGTGGATGGTAAGCAATGCTCAGATTCAGATGAGTACCCAAAGATTCCTGAAAAGCTTTTCGAAATTGACTGGTAAAGATAGGATCACGATCACAAACAATACTGAGAGGAACACCATGGAGACGAACAATTTCTCTCATGTTGATCACAGAGAAGCTAGAAGCAGAATAGGTAGACTTTGACCGGAATGAAATGAGTGAACTTTGTTAGTCTATCCATAATAACCCAGATACACTCATCCCAGATAATCTTTGCATTCTTACGAGTCAAAGGAGTGAGAGTTGCAACAATCCAAGCAAAATTCTTAATGAATCTCTGGTAATAACCAGCAAGGCTCAGAAAACTACGAATGTCAAAAAGAGTCTTAGGAGTTTCCCAATCCTATAACAGAACAGGGGGAAATAAGAACAACAGAAAAGATAGAATAATTAAATGACGAAGGAAAAAGAGAAAGAAAGAAAGACTGACATTGATCGCAGCGATCTTGACTGGATCAACAGAAACTCCATTACTAGAAACAATATGACCGAGGAATCGGACTTCATCCTTCTAGAAATGGCATTTATAAAATTTAGACTTCAATTGATGATTTCTAAGAATTTCCAAAACAGATTTCAAATGCGACTCATGCCCTTTCTTGGACTTAGAAAAGACAAGAATATCATCAACAAAGACTAAAACAAATTTATTAAGCACATCACGAAAAACACAATTCATCAAATCAACAAAGAAAGCAGGAGCACTAGTTAAACCAAAATGCATGACTAACCATTCATAGAACTCATTCTCAGTACAGAAAGCAGTCTTGGGAATACTTTCCTCAGCAACCCTAAGCTGGTGGAAACCTATGGCAAGATCAAGCTGAGAGAAAATAGTGGCACCATAAAGCTAATCAAACATATCATTGATACGAGGCATTGGATATCTTTTTTCATAGTGAGCTTGTTCAGCTCCCTATAATCAACACACATCCTCAAAGAACCATTGGACCTAGTGACGAAAACCATCGGTACTCCCCATTCTGAATGGCTAGGTCTGATCAGACCTTTGGAGAACAAGTCCTAAATCTGCTTTCCCAACTCAACCTTCTCGCTGGGTGCCATTCTTCTAGGACGAAGAACTACAGGTTGAGCTCCAGGAATAAGATCAACACGGAAATCAATTTCTCGCTTATGAGGTAAAGTAGTGACTTCAACAAATACATCGGGATATAATCTGACCACATGGGTCGAATGAAGTTCACCAAAAGAAGAATCTAGAGAATAAATAAAACTACCAGCAAAATCCTGAGGAATGCGGCACTGAATAATCAAGGGATTTCCTTGATCATCAATAAGATAAACAGACCAGGCTTTACAAGAGATATGGGCATCATGCCTACCTAGCCAATCACTTCCAAGCAATAAATCAAAAGCATCGAAGCCTAAAACATAGAAATCACCACTAAAGCCATTATCAGAATAGAGAAGTATCACTTGCTTACACATCCTATTAAGGTTTGCGGGGCCCCCAATTGGATTTGAAACACATAAAGGTACAGAAGCATACTCAGGAGAAAGGAGATGCTCGAACTTATCACACAAATCAATAGAGATAAAAATGTGGGAAGCTCCCATATCAAATAAAACATGAACAAGATGCTGAAGTAGAGAAAAGGTGTCCTGAAGAGTACCTTGTTCATCACTAGGAGTAGGAGCTGGAGAAGATGTAGGGCAGACAGCAAATATACCGGAAGGCTTACCTTCTACCGGGTAGGGCAATCCTTTCTGAAATGGCCAGGCTGAAGACAGATATGGCAGAGATCACGCCTCATCAACTAAGCCGGAGGAGGAACAGCAGCACCGGCTAAAGTAGGGTAACTATTTGCATAGTGTCCCTTCTGATCACATTTGAAGCAGGTGATAACAAAAAGGTCAACGGGTTGCCTCTAAGAAGGAGAAGATGATGAAGATCCCAAACCCGGATTCTTGAGCCAATTCTTCTTCTACTGCGGGAAATTAGGCTTTCTCTTCTTAGAGTTAGCAGAGAAAGACTGAGATAAAGGAGCACGAATAATAGCAGGACCCTTAGAAGTAGAGTTCTCATAACGAATAGCCATATTCATAAGTCCAGCGAAAGGGTTGTGCACATGGGCAATAAGACGATCATAGTACTCAGGACGAGCACCAGCAATGAACTTTACATTCTTCTTGAGAGGAATGTCTATCAGACCAGGACCGAACTTAGAAAGTTCGTTGTACTTTCTCTCATATTCTGAAAAAGACATGCTTCCCTGCTTGAGATCCATGAACTCCCTATAAAGCTGGGATTTCCCAGCCTCGGGTATCCACAACCAAAGCATCCCTGAAAAGATGATAGATAAGCTTAGAAAAGGCACGAAAGAGATAGAAAAACAGAATCAAAGAAAAACAAGAAGATACTGGAATTGTTCCCAAGTAAGATCAGCCTCGACGGTGTTTGTAACGACTCGAATTTTGCCCGCTCGAAAATCGACATCCATACATCAGATCGTATTCGAATGCCATAGATTTGACCGTTCAAATCCGATTCACCGGAGCTTATAACAACATTAAGTAAACAACACAGCGGAATAAAAGAATAATACATTGATATACAACTTTGATACAATATCTGATACAACAGATGATCCAGTAGATATCAATATACATCAGAGATATGATACAATAAATAGTAGCGGAACAATATAACTTTAAGATAGTCTTCAAAAGAGAACTCTAAGAACTGCAACTCCATCTCCAAGAACCAATCCAGCAATAGCTCGAACTCCCAATAACGATGCACCAAGACAAACAAGACTGGTGTGATCCAAAGACTGAACTAACTCCAGATAACCCACTAAACCTGACTATCTGAAAAGCCCAAACTCTAGACGGCTCATGTAGAAAATAATGAGCATCCAGAGTTTAGGAAAGAAACAATAAACTCCGGATCAGTCGTGGGACTGGTGTGAGCAACAAAAGCAGTTTATCTTTAAAAACAAACCAAGAAGTATTTAAAAATCAATTCGCAATTCTTTTTGAAAATGTAACTACCATAAGACCTCCTGCCACACACACAATGCAAACGCAGACTTGGAGGAGATTTCTTCTTATGTTAGTCAAAGATGCTTGATACGCATTAAAAAGAAACATTTGATATTATTATTAGTGCATAGTGTAGGAAAACATTTCGAAAGTAGGATATAAATCTTAGCCAGCATAGTTACCATTATATTATGCCTACTATAGCTACCTCCTGAGGAAGCAGGTTGTACAACTAAAACCGTACAGGATCGTATTGTTTCTTTGGATTTCCAACAAATGGTCAGGCCAAGGAACTTCCCATTGCCACATGAGAACGCCTCTGGAAGGACGTCCCCGAGAACCAAACCGGATCTCTGCCAACACAAGGCCGGGTTACCCCTAACTGGGTAACTACTGACACAGTATGCCATCCCCCGGTCCTTTGGGACCTTTATCCGAGCGCTCGTAATCAACATCACACAATCATAAATAAAGTGTTTCAACATGAGTAAGCATCTGGGCTCCATACCATGATACCACCCTTTTCCAGAAGGAAATGCACATATCCTAAAGGGAGCTACCTCTCATAACCTTGCTGCATCTTTCCTGTTTTGACCATTCCGGGGTGTGAGGCTCGACGAAGTCTCGTCCACAAAGCCACGCTTTATACAAAAGCTGTGCTTTGGGTCAACAAATCATAGAAATGATACAGAGATAAACGCTCAAACAAATGATCCTATCATAAATGATCAACACAATGATCATTTCACAGCAACACTCAGCATGTCACATTACCAAATTGGGAATATATTGCTAATAACCTTCAACTATATAACCTCTGAGCCCGTACGTCTCAGAGAAGGGTGTTAAGCTAAGAGAATAAATTCTCCGCCACCAACAGAAATATATTTGAAAGAAATCAGCTTTCTATGTCAATTTGTAATGTCAGACATACTATCCATACAAGTCTGTTCCGGGCTCGAACAGAACCAAAGGCACTTACAAAGAAGTCCTTGCAATCCAGATATTCACTAATCACGTTCAGAATTCCCATCACATATGGAGTCTCTATACCGGGGACCAGTCGATGCAAAGACATTCGACGAGTTGTCCTTTCGCTTTCAAAAATATCCGGTCTTCAACACCGGTCTTAAAATGCTATCCATAATGACATATCACATATTCGGAATGGGATATATGACACAAAGGTCCTCTCCCGGCTAAACCGTACAGTGAGCGCAGTATTTCAAAAACATATGGATATTGGGATTTCAAATAAGTCACAACTTAAAACCCAAAAATTTTCTTCAAATGGTTTAAACCAATTACCATTTCAAATCTTTATATTACAAAAAGATTTATTTCACAAAGATCAATTCATAAACTTCAAAACAATTTCCATTCCAATTGGATTAACTCGTTAAATCTTTAAATCAAAGATTTAACTTATAGCTTTCAAATCGTTTTCATAACTTGGAAATTATCTTCATTTTCAAACTTGAATTTTTTTTAACACAAATTGAACATTCATTTCTTATGTGAAAGCTTTTATTATTTGAAAACAAACAGTTTTCGTTTCAGAATAATTCAATTATATTTACACGAGTTAAAGCCCTTGAATTAAATTCAAATTTCCAAATCATAGATTTAAAATGGTTTAAAAACCCATATAACTCATTTATAAGTTGAATAACTTTTCTTTATAGCCTAGTTTCCAAATCATAGAATTCAATTTCAAATATTGAATTTAAGTTCAAATCAAATTATTCAACTTCATATTATATCGAGTAATTCAAAATAAATTTCATCTATGAAATTCCATTTCAAAAGCTTCTCACTTTAAACGCAATCCATTTCCAAAACATTTGAATTTAAAAATTCAAATTCAAAGCTATTTTCAAAAATCTGTGACTTAATCGATTTCCTCGTGAAATCCATATTTGTGTGTGTATGGTGTGGTCTAGGGGTTTAACACAATAGTGCAACATCATACAATCATCACAGATCAGAATACAGAAATATAGTAGATAAGCGATATAACTATAAAGCTTATCGCCCATTCACAAATTCACAGATAATATATAGATGTATCATCAATAAATGAATAAATTATATACAGCTCAATCCACGGAATAAAATATCACAGATCAGATAGGACAATCTATTCAAGGCATCTCATTCAATACAATCATTCATAAGTAAGGTCAAATATTCAATAGTCATTTATAAGTAGGATTAATTAATTGTTTAATCCCAATTAATTTAATTAATTTCCAGTTAAATTAATTACTTATGAATTAATTATCCAATCCTGATTTATTAATTCAAATCATTTGATATTAATAAATTAATCAATTGCCTTAATTAATGAAATTATTCTTAATTAATCATATTAATTAAATCAACCTTTAAACCAATTTTCATAATTAATTAATGATTTTAAGAAATTATCTTGGATTAAATCATTATTAATCATTTCTAATTAATATAATTTATTAATTTATAAATTAAATAAATCATTTTTTTGACCTTATTAATTAAATCATTTTATTACCTTAAGTATTTCTAAGCTAATTAATTTCTTTATTAATGATTTCATTAATCATTTAAGTGTATTTTAAACATTACCCTTTAAATTTAAATTCAAATTAATTTAAAAATACACTTAATCATTCAAATTATTTAGAACAATTTAAATTCAAAAACTTCTTTTATTCCAAAACTAAGATTCAAATTTAGATTTTATTCCAGATTTCAAAATTTGACTCAACTTGTCAAAGTTCTTTCTTTACAAATCAAAATCCCTTTTTAATTCAAATTCCTTTAAAATATTTTAAAAGTTTGAACAAGTTAAGAATTTATTTACTCACAAACTAAGTTTCAACTAAATTGGAATTTATAGTTAACTTTTGTTTTAACTCAATTTGATTAATTTAAACTTGGCTTTAAATTTTTTTATAAATTAACTTTTTTTTTACTTTAAATAGGTACAGGTTTTGAATCCTGTACAAACATTTCTACCCTAGCCTCCCCTGTTTCTGCTTCGAGACAAACAACTATCGTCTCCGAGTTCAGACCCGAGCTCTTTCCCATTTTTCCCAAGTCTCTCCCCTGTTATTCACGCAACCTTCTTCTCCTTCTTTTTTTTTCTACTAATTTTAAACGGTCTACCCAAGTACAAACCCAGGTGACAACCGAAGTGACTCCTTCTTGTACTCGAGTATACACTCGAGGACTTAATCACCAAGAACACCAAGCTGTGCACGAGATCACCGTGCAGCTGCACCGGACCACGACCAACTTCTGGCGATCCTCACTAGCTTCGGCAAGTCACAATCGATCACACCCTCGACCCAGATCGACCCAAAACCCCAAACATTCCCTCCATCGAATTCGAGCATAGCTGGAACCACACGACCAAAACAGCGACCAGAAAAAAATGTCTCGTCGCCGCGCCTCCGACCACCAGCATCGTCGCACCTTCGCCCCAACCTTCGTCTACGTCCCAAGCGCATTCTCACCAAGTCTGGCCCCACTCGATGCAATGAGGCGTGAGAACGAACCCCAAAACTTCGATGTCAGTTTCACATGCCTTAAACCCTACATTCGATTCGAGCTATAAATTTTCGCATTAGAAAAATTTTCCAACATTTTTTCTATATCCACGAATCAATGATCTAGCTCCATAGCAAATTTCGGCATCAACAATTGATTAAATCAACAGAATTTTGTAAAAAGGTGATTTTTGTTCATCTGTAAACTGGTTCTTTATTTCTCAACTAAAAATTTTCATTTTTGTTTTGAAAATCAAGTTTAAGCTTTATCTTTTGATTCATATACCTGAATCTGTGAATCATAAAAATTAAAATTTTACTTATTTAAGTTTTCCCCTATTGTTTTATTATTTCCATAAGCCAAAACAAATTAGCTTAACTTAAACAAACTTTTAAACTTAAACCAAAGATACACAAACATATTTTGTTCGAACTTAAGTACTAATAAAGATTTAAATAAGAGTAAGTAAAGTTTGATTAGTAGTTGAGCCTGGGAACTAAAATCAGAGGGAAAGAATTCAGATTAACTATTGCACACACCAGTACACATATATAAACACAGAGATTTTTAAAATGTGCTCACAGACATATTTTTTTGTTTCAGAAATGAGCATGTAACCATATACTTGATATTTTCAATTAGTGATGTTACTCACCTTGCTTTTCCAGAAAAACAGATCCTCATTTTGTTTGAAACAGGCTTGAAGTTGCAAACTGAATCATTCTTTGCTTGTGTGGATTTGTATTATTGTTTTAAGGTTGAACTTGTTTAAGTTTGAAATGACGTTCATTTTAGATTTTACTCAGTGATGATGCTGAACTAAAATGCGAAGAAGTTGATATATAGGAGAGAGTGTACAAAGTGATGTCTTTGTTTATTCAATAAGCATGGCTGAGATGTTTTGTATTAAATGCATGAGTCCTTTATCACTTTTCTTTGTTTTGTTTAGTATAATAGGCATGGCTGGTATGCTTGCATTAATTACTTACAACTTTATGCAGGCTATATTTTATTTCTTCATTTGACAAGGGTACATGACTATATGTTTTGTTTGCTTTGACTATGCTAATTTGATTTCGCTGGAGATATTAGTGGCTTGCAGATTTGTTTATTAAGTTGTATTTATATTTTGAATTTATATTTCTTTTTGCTTTGTTTTATCACTTTATATTTAAACTTTGTTTTGTCATTTCTTTTGTTCCATTGTCTTATTTTTATTCCTCTTTTATTTTAACTTAAATTTTTTATTTTACTTTAATATGTATTGTTTTATATTAAATTTATAAATTTAAATTATTATTAACCATCAATTGTAACACTTATTATTATCAATTATTATTAAACCATTCATTTACAATCCATATCTAGTGTATACACATATATATCTCTATATTTATTTTTAAAACCATTTATTTAAGATTTTATTTCAAATCCAATTTAAATATATATTCACATATATACAAATTGTCAAATCCATATGACTTTATATATTTTCTAGTCGAATCGGGGAAACTCGCTTCCATTTAAATCAATTTATCTTACAATTTTATTCAAAAATTCATTTAATTATCAATTTAAATTGAATTAAAATCTAGGGTCGTTACAAACTTTCCCCTTAAAAGAATTTCGTCCTCGAAATTCGCAGGCACAAAAACAACACAGAGATAGACAGATTCGATCTCCTATAATTCCTCAAACTTAAGATATGAATTCCAAACTTAAGTCGGAATATCTCAGAATACATACCAATTTGTCCCTCTTCGGACTTTTGGTATTCACGAGAAATTACAATAGAAATTCAAATTTAGTTTTAAACAAAATCGTTTTATCGATACAATTCAATTTATCCTTCATATTCTATTAACAAATTTAACTCAGTTTAAAATTTCCACTTTATTTAAATTTTCAATTTCAAATTTATTAAGATTTAAATCGAGAAACTGGTAAGAAACCGATGAAGATACGAAGTAAGGATTTTCTACAATAATTCGTAGGGCCATCATCACACCAAAACTACTTCTGGAGCTGTCACGAAGTAATCAAAAGAATTTGGAAAAACAAATCAAAGGAGATTGACAGAGAAAGATTGTTTCCACTGTTGTTACAGACCATTGACCAATTATAGTCGTATTTCCCTGTCCCCTATCACGTTCTCTTCTTGCACTCATACTTACTATCGGTGAATAGCAAGAGAATTTACAGAGACATTCGAACAGATATCTTAGGGATATACTCATTCTAGGGATACTTCACCCTATCTCTAATGAGCTACTTAATGTGTTATACTCCTGAGCTAAAGTTTAACCTTAGCTCTGATACCAAATGTAATGACTCGAATTTTGCCCGCTCGAAAATCAACATCCATACTTCAAATCGTATTCGAATGCCATAGATTCGACCGTTCAAATCCGATTCGCCGGAGCTTATAACAACATTAAGTAAACAATACAGCGGAATAAAAGAATAATACATTGATATACAGTTTTGATACAATATCTGATACAACAGATGATCCAGTAGATATCAATATACATCAGAGATATGATACAATAAATAGTAGCGGAACAATATAACTTTAAGATAGTCTTCAAAAGAGAACTCTGAGAACTGCAACTCCATCTCCAAGAATCAATCCAGTAATAGCTCGAACTCCTAATAACGATGCACCAAGACAAACAAGACTGGTGTGATCCAAAGACTGAACTAACTCCAGATAACCCATTAAACCTGACTATCTGAAAAGCCCAAACTCTAGACTGCTCGTGCAGAAAATAATGAGCATCCAGAGTTTAGGAAAGAAACAATAAACTCCGGATCAGTCATGGGACTGGTGTGAGCAACAAAAGCAATTTATCTTTAAAAACAAACTAAGAAGTATTTAAAAATCAATTCGCAATGCTTTTTGAAAATGTAACTACCATAAGACCTCCCGCCACACACACAATGCAAACGCAGACTTGGAGGAGATTTCTTCTTATGTTAGTCAAAGATGCTTGATACGCATTAAAAAGAACCATTTGATATTATTATTAGTGCATAGTGTAGGAAAACATTTCGAAAGTAGAATATAAATCTTAGCTAGCATAGGTACCATTATATTATGCCTACTATAGCTACCTCCTGAGGAAGCAGGTTGTACAACTAAAACCGTACAAGATCGTATTGTTTCTTTAGATTTCCAACAAATGGTCAGGCCAAGGAACTTCCCATTGCCACATGAGAACGCCTCTGGAAGGACGTCCCCGAGAACCAAATCGGATCTCTGCCAACACAAGGCCGGGTTACCCCTAACTGGGTAACTACTGACACGAGTATGCCATCCCCCGGTCCTTTGGGACCTTTATCCGAGCGCTCGTAATCAACATCACACAATCATAAATAAAGTATTTCAACATGAGTAAGCATCTGGGCTCCATACCATGATACCACCCTTTTCCAGAAGGAAATGCACATACCCTAAAGGGAGCTACCCCTCATAACCTTGCTGCATCTTTCCTGTTTTGACCATTCCGGGGTGTGAGGCTCGACGAAGTCTCGTCCACAAAGCCACGCTTTATACAAAAGCTGTGCTATGGGTCAACAAATGATCATAGAAATGATCACAGAGATAAACGATCAAACAAATGATCCTATCACAAATGATCAACATAATGATCATTTCACAGCAACACTCAGCATGTCACATACCAAATTGGGAATATATTGCTAATAACCTTCAACTATATAACCTCTGAGCTCGTACGTCTCAGAGAAGGGTGTTAAGCTAAGAGAATAAATTCTCCGCCACCAACAGAAATATATTTGAAAGAAATCAGCTTTATATGTCAATTTGTAATGTCAGACATACTATCCATACAAGTCTGTTCCGGGCTCGAACAGAACCAAAGGCACTTACAAAGAAGTCCTTGCAATCCAGATATTCACTGATCACGTTCGGACTTCCCATCGCATATGGAGTCTCTATACCGGGGGCCAGTCGATGCAAAGACATTCGACGAGTTGTCCTTTCGCTTTCAAAAATATCCGGTCTTCAACACCGGTCTTCAAATGCTATCCATAACGACATATCATATATTCGGAATGGGATATATGACACAAAGGTCCTCTCCCGGCTAAACCGAACAGTGAGCGCAGTATTTCAGAAACATATGGATATTGGGATTTCAAATAAGTCACAACTTAAAACCCAAAACTTTTCTTCAAATGGTTTAAACCAATTACCATTTCAAATCTTTATATTACAAAAAGATTTATTTCACAAAGATCAATTCATAAACTTCAAAACAATTTCCATTCCAATTGGATTAACTCGTTAAATCTTTAAATCAAAGATTTAACTTATAGCTTTCAAATCGTTTTCATAACTTGGAAATTATCTTCATTTTCAAACTTGAAATTCTTTTTAACACAAATTGAACATTCATTTCTTATGTGAAAGCTTTTATTATTTGAAAACAAACAGTTTTCGTTTCAGATAATTCAATTATATTTACACGAGTTAAAGCCCTTGAATTAAATTCAAATTTCCAAATCATAGATTTAAAATGGTTTAAAAACCCATATAACTCATTTATAAGTTGAATAACTTTTCTTTATAGCCTAGTTTCCAAATCATAGAATTCAATTTCAAATATTGAATTTAAGTTCAAATCAAATTATTCAACTTCATATTATATCGAGTAATTCAAAATAAATTTCATCTATGAAATTCCATTTCAAAAGCTTTTCACTTTAAACCCAATCCATTTCCAAAACATTTGAATTTAAAAATTCAAATTCAAAGCTATTTTCAAAAATCTGTGACTTAATCGATTTCCTCGTGAAATCCATATTTGTGTGTGTATGGTGTGGTCTAGGGGTTTAACACAATAGTGCAACATCATACGATCATCACAGATCAGAATACAGAAATATAGTTGATAAGCGATATAACTATAAAGCTTATCGCCCATTCACAGATTCACAGATAATATATAGATGTATCATCAATAAATGAATAAATTATATACAGCTCAATCCACAGAATAAAATATCACAGATCAGATAGGACAATCAATTCAAGGCATCTCATTCAATACAATCATTCATAAGTAAGGTCAAATATTCAATAGTCATTTATAAGGAGGATTAATTAATTGTTTAATCCCAGTTAATTTAATTAATTTCCAGTTAAATTAATTACTTATGAATTAATTATCCAATCCTGATTTATTAATTCAAATCATTTGATATTAATAAATTAATCAATTGTTTAATTAATGAAATTATTCTTAATTAATCATATTAATTAAATCAACCTTTAAACCAATTTTCATAATTAATTAATGATTTTAAGAAATCATCCTGGATTAAATCATTATTAATCATTTCTAATTAATATAATTTATTAATTTATAAATTAAATAAATCATTTTTTTTACCTTATTAATTAAATCATTTTATCACCTTAAGTATCTCTAAGCTAATTAATTTCTTTATTAATGATTTCATTAATCATTTAAGTGTATTTTAAACATTACCCTTTAAATTTAAATTCAAATTAATTTAAAAATACACTTAATCATTCAAATTATTTAGAACAATTTAAATTCAAAAACTTCTTTTATTCCAAAACTAAGATTCAAATTTAGATTTTATTCTAGATTTCAAAATTTGACTCAACTTGTCAAAGTTCTTTCTTTACAAATCAAAATCCCTTTTTAATTCAAATTCCTTTAAAATATTTTAAAAGTTTGAACAAGTTAAGAATTTATTTACTCACAAACTAAGTTTCAACTAAACTGGAATTTATAGTTAACTTTTGTTTTAACTCAATTTGATTAATTTAAACTTGGCTTTAAAAAAATTTAAAAATTAACTTTTTTTTTACTTTAAATAGGTACAGGTTTTGAATCCTGTGCAAACATTTCTACCCTAGCCTCCCCTGTTTCTGCTTCGAGACAAACACCTATCGTCTCCGAGTTCAGACCCGAGCTCTTTCCCATTTTCCCCAAGTCTCTCCCCTGTTATTAACGCAACCTTCTTCTCCTTCTTTTTTTTTCTACTAATTTTAAACTGTCTACCCAAGTACAAACCCAGGTGACAACCGAAGCGACTCCTTCTTGTACTCGAGTATACACTCGAGGACTTAATCACCAAGAGCACCAAGCTGTGCACGAGATCACCGTGCACCTGCACCGGATCATGACCAACTTCTGGCGATCCTCACTAGCTCCGGCAAGTCACAATCGATCACACCCTCGACCCAGATCGACCCAAAACCCCAAACATTCCCTCCATCGAATTCGAGAATAGCTGGAACCACACGACCAAAACAGCGACCGTCGCCGCGCCTCCGACCACCAACATCGTCGCACCTCCGCCCCAACCTTCGTCTACGTCCCAAGCGCATTCTCTCCAAGTCCCGCCCCACTCGATGCAATGAGGCGTGAGAACGAACCCCAAAACTTCGACGTCGGTTTCGCATGCCTTAAACCCTACATTCGATTCGAGCTACAAATTTTCGCATTAGAAAAATTTTCCAACATTTTTCCTATATCCTCGAATCAATGATCTAGCTCCATAGCAAATTTCGGCATCAACAATTGATTAAATCAACAGAATTTTGTAAAAAGGTGATTTTTGTTCATCTGTAAACTGCTTCTTTATTTCTCAACTAAAAATTTTCATTTTTGTTTTGAAAATCAAGTTTAAGCTTTATCTTTTGATTCATATACCTGAATCTGTGAATCATAAAAATTAAATCTTTACTTATTTAAGTTTTCCCCTGTTGTTTTATTATTTCCAGAAGCCAAAACAAATTAGCTTAACTTAAACAAACTTTTAAACTTAAAACAAAGATACACAAACATATTTTGTTCGAACTTAAGTACTAATAAAGATTTAAATAAGAGTAAGTAAAGTTTGATTAGTAGTTGAGCCTGGGAACTAAAATCAGAGGGAAAGAATTCAGATTAACTATTGCACACACCAGTACACATATATAAACACAGAGATTTTTAAAATGTGCTCACAGACATATTTTTTTGTTTCAGAAATGAGCATGTAACCATATACTTGATATTTTCAATTAGTGATGTTACTCACCTTGCTTTTCCAGAAAAACAGATCCTCATTTTGTTTGAAACAGGCTTGAAGTTGCAAACTGAATCATTCTTTGCTTGTGTGGATTTGTATTATTGTTTTAAGGTTGAACTTGTTTAAGTTTGAAATGACGTTCATTTTAGATTTTACTCAGTGATGATGCTGAACTAAAATGAGAAGAAGTTGATATATAGGAGAGAGTGTACAAAGTGATGTCTTTGTTTATTCAATAAGCATGGCTGAGATGTTTTGTATTAAATGCATGAGTCCTTTATCACTTTTCTTTGTTTTGTTTAGTATAATAGGCATGGCTGGTATGCTTGCATTAATTACTTACAACTTTATGCAGGCTATATTTTATTTCTTTATTTGACAAGGGTACATGACTATATGTTTTGTTTGCTTTGACTATGCTAATTTGATTTCGGCTGGAGATATTAGAGGCTTGCAGATTTGTTTATTAACTTGTATTTATATTTGAATTTATATTTCTTTTTGCTTTGTTTTATCACTTTATATTTAAACTTTGTTTTTTCATTTCTTTTGTTCCATTGTCTTATTTTTATTCCTCTTTTATTTTAACTTAAATTGTTTATTTTACTTTAATATTTATTGTTTTATATTAAATTTATAAATTCAAATTATTATTAACCATCAATTGTAATACTTATTATTATCAATTATTATTAAACCATTCATTTACAATCCATATCTAATGTATATACATATATATCTCTATATTTATTTTTAAAACCATTTATTTATGATTTTATTTCAAATCCAATTTAAATATATATTCACATATATACAAATTGTCAAATCCATATGACTTTATATATTTTCTAGTCGAATCGGGGAAACTCGCTTCCATTTAAATCAATTTATCTTACAATTTTATTTAAAAATTCATTTAATTATCAATTTAAATTAAATTAAAATCTAGGGTCGTTACAGTGTTAGCCGTAAAAGACTCCCACCAATCTTGGGCAGCCTTCTGCAACCGCCATGCTGCTAACTGACTCTTCTGGGCATCAGTAATCTCAAGACCAGTAAACTTCCTCTCTAAACTCTATAACCATTGCTAGGCTTCTATAATGCTCTCTAAACCGGTAAACTTGGTTCCACCAAGTTGAGAGAATTCCTTACAGAGCACAATAACTTAACAGGTGCAACAGGCTGAGGAGCTGGGGCAATACCACGACCCCTACCTCTGGCATTTCTACGATTCATCCTGAAAAGTCGAGAATGAATTTTAAGACAAAGGTAAAGAGAAGGTAAAGATATATTAAGATAAGACAAGATAAATTCGCTTGGATGAATATCCTAAAGAAAGAAAATACTAACAAGGTAGATACGAAGGTAGAAGTTAAAAAATAATTCCTTTAAAATAAGAAAATTTAAATCAAAATAATCTTTGAAAAATCCTTTGAAAAAATCATTTTAAAATCACTTGAACTTTGAAAATACATTCTCTCACAAAGAAAATGATTCTGTGTTGATTTCACTCATTTTAGGGTATTCCTACCCTATCTCTAATGAGTTTTTGCTCCGCAGGCTATGGTTTGCCTAAAAACTAAAGCTCCGATACCAACTGTAATGGTCCACTATTTTGGATCATTCAAATCGAAAATAATCCACACATGTCAGATTTGAATAATTCAAAATAACAGATTGTAATAAAATTTGAAGCAAATAAAACCAATCATAGAATCACAGACACAGAAATATCAGAATAACTCGCAACGGAAATTAAAATACCATAGTAGTTCATAAAGCTACTATAACAAAGTCTCAAAACAAATACATATTATCAGTTTGAAAACAAACACAATAGAAATCCCAAGTACATAGTAGTCCGCTAATACAAGAGATGAAATAGAACAACTGAAACTGAAATGTATAAATAACTAGATAAGTGGAATCTCCAGCGATTCCTAGCTCTAGAAAGAGAAATCCAAAGCCGTGAATACTCAGGTTGACCCGAGCGTAAATAAAACACAAACACTCGAGTTAGGACGTACCTACTTATACAATGTAAACCAACTCAAGTGAACTGCAGTAAATGTACAACTAAATTAAAGGATGCTTGGGACGGTCCATCCTCCATGGATCCATTAAACTATTTACTATGTAGTAATATTCACTATTATAATAATGTCTAATAGTAAAATAAACATACTTTAAAATAGCATCAAGGGGTTACCCATATATCCCTTAACACACAATAGTGCCAATAGTCCATACAGTACCTGCATATCTCCAAATCGGGAGATTATGAGAAGATAATTCATAGGTACGATACAAATCAAACTTGTAGTAAGGCTCGCTATGGTAGGTGACACGGCACACAAGGCAATGCTAGTGTAGATATACTAATTACGCACACGGGCTGGTGGTAACCTAGCAGCCACTACGCCCACCTCGGAACACACTCCCAAATCAAGGGTGGCCACTAAAACAATCACAAAGTAATAGAATGGTATCAGAGAAATGTGTCCGAGCAGAGGTGCTACCTCTTGTGGCCCGAGATCGCTCCTGTTTTAGCCACCTTAAGCCAACTCACGAGAGTTGGGTCCATGTTCATACCACAATAGGATCGTTGCCACCATCCTACTTCATTCTGGAAACTCCACCGCGTACACAGTTGTTGAAGTGGTTTTCGGTATCAACAGAGAGTATGTCCATATACGATCCCGGTCTCTTTAACAACCAATCGTTATTATAACCCGTGGTTATACATTTCAAAATGGTATTTAGTACTTCAAAAATCAAAGATCATTTCAAATTAAAATCTTTATCGGAAAAAAAATCAAATCACTTTCAATCCATTTCAAAATATCAAAAATATCATATCAATTCAAAACCTCATTCATTTTTATTTATTTTAAATACCATTTTAAATAACATTTCAGAATGGTTTATATTTCAAATCAAAATACTCCATTTAAACTATTTAAAAGTGAAGTCATTATATTTACTAATCAAATGTTCAATTCCCAAAAATTTATCCTTCTCTGAGTTCATTTATTCAGTTAAAAACTACAAAATATTGAAATTTTAGCTTTTCACGGCACTTAGAAAATGGTGCGTTAAGTAATATTTGAAAACAATTCATTTCAGCAAAGGCAGAATAACTGCTGTAGTAGTTCAGTTACACTTGAAAAATCTAATTTCAACAAATTGCAGCACTTATCAAGTGCAACTGTAGCCCTTTTATTAGTATTAGATTTTAGTTTTCATTCTACAACCACAACACTTACCAAGTGCTATAATATCTCTTAGTTAAATTTCAGCCATAGTTTATTTGCATCAACCACAACACTTACAAAGTGTTGTAGCATCATTTACTTTAGATTTTAAGTTAACTTCAGAAATGATAGCATTTATGAAGTGTTATAAATTAAATTTTCAGCTTTCAATCAAATTTCAGAAACGAATAAACTTTGATTTTAACCCTTTTAACTTATAAAATCATATTTTTCCATCAAAAATGTTCATTTAAATACCCTTTAACTTGTGATTTTTACAAAGTAAAATTTCATACATAAAATCATTTTTTTAATAATTCACTTAGTAAATTCAAGCGTACAATTTTTCTATTCTTTGCATTTTAAAAATTAATTAAACACTTAATTTTTAATTTCCATTTCAAAATATAAAATTAATTTCCATTTTATTTACCTAACTTAAACTTCATTTTTTAACAAAATCTCAAATTTTCAAATTAAGATATATTTCAAATTTCAACTTAACCACTTATTTATTTAACATATTTAGCTTATCGAAAAATCACTAATCCTTTATTTAAACATTTAAATTCAATTTAAATCAAATTATCATAAATTTACATTTTATAAATACTTAAAAATTTCAGAAAAACTTTATAAAATAACCACGGGCCTGTATAAAATTTTCTAACCTAAGTCAAGTGATACGGATAATATATCATTTCAATCCGCAATTTACAAAGAAAAATCTGGGTTCTATCATTTCAAACCCGCAATCACAAGTTAAATAAAATAAATAAAAATCACTCAGGCCTATCTTTTCAGCCCATAACGATTTTTCCCTATTCTAAAGTCCATTCGGGTATGTATCATTTCAACCCATAGTGATTTTATTCTGCAAGGAACTTGCAGTGTGAGAACAGAATAAAATAAACAATATAGCAACATATAGCAGTATCAGATGATGTGATAGGTTTATAAACAAGGGTTAACATTATATGATTCAAACCACAGGCAGGTATAACATGATATAATATTTCTACACATTCACTTGTTATCACTTCACAGTTCTGTAAGTACGAATGTCAAGCGTGAATACTCACCTTTTCGAGCTTGAGTTAGCAAATCAAAACACACATATAAATCCAGAAAGCACGAAATAGCATGACTTTTGATTCATGTGAGTGGATAGCCAAGATGTTGATCTTGTAAACAACTAATAAAACAAGACAATATAAACATATATATTCAACCCAAAACTTCATTGAAATAAATTGAAATAAAAAACAACAAAGAACAGATGGCTTGACCTTGCCTTAACCACTCAAGCGCTAGGCCTAGGGGATCATATGCTCGGCCATGATGGTGTATTGGTCTCATGTATGGGTCAAAACACAGGACTAGATGGGGATGTGAAGGGGTAGGAGTTACAAGGTGTGACGCCCCACCTCTACACCCACACTAGCCAAGGACACTACGGTGTAATGCCGTCAACTAGCACGGAGGATAAGCCTGTTGAGGAGCAACCTTCCATGCAATTGCTTTGTGCAAGCACCGATATGTCAGATAGTACAACATGCATTTGGTTTCGGGGGGAAATCCAACACATCGATACAAACTCGAAGCTACTACACAGTGGCTATGTATATTCTTCGAAAACAAATATAGAAATAAACATAACACAAATCAGTCACAAACATGCATATCACAAAGGAGGAAATAGATATGAATATGTAATACAGGAAAGTGTACATCATAGTGGTGGTCAAACAAGATCCACAATGTCACAAAAGAATAGCTACACGTGCTGGACAAAGAATATAGATACATCAATGAGTCTATATCTCAAATGTGTACAACAAAAACAACTAATCTAAGTAGTTAGCCAAAAGTCAGGATGATAATCCCAGATGTGAAGTCAAGCAGAAGCACCTGTAACATCTCGGTCTGACCTGAGTAATATTTATAAGAAAATAACAAACGGATCAGTCTAGCTATAAATATCAGATAAAATAATATAAAATAAGAGATATGACATAACATATGATAACCACAAAGCCATACTGTGATAAGTATGCAATTGAAAATCAACAAGAGGTTGATTAATATCACAAGAATCTTCTCAAAGATAAAAAGAAATGTCATACTCTATATTTTCATTCACCAAAACCATGAATATCGACAATAATATCAATACCAATCACAAAAGTAAATGACACAAAAATTCACCAATGCACAAATATTGATAACACATATCAATGTAAATCACGAAAATTGGTGAAACACAAATTCTAGAAATCATCAATGAAAATCCAGAAATCACAAAAAAGGGGGAGGCCTATCACAAAACGGGATCATGAAAATTCACCAACACGTGTATCACAAAATGGAATGCTATTCCATGGTTGCTAACCATTAATTTTGAGCCGAAGCCCCACAAAACGGCCCGAAGACCATGGGTCGCTACCCCACCAAATTGAGCCGAAGCTCCACAGAAATAGGGTTTAGTCTCCCTCGTAGACAAAGAGACATCGTACATTTGCAAGTCTAAATCACAAAAATGATCATCAACGATCATCAGGAAATGTCAATTACAGTAAGCTAGTAAATATAAAAGCTTAGCTTCATGTCCGATAACCACTAGCTTAACTTAAATGTTTACGAACAAATTGTAGATTTCCACTAGAAAATTATGATAAGAGATTCAATCGAACAAGTCCAAGAATTAACCGACGAAGTAAACGCAAGCGTTTCATACCATTTGTTTTACTATGCCGTTTAATTAGATTTCTCGTACGAGTGAGGTAAAGGTTTGTATATTTTAAAAATGACAAATCACAAAAATGATCGTAGAAACGATCAATCACAAAAATTCACATACGAAGACGTGCATGAAATCTAAAGAATTCGATTCCAAATTCATCAAAGTGGAAATACCCTTGCTACTTAATAGCCACGACTTACGACTTAACCTAAGTCAACACAAGGAATCAGCGGCTCAAGAAATAGCACACGGCTTAAAGCAGGGGCGAACTAAAGGGTGGCGCGACCTAACTGCAACGACCTAAGGAAGGGCGCGACCTAACTGCCGTGCGACCTAAGGTATAAGCGGCTTAGGGAGCTAGCATGCGGCCAAGGTGGTGCGACCTAATCAAGGCGCGACCTAAGACATAGCGCGACCTATAGGGGTGCGACCTAAAGGGGTAGCGGCATAACATGGCCGAGCGACCAAGGGGTGCAACGACCTAAAAGATAAAAGGAGGCTGAGTGACCTTGGGGGTAGGCCGAGCGACCTAACGACTTAACAAGGCCGAGCCACCTAACGACTTAAGGGGTAACAAGGCCGAGCATCGACCTAGCACGACGCGACCTAACCAATGCCGAGCGGCTTAAGGAAGTGGAGACGGCCGAGCGACCTAGCGACCTATGTTTACGACCTAAGGCCGAGCGACCTAAGGGTTTTGAAGCTCAAAACTCACTCAATTTGCAAACGATCGAGCATGAACGTTAGGAGATTACGCCTATCGGCTACCCGGTCCTATTGGCTCCTCGATTCATCACCAAAAACATATACAAACATCAAAGATTGGATTTTTAAAGATTTGAACCCAAAACACTAAAAATTGGGATTTTCACCAATTCAATCCAAATCAATAGCAAATGCACATGAATAAGTGTTAGGAATTCATACCTAACAATCAAAGATAGTTATAGAAAAAGATGTGAGATAAAAATCTCACCTTTACACAAAACTAATGAAGGAGAAGCCTAAAAGCAAAGGAGGAATCAACCACACTTGAATCTCTACACAAGAAGCTTGAATCAATGGCTTCTCTTTGAATTTGGAGTTGGATGTTAAATTTGCAAATGAACTAGGGCTTGGAGTTTTAATTTCCCATTCCTTCCTCCATTTTTGATGAAGCTTGAGTGTTAGGAAATGAAAGTAAAGTTATAAAGAGAAGGGGGTTGAGTTAGAATTAATAGTTTAGGCAAATGGGCTAAACCAAACCCAAAACCCAAAGTGAAAAAGTAACAAAATTCCACTAACTCCAAAAATATCAAAGTTTATACTCAAAAAGATCGCAAACGATGTTTTGGACACAATGGAAGTGGTTTCGAGTCCTAATTCAACCGTATGCAAAAAATAACTTTTCGGACTAAAATCCGACTAAAGATAAAAGATTAAAATAAAATATTTAAATATTAAATCGTAAAATATGTGGGTTGTTACAGACTCCCCACCTTAAAGAAATTGTGTCCTCGCAATATTTAAGAAGAAAATATATATAGTAACAACCATAAAAGCATATTCAACACAAAAGAAATTTGAAATAAGAAGTTCACCTCAAAGAGCATGGGTAAGTAAGTCCGGATGTGTTCGCTCGATGAACTCTCTAGATTCCCAAGAGCAATCCTTAGGATTTAAGGACCATTGGACTTTAACAAGCGGAACATCTTTATTTCGAAGGCGCTTGACCTCCGAAGCAATAATGTGAATAGGATGTTGCTCATAAGTTAAATTTGGTAAAACTTCAATTTCTTCCACAACACCGGGCTCAAGAATAGAATCGTAATCTTGAAGACATTTCCGTAATTGAGAAACGTGAAACACGTCATGAATAGTAGAAAACTGAGCCGGTAGTAAAAGGCGATAAGCCACGGAACCAATACGTTCGGTGATAGGAAATGGCCCAATATATCGAGGCGCTAATTTTCCTGATCGACTGAAACGTACAACACCCTTCATAGGTGAAACACAAATAAACACAAGATCTCCCATAGAAAATTCTAATTTCCTTCTTTGGTTGCCGGCATAGGATTTTTGTCTACTATGGGCTTCTTTCATCCTATGACGAATAAGTTCAATCTTTTCTATCGAATCACGAATAAAATCTGGACCTAAAACCAGCCTCAAGCCAACAAGAAGGAGATTGGCATGGCCTTCCATAGAGTGCCTCGAAAGGTGCCATACCAATACTAGATTGGAAGCTATTATTATAGGAAAACTCAATAAGAGAAATATGATCTTCCCAACTTCCACCAAAATCAAGAACACATGCACGAAGAAGATCTTCAAGAGTTTGATTCACACGCTCCTTTGTCCATCGGACTGGGGATGATAAGCGGTGCTAAAATTAAGCTTCGTTCCCAAGGCTTTTTGAAGACTCTTCCAAAATCCACTAGTAAACAATGGATCACGATCACAAACAATAGAAGTAGGAACTCCATGTAATTTGACAATCTCTTTAATAAAGAGTTTGGCCAAAAGAGGTACGGTTCGATTGGACCGAACGGGAATAAAATGGACGGATTTAGTAAGTCTATCAACTATCACTCATAAGCTATCATGATCCGAACGAGAACGGGGAAGGCCATCTATAAAATCCATGGAAATTTGATTCCACTTCCAAATTGGAATTTCTAAAGGTTGTAATAACCCGTCGGGCATTTGGTGTTCGGCCTTAATGAGCCGGCAAATCATGCAACACTTAACAAAGTTAGCAATATTAGATTTCATTCCCTCTCAATAATAAAGTCACTTCATATCCGCGTACATTTTACTACTACCGGGATGAATGGTAAATTTAGAACGATGTGAATCTTCTAAAATATCTTTACGAAGATTACTAATATTTGGCACGATAAGTCTACCAAATTTTGGAATACCGCCACGAGAATCAATATCAAAGTCCTTCAAACCTTCAATATCAATTTTATCCCTAAAATTTTTGCCAAGAAGAGCCAATTCGGGATCTAGCTTTTGAGCTTCAAGAATGCGGTCTAAAAGAGAAGGATGAGCTTCCAGGCTACACAGAACAAGAGATGAACATAAATCGGAAACACGATCTCGAATCTCACAAGTGGATAGAATTCCGAGATCATTCCATTCGGATATCATCATAGAAACAACCGCTTGTTGCTTACGACTAGGTGCATCCGCAACACGATTTTCCTTTCCGGGAGTATAAAGAATATCAAGATCATAAGATGCAAGGAACTCGAGCCAACGCTGTTGACGTAGATTAAGTTCCTTTTGGGAAAATAGATACTTCAAAGATTTATGATCTGTATAGAGAACAAATTTCTCTCCCAAAAGATAATGACGCCAAATATGAAGGTCGAAAACAATAGCCGCGAGTTCTAAATCATGAGTGGCATATCTAGTCTCAGCAGGCTTCAATTGCCCAGAAGCATAAGCAATAACACGTTTTTTTTGCATAAGAACGGCACCCAAACCAATGCAACTAGCATCAGTATAAACAACGAAATCTTGATTTCCTTCAGGAATAACAAGAATAGGAGCATCGGAAATGAGTTCTTTTAATTTCTGAAAAGAAGCTTCACATTCGTCCAACCAAATGTACTTAACTCCATTCTTTGTCAAGCTAGTAAGAGGCACGGAAATTTTGGAAAAGTCCTTTATGAAACAGCGGCAATAACCTGCCAATCCAAGGAAACTACGAATTTCTATCACACTCTCCGGTCTCTTCCAATTTTGAATCGCTTCAATCTTTGAAGGATCCACGGAAATTCCGGATTCGGAAATAATGCGACCGAGAAACTTCACACGAGATTGCCAAAAGTGGCATTTTGAAAAATTTTCTTTCAATTGATTGCTCCTAAGAGTTTCCAACACAATCTGAAGATGTTTTTCATGCTCCTCCTCGGTTTTTGAATACACAAGAATATCATTAATAAAGATGAGAACAAACTGATCGTGGAAGTCTTTGAAAACTCTATTCATAAGGTCAACGAAATAAGTGGAGCATTTGTTAAACCAAATGGCATAACAAGCCATTCATAAGATCCATAACGAGTACAGAAAGATGTCAAAGAAATGCTATCCTCTGCAATACGAAGCTGATGAAAACCGGTAGCTAAGTCTAATTGTGAAAAGACTCTAGCACCACTAAGCTGATCAAATAAATCATCAATCCGAGGTAAAGGATATTTATTCTTAATAGTAAGATCATTAAGCTTGCGGTAATCAACGCAAAGCATAAGTGTACCATCGGATTTCTTCACAAAAATAGCCGAAACTCCCCAGGCGAGGAACTAGAGCGAATAAATTGCTTCGTCTCCAATTCGGATAATTGTCTGCGCATCTCCTTATTTTCTTTATTAGACATACGATAAGGAGGACGAGTAATAGGTTGAGCTCCAGGGATGAGATTAATTCTGAACTCAATTGCTCGCTTAGGTGGTAATCCTAAAATGGGCTTAAATATGTCGGAAAATTCACGAACAACGTGAATAAGAGAAATAATATCCTCCACATCATCATTATCGTCATCATGAGGATTTAAGGAATATAAAGATGCAACCAAGATGGAATCCTAATCTTTAAGATCAATAGAAATCTGCTTAACAGATTGAGGATGTCGAAGATAAATAGTCCGCTCAGGACATAGGATTTGGGCTTTATAGCGGTTAAGCCAATCCATTCCCAAAATCATTCCAAAGCCTAAGTAGCGCATAATATGCAAATTGGCTCGGAAAGAAAAATCACACAAAATAATCTCGACATCTTTACTCAATAAACTGATTGTTGCGGATCCACCAATAAGATTCGCAATTCTCAAAGAAGTCATTAAACACAAAACATCTAAAGAAAAAGTATCGACAAGTTCTTTTGATATAAAAGAATGGGATGCACCCGTATCAAAAAGAACTCGAATAGGATGATCATGAAATAAAATAATGCCATCAAGGATAGAATGAGAAATACCTTTACCACGAGATGTGTTGCCAGGGGCTTGAGCAACATTAAGCTTTCCCTCCTTCTTGCCCTGAAGTTTGGGACAAGAAGATAAATAATGATCCGGGCTTTTGCAATAGCGACAAGCATGATGCTTTGAACATTTGTCCGCATAATGGTCCTTAGAACCACAATTGTAGCATTGCCCACGACTAGAGGTAGGAGGCTTTGCTACCGAAGTCGATTGCTTCCCTTTCTTATTGGGATGAGGACTTTTGAACTTATTAGGCCTTTTCTTGTTGTTGGAGTTTGGTCTGGCACTCAAAACTTAAACATCACTCTCTCTATCTGCCTCTTCAAGTCGAGGACCGATATCAATGAGTTGATCAAAAGAAACTTCTAACTTTAGAAGTAATGGCTTCTTGAGATTTTTATTCAATCCATAGAAAAATCTTTGGTTCTTCTTCAATTGGGTGTTTATGTATTCGACCCCGTATTTAGAAAGTGACTCGAATGATGCGACATAGTCTGTCACAGAGGATTCACCTTGAACAAGGTCAATGAAACGGTGAGCCAAAGTCACCTTCTCAGCTTCTGGCACAAATTTTAATTCGAAGCGTTCTCAGAATTTCTCCCAAGTAAGATCCGCTTCATTTATTTTAGAAATCAGAAGCTCATACCAATCTAACGCTCTTTCTTGGAGCATACTAGAGGCCACCTGAACACGGTGAAGATCAATAAGATTCATGCGACAAAAGATTCGATCGCACGATCTCAACCAAGCCTAGACTTCAATAATGGTTTCAGAACCTTTGAACGGCTTTCCACCCAAAATGGTATAATCGCTGCATAAACGTACAAATCCAGACCTAGGGTGAGTAGACTCCATATTAGATCCGGCTGCTTGAGCATTCCTTACTAGATCAAGAAGCTGCTGGGCAGACATAAATACTCCATCTTGGGGAGTAGCACGAGATTGGCTGGCGCTGGGACGGCCAGGTCTAACCGTTTCTCTTCCTTTTGAAAGAAAGAAAGAAGAAGGATAAGGTTATTCACCAAATGAACATCAAGCATTCTTGATAGATAAACAAGGAATCATAAAGAAAATAGGATGAATCGGTACGAAGGCTCGAATTAAATCCTAAAGCACGAATCCTAAGATGGACTTAGGACGATGATCCTTGCTAGATTATTCAACAATGTTAAGAAGTTTGGCTCTGATACCAAGCTGTGACGCCCCACCTCTATACCCACGCTAGCCAAGGACACTACGGTGTAATGCAGTCAACTAGCACGGAGAATAAGGCTGTTGAGGAGCAACCTTCCGTGTAATTACTTTGTGCAAGCACCGATATGTCAGATAGTACAACATGCATTTGGTTTCGGGAGGAAATCCGACACATCGATACAAACTCGAAGCTACTACACAATGGCTATGTATATTCTTCTGAAACAAATATAGAAATAAACATAACACAAATCAGTCACATACATCCATATCACAAAGGTGGAAATAGATATGAATATATAATACACGAAAGTGTACATCAGAGTAGTGGTCAAACAAGATCCACAATGTCATAAAAGAATAGCTACACGAGCTAGACAAAGAATATGGATACATTAATGAGTCTATGTCTCAAATGTATACAACAAAAACTACTAATCTATGTAGTTAGCCAAAAGTAAGGGTGATAATCCCAGATGTGAAGTCAAGCAGAAGCACCTGTAACATGTAACGACCCAGAATTTTTAGAAATTAAAATTTGAATATTTAATTAATTTTAAATATAAATAAGTGAATTTATAAGTCAAATAAATTTTTATTTGAATTTTTGAATTTAATTGAATAATTAAATCGATAATTTAATATGTTAAATTATGGAAATAATTGAAAATATAGTTAAATATGATTGAAAATGATTTGTAAAATTTTATTTTATCATATGGAAGTTAGAATGATATTTTAGAACTTTTAAAATCGAATTAAAAGTTAATTTGTGAAAATTGAATATTTTAATATTAAAATCGCTAGTAAAAATAGTCAATTTTTGAACAGTCTCAGAATTGAACGAAACTAGTTCCATTGGATCCGTAATAGTTAGTTTTTACCGGATTTCAAATTTCGTGTCAATTGGAGTTATCGTTTGATCGTGGCAGCTCGAAACACATCGATTTATTTTTAATTTAAATTTGGCGAGTCAAAATAGCCATTTTTCAAAAAGTCTTGGATTTTGACGAAACCAGTTTCATCGGATCCGTAATGTGATATTATTGTAAGGTTTCAAATTTCAAGTCAATTGGATTTACCGTTTGTCCGGTACAAATTAAAACGCCTAGAAATCGACTTAAATCGGTTTAATTCAAATTGAGCGTTTGCAGCCATAACTCGCACATACTTCCGAATTAGCTTCCGAAACCTGTTCCATTGTGTCCGGAACGCGGGGTAAACCCTAGAAACACTGGTTACGGCACGTGAATCGGAGTTCGTAATTTCCGGGATGAATAGTGTTCGAATTTTCTTTATAAATAGCCCCTACCCCTTCACAAAAATAAAAAATAAAAAATAAAAACCCTAGCAAAACAGGCCGCCGCCACCCCTATATGAACGACCGAAATCTTCCCACCTTCCCCTCCAAATTTCTTCAAATCCGTGCAACGATTCGACGAACTTCTAACTAGAGAATCGTAGGGCACATCAAAATCTACAAGATCAACGGCTATGATTTGAAACGGAGCAAGTTACTGATCGTGTTTTCGTGGAGCGAGGTGGATGCAAAAATTAACCCTAATCTATACGAATGGGTTCGGCGGCTTCGTGCGTGACCTGGAGGTGCGTACGAGAGAGAAGGGAGAAGCAAAAGCA
Organism: Allium cepa; assembly: GCA_030765085.1. Classification (NCBI taxonomy): domain Eukaryota; kingdom Viridiplantae; phylum Streptophyta; class Magnoliopsida; order Asparagales; family Amaryllidaceae; genus Allium; species Allium cepa. The sequence continues at coordinate 155,589,925 of CM060946.1, read as the reverse complement.
CGGCTCTGATGTATTTTCAGGGATCTAACGGTTGTGATTAACTTAGGGTTTGAAATTTGTAAATTTATATAAGTTAAAATTCGTGTAACTTCAAAAATGTATATCTTTTTCATACGAGGTCGAAAACGCGCGAAACCAGTTGCGTTGGAATCGTATGGACGAGCACTACGCGATGGAGTTGGTTTGGAGTCGTTTGGAGTTAGTAAGAATTTTGGGTAAAATTAAACGTCCGTTTAATTTTATTCGAAATAAATTGCTAAAACGGAATTTAAAACCAAGGTGAGAACTTCTCACTCAATCGAATCAGTTTCGATTTTATTTTAAATAGTTAGATTTAAAATATTTGAATGCATGTTTGAATGTTGATTGTTATCTATTGATTGTTAAAATAGACATTATACGCCGTTAGTAAGCGGATGTTATTTATTAAAAACATATACCGCGAATATTTCATAAACAGTGAAATTGGTATTATAAATAATATCAATATATATATATTGGCATATGTATATATTGCAGTTGTTGATTTCCCGCATTTTTTGTTTAGCGGATGAGACCCTATTACGCTGTTATTAAGCGGATAATATTTAATAAAAACATGTACCGCGATAATTTCGTACTGGAGCGAAATTGGTATTGTGCTAATATTTTTGGATGCAGGAAAACAGGTTGGAGGGATCCAACTGGATTCCTCAACAGTATTTATTTGATTTCAGATATTTTGATATTTGATGGATTATCATATTGATATATGATATCGTTGTTGTCGTGATTGACTATTTGGTGTGTAGCATCATTGGACCCAGATTTTGGGATTTTAAAATGATTTTTAAAGTGATTTTAGAAAGTATACGTTTTATAAAATAATTTTGGAATTGATCCATTTTAAATAAATAAACGTTATAATTTTTAATGTTATAAAAGTTATGATTTTTGTGAAATACAGTTAAAAACTGATTTTTGAGAATATGATGCTAACGATTTTATAAAATAGTTTAATCGGGATTTTAGAATTATTGTGAACAGTTTGAATATAGGATTTATAAAATTTAATTATTTTATGAATCAAAAGAATGAAGTTTTTAAAGGAATTTAAGACGTTTAAAAAGAATAATATGAATTGATTTATATAAGAGATTTATAAATGGATATTTATAAATTGAGATATTGAAATTATAAAACGAGTTTTTATAAGTGTTTGAATGAAGTGAAAATGAATTTCATTAAAGAATGAAATTTATAAAATTATAAACTGTGAAGTTATAAATAAAATTTATAAATAGTAAGATTTATAAATTTGTGAAGTTATTGAAAGAATAGATTTGGTTAAATAAATGAATCTTATAAGTTATAAGATTTATGGTTTGGAAAGTCTTTAGAGGAACGATTTTGTAAAATAATCGTTTTATAAGTATTTAACTTATAATATGAACGTTTAGTTTATAATTTAGTTATAAACTGGAATAGGTTAATAAAGGAATTTATAAAAAGGAAGTTTTTATAAATAAATAGAAATGGAATTTATAAACGTTGTTTTATAAATTCACAAACGACTTATTTTGATAAGTAAAATTGTTATAACTTATTTATGGAGGTATATTCACATTTTTGAATAGTGAATAATCCTTTGAATTAAAATGAATAAAAGGATGAAATTTGTTAACAAAGTATATTCACGTTTTTGAATAGTGAATAAGATGTTAAAGAAATTGTTTTGAATGTGATATTTGAAATAGAATTAAAACGATCTAACGAAGTTTTAATTGTGTTGAGATTCGAAACCATAGATTTCAACATTGATTGTTGAAATAGGCGTTTTCGAGAAAATAAAAGGAAATGGTGGACTATAACACTGTTGTTATAGTAAATGATTTCCGAAAGGAAATGTTTTGTATAGTATTGGGATTTATATATATATTTTAATTTCGAATCCCTATACTAGTGATTTTGGGTTGTCGTAACGATGTTCTACGCAACATTCGTTTTTGGCCCAAATAAATATGTTTAAGAGAATGATTTCCTTAAAGAATGAAATATATACTTAATCTCGATTTAAGTATATTGAATATTTTCTAGGTGTTGAAAATAAATAAAATTCGTGAATTACTTATTTTTAATAAGTATGGAATTGTTTTCCAATATAAAGTGAATACTTTGAGAACTTATCTTTTTGAAGATAAATTGAAATGGATAATTGAAATGATACGCATGGATATTTTGAAATATAAATTCACTATTGAATTTATAAAGGAAGTGGAATTTGTTTAAAAATAAATATTGATTTATTTTTGAAGTATTGAAATTATATATCTAGTGAAGATAATTTGGAAAATTATTTGGAATCTGGTGATGTGTGCATGTCCAGTGATAGTTAAATAATCGACTATCAATATTTCCCTTTGAATGGGTAATTGATGTGACTTGTTTGAATGTGAATGCTACACTTATTTTTGAATAAGCGCTCACTATTCGGGTTAACCGGGAAAGGACCATGGGGTCGTATAACCCATTCCGAATATGTGATACGTCGTTGTGAATTGCATTGAAGATCGGTGTTGAAGACCCGGTATTTGTGAGAGCGATAGGATGACCTATCGATTGTCTCTGCACTGAGTTGCAACGGTATAGAGACTCCCTAAGTGATGGGAAATCCGATCAGGATTGTGAATATCCGGATTGCAAGGACTTCTTTGTAAGTGCCTTCGGTTTTGTTCGATCCCGGAATAGACTTGTATGGATTGTATGTCTGACATTACAAGTTGAGATATAAAGCCGATTTCTTTCAAATATATTTTTGTTGGTGGCGGAGAATTTATTCTTTTAGCTTAACACCCTTCTCTGAGACGTACGAGCTCAGAGGTTATATAGTTGAAGTTATCGGCGATATATTCCCAATTTGGTAATGTGACATGTTGAGTGTTGCTGTAAATGATCATTGTGTTGATTATTGTGATAGGATCGTTTATTTGATCGTCTATCTTAGTGATCATTGTGTTGATCATTTGTTGACCCAAAGCATGGCTTTTGTATAAAGTATGTTTTTGTGGACGTAACTTCGTCGAACCTCACACCCCGGAAATGGTCAAAACAGGAAAGATGCGGCAAGGTTATGAAGGGTAGCACCCTTTAGGGTATGTACATTTCCTTCTGGATAGAGGTTGTATCATGGTATGGAGCCCAGATATTTAACCTATGTGGTTACTGCGAATTTATTACTTTGTGGTTGTTGGCTATCGGGATCCTGTGAGAAAGGTCGTTTACGATCGGGGAATGGCGTGCTCGTGTCAGTAGTTACCCAGTTAGGGGTAACCCGGCCTTGTGTTGGCAGAGTTCCGGTTTGGTTCTCGGGGATGTCTTTCCAGAGGCATTCTCATGTGGCAATGGGAAGTTCCTTGGCCTGACCATTTGTTGGAAATCCAAAGAAACAATACGTGACTTGTACGGTTTTAGTTGTATAACCTGCTATGGAATGTGGCGGTAACCTGCTATTGAACATAGTTAGCTATAGTAGGCATACGATAATGGTCGTATGTTGGCTAAGATTTATATTCTACTTTCGAAATGAATTTCTTCTACACTATGCACTAGTAATAATATCAAATGTTATTTTAAATGCGTATCAAGCATCTTTGACTATCATAAGGAGAAATCTCCTCCGATTCTGCGTTTGCATGTGTGTGTGTGCGGGAGGCCTTATGGTAGTCTCATTTTTAAAAGCATTGCGAATTGAAATAAAAATATTCCTCTATTTCATTTTTAAAGATAAATAAACTGTTTTGAGTTCTCACACCAGTCACATGACTGACTTGGAGTTTATTGTTTTCCTTCCTAAACTCTGGGTGCCCACCAATTTCCACACGGGCAGTCAAGAGTTAAGGTTTATCAGGATATTCTGGATATTCTGGAGTTGCTGGAGGCAAGCTGGATGGCATGGCGTATTACTTATATAGTATTTCTTTTTCCGCTGCACTGTTTGTTGTTGTTGTACACTCTGATGATATGATGTAATGAAATGTAATGTAATAACTGATATAGTTCTTTGTTTAAAAATTATTCATTTATTATTATATGTTGTTCCGCTGCGAATTGTGAGATTCTGATGTGTTCTGTTTTCTTTCTGTTCCGTTCTATTTTAAAATTATGTTCTATTTTTCTTTCCCCTTCTATGTTCTCTATTCTCTTTTTCTTCTATTTTAAAATTTTCTATTTCCTTTTCCCTCAATCTTCTACCTTATCTATTATGTTCTTTCCTTCTCTTTTCTTCTTTTCTTTTTCTTAAACCCATAACTATTCGGTTTTTCGGCAACGAAAAATCGAAACGTTACATAACATCTCGGTCTGACCCGAGTATTATTTATAAGAAAATAATAAACAGATCAGTCTAGCTATAAATATCAGATAAAATGATATAGAATAAGATATATGACATAACATATGATAACCATAAAGCCATACTGTGATAAATATGCAATTGAAAATCAACAAGGGGTTAATCAATATCACAAGAATCTTCTAAAAGGTAAAAGAAATGTCATACTTTATATTTTCATTCACCAAAACCATGAAGATTAACAATAATATCAATGCCAATCACAAAATTTAATGGCACACAAATTCACCAATGCACAAATATGGATAACACATATCAATGTAAATCATGAAAATCGGTGAAACACAAATTCTAGGAATCATCAATGAAAATCTAGAAATCACAAAAAGGGGGATGCCTATCACAAAACGGGAGCATGAAAACTCACCAACACATGTATCACAAAATGAAACGCTATTCCATGGTTGCTAACCATTAATTTTGAGCCGAAGCTCCACAAAACGGCCCGAAGACCATGGGTCGCTACCCCACCAAATTGAGCCGAAGCTCCACAGAAACTGGGTTTAGTCTCCCTCGTAGACAAAGAGACATCGCACATTTGCTATTCTAATCACAAAAATGATCATCAACGATCATCAAGAAGTGTCAATTGCAGTAAGCTAGTAAATATAAAAGCTTAGCTTCATGTCCCATAACCACTAGCTTAACTTAAATATTTATGAACAAATTGTAGATTTCCACTAGAAAATTGTCACAAGAGATTCAATCGAACAAGTCCAAGAAGTAACCGACGAAGTAAACGCAAGCCTTTCGTACCATTTGTTTTACTATGCCATTTAATTAGATTTCTCGTACGAGTGAGGTAAAGGTTTGTATATTTTAAAAATGACAAATCACAAAAATGATCGTAGAAACGATCAATCACAAAAATTCACATACGAAGACGTGCACGAAATCCAAAGAATTTGATTTCAAATTCATCAAAGTGGAAATACCCTTGCTACTTAATAGCCACGACTTACGACTTAACCTAAGTCAACACAAGGAATCAACGGCTCAAGAAGTAGCACACGGCTTAAAGCAGGGGCGACCTAAAGGGTGGCGCGACCTAAGTGCAACGACCTAAGGAAGGGCGCGACCTAACTGCCGAGCAACCTAAGGGTTTTGAAGCTCAAAACTCACTCAATTTGCAACCGATCGAGCACGAATGCTAGGGGATTACGCCTATCGGCTACCCGGTCCTATTGGCTCCTCGATTCATTACCAAAAACGTTTACAAACATCAAAGATTGGATTTTTAAAGATTTGAACCCAAAACACTAAAAATTGGGATTTTCACCGATTCAATCCAAATCAATGGCAAATGCACATGAATAAGTGTTAGGAATTCATACCTAACAATCGAAGATAGTTATAGACAAAGATGTGAGATAAAAATCTCACCTTTACACAAAATCAATGAAGGAGAAGCCTAAAAGCAGAGGAGGAATCAACCACACTTGAATCTCTACACAAGAAGCTTGAATCAATGGCTTATCTTTGAATTTAGAGCTGGGTGTTGAATTTGCAAATGAAGTAGGGCTTGGAGTTTTAATTTCCCATTCCTTCCTCCATTTTTGATGAAGCTTGAGTGTTAGGAAATGAAACTAAAGTTTTGAAGAGAAGGGGGTTGAGTTAGAATTAATAGTTTAGGCAAATGGGCTAAACCAAACCCATAACCGAAAGTGAAAAAGTAACAAAATTCCACTAACTCCAAACATATCAAAGTTTATACTCAAAAAGATTGCAAACCGTGTTTTGGACCCAATGGAAGTGGTTTCGAGTCCTAATTCGACCGTATGCAAAAAATAACTTTTCGGACTAAAATCTGACTAATGATAAAACATTAAAATAAAATATTTAAATATTCAGTCGTAAAATATGCGGGTTGTTACACAAGGCAGGGAAGATCAAAGGACAAGGAAAAAGAGGAAGGTTTGGTGCACCACTAGACTCAGCCATGTCCTCATTGGGCTCGACCATGCATGGTACAGGTTAGGTTAGTGGTCATGTTGTAGCCAGAGGTGAAGTCAACAGATGGTGGTGGTTCTAGAGTGGTGGCCGAAGTGAAAAATGAAGGGGATGGTGAAATATAGGTCGGCTAGGCATAGTTTTGAGGGGTGTTTTGCAAAGCTCGTGGTGTTTGCTTCCTATATAGGTCACGACCAAATCTGGAAAAGGGAAGAGGAGGTGGTTACTGCCGTGGATGCTGATGGTAGTGGTCGGTGGACATGATGGTGGCAGTGGCCGAGCAACGCTTGAAGAGGAGCAAGGTAAAAATCAATGAAAAGAAGAAGAAAATGAGAAAAATGAAGCCATCAAAAACTTACAAATTTTTTAGAAATGGAAATAGTTGTGAGTCGTTGAAGTGATGAGAAGTTTCTCACATGAATGACAATGAGAAATACACGGCTATAGGATAGGGATGTACGGCCAAAACAAAAATGAAAAGCCAAAAGAAATGAAAAGACAAGGCAAATGTAAAGTCACAAGAAATGAAAAGCTTTGTCTCTTCACATTTCTAATTCTTTTAATTCAAGATAAACAATTAAAAATTTACTAAATAAAATAGAAATGAAAATAAATAAATATTTTAGGAAAAATAGAAAATAAATAAGAAAATAGTTTATTAAATTAAAACTAAAATTTAAAATTGTAAACAAAATACAATCAAAAATCTAGGGTTGTTACATTATAAATTTGTTAAATTAATTAATATTATGAAATTTGATTTTAATTTGGTAAAAAAATAGTAAATGTATTTATAGAAGTTACAAATATATTAAACGAGATATGATATCGATAAGCGTTTTAAATTAGATTTAAAATGAAAAATATTTGGACCATAGATGGGCGCATAGCCTATTAGAGGGGCTGATATGTGCGGCTAAAATAAAGGCTATAGGCGACTCTAATAAGGAGATGAGATGAATTGATTTTGGATGGCTCAGATTAAATGAGATTGAGTAAAAGATGAGATACCAAATTCTCTCTTTTCGTTCCTCTATTTAATCATCTCTTCCAATACTTGATATCGATCTTTTGGAGCATCCATCCTCATACATTACCGATCGAACTTCTTCTTCCATTCTCTAGTTTTCTAAGCTTAAATCAAACCAACTCAACTGTTATTCGATAGTTGGAGATCGATGATTCAAGGACCGACACTCTTTTGGATCGAAAATCCTTTTAAGGAGCATTCTTCATCGTTTCAAGGTGTTATATGGTACATTTATATTATGATTACAAATATTAAACTATATTTATAATGTTTACTTTATACACACACAATATTATAATATTGTGTGTTGGGTGACAGTTCCAAAATGTAAATGCATCGTCACGATACTGATTGGTTGTATGTATATGTTTATATGTATATACGTTTTTAAATTAAAAAAATTATGATAATATATCTTCGTGCAGCATGGCTCAAAATTATAAAAAAAAACATTTTTTATTATTATAAAATATATATATATATATATCCTAAAATATAAATACTACAATATACAAATGTAAAACATGAAAATATAATTTTATATATGATATTTATAATTATAGTATTTTTGGTAGGACATTTTTATTTTATTTAATACATTATTTTAAATAATATTTAAATTAATTAGTCATATAAATAATCATATAAATCAATATGTATACTAAAATAAATGTTTTATAATTTATAAAATTATATTAATGCATGTTATACTCTCGGCCAAAATAAAAAAACATTTTTTTATATTTTTAAATATATAAATATAAATCAAAAAATAGTAAATATATTTTAAATTGTTTTAGATTATAAAGTTATATAGTAAATTTTAAAATTATAAAATTTTGTCTAAAATTTTACTAGGTATTTAAAATTCTAATTTGATTTCAAAAATTGATCTTTGAAAATATAATACAAATTTTAATATATGTGTTTATATATTTGAAATTAATAATTAATAAAAATCTCGAGCCATGCATAGGACCAGGTTGTTATATATATTTAGATACAAATTATTTTATGATTTTATATGTACCAATACATATATACATAGATACATATATTATACACACATATATAAGTATTTACTATATACATTTATATCTATATATATTTAAAAAAAAATTATATTTATACATATGCTAATTTCAGCATTGTAGAAAAAAATACACATATATGAGATATATGCGCTATATTATAATGGTTATAATATATAATAATTATTAAATATAAATGTTGTATTAAATTAATATAAATCAATTAAAATGTTGATTAATTAAAATTAGTTAAACAATATTTAACTAATATGATATTATATATAAGACTATTATATAAGTAATATAAAATATAAAAGTTATATAATGAAAAATTTATATAATATGAATGTGTAAACTAAGGGTGAAACATAAAAAAAATCCAAGTAGACTTAAAGGATGAATACATATGTATTATATGTATATCGTAATTTCATATGTGTCCAACACTTGAATCACGAGGTTATTTCATAAGAAATACATTATTCCATAACTCGGTATCACTCAAATATAATGCATCGAAGATTATGAATCTTCAATATAATATTATTTTCTACCATATAAATTAATGTATACATATATGTATGTATATATTAATAAATTACTTGCATACTCCTTAATTGTTGAATATACTTAAGATTGGGATGTTATGTATAGTATTATAAATATATTGAATAGATGAGTTAAGATAACTATATCATTATAACAAAAATACCCTAATGCAACGTCGTTTTTACAACGGTCTATAAATACCCATTGTAATAGAAATCTATTACAATGGTTTTTTAGGCCCATTGTAATTGATACCACTTTTCAACACCTATTTTTCTTTGCATGTTGTAATGCACACCTATTACAACGTTTTTTATTTGCCCGTTGTAATATATGCCTATGTCAACTATTTTCTACCCGTTATAATAGATGCCAATTTTCATCTACTATTCGTTGTAATAGATGCCTATTACAGCCATTTTCTTTTGCCCTTTGTAATACATGCCAATTTGCACAACATTTTTTTTGCTAGTTGTAATAGACACATATTGCAACCTTTTTAGTTTACCATTTATTATAAATCGTTGTAAAAACGTTATTAATCTATAATTTATAACCATGATTATTATTAAATAATTTATAATTACTAATTATTATCTATAGTCAATAATTTTTTATATTTAATAATTTATTACAATTAATTTTATTAATTAGTAAACTATAGTCAATATTTATTAATTACATGTAATGTTCAAAAAATATAATTAATAATTAATATTAAATAATAATTATTGAATCATTATTATTAAACCATTAATGAATAATATTTAATTATAATTAAGAAGTAACAAGTAATAATTAATTACTAATAAATAAGAAGTGATAACTTATAATTTATAATTACTGTTAAATAATTAATAATAAGAAGTAATATTTCAAAAAATTTGAAAGTTTTTATAATAAATTTTAAAAATTTCATAAAATTCGTAAACATGATTTAAAATTTTCATTAAATGAAAAAGTAAAAAAATTAAAGTTCTTAGGTACTTAAAATTTTGCAAAATTTGTTAATTGCTATTAACTAATTATTAGCAATAATTACTCTTAAACTATTTTTAAATAATTAATATTAAATAATTATTGTTATATAACTACCATAAATAATTATTATTAAAATTTAGTGATTACCACTAAAAGATTAAAAATAAGAAGTAATAATTACTATTAAATATTTGTTGTTAGGTAGTGTTATCACACCTTCTGGCAAGGCCGTGACATCAAGGAACTGACTGGAAACCAAAGACAGTTCATCCCAAAAACCAATTATACACGGGTCTGCTATGGATGCTAGCAAATTTTTCCCAAGTCTGGATCGAGCAATAATTAACATGACATGACAATCAAAGCTATGAAAGCCAATGTTCCAAATTTCAAGTCAATTCGAGTTTATATTCTCAAGATATGATCGATGCAAATCAAGTAGCGCACTCATTCGTATCCATCGGACCAACTCCTTCGCATCGCTTTCATTCGTATCCATTAGTCAACTTCCTTCATATCGGTTTCATTTGAATCCATCTAGGGCAACTTTCTTCATATCCATCCTCATTCGCACCCATCCAAAGTGGTCTCCTTCGTATCCATCGGAATCAAACTCGTTCGCATCCATGGAACACACATGGTTCGTATCCATCCGTACTCATATTACTTTGCATCCATCATCCCCCAGCTTATTCGTGTCGATCCATCCATGTCTACTTCATATCCATTAAAGCCATAAAAACCATTATTTCGTATCGATCCACCAATGCACTCTATTCGTATCGATCGACCGATGATCTATGTCAATAATGCAAGATGGACCGATACGAATGACACTTTCATTGATCGATACGAAATGAAGCAACAATGATCGATATGAACAATATAGCAATTAATGGATACGAACGAGGCTAAGCTGGGTCGATACGAATGAGGCGCGTCCATATGAAAAACTTGGTCGTTCGGCATGAAAAGTGGTTGATTCTAAAAGTTAGCGCCATGTCACATAGCAAGCACGTACCTGGAAGCGATGCGAATAGAAGCGATGCGAACTCGGCAGCCTTCAATGAACTCAAACTTGTCGATCATAACTCAAAATATACAAGTCCATATGCCACCATATTTTCACAGGAGCTTGCCTACAACCCCAAGAACGCACCTGACAAAATTTATCCCCAAAAAACTATTTTTGGATCGACACGAACTCAATTTGTATCTCTCCCAGATCGAGCCGAAATAACCTGAACTCGCTCTTGTGGGCCCACTCATGTTGGAGAAAAAGTTTTCTGAGATTTGGGAAAGATATTTGCTGCCTAAGCCTATAAATAGTGATCTTGAACCTATAGAAAAAGGACATTTGGCTCTTCTACGTCCAAATTCTTCCAAAAATATCATTGTACTTAGATTATATTGGTGTATCTCTTAGTAACCAGCAAGAAAGCCATTTCATAGTGGACATAGGTCATACGCCGAACCACTCTATATCCATGTGTTTCTATGCGTTTTTCCTGTTCATTCTTTGGTGTGTTTGTTATATCTTCCTCATTTTCCATTTATATTCTTCAATTTATCTCTTCAAACACATCCAAAGACTGTTGTGCCCAATTTTGATACAAACAAGTAGTATTTCAAAAAACTTGAAAACTCAAAAATTTCTATATTAAATTTAAAAAAATTAATTAAATTGAAAACAAAATTATAAATTCCAAAAAAATTAATATTTTTAAAAGTATTAAAATTTCAAAAGATTTTGAAATGATAAAAAGATTTCAAAATTCAACAAGTATAAATACTACATTACAAATTATTACTTTAATATGCATCAAGAGGTTTTCCATTATAACTATCTTTTGCAATATACATAACTTTTATTTAGTATAAATAATAAAATTTAGGATTTCAATTTGGAAATTTTTCCTTCAGTTCCAAAATTTTGGTTCCAGATCTAAATTTTTTGGCTCCCATCCGCCCTTAACTTCTATTAACATCTTCACAATTCATCGCCTCTTTACATCCCTTGACCTCAACTCCTTATACATCTCTCCTCAACCAAATCCACAATTTAATCAACTGCATTAATTCTTCTACCATTTCCTCCTTCACCTTCTTCTCTCTCTCATCTCAAACCCTAATTTCCTCTACGCGGGCAACCAAATTGGCACTAAATTCTAGGAAGTGATATGCGACGAGCATGGAATCAATAGATCTGAAAGTACAACAGCGATTTAGATCTCCAGTTGGAAAGGATCAACAAGTATTACAATGAGGTGAGTGGTGGTAGGTAAATACTAAGAGCTGTGTTGATGGATCCAAAACCAGGCATGATGGATAATTTGCGATCTAGCCTATATGTGCAGATCTTTAAACCTGATAACTTCATATTTGGATAGAGTGGAGCCGATAATAACTAGGTAAAATGGTCATTATTTCGAAGGAGTGGAGTTGATTGATTCCTTTTTGGATGTCGTTAGGAAGGAGGCTGAGAATTATGATTGCATGCAAGGTGAGAATTTGTTTATGTTTCTTAATTTTATGTTAGTTTTATAGGATAATGGCCATCAGATGTCGATTTATTTGTCAGAGTTATTATTTTCCTTAATATCATTGATTGTAAATTGCAAACTTTATGCCTCTAGTGTTGTAAATATGAATTGAATACCAAATGTTCTATATTTTTCCAAAACTTATTTTTTTCCCGTATATTTGTATAGTTCTTGTTATATTTAATACCTCTATTTTTGTAACTGATTTCTTAGTAAATTTACATAGTAACCTTCTCATTTGAGCTACGCTAGAGATATTATGTGCTAATTTATCTTTATTAGTGCAATTAATGTGAAAATATTCAATATTCTTTTGAATATAACTTAAAAAATATACACATCACTTTTGGAATGTTGTTCTATTTAGTTTTTTTTTCTTTTAGTGATAGTGCATTGTACACTTCCACGCATATCAATGCGTATTTTGCTTGTAATTTATTTAAATTTATTTTTATATGTGTCCATTTGTTTTGATTTATAGAAGCCCGGGAGACTGAAAGTAGCTCTTTTTGGTCAAAGTTTTCCTCTTTTTAATAGGAATGCTAGGTATACCAAATTATCAAGTAATAAACTAAATGGATTGAGGTTAAGATCCTGAAAATAGAATCATGATGTTGGTTGTTCCATAGAATTCAACGATGGAAGTTTTGAGCTTAAGAAGGGTAGAAAATCGTATACTGACAAATCAAATGATGATTTTAACATTGCAACTGATAACTACTTCATAAGATTATCGATTATATTTTTTAAGTGGCTCAAACGCTAGATAAGGTAGTGGGATGGTAAGAAGAGGCAGTGTTTGTTGAATCATAGGAGGAAAGTGGATAGTTTGGCAAAGGGAGAGGACGAGATAGATAAGTGTAGCCAGAACAAGATATCAAAAGTAGAACGTAATGCATGGATAGGTGCATGGACAGAGTAGTTTTCTATAGTTTGCATCTGTAGTTGAAAGAATATGAAGTATCAATGAGGGCAGGCCTGGTGAATCTACAAGCAGAAAGTGGACCAATTGTTAGAGCTAGTGATGAAGCTACATAGGGAGAATCAATGTGAGTAGGAGTAAGTCCAATGATGCGATAAGGAGTGCAGACTTATGCTAGTGCTACAGGCCAAGCTACGAAGGTGCTTATGCCTGAATTGTTAGGGCGTGTGTTGGTTGAGTGGGGCAAAGACTCTGGTATTGAATTAACGCAGTGGAAGAACTAGATGATAGGGTATGGAACATGACATGTTTTGGTCCTGATAGCATGTTGACTGAGGATGAGGAGGTGATTATAGTTTCAGGTGGTGGGTATATGTGTTTTCCATTGTATTGATAGGTATATGTATTTGTTATATATGTTCCATTCTCTCCCTTTTTGATGATGAAATATACAATTTAAGATTTATATGAAACCAAGTTAGTTCTCCTTAAGTGTTATACTCCCTTTATCGATATAGTCGTAGAGTTTTATCTCGCTTTATCATCGAAAAAAAGAAAATATATATCAAGAGTTATGTATGACTTTAATTTGTAGATAATATAATTGGGTTCTAAATATAAATCTTAAAAAGATATATTTAAAGATAAGATTACTAGTTTTTTTATTTTCCTCCATTTTTAGCTCCATTTCCATAATCAACATAAAATTTGGAATATATCTCACCTCAATATGTGGTGTACATGCAAAAAATAAGATATATATGTTCTAGTACCCTCTTCCTATGTTAGGGTTCAAGGGTAAGCTTTTAGAAAGCCATACCCCAGTGGGTTTGGTGTTCCCTTTGAAGAAAAATTTAGAATCTCTATGTACACTAGTTATAAAAGTCTATATATGCTTATTTCTTATGAGATGGTTCTTAGTCTTTGGAACCCATATCTTTATATTTTTGGGCTTGTTTACAGGTTTCTTTTGACTATCATCCTTCTTTTTGAAATTTGTATATAATGAACTATATTTCTCAGGACCAGTTTTTATTTCCTTACTAATTTTATTATAAACAAACCTTTCTTACTAAATGAATATTGTGAATTATTAATAATTCTAGATAGGTTTTCTCTATCTTTATTAAAATTTGAAACATTTTATAAATATTCTTTAACATTGTTTTAAGATGTTTTACTTATATGCCTACTGTATTAATATTAGTATTCAAATCAAAAGTTTCTTTGGTTAGTCTAATATTTTCATTTTTCTAAGTTTCCATTTCATTATTTAATATAGTAATATGAGATGTTAATTCGATACCAAAATCTTGAGATTTTACTAATTCTTCTTCTAATACTTTCTTTTCATCTTTCAATATGTCAACTTCTAATTCACTTCTATTTAACTTTCCTAAATCATTTAAATGTCTGATAGATAGGTCATTGGGATGAAGAAAGAAAAGACATAAAAAATCTCACAATGTGACAAGCAATCTACAATATAACAATGATCTTTACAAAAGAAAAGCTAAACTTTATTATATTTATATATATATATATTAGAGTTAACTAATTAATCAATAGTCTGGACAATTATAACAACATGTTATCACAATTGCTATAAATATAAAGAACCAATGGAGCGGAAAATAAAATATACGTGAATATGACTTGGAGGCATACAACTCATCTCCTGAATCTCCAAGTATCCAAAGAGAATCTGTAAATATGCTCTGTCTGACCTGAGCATTACAATAAATTAACATCCAGATCAGTCTGGTAAAACATGTAAGAAACACACCTCCATTGGATTTTAATGTTGTGAAAATCTTTCGAGGTATCTTGCAAAATCACGTCACACATAAATATGGACGCGTTTTTAGCCTGTAATAACCAAAACGTTTCATAGGATGTCTTCTGATATAATTATTATGTCTAGGGATTAAAATAAATATTGAATCATAGCTGAAATTGTTACATTATTTAATTCTAGCACAATAGGTATACAATCAAGTCCGAAGGCTCGTTATTGGAAAATGGTTTCCAATTATGAAAGGATAAGGGTTTACCCACTGAATTCATACATTTTACACCACTATATAAAATGTACGGGAGGCTACAACATGTTGCATGTAACGACCCAGAATTTCAATCATTTGAAATTCATATATTTAATCGATTTTAAATATTCACAAGTTAATTTTATAAGTTGTATAACTTATATTTGAAATATAATAATTTAATTAGATAAATAAATTTTTAATTTAATATTTGAGATTGTAGAAATAATTTGATTTTGAATTTAATATGAATGAAAATGATTTATAAAGTTGTATTAAATTCTATTTGAATTAGAATGATGTTAGAGAATTTTTGAAATTGAATTGAAAGTTAATTTGTTGAAATTGAATGTTTTAATATTTAATTAACATATAAAAATAGCCATTTTTGATACGGACTCAAATCTTGACGAAACTATTTTCATTGGATCCATAATGTTTTATTATTGTAGGATTTCAAATTTCATGTCAATCAGATTTAAGGTTTAGTCATGGAAGTTGAAACACGTAGAAATTTATTTAAATGAATTTTAATTTAAAATAAGTTGATTCGAAAACCTATTTTCCAAATACGATGGAATTGGCTCCCGATATATATTCCATTGTGTTCGAAATAGGGGTAAAATATTATAAACGTCAAGCGGCACGCCTCGATTGGAGTTCGAAATTTTTTCAGATGAATAGTGTCACGAATGTTTGTATAAAAGAACTTTATAATTTTCTTTTTCACTCAAAACCCTATCACTAGGGTCGTAACCGCCATTAATATTTGAATGGTCGAAAATGCTCGAAACTTCCACCTATGATCTCTCTCAATCCACTAACTATTTCGTCTCGACCTCAACTACAAAGATGAAGAGCATATCGAGATCTATATTTTCAACGGTAATGATCAAGAATGGAGTGGTGGACCGTCGGCAAATTAGCTACAAACGGCCGGCGTTGGTATATGATTTTTGAGGCATAGAAGGCACCGAGCTCGATCGGCCTCTGGTCGATGGTAGTGCTTGGCTGGGGATTCGTCATGAGGGTCGTCGATCGATGTCACAATGCGCGATGGAGGAGTATAATTGACGGAAAGGTCGACGACCGATGGGTTTATTAACCCTGGAAATTGCGGACGAATGAAGAGGAAGAAAATGTTCGCGATCCAGATTTGATCAACCAGGAACGAATGGTGCAAATTTGATTAAGGCTAAAAATAAAAATTTGTAAATTATAATTTAAGTCATGTAAACTTTAAAAATGCGTAACTTCTTCATATGAGGTTGAAAATTGACGAAACAAGGTGCGTTGGGTACGTATTGATGAGCTCTACATTTTAGAGCTGGTTTGGAGTAGATTGGAGGTAGTGAAAATTTTGGATAAAATTAAATGCTTGTTTAATTTTATTCGTAATAAAACACTCCAACTTCTTTTGGCACCAAAGTGAGTACAACTCACTCTTTCCGTCTCGTTGATATTTTTATATAAGTGAGAATAAATTTATTTTATGATGATTGATGATTGTTTTGATGATATATGATATTATATATATATATATATTGATTGGTTTGGATATATTCTTGCCTATTGGTGCAGATGAGACCCTATACTTTTCCGTGTATGAGCGGATGATCTTTTGTGCCGCGTTTGCCTCGAAGCGGACATTGTACATATTTTTTCATATGTATATTTGTTTCAGGCAAAAGGTTGGAGGGATCCAACTGGATTCCTCACCAGTGTTAATTTTATTCATATATATTGTGATATATGCCGTTATCATATAATATATGGTGTTTTTGATGGCAAGATTGACATGATTGATGTGAATCACCTTATTTAGCATTTTTGCAACATTGGTCCATATTTTGGAATTTTAAAACAAATATTAAAATGATGATTTCAAATTATAAAGGCTGTTAAGTGATTTTTGAAGTTATATAAATTTTAATGTAAATTATTAAAAGAAGAAGTTTATTTAAATGTAATCAAAATGTGATTTTTGGAATATGGAGTTAACTATTTTGTAAAATAGTTTAAAGTGAGAATGTTGATTTATTATAAATGGTTTATATATAAAATTTATAAATTGATAGTTTATAAATAAAAATAATGGAATTATAAAGGAGTTTTTATAAGTGTTAAAATGAAGTTGTAAATGTGTCTTATAAGTGAATCAGATTTATAAATTTATGAAATTATAAAAAGAATGAATTTATAAATAAGAGATTTATAAATGAATTGACCTATAACTGGTTTTTGGCATATAAATGGGATATAAATGGAACTGGTTAACAAAAGAATTTTATAAGTGGAAGTTTTTATAAAATATAATTGTGATTTATAAACATGGTTTTATAAATCCAGAATCAACTTAATTTGATAAGTTAATTATGAAAGTTTATTAAAGGGATTATATTAACGATTTTGAAAAGTGAATAATTCTTTAAATTAAATAAAATTTTTGAAAAGTGATTTCTACGTGAAGTTAAAAGGTTTGACGATGATCAGATATTTCCGATCCTCTGGATTTTTCTGATTCTTCCCGGATTGTTTGGGAAGATCCTGAAAGGTGTTGGGTTAACCTTATTTCTGTTGTGAGATTTAGCCCAGAGAATGATTCTTTTTTCAGATTTATTTCGATGATCAGATGGACCTTAGATGACTATATTACATTCCGTCTGGGGATGCTCTAGTTCTTGATATGGATGGGGATTATGCGAGCGAGAATTCTGCCATACTAGCTGAATCTTCTTGGGATCGCTCCTTCATTTACTCTCCTGAAGTTATGGGTTACGACCCTAGTCTTGCTATCTGTTTCAGCCCCTATGCGGGTCGTTGTGGCAAGGACCCTTTGGTCTCTGTTTTCGTTGGTGACTCTTCCATTATGGAGGAGCCCTAGCTCACGAGGTTCTTTAGTTCTGTGACACGTCTGTCACATACCTGTGCTGTAATTTCCATTTTATTTAGTAGCTAAGGTGCTTTTACCTTACTCCTGTACTTCAACTTTTATTACGTTCGTAATAAAAAGTAGACGGTCCACTATAAAACCGGCTGACCTTGCAAAAAAAAAGGTTTGACGATGTTTTAAAATACGTTAAGTATCAAACGCATATATTTCAACATTCATGGTTGAAATAGATGCTTTCGAGACGTAAGGAAGGCATGGACTATAACACTATTGTTATAGTAAATGATTTTTGAAACAAAATGTTTTGTGTAGTATATGGGATTATGTATGTATCTAATTATCGAATCACTATGATAATGATTTTAGGTCGTCGTAACAATGTTTTACGCAACATTCGTTTTGACCTAAATAAATATGTTTAAGAGAATATTTTAATTAAAGAATAAAATATATACTTAATCGTGATTTAAGTATATGTAATATTTTCTAAGTGTTGGAAATAAATTGATTTGTGAATTACTTATTATTATATAAGTATATAGGAATATTTTCCAATATTGAAATATTGAAATGGGTTTTATAATATATCTTTTTTTAAAGATAATTTGAAGTGGATATTTGGGAAATGATTTAATTAATAAAAGATTAATTAAAGGGCCTAGTGATTGCTTATGGTGCTATTTTTTTTTTTTTGCTTTGATAGTCAAATAACCGACTATCAATTTTGGCCATTTTAGTTCCTCGACTTGATGTGGGAATTATTTAGTCGTACACTTAGCACATAGCCATATGTAAGGACCCAGTTATTCAGTCATTCGAATTTGGGATATTTAATTGATTTTAAATATTAAAAGGTGATTTTTTTAAGTTGAATAAATTATATTTCAAATATAGTGATTTATTTGGATGATTCAAATTTTAATTTAATATTTGAAATGCTGAAATAATTTGAATTTGACTTTAACGTGAATAAAAACAATTTATAAAGTTGTTTATATTCTATTTGGATTAGAATAGTGATAGTAAACATTAAAATTGATTTAAGAGTTAATTTACAGAAATTGCATATTTTAATATTTAATCAACATGTAAAAATAGCCATTTTTCACGCTGTCTCGGATTTCGATGAAACTAGTTTATTGGATCCATAAAGTTATATTATTGTAGGATTTCAAATTTCATGTCAATTGAATTTACGGTTTAGGCGTGACAAGCTAAAACGCATAGAAATTTATTTAAGTAAAATTTAATTAAAATAAGTCGATTCGAAAACCTATCTTCCAAATACGATCGAATTGGCTTCCAATATATGTTCCATTGTATTTGAAATAAGGGTAAAACATTATAAATGCAGGCGACATGCTTCGTTTGGAGTTCGGAAAATTTCCGGATGAATAGTGTCATGAAATTTTCTATATAAGGCCACAACATTTCACTTTTTCCACAAACCCTAATACATATAACCCTAGCCGCCACTTTGATATTAATGGAGAGAAACGCATGACATTCTCCCCTCAAAATCTCTCGATCCATCACCTATTTCCAAATGTTTCAACTACAATGTTGTGGAGCTTCACGAGCTCAACGTATCCAACGGTTGTGATCAACTGAAATGAAGCCAATAGGTGGAAATTTGATCATGAAGGTCATGCGTTCTTGTGCATTTTTCGAGGTGGAAGTAGGGTCGAGTTCAACATAGCTTCGGCTAAAGATGGTGCTCGTGAAGGGCTTCCAAACAATGGTCCCCGATCGTCGTCTCCATTAGTGTAGTAGCTGTGGCAATTAGGGTTAATTGGCGGCTAGGTGGGTTCTTGCGTGAATGATGAACATGAGGAAGAGAAGAAGTAGGGTGCGGCTCAGATCTGTAGGTGATGGGTCGTGCGGCCTAGATCATTTGTAGGCTAAATAAAATAAATAAAAAATTATAAATTTATTTATATAAATTCTTATAAACTTTGAAATGCTATAACTTCTTCATACGAGGTCTGTTTTTGACGAAATAAGTTGCGTTGGTTCTATATTGACTAGAATATATTTTAGAGCTAGTTTGGAGTAGATTAGGGCTAGTGAAATTTTGGGTAAAATTAAACGATTCGGAATAAAACACTACAACTGCTATTGGAACCAAAGTGTGTACAACTCACTCATTCTGTCCCGCTGGTATTTTTATATAAGGGAGAATTAATTTTATTTATGATGATTGATGATTTTTTGGACGGTATATGATATTATATATATATATATATATATATATATATTGATTGGTATTTGGATATATTCTTGCGTATTGGAGCAGATGAGACCCAATACATTTCCATGTATGAGCGGATGACCCTTTGTACGTGCATCTGCCTCGAAGCAGACATTGTACATATTTTCTAATATGAATATTTGTTATAGGTGCCAGGTTAAAGGGATCCAACTGGATTCCTCACTAGTATTGATTTTATTTACAGATATTTAGATATATGCTGTTATCATGTTATATATGATGTTTATATGCCGTGATTGATGTATTTAGTGCTGTTGCGGCATTGAGCCTATTTTTAGTAATTTAAAAATATTAAAGTAATGATTTAAATTAAAAAGGATTTTTCAAGTTATTTGAATATATATATATATATATATATATTTGAATTGTTAAATAAATGAATTTATATTTAAATAAATAAAAGATATAATTTTTAGGTTGTAAAAATTATGACTTTTATGAAATAAAAACAGAAGGTGATTTTTGAAACATGGAGTTAACAATTTTGTAAATAGTTTAAATTGAGAAATTTTGAATTATTATAAATGGTTTATATATAAACTTATAAAATTGAATTTTTATAAACCAAAAGTGATGGGATTAAAAGGAGTTTTGTAAATTCTAAAATAAAGTTATAAACGATCCTTAGGAGTAAATAAGATTTATAAATTTATGAATCGGTGAAGTTATAAAAAGAATGAATTTGTAAATAAGAGATTTATAAATGAATTAACTTATAAATGAACTTTGGAATGTAAATGAGACAAATAGAATTGGTAAATAAAGGAATTTTATAAATTGAAGTTTTTATAAAATAATAAATGCAATTTATAAACATTGTTTTATAAATCCGGAATTAACTTATTTTGATAAATTAAACATGGAAGCTTATTAAAGGAATTTCATCCATGATTTTGGATAGTGGATAATTCTTTAATAAATGTGTAGAAGTATCGAGTTTGGTTAGAGAATTGTATTCATGATTTTGGACAATGGATAATCCTTTAATGAATGTGTAGAAGTATCGAGTTTGGTTAGAGAATTGTATTCACGATTTTGAACAGTGAATAATATTTTAAATTAAATAAATGTTTTGGGAAGTGGTGTTTTAAATGGAGTTAAATGATTTGAAAATGTTGCTTAAAATGTGTTAAGTATCGAATACATAGATTTCAACATTCATTGTTGAAATAGACGTTTTCGAGAAGTAAGGAAATGATGGACTATAATATTGTTGTTATAGTAAATGATTTTCGAAGGAAGTGGTTTGTATAGTATATGAGATTTATATATCTATTTAATTTTTGAATCCCTATACTGATGATTTTAGGTTGTCGTAATGATGTTTTACACAATATTCATTTTTACCCAAATAAATATGTTTAAGAAAATGTTTTCCTTAAAAAATAAAATATATACTTAATCATTATTTAAGTATATGGAATATTTTATAAGTGTTGAAAATAAAGAGATTGGCAAATTACTTATTGTTAAATAAGTATATGGAAATGTTTTCCAAATGTTGAAATATTGAAATGGTTGGAGAATATATCTTTTTAAAGATGATTTGAAGTGAATGTGTGGCAAGTGATTTGATTAATAAAAGAGAAATTAAAAGAGCCAAGTGATTGCTTAGGGTGCTAAATATTTGTTTGTTTGTTTTGATAGTTAAACAACCGACTACCAAAATTTGGCCATCTTAATTCCTCGACTTGATGTAGGAATTATTTAGTCATACAGTACATAGCCTTCTATGTAGACTTGATTATCGTTTGTGTTAAGGATGTTGATTCATGTAGTGCAGAGTATTACTCCAATCTATCGAGCTTCCTTCTTGGTCGAATGATAGCAAGTTGAAAGTTGGAAACGTGATAAGCCCATGAGACTTAGTTTCAATGTGAAGTTGAGAAACACTATTGCGTTGTTGGTGCGAAGAGACTGGGATCAGATTTATCTGAAAACCATTTCGGACCAACATTTATAGGACGATTGTGCAAGTTGGTTGATCATATTAATGTTTAGGATTTTTATATTGAAGGACTGCTTGTTGATCGTTTAGGGTTAAAATCCTAATATACATGTAGTAGTATTGGTCTCTTCATTATGAAATATCCAATGCAAGGACTACTTTCTACTAGTGGTAGTAGCAGAGTGCCTTCGGTTTGTCCTGTTCCTCGACAACTTCTATGGACGTTTGTTTGACATTGCATTTCTAATATTGCGTACATTGGTTTTTACAGTCGTACGTCGAAGGTGGCGGAGAAGGCAACTTCTCTTAGCTTAACACCCTTCTTGAGACATATGAGCTTAAGGGTTTTGTTTTTGTGGAAGGCAATTAGTAGTCAATGGAAATGACAATGTAGCATTCAAAGTGATGTGATTTGTGATACGTGACTTATGAAAGGTAATCGATACCTCTTTGGCCTCCTCTCCAGAAAATGACTGAAACAGGGATAGAAGCATCAAGGCTAAAATGGGTCGCCCCCATTATGAGATGTCATCACTCTTCTAGATATATCTTTACATGCTATGACGTCATGTATCTGATTTTTTTGTGTATGCTCGTGGCCACGAACAAAAGGTCAGAAACGACCAGAGTAATGACATATTCGGTACTATCCAGGAAGAGGTAGGCCAGTCCTGTGTTGGTTTAGGCAACCAGCATTTGGACCCTAGGTACATCCCTCTAGAGGTGTACCGAGATTATGAAAAGGTAGTTCCTTTACCTAGTCATTTGTATGGAAGTCCAAAATCCAATATGTACCTGCCAATATGTATGTAAACCTATTACGCTGGAATTTAATAATGTAACAATTTCGGCTATTTAATTTATTATGTGTGCAATAGACTATTATAATATATAATGAGAATTTGATATGAGATGTTTTGGTTACCGTAAGGTAAAAATCTTGTCGGTATTTATTTGTGACTCAGTTTTACAGGATACCTTTTGTTTTGATAAAGCAAAAGTTTTGATAACTTTATAAAATCAGTTGAGATGTGTTTTCTCATGCTGGTTTACCAGACTAATCCGGGCTTTCCTCCATTTCAATGCCTGGGTATGACCGAGTATATTTACAGGCTCAGATTTGGTGCTTTTGGAGCTTCAACAAGCGAGCTAGAGATCTTCATGTCATATACACATATCTGTTTATTACTCCACTGCATTGCATTGTTGTTGTTGTTGTAAATTATTAGCAATCGTGAGGACAGGTTATTATAACTGTCCAAGCTGATGATTATTTATTGTGTACTCTGATATTGATTATGTATACTATAATTTCTCTTTGAAAAGATCATTGATCTATATTATATGCTATTCCAATGCGATATAAGATTCTCTATTGTTTTGGTTTTGCTTCTCTCTTCGTCTTCTCTTCTCTTCTTCTTTCTTCTAACTTTCTTCTCACCCTCTATTTTATTTCACATGATTATCTGCAATCGATGCACTTTGGTTCGAACATATGTGGTTTATTGTCAGATTTCGAGGGTGTCAGGTGCGGGTCGTCACACCATCTATGTAGGATTGGTTATCGTTTGTGTTGAGGATGTTGATTCGTATAGTGTGGAGTATTACTCCAATCTATCGAGCTTCCTTCTTGGCCGAATGATAGCAAGTTGAAAGTTGGAAACATGATAACTATGAGACTTAGTTTCTGTGTGAGGTTGAGAAATGCTTTTGCGTTGTTGGTGCGAAGAGACGGTGATCAGATTTATCTAAAAACCACTTCGGACCAATGTATATGCGTTGGATTGTGTAGGTTGTCTATGACATTGAGATTTAGTATTTTTATAGTGAAGCACAGCTTGTTGACCGTTTAGGGTTATAATCCCAATATACATCCAGTAGCAGCAGTTTCTTCATTATGAAATATCCATTGCAAGGGCTGTCGCTACTAATCCTAGGGATTTCCCGAGAGGATGTGGTAGGAAAGTACCTTCAATTTGTCCTGTTCCTGGAAAACTTGTATGGACGTTTGTCTGACATCGCATTTCAAAAGATTACGTACATTGGTTTTACAAACATACATCAGTAGTGGCCGAGAAGGCAACTTCTCATAGCTTAACATCCTCCTTGAGATGTATGAGCTTAAGGGTTTTATTTTTTTGGAAAGCAATTAGTAGTCAACGGAAATGTCCGTGTGGCATTCAAAGCGATGTGATATGTGAAAGGTAATCATTAACTCAGGCCCCATCAACCGAAAATGACCAAAACAGGGTTAGATGTGGCAAGGCTAAGTGGGTCATTCCCAATTAGGATATGATCATCCTCTTCTAGATATATCTTCTCTCATTGATGTTCAAGATGTAAATTATTTTGATTTGTATGCTATGAGGGCCTTCGGAAAGGTCGGTAACGACCGAGGGATGATATATTCGGTACTACCTAGTTATAGAGGTAGGCCGGTCTTGTGTTGGTAGAGGTTCCTTTATGATGTTCCTCGGTACATTCCTCTAGAGATGTAATGTAGGAAGGTAGTCCCTTACCTGGTCATTTGTATGGAAATCCAAACTCCACTACGAACTTGCGGTTTTATTTGTATCAGCGTAATAAATAGCCCTGAAATGCAATATGGGTGAACATTTCGGCTATGATTAATATTATTTGTATATTAGACTTGAATATAATATAAGAGGATTTGATATGAAATATTATGGTTATTGTGAGGTAAAAACATGTCCGTGTTTATGTGTGGGCGTGTCTTACGAGATACTTTTTTTTTGAAAGGAAAAGTTTGGCAATTTAATAAATTCAGTGGAGTGTGTTTATCACATTGGTCTACCAGACTGATCTGGGCATTCTTCCCTTTCAATGCTTGGGTCAGACCAAGTATATTTATAGGTTTAGATTTGGTGCTTTTGGAGCATCAGTAGGAGAGCTGGAGATCTTTGTTTTTGTATAAACATATCTGTTTATTATTCGATGCGTTGTTGTTGTTTGCATTATCAGCAATTGCAAGGTCAGGTTATTATAACTATCCAGGCTGATAACTAGTGACTGAATGTTGAACTCTGATTATGTATGTATATACAATTTCTGTTATGTAAAGATCATTGATATGATATTATATGTGTAACGACCCTGGATTCTTGGCCCCGTTTATTTTAATAAATGTTTAATCTAATTTAAATAAAATGTAAATTGATTATATTAAAACGATTATGATTTGGAAATACTGTCAATTTATTTATTTAAATTGTATTTTAAAATGGGAATTGGACTTTGGAGAGTTCAAAATAAAATCTTTTGATAATATTATAATAAAATTTATTTTATATAATTGAATTAAAACACTTTACTTTGTTTACCCCAGAAAAACATACATATGAATAATAATGTGTGAAATTTAAAATATACCTGTTTATAATATTTATCTCATAACATTAAATTAAATTACTTTGTTTTGGTTACCATGTGATGAAATATACATATGAATGAAAATGTTTAAATTAAAATCTAATTCTATTAATATAAAGTGTAAGTGAAACATGTGAATCTTATTTAATTATTGATAATTGAAACATAAATATAAATAAATAAGTAAACGAATCAATCTAAGTTTTATATTAATAGTCAAATATAAAACACAAATCAAAAAAAAATATAAATCAAAACAAGAAATAAGTAGTTAATACTTCCAATATCATTTTAAATTTGCAAGACCATAGAAAAAATATATAATATAATAAGTATAAAATGTAACTAAATCATATTGTACATAATTTAAATATTGATAATTAAGAATGAAATATAAATATAAATATAAATTAACCATCTTGAACATAACTTAAATATTGTTAGTCATAGTTAGAATACATAATAAATTTAAAAGCCAAGCCTACCTGCAAATATGAAATAGAGTAACACCAGTCATATAACTTACCTGCAAGTAAATATCTTTACATAATATCTGTAGACAGCAAATATTTTTATAAGTATACAACTAATTAGGATACAAGACAAGATTTTGTATACAAAACTAATTATCTTCAAAAACCAAGCTTCATCCACAAGCCTTTGACCTACAATGTTTATGTCAACAGAACAAATAATAATTATGTAAACTAAGTTTGAAACCAAAGTACTACATAATTTCTGCTTAAGCATAACATTATGTCAGCTCAAAATATTTTTTTAGATTGCTCATATCAAAACAAAAATGAGAAAAAGCCTAACTAGTTATTACCTACCTTGAGCTTCCAGTCTTTTTCTTATTTATATATGGATACAACTTGCCAATGTAGTTCGTTCAGCATATAACTATACCTGAGAAAATTTAAGTACCCAAACTCAAATTTATTCAAATCAGAAACAGAAGAAAACAAGAGTAGGTTCAAGATAATTTCAATACAGGTCAAAACTCATGACAGTTTCATGCTTCAGGTTCAAAGGCAGTAAATGTTCTTTATTCTGGAATTACGCAAAGTGAGTAAACTAAATTTTTAAAAAAGTTTAAGCCAATTTAAATAGTTCAAATTTATATGATGAATTGATTGTATATGCTTCAGTTTATATGTGTTGAGATGCACTGTGTTTTCTGTAAATTGGTACAGGGTTCATATTTGAATCATTAACTTAAAGATACTCTTATTTGATCATTGATAAACTTTGATTTCCTTAGCAAACAAGTTGTAAACTTAAACTATGATGTCTAAAGGGTAATTACAATCATTTCATCAAGTACTTCACTGTAGTATTGATATACAGGTAGAATAAGTGATCATTGATCATATTCGAATGTTGCAAAATGTTGATTCAAGATTTTATAATGAATCTATACTGCAAATCCTAATTTTTACAACAAAAATCAAGATTTTTAGATTGACATTTGAATAGTAGTTAGTAAATGGACAAAAATTGTATTTTTGCAAATTCCTAGTTACTGATTCAATTTAAATTGTTGGAATTTTTTTGGAGGTAGTTCGAGCATACAAGATGTTGGGAAAAATACTGAATAATTTTTCAGATTCCAGAATTTGTCGAATGAAGGCAAATTAGGGCTTGTGTTCTAGTTTTTTTCATGTCTGTAAAATAGTAGTGTTCGGCCTCATCGCGTGTTCGAGTTGATCGCGATTCTGGGAAGTGTTAGGGGAGAATGTGGACGAGGAATAGGCGAAGCATCTTCGCCTCCAATGGTCAGTGGTGGTAGGGGCGAAGCAATGTCTCAAGGTAGTTCGAGTTTAGTTCGTGCGTCAGGTGTTTTTTTCGAATTCGATCTGTTCGTGTTAATTTAAGTTCTGATTTCGAGGGATGGGCCGATTTGTGGGTTGTTGGAGGTGATGGAAGTGGTCGGAGTCGTGGCGAACCACCGTGCACGTGCACGGTGGCATTGGAGTCGGGTCTGCGTGTCATTGATCGGCTGTCTTCCTACTCGAGTCGTGCTCGTGCATTAATGGAATCGGCTTTGAGTTTATCGTGAGCGAGATGGGTAGCCTGATGCTATTGAACATGGTTTATTTTAAGTTTAAACTTTTAGCAAGCTTTCTGTAAAAAAAAAGGAAGTAGAAGAAGATGTATCGGGGGTGACGCGGGAAAGGTGGGTGGAACTCGAAGCAACACTCGAGTAAGAACAGGGAAGGTCTCGGGTTTTAGTAGGAAAGTCTCGGGTCTGTTGATTTTGGATCTGCTGTTTTCAGTGGAAATGTTTAACAAAATTAAGATAAAATTTAATACTAGTTTAATTATGAAATTAATGTTTTACAGTGTTTCAAATTCTTAGCTGCTATTTTAATTATGGAATTAATTTAAATTAAGTATTAGGTTAACTAATAATTAAGTTGTAGTTAATACTATAATTGATTATCAAAATTTAAAAGAAGACTTTTACATGTTTAATTGAGTTGAACATATAAGATAAATAAATTGTTTTAGCAAGAAATTTAGAACAATTACTTTTAAATCGTAATTAGCGATAGATTAATTATTTTGGGAAGTAATTGGGAGTAATCACTTTATAATCAGAGATCGAGTAAATAATTAAGAAAAGGGGTAAATTTGAAATTAATTATTTAAAGTCAATTTATGAGTGATTACTTGCTAATTAATCGATTAAACTAATTAGGAATAAATAAATGGTTAAGTAAGTAATTAGCAGTAATTAAATGGGTAATTAAGTTTGATTAATAATTAAGACTATTAATTAAATGATTAATTAAAGTAAATAACTGGGTTAAGAAGTAATTAAGTAATTGATAGTGTGAAATAAACAATTATGAAATTAAGACCTAAGAATTAATAAAGAAATCATTAATTAAACAATTTGAAATGAAATAGGAAATTAATTGTTAATTAATGATTAATTAAATAGAGTTAAGTGATTAACTCTCAAGTAACTAAATCTAAATTGAATTTATTACAAATAAGACTTAAAAATGACTGCTTGCGGAACTGTTATATCGAATATCTGATTGTGATATTTATTTGATGATATTCTGTGATGGTCTTTGATATGCTGTGATATATCTATGATGATTGTATATGTTTATCGGTGATAAATGTTATTTGAATTATATCATTGAATGTAAACTGTTAAGTTAATTAGACAACTTGGCCCTTAAAATGGCGTTTGGATTTCGATGAGACCGGGATCGGAAGAATCAAATTTGATTCTCCAAAAACCACATCGATCCAATTTAAACGTTAGGTCATGAATTCTGAAATGAAGATCGAGATGGTGTATTCAGAATGCAAGGATTATCGTCGTTGACTCTGAGGGTGATTCCAAAACGAGTGTGACGAGATAATGCCTTCGGTTTCGTTCGAACCCGGAACGAACTTGTATGGATTGAATGCTTTCAGCACATCGTCAGGCGGATGATGAGAATTCTAAGTGATATGTTCAATAAAGGTAATCGTAGCCTCAAGCCTCATCAACCGGGAATGGCTAAAACAGGGGAGATGCAGCAAGGTTAGGTGGGTCATGCCCAAGAAGGACAAGACATTTCCCCTGTCTAGATGTCCCTTTTTATTTCGGCTGTGTGGGCGGTTGCTACCTACAACCGCTGGGTTTATTTTTTTTGGGATTGTTCAGTAAGGAATGGTTCCGACCTTGTGTTGTAGGGGGTCAGGAGTGATCCTCGGTACAGTGATCTAGGCCCCGTACTGTGACGGGCGGTACCGCTGTGCCCTGCCATTGTTGGAAATCCATTTTCCCTACGAGACCCTACGGTTTTGATTTGTATTACCCACTTTTGTGGCTAGTAGCTGGAATTTAATGAATGTAACAATTTCGGCTATTTTCTATTTACTTGAAAACCTAGACACTATTATAATATCACTGGATTTCCTATGGAATGTTTTGGTTAGCGTAAGGTAAAAACTTACCCGTATTTATTTGTGGGGAGTCTTACGTGATACCTTTATTTTCAAATGTTTTCAAAGTTAAACAACTTTAAACCGTTTACTCATACCAGACCCATGTCTGACCCGGAGTTTATATTTTGTTTTTCATAAACTCTTGGGTATTCAAATTTTTATGAGTAGCCAAGCGATAGGTTTTGGACCTTGATTTTCTGGAGGAGCTTGGAGCAGGAGTTTCCCGACGTATGTAGATATCTACCTAGTTCCGCTGTATTAGTTGATGTGTACTGTACCTCTAATGTATATAGTGATAAATGTATGTATGGCTGTCATATGTGTTGATATTGTATAACTCTAATATATGTAAAAACTATCTAACAGTTATATGATATATTATATTTTGTTCCGTTCCGCTGTGAGATTCTGATGTTGTTGTTCTTTCTTTCTCTGTCTTTTCTATTTCTATCCCTTTCTTTCTTAATGATGATACGTCTTTCTGGTAGTAGAAGGGCGGGTCATTACACTTGGTATCAGAGCATGGTTGGTGATAACCTTGGCTCTGGTAGGAATTACTCATAGAATAGAGTTTGTAGAACTCTAGAATGAGTTTGAGTGTATTAATAGATATGAGCGCGTATTTGTTAGTGAATATAAAATTGTTTTTATATTGTGTTGACTTATCTGTTGAGTGTTTATGGATTCTGGTCGATGTGTGGTACGCCATTTCATCGATAGGGATTCCTAAACTCTTAAACAAGGTAGACCGACACAGTATTGTTTTTAAAGTAGGGTAAATGAAATATTTTTACCCAAAATTATATTTTGACATAAAAGAAATATTTTTCTGAAATTATAATATATATTTGGATGTTTGATTGTTAATACTATAATTGAAAAAAAAATTAAAATTTGAGTGGTTTATAACCAAATAAAATTGTCTAAGTATGATTTTAAATAAAAAGGGTAACAACAAAAATTTAATTAAAGCAGAATTTAAGTCCTGGAAATTTGAAAGGTGTTTAAATGAATTTAAACAAAAGGATTTGGGAAATTTAAAAATCTTAGGAATATTTGGAATGTTTTTTCCAAAGATTTGAAGGCAATAATGGAATATTGTTTTGGAAAGTATTGTTGAATGGAAATCGTTTTGGGTAGGAAATTGTGAAAGTAAGGAAGCACTGAACTCACTTCAGTCGCTGGAAAATAATCCTAATGATGATGGCCACATCATCAGTATTCATTTTCGAGTTTCTAAAGTGATGGATTGCTACCAGGATAATTGGTCAGGATATTGTTCGTACTTGTTGGGTATGCAAGTTGTTTTAAAAATTTCAAAGGGAAAAATTTGTTTTGGTGAAAACAAGTGTTTGGAATTCAAATTATTTATTGGAAATACCAAGTGGGTATGTGTAGTTATCATTTCAAAATGATTTTGGAAATGAAAACCGGGCAAATTGAATTATAAGAATTCTATTTAAATAATATGAAAAGTTTAAGTGAATCAACTATGGGACATAGAAAGTAAAGTTGTTATTAAATAGAAGAAATTAGGAATTTTAATCCCGGAATTAAAATTTAACTTAAGTAAATGAAACTAAGGAAACATATTGGAGCTTAACCTGAGATAAGTTAAATGGAATTGAAGTTTAAAATGAACTTAATTGGATATTAACCTGGAAGGGAAAATAATTGTAATGGCAAAATGAAATGTATAGCTTAAGATAGTAAGTGTTATATATATGTAATCTGGAATTGTGATTATAAGATGAAATGACCCAAATGAGTAATATAAGTTGTTAAGTAGATAAATAAGTTTTGAGCTCATATATTGAGAAATAAAATTTAAAGGAATGGTAAGTAGCTAAAATTTAACTGAAGTTGAGTTGGAATAAAACTGAATTTAAGTGAGTTCAATCGAGTTATAGATAATACTGAATGAAATAAAATTCTTAAGTAAATAAGTAAGTAATGAATTGAGTTAAAATTGCTGTGAGTGTAAACAAATCTAATTCAAGCATAAATTAAATGACTTTATAAATAAATTCAATAATGAATTGTTAATAAAAAAATTAAAATTTAAAAATGGATAAAGGAATAAACTAATCGAATAGATTAGTAAATAGTTGGGATTTGATTAAAGGAAAATCAAATCAAAAGATTTAAAAGGAAATTGGTGGAATAGAATAAACTTAAGTTATTGGGTGGAACAGTTTGGAGAAAATAAATGACTTAAATAAATTGTGAGATGGTTATTTAAAATATTGGTTTTTGAGTTTAATAAAATGGTTTGGAATCAAACTTTTTAAATAAAAGAAAATGCAATATAGAGATTGTGAATAAATTAATTGGGATGGAATCAAGTATAAATTGAGTTGGAAACAATTTAAGATTTGTCATAAAGCTTAAGTAATTATTTACTCACAATAGTATTGTCAAATTGCATAAGGAAAATGGGACATTCGAAGTAAATGAGATTAAATAAAATTTTATGAATTATTAGAAGCAAAATAAGATGATTTTGGATATGAGTTTGTTTTGCTTAAATAAATTATATATAAGCAAGTAAGTTATAAATCACTTTAATTAAAGGGAATGGTTTGAAAATTGATTGGAATTAATTGAGATAAGTGTTGAAAACCTTACATATGTGCTTATGGGAAATATGTAATGCTAAACAAATGGAGACTCTACCAAAACTTTTCAAAATTTTGGAAATTGAAAAAAAGAGAAACTTTAGCAACAAAACAATTTCAAATTTGAAAATTGGAAATAAATTAGGGAGTGAAACTAATTTAAAAATAATGATAGGAATCAGTTATAAATGAAAGATAGTCGATAAAATTCAATATTCAGAATTAAAGATAAATTGAATTCACAAGAAATTGGAAATTCAGATTTAAATAAGAAGATATAAAGGCTAAAGTGGTAGAGTAATAATATAAGAATATATATAATGCTTATAATAAACTTAAGAAATGAACGGTGGAATTCTTAAGTAAATTTGATATGGAGAAAATTTCCAAGCAGATAGAAATCAGAATAATGTGAATAAAAGAAATTGATATAGTTGATAATCAATGGATATAAATACGTAGGATGTACGTATACTATTTTATTCGCATAACAATTAGATCCAGATTCGAGCATAGAATTTCGAGATAGTTATATATCCATCCGAGTTAGGATTTTTCACTCGATTTTCGATGACGAACCAAGGATATGGATTTTGATTGGTTCTGGAAATTCTCTATCATAGTTGTGACTATGCAAGGAGAATGACAGTTTCTGATCAAGAAATCAGCTCTGAGTCCGTACTAGGAAGTCGGGTGGACGATACTAGTTCGAAAGTGAAATTGTGTGATCGAGCGAGCGATCGTATTTGATATTGCGTATGAATAGTTTATGTACATCGTACGGACTTGATTGAATAGAAATTGAAATTCTGTAAACAAGTCAATAAATTTGGAAAGAGTTAATACTATAGACTTCAGAATTGAATTGCCAGAGTGGATATCTGGAATTTATTGTGTATTCTGTATATCCCATCTTAGAAATTTGTTCATGATTCATTAGTTGTTAAACCAGCAATTCAGAAATTTAGAAGTTAAGTCGAATTTGACTATGGTCAGGAATCCAATTCGGATTGTTGATCATCGAGAAAACAACTTTCGATAATTTTAGGGAAGTTTATCCGGATTTGTGTTCGGATAACTAGTGTTGTTAGTTAAGATAGAATGTTTGGTTGTTTGCTAATGTATGAATGGTACTATGTTGAATGGTTGGTATAACAGCTTTTAAATATCTTTGTTTAAAATTTCGGGGACGAAATTCTTTTAAGGGGGAAGGAATGTAACGACCCTGGATTTTTGGCCCCTTTTATTTTAATAAATGTTTAATCTAATTTAAATAAAATGTAAATTGATCATATTAAAATGATTATGATTTGGAAATACTGTCAATTTATTTATTTAAATTGTATTTTAAAAGGGGAATTGGACTTTGGAGAGTTCAAAATAAAATATTTTGATAATATTATAATAAAATTTATTTTATATAATTGAATTAAAACACTTTACTTTGTTTACCCCGGATAAACATATATATGAATAATAATGTGTGAAATTTAAAATATATCTCTTTATAATATTTATCTTATACCATTAAATTAAATTACTTTTTTTTGGTTATCATGTGATGAAATATACATATGAATGAAAATGTTAAAATTAAAATCTAATTCTATTAATATAAAATATAAGTGAAACATGTGAATCTTATTTAATTATTGATAATTGAAACATAAATATAAATAAATAAGTAAACACATCAATCTAAGTTTAATATTAATAGTCAAATATAAAACACAAATCAAAATAAATATATAAATCAAAACAAGAAATAAGTAGTGAATACTTCCAATATCATTTTAAATTTGCAAGACCATAGAAAATATATATAATATAGTAAATATAAAATGTAACTAAATCATATTGTACATAATTCAAATATTGATAGTTAAGAATGATATATAAAAATAAATATAAATAAACCATCTTCAACATAACTTAAATATTGTTAGTCATAGTTTGAATACATAATAAATTTAAAAGCCAAGCCTACCTACAAATATGAAATAGAGTAACACCAGTCATATAACTTACCTACAATTAAATATCTTTACATAAATATCTATAGACAGCAAATATTTTTATAAGTATACAACTAATTAAGATACAAGACAAGATTTTGTATATAAAACTAATTATCTTCATAAACTAAGCTTCATCCACAAGCCTTTGACCTACAATGTTTATGTCAACAGAACAAATAATAATTATGTATACTAAGTTTGAAACCAAAGTACTACATAATTTCTGCTCAAGCATAACATTATGTCAGCTCAAAATATTTTTTTAGATTTGCTCATATCAAAACAAAAATGAGAAAAAGCCAAACTAGTTATTACTTACCTTGAGCTTCCAGTCTTTTTCTTATTTATATATGGATACAACTGGCCAATGTAGTTCGTTCAGCATATAACAATACCTGATAAAATTTAAGTACCCAAACTCAAATTTATTCAAATCAGAAACAGAAGAAAACAAGAGCAGGTTCAAGATAATTTCAATACAGGTCAAAACTCATGACAGTTTCATGCTTCAGGTTCAAAGGCGGTAAATGTTCTTTATTCTGGAATTACGCAAAGTGAGTAAACTAAATTTTTAAAAAAGTTTAAGCCAATTTAAATAGTTCAAATTTATCTGATAATTGATTGTATATGCTTCAGTTTGTATGTGTTGAGATGCACTGTGTTTTCTGTAAATTGGTACAGGGTTCATATTTGAATCATTAACTTAAGGATACTCTTATTTGATCATTGATAAACTTTGATTTCCTTAGCAAACAAGATGTAAACTTAAACTAAGATGTCTAAAGGGCAATTACAATCATTTCATCAAGCACTTCACTGTAGTATTGATATACATGTAGAATAAGTGATCATTGATCATATTCGAATGTTGCAAAATGTTAATTCAAGATTTTAAAATGAATCTATACTGCAAATCCTAATTTTTACAACAAAAATCAAGATTTTTAGATTGACATTTGAATAGAAGTTAGTAAATAGACAAAAATTGTATTTTTGCAAATTCCTATTTACCGATTCAATTTAAATTGTTGGAATTTGTTTTGGAGGTAGTTCGAGCATACAAGATGTTGGGAAAAATACTGAATAATTTTTCAGATTCTAGAATTCGTCGAATGAAGGCAAATTAGGGCTTTTGTTCTAGTTTTTTTCGTGTCTGTAAAATAGAAGTGTTCGGCCTCATCGCATGTTCGAGTTGATCGCGATTCTGGGAAGTGTTAGGGGAGAATGTGGACGAGGCATAGGTGAAGCATCTTCGCCTCCGATGGTCAGTGGTGGTAGGGGCGAAGCAATGTCTCAGGGTAGTTCGAGTTTTGTTCGTGCGTCAGGTGTTTTTTTCGAATTCGATCTGTTCGTGTTAATTTAAGCTCTTATTTCAAGGGATGGGCCGATTGGTGGGTTGTTGGAGGTGATGGAAGTAGCCGGAGTCATGGCGAACCACCGTGCACGTGCACGGTGGCGTTGGAGTCGGGTCTGTGTGTCACGGATCGGCTGTCTTCTTACTCGAGTCGTGCTCGTGTATTAATGGAATCGACTTCGAGTTTATCGTGAGCGAGATGGGTAGCCTGATGCTATTCAACATGGTTTATTTTAAGTTTAAACTTTTAGCAAGCTTTCTGTAAAAAAGTAGAAGAAGGAAGTAGAAGAAGATGTATCAGGGGTGACGCGGGAAAGGTGGGTGGAACTCGAAGCAACACTCGAGTAAGAACAGGGAAGGTCTCGGGTTTTAGTGGGAAAGTCTCGGGTCTGTTGGTTTTGGATCTGCTGTTTTCAGTGGAAATGTTTAACAAAATTGAGATAAAATTTAATACTAGTTTAATTATGAAATTAACGTTTTACAGTGTTTCAAACTCTTAGCTACTATTTTAATTATGGAATTAATTTAAATTAAGTATTAGGTTAACTAATAATTAAGTTGTAGTTAATACTATAATTGATTATCAAAATTTAAAAGAAGACCTTTACATGTTTAAATGGGTTGAACGTATAAGATAAATAAATTGTTTTAGAAAGAAATTTAGAACAATTACTTTTAAATCATAATTAGCGATAGATTAATTATTTTGGGAAGTGATTGGGAGTAATCACTTTATAATCAGAGATCGAGTAAATAATTAAGAAAAGGGGTAAATTTGAAATTAATTATTTAAAGTCAATTTATGAATGATTACTAGCTAATTAATCGAGTAAAGTAATTAGGGATAAATAAATGGTTAAGTAAGTAATTAGCAGTAATTAAATGGGCAATTAAGTTTGATTAATAATTAAGCCTACTAATTAAATGATTAATTAAAGTAAATAACTGGGTTAAGAAGTAATTAAGTAATTGATAGTGTGAAATAAACAATTATGAATTTAAGACCTAAGAATTAATAAAGAAATCATTAATTAAACAATTTGAAATGAAATAGGAAATTAATTGTTAATTAATGATTAATTAAATAGAGTTAAGTGATTAACTCTCAAGTAATTAAATCTAAATTGAATTTATTACAAATAGGACTTAAAAATGACTGCTTGCGGAATTGTTATATCGAATATCTGATTGTGATATTTATTTGATGATATTCTGTGATGCTCTCTATATGCTGTGATATATCTATGATGATTGTATATGTTTATCGGTGATAAATGTTATTTGAATTATATCATTGAATGTAAACTGTTAAGTTAATTAGACAACTTGGCCCTTAAATTGGCGTTTGGATTTCGATGAGACCGGGATCGGAAGAATCAAATTTGATTCTCCGAAAACCACATCGATCCAATTTAAACGTTTTGTCGTGAATTCTTAATTGAAGATCGATACGGTGTATTCAGAATGCAAGGATTATCGTCGTTGACTCTGAGGGTGATTCCAAAACGAGTGTGACGAGATAATGCCTTCGGTTTCGTTCGAACCCGGAATGAACTTGTATGGATTGAATGCTTTCAGCACATCGTCAGGCGGACGACGAGCATTCTAAGTGATATGTTCAATAAAGGTAATCGTAGCCTCAAGCCTCATCAACCGGGAATGGCTAAAACAGGGGAGATGTAGCAAGGTTAGGTGGGTCATGCCCAAGAAGGACAAGATATTTCCCCTGTCTAGATGTCCCTTTTTATTTCGGCTGTGTGGGCGGTTGCTAGCTACAACCACGGGGTTTATCTTGTTTGGGACTGTTCAGTAAGGAATGGTTCCGGCCATGTGTTGTAGGGGGTCAGGAGTGATCCTTGGTACGGTGATCTAGGCCCCGTACTGTGACGGGAGGTACCCCAGTAGCCTTGCCATTGTTGGAAATCCATTTTCCCTACGAGACCCTACGGTTTTGATTTGTATTACCCACTTTTGTGGCTAGTAGCTGGAATTTAATAAATGTAACAATTTCGGCTATTTTCTATTTACTTGAAAACCCTAAACACTATTATAATATCACTGGATTTCCTATGGAATGTTTTGGTTAACGTAAGGTAAAAACTTACCCGTATTTATTTGTGGGGAGTCTTACGTGATACCTTTATTTTCAAATGTTTTCAAAGTTATACAACTTTAAACCGTTTACTCATACCAGACCCATGTCTGACCCAGAGTTTATATTTTGTTTTTCATAAACTCTTGGGTATTCAAATTTTTATGAGTAGCCAAGCGATAGGTTTTGGACCTTGATTTTCTGGAGGAGCTTGGAGCAGGAGTTTCCAGACGTATGTAGATATCTACCTAGTTCCGCTGTATTAGTTGATGTGTACTGTACCTCTAATGTATATAGTGATAAATGTATGTATGGCTGTCATATGTATTGATATTGTATAACTCTGATATATGTAAAAACTATGTAACAGTTATATGATATATTATATTTTGTTCCGTTCCGCTGTGAGATTCTGATGTTGTTGTTCTTTCTTTCTCTTTCTTTTCTATTTCTATCCCTTTCTTTCTTAATGATGATACGTCTTTCTGGTAGTAGAAGGGCGGGTCATCACAATATGTTATTCCGCTATGATGTGAGATTCTGCAATTTTTTGTTTGTTTTCTCTTCGCTTATTATTCTCTATTCTCTTTTCTTCTTCTCTCTTCTTTTCTTTCTCATGACTTTCCATCAGTCTGTGATTATTAGGTCGCACAGATATTAGTTTATTATCGATTCAAAGGGTACGGATTTGTGGGTTGTCACACGTGGTATCAGAGCTTAGATTTAGTATATTCCTAGACTTTGATGTGTACTCGGTGTAAGTAAGGTCCGTAGCACCCTAGATTGAGTTTGAGCGTATTATATATATGAGCGCATATTTGTTAGTGATTATAAAAATGTTTTATATTGTGTTACTTATCCATTGAGTTAATTATGAATTCTGGTCAGTATGTGGGACGCCATGTTATCGATAGGGATTTCTAAACACTTAAACGAGGCAAGTCGACATAGTATTATTTTATTAAAATTGGGTAAATAAAATAATTTTACCTTGATTATATTTTATATATAATGGAAACAATTTTTTTCAGAAATTATTAAAGTGTATATAAATTGATTGTTTGGTTGTTTGAAAATGTAAATATATATCAGTTAATAAAAACTGGTTGAATAATCTAAATAAAAACAACAATTGTAGAAGAATAAATTATATAAGCAAGTGAATTATATAGTATGGATTTATAATTAATATGATTTATAATTATGAAATAATCTTATATATAAGAAATGAAACAACATGAGTATATTTATAAAAATGAGTTGTAAAAAAATGAATATAAACTAAGAATTTGAGAATTTGAATCCGTTTATTTTGAAAGTTATTTTTCAATGTTAAAGAGATTATATTATTATAAATCTAAATAAGATAAATAAATTTGGAACGAATATTGTATAAGTGAAGTAAAATAGTGAAATTATATAAGTAAAAGATTTATAAATGTGATTTATAAATATAAAAAAGGATTTTTAAAAGAAAATAAAGCACTGAATTAAATACTGTTGCTGGGAAATAATAAGGGTGATGACTGCAGCATCGTCAGTATCATTTTCGAGTTTTTGTGCGATTGATATAAATTCAAAATTTATGTTTTGTCGTGATAAAAAAATTTGATTTTAAAATCCAGTTGAAATAGATACATATAAATGAAATGAGTTTGGATTTGTAACATGAGATAACAAATTTAACTTAGTAAAGTTATAGAAATTTGAGTTAGCATAATAAAATATACGATTTGAGATTTAACTAAAGGAAAGTTAAATAAAGTGAATGAGATCTAAAATTGATTAAATAAATTATTGAAATGGAAATTTCAACGTAAGTGGTAAGTGATTGAATGAATATGAATTTGGGCTATATAATGAAATTCAACTTTAATTGTAAAAGGAATTAGTGAATAAACATGGATTAGAAAATGTTGTTAAGAATGGAATAAAACTTAAGTTAAGAAGTGATGATAAAATTTACATTGGAAGTGTTGTATAAAAATATGAATATAGTGAATACTAGAATTCAATCCAAATCGAACATTAAAACCAGCTGAAATTAAAAGAGTTAAACCAAATTGTATTAATAAAACTGGAAGTGAAATAGTTGAATTCAAATTGATAGTAAGTGAATCTAAATAGAATTGAATTTGATTTAATTTAGAAGTGAACAAACCCGAATGTAAATTAGTGAATGTAAACTAATTGAATTTGAATAAATGAATATTAGAAAATCCAATGTTAATGAATCAAATATGAATAAATTGAAAAACAATTTGTTTAATATTAACTAGAATTGAATGTATATTGATTTAGTTATGGATTGATTGGACAGATATAGGTTTGTTGGATGTTAGTTAGGTGATAGTTGTTGATGGTTGAATTTGTTTCTTTTGATAGCACTTGTTATGTTAGCATATATAGTTGTTGTATTGGTATAAGTTGTATATTGATAATACTTTCTAGATATATGTTTCTCATTTGTTGTTGAGTGTTTAGCAGGTGCAGATGGCATATGCTTCGCATTTGGAGTTCGCTTTCGTGCTCTATTAGCTGTTTATGCTCGCTAATAATATGTAAGGTACATATCTCGGATTACATATCATACTTTTATATTTTTTTCTAAGGGATGCCTCATCACTGAGATGAGATTTATATTTATGATATATAGTTGTGTACGATCGAACCACGCACAGGAGACGTTGGCGAAATTTTTAGAAAATTTAAGATGTTAGATTTTTTTTTTGGGAATTTTGGAAAATAATTTATAACAAATTTTTTGATTCTGAGTTAATAGTTAAAGAATAAAAGTTGGTTTTGAAAAGATAACTATGAATGGATTCGAAAACATAGAGAAGTTTTATAAGAAGTTTAACTAGATGATTTGGAAAAAAGTTAAAATGTATTTGATATCTAGTTTGAACGAGTTGTTTTGAAAAGTTAATGGATTTTATAGCCTTTTCTTACTTGGTAATTTCGAGGACGGAATTCTTTTAAGTAGAGGAGAATGTAACAAACTAGAATTTCAGTCATTTGAAATTCATATATTTAATTGATTTTAAATATTCACAAGTTAATTTTATAAGTTCAATAACTTATATTTAAAATATAATAATTTAATTGGATAATTAAATTGTTAATTTAATATTTGAAATTGTAGAAATAATTTTATTTTGAATTTAATGTGAATAAAAATGATTTATAAAGTTGAATTAAATTCTATTTGAATTAGAATGATGCTAGAGAACTTTTGAAACCGAATTGAAAGTTAATTTATTAAAATTGAATATTTTAACATTTATAACGTGTAAAATAGTCATTTTTGATACGGTCTCGGATTTCGACAAAACTAGTTTCATTGGATCCATAATGTTATATTATTATAGGATTTCAAATTTCATGTCAATCAGATATACGTTTTAGTCGTGGGAAGCGGAAATGCGTAGAAATTTATTTAAGTGAATTTTAATATAAAATAAGTTGATTTGAAAACCAATCTTCCAAATACGATGGAATTGGCTTCTGATATATATTCCGTTATGTTCGAAATTAGGGTAAAACATTATAAACGCCAGGCAGCATGCTTCGATTGGAGTTCGAAAAATTTTCGGATCAATAGTGTCGCGAAATTTTCTATAAAAGGACTTCATAATTTTCTTTTTCACTCAAAACCCTAGCCCTAGGGTTACAGCCGCCATTAACATTTGAATGGCCGAAAATGCTCGAAACTTCCCCCTCTGATCTCTCTCAATCCACAAACTATTTCGTCTTGACCTCAACTAGAAAGATGAAAAGCATATCGAGATCTATATCTTCAACAATTATAATCAATAATGGAGTGGTGGATCATCGACAAATTAGCCACAAATGGCCAGCGTTGGCGTACGATTTTCGAGGCATGGGAGGCACCAAGCTCGACCGGTCTCAGGTTGCTGGTAGTGCTCGGTTGAGGCATCGTCGTGAGGGTCGTTGATCGATGTCATGATGCGCGAGGGGGGGGTATAATTTGAGGGAAGATTGGCGGCCGATGGGTTCTTAACCCAGGAAGATGCGTGCGAATGAAGAGAAAGAAAAAGGGGCGGTCCTGATTTGATCAAGCAGGAACGAACGGTGCAAATTTTATTAAGGATAAAAATAAAAATTTGTAAATTATATTTAAATCCTGTAAACATTAAAAAAGTGTAACTTCTTCATACGAGGTCGAAAATTGACGAAACAAGTTGCATTGGGTCTGTATTGACGAGCATTATATTTTAAAGCTGGTTTGGAGTTGATTGGAGCTAGTGATTTTTTGGGTAAAATTAAACGCCTGTTTAATTTTATTTGGAATAAAACACTACAACTGCTATTGGAACCAAAGTGAGTACTGCTCACTCTTTCTGTCTCGCTGATATTTTTATATTAGGGAGAATACATTTATTTTATGATGGTTGATGATTTTTAGATGATAATATATATATATATGTATATATATATATATGTATATATATATATATATATATATTGGTTTAGATATACTCCTGCCTGTTGGAGCAGATGAGACTCTATACATTCCCTCGTTTGAACGGATAACCTTTTGTACACGCATCTGCCACGAAGCGAACATTGTACATATTTTCTCATATGTATATTTTTCGCTATTGATAGGTTGGAGGGATCCAACTGGATTCCTCAATAGTATTGATTTTATTTACAGATATTGTGATATATGCTGTTATCATATGATATGCGTTGTTTTGGATGCCAGGATTGATATGATTGATGTGAATCACCTTTTTTAACATTTTTGCAACATTGGCCCATATTTTGGAATTTTAAAAAATATAATAAAATGATAATTTCAAATTAAAAAGGCCGTTTAAGTGATTTTTGAAGTTATATAAGATTTAATAATAAGTTGTAAATTATTAAAAGAAGAAGTTTATTTAGATGTAATCAAAATGTGATTTTTGGAATATGGAGTTAACTATTTTGTAAAATAGTCTAAAATGAGAATGTTGGTTTATTATAAATGGTTTATATATAAGTTTTATATAATTAATATTTTACAAATAAAAATAGTGGAATTATAAAGGAGTTTTTATAAGTGTTAAAATGAAGTTAGAAATGGATCTTATAAGTGAATAAGATTTATAAATTTATGAGGTTATAAAAAGAATGAATTTGTAAATAAGAGATTTATAAGTGAATTAACTTATAATTAGATTTTGGTATATAAATGGGATATAAATGGAATTGGTTAATAAAATAATTTTATAAGTGGAAGTTTTTATAAAATGTGATTTATAAATATTGTTTTATAAATCCGAAATCAATTAAATTTGATAAGTTAATTATGAAAGTTTATTAAAGGAATTTATTCACGATTTTGGACAGTGAATAATCCTTTAAATTAAATAAATGTATTGAAAAGTGATTTCTAAATGAAGTTAAAAGGTTTGAAGATGTTTTAAAATGTGTTAAGTATCAAATACATAGATTTC
Source organism: Allium cepa (assembly GCA_030765085.1). Taxonomy (NCBI): domain Eukaryota; kingdom Viridiplantae; phylum Streptophyta; class Magnoliopsida; order Asparagales; family Amaryllidaceae; genus Allium; species Allium cepa. The sequence continues at coordinate 155,546,474 of CM060946.1, read as the reverse complement.
AACATTCATTGTTGAAATAGACGTTTTCGAGAAGTAAGGAAGGCCTGGACTATAACACAGTTGTTATAGTAAATGATTTTCTAAACAAGATGTTTTGTATAACATGTGGGATTTACGTTATATCTAATTATCAAATCCCCATACTAATGATTTTTGGTTGTTGTAACGATATTTTATGCAACATTCATTTTAGCCCAAATAAATATGTTTAAGAGAATGTTTTCCTTAAACAATAAAATATATACTTAATCATGATTTAAGTATATGTAATATTTTCTAAGTGTTAAGAATAAATCGATTTGTGAATTACTTATTATTATATAAGTATATGGAAATGTTTTCCAATATTGAAATATTGAAATGGGTTTGAGAATATATCTTTTTTTAAAGATAATTTGAAGTGAATTTTTGAGAAAATGATTTAGTTAATAAAAGATTAATTAAAGGGCCTAGTGATTGCTTGTGGTGCTAAATATTTGTTGTTTGCTTTGATAGTTAAATATCCTACTATCAAATTTGGTCATTTTAGTTCCTCGACTTGATGTGGGAACTATTTAGTCGTACATTAGTACGTAGCAATCTGTGTGGGATTGGTTATCGTTTGTGTTGAGTATGTTGATTCGTATAGTGTGGAGTATTACTCCAATCTATCGAGCTTCCTTCTTGATCGAAGGATAACAAGTTGAAAGTTGGAAATGTGATAATTCTATGAGACTTAATTTGTGTCTGAGGTTGAGAAACGCTTTTGCGTTGTTGGTGCGAAGAGACCGGGATCAAACTTATCTAAAAACCACTTCGAACCAATGTATATGCGTTCGATTGTGCTTGTTGTCGATTGTATTGAGATTTAGGATTTTCATAGTGAAGGATGCTTGTGGATCGTTTGGGGTTAAAATCCCAATATACATCCAGTAGTAGTAGTCTCTTCATTATGAAATATCCATTGCAAGGGCTGTCGCTACTAATCCTAAGGATTTCCTAACAGGATGTGGTAGGAAAGTACCTTCGGTTTGTGTTGTTCTTGGACAACTTGTATGGACATTTGTCTGACATTGCATTTCTAAAGATTACGTACATTGTTTTTTACAAATGTATAGTAGTGGTGGCGGAGAAGGCAACTTCTCTTAGCTTAACACCCTCCTTGAGACGTACAAGCTCAAGGTTTCTATTTTTGTATAAGGCAATTAGTAGTCAATGGAAATGGCCGTGTGACATTGAAAGTGATGTGATATGTGATATGTGAAAGGTAATCATCACCTCAGGCCTCATGTAACGATCTCGTTTTTAAGCCAAATTTAATTTGGTAATTAATATATCTTTTAGAATTAATTTGTGAATTAATTTTAATTTTTTCCAAAACAAATAAGATATGTGTTTATATATATATATATATATATATATATATATATATATATATATATATATATTCTAAATAGAATTTTGATTTGAAATTCAAAAATAAATATCTTAAAAATAAATTAGATTTAAAACTCTATATTTAAAAATAAACTAATATATATATATATGTTTATTTATTAATGTATAATTAGATTTTAAAACATTTTCTTTAAAGTTACAAAAATATAAATAAAAGGAAATGTATTTATTAAAATTGAAAATTAAATAGAAACGTATTAAAACATAATAACATGCAAAAAGACAAGTGTGACCATTTTAACATGATATTGAACAAGTGTCATTAGTTCATTCCACTTTTAAAAATAATAAAACATTCCTATATAAACATCTCTACTCTCTCATTTTTTTTCTATCTTTCATTTTCAAACAAAAACCTGAGAATCTAAAAAACCATAGAAAAGAGAACAACAACCTCTTGTAATCTAAAACCTGAAGCATAGAAAAGATCAACAATCAAGCAACTCAAATATTAAATAAAGATCAATTCATCTCAAACAAAGTAGATCATATGAAACAATTTCCAGTTTTCAAATCATTTCCAGGCTTCTCTGTTTCAAAAACCTGTGTGTAAACTAACAATTTAAAATCTTAAACCTGTTAAATCTTGATTGCAAATGATAAAAACTTGAAGTATGTTGTAAAAAAATGTTTATACAGATGTAAATATGCCTGCATGTCTGTGTACTTTGTGTGCATGTCTGGGAACAGGCAAATATGCCTCTGTTCTAGATTACAGGTTTCAAAACCTATTCAAATTCAAAATCTCATCCCCTAATTCTTTTTAGGCTTGTATATTTGAACAAAATAGGTTTGAATAAACAAGATCTTAATTTTAAAAATATTTCCAAGTGAATGTATTAGGTAATTATTTAGAAAATAAGAAATTACAGTGGAAATAAATTCATGTCAGAAAATCAGCTGTTAAAATTTCATGTTTTGATTTTATAATCTGATTCGTACTTAGAAATGATGATTTTAATAATAATATCATGATTTTTAAGTTTGTATTCGTGGAGAATTTGCGAGATGAATGGGAAAATGAATATTGTCGATTTCTGGTGGTCGCGAGGTTCTGTAGCCTCGCAGTTTTGGCCAGAGGAAGGTCGAGGGTCGGCGGTCTCGAGAAAAATAATTTCACATTTTTCTGATCATCGTGGTGGCGTGTCGCGGCATAGTAGGGTTTAAGGAGTTATCTTGGTCGTCGTCGGAATCCAGGCTAATGCGTCATCGACGATGCATCGGGATGGATCGGAACAAGGAAGATATGAGCGTGGTTCTACGGCGAAGCTATGGTCTAAGTTTCAGATTTTCTGGTGGTCAGTGGTAGGAGATTACCCTATGTGACGAGTTGCTCCAGTAATTTAACTAAGATCTGAATGTATCCACATGTTTTATATTAAGCGCTCATTATTCGGACAGGCCGGGGGAGGGCATTAAGTCGAAAACCCATTCTGAATAATGATACAATGGAATGGAATTGCATTTGAAGACGGTGGTGAAGACCGAGTATTTTCGAGAATGAAATGATCGCCTGTTGATTGTCGCTGCACCAAGTTGCTCCGGTATAGAGATTACCCTATGTGACGGGGAGCCTAGACGAGAGTGGGGATATCTGGATTTGCAAGGACTTCTTTCCTTAATTGGACAAAGTGCCTTCGGTTTCATTCAGACCTAGGATGGACTTGTATGGATGTATGTCTGATATTACACTTCGAGATATAAAGCTCGTTTCTATCAAATACATTTCTATTTGGTGGCGGAGAATTTATTCTCTTATCTCAACACCCTTCTTTGAGACGTACAAGCTCAGGAGTTATGTAGTTGATCGTTATTAGTGATATATTCCCAATTTGGTAATGTGGCATGCTAAGTGTTGAGCATTGATTGATCAAAGCATGGCTTTTGTGTAAAGTGTAGCTTTGTAGGACGAGACTTCATTGAACCTCACACCTTAGGAAACGGTCGAAACAGGAAGGATGCGGAAAGGTTAAGGGGTTTGCGACCCTAAGGGTATGTTCATTTCCTTCTGGATAAAAAGTGGTATTCTAGCACGGAGCCCAGATATTTTACTTATATCGTTGTTGCAATTTGAGGCGCCTCGATAACGTTCGGTTACGACCGGGGATGGCATACTAGTGACAGTTAGTTACATAATTATAGAGGTAACCCGGCCTTGTGTTGGCAGAGATCCGATTAGGTTCTCGGGACGTCCTTCCAGAGGCGCACCCATTCGGATAAAGAAACTTCCTTATCCTTGGCCATTTGTTGGAATCCAAAAAATTAATACGAGCCCTTTATGATTTCAGTTGTATAACATGCCATTTAACATAGTAGCTATAATAGGCATATTGTAATGGTATGTATGCTGGCTAAGATTAATATTATACTTGCAAAATGTTTTTTTTCCACACTATGCATTACAAATAATATCAAAAGGATTTTCGCGTATCAAGCATGTTTGACTACTATAAGGAGAAAACTCCCCCATGTGTGCGATTGCATTTGAGTGTGTGCCGGGAGACCTTATGGTAGTTTCATTTTCCAAAAAAGCATGAACGGATTTTTTTTGTGCACAAATAACTGTTTCTATGTTTCTCACACCAGTCCCATGACTTACTTGAATTTTATTGTTCCCTTTGCTAAAATCTGGGTGCCCCTAGTTTTCCACACGGGCAGCCTAGATTCAGGTTATCAGTAGGTTTTGGAGCTAAGTTGGAAAGTAGATGTGGGTTTGGAAGCTTTTGGTTTTGAGCTTTTTGGTTTGGACTTTGGAGCTTTGGAAATGAAGATGCAGTTTGATGTACTCTCTTGGAAGACCCTGTTGATGCTATTTTTCCGCTGTTATGTTATTTTTCCGCTGTTGTGCATATATTTTGGCTCTGTTGATGTTGGTCACTTGTTGTAAAATGATTGTAATCCATGAAGTGTATCAATGAAAGTTATCTTGTTTCCATTGTGCTGTTATCATCTAATTTGTTATAGCTCCAACGAACCAGACTCCAACATTTGAATCTCCGACATTTGAACACGAGTGATGTATTGCATGTCGATTTTAAAAGGTTGAAATGCGGGTCGTCTCATTTAGTTTCATAGATTTATTGGAGAAATGATTTATACGACCTAGTCGTTCCAGTTGGGTTTCAGCTGTAGTATTTGTAGCCACGTCCGATGGATCTTTGAGATTGTGCGTAGATTATCATAATCTTAATAAGTTAACCCTTTAGAATAAATTTCCTTTGCCCCGAATCAATGACCTGTTCGATCATTTGCATGGTTCTCGATTCTTTACCAAGATGGACCTAGCCCAAGGATTCGATCAGCTGAGAATTGTGGAAAATTGTATTCGTTTGACAGCTTTTAAGGATCCCGATACATTCTACGAATGGTTAGTTATGCCTTTCGAACTAACCAATGCCCCTGCATATTTCTTAGACCTGATGACCCAAGTATTTTGTAAAGTATTGAATAACTTCGCTCTCGTATTTATTAATGATATTCTGATTTATTCCAAAACTGAAAAAAAAGCATGCAGAATTCCTATCACAAATGTAGGATAGATATGTCGGTTTGATCTGGTAAGCCATTTCTCTAACTTTTTATGTGTTCATATTTTCTTTGTTTGTCTCCCGTCTATCTAATTTCGAGGATGGAATTTTATGAAGGGGGAATTTGTAACGATCCCCTTTTTAAGACAAATTTAATTAGTAATTAATATAATTTTTAGAATTAATTTGGGAATTAATTTGAATTTTTTCCAAAAAAATAAGATATGTGTTTGTTTATATATGTGTGTATATATATATATAGATTATAAATAAAATTTTGATTTGAAATTTAAAAATAAATATCTTAAAAATAAATTATATTTAAAACTCTATATTTAAAAAAAACTAATATATACACACACACTTTATTTATTAATGTATAATTAGATTTTAAAATATTTTCTTTAAAAGTTATAAAAATATAAATAAAAAGAAATGTATTGATTAAAATCGAAAATTAAATAAAAACATATTAAAACATAATAACATGCAAAAAGACAAGCGTAACCATTTTAGCATGATAATGAACAAGTGTCATTAGTTCTTCCCATTTTTAAAAATAATAAAACATTCTTATATAAGCATCTCTACTTCTATATTCTCTCATTTTTTTTTTCTATCTTTCATTTTCAAACAAAAATCTGAGAAACTAAAAAACCAGAGAAAAGAAAAGAACAACCTATTGCAATTCTAAAACCTGAAGCTATGGAAAAGAACAACAATCAAGCAAATCAAATATCAAGAAAAGTTCAATTCATCTCGAACAAAGCAAATCATCTCAAACAATTTCCAATTTTCAAATCATTTCCAGGCTTCTCTATTTCGAAAACCTGTGAGTAAACTAACACTTTAAAATCTTGATTGCATATGATAAAAAATTGAAGTATGTTGTAAAAAAATGTTTGTATAGATGTAAATAAGCCTGCATGTTTGTGTACTTTGTGTGCCTGTCTGAGAACAGGCAAATATGCCTCTGTTCTAGATTACAGGTTTCAAAACCTATTCAAAATTAAAAATCTCATCCCCTAATTCTTTTTAGGCTTAGATGTTTGAACAAAATAGATACGAATAAACAAGATCTTAATTTTAAAAATATTTCCAAGTGAATATATTGGGTAATTGAGAAAACAAAAAATTACAGTGGAAATAAATTCAAGTCAGAAAAACAACTATTGAAATTTCACGTTTTGATTTTATAATCTGATTTTACTTAGAAATGATGATTTTTAAAATAATATCATGATTTTTAAGTTTGTATTGGTGGACAATTTGCGAGATGAACGGGAAAAGGAATTTCATTGATTTCTGGTGGTCGCGAGGTTCTGTAGCCTCGGGGTTGTGGCAAGAGGAAGGTCGAGGGTCGGCGGTCTTGAGAAAAATGATGTCATATTTTTCTGATCATCGTGGTGGCATGTTGGCGGCATAGTAGGGTTTAAGGACCTGTCTTGGTCGTCGTTGGAATTCAGGCTAACACATCGTCGACGATGCATCGGGATGGATCAGAACAAGAGGATAGGAGCGTGGTTCTACGGTGAGGCTATGGTCAGAGTTTCAAATTTTCTAGTGGTCGGAGGTAGGCGATACGTGGTGGGAAAGGCGATCTGTTTTGTTTTCTGGCATTCGATTTCATTCGTTTTCAATTCAGGGGTCGCTATGACTTTTGGGTGGATAGAACGAGAAGATAGGTGGACGTTGACTCGGTGGTGCTATCGTTGATGGTCGGCGTTGCTCCAACGCCGTGTGCACGTGCACGGTGCATTAGATATTAGTGATGTTTTTAGGTTGCTATAGGAATAGAGAAGAGGAAGGGAGAGTATAAGAGATAGCTTGGGTTTTTACTCAGTAGGATGAAGTTTTGGCTTGAGGAAGGTACCGTGTGATTTGAATGTGTTTTATAATAGGTTATAAAATTTAAGCAAAATAAAGTTAAAAAGAAAAGAGAAAGGATTTCTTGGGTTGGGCTCGTGTAGGTGCAGGTGGTGACTCGGGTTTGTACTCAGGGTTGTCACGGGTCGGGCTCGCGAGTGTTTTAACTGTACAATATTTTAAATTTTAAAACAAGATAAAGTTTTAAAAAGAAAAAAAGTAAAGAAAATAAAATGTTCAAGAAAAATGCAGATTGGCTCGAGTTTTGTATCGGGGTTTAGCTCGGGTATTTTTAGCTTGGGCTCGTGTTTCTTTTGCAATTTTAAAAGTTTAAAAGTAAAAGAAAAACGTTAAACAAAGTTTTCAAAGCAAATAGAAATGAACAAAGTTTCAAAACAATTATTAAACAAGTTTGCAAAATATAAGTGTTATCAAGTTTTTCAAACAAATTTCAAAGATTGAAATTTTAAAGTATAATGTTTTCAAATTTGTTTTGATTTAAAATAATTATATATTAGGTTAATTATTTGATTTAAACCCCTAAGTGTTTTCAAAGAATTTAATGATGTAATTAAGTAAGTGTTTAAGTTAAACGTATTGAACTTTAATTAATCAAAAGGTCTCAAGTGATTTTGTATAATTAATTTCAGGCATTTAATTTAATACGATTTAAATGATGTAATTAACTACGATAAAGGGTTTATCTTTAATTAATTAGGGTCTTGATTAATTAAAGGATCATTAATTAATATAATTAATTAACGGATAATTACTTAATGTAAGTAATCAAAGGATAATTAATTAATTAAAGGTTAATTAATTAATAATTTAAGGTTAATTAATTAATAATTTAAGGTTAATTAATTAGTAATTAAAGGTTAATTAGTTAGTAATTAAAGATTAATTAATTAATAATTAAAGGTTAATTAATTAATAATTAAAGGTTAATTAATTAATAATTAAAGGTTAATTAATTAATAATTAGAGGTTAATTAATTTATGATTAAAGGATAATTAATTAATAATTAAAGGTTAATTAATTAATAATTTAAGGTTAATTAATTAATAATTAAAGGCTAATTATAATTAAGTAATGTAATTAATTAAGGGTTAATTTATTAATGTAATTAATTTAAGGTTAATTAATTAATTAAGGGATAATTAATTAATGTAAGTAATTAAGGATAATTAATTAAGATGGATAATTAAGGATGATTTATTAATTTCATAACAAATGGTTTGTAATTAATTAATGTTAATTAAGCAGGGTTATGTAATTTATTCATAAGTAATTAATTTATTTGGTTTAAATTAAATTAAATTATAAATTATGTGATTAATTAATCTTGCTTATGGATGATTGATTATATTGAATGCTTGGATTGATAAATTTCTCTAGTATGTTAATCTGTAATATTCCGTGATATGAATTGCTTTGTATTGAGCTGTGATAAATGTAAGTTATTTATCTGTGATGAATTGCTGTGTGAATATAATGTTCTGCATTGAACTATAAAAAGTGGATCTTATGTTTAAAAGATCTAAAAATGGAAATTTGTTTAAACCATTCAAAAGGAAAGGTTTTGGGTAATAAGTTGTAATTTAACTAAGATCCGAATGTATCCACATCACTAGTACAAAACAGATCAGTTGCTTCGCCTCATTTGTGTCGGTTGTCCATAAAACCGACACAAATAGTGTAATTTGTGTCGGTTGTTCATTAACAACCGAAAATATTGACTAATGGGGTAAGAAGAAAATGTTAAAAATGTAATTTGCATCTGTTGTTCTTAAGAAACCGACACAATTGAAGAGAAGCAACAGATCTATTCGTGTCGGTTGTTTGAACAACCGACACAATTAAACACAATAGCATCGGTTGTCCAAAAACCGACACAATAGGCACGCAACTTTTCCCACCACTCCCTTCCCATTTTCGGCCGCCACAATCTTTTCCCGCGAACGTAAATTTTTAGACGAAAAATTTGGCATCACGCGCCTGACCCATCTTCTTCTTTTCTTCTTCGTTATTTTATTCCTCCTTCTCTCTACCGCCAATGCTAAAATTAAATTTTATTCCTCCCGTTCTCTCTAGCAAAAAAAAAAAGAGAAAACAACAATCGCTTCTTGATCAAGACTTTCGATCTTTTAGGTATGCCTTATTGAATTATTGAAGAATTTTGTTTTTCGATTTGTGATTTCTATTGCGATAACTGATTTTGAATGTATTTGGTTTTTATTTTCCTCTCTGTAGAATGATATGATTTATAAACCAATAAGCGCGAGTCACGCATAGTGAAATATTAACATAAAAAAACAAAAATTATTTGGTTGCGATAACTGATTTTGAATGTATTTGGTTTTTATTTTACTGTTGCCTTTTAACATAAAAAACAAAAAATTTCCTTGAGTTCACGTAGGAAACAAAAATTATGGTATAGTGCTAATTTATTTCAACTCGCTAAAGATGAATATGTGTTCTTATATAACAAACAAGCCACAAATCAAGAGGAAATTAAAAAAAAATACATGACATGTAGCATATATACTGCAATAATAAAGGTAAATATGTCATCATTCGGATATTGTTGTTTCACTGACACAGGGAGAAATCACTGAATCAAAATAAACATTTTTGTTTAAGACACCATGGAGATGCACATATGAGTATGAAATGTGTTATAATTAATTCATCTTTTCAAATATGTATATATATCCAGATTCTTTTCATATATGTATATATATGCAGATTCCTTTCATATTACAAATCTTTCAACTTTAATTCAATTTGTAATAAATTGCATTAACAATAATGAATGACTGAATGTAGAAAACGTATCACCATTTCAAAAAATCGACTGAATGTAGAAAAGTTATCGCCATTTCAAAAAATCGTTAAGTTCGTAAGATAAACATAAGCTAGACTTAAATCGACTGGCAGTTAGAGTAGAGGAAGTGCTTCGGTGTGAGATGGCAACAGTTAGAGTAGAGGTGGTTTACAGCAGTTGTTGCAGCAGTTATGCAGTGAGAGTATTGAAGCAGAGGGTGGATGTTGTGGAGAGGAGTAGTGGACCGTGACAGTGGTTGAGTGGGTTGATGGTGTGTTTTGGTTTTTTGTTTGACTTTTCAGGCAGTGGTCATGTTGACTGCAGAGCAGTTGAGGGAGAATGGTTGTTGAATGTTCAGTGTGGTTTGCCTATAAATTTTGTTGCAGTGGTGAGAAAAGGGGATATGTTGCTGAACTGCAGTAGTGTTGAAGTTATGTTGCAGTGGTAAAAGAGGATATGTTGCTTTGGTAAAATTTGCTGCAATGTGGTTGTTGAACTGCTATATGAAGTTATGTTGCTGCTATATGAAAGTGTGATTAGCTGTTAAATGAAGAAGTGGTGGCTGATCTATATGGTGGCAATGATGATCTATATGGTGGTGGTCTAGGCAGAAGTGATATGGTTGAGAGTTTGTATAGAAGTGGATGTTTTAGGTAGTGGTGGGTGAGTGAAATGTAGGCTGTAGAGTATGGTTCTGTTGCGAAAAGGTGATATGTGCAGAGGCAGTTTGAAGTTTGTATGTGCCTGTGGTTAGTTTCGTAAGCAAGATAGGTTGTGGACAGTGGAAGTTTGGATAGGGTGGCAGTAGTTCGAGATCAGATGTATGTATTTAAATGTTGGAGAAAGTGGTGATGGTAGCAAGCAGTGATGATGGAAGAGTTCGAGAGGACTGTCGACAGTGTGGGTAGGTGAGTTCGGTTTTGATGGTTTCTCTGGCAGTGGAGTGTGGCAGGGACGTATGGAGGTAGTTTGTGGATGTATATACAGTGGGGGTATTTATGGTGGTATATGTGTGGCAGTTAAGAGGAGTTTAAGGGGTGGCTGTTATTGTTGTCGGCAGCGTTTATGTTGTAGTGATGGTCAGTGGAGCTGTGAAGGCAGGTAGTAGACAAGTATATGAAGGCAGTGGGCAGTGGTTATGGTGGTATATGTCTAGTGGTTATGTGAAGGCATGCAGTGGAGCTGTGGTTATGTTGTGGGGTGATAATTATGAAGTATATGGTTGTGGTAGAAATGTTTGAGGATGGTAATGAGGAAGCAGTGTTTGAAAGCAGTGGGGTCTAATGGTTGCTGTGTGTAGTTTTGTTTGTTGACAGAGGATTGATAGTGTGTATGCAGGGGATTGTAATGGTAGATGGTAGGTGCAGGGAAATGTGTACAGGTAAGTTTGGAATGAAAGAAGATGTTAGTTTGCACTGTGCACAACTTTATTGGTTTGCTGTAGTGGTATGTGATGACAGGCGGGGGATGTTGGAGGTGTAGTCAGGTAGAGATGTTGAATATAGGATTTTTGCTGATTAAAGGGTGAATGTGAAGTTGTAAATGAAGTGTTAGAGGTTGTTGTGTAGTGTTTGTAATAGGGGCTGGTGATATGAAGCAGCAGTAGTACTAAGCAATGGGGATAAATGTTGTATGTTGGGAGTGTTTGGCGGAAGTTTGTATATAGAAGTGAAGAAGAGGTGTCACAGAGAAGAAGTATGAAGAGAAGAAGAGGACAGTGGTTTGTGTTTATGGTTTGAAATGCGCAGAGCAAGGATGTGCACACTTTAATGTCAGTGAAGGTTGATTGTGAGAACTGTTTCAGGTGGGCTAGACAGTGATGTACTGTGAGGTTGTGATGTTCACTGTGAAGTTGTGATGTTCACTGTGAGGTTGATGTTTGTGTGGTGTTGTATGTTTGCTAAGAAGATATGTTGTGTTGAAGTATATTATGGCAGAAAATTTATGTAGTTAAAGTTCGATGTTGTGATGAACGGAGTTGAAGTTCAATGTGGATTTGCTGTGACTGTTTGTAGATTGAAGTTTGTGTAATGAAGGTTTGGGAATGAAAGTTAGATGATGGTAGTGGAGGAAGAAAGTAAAAAATTGATCATTATGATGCATGCGGAGGCCCTTAAATAGATGCTTGCCATTTAATTTGGATGTCTCAAATGTAGCACATTCTTCATATGATCCCGATGACTTAGGTTATGCCTTGCACCTCAAGTGTTGCTATAACCGTTGATGCCAATTGGATGGACCAGATTTGTTGTTTTGGGCACTCTCAACTGTGCGTTTGCACTGTAACATGGAAATTCTTAAAAAACAATGTCTTTGGCCATTACTTTAGTCAGATATAGTTTCTATTATATCCACTTCTGTCAAAGGGAGTGCTACACCTGTTGCTATTGTTACATACTGTGTTATCTGGCCCTCTTGCTTATATCATACAGAAAACAAGCGGGTAAGGTTATTCGGGCTTCATGCTTATGTCATATAGAAAACAAGATGATAAGATTTTGGACGATGGATGCTGGTTTGATATGAGGGATGGATACAGAATGTTAGTGGGAGGTTGGGGAGGATGATCGGACTTTAATAGACCAATGTAGCCGCTTCTTCATGGTTGCATGTTAATGCCAACGAAATTATAAGAGCATGATCAAATCGACCTTAGACTTCCCATCCTTTAACGGATACTTCTTCATGGTTGCATGTTAATGCCAGCGAAATTATAAGAGCATGATTGAATCGACCTTAGACCCTTTAACGGATACTTCTTCATGGTTTCTTGTCTTTGTCCATTGTAGTAGTTAGCTGTGCTATTCTCGATTGGACCTTGCAGGTGGATCTGCCTGGGGATTTCATAATGGGCTTTGAATTCTTCATAGGGAAAATTCGTGCAACAAAAATCAAACATAAATAATTCGAAGAATAGAAATTAAATCAAACCAGTTGCTTTTTACAATTTGATATGCTTTATATATCAACTTCATCTGCTTTCAACCTTTTTCCCTTAAAACAAATAAATTGAACAAACCAACCATAAAAGTCACAGTAGAAGTCAACCGCTTCTTTGTATAACTGGTAACTCGACTTAACTTTTCAACAAATGGAAAACAAGAATCAACGTCATATGCCAATAAATGAACATTTTCTTTTTAGAAATCTTGTGCAAAAATACAAAATAAAACTACTAAATGCTATAATTATATATGTTCACGCCGATACATGACATTAACATACTAATTTCGAATGAAGTGCCAAATTTGCGTAAAGAATTCCTCAATTAACCATACTGATGCATGTTTAAAAGAAAATTCACGTTCCTATGTTTTTTAGATATTTATTTATAATTATTTTACTTCTTGTTCACACTTGAAAAACAACATATATAACGTGGATCGTAACAACACTTATGATTTTTTTTTTGCTTATGTAGTGCGTCTCTAGCAATTTCACATGGATCGTAATTGGATGTATAACGTGAAACGTAGTGATGATGAGTTCTTGAACAAAATGGAAGGATTCATCAAGTGTGCGTTGAATGATCAATTAACAAGAAGAGAAGAAACAATTTTTTGTCCTTGTAGACGTTGCCAGAATAGGAGGAGATTTCGTAACATAGATCAGATCAGGGATCACATAATTCGGTATGGGTTCAAGCAAAATTACACACAGTGGATATGGCATGGTGAAAGCACACTTAGTACACCTAGTTCTAGTAATCATTACACTGATGAGGATGACCGGGAAGGTACCATGAATAACGAGGTAAATGATGAGACTGATGAGATCGACAGTGTTAATGAGATGTTTGATGATGTTCAAGAACATTTGATGGAAGAGCCAAAATTGTACGAAAAAATATTACTTGATGCTGAGAAGCCTTTGTATTCTGGTTGTGCTAAGTTTACAATATTGACTGCTGTGCTCAAGCTTTTCAATTTAAAAGTAAAACACGGGTGGAGTGATATAAATTTTACATCATTGTTGGAACTTTTGAAAGACATGCTACCGGAAGGTAACGAGCTTCCTACTTCTAATTACGAGGCAAAGAAAATTATGTGTCCAATTGGCATAGGATACAAAAAGATACATGCATGTCCAAATGATTGTATATTGTATCGGAATGAATATGAGAGCTTGCATGAGTGTCCTAAGTGTGGATTATCCCGTTACAAGTCGCGAGAAAATGTGCATAACGACCCAGATAAGAAATGGTCTCCAGCAAAGGTTTTATGGTATTTGCCCATTATACCAAGGTTTAAACGTTTATTTTCAAATAAAGAAAATGCAAAAAACTTAAGATGGCATGCAGATGTGAGGAAGGATGATGGATTACTAAGGCATCCAGCCGATTCTCCGCAGTGGAGAAATATCGATACCATGTATTCTAGTTTCGGCGAAGAAATAAGAAATCTCGGACTTGGTCTTTGCACAGATGGCATAAATCCATTTGGCAATCTTAGCAGTAAACATAGTACTTGGCCGGTTCTTTTGGTGATTTACAATCTTCCACCTTACTTAAGTATGAAGCGCAAGTACATTATGTTGTCTCTTATGATTTCGGGACCACGACAACCAGGAAATGACATCGATGTTTATCTAGCTCCTCTTATTGATGATCTAAAACTTTTATGGGATAAAGGTGTGCGCGTATATGATGCATATAGTAGAAGTGAATTTACATTACGCGCCATGCTTTTTTGTACCATAAATGATTTTCCCGCATATGGTAACTTGTCTGGATATAGTACAAAAGTAGCTAGAGCATGCCCAATTTGTCAAGACGACATGGCTGTTGAGCGCTTGCATTTTAGCAAGAAAAATGTGTATATGCATCATCCTAGATTTCTCCCTCTCAATCATCCTTATCGTAAAAAGAAGAAACCTTTGAATGGGGAGATAGATAGCAGAGTTGCTCGTTTGCCATTAACAGGAAATGATGTATATGAACGGATCAAGGATATTGAAAATGTATTTGGCAAAGCCTTTCCTCTTCAAGAAGGCATGTGGAAGAAAAAAATCTATATTTTGGGAACTTCCATATTGGAAACATTTACAAGTTAGGCATTGTCTAGACGTAATGCATATAGAAAAAAAATGTTTGTGACAGTATCATTGGAACACTCTTGAATATACCTGGTAAGACAAAAGATGGTGAGAAAGCTAGACAAGATATGTTGAAAATGGGTATTCGAAAGGAGTTAGCACCAGTGGAGAAAGGTAAACGTATCTATTTGCCTCCTGCATGTTATACGTTGTCCAAAAAAGAGAAAACTAGTTTATGCGAGTGTCTTCGTGGTGTTAAGGTTCCATCAGGTTATTCTTTGAACATTAGCAGTCGTGTATCAATGAAGGATTTGAAATTGACGGGCATGAAGTCTCATGACTGTCATGTGTTAATGCAACATTTGTTGCCTGTTGCTATTCGAGGTATATTGCCTAAACATGTTAGACATGTTATTACAAAGCTTTGTATTTTTTTTAATGCAATTTGTAGTAAGGTGATTGATCCTGATATGCTGGATGATCAACAAGCCGATGTTATTTTTACCTTGTTTCAATTTGAGATGTATTTTCCCCCTTCATTTTTTGATGTTATGGTGCATTTGATTGTACATTTGGTAAGAGAAATCAAGATTTGCGGTCCTGTTTTTATGAGGTATATGTATCCGTTCGAAATGCACATGGGAACTTTAAAAAGAAAAACAAAGAATCGATATAGACCTGAAGCTAGTATCGTAGAAGGTACTATAGCCGAGGAAGTTATTGAATTTGTCACTCAATACCTAACTGACGTTGAACCTATTGGACTTTGCAAGTCTCGACATGAAGGGCGACTTGACGGTCAAGGCATAATTTGGTTTAAATTGATGTCAATTAGTGATGATATGTTTCACAAAGCTCATCTACTTGTTTTACAGCACCTTAGTGAGGTTCATCCTTACTTGGAAGAGCACATGACAATTCTAAAGTCTCAAAATCCTTCAAAGAACGAAAGATGGTTGACAAATGAACATAACCGCTCATTCGTCATATGGTTTAAAGATAGGGTAATGTCTCAATTGTCTCAAACAAATCATAATGTTTCCGATATAATAAAATGGTCGGCGTATGGGCCTAAATTTCAAGTTAGCTCTTATGAAGTATACGCTATTAATGGGTATGTCTTTTATACAAAGCGTCAGGATGAAAAGAGCAAAATGCAAAATAGTGGAGTAAGTGTCGTAGCATCTTCAAGAGAATTTGCTAGTGCTAAAGATAACAAACCAATAAATGCGACAATGTCATATTACGGAGTAATTGAGAATATTTGGGAACTTGAATATAGGGTCTTCATGATTCCTCTATTTCAATGTAAATGGGCCGATAACCATCGCGCTGTACAAGTGGATGAACATGGATTCACACTTGTTGACTATGATCGAGTGAGTCATGATAACGATCCACTCATCTTAGCATCTCAAGTGAAACAAGTTTTTTATGTCACCGACCCAGCTGATCATAAGTGGCCTGTTGTCCTTCCTGGAAAAAGACGCATTGTTGGGATCGACGGCGTGGTAGATGAAGAAGAGTATAATCAATTTGACGAGAATCCACCTTTTTCCATTGGCGTAAGTCTATCAGAAGAAGAAGTTGATTTAAATGCAAATTATGCACGTACTGATCACGATGAAGGGGTTTGGATAGCTGGGTAATTTTTTAACCTTCTAATACTGTCACCATTTAATTTGTTCATATGTGTACATTTATTTGGAATGTGTATATCAGCTGATTCTGATTCTGATTCTAATAATGTCCACTGTTAATATCTAAAAATAAAATTATGAAAAACATAATTTTACATATCAGTTTTTAAGTGTATTTTTATAATGCAATTAAATACACATATTTAAATGCAGTTAAATACACCTATTTAAATTCAGTTAAATACACATATTTAAATGCAGTTAAATACACATATTTAAATGTAGTTATTTTCACTATTTAAATCTTATATCAAAAGTGTATGGAAACCTTATTGTTTTATTTCATTGATAAAGTGTAGAAAAAGATAAATAGAAATATTTTAGATTTGGGTACAAACCAAAGAAAAATCCTAATGTATGAAAGGATGATCATTCATGTTAAATTCAATTTTAAAAATCTATTTATGAAACGACAGTCATTCATGTTAAATTCAGTTTTATGGTTTGGCTCTAATCCTTGTGAGGCAGGTGAATTTCACGTATGACTTTCATTTATGTTTACGAACAACATTAGTGAGAGAAAAACCTGTTCTTCTCAATGGACTGGTCACGCTAAGTATTGATATATATAGAATAATGACAAATTAAATTTACGCATCAGGCTTCGTGCTTGCTCTGCAGTTTTGGATTTTCTCTTAATTAAACTCTCGATCATTCATTTGAGTAGGTTGAGATTAAAGATTTGGTAGGTTTCATTTTGGCAAATAAAGCTGATTGGAAATGTTGTAGGAGACAAGCAGTTTATCTTTTACTAAATTTAGTGAATATTCACTTTGCAACAATGTTGCTTGTATGTAATAAAGTCAGGATTTGTAGCCACTAGGTATTCATGACTCTAATCAATCGTGATAACTTCGTCATATGTCAATAATAAAGGAGTATTTCTATAATTAAATACTATGTTTTATTTGTTTGATGGTTGCCATGGTTAAAGGAAAATGAATTGAAATAAAATATGTAATGCATATTTTTATTATTGCTACTATATGATGTTAAAGGTCGAACAACGGAACTTGCTTCATTGCTTGAAATTAATTCTAGTGATTGTTGTAGCATCAACATCATCAATTTTCGACTTTCGTTTCTTACCAACATCGTTATATGTCAATCATAAAGAAGCATTTTTATAATTAAATACTATATTTTATTTATTTGATGGTTGCGATGGGTAAAGGAAAAGGAATTGAAATAATATATGTAATGCATAGTTTTATTATCACTGCTATATAATGTTAAATGTTGAGCTACAGATCTTATTTCATTGTTTGAAATTAATTCTAATGATTACTCCAGCATCAACAACATCAATTTTCGACTTGCATCCATCACGACCCATTGATGGATCTAATCACATGTACAACAGCAACATAAACTTTATGTACCATGGAATTAAGCTGCACTTTTCCAAAAGCTAAATTGGCACTGTCATATTCAGATGTGAACTGAATTCAAGCACATAGAAACTGACCTTAATGGCAATTTTTTGGCTTTTCAATTACTTTAAAGTTAGTATATATAACACTTTTCATTTATAATGTAAAGCGACACTCGATGAATAAGTGCATTTATTGGTTTGTGTTAGTGTTTGTCTGTCTGAAAGGATGTTATGTATGGAAGGATGTTATGTTGTAGATGAGCATAGTCTGTCTGAAATGTAACAGTGGTATGGTGGGGTAGTTAGTGTCAATGTGCAAAGTGAGTGGAAGTGGTGGTGAGGCACTGTGCAGAGACTGTCAGCAGTAAGGTGGAGAGCAAGAAACTTATTTGTATTTGAACTGAAGCAATGACAGTTTCGATTTGAACTTGAGAATTACAGGGGTAGTAGTGATATCAGTTTAGGTGAATTTCTGAAACTCTTAGTGGTCGGAGATGAGATGGAGGAGTGGCTAATCTATTGATGGTTTTGGTTGTGTGCTGTTATACTGGTGGCATTGTTTGTGACATAGTTACATTTTATTTTCTTGATATGTAGATGGTGATGCTGTCTTTACAAGACTGAGCTTCCTACGACCATCACCTTGCTTCCATTGTCAGGCCGAGACCATGCATCCCACTGCCGAGCCCTGTCTTTACAAAATACATCACCAAGCCTAGCCTGGCCGAGCATATAAATTTGGGGTTATGGCCTAGCTTGTTATCTGTAGCCGAGCCTATGCGATACTTGGCTAACCCATTTATGTTTTATCTTATAAATAAATTTTGTGAAAATTATTTTGACTTATTTTTCTGGCTAACCTCATGCCATCCCCAATGCTGCACTCTGTATATTTTGTTTTATTTTTGAGTTAAACTTTCCTTATGTGTTTTATTTTGTTGAGTTAAAATTTTTGCTTGTGGTCTTATAAATCTGGATGCTGTGTATTTTTTGTGTGTTTTCGCTAGCTATTTTGTTCTATTTCCTGTGTTTTATAAAGTATATTTGTGTAATGAATTCATTGTGCTGAGTTAAAAACTTTTCAGGTGTTTGTATGTATTTTACTTTGTGTTTATTTTGTGTTCAAAAAAAATCAGAAAAGATTTTTGTGTGTTTATATATACTTCATTTCTGTGAAACTTTTTTTAATTACATTTATTTTGTTTTCCTTTCATAACTTTATTTCTGTACATTCTACTGTATTTGGGTTGAGTCAAATATTTACCTATGTTTATGTTTTGTTAAGATCTGGGTTGAAACTCTCCTTCCACTTGAGCTCATCCATGAATTGTCGTGCTTATTCATGTTGCTTTGTTTTGTTGAATCATCTTCTCTAGCCAAATAAAGTGAGTTTATCACCTCGATAAACACACTTATATTTTTGTGAATTAATGCCACTTGAATTGTATAGATATGTATGTTATAATAGTAATTCATCTATGCTTATGATATGTTATCACATGATGTTATACCCGTCGTGATTAGATACCATGTTATATTGTTCTGTACATTTATTTTCTGCTCTCACACTGCAAGTTCCCTCACTATAGGTTGAAATCGCATAAAAAAATTACACAAAAGAAACGGCTAAGTAGACATGAAAATTTATTGGTCGAATGAACTAGTTATGTGTAGCTTTCTCGGATATGTGCATTTATTGGCCGGTTGCTTGCTCTGAAATTTAAGCAACCATGTATGTTTTGCTTAAGTGGTTAAGTCATGAGCTTATAGAATGCATGTAAAATATACATGGTGATATTTAAGTTATTATTCGTTTGTTGAAATATTTTATAACTTTTGGGTGCACATCTGTGATACAGGAATAATGGAAATGCAACTATATGAACACACTGAAGAGCAAAACACTTCCGCTACCGCTTCAGAACCGTCGTCTAAGAGGAGGCAAAGAGGTCCAACAACCGGAAAGAAATACAGAACATCCGAGCCAAAGTTCATTGAGTGGTGTGATAATGGCAAACCTACTGGAAAATGGGTGAAGTCTTTTAAGGCGTACGTAGGCGATACAGCTAGATCTAGAATTGATATCAATATCAAGAAGTGGGCTAGCGTTAGTCAAGGGCTTAAGGATACCATCTGGGAAGACATTAAGGTATTATAAATTCATTTGTTCGCTTATTAAATTGTCAGTTGAATCCTTTGTGTTTGGAGTCATGAACCGCTTTCATTGTTTATCAAATTCATTTTTACTGCTTTGACGTTGTTTATTTTTTATTTTTTATTACCTCAGACCGAGTATCACATCGACGAAAAAATGAAAAATAATGTGTTAAAAAATGTTTGTGGAGCATGGAAGGGTTTCAAAACAAAATTGGTTAGTGGTTGGATTACGAAGACTAGAGAGCTTCCAGCAAACCATAAATAGCCATACGAATGTTATGATGGGGTTACAAAAACACAATGGGAAACATTTAAGAAGTATTGTGAAACCGAGGAGTTTAAGGTATGTTGTTTATGTTGAATATGTATAGTGCAGTTACAGAATCCAGTTTTGTTTATTTCTTACACACATTATAAATGATCACTATAAATATACAAATTCTTTTTTGTACAATCAGTGTAATTTTGTGGGAGATTCAAATTGTAGCATTAATTATTTGTAGTAGAAATACGTGGGTACAGATTTTAAAATTTGCAACTTGCATTTTTGTTCTTAATAATTCAATACTGTCCTATTCCTAATATGTTTTCAATTTTTTTATTGTAACCTTCACATACCACTGATGTCTGCATTGTACTAATTACATGAATATAATTGTGCATTTCTTGTTACAGTGCACTTTATAAGAGAGCAATATTATAATAGTTTGTATACATTTGTGTACATAGAGAAATAGTATACATAGAGAAATAGTACAAACATTTGTGCAAATTGCAACTGTTCTGTGGCTTGTGCTATTCTGTTTTTCTGAATTTTGCAATGTCATAAAACAGCAAATAAGTGAGAAGGCTAGGAAGAATCAGGCATACAATGAGCATCCTCACTATTTAGGACAAGCTGGATATGCAGGGAAGAAGGCTAAGTGGATAATTGAAGGCCATAGTTCCTCGACCATATTGCTAGGTGGACCTGTTTTGGATCGGAGTATTGATTGGATTTTGGCATGATCAAAAAAAGGAGCCGATGGAAATTATGTCATCCCTAATGAGAAAACTAAGATGGTTGCGGATAAAATGGTATGACTAGTTTCCATGTGTTTTATCGCTTTACATGTTTTAAACTGAAAACACACACGACCCAGCTTTCTTTATTATTAGATAAAATATGACACGTAATATGATATCATTTCAGCAAACGTGTGGTGCTAACATTTCAGTAAAAAGCATGATACTATAGCACTATTTTAATTTTTTAATCTTCATATGATAGTGAAAAGCATGTCACCTTATGTTTTAGCTTTTTTTTGTTGACAGAATGATTGGAGGGGAAAAGCCGTTGAAGGGTCATGGGTTCCAAATAGTTATGATGATGTCTTGAGTCGTGGTCTTGAAAAAAAAGAGCATCCAGGTCGAGTTAGAGGGTTGGTGGGACGGTTGGTATAAAAAAGGTATTTGGGGATGTAGAGAAAAGGAAAGGTCGAAGTGGTGTAATATCAGCTGATGAGCTGCATGTTATCACTCAGGAAATAGAGGCTAAAGTGAGCCAAATATTGGGACAAGAGATGAGTACAATGGTTCAAGAGAAGATTGCAAACATTTTGAACATGATGAATTTGCCCAAGGAGGTGGAGATCAGCACACCATTAACTGATCATCGTAGTAGTTGTCAATCAACGCACCCGAGCAAATTACAATATGCAAACAAAACTCAAGAGACGGATCCCTTTGCAGACTTGCAGGTAAACAATTCATAGTTGAATTTATAAACATATAAGATTTTATGTATTTGACAAGTGCTAAGTGAAAAATGTTGGTTTTTTACTTTGCCATTCTAGGAACCGATTAAATGTCGTTTGGCCGTGAATATGGACTCCAAAATTGTTGTAGTGGGTCATGGCATGGTACATCCCGCTTCAAGGTCCGGAGATCAATGTCATAATCAACAAATCTTGGTCGATCATGTAAAAGTTGGTATTGATGCAGTGGAGTCTAGTCATGAAGGAACCTCACTTCCTGTTCCAACTAAACATCACAACATGATAGGAGAAGCGGTTGGGAGTTTTGTTCAACGGCCTAAAAGCCTTGTGCTTTTAAGAGATAATAATACGGTAATGAATGCATTTTTCTTCCTTAATTTAACTTTCTAAAATCCTCTATTTCATATTAGAACATAATAAAGAAGTAAAATTTCTTCATACTAGAACTTATTATAGATAATTTAGCTATTTATAAACTTGTCGGAAAGTAGTTAAAATATGAAGTTGAATTCTTAGCATTCGTCTATTCTTTTAACAACATCATTTCAAACATCTACTTAAAATTTTGAATTAGGTACCTACATCTCAACCAAACAAGGATTTGTTTGAAAATAGTAATGACAAGGTCGTGAATACAATGTCAGATGAGTCTACAAAACGCAAATCAATCGTGGATGAAGAGATTCTCAAAACTTTAACGAGCGAGTGCAGATATTTCCATGACCTAATACTTCAAATGTTATCCAATGATAGTGCCATCAATGCAATTCAAGTGAATAAGGATTTATTCACATACGATGAGGACTTTGAAATTCATATCACGATGGACGACATTATCCAATTCCTTAGTAGGACATGGTTGAATGCATCATGGTTGCAACTTTACATCATGTGAGTATTTTTTCCTTAGCAATTTTTTTATATATAACCATCTTAGTTATTTGATGAATAGTCAATTTTTAAAAAACTAATAATATATGTTTAAATTTGTTTAGGTGGTTAAATCATATGTGCAATGATCTCAAAGTGGAGACCATTGGGTTTATGTGTCCCAAAAAGCTTTCCCAAGTGCGAAAACATCCAGATGTGACAAATACATATTTGTCGAACACATGGAAAGCATTGCAATCTAAAAGCTTACTTTTAGCCCCACAGTACGAACGGTATGAACATTAAACTTTTAGTAACTAGTTTACAAATTTGATGCCAATTTTAACTAACTATAAATCTTGTAACGCAGGAAACAATGTATACTGCTTGTTTTCCGTGTAGAAATGAATGAGATTTATGTTTTTGATCCTCAGGCCGAACTCAAACATAAACTTGAAATTAAACCGCAAGTGAGCACGTAAGTTGTATATATTTGCTCTCTTATATGAAGTTAGTATATGTGGTAAAATTAAAAATTTATACATGAAATTAGTGTATGTAAATGCGGGTGCCCGAGTAGTTATTATTTAACATTTTATTGCATGTGTAGGGCCTTCAAAATTTACAAGGCATTCGGTGGCAAGTCTCGAGGAAGTACCTTGAAATGGAAGCATGTTAAGGTGATTTGATTTTCAAACAAAAAATAAAATAAAATGAATACTATGTATTGTTTGGCATATGAATTCATTTTAAACTAACTATTAAGTTATCTTGTAATATTGCTGTAGTGTCCTCAACAATTAGGAGCAACTGACTATGTATATTATGTGATGAGGTATATGCATGACATAGTGAAAAACCACAATCAAAGCATCGATTTACAAAAGGTACTACTTTAGTTTTTTTTCCTTCATATTATACATTAGCTACATTATAGGTATATTTCGATCATATCATTGCTGCAATGCTAGTTAGAAGAAATCAAATGCCAAGTCTTTATTTACTGTTCAGTTCATGTATTTGAAGGAAAAAAATAAACCGAGAAAATGTGTAGTGATGCACCAAGTCGTTGTTTTAGTTTGACCCGTCATATTAGAAGTTAAACTTATAAATCTTGCTGATTCAAAGAAGTAAACTATTTTAAAGTGAGGGAGCATTAACGCTTCTGGATTCCAAACTTTCAGCCATACAGCGAACAGTTATTATTGCTAAAAAAAATGAAACAACGATGAAGTATTAGGGGAAGTGCAGTGGATTGAAAGCAACGATGGGGAAGTTCTGGTGGTGTGTTTGAAAGCATGTATGGGTGGAAGATTCAGGGGAGGTAGTGATGTATGATTCAGAGGTTCAGGTTGTAATATTTTTTTTTTAGTTTGAATGAGCAGTGAATTGGGTAACGATGCTGCAGTTTAACAGTGGAATGATTAAGCGGGTGTTTGTGTCAGTGGAAGTAAGTGGAAGTGGTAGGGGATATAGAGTGGTTGTGCAGTATAAAGACTGATGGGTATGTTTGAGTTGAAGTGGCTGTTGCAAGTGGTAGTTGGGTCAGTTTAAGTGGTATGTATGTGGGGTTGTGTGACAGTGTGGTGAAGCTTGTGGAATGAGGTATGTCAGAGGCAAGTGTGATGTTAGGGGATGTTGTGAAGTTGGTTGGGGAGTTGACTATGTGCAGTTGGAATGAAAATGAGTGGTGACAATAATAAGGAGTGTTCAAAGAGGAGGGCAGAGGTGTTGCAACTGGGTAGCAGCAGCAATTGTAGATGTCGGATGGTTTGTGTTGAGTGGTCTGATAGCAGTTGCTTGTAAATGGAGTGGTGGTGGTAGGAAATGATGGTTTGAAGTGCTTGTGTTTGTATAATGGTGGAATTGTGAAGTGGGAACAGTTAGTAGTGGGTGATTTGTGAAGGATGTTGATGACTCACGGCAGTTTTGTGGTGGAGTGGATTATATGGCAGGTTGTTTGGAACTACAGCAGAAGTTAGAAGTTATGCAGTAGTTTGATTGGGTTTTGAAGTGTGGACTTGGAGTTTTGGAGGGAAGTATGCAGGTGAAGGTGATGTAGGCAGGGGCAGGAACAGTGAAGCAGATGTTTTCTGTGGCTACTGTGAAAAACCAGTGACAGAGAAGTTACTGCAAGGTATGTTGATTTGGTGGGATGTTGTCTGGCAGAGGAGAGGAAGTTGTAATGGTAGGAGTAGATGGTTTATGTAGATGAGGCGGTTGCAGACAAAAGGGTTATGATGTGGGGGAACGAAGGGTTGCTGAATGGAGTAATAGAGAGGAATGTGTTGTGTGGAAGGGGTGAAAATATGAGGTGAGTGTATGGTAGAGCAGTGGATGAGGAAGTGGATTGTGTACTAGAACAGAGGGGTTTATGACAGAGGGTATTGTTACAAGGAAATCGGGTTTGGCGGTGATGTCATAGCATCCGATGTTTGCAGTTTGATGGGTGGTGCTGGGATTCGAATGGTTTCAATTTGGAAGGGTTATGACTTCGGGTTTGTGTGTGTTTGTGGCAAGATTGATGGCAGTTCGAATAGGTGTAGTGTTTTTAGGCTATGAAGGTTGTGATATAGGTAAGGGTATGTTTGGGTATGTTTGAAGAAGGTGGAAATATGCAGTGCACCATTGATGTTTGTAAGTGGGAAGTGGCTGCAATGGTCCGTGGAGATGTAGTTGAAGGATGAAGGATGAATGTTGAAGTGTGTTATTGTTTTTATGAAGTGTATGGTTGCAAGTGTAATTGGGTGGATGTTGGTGGAGAGGATGGTGGCAGTTAGAAGAGAGGTTTGTAGTGATGTGTTTGGGTGGTTTTTGCTGTGGTTGCTGGGTCTGCTGCTAGGGAGGATGGCAGCAGTTAGGTGGTGACGATATAGTCAGTCGATTGCATAGTGGATGGTCAGTTTGTATGTGGATTCAAGGCAGTTTGCAGTGGTATAGGTGTTGATGGCAGCAGTTAGGTGGTGACGGTATACCTAAATGAGAATGAATTTTTTTTTTAAATTGTGTATGTTTTTTTTATATATAATAAAATATGCAAATGCAAATGCAAAAACAAACACGAAACACAAACACACAACAAAATACGTACACACGAAAATCAAACAAACAAACACAACAAAATACACACGAAAATCAAACAAACAAAATAAATTTCCTTGTAGCTATCATTTAATTTGTTCCCAATATTCAGCTTATGCATGGTTCAACCTGTGTTTGAATTAAATTCCTCTCAGATTGAACTTTTATATATATTGCAGAGTATTCCTGACTTAATTATTGTCTTTTGTATAATAATTCTCTTAATTGCAGGACTTTGTACGAGACGGTTCTTATAACTAACAAGAGATAGACGAGGTTCGAGAGAATTTAGCTAGTTATATCATGTATAATTGGATGTAGTTGGTTGTGTACACCGATCTTTCATAACGTACGTTGGTATTTTGTTATGTACGTTATGTTTGTGATAGATTATATTCTATTTTGGTCTGTAAACATGAATTATGTTGATTGATAATATAATTATATTTTTTGTTCAATCAGTTCATAGTAACGTTGGTTTATGAAAAATTAAAATTCAATTTCATACTGTTTCTATAATCTTAAACGGTAATAATATTATTTTTTTGCTTCAGATATTACTTGTGTCGGTTGTTACTTCAAAGGGAACCGATACAACTTTATATCAATTGTGTCGGTTGAAAAAACAAACATAACTGACACAAATATCAATCGTTTGTGTCGGTTGTTATTAAAGAACCGACACAAAACTATGAACAGTTGTGTCGGTTTTTCTCAAAGGACCGACACAATAAACGGCGGTGTGCTTCACTATACAAGCTGATTTGTGTCGGTCCTCTTAGAAAGACCGACACAACTGTTCATAGTTTTGTGTCGGCTCTTTAATAACAACCGACACAAATGATTGATATTTGTGTCGGTCGTACAACCGACACAACAGAAAAATGTCTTTTGTGTCGTCTTTATATGAGTCTGTTGTAAAATCGACACAACATAGGTTACACAACCGACACAAATGACCAGTTTTGTACTAGTGCATGTTTTAAAATAAGCGCTCATTATTCAGAAAGGCTGAGGGAGGACATTAAGTCGAAAACCCATTCCGAATAATGATACGATGGAATGGAATTGCATTTGAAGACGGTGGTTGAAGACCGGTTATTTTCGAGAATGAAAGGATTGCCCGTTGATTGCCTCTGCACCAAGTTACTCCGGTATAGAGATTACCCTATGTGACGAGGAGTCCAGACAAGATTGGGGATATCCGGATTTGCAAGGACTTTTTCCTTAATTGGATGAGATGCCTCGCTTCCTTCCAGACCCAGGATGGACTTGTATGGATGTATGTCTGATATTTCACTTCGAGATATAAAGCTGGTTTCTATCAAATACATTTCTGTTTCGTGGTGGAGAATTTATTCTCTTAGCTAAACACCCTTCTTTGAGACGTATGAGCTCAGAGGTTATGTAATTGATCGTTATTAGTGATATATTCCCAATTTGGTAATGTGGCATGCTAAGTGTTGAGCATTGATTGATCGAAGCTTGGCTTTTGTGTAAAGCATAACTTTATGGGATGAGACTTCATTAAACCTCACATCCCGGGAAATGGTCGAAATGGAAGGATGCGTCAAGGCTATGGGGTTCGCGACCCTAAGGTTATGTGCATTTCCTTCTAGACAAAAAGTGGTATTCTGGTATGGAGCCCAAATATTTTACTTATGTGGTTGTTGGAATTTGAGGTGCCTCGACAAAGGTCGGTTACGACCGGGGGATGTCATACTCGTGACAGTTAGTTACCTTGTTACAGAGGTAACCCAGACTTGTGTTGGCAGGTATCCAGTTAGGTTCTCGGGACGTCCTTCCAAAGGCGTACCCATTCGGATAAAAGAAGTTCCATAGACTTAGCCATTTGTTGGAAATCCAAACAAACAATACGAGCCTTTTACGATTTCAGTTGTAGAACATACCATTTAACATTGTAGCTATAGCAGGCATACTATAATGGTACGTTAGCTGGCTAAGATTAATATTATACTTGCAAAATGTTTTTTCCACACTATGCACTGAAAATAATATCAAAAGGATTTTCACGTATCAAGCATGTTTGACTACTATTAGGAGAAACCTCCCCCATATGTGCGATTGCATTTGAGTGTATACCGAGAGACCTTATGGTAGTTTCATTTTCCAAAAAAGCATGAATGGATTTCTTTTTGTACAAATAATTGTTTTTATGCTTCTCACACCAATCTCATGACTGATTCGAAGTTTATTGTTCCCTTTGCTAAACTCAGTGTGCACTTAATTTTCCACACGGACAGCCTAGAGTCAGGTTATCAATAGGTTTTGGAGCTAAGTTGGAAAGCAGATGTGGGTTTGGAAGTCTTTTCTTTGGAAGCTTTTGGTTTTAAACTTTTTGGTTTGGACTTTAGAACTTTGGAAATGAAAATGCAGTTTGATGAACTCTCTTGGAAGAACCTGTTGATGTTATTTTTCCACTGTTATGTTTTTTTTCCGCTGTTGTGTATATATATAAGCTCTGATGATGTTGATCAATTTTTTTAGAATGATTGTAATCCATGAAGTGTATCAATGAAAGTTATTTTCTTTCCATTGTGTTGTTATCATCTAATGTGTTATAGCTCCAGCGAACCGGACTCCAACATTTGAATCTCCGGCATCTGAATACGGGTGATATATTGGATGCCGATTTTCGAAGGTTGAAGTGCGGGTCATCTCACCTTATTAATCGAAAATGACCGAAACATGGTTAGATGTGGCAAGGCTAAATTGGTCGTTCCCGATTAGGATATGATTATCCTCTTCTAGATATATTTCTTCCCACTATGATGTTTGAGATGTAAATTATTGTGGTTTGTATGCTATAAGGGCCCTTGGAAAGGTTGGTAACGACCGGGGGTGATATATTCGGTACTACCTAGTTACAAAGGTAGGCCAGTCTTGTGTTGGTAGAGGTTCCTTTATGATATTCCTAGGTATATTCCTCTATACATGTACTGCCGAAAGGTAGTCCCTTTCACCTGGTCATTTGTATGGAAATCTAAACACTACCACGAACTTATGGTTTTGTTTGTATCAGCATAATGAATAGCACCGAAATGCTATATGGGTAAACATTTCTACTATGATCAATATTATTTATATACTAGACATTAGTATAGTATAAGAGGATTTGATATGAAATGCTTTGGTTATCGTAAGGTAAAGACATGTCCGTGTTTATGTGTACTTTTGTTTTATAAGAAAAAGTTTGGTTATTTAATAAATTCAGTTGAGTGTGTTTCTCATACTGGTTTATCAGACTGATATGAGCATTCTTCCCTTTCAATGCTCGGGTCAGACCGAGTATATTTACAAGTTCAGATTTGGTGCTTTTGGAGCTTCGCCAGGAGAGCTGAAGATCTTCATTTTCGTATGCATGTATCTGTTTATTATCCACTGCATTGTTTTTGCTTATATTATCAGCAATTGTAATGTTAGCATATTATAACTGTCCAGGCTAATAACTAGTGACTAGTTGTTGAACTCTGATTGATGTATGTATATATAATTTCTATTTTGTAAAGATCGTTGATATTATATTATATGTTATTCCGTTGGGATGTGAGATTCTGTATTATTCTATTTGTTTTATCTTCTCTTTTTCTTCTCTTCTTCTCTCTTCTTTTATTTCTAAAGACTTTCCGCCAGTCTGTGCTTATTGGATCGAACAGATATAGGTTTATTGTCGATTCAAAGGGTATGAATTTGTAGTTCGTCACATTGCACATCCACAATTCAAAACCGGCCCTACCCCTTACTAGATAGCCTTGAATATGATCACCCTTTGGTTGATCAATAACCATAATGGGCCTTGAAGCATACAAAAATATCGACTCTAGATATGGAATGATCATACCCTAATGGGAGCGACCCAAATAGCCATGCTGCACATCCCTGCTTTAGTCATTTATCGGTTTTGAAGCCTGAGGTTACGCTTTACCGTTTTAAATATCAAACATAATAGGAATGCTAACACTGCACTCCAGGTAGAAATACAATACCAGCATTCATCCATACAAGTTCGTTCTTGGTCTGAACAAAATCAAAGGCACTGCCTCTACTACGTTCATTTTGGAAACACATTTAGGTTTAGTAGTAAGTAGCCCTTGCTCTTCAAAAGATCCATCTTCGATCATCTTCAAGATGTTCCAATTCAAACGCTTACGTCGCTTCGAAGTGGCTTTCGGATAATATATCTGATCACGGTCAGTTCGAGCCGACAATGATATTTTAAAAATGGCTAAATTTGATAGTCAGTCATTTAACTATCAAGTAAACAAACAAGCATCAGTCAAATCAGGGATTTATTTCCATAGGGAAACCAACATTGGTTAAGCATATAAGCAGCCACTAACCTCATTAATTAATCCTTTCATTATTAAAAATCACTCTGTAAATATTTGTATCAAATCCTATTACAAAGATATATTCATAAACTCTTTTATACCCTTTTCAATACTTAGAAAAATATCCATATACTTATCTCAATGATATAAATATATTCACAAACACTACACTTTCACTACTTAGAAAATTTATTTATATACTTATTTCAACGGTATAAGTATATTCACACAAAAAAGAAAAATTTTCTATTTTTTATTGAGTATGGAAAGATGTTCCATACCACCACAATTAGTTAATTTTGAAAATCATTCTCATCTTCTTTTATGAATCTCCTTTTTATACAACTCTAAAATCATTTATAAAATTCCTTTATTAACTTCTAAAACCATTGATAAAACTCTTTTTATAAATTTCTAAAACCATTTATAAAGCTCTTTTTTAAATCCATAAAACTATTTATAAACTTCCTTCATAAATCTATAAACTCATTTATAAAACTTTATCCTTTTATAAGAGTCTTTTATAAAGATCCTTTATTAAAATTCTTTATAAAAAACTACTTTATAAAAATCTTTCCCAGAATCCCCTTATAAAATCCTTTATAAAGCATTTATAAAAATCCATTATAAATCAAAAATTCCACTTTCATTTATAAACTCTTTATTGAATGAAATTTCTTCATAAATCAATTTATTGTATATAAGCACAATTAATTAGATAAATTAATTTACTTTAAACATCCTAAATAAATAATATATTAATTTTCAATATCATTACTAACACAGTGAATTCCTTGAGAACATTATTAATGAAAAAATTAATTTACTTCAATACATTATCAATATAATAATAATTAACTTCCAAAATATTATTAATATAATAATTAATAATTAAAATCATTATAAATATAATAATTAATAAACTAATATTCAATATCCTTATTATAAAAAAATGTTTCTTCTACAATATGATTAATAAATAATAATTATTATCTTCAAACAATATCAATTTTCAAATAATAACTTTTCATAATATTAAAATATTAATAAATAACTTTTAAATTTTTTTAAATAGAAACAACCAACTTTTAAACATTGTTAAATAATAGTTAAAAATTAAAATTATTATTAAATGATAGTTAAATAAATTTGAACATTTCTAAATGATTTAGAAAAAAATGTCGGGGTAAATAGGGAAGTTGAAACTCTGCTTAAATAAAAATATTCTAAAAAACCCAAAGATCAAAATTTGAAATCATTATCCGAATCAAAAACTAATTTCAAGCCAAACGACAACTAATAGTATTTTGAAATACTACATGAAGGTTAATAGCCACTAATGCACTTAACCATGTTGTTATTGATTTTTATCACTATAGGGTTAAGTTTGAATATAAAACAATAATAGTGCTAAACAATCAAGATTCAGCTGTTAACAATCTATATAATATTTTTATAACTGGAATAAAAAATCAATAGGAATATGTAGATGGAAATTTAAATTACTACGGCAAGAAATCAAGATTTCATAATAATTTTTCCTGTATTTCAAATTTAAATGCCAATCTCTTTTCAAAAGTGGATCTTCTAACCAATCAGCAAATAATTTCAATCAAAACACAAACAGTAAAATATAAGCTATTATATGACATACCGATTTTTCTAAAGATATGAGTTACACTTACTGAAATTCCAGTTGACATCGAGGCATTTCAATTTGAACTAAAATGTTCGATTTTTAGCCTAAATTTTCACTTGCTTCAAATACAATCAAACTAATTTTATTACGAAGCTATTGCCATCTTGAGCACAAAAAAAACTGCATCTCGATTAAACCTCGTCTAAGAGAGTCATTGCATTTATAGTTTAGGAAATTTAAAATATAAATTAATTAGACTAATGACATTTTAATGTAAATTAACATCCTATTCTCCGTTTCAAACCCTTCTTCCTCTTTGTTCTCCCCAACCTGATACCCAGTGCACCATACCGGCACACATTCCATCGATATAGAGCTCCACTACATTAAATCACAAACCGACTTCGCTATCCTCCCTCTCTTAGTGATCTCCACCACCTTGGCACCTTCACTTTTGACCTGACTTTGCTTCCTCTCACGTGATCCATGCCCTAATTGTGATAGCCTTATGTATCGCCTTCCACTTCCATGAACCGTATACTACCCAAATCGTCCAGAGGTGCAGCTCGCCGCCACAACCACCACCAAGCTTCCCAAAACATAAATTATTGAGCCAAGATTTCCCAATTCAAAACCCTAGTCAGCCATGCACTATTTGAACACGTCAAACACCCTAAACCCTGTTTCAACACCCTCTAACATATGAAAATGAGAAGATCGACCCTTAACAAGCATAAAGAATTAACCTTTTTAATTTTTAATAATCACATGATTTTATTTTTGAATTTTCAAAGAGGACATTTCATGTTTTCTTTGATTTTAACTTACTGGATAGAACGATAATAAGATATAAGGGGTGTCGAGCAAGCTAAAGTGTTTAAGTTTGGTTTGTAACAAAATTTTTGGAATTTCGCCACATAAAAGACGTTCGCGTACTAGTTGCAAACGATAAAACAAAAATGCAATTCGCTTAGAACAATGATGCGACCTATAACGACCTACTTTTTGGATGTTTTAAGCAAACACACATGTCAGACTCAAACCATTCAAAATGGCAGATTGTTATGGGGTAAATAAGAAAGCGAGAAAGAAATAAAACAAATACCGAATCTTGTAGCGGAATGACAAAAATATAATAATCAAATAATTCTTCATGAAGATGTTTATAAGTACATTTGAATATTCTTTTACAACACAAAAATTAGAGTTACATTAGACAGTAATAAATCAATAAATGCAGCGGAACAACATGATGCAGTGGAATAAATAAAACAAATAATAATAGTAGTATATCTCCGTCTTCGTCCTCGAGAAAGAAGTCTTCGATAAACGGAAAAGCTCAGACTGCCATGAGCAGATTTAAAAGACAAAAACTCGAGTTAGAACTAAAAGATCTTATGTAAGTTAAATCAACAATAAATAAATATGGGTGTAACGGCGTCATAGGTATGTTTACGGGGTTTGGCATCTCTTATCCATTGTCTAACGTGAGTGCAATAACTTAAGTGATGTTGGGGATTTCCATCTCCCAAGGATCCATTAAACTATCTATTATACAGTGCAATACGCTATTATAATAGTGTCTATGGTAAAATAAAGTATTAAAATAGTGTTAAGGTGTTACCCATATCCCGCTTAACACATTTTATATATTCCCGTAGTCTATACAATGCCGTAAGCTCCACCACACCGGTGGCTTACCGTAGGATGCCCCATAGGTACGGTAAAAAACAAACTTGTAGAAGGCGCTCTAGGGCACGTTAGCACGACACTCGAGGTAATGCCAGGGTAGATTTACCAATTGCAGAAGTAGGCTGGTGGTAACGCATAACAGCTACTACCGCCCACCTCGAAACATACTCTCATAATCAAAATCAAGCGGTAGCCACCAAATCATCACAAAGTTATAATATTGTATCGAAGAATTATGTCCGATAGGAGGCATTACCACACTTGGCCTAGGTATAGCTCCTGTTTAAGTTATATCTAAGCTTACTCACGGGAGTCAGGGTCACGTCAATACCTCATACAGAAATCGTTCGCCAAACCATTCTACTTTATTTCTGGAATCTCCACCACGTACACAGTTGTTAAAGTGGGTTTCTGTATTGGCCGAGAGTATGACAATATCCGATCCCGGTCTCTTTAACAACCAAACGTTTATTGCACACCAGATGGTCCTTTTATGTTTTAAAAAGTCAATTCACAATTTATAACAAAATATCATATTCAGATTCAAATCATATTTCTTTCGAAATCATATTCACTTCAAACTATATTCAGTTCAAATCATGTTTGCTTCCAAATCATATTCACTTTCAAGTCGTATTCACTTTTGAAATCCCCATTCACTTTGAAATTATCGATAAGTTCTGTTAATTTGTTCTTCATTTCAGAATCATCTTATTCAATCAAATATGTCATTTCACAAAAAGGTATTAATTCCAATTTCCAACTTACGTCGTATCATCATCAAGGATTTAAATATAAATACTTCACTTTGCACAGTCTGAAACTTTAGAAAATAATTTAGGTAATTATAAATAGTTTATATAGTTTTACAATATTTTAAATAGATTTAAAATAGTTTAAATAGTAAAAATAGTTTAAATAAATTTAAAATAGTTCAAATAGTAAAAATAGATTAAATAGATTTAAATAATATTAAATAGATTAAGAATAAGTTAAATAAATTTAATTAGTTTAAAATAGGTAAATAGGTTAAATAGGATTAAATAGGTTTTAATAGATTAATATAAATAAAAATAGTTTTCAATTGATTAAAATAGCTAATTTAATTAAAATAGTTTAAATTAGTTTAGATAGATTTCAAAGTTATATCCAAACATTTTCAATAACTCAGTTCCAATAAATTCATTTATATTTGACACTTCAACTTTGAAATTACAATTTAAATCCTTTGAAGAATTCATTAACTTAATTCCACTTTCAGCTATTACACTTGGATTAACGAAAATAATTCAGTTTATATAAATCAATTTCAATTTCAAAATACCGGCTAACTGAACTCAAATTTTCCAAAATTCAAAAACCATTAAATTTAACCAATCCGATGTCCGTATATAATTTTCTACCCTATGGTCAAGTGATATGGATATTTATCATTTCCATCCCTAATTTAAAACTTTACGGTTATATATCTTTCCAAACAACAATCTCGAATTAAATAAAAATCCATAAAATCGCTCAAGTTTATCAATTCAACCCGTAACGATTTTACCCTAATCTATAGATCGTTCGAGTATGTATCATTTCAATCCATAGGGAACTTGCAGTTTATAACAATATAAAATACAATAATCCAGTCATACAATATCAACAATCAAGCACCCATTACAATCACCATCCAATCCAATCAACAAAAATCACCAAATAAGTTATAATTAATAACATGTATTAAATTGACAATTTATATTCGATATTAAATTTAACGATGATTAAATGTAATAAAAGTCAAATTTAGTTAGAATGACGATTTAGACACACCAAACATCAATCAGCAAATTTCTAATCGCATCATAAATTTAATTTACCTAAAATAAGATAGTCTAGTAGTTGTGAGTGGGTCAGAACACTCACCATTGATTTTTAAATCGATTTA
This sequence comes from Allium cepa, assembly GCA_030765085.1. Classification (NCBI taxonomy): domain Eukaryota; kingdom Viridiplantae; phylum Streptophyta; class Magnoliopsida; order Asparagales; family Amaryllidaceae; genus Allium; species Allium cepa. The sequence goes on along the minus strand of CM060946.1, from coordinate 155,511,229 downwards.
AAATCCAGAATAAGCCCCAAATTCAATGTAACAACCCGCATATTTAGCGATAGTATATTTAAATATTTTATTTAAATATAGCATCGTTAGTCGGATTATAGTCCGGAAAACTACTTTTTACAAACAGTCGAATTTGAACTCGAGACCACTTCCATTGAGTTCAAAATGCCGTTTGCAACCTTTTTAAGTATAAACTTCGATATGTTTGGAGCTAGCTAAAAATTTGACCTTTTCACTTAAGGCTTTGTGTTTGGGTTTCAGCCCATTAGCCTAAACTATTAACTCTAGCTCAACCTCCACTCCTCTTCATTCATTTCATTTCTATTTCCTAACACTTCGAGCTTAAACAAAAATGGGGGAAGAGAACAGAGATTATGTGACGCCCCACCCCTATACCCGCGCTAGCCAAGAACATTACGGTGATTGCTGTCGACTAGCACGGAGAATAAGGCTGTTGAGGAGCGACCATCCGTGTAATTTCTGTGCGCGAGCACCGATATGTCAGATAATATAACATGCATTCTATATCAAGAGGAAATCCGACATACCGACACAAACTCAAAGCTACTACACGGTGGCTATATAAATCCTTCGGAAAACAAATATAGAAATAAGCATAACACAAATCAGTCACAGACAATTCATATCACAAAGGCGGAAAATAGATATGAATATTGCACTTGGAAGTGTACATCAGAGTAGTGGTCTAAAAAGATCCACAATATCACAAAAGAACAGTTACATGAGCTACACAAAAGAATAAGTATAAATTATGGAGTCTATATCTCAAATGTATACAACAAAAACTACTAATCTAAGTAGTTAACCAAAAGCAAAAGAAATCAATCCCAAGAGAGAAGTCAAGCAGAAGCACCTGTAACATCTCGGTCTGACCCAAGTATTATTTAATAAGAAAATAATAAACGGATCAGTCTAACTATAGATATCAGATGAAACGATATAGAATCAGAGTTATGACTAAACACATAATAATCACAAGGCCAAGCTGTGATATATAAGTATTTGATAGTCAAAAAGAGATTAATCAATATCACAAAATCTACACAAGAATCCAAGAAGTGTCATACTCTTTATTTCGTTCATCAAACCACAAATATTGACGATAATATCAATGTCAATCGCAAAAGTCAATGACGCACAAATTCCAGAAGACTACACAAGAAATCCAGAAATCACAAAAGTCAATGACACACAAATTCACCAATGCACAAATATCGATAAGACTTATCAATGGAAATCACGAAAAATTGGTGAAGCACAAATTCTAGAAATCTACACAAGAAATCCAGAAATCACAAAAAAGGGGGGGTGGGTGGGAGGAGGCCTATCACAAACGGGAGCATAAAGCTCACCAACACGTGTATCACAAACGGAACGCTAATTCCATGGTCGCTAACCATCACAAATTGAGCCGAATCTCCACAAATGGCCCGAAGACCATGGGTTGCTACCCCATCACAAATTGAGTCGAAACTCCACAAAACGGGGTTTAGTCTCCCTCGCAGACAAAGAGTCATCGCACATTGCTAGTCTAAATCACAAAGATGATCGTCATGATCAGCGAGAAGTGTCAATTACACTAAGCTAGTAAATATACGAGTTTAGCTTCATGTCCCATAACCACTTGCTTAACTTAAATATTTACGAACAAACTGTAAATCTCCACTAGAAAATTGTCACAAGAGGTTCAATCGAACAAGTCCAAGAATTAACCGACAAAGTAAACGCAAGCGTTTCATACCACTCGTTTTACTAAGTCCTTTAATTAGATTTCTCATACGAGTGAGGTAAAGGTTTGTATATACTAATAGATTGGAAAACGGTTTTATAAACGAATTTGGTATTAAAATAGTATTGAAATCGTTTGAGGAAAGAGTTTTGATATTTACTACTAGTATAGAAAACCTTTATATTTTTAAAGTGACAAAGCACAAGGGGGATTGTAGAAACAATCAATCACAAAGATCACATTCGAAGATGTGAATAAAAATCCAATGAAATCGATAAGGATCCATCGAAGTGGATATATCTAAAATTCCCAAAGAAAATAAGTCATCAAAGATGATAATAAATGATGACAATAAATAGGATCATCACGAATCGATTTAAATTGGAAATTCAATCCAAAAAGGCAAATTGGACTAAAACAGCAGGTTCAGTCGACTGAACAGAGTTTTCAGTCGACTGACCCTGTGCCTGGAAATTTTCCAGGTTCAGGAAACTTTCTGTTTCCAGTTTTAGTCGACTGTGCAGAGTTTTTCAGTCGACTGAATCATGCCTGGAGACTCGCGGGTTTCAGGTGCAGTCGACTGAACAGAGTTTTCAGTCGACTGAATCATGCCTGGGCTGTTTTTCAGCCTTATTCAAATGAAGAGCAAACTTTTCCAAAATGCAACCGGACGAACATTGGCTCTAAGGGTTTATGCTAATCGGCAACCCGGCCCTATATGCTCCTCGATGCATCACCAAAAGCATGATCAAACATCCATAAAAGGATTTCACACGAATTTGACTTAAAAACCCAAAAATTGGAGTATTCACAAAACCAATCCAAATCAAGAGCAAATGCACATGAAGAAGTGTTAGGAATTCATACCCAACAACCAAAGATAATTATAGTCATAGATGTGAGATAAAAATCTCACCTTTTCTCAGAATAAAACAAGAAGAAGCTTGAAAGCAAAGGGGAATCAACCACTCTTCAAATCCAACTCTAGAAGCTTGAATCTAAGCAATGGGTTCTCATGAACTTTGGAGCAAGGAGATGGATTTGCAAAGCAAGCTAGGGCTTAGGAATTTCTATTTCCCATTCTCTTCCTCCATTTTTGCTTGAGCTTGAATGTTAGGAAAATAGAAGAGAAGTTAATGAAGAGGAGAGTGTTGGAACTGAGTTAAGTGACTAATTGGCTCAGCCCAACCAAAGCCCTAAGCGGGAAAAAGTAGCAAAAATCAACTTTCTCCAAACATATCGAAGCTTATACTCAAAAAGGTCGCAAACGGCATTTTGAACTCAATGGAGGTGGTCTCGAATCCTAATTCGACCGTATGCAAAAAGTAGGTTTTCAGTCCAAAATCCGACGAACGATAAAATATTTAAATAAAATATTTAAATATAAAATCGATAAATATGCGGGTTGTTACAGACTCCCCTCCTTAAAGAAATTGCGTCCTCGCAATAAGTAAGAAGGAAATATAAGAAGTAACAACCATAGAAGCATATTAACACAAAAGAAAATTTGAAATAGGAAGTTCACCCTAAAGTGCACAAAAGAGTTAGCAAGAAATCTGGTGAAACTTCAATTTCCACAATAACACCGGGCTCAAGAATAAAAACCGGAATCCCTAAGGCATTCCCGTAGATAAAAGACGTGGGGAACGTCAAGATTAGCAGAAAATTGAGCCGGTGCAACGGCGTAGTACCAAAGCGGTAAGCCCGAAAAACTAGAAACTCAAACAATTTGGGACATCAGCGTAGTACAAAAACGGTACGCCCAATGAACCCAAGCAAAGACATCGATGTAGTACAAATGGTACATCAGATGAATCAAATAGCAAAGACATCGATGTAGTACAAACGGTACATCTGATGAATCAAATAGCAAAGACATCGATGTAGTACAACGGTACATCCGATGAATCAAAAGCAAAGACATCGATGTAGTACAAACGGTACATCCGATGAATCAAAAGCAAAGACATCGATGTAGTACAAATGGTACATCCGATGAATCAAAAGCAAAGACATCGATGTAGTACAAACGGTACATCCGATGAATCAAAAGCAAAGACATCGATGTAGTACAAACGGTACATCCGATGAATCAAAAGCAAAGACATCGATGTAGTACAAACGGTACATCCGATGAATCAAAAGCAAAGACATCGATGTAGTACAAACGGTACATCGGATGAATCAAAAGCAAAGACATCGATGTAGTACAACGGTACATCGGATGAATCAAATAGCAAAGACATCGATGTAGTACAAACGGTACATCGCATGAATCAAAAGCAAAGACATCGATGTAGTACAAACGGTACATCCGATGAATCAAAAGCAAAGACATCGATGTAGTACAAACGGTACATCCGATGAATCAAAAGCAAAGACATCGATGTAGTACAACGGTACATCCGATGAATCAAAGGCAAAGACATCGATGTAGTGACATCGATGTAGTACAAACGGTACATCCGATGAATCAAATAGCAAAGACATCGATGTAGTACAACGGTACATCCGATGAATCAAATAGCAAAGACATCGATGTAGTACAAACGGTACATCCGATGAATCAAATAGCAAAGACATCGATGTAGTACAACGGTACATCCGATGAATCAAAAGCAAAGACATCGATGTAGTACAAACGGTACATCCGATGAATCAAATAGCAAAGACATCGATGTAGTACAACGGTACATCCGATGAATCAAAAGCAAAGACATCGATGTAGTACAAACGGTACATCCGATGAATCAAAAGCAAAGACATCGATGTAGTACAAATGGTACATCCGATGAATCAAAAGCAAAGACATCGATGTAGTACAACGGTACATCCGATGAATCAAAGGCAAAGACATCGATGTAGTACAAACGGTATATCCGATGAATCAAATAGCAAAGACATTGATGTAGTACAACGGTACATCCGATGAATCAAATAGCAAAGACATCGATGTAGTACAAACGGTACATCAGATGAATCAAAAGCAAAGACATTGATGTAGTACAAACGGTACATCCGATGAATCAAAGCCCGAATGATTTCGGAACACCGACGTAGTACAAAAACGGTACGTCCAATGAACCGAACACAATAAAAGAACATCGGACGCAAGTTCATAAAAGAAATGAGATGAAACTCAATAAAACGAAGTACATCAAAACGCCCGATGAACTTGATAAAAAGATAATTTCATTCGGTCATCAACAAAGAAACAACCCCTTGTTGCTTACGACTAAACGCATTGGCAACACCATTTCCCCTTCGGGAATAAAAAGAATATCAAGATCATAGGAAGCTAGGAACTCGAGTCAACAAGCAGTTCCTTAAGAGAATATAAATATTCCAAAGATTTATGATCGAGATAGAGAACAAATTTCTCATCCAAATATGATGATGCCAAATTCCAAAAGCAAAAACATTAGCCGAGAGCACTAGATCATAAGTGGCTATCTAGTCTCGAGAAGCTATAATGATTTAGAAGCACAAGGGATAGCACGTTCTCCTTTGCAAGAGAATGGCATTCCAAACCAATACGACTAGTATCGGTACAAATAGCAAAGTTTTGGTTCCCCTTCAGGAATCACAAGAATAAGAGTATTGAAAGGAAGGGTTCTTTTAAATAATTCTCTTCCCCGAAAAGTTAAAACTTTCAAAATTACATTTTTACTTTTATGTAATAATTCTTCTACAAAAATTTAAATTTTTACAAGTCAATATATCGTGTCTGATTGTCACATCAAAGCGTTTAGGAAATTCCTATTGATAACGTTGATCAAGCGCATCGACCAAAATTCTTAAAGCACTCAACGGGCAATACAATCACAAAATCATCTTTTCTAGGATAAATAAATCTCTTAAAAAGTTTTAAGAATATTCTTTGCTCGTTTTAAGAGCAAAAAATCAAATTGCACTTATAATTAAATCTTATGAAAAAGATTTGCAAAATTTTAAATTTCTATTTCCATCCAAAATCCATAAATAAGAATGGTCTCATTGAAATTTTCATAGAATATTGGATTTATAAAACGGATGAAACAAGCTGGACAAATTGAATGACATAATAATTCATTCATAGGAATCATAACAAGTGCGGAATGCGATAAGTGAAATGCTAACTTCCGCAACTTGTAGCAAATGAAAACGGTGGTAAAGTCGAACTAAAAAGACCTTAGCACCACACAAAAGATTACTTAGGTCATAATCCTAAGACAAGTCAAATATACCGAAAAATTCTCAAACTATTTAGATGAGAGAAATAACACTTTCCTCACCATAAGGACTTTAAAGAATAAAATGATGCCATCAAGATGGAATCAAAATCACAAAGAAAAATAGAAATCTGCTTAACAGATTGAAAATGTCGAAGATGAATAATCCACTCGGAAAAATAGGATATGGGCTTCACAATGATTAAGCCAATCCTTACAGAAAGGTCAATTCCGAAGCCAAAGCAAAAATATCGGATCGGAAAAAAAGTCACATAAAACAATCTCGACATCTAAACAAAAGCAAATTGAGTGTTGCGGATCTACCATCCGGATTCGCAATTCTCAATGAAGTCAATAAGCCCAAAATATTCAAAGAAAAGAATCAACAAGTTCTTTTTATATAAAACTAATGAGATGAAACCCATATCAAAAAGAACTCAAATAGAAAGTTCACGAATTAAAACAATGCCATCGAGGATTGAATGAAAATATCTTGACCAAAAGTTGCAGCTTTCCTTCTCACTTGCTTGGAAGCTTAGGACACGAAGATAAAAGATGACCCGAACCTTTGCAATAACGGCAAAAGAGGGGTTCACGCACTCCCTTACATGGTGGTCTGCGGAACCACAATTGTAGCATCGTCCACGACTAGAGGTAGGAACATTTGCTACCTGAGTTTGTTGCTTTCCTTTCTTATTAGAATCGGGGCCTTTGAATTTGATAGGCCTCTTCAAGTTATTGTCGAAGTTCTGTTTGGCACGCACAACTTCAACATCACCTTCATTATCGGCCTCTTCAAGACGAAGAGCGATATCAATAAGCTGATCAAATGAAACCTCAAGTTTCAGGAGTAATGGCTTCTTAAGATTCTTATTCAAGCCATAGACAAATCTCTGATTTTTCTTCAATGGGGTATTAATGTACTCAACCCCGTATTTGGACAGAGATTCGAAGGATGCGACATAGTTTGTCACAGAAGATTCACCTTGAACAAGGTCTATGAAACGCCGGGCTAAGGTTACTTTTTCAGCCTCCGGCACAAATTTCAATTCGAATCTTCCCCGGAATTACTCCCAAGTAAGATCCGCCTCAACGATTTCAGAAATTAAAAGCCCATACCAATCCAATGCTCTTTCTTGGAGCATGCTAGAAGCTACTTGGACTCGATGAAGGTCAATAAGATTCATGCGAGAAAAGATGCGATCGCATGATTTGAGCCAAGCTTGAATTTCAATAACACTCTCGGATCCCCTGAATGGCCCTCCACCCAAATCGGTGTAGTCTCTGCACAAGCGTGCAAAACCGGATCTAGGATGAGTAGGCTCTGGATTGGGTCCGGCTGCTTGAGCGTTCTTAACAAGATCTAAAAGCTGCTGAGCAGACATGAATACTCCATCCTGAGGAGTAGCGCTAGATTGACCGGCGCTGGAACGGCCTGGTCTAACCATTTCTCTTCTTTAAGAAAGAAAGAAAGAAGAGGAAAAAGTTATTCTCAAAATAAATATCAAGCAATTCTTGATAGATAAAACAAGGAATCATAAAGAAAATAGGATGAATCGGTACGAAGACCCGAATAAAATCCTAAAGCACAACTCCTAAGAAAGACTTAGGACATGATCCTTGCTAAATTATTCCACATTGTTCCGAAGTTTGGCTTTGATACCAAGCTGTGACGCCCCACCTCTATACCCACGCTAGCCAAGAACATTACGGTGATTGCTGTCGACTAGCACGGAGAATAAGGCTGTTGAGGAGCGACCATCCGTGTAATTTTTGTGCGCGAGCACCGATATGTCAGATAATATAACATGCATTCTATATCAAGAGGAAATTCGACATACCGACACAAACTCAAAGCTACTACACGGTGGCTATATAAATCCTTTGGAAAACAAATATAGAAATAAGCATAACACAAATCAGTCACAGACAATTCATATCACAAAGGCGGAAAATAGATATGAATATTACACTTGGAAGTGTACATCAGAGTAGTGGTCTAAAAAGATCCACAATATCACAAAAGAACAGTTACATGAGCTACACAAAAGAATAAGTATAAATTATGGAGTCTATATCTCAAATGTATACAACAAAAACTACTAATCTAAGTAGTTAACCAAAAGCAAAAGAAATCAATCCCAAGAGAGAAGTCAAGCAGAAGCACCTGTAACATCTCGGTCTGACCCAAGTATTATTTAATAAGAAAATAATAAACGGATCAGTCTAACTATAGATATCAGATGAAACGATATAGAATCAGAGTTATGACTAAACACATAATAATCACAAGGCCAAGCTGTGATATATAAGTATTTGATAGTCAACAAGAGATTAATCAATATCACAAAATCTACACAAGAATCCAAGAAGTGTCATACTCTTTATTTCGTTCATCAAACCACAAATATTGACGATAATATCAATGTCAATCGCAAAAGTCAATGACGCATAAATTCCAGAAGACTACACAAGAAATCCAGAAATCACAAAAGTCAATGACACATTAATTCACCAATGCACAAATATCGGTAAGACTTATCAATGGAAATCACGAAAAATTGGTGAAGCACAAATTCTAGAAATCTACACAAGAAATCCAGAAATCACAAAAAAAGGGGGGGGGGGGGGGGGTGGGAGGAGGCCTATCACAAACGGGAGCATAAAGCTCACCAACACGTGTTTCACAAACGGAACGCTAATTCCATGGTCGCTAACCATCACAAATTGAGCCGAAGCTCCACAAACGGCCCGAAGACCATGGGTTGCTTCCCCATCACAAATTGAGTCGAAACTCCACAAAACAGGGTTTAGTCTCCCTCGCAGACAAAGAGACATCGCACATTGCTAGTCTAAATCACAAAGACGATCGTCATGATCAGCGAGAAGTGTCGATTACACTAAGCTAGTAAATATATGAGTTTAGCTTCATGTCCCATAACCACTTGCTTAACTTAAATATTTACGAACAAACTGTAAATCTCCACTAGAAAATTGTCACAAGAGGTTCAATCGAACAAGTCCAAGAATTAACCGACAAAGTAAACGCAAGCGTTTCATACCACTCGTTTTACTAAGTCGTTTAATTAGATTTCTCATACGAGTGAGGTAAAGGTTTGTATATACTAATAGATTGGAAAACGGTTTTATAAACGAATTTGGTATTAAAATAGTATTGAAATCGTTTGAGGAAAGAGTTTTGATATTTACTACTAGTATAGAAAACCTTTTTATTTTTAAAGTGATAAAGCACAAGGGGGATTGTAGAAACAATCAATCACAAAGATCACATTCGAAGATGTGAATAAAAATCCAATGAAATCGATAAAGGATCCATCGAAGTGGATATATCTAAAATTCCCAAAGAAAATAAGTCATCAAAGATGATAATAAATGATGACAATAAATAGGATCATCACGAATCGATTTAAATTGGAAATTCAATCCAAAAAGGCAAATTGGACTAAAGCAGCAGGTTCAGTCGACTGAACGGAGTTTTCAGTCGACTGACCCTGTGCCTGGAAATTTTCCAGGTTCAGGAAACTTTCTGTTTCCAGTTTCAGTCGACTGTGCAGAGTTTTTCAGTCGACTGAATCATGCCTGGAGACTCTCGGGTTTCAGGTTCAGTCGACTGAACAAAGTTTTCAGTCGACTGAATCATGCCTGGGCTGTTTTTCAGCCTTATTCAAATGAAGAGCAAACTCTTCCAAAATGCAACCGGACGAACATTGGCTCTAACGGTTTATGCCAATCGGCAACCCGACCCTATATGCTCCTCGATGCATCACCAAAAGCATGATCAAACATCCATAAAAGGATTTCACACAAATTTGACTTAAAAACCCAAAAATTGGAGTATTCACAAAACCAATCCAAATCAAGAGCAAATGCACATGAAGAAGTGTTAGGAATTCATACCCAACAACCAAAGATAATTATAGTCATAGATGTGAGATAAAAGTCTCACCTTTTCTCAAAATCAAACAAGAAGAAGCTTGAAAGTAAAGGGGAATCAACCACTCTTCAAATCCAACTCTAGAAGCTTGAATCCAAACAATGGGTTCGCATGAACTTTGGAGCAAGGAGATGGATTTGCAAAGCAAGCTAGGGCTTAGGAATTTCTAGTTCCCATTCTCTTCCTCCATTTTTGCTTGAGCTTGAGTGTTAGGAAAATAGAAGAGAAGTGAATGAAGAGGAGAGTGTTGGAACTGAGTTAAGTGACTAATTGGCTCAGCCCAACCAAAGCCCTAAGCGGGAAAAAGTAGCAAAAATCAACTTTCTCCAAACATATCGAAGCTTATACTCAAAAAGGTCGCAAACGGCATTTTGAACTCAATGGAGGTGGTCTCGAGTCCTAATTCGACCGTATGCAAAAAGTAGGTTTTCAGTCCAAAATCAGACGAACGATAAAATATTTAAATAAAATATTTAAATATAAAATCGATAAATATGCGGGTTGTTACAGATTAGGAAATTCCTAAGCCCTAGTTCCGTTGCAAATCCAAGTTCTAGCTCCAAATTCAAGGAGAAGCTATTGGTAAGCATTCCTTTCTTCTTCTCCAACTCATTCTCCCTTCAATTTCAAAAATTCCTAAACCCTAGTTTAGGAAATGTTTTTTTTTTAAGCTTAGATTCAAGCTTCTTGGGTTGGAATTGAGGAATGATTGTTTTTACCTTGCTCTATAGCTTCTTCTTCCTTGTTTTTGTGCAAAAGGTGAGATTTTTATCTAACATCTATGTATATAACCTTCATTTGTTGTTAGGTATGAATTCCTAACTTCTATTTCATGTCCATTTTCCTTGAATTGAATTGGTTTTATGAGTATTCCAATTTTTGGTGTTTGAAGTCAAATCTTTAAAAATCATAGCTTTGACGTTTGATCATGCTTTTAGTGGTGTATCGAAGAGCCTATAGGGCCGGGTCATCGATTGGCATAAACCCCTAGCGCCCATTGCTCGTCCAGTTGCAATTTTGGAGGAGTTGCTCCTCATTTGATAGGCTGAAAAACAGCCCCAGTGCCAGTCAGTCGACTGACCTTTGCAGTCGGTCGACTGGCTGTAGCAAATGAATGCTCCTAGGCTATCGGTAGAGGCTGAAAGTCTCTGTTTCTTGCAATCAGTCGAATGGCCTCTGTAACCAGTCGACTGAACTGCTTGTTTTTGCCTATTTAGCTTATTTTGCTTCAAATTCCAATTTTTATCGATTCGTGGTTTTCCGATTTGTTGTTATCATTTATTATCGACCTTGATGACTTCTATTTTGGAATTTTTGGGTATATCCATTTTGATGGGTTTGGAATCGATTTCTTTGGATTTAATTCACGTCTTTGAACGTGAAATTTTGATGATTGATTGTTCTCACAATCATCTTTATGGTTTGTCACTTTAAAACACAAAGGTTTCTATACTAATAGTAAATATTCAAACTCTTTCACAAAGATGATTTCAACTCTATTTTTAATACAAAATCCTTTACAAAACCATTTTCCAATCTATTAGTATATACAAACCTTTACCTCATTCTTTCAAGAAATCTAATTAGACGACTTTGCAAAGCAAGTGGTTTGAAACGCTTGCGTTTACTTTGTCGGTTAATTCTTAGACTCGCTCGATTGAAACTCTTGTGACAACTTTCAAGTGGAGATTTACAATTTGTTCGTAAATACTTAAGTTAAGCAAGTGATTATGGGATATGAATCTAAACTCATCTATTTACTATCTTAGTGTAATTGACACTTCTTGATCATCATCGATGATCATTTTTTGTGATTTAGACTAGCGATATTGTGACGCCCCACCTTTATACCCACGTTAGCCAAGGAAACTACGGGGTAATGCCGTCAACTAACGCGGAGAATAAGGCTGGTTAGGAGCGACCATCTATAGCCTTGCTTTAACTATCTATTGAATACATCAACAATAACCATACACAGCAGATCGACATATCCAATGAATACTTAAAACAAAACCATATGTGGTTGGAGGATCTATCAGAATAGAATATAACAACTCAAATGTAATATACATCACAGAACATTAGATCATCATATACACATATATTGATACATAACACAGTATACAAACTGATACAAGTCAAGTGGTATAGCAAACCACAATATATAGGCGAATCCAAATGAATACATATCAGAGTTACAACAAAAAGGACTACACAAAAGCTATAACAAAAAGGAGAAAGCTGAATATTCCATGCGGAAGCAAAATAGGCTAAGTCCAAAAGTACCTAACCAGAAACATCTCGGTCTGACCCGAGTATAAATACACGGGTCAGTCTAGCTAAACAAATCAGTTAGACAAACTGAACAACAATAAACCTGCAAGGTCATAAAGTATAACAAATATCTCCAAAGGAGATACAACAATCATCTAAGAAAAGATGAATCATAACAAGACAAGCCTCATATCATCGGCAACACAAATAAACAAAGGATATGAATATCCCAAAACAAGCCAAAAAAGCAATAACAAATACCAATGAAGGCAACACAAGTTCCAAGAGGTAAACGCTATGTACCGTGTGGCAAAAAAAAAACCAACACCGAAGGGCGATATCTAGGAATATAATTATCAATGAAACAACAGAAAATTCTAATTGCAACAAACTCAAATATCTCATGAGCGGTGGTGAAGAAACTACTCCAATAACTCTCGAGCGGTGGTGAAGAAAAACCACTCCGAAAGCAATACTAAAGGTAACCAACAATCCCAAATATCTCTCGAGCCGGGGCAATGGCCCAACTCCAAAGGCGATATTAAAGGCAACAAGCCAGAAGGAGACAGTCGGAAGACACTATCCCAAAGGCAACATGTGTCACAAACTCCCAGAAAGGAACCCGGAAAGTGTTAACGCGAGTCCCATAACCCCTGTTTGCACTAAATGGTTTACTATCTGTTAGTCAATTTCACACTCAAAGAAGTGCAAAGTCTACCTCATCTCATCGGTAAACCAAATCCAAAGGTAAAACGTTCAATCGAATAGGTCGGGGTTTAATCGGAAAGATAAATGCGTGGATTCATAGTCCGTGTTTTACCTAACCATTTAATCTCCTTTCCTTTCCGCTCGAAGTGCAAAATTGTGTGTGTATTTGAAATAGAAATTATAAATTAGAGGACGAGCTTTAATAACATTTGAAAGAATCATTTTATAAAAACCCATGTAAGAAATCAAAAAGGAATCATCAAGGTCAAATATGCACAAACAACTAATTGGAATCAACTTAGATTGATAAAAGTTGGAATCACAAACAAATAGGCACACTAGGCAAAACAGGGAAACAAGAGTAGGTCAGTCGACTGAACTCTGTGAGTCGGTCAACCGAAAATAGTCTAGAAAGGTTTCTTCTATAGCTTCGGTCGACCGACTCAGAGAGTTCGGTTGGCCGAACCCCAAATCCTGCATTTTCTACCATATTTAATAGAAGTGCAAACTCACTCAATTTTAAACCAGTCGAGCACGGACGCCAGGGGATTACGCCCATCGGCTACCCGGTCCTATTGGTTCCTCGATGCATCACCAAAAACATGTTCAAACATCAAAGTTAGGATTTTAAAGATTTGAACCCAAAACACTAAAAATTGGAATATTCACAAAACCAATCCAAATCAAAATCAAATACACACAAGTAAGTGTTAGGAATTCATACCTAACAATCAAAGATAATCATAGACTTAGATGTGAGATAAAAATATCACCTTTTCAACTCAAATACAAAGATGAGAAGCCCAATTGCAAAGAAAAGACCAACTACTCTCCACTTCAACTCTACTAGCTTCAATCTAAGATCAAAACAAGTATTTTCCTAAGTTTAATTTTAGGAATTTCTGAAACTAAAGAGAGAAAGAGTTGGAGAAGATGAAGAGGAGGCTTACCAATAGCTTCTCTTTGATTTTGGAGCAAGAATTCAAGTTTGCAAGAAGAACCTAGGGCTTGGAATTTCTAATTCCTCTTTCTTTCCCCCATTTTCAGTTTTAGCTTAAGTTTGAGGAGTGGGAATGAGTGAATGGAGAGGAGAAGGCTGAGTTAGGTTATTAAGGTAGCTAGTGGGCTGAACCCAAATCCAAAACCCAATAGAAAAAGTAGCAAAATATGACTTACTCCAAATTTATCGAAGCTTATGCTAAAAAAGATCACAAACGACGTTTTGAACTCAATGGAAGTGGTCTTGAGTCCCAATTCGACCGTTTGCAGAAAGTAGCTTTTTGGACTATAATCCGACAAATGACGTTATATTTAAATAAAATATTTAAATATTCAACCGATAAATATGCGGGTTATTACAGACTCCCCTCCTTAAAGGAATTGCGTCCTCGCAATTCTTAAAAAGAAAATAAAGAGTAACAACCATAAAAGCATATCCATGCAAAAGAATAACAGAATAAGAAGTTCACCATAAAGTGCACGAAAGGATAAGTCGGAACTTGTTTTCTTAGGGAATTCTCTAAATTCCTAAGCTCAAATAATTTGGAACACCGACGTAACACAAACGGTACATCAAATGAACCGAAGCTCAACAAAACGAAGTGCAACAAAACATCCGATGAACTTGGTAAAAAGATCATTCCATTCGGACATCAACAAAGAAACAATCAATTTTTGCTTACAACGAAATGCATTGGCAACACGATCCCCCTTTCGGGAATAAAAAGAATATCAAGATCATAAGATGCAAGGAACTCGAACCAAAATTAAGTTCCTTATGAGAAAATAAACATTTCAAAATTACAATTACCTTCATGTAATCATTTTCATGAAAAATTTACTTTTTATAAGTCAATCTGTTGTGTCAAATTGTCTCATCAAAGCGTTTAGGAGATTCCTATCGATAACGTTGATCAAGCGCATCGACCAGAATTCTTAAAGCACTCAATGGGCAATACAATCACAAAAACATCTTCTATATGATAAATATGTTTCTAAAAACTTTTAAAAATTCTCTTTGTTCATTTTAAGAACAAAAAATCCCATTTATACTTATAACTAAATCTTATGAAAAAGATTATCAAAAATTTTAAACTACTAATTTCATCAAAAATCAATAAATAAAAGAATGGAGTCATTGAAATATTCACAGAATACTCGATTTATAAAATGGATGAAATGAGATAGACAAACTGAATGACATAATAAATCATTCATAAGAATTACAATGAGTGCGAAATGCGGTAAGTGGAGCGCTAACTTCCGCAAATCGTAGCCAAATCAAAACCGATGGCAAGGTTGAGCTAAAAAGACCTAAACACTACTCAAAAGATTGCTTAGGTGATAATCCTAAGACAGGACCCAAAATACCAGAAAATTCTCAAACTATATGAATGAGAGAAACCATACCTTCCGCATCATGAGGGCTTAAAGAATATAATGATGCCATCAAATTGGAATCGAATCACAAAGAAATAGAAACCTTCCAAAATAGATGGAGACATACCTTATCCCTAAGAAGAACCTCCAGAAGCATTTGTTACATTTAAGTTGCCAAATGGAGAATTATTCGAAGCAATGGGACAAGTGGAATTACGATGGCCTTCCTTCTTGCAATAGCGGCAGAAAAGAGGCTTAGGACAATCTCGAATCATATGATCAGGTGAATCACAATTGAAACACTTCCGAATGGAAGGCATTCCAGCAGGATGAGACTGAGAATCAGATTCAATGGGCTTTTTCTTCTTGGAAGAGAAAAATTCCCGCTCATCCAATGGAGACTGATTTTTGTTAGGGTTCTTGCGAACCTCAACATCATCACCACTATCACACTCCCTCTCGATGGCTTCGAGATGAAGTGCAGAATCGACCAACTCCTCAAAAGAAAGCTCAAGCTCAAGCACCAAGTATTTCATAAGACCAGAGACAAACTTCAAATTCTTCTTATAAGAAGTACTAATGAATTCAAGACCATACTTAGATAAAGCCTCGAATGATGCAACATACTTAGAACCAGAAGATTTCCCTTGCTTCAACTCAAGGAAGCGACGAGTCAATAAAACTTTTCAGATTCAGGAACGAACTTGAGTTCGAATCGTCCCCGAAACTGAGTCCAAGAAATGGTAGACTCATCAATTTCACCTATAAGAAGCTCATACCAATCATGGAAATGCTCTTTTAATAAGCTAGAAGTTACAAGAACTCTATCATGATCAGAAAGATCCATACGAGAGAAGATATGCCCGCACGTGCGAAGCCAATCTTGGACTTCAAGAACAGACTCGAAGCCTTTAAACGGCTTTCCTCCATGATGAGAAAATCACTGCACAGGTGTGCAAAGGCAGACTTGCGAGGTGGAGATACTCGAGTAGAAACTGGAGGCTGAGTGCTCCTAAAAAACTCCAAAAACTGATCGGCAGACATATAAACGCCATCTGGATGCGAGCCATTGGATTCCCAGCATCCGAGCGTCGTCCCCTGCCTCTTCCAGCCATACGTAGGAAGTTAAGATAAGAACAAGATTATTCACAAGGTAAATATCACCAATTAAATATGGAATACTACGGAACAAAATGAATTCCTAGACGTATTCCCAATTTCTATCTACCACCAAAGGCAAAGAAGGAATAAAGGTAAGATGATTCAAAGATTTTTATCACTTGTTACACTTTGATGTATCGTAATATGTGCTTCTATTCTGTGTTTATCATATTTTGTTCTGAACTCATCTCTGATACCAAGCAGTGACGCCCCACCTCTATACCCATGTTAGCCAAGGACACTACGGGGTAATGCCGTCAACTAACACGGAGAATAAGGCTGGTTAGGAGCTACCATCTATAGCCTTGCTTTAACTATCTATTGAATACATCGACAATAACCATACACAGCAGATCGACATATCCAACGAATATTTAAAACATAACCATAGGTGGTTGGAGGATCTATCAGAACAGAATATAACAACTCAAATGTAATATACATCACAGAACAGTAGATCATCATATACACATATATTGATACGTAATAGAGTATACAAACTAATACATGTCAAGTGGTATAGCAAACCACAATATACAAGCGAATCCAAAAGAATACATATCAGAGTTACAACAAAAAGGACTACACAAAATCTATAACGAAAAGGAGCAAGCTGAATAGTCCATGCGGAAGCAAAATAGGCTAAGTCCAAAAGTACCTAACCCGAAACATCTCGGTCTGACCCGAGTATAAATACACGGGTCAATCTAGCTAAACAAATCAGTTAGATAAACTGAACAACAATAAACCTACAAGGTCATAAAGTATAACAAATATCTCTAAAAGAGATACGACAATCATCTTACAAAAGATGAATCATAACAAGACAAGCCTCATATCATCGGAAACACAAATAAAAAACGGATATGAATATCCCAAAACAAGCCAAAAAGGCAATAACAAATACCAATGAAGGTAACACAAGTTCCACAAGGTAATCGCTATGTATCGTGTGGTACAAAAAGACCAACACCGAAGGGCGATATCTAGAGAATATAATTATCAATGAAACAACAGAAAATTCCAATTGCAGCAAACACAAATATCTCATGAGCGGTGGTGAAGAAACCACTCCAATATCTCTCGAGCGTTGGTGAAGAAACCACTCCGATCTCACGAGCGGTGGTGAAGAAAAACCACTCCGAAAGCAATACTAAAGGTAACCAACAATCCCAAATATCTCTCGAGCCGGGGCAAAGGACCAACTCCAAAAGCGATATTAAAGGCAACAAGCCAAAAGGAGACAGTCCGAAGACACTTCCCAAAGGCAACATGTGTCACAAACTCCCAGAAAAGAACCCGGAAAGTGTTAACGCGAGTCCCATAACTACCCGTTCGCACTAAATGGATTACTATCCGTTAGTCAATTTCACACTCAAAGCAGTACAAAGTCTACCTCATCTCATCGGTAAACCAAATCCAAAGGTGAAAACGTTCAATCGAATAGGTCGGGGATTAATCGGAAAGATAAACGCGTGGATTCATAATCCGTGTTTTACCTAACCATTTAGTCTCCTTTCCTTTCCGCTCGAAGTGCAAAATTGTGTGTGTGTTTTAAATAGAAATTATAAATTAGAGGATGAGCTTTAATAACATTTGAAAGAATCATTTTATAAAACCCGTGTAAGAAATCAAAAAGGAATCATCAAGGTCAAATATGCAGAAACAACTAATTGGAATCAACTTAGATCGATAAAAGTTGGAATCACAAACAAATAGGCACACTAGGCAAAATAAGGAAATAGGAGCAAGTCGGTCGACTGAACTCTCTGAGTCGGTCGATCGAAAATAGTCCAGAAAGGTTTTGGCTACAGCTTCGGTCGACCGACTCAGAGAGTTCGGTCGGCCGAACCCCAAATCCTGCATTTTCTACACTATTTAATAGAAGTGAAAACTCACTCAATTTGCAACTGGTCGAGCACGGACACTATGGGATTACGCCCATCGGCTACCCAGTCCTATTGGCTCCTTGATGCATCACCAAAAACATGTTCAAACATCAAAGTTAGGATTTTAAAGATTTGAACCCAAAACACTAAAAATGGAATATTAGCAAAACCAATCCAAATCAAAATCAAATGCACATGAATAAGTGTTAGGAATTCATACCTAACAATCAAAGGCAATCATAGACTTAGATGTGAGATAAAAATCTCACCTTTTCAACTCAAAAACAAAGATGAGAAGCCCAATTGCAAAGAAAAGACCAACCACTCTCCACTTCAACTCTACTAGCTTCAATCTAAGATCAAAACAAGTATTTTCCTAAGTTTAAGTTTAGGAATTTCTGAAACTAAAGAGAGAAAGAGTTGGAGAAGATGAAGAGGAGGCTTACCAATAGCTTCTCTTTGATTTTGGAGCAAGAATTCAAGTTTGCAAGAAGAACCTAGGGCTTGGAATTTCTAAGTCCTCTTTCTTTCCCCCATTTTCAGTTTTAGCTTAAGTTTGAGGAGTGGGAATGAGTGAATGGAGAGGAGAGGGCTGAGTTAGGTTATTAAGGTAGCTAGTGGGTTGAACCCAAATCCAAAACCCAATAGAAAAAGTAGCAAAATACGACTTACTCCAAATCTATCGAAGCTTATACTAAAAAAGATCGCAAATGACGTTTTGAACTCAATGGAAGTGGTCTTGAGTCCCAATTCGGCCGTTTGTAGAAAGTAGCTTTTTGGGCTATAATCCGACAAACGACGTTATATTTAAATAAAATATTTAAATATTCAACCGATAAAAATGCGGGTTGTTACAGATATGCTATGTCTCTTTGTCCACGTAGGGGATGATACCTCGTTTTATTGAGTTTCGTCACATTTCTTTTATAGGCTAACGGCCTATGTATTCTTTGGAGTTTCGACTCAATTTTTATGGGCTAGCGACCCATGTTCTTTATGGAGTTCCGTCCATCGGACGTACCTTTGTACTACGTTGTTGTACTAGCTTATCAGGATCATCGGGCGTACCGTTGTACTACATCGTTGTTCCAAATTATTTGAGTTTTAGAATCCTCGGGCGTACGATATTGTACTACATCATTGCACCGACTCTATGGTTAGTGACCATGGGATAGCGTCCCGTTTGTGATACACGTGTTGGTGAGTTTACATGCTCCCGTTTATGATAGGCCTCCCCCTTTGTGATTTTTGGATTTCTAATTGATGATTTCTAGAATTTGTGTTTCACCAATTTTTATGAATGGCATCAATATGATGTCAATATTTATGGTTTGGTGAATAGAGTAAAGAATATAACATTCTTTTTGATGTTATGAGATTTCTTGAGATATTGTATGATTTTTGTTGTTGTCAAATGTATACTTTTCATAGTATGGCATTATTGTTATCATACGTTTTGTTATATCTCTTATTCCATCTCATTTTATCTCATATTTATAGCTAGAATGATCTGTTTATTATTTTCTTATTAAATAATACTCGGGTCAGACCGAGATCTTACAAGTGCTTCTACTTGACTCCTCATTTGGGAGTATTACCCGACTTTGACTAACTACACTATATTGGTAGTTTTTGTTGTTACACATTTTGGATAGAGACTCCTTGATGTATACATATTCTTTTGTCTAGCACTTATATCTATTATTTTGTTATACTGTGGATCTTGTTTGACCACTACTCTGATAAACACTTTTAAGTATTATATTCATATCTGTTTCTGCCTTTGTGATATGGATATCCGTGACTGATTTATATTATGATTATTTCTATATTTGTTTCCGAAGATCATATATAGCCACTTTGCAGATGCTTTGCATTTGTATCGGTGTGTCGGATTTTCTCTTGTTACACCATCTGACATACCGTTGCTCGCACAAGGCAATTACACGAATGGTCGCTCCTCAACAGCCATATTCTTCGCGCTAGTTGACGGCATTACTCCGTAGTGTCATTGGCTAGCGTGAGTATAGAGGTGGGGTGTCACATTTAAAACAGTCTCAGAATTTGTCCAAACCAGTGTTAAAATGTTCGAAATTTTAATACGATCCTAACGGAATAAACCGCGCGTGAATCAGAGTTCGTATGCAAAAGATGTTAAGTTTTGAAGTTAAACGATTTAAATTAAGAAATAATAGTAAAATAATAGTAAAACAAAAACACGTCACCTTCGTATTCCTCCGAGGTTTTACCGATCGAAACCCTATCTTCCTTCGTCCTGACAGAAGCTTCCACCACGCAACAAGACAGTACATCGACCATGGCCATCTCGCCCATCCCTGAGTCGCGCCACCACATCACGCGGCGACCCCTCTTAGGCGATCAAATGTCTCAATTTTTGCAGCACCCACCGCTAGGGTTATTAAACCCTAATGGAATTTTCGATGGCGATCTAGCTGTCAAACCTCCATGCGAACAACACCAATGAACAACGTGTTCGACTCTCTAGACAATGGTACCAATGATTCGATGACCAGACAATGTTGATCAAGACGTGAAGAAAAATCGAGATTTCATCACCTACTGGCCACACCGAAACTCAAATCGAAAAATAGACTCCAGATCTGACTTGCACTCGTTGAGTGCTTCAAATTGATATATAATTTGTTAGGGTTTAGAGGATTTTAAATTTCAATTAGATTTTTTTGTTTGCAATTGGATTTGAAATTGGTTTTGGTTTGTCTGCCATTGAAAAGAGAGAAGAAAATAGAATTGTACGGACAATTGGAATAAGAAATAGTTAGGGTTTATAACGGGCCATTTGTAGACAGAGCAGAAATAGAAATGATTGATCTAGATCGATTTGAAGGTTGAACGATAAATGACCCGAAAGCTTGTTTCGTTATCGAAACGAAAATGGGTCATCCCATATGTCAGAATAGATGTTTTCAGTGATTTTAAACCCAATGGAACAAGTTTAAAGTCCTAATTTCATATGAAGAAGCTAGCTTAAATTCAGCTTATTTCAAACTGATTTTAATTGAATTTAATTAAATTGATTTCTACGCGTTTCGAGTCCGTACGATCAGACGACAAGTCCGATCGCTATGAAACTTGTAACCTTATAATAATTCACCATTATGGATCCGATGACGCAGGTTTTGTTGAAATTCGAGACAGTGGCCAAAATGGCTATTTTCACGTTTACCAAATAAATAAATTAAATCACTTTTTAAATTTCAATATTAAAAAACCAACAAATTTCATCAATTTGAATTACTTAGACATTTATAATAACTTAAAGAAAATTTACATATCAAATTCAGTGTTTAATATTTCACTAATTACAATTTTCAATTTCAAATGTAATTAAATCCAATTAATTAAATTCCAATAAATTGTTTCAATTTGGTGTCGATCTTTTGTTCAATCATTTATTACTCTATAGATATAGTTATTACACTAATACTTCACCATTATCATCTTACTTTTCATTAACGTATTATTTAATTACATTTAATTGTAATAAATCCATTTATTAAATTTTAAATTCCAAAAAATTGAGCAGACTTGATTCCAATTCTTTTTATTTAATCAATTGTCATATTATGCATAAAATTTTCATTAGTTACATCTTATTGAATTATCATTCTACAATTATCAATTTAACCTACCTTAACTGCACTAATTAAGTAATTTTGTTACAATTGATTTCCAATTTTAGTTTTACAGGCTAAATAATTAGGTAAAATATCATAATTTTCACCATTAACTTTTTATCACATTTTTAAGTTTATTATTTACAACCAAATGTTATAACAACTTACATAATACTATTTTTTTTCAATTTCAATTTATTACACATTATTTCATTAATTAATCAACATTTAATTTATCAAATTACTTGCTTACTCCAGTTATCAATTAATACATATTATTACAAATAAAATTAAAATCCACAACCAATTATAACTTTTTATCATTTCAGTTAATTGGAATTACATTATAATAGTTATCAATTAACTTAAATTAATACTATTTCATTTTTATTCCAATTATATTCTTATTATTTATCGCAAATTTTTATTTCTTCCAACATTAAATCACAAAACTCTATTAAATTAACGAATTTTAATTATCGAAAATTACGGGTCATTACACTCTCCCCCACTCAAAACTTTTCATCCTCAAAAAGGAAAAGAATTGATTTATAAACAATTAATTAACATAATTAAATAATTTAAATAAAAAAAATCAATTTATAATAATTAAATCCTTACCTTCAAGTTAACAAAATTTAGGAAAACATTTCACAAAATTTTCTAATTCCAAAATTTCACGAAAAATTCGGTAGAATCTCCTTTGTACGGAGAGGTCTTGGAGAAATAATAATACCAATATACATAATATTTTTCAAAATAATGTATCCCAAACCACGGGAAACAACATAATATCGCTTGAAAACCGTAATCCGAAAACATACCTATTTGTCGGTAAATAACGCTAATTTTATGAAACCAAAAGCATTAACAATTGCTTCATAACCTATTTTTCACTTAGATGATCCAAAAGGGTAAATAATTAATTAAATGAGAAAATATTTAAGTTGTTTCAATTCATAAAAAAAAAAATCACAACATAACAATAATTCATACAAACAAATCATACAATCATCACATATAGTCAAAATATCAATTTTACACCCACAACAACCTAAACAAATGGTTTGTTCGGGTTCAGAACTTTTAATCATATAAAATGGTAAATAAACTATGAAGTAAACCATACACTCAACAGTCATAGATAACTTTATAGATTATTTACACATCTCCATACAAAATGAAGTATCCTTTTCCAACCAATCCATAAGTCAAACAAACAATAAATTCAACACATTTTTAAGTTTACCCTATTTATATTTTCATATCATTTTGTTGTTCCCTTTTTCTTTCTCATACAATGATTTTCTTTAATTCACGTTCATTACTTACAAAAATTTAGTTTTCATTCATTTATGTAAGGCTTATTTCATTAATTTGGATTCTTTGCTTACATAAGTTATACCCATTTTAATTATTTGGATCATAAATGAATTCATTATTGAAGTATTGAATACATTTTTTCTTTAGTTTACTTCACCTTTACAATTTATTTTGATCTTCCTTTTTTTTTTCTTTTCTTTCTTTTCTCGTTCATATGCTGTTTATTTTCGTTAATATACATTCGTTATTACTTACAAAAGTTCAGTTCGCCTTTATTCATACATTGTCCTTTTATTTTATTTTATTACTTCATGTTCATTGCTTAAATAAATATGTTTTATATCAATTATTGGATTATACATTATTAGGTAAGTTTCTTTAAGATTCAATTAACCATTTATAGATTTTTTTTCACATTCATTCTTCCATATGTAGTATTAATGAATATTAACTTCATTTCTAAGTCATTTCAAACTTCTCTGAAGTTATAATCATTTAATTTATATATAGTACTCAATTTGGTTATAAATGGCTTTAATACTAAATCAAGTTTATAATTATTTACTTACAATATTCACTTTTACCATTAAATCTGATTATAAATAACTAAAAATGTTAACCTAAGTTTATAATCATTTTTCTTACATTATTCAATTTTATTACATTTAACTGGCAGCATTTCAAACTATAAACTTCAGTTTATAACCATTTATAACATTAGAATTCTTATTTATAGAAGTAATTCCATTGAACAATTTCACTATACTTAAGCTTTATTTGTATTGTGTTTTATTACATATTCTTATTAACATCTCAACTTTTAATAATTTGGTAAGTAATATTGTAACGACCCGATATTTCGACTCCCGAAAATCAACATCAATGCGTCCACTGTATTAAATACCGAACAGTCGAATGCCGAAAAACCAAACCGAAAGGGAAAGAAGAAGGTGGTAGAAGAAGAAAATAGAAAACAATATCAGAATCTCACAATCGCAGCGGAACAATATATAATAGATGACAACAAATTTTTTATTACAAAAGAATTTATAATTGCTTGTACATTACATCATCAAAGTACATACAAACAACAGCCCAATACTGGACAGTTGTAACAACTGTCCTCACCCAAAAGTAGACTATACAGCTTATACTGTACATCGTAATATATCAAGTATGTGTGATACGTCTCAACCATCCAGCTCGTCTCCTGAGCTCCATAGCATCCTTTCCTTTATTCTATAACACTCAGTCTGACCCGAGCATTATTGTGAAATAACACCCGAGTCAGTCTGAAAAACCAGAATGAGAAAACACACTCAATTGGATTATTAAAGTCTTGAAAATCTTTTGAAAATCAAAGGTATCTCGTAAGACCATGCCACAAATAAACATGCTGGGATTTTACCTTACGATAACCAAAACATTTCTTATCGAATCCTCTGATATTATAAGAGTGTATTTATACAAATACTTATTCAAATAGTCGAAATTGTTACATTCATTAAATTCCAGCATAATGGATATACAAACAAGTCTGAAGGCACTTATTGGAGATTGGGTTTCCATCAATGGCAGGGCTACTGGGGTACCGCCCGTCACAGTACATGGTCTAGATCACCGTATCGAGGATCCACCCTGATCCCCTGCTACACAAGACCGGAGCTACCCCATACTGGATTGTCCGAATAAGATTACCCACGGTTGGGATCAGCAACCACCCACACAGTCGAATAAAAGGGACATCTTGATAGGGGTGACTTTACCCTAATTGGTTGCTAACCACTTAGCCTTGCTGCACCTTCCCTGTTTTAGCCATTCCAGGTTGATGAGGTTTGAGGCTATGCGTTACCTTTTTAGCACACATACACTTGGAATGCTCATCGTCCTCTTGACGATGTTCTGAAAGCATTCGTCCATACAAGTCCATTCTCGGTCCGAACGGAACCGGGGGCACTACTCCTACTACATCCATTTTGGAATCACCCTCAGGATCAGTAGCGATTACCCCTTGCACTTCACTGCTCCATCTTCGACTCCAAACTCTTGTCTTCCTCATGAAACGTTCAAGCCGGATCGAAGTGGTTTTTGGGAAATTAATCCTGATTCCGGTCTCTTCGAAATGACCAGCGCATTGGCTAATATTGATAGTCGGTTATTTAACTATCAATAACATCCACAAACAACCATCATGCCTTAATAATTTTTCAAATTATTTATTTCAAAATATCTTCGCAAGATATTTTCTACACTTCAACCCTTTGAAAAAATCTTTCAAATCACTTTTCTATCGCGGAATAAATTTCCAAATATTGTTTATTTCCACTGAAAATCACCAAGTCTAAATACTTATATTTTAAAATAATTTAAATCACTTTATCAAAAAATATATACTTTAAAACACTTAAAATAAAAACTACTTTAAACAATTTATTTATAAACTAGTTATGAAATTTTATACTAATTTCTTATGTAAAACTTAAGCCAAAATTAATTTTAAAATAAAAGTTATTCTATAAGGTATAAATATTAAATAATTATCTTTAAAATCGTAATACTAGTCAAACCTTTTAAATAATTTGCTTATATAATTAACTTAATAAATATTTACTTTTAAATTTTTTTAAAACCATTAAATAATAATTTCTTTCTAAAACATTCTTTTGAAATGATTTTAAAACCTCTAACTTATACTAAAAAAATCAGCTTTGAAAACAAACTTGGATTTTCAGGAAAATACACTCTCCATTCCAAAACAGTCCATTTAATCAGTTAATAAATCCTTCTCGATTTATCCCAATTTAATTTACGTCCCAAACCCGTAAATTTCTTTCCCAAACCATTAAAAATGAAACCACTATTTATTTTTAGAAACAAATTACCCATTCCTTTATAAATTCCCACCGTGAATTTATGCTTTCAAATTTATCCACTGATAAATATTTCACTTTATTTATAAACCCAGTTATAAATTTCACAGTCTCATTCTCTTGTGATCATAGTTTCAACACTTAGTTGGTTTTCAAATCGGTTCCCAAAGCTAACTCCATTTTAAATTAAATTCCTTTACTTATCCAAATTTAATTCAAAACCCATTAATTCCATATTCACTCCTTTACTAAGATTTAAAATCTTATTTAAACTGAAATATCCATTTCATACTTTTCAAATTTCAATCTTTAGTTTACCCAATTCCACTAAAATTATATTACTATAAAAAACTCCCATATGTTTTTCCTTTATAAATTCAATCTATATATTTTTGATAACTCAATATACCCAAATATGTTCAATCGAACCATAACATCCCATATTTTCAATTTCTAATATAATCAATAATTTATCGCAGATAATCAATGAATCATATCACAAATTATGAAAGCAAATTCAATATTTTAAGGAATCCAGTTGGATCCCTCCAACCTATTTTCCCTGAATCCATAGATTTTAGCACAACAAATAAAATACCAATCCCGCTTCAAGGTGAGTTATTGTGTTATAAAGGGTCATACGCTATTATGCAGGGCGCATAGGGTCTCATCCGCTATATAATGCAGGAATATCAATCACTCCAATATATATATATATATATATATCTAATATACCATATCCAACTGATATTAAATTACAAATCCAAGCAAACAACTAATAATTTGAATTCAACTATTCAAATTTAAAAGGCAACCCAAATGAGTGAGATTAACTCACCTTTGACTTTCAATTCGCAATCTGATCCAAACCGGCTTGTTTCTCCATTATTTTTAACCTTGTATAAATATTACAGTTTATTAATATTCAAAATAAATCGAATAATCAACTTCCATTTAATAAATTTAACTGACTAATGATTTAATTTTAAACTAATTTTCTTTTAATAATTTTTTAGTACCTAAGATAAATTAAATAAATTTATTGACCCAAATACATATTTTTAAAATAAACTAGTAAACTAAAAATGTATATAGTATATTTATTTACTTTTGAAGGTACATATATTTATAAAAATAATATATATAGATTTTAAAAATCCTAATTTTATATAAGCTTTCAAATATTTTAAACTCATATTTATTTCCAAAAGTCTTATATATATACATACATGCATATATATATATATATATATATATATATATATATATATCTTTGAACTAAAATAGGTATATATATTTTTAAACTACATAAGCTATACATATTTTAAAAATCTTCTTTTTATGAACTCTACAACTTTTTAAAATCCCTTTTTATTTTCAAACTTTTGTCTATATAAAATAATTTATATATATATATATATATTTAAAAAGTATTTTTCGTAAATATATATAAAAAAATCTACATACATGCATATACGTTTTTAGTCACTGCATGTATATATAAACTTGACTTTGCTGTAAGTTATTGATCTTTTATTTTCTTTCTCTGTTTACCTATACCATACAAAATTAAGAATTAAAAATCGAACATACCTTACGAGTTATTGCATATGACAACCTCAGGCATGCTACCGGTCTCCGCGCGCGATTAACACAAACCATACATCGCTTTTCCATGACATCGGCTACTCCATCGCGAATGCCACCGCGAGCTCGAACACAAAATGACGACTTGGTATTGATTTAATCGAATGCTGAAACACCAAACCACATGCGTGCTCATCCACTTCCTTACCGCAGCAGCCATCGCACGCCTCCAGAGCTCAACTCCACACTGCTTCCAAAATGAACAAACGCCGCATCTCCCACTTCGCACGACCACGACATCGGCCTCAACCAAAATCGAGCCGCTCCACTTACTCGACTGTCGATTTCACTCGGCTATACGATTTGATTTTAGTTTCTGCCAATTATTTGGGAAGGGAAATTTGAAAAGAGGGAGGACATAGATTTGGGTATCAGCTTTGATATAATTGTTGAGAAAAAGAAGGGTATCGGTATTGTTTCCTTCTTTTTGAAGTTAAAAATAAAATAAAAAGCTCGGCCTAAAATTTATCTTTTATTTTGTTAAAAGAACGAAGGGGACAGGACACGATACTCAAGAGAACATGGCGTGAACCAGAAGACAAGTGGCCAAAAATAAAGTTTTGACCAGTCAAAATATATATGTTATATTTAAATTTTAAATATAAATCGACTCTCAATTCGAAGCTTAAATTTTTTACATCCTATCGAGACGTGCCGCCGGGCGTTTATAATATTGTAACCCTATTTCGAACGCAATGGAAAAGGTTTCGAGTCCTAATTCGATCGTATGGAGAAGATAGCTTTTGGACCCACTTATTATTGAATTTTCGATATAGATTTCAATGCGTTTGTATATATCGTACAGCCATACAACAACTCCAAACACTACAAAATTGAAATTCGATAATAATACACTATTACAGATTCAATGGAACAGGTTTTGTCGAATTCCAAGACTGGGCCTTGGAAGGCTATTTTTAAATATCAATTTAAAAGATATGTTTTCAAAACTTAACAAAACACTTCCAAATTCAATTCTGAAGCTTTCATTATTTCCATTACAATTAATATAAATTTTATAAGCCTTTGAAATATTTTTAACAAGCATAAATGTGACGACCCCGACTTTCAACTTTCGAAAATCGGCATCCAATACATCAACCATATTCAAATGCCGGAGATTTAAACGTTGGAGTCTGGTTTGCTGGAGTCATAACACATTAGATGATAACAACACAATGGAAACAAAATAACTTTCATTTATTCACTATATGGATTACAATAAGTGACCAACATCATCAGAGTCCTATAGTACTACACAATAGCAAAATACAACATAACAGTGGAAAAATAACATCAACATGGTCTTCCAAAAGAGTCCAACATACTGCATCTTCATTTTCGAAGCTCCAAAGTCCAAACCAAAAAGCTCAACACTAAAAGCTTCCAAACCAAACACTTCCAAATCCACATCTACTTTCCGACTTAGCTCCAAAACCTACCGATAACCTGACTCTAAGCTGCTCGCTTGGAAAATTAGGGCACCCAAAGTTTAGCAAAGGGAACAATAAACTCCGAGTCAGTCATCGAACTGTTGTGAGAAATATAAACACTGTTATTTGTACAAAAAGAAATCCATTCATGCTTTTTGAAAATGAAACTACCATAAGGTCTCCCGGAACACACCCAAATGCAATCGCACACATGGAGAAGGTTTCTCCTTATAGTAGCCAAACATGCTTGGTACGCGAAAATCCTTTTGATATTATTTTTAGTGCATAGTGTGGAAAACATTTTTCAAATATAATATTAATCTTAGCTAGCATACATATCATTATAGTATGCCTACTATAGCTACCATGTTAAATGGCAGGTTCTACAACCGAAATCGTAAAGGGCTCATATTGTTTCATTTGGATTTCCAACAAATGGCCAAGGCTAAGGAACTTTCTTTATCCGAATGGCAGAGGGACGTCCTGAGAACCTAACTCAATCCCTGCCAACACAAGGCTTGGTTGCCTCTGTAACTAGGTAACTAACTTTCACGAGTATGCCATCCTCTGGTTGTAATCGACCTTTACCGAAGCGCATCAAATTCCAACAACCACATAAGTAAAATATCTGGGCTGCATACCATAATACCACTTTTTATCCAGAAGGAAATGCACATACCCTTAGGGTCGCGAACCCCATACCTTGCTGAATTCTTCCTGTTTCGACCATTTCCCGGGGTGTGAGGTTCGATGAAGTCTCGTCCCACAAATCTACGCTTTACACAAAAGCCATGCTTCAATCAACCAATGCTCAACACTTAGCATGCCACATTACCAAATTAGGAATATATCTCTAATAACTATTAACTACATAACCTCTGAGCTTGTATGTCTCAGAGAAGGGTGTTAAACTAAGATAATAAATTCTCCGCCGCCAAACTGAAATTATTTAATAGAAACCAGCTTTATATCTCAAAGTGTAATGTCAGACATACATCCATACAAGTCCCTCGTAGGTCTAAATGGAACTGAAGGCACTTTGTCCAATTAAGGAAAGATTCCTTGCAAATCCGGATATTCCCAATCTTGTTTGGATTCCCCATCACATAGGGTAATCTCTATAACGGAGCAACTCGGTGCAGAGACAATCAACATGCAATCCTTTCATTTTCGAAAATACCCAGTCTTCAACTACCGTCTTCAAATGCAATTCCTTTCCATCGTAACATTATTCAGAATGGGTTTTCGACTTAATTCCCTTTCTCGGCATTTTCGAATAATGAGCGCTTATTTAAAACATATAAATACATTCGGATCTTAGTTAAGTCACAACTTTTTAGCCCTTATTTCCAAAAACCTTTCCTTTGGAATGGTTTAAACAAATTTCCATTTTAATTTTTTAAAACAAAAGATCCACCTTTAATAATTCAATGCAGAACATTATATTCACACAACAATTCATCATAGATAAATAACTTACATTTATCACAGCTCAATCCGAAGCAAATCATATCATAGAATATTATAGATTAACGAACTAGAGATATTAATCAATCCAAGTATTCAATATAGTTAATCATCCATATGCAAGATTAGTTAATCACATAATTTATAATTAGTTTAATTTAAACCAAATAAATTAATTACTTATGAATTAATTACCTAACCCTGCTTAATTAACATTAATTAATTACAAACCATTTGTTATTATTTTAATTAATTAATGAAATTAATTAATCATCCTTGATTACTTACATTAATTAATTATTCTATAGTTACTGATTTATTACCCTTAAATTGTTAATTAATTATCCTTTAATTACTAAATAATTAACCTTTAATTATTAATTAATTAATCTTTAATTATCCAAGACCTTAATTAATTAAAGATAAATCATCATCTTAATTAATTACTTAATTATCATTTAAATCTTTGGTTAATAAACCTTGGAAATAAATTATCATTAATATATAAATTAATTTAAGACCTTTAAGTTAATTAATAATCAAAAACATTTTACTTTCTCAATCAACCACTTAATAAACTATTTAATTTGTTTTAAATAAACTTAAGAATTAACTTAATTAATTCAAGTTAAAATAAATTATACAACTTTTATATATCCAAACATTTAAATAAACATTTATTATTTAAAAGAAATTTATTTAAGAAAATAGTTTAAAACTTGATTTATTTAAAAACTTTATTTATTTAAAAATTTAAAACCGTCATTACAAATACCTGGGTCAAACCCAGTAACAAACCCGAGCCTAACCCGAGAAAACTCCTCCTTTCTTTTTAAAACTTTGTTTTTGATTTAAATTTTTAAAACCCTGTAACATACTAAACTCTCGCGCATCTACCCGATACTACACTCAAGCCACAATAACACTTCCCCGAGATCTTACCCGAGGCCACCACCTTCTTCTCCCTACCCATCCTACTACCACGCTACAGACACCACATGCACGTGCATGCATGATCGCCAGCACTTCGATCACCACTGCCATCGCTGGCAAGTCAACTACGGCCTCCCCCTTCAATTCCAACCACCATCACTTTGAACAAATTCGAAAATCAAATTCGAGCAACATGGGTACAACTGGAACAGAACTGGATCATCCAACTTCCTCCTCGACCCTCCGCCTCGGTCCACTAGAACCTTCGAAACTCCGTCCATACCTTCGTCGAAGACCCACGCACCTAATTCCCTTACTCCGGTCAATCTCGATGCATTGACAACGTCGAAATCATCTGGAAACCAATGTCGACCAAACCTGGGTCTAAAACACTACAAAGACGTCGTACCACCGCCACGTTGGTCGAAAAATCCACCCACTATTTTTCTCGAGATCGTCGACCTCCAAGCAAGCTTCAGCCACGATATCGGCCTCCCACTCCTCGTCGATCGCCAAAAATCGTCAAAAACAAAGTTCCCGTTCAACCCCAAAATTCACAATCAATACTTACATAAAAATCATGATTCTTCTTTTAGAATTCATGGTTTTTAAATACGAATCCGATGATGCATATGAAACCAAAAATCATGACATTCGAATTTTTCATGTTTTTGAGTTTTCAATGTATTTTCAAATTTCCTAGAAAAACTCAAACTAAATTTACTAAAAAATATTTTTAAAACATAGATCATGTTAATTCGAACATATCTTGTTTGAACATCAAGGCATAAAAAGGATTAGGGGAAGAGAAATTAAGTTTGAACTTGTTTTAAAACTTGTAAACTTAGAACAGTGCAACATATTCATATGTACAGACATGCACAAATATAATCTTCATACGTATATACATGCAAGCATGATATATATTTATGCAACATTTTCCACAACATCACTTCAAAAATTAATCATATGCGTCCAATTTTAAACAGATTTAAGCTTTTATTTTGGTTGTTTACTCACAGTATATATAAACAGAGAAGCCTGGAATTGCTTTTGAAAACTGGAAATTGGGTTTTGATCTGCAAGTTGATGTTTGAGATGATCTTTACTTTGATTTTTTTTTTGAATCTATGCTTCAAGTTTGAAGTTTGTAAAAGATTTGTTTGTTGTTTGTTTTTCTTTTCTGATTTTAGTTTTTAGAAGAATGAGAGAAGAAGAGATTGTATATGGAAAAGTTTTAACTGCCTACAGCCTTTTTTCTCTAATCATTTTATTATTTATAATTTCAACTTAAAAGAAAACATATTACCACTTGTAATTGCATGTTATCCTTAGCTTACAAATGTTAAATTGCGTGCATTTATGTTATTATTATTATCATCATTTATGTTTTTATATTTGTGTCATATGTTTAAGTTTAAAAGAAAAGGTATCGAATCTTTTATTAAATCTTATTTTTAAGATATTTATTTCTTTGAATTTCAAATCAAAATTCTATTTACAATCTATTTATATATATATATATACATAAACAAACACATATCTTATTTGTTTTTGGAAAAATTCAAATTAGTTCACAAATTAATTCTAAAAATTATATTAATTACTAAATTAAATTTGGCTTAGAAATGGAATCGTTACAATAAAACTAAAGATTCAATAATTTAACCAATTTTCAATAATTAAATTCAATAATTAAATTGCCAAATACAAAGTGATATTTGAAATTCAAGTTAACTAACTTTCAAATATTTAAAATCAATTAAATATTCAAATTTCAAATGTCCAAAAATTCTGGGACGTCACATTCCTCCCCCTCAAAAGAATTTCATCCTCGAAATTACTAGTTAAGAAGAATGGTCCATAACCCGTTAACTATTTGGCCCAAAACCAAACAGTTTTACAACACCCAAAACAATCTTTTTATTAAAGACACTATCACTCTTGCTAACGTCCTAAACTTATCCATAGGTTCCAAACAATATCACTTACTCAACCATTTCAAATTTTAATTTAAAACCAAATTTGAAACTATCAAAATTGTCTCAAAATTTTCTAACTCCCTAAATTTTAGAAAAATTTCGCCAACGTCTCCTCTGCGTGGCTAGATTGGTAGAACTACAAAATGCCTCTATGGGACCCCAGATTTCAAAAGAAAACAAAAGGCCAAGTGGCTAGATCAGAAAATCATCAAATTTCATACACAAAATTTAAATACATACCTCTTTGTTGGCCAATGCAAATTTATCTTCAGAAATAAAAAATACCAATTTCCTTTTGCTTTTTTAAAACACCTATACATCCTAACTAAGCAATAATATCCAGTTACAAAGCCAACATCATTTAATTCGCTTCTTTACAAAATTTTCAATATTTACTTTACTTATGCCCGTACGATGCACATATATCATCCGTACGCAATTCCAAATCCGATTGCCCACTCCATAACACAATTTCATTTCCAAACTAGTATCGTCCACCCGACTTCCTAGTGCGGACTCAGATCTGGTTTCTTGATCAAAAACCGTCATTCTCCTTGCATAGCCATAAACTATGATAGAGAATTTCCAAAATCAATCAAAAATCCATATCCAGGGTTTGCCGTCGAAAATCGAGTAAAAAATCCCAGCTTCGATCAATAGGACTATCTCGAAATTTTATGCTCGAATCTGGATCAAATCACTATGCGAATAAAATAATATACGTACATCCTACGTATTTATCTTAATTGATTATTAGCTATGTCAATTCTCTTTTATTCACGGTCATTTTGATTTCTACCCACTTATTCACAATTTTCCCATTTCACAACTTCCAGTTTGATCCTCATTCATATACTAACATAGCATATTTCCAGTACCAAATTTACTTAAGAATTTCACCATTTATTTCTTAAGTTCAATATGAATATTTTATACACTTCTTCTATTTATCTTCACTTCGCCACCTAGCTCTATTTTATTTCACCTAAATTTCCAGTTCCATTTTGAATTCAAATTACCTTTCATTTTTAAATATTCAATTCTATTCATCTTATTTCAAATCATATTTAATTAACCATTTCTTTAATTAGTTCCACTTACTAATTTATTTTAAATCTCAGTGGACTTTATTTCCAATCTCTTATTATTTTAGTCAACTTCAAACTAATTTTTCAACTTCACCTTACTTAACATACTTTAAATTAAATATCATCCAAATATTCAATTTCAATTCATTTGCTTACCCATTTAAATCAATTCGTTCCATCCACTAATTCATTTCTAATCAAATTCTATTTCAATTTGTTCATTCATAAATTTATTTCCAATTCATAAATTTTTTAATCTTAATAGCCATTCCATTATTCAACTTAGATTCATTTCCTTAAATTCTCTTTTATTTAACTTAATTCGGTTAGATCCCAATTCAATTCCAAATTTAAATTTCTATAAGTTTTCTAACTTATTTACACTCCATTCACTAATTTCTCCCAGTTTACTTCATTTATTAGTTTTACTTCACTAGCTTATTTCGTTTTCATTCTTATTTTAATCTAACTCTTCTTAACCTAAATTTTATTCTAAACAAATTTCAATTTTTTATACGTTATCGAACTTATTTATATTCCGTAAACATTTAAATAAGATTCCAGAGTCTTTTAAACAATTACTCAACATTTTGAAAATCATTTTTGAAATCAATTTTATATGTAATTCATTTGCATATCAAATTATCCTTTGAATTTGAAACCAAATCCAGTTTTGCAAACAACTCCAATTTAAAACAATTTGGCAGCAATTCCTCTCCTGGAAACACGAAAATGAATATCGATGATGCTACAGTCATCACTGAAGTTATTTTTCCAGCGACCAAAGTAAGTTCAATGCTTAAAAACCCTTTTCAAATATTTTTAAATTCCAAATCTCACCAGATTTCAAATCCAATTCAAAAGTATTTCCGAAATAATATCACTATTATTTCTCCAAAACCTTTGAAAATCATTTTCAAACTCAAAAGGAATTAAATTTTCCTCCAAATTTCAAATTCAAATCCTTTCAACTCATATTCAAATATTACTCTGGAATTTCATTTAAATTTGTAAATCTCATTTATAATTCACATTTAAAAATTTCATTATGTTATATAAATTTATTTCTTAACTTTAGGTTATAATTTCACTTCTTGTTCAATTTTGTAACGACCCGCTATTTTTGACCATTCAAATCGACACTAAAACCATACATGTCCGACTTGAATAATTCAAAATACCGAATTGTTAATTTAATTTGGCAAACTTAAAATATACAGTAATTAAATCAAACACAGATCACAGACACAGAGTAATATAATGCAGTGGAATAGAAAAAATAGTAGTTCATGAAGCTACTATATACATCAGAGTTTAAAATGAATACATCAGAATCTCTTGAATACAGAAAAGTCTTCAGTACGAGCCGATGACTTCTCTGAACCAGTCAACTAGAAAACTGAAAGCCGAAACGATAGTTGGATCTCCAAATGAAGCTTCCATCTCCAAAGGTGAGTCTCTAATGCTGTATTACTCAGTCTGACCCGAGCGTAAAGCAAAACACAAAACACTCGAGTCAGGATTAACATTCTTATATCAATAAATTCAACTCAAATGAAACATCAACTGAAATACAATATAACTTAAAGGATGTTTGGGACGTCCATCCTCTAAGGGTCCATAGAACTATCTACAGGGTGGAAATATACACTATTACACCGTGGTCATTTACTTAATTTATACCTCAAACCCAAATATCAAATTCGCTTTAAATAATCATATTTCCCAAGATAGTATTTATATATTTTAATAATGTATACAGTAAAGTACTTTCAATTTCCTTAACTTAACAAATCGTTTCACATCAACCCGACCTTCCCATTTAAATTAAATTCAATCTCATTTTATTAGTTTAAATCTTCCTAAAGTAACCACTTAAATCTATAATTCCCAAATTTGGATTTGATATCCCAATTTCCCCGTTTATTTCAATATGTTTCCATATTTTAAGTATTCAACATTTCAACTAAAATTTTCCCAATCTAGTTTTCTAAATAAAATTTCCAATCTAGTTCAAACTCAAATTTCACTAAGTTCGGTTAGTTATCTACATAACCAATTCAACTATCTTGGTTCCAAATACATACCGAACCTCTACACCATTTAATTACACTATGGTTCATAGCTTATATATAACAATTTAAATTTAACAGTTTCATATAGATTCTCGATTTTTACATCGTTATTATCTATCCTTGAACCCTCCCTTATTTGATTCAATATCATTTTAGTGACCTTAAATTACATTTTACTCAATATTTCTTAATTTATTTAAACGTGAAATATCTCCTTCGATAAATTTCAAATTGATTTAAATAAATAAATCCTTATCTGAATACCATTAAAAATAACCCAAATTTATCTCCAAATCTTAATTGTTCAATATTATTGCAAAATTTTTCCGAATAAAATTTACATAGATATTTATCATGATTTATGTATTAAATCAAATCTTTGATTAAACTAGACATAATTAACTCTATCTTTATCATTACCCTTTATACATGTATTTAAGAATTTACATTAAATAAGACCATATATTTCTTATCACATGGTCAAGTGTTACGGATATTATCATTTCAATCCGTACACTAAATGTATACGGGTGGATAGCATTTCAACCCGTAATTCCAAATTAAATTAAATGGAAACTACTTGGGTCTATCTTTTCAACCCATTTCAATTCAAAACAAACATAACAAAGGGAACTTGCAGTGATGACAGGGATGGTGTCAAAGTAAATAAACAGGCAATAACAACAATCAATAACAATTCAATAAATAAATCAAATAACCCCGAAATAATCGTATTAATTCGCATTGCTATTTGTATGATTACTTCTAGAATCTACACTATCATTTCATGTAGATTAAAGATTATTACATTACAGTTTTTCACTTGTCGTTCCTTTTTAAATTTCAGTTTTAAACTACAACAATTAATCCAAACTACGTTCAAATATTTAGAGTATAATTTATCAATTTCTACGACAATTAATGGGTCAAATCTACTAATCAAGTTCACATATGGCGGGGTCAGGTTTTAATAAATCCAGGTCCGTCATATATAATCCGTTAAATTTGTAAACTATACTACCCCAACTTAAACTAGCAAACTAGTTATCATTTAACAATAATAATTAACATCCAATTTAAACAACAATCAATCAGAAAATCAGTTATCAACCAATCTGTATTATTATCACATAAATAATTAACCGATAATGGTGTCAGGTGTCATAGGTGAACAGATACAGGTAATAGCAGTCATAACAGTAAAAACAACTAACAGCAGCATATTTCAATTGTCGTTTCAATTGAAATCAAATTTAATAAATAAAAGAATGTTAATCGTGAGTGATTGCTCACCTTTCGAGGCTAAAAAAAGATCGACAACAGAGCAAGCTATGAATTTTGGTCACGCCCTAGAAAATCGAACAAATCCAAACAAAATCGCAAAGCGAAGTAAGAATGAAAGTGGATCTTGACGTGCAAAGCTGAAAGATAGAGTTTGATGGAAACGAATCAGAATCGTATTGATATAATCGGAAAAGAAAATATAAGTTATAAATTATTCCCTAAAACGAATTTTCCTTTAAAACATATATTTAAATAAGAGGGATATATGTATTATACTTATTCCAAATCAAAATAAATTTAAACATAAATTAAATTAATACGCTTTGTAAAATATCAGTGTATATACTATATTTAAACAACAGACCGATGAACCAAAGATAACTAAATTTCTATAATATAAATACAGACACTTTGTATAAATTCAAACCCTTATGCAAAAAAATATGTACTACTTTACCAATATCATAAATTATCATGTTATGTTTTGAAATGTTACCAACTGTACACAACTGTAAATGACAAAACCAATATATATAACACATAGACAAAGCTTTATATGTATATATACTATACGTAAACCTATTTATATAAACCGACTTATATACGTATAAACTAACATTGATTTATTTATATCATATACACATATAAAAATTAATAAATATACATATACTTTTATCATTGACCGTAAGAGAAAAAAACAGAGATTTTTAACTTCATATACTTACAGTACTTTATTCCATGTGTATAATCAAACAGTCTTGCTTTATATAATATAATATATGCTTATAGATATATATATATATAGCTTACCTTGTAAACATTTAAACATAGACTCAAAGAATTATTATACTATGTATACATATAGCTTACAAATCAATATTCGTAACTTATAATATACCTTGTAACCTATTACTGTAAATATGTATGCTATAAACATACTTATTTTATTAAAATAAATGTTAGTCAGAGAATCAATATGGGTTTGTCCCTTCATATCAGTATACCAATATAAAAGTACCCTAGTCTACTGCAATATTAAAATTGAAATCCTTAACATAAAATATGTGTAAACAAATGTATAAAACATGCAATCGAATACATAAAATACAAATGCAGACCTAAATTGTATCAACTTATCTAATCTAACCTTTTTAAACAAACTACATTCATCATCTAACTGAATGCATCATATATTATAAACGAAAAAAAAAAATCAAAATATAGATACAAGTTAAATATGTACATATATAATACTAACTTGCATCATCTACCGGCTATACAAGAAAAGGAGGGGAGGCGGAGGAGGAAGGAGTGGTTTCACGTGAAAAGTGGGGGTGCAGACATAAGTGGAGAGGTAAGAAAAATAGAGAGGAGAGAAGAAAGGCTGATTGTGGAGAGAAAAGTGAATAGGAAGGGTATAAATTTGATTGAAATGGAAACGTACAGGAAATTAGAAAGGAAATAAATGAATGGAATAAAACGTATAGGAATTTAGAGAGGAAATAAATGAATGGAATAAAACGTATAGGAAATTAGAAAGGAAATAAATAAATGGAATAAAACGTATAGGAAATTAGAAAGGAAATAAATGATTGAAATAAAACGTATAGGAAATTAGAAAGGAAATAAATGAATGCGTAAAGGACGTATAGAATTTTGTATGTTTCAAAATCAACGATACAATTACAGCAATTTTATTATTTGGCAGGTTATAAGTTTTATATTTATTTATTTCCTAGATCTCAATTCATTGCCTATTATATTAAGCAGATTTATTATTATTATCAAACGTTCAAAAATTTATCACCCCAAAATACAGAGATGACATAACAACACCTAGAAGCATAGATTTAGGAAATATTATTAAAGCAATAAATTTGATTGGATGGCACACTTTGAATTTTGAAACGGAAGGGAATTTTGAACGAAACAAAATGAATGCACTATCAACAGTCACCCTATGATATAGCTAGAATTTTAAAGCAATTAATTTTGATGTTTGTACATCACATCATCAGTTTGAAAAGGCAAGGATAAAGGGGAAAAAAAGAACGGGCAAAGAAATGTAAGCAAACGGAAAATTATAAAGGCAAAAGATGAAACAGCTAGTCTTGTTTTGTTTTTTTTTCAATGGCGAGAGAAACATGAAGATGAATTTAGGCAAGCATATATATTAAAAGCAGAGAGGATGGAGAGGTAATAAAACTTCAATAGGAAGAAAATATATAGCTTAAATTTATTCTGTAACCGAAATCATAAAAAAAAGGAAACGAATATGTATAAAATAGGAGAAAGAATAAGGTAATATCAACTGTCAAATTCCCTGGATTTGAGCTGAACAATTTGTTATTATTTTTGTCCAGCACGTTTCAAAGTTTTAATTGTAAAAGAAACGGAAATTGCCCATTGATTCATCAACGTGATTTAATCAAAATAAAAGGAAATGAAGAGTAACTGTCAAACGTTTTGATTTGGTGAATATTTACAGCAATTAAATAGTAAAGAAAATAAATGAGCCAATATAAAGTCAAAGAAGGTCACGAATAAATTTATTGAATACATTGAAAATGGAAACGGCAAGGTAAGCTGAATTCAAGGAATGGGGAAATCTATCCAAAGATTGAAAAATTTACTAAAGAAAATAATAATTTGAACGGTAGGAAAAAATGATAGCTACCCACTGATTTAGACCAATTAAGGCGATTAATAGCTTGAATGGATATCACGTTCAAATTTTGAAACGGGAGAAATAAAGTCAAAATTAAAGGTACCGTTACCTCGAACAATTTATTTTAATAGAATGTGTCAGTGCATGCAGTAGAGCACACTACTATTCAATATGTACTTTTCTTCTTTATTAGTAGGTTTATCACGTAAAAAGTGAGAATTTGAAATTATTTACAAATATGAAATATTTATTAACAGGGAGTTTGATTTTTTTATTAGTATAATGATATATACGTATAGGAACTTTATGCGTTAGTTATTAAGACATATACATTTAGGCATGTCAGTTATACTATACTATATTATAATTTATTATATTATCTTATATGTATGTTTGATTTTAATAAATGTAAGTTTGATTTTTTTTATATATGTTTGAAACGCATGTGTATTAAATTTATTATATTTGGATTTAAAATGAAAAATTTTGTTTCAAAATATTATTATCTAAAATTTCTCAAAAATCTAATTAAGTACGCTAAATAAAACCATTAAAAATTAACAAAACTTTATGGGTCGTTACACTCTCCCCCACTCAAAACTTTTCGTCCCCGAAAAGGAAGAAGGGAGGAGAATAGAAATGACTAGAAAGATAAATAGATTGAAAGACAAGGATTAACAATTTATTTAACTATATACATTTTATTTGAAATATTTATTTGAAATATTTATTTGAAAACTTCATTTGAAATTAAATTTTCTTTAAATATGTTTTATTTAATTAATAACTTCAAAGATATTTATACCACTAAAATTTTATATAAAACAATGCAGTATACAAATAAGCAATATTTAAAAGATTTATTCAAAAAGGAAAGGAAGGTGGATTCCGAAAACGGAATATAGATGAAAAATGAAGGTGAGCAGATGAGGTAGATTCAAAAGAATAGAATCGGGCACGAATAATTTATTTCAAACCATAAGAATTTAAATTTCAAATATTTATTCAAAATTTCTTTGTTGGGAAAAATACTTTTATAATAAAATACCTTTATAAATAAAATATTTTTATATCGAAACCAATTTTTCTTTCGAAAATACTTTTATAACTCAATGTTTTAACAAGTTTATCCTCGTTCTTGCAGACTCTGGCCATGCGTTGATCAGGCGCAAAGCTAGAATTCTTCAAGTACTTAGTAGACTTGTTTCAACACCCAGTGAAAATACTTGAAAACCTTTAAAACAACAGATATGGAAAGTACGATCCAAACAAAACAACCAAACCAAAAACCTTTGTCCGATCATGGTTCGCAGATACACAATGGTTACGCCTGGTTCCCCCAGGAAACAATCCATATCCGTAAGCTTTCACAGCCCTGCGAGTTACGCCATGATGACTAGTAGGGTGCAGGATACACAATGGTTACGCCTGGATCCCCCAGGAAACAATCTGTACCCCTAGGCAAGACTCAGCCAGGCACTTGTGCTACTATTCGCGACCTACACAGATTGCAGGATACACAATGGTTACGCCTGGTTCCCCCAGGAAACAATCCGTACCCCTAGGCAAGACTCAGCCAAGCAATTTCGCTGTGCATTCACGAGAGAAAAAGAAACCATGGGTTACCCACGGTGGGAATACTCGAGTATTACATCCGGAAAACCGAAAATCAGAGAGAATAATATCGATAGAATGAATCCACGCTGTGGCCACAAAGCGGATATCAAGCAGAAGGCACTTTCCATATCTTTACTTGGAAAATATATATATATAGTACCTTTTCAAATACTTCCAAATATCGTACTTATATAAAGTCCATATGTATAGGATTCCTTTCTAAATCGAATACTTTCCAAATCAATAGTATATCAAAACATACTTACATAGACTTTGATTATATAAATTTTCTTTCCAAATTGAGTACCTTTCAAATCAATTGATTTCAAATCACTTTCATACTTATACAAATCCATGTTATATAAGTCCGACCACTTCCCAAATCAAGTGCTTAATTATACAAGGTCCTCAATTTCAAATCATTCAATATCAAATTTAGTTCCAAAGTCATATATGAATTCACCAAATTTCTTCCAAATTAGATATCCTAATTTCAAAGTTCCCCAAAATAATAGGTTTAGAAAATTATCCCAGTTTCCAGATTAAAATAATTCAAGTCAAACAAATTCATTTCCAAAATCATCATATAAGTACTGGTTTTAATTTTCAATTAAATTTCAAAACCCAATATTTTCCCAAAATCAATTATACTCAAAATGGTTTCCAAATTTATAATTATCCCTTTAAAACTTTTAAACTATCTATTTTTAGTTGAAATATTCAATTTACCTTTTTGAAAACTATTATTCAAAACTATATATATATTTTTTCAAAACATTTCAAACTAAATTTATATTCTTTATCAAACATTTTATACTCTTCGAAATTTCTTAGTTTTAAAATTTTAATCTCGATTTGGAAGTGTTCGAACATTCAAAATAGTTAGGAAAATCAAATTTTAAATTCAAGAGTTGAAAATCAACAATAAATCAATTATTAAATCTGAAACTCGAGGACTGAACACCGGTCTCACTTTAAATTGTTTCGAATATATATATATATATATCTTTTGAAAATATCAAATTATACTTCGGAATTTGAAATCATAACGGTTTTACAAAATCACTCGCATAGCGAGCTATTAAAGTGGCCCCTCCCCCACTCTGAAACTCGAAAATCAATGTCGATGATGCGTGCACTCATCACCGAAATTATTTTCCAGCGACATAAGTGAGTTCTGGACTTCTATTTTCTTGAAAACTTCTTCGAAATTTCTTCAAAATTATTGGAATTCATTTGAACTCATTTGAAACCTTTCTGATTCGGAAAAATACTTTTAAATCGTATTATTTTTATATATTTTCCAAAATCTTAAAA
The DNA here is from genome assembly GCA_030765085.1 of Allium cepa. Classification (NCBI taxonomy): domain Eukaryota; kingdom Viridiplantae; phylum Streptophyta; class Magnoliopsida; order Asparagales; family Amaryllidaceae; genus Allium; species Allium cepa. Next base: position 155,467,542 of record CM060946.1, on the reverse strand, counting down.
CCAATTTCAAAATACCGGAATTCAATTCTCGAATTTCAAATTTAACACTTCAGTTATAAATCATTTTTATATAATCAATTTCTTATAATTTTTCAAAATTTCAAAATCCTTTCAAAACCTTTTTATATAGAATAACATTTCTTATTTGATTTATCCTTATCGAAAACATTTTCACTTTTATATAAAGAATAAAATCATAGTTATCAAAATAATAATTTCGATATATAAAACAATTTCAAAAATGCAAACATACCCGATTTTCAAAGGATAATTTTAAGAATGGATTTCAAACAAAGATGGAGATTTAAATTAGAGGAACTCTAATTAATAGAATCCTGATACGAAGATAGACTCAACAAAGTTGAGAAAATCAAAATACAAAATAGAAGATGGATATACCTCTATAAATCTCGAGCGACCTTAACCGGGTCAACCGTGACTTCAGGAATATAATTGATGCGGAATTCTAAAGCAAATCGACATTTGATTGCCATAGATAGAATTCGGCATATAGATATAGCAGCATTATAAACCGAGGATACAGAAATCCTCGGTGAATCAATGCCAATTGCAAAGGAGTTTTCATCCCCCTTTACAATCATTTAGGGGAGTTATTGGATACTCCAGAATCAAAAGAATATAAATAGAGAGAGACAAGAATGAATTTTGGAACCGAGGGACATTCCAAAATTCAAAGGAAATCGAGTTAAAAGGAAGAGATTCAACTCGAACGAAAGTGATTCTGTAAATAAATTTACCATATATGCTAAGTTTTGCCTAGAGCCAAAGCTCTGATACCAACTGTAACGACCCGCTATTTTTGACCATTCAAATCGACACTAAAACCATACATGTCCGACTTGAATAATTCAAAATACCGAATTGTTAATTTAATTTGGCAAACTTAAAATATACAGTAAATAAATCAAACACAGATCACAGACACAGAGTAATATAATGCAGCGGAATAGAAAAAATAGTAGTTCATGAAGCTACTATATACATCAGAGTTTAAAATGAATACATCAGAATCTCTTGAATACAGAAAAGTCTTCAGTACGAGCCGATGACTTCTCTGAACCAGTCAACTAGAAAACTGAAAGCCGAAACGATAGTTGGATCTCCAAATGAAGCTCCAATCTCCAAAGGTGAGTCTCTAATGCTGTATTACTCAGTCTGACCCGAGCGTAAAGCAAAACACAAAACACTCGAGTCAGGATTAACATTCTTATATCAATAAATTCAACTCAAATGAAACATCAACTGAAATACAATATAACTTAAAGGATGTTTGGGACGTCCATCCTCTAAGGGTCCATAGAACTATCTACAGGGTGGAAATATACACTATTACACCGTGGTCATTTACTTAATTTATACCTCAAACCCAAATATCAAATTCGCTTTAAATAATCATATTTCCCAAGATAGTATTTATATATTTTAATAATGTATACAGTAAAGTACTTTCAATTTCCTTAACTTAACAAATCGTTTCACATCAACCCGACCTTCCCATTTAAATTAAATCCAATCTCATTTTATTAGTTTAAATCTTCCTAAAATAACCACTTAAATCTATAATTCCCAAATTTGGATTTGATATCCCAATTTCCCCGTTTATTTCAATATGTTTCCATATTTTAAGTATTCAACATTTCAACTAACATTTTCCCAATCTAGTTTTCTAAATAAAATTTCCAATCTAGTTCAAACTCAAATTTCACTAAGTTCGGTTAGTTATCTACATAACCAATTCAACTATCTTGGTTCCAAATACATACCGAACCTCTACACCATTTAATTACACTATGGTTCATAGCTTATATATAACAATTTAAATTTAACAGTTTCATATAGATTCTCGATTTTTACATCGTTATTATCTAGCCTTGAACCCTCCCTTATTTGATTCAATATCATTTTAGTGACCTTAAATTACATTTTACTCAATATTTCTTAATTTATTTAAACGTGAAATATCTCCTTCGATAAATTTCAAATTGATTTAAATAAATAAATCCTTATCTGAATACCATTAAAAATAACCCAAATTTATCTCCAAATCTTAATTGTTCAATATTATTGCAAAATTTTTCCGAATAAAATTTACATAGATATTTATCATGATTTATGTATTAAATCAAATCTTTGATTAAACTAGACATAATTAACTCTATCTTTATCATTACCCTTTATACATGTATTTAAGAATTTACATTAAATAAGACCATATATTTCTTATCACATGGTCAAGTGTTACAGATATTATCATTTCAATCCGTACACTAAATGTATACGGGTGGATAGCATTTCAACCCGTAATTCCAAATTAAATTAAATGGAAACTACTTGGGTCTATCTTTTCAACCCATTTCAATTCAAAACAAACATAACAAAGGGAACTTGCAGTGATGACAGGGATGGTGTCAAAGTAAATAAACAGGCAAAAACAACAATCAATAACAATTCAATAAATAAATCAAATAACCCCGAAATAATCGTATTAATTCGCATTGCTATTTGTATGATTACTTCTAGAATCTACACTATCATTTCATGTAGATTAAAGATTATTACATTACAGTTTTTCACTTGTCGTTCCTTTTTAAATTTCAGTTTTAAACTACAACAATTAATCCAAACTACGTTCAAATATTTAGAGTATAATTTATCAATTTCTACGACAATTAATGGGTCAAATCTACTAATCAAGTTCACATATGGCGGGGTCAGGTTTTAATAAATCCAGGTCCGTCATATATAATCCGTTAAATTTGTAAACTATACTACACCAACTTAAACTAGCAAACTAGTTATCATTTAACAATAATAATTAACATCCAATTTAAACAACAATCAATCAGAAAATCAGTTATCAACCAATCTGTATTATTATCACATAAATAATTAACCGATAATGGTGTCAGGTGTCATAGGTGAACAGATACAGGTAATAGCAGTCATAACAGTTAAAACAACTAACAGCAGCATATTTCAATTGTCGTTTCAATTGAAATCAAATTTAATAAATAAAAGAATGTTAATCGTGAGTGATTGCTCACCTTTCGAGGCTAAAAAAAGATCGACAACAGAGCAAGCTATGAATTTTGGTCGCGCCCTAGAAAATCGAACAAATCCAAACAAAATCGCAAAGCGAAGTAAGAATGAAAGTGGATCTTGACGTGAAAAGCTGAAAGATAGAGTTTGATGGAAACGAATCAGAATCGTATTGATATAATCGGAAAAGAAAATATAAGTTATAAATTATTCCCTAAAACGAATTTTCCTTTAAAACATATATTTAAATAAGAGGGATATATGTATTATACTTATTCCAAATCAAAATAAATTTAAACATAAATTAAATTAATACGCTTTGTAAAATATCAGTGTATATACTCTATTTAAACAACAGACCGATGAACCAAAGATAACTAAATTTCTATAATATAAATACAGACACTTTGTATAAATTCAAACCCTTATGCAAAAAAATATGTACTACTTTACCAATATCATAAATTATCATGTTATGTTTTGAAATGTTACCAACTGTACACAACTGTAAATGACAAAACCAATATATATAACACATAGACAAAGCTTTATATGTATATATACTATACGTAAACCTATTTATATAAACCGACTTATATACGTATAAACTAACATTGATTTAAATATATCATATACACATATAAAAATTAATAAATATACATATACTTTTATCATTGACCGTAAGAGGAAAAAACAGAGATTTTTAACTTCATATACTTACAGTACTTTATTCCATGTGTATAATCAAACAGTCTTGCTTTATATAATATAATATATGCTTATAGATATATATATATATAGCTTACCTTGTAAACATTTAAACATAGACTCAAAGAATTATTATACTATGTATACATATAGCTTACAAATCAATATTCGTAACTTATAATATACCTTGTAACCTATTACTGTAAATATGTATGCTATAAACATACTTATTTTATTAAAATAAATGTTAGTCAGAGAATCAATATGGGTTTGTCCCTTCATATCAGTATACCAATATAAAAGTACCCTAGTCTACTGCAATATTAAAATTGAAATCCTTAACATAAAATATGTGTAAACAAATGTATAAAACATGCAATCGAATACATAAAATACAAATGCAGACCTAAATTGTATCAACTTATCTAATCTAACCTTTTTAAACAAACTACATTCATCATCTAACTGAATGCATCATATATTATAAACGAAAAAAAAAAAATCAAAATATAGATACAAGTTAAATATGTACATATATAATACTAACTTGCATCATCTACCGGCTATACAAGAAAAGGAGGGGAGGCGGAGGAGGAAGGAGTGGTTTCACGTGAAAAGTGGGGGTGCAGACATAAGTGGAGAGGTAAGAAAAATAGAGAGGAGAGAAGAAAGGCTGATTGTGGAGAGAAAAGTGAATAGGAAGGGTATAAATTTGATTGAAATGGAAACGTACAGGAAATTAGAAAGGAAATAAATGAATGGAATAAAACATATAGGAATTTAGAGAGGAAATAAATGAATGGAATAAAACGTATAGGAAATTAGAAAGGAAATAAATAAATGGAATAAAACGTATAGGAAATTAGAAAGGAAATAAATGATTGAAATAAAACGTATAGGAAATTAGAAAGGAAATAAATGAATGCGTAAAGGACGTATAGAATTTTGTATGTTTCAAAATCAACGATACAATTACAGCAATTTTATTATTTGGCAGGTTATAAGTTTTATATTTATTTATTTCCTAGATCTCAATTCATTGCCTATTATATTAAGCAGATTTATTATTATTATCAAACGTTCAAAAATTTATCACCCCAAAATACAAAGATGACATAACAACACCTAGAAGCATAGATTTAGGAAATATTATTAAAGCAATAAATTTGATTGGATGGCACACTTTGAATTTTGAAACGGAAGGGAATTTTGAACGAAACAAAATGAATGCACTATCAACAGTCACCCTATGATATAGCTAGAATTTTAAAGCAATTAATTTTGATGTTTGTACATCACATCATCAGTTTGAAAAGGCAAGGATAAATGGGAAAAAAAGAACGGGCAAAGAAATGTAAGCAAACGGAAAATTATAAAGGCAAAAGATGAAACAGCTAGTCTTGTTTTGTTTTTTTTTCAATGGCGAGAGAAACATGAAGATGAATTTAGGCAAGCATATATATTAAAAGCAGAGAGGATGGAGAGGTAATAAAACTTCAATAGGAAGAAAATATATAGCTTAAATTTATTCTGTAACCGAAATCATAAAAAAAAGGAAACGAATATGTATAAAATAGGAGAAAGAATAAGGTAATATCAACTGTCAAATTCCCTGGATTTGAGCTGAGCAATTTGTTATTATTTTTGTCCAGCACGTTTCAAAGTTTTAATTGTAAAAGAAACGGAAATTGCCCATTGATTCATCAACGTGATTTAATCAAAATAAAAGAAAATTAAGAGTAACTGTCAAACGTTTTGATTTGGTGAATATTTACAGCAATTAAATAGTAAAGAAAATAAATGAGCCAATATAAAGTCAAAGAAGGTCACGAATAAATTTATTGAATACATTGAAAATGGAAACGGCAAGGTAAGCTGAATTCAAGGAATGGGGAAATCTATCCAAAGATTGAAAATTTTACTAAAGAAAATAATAATTTGAACGGTAGGAAAAAATGATAGCTACCCACTGATTTAGACCAATTAAGGCGATTAATAGCTTGAATGGATATCACGTTCAAATTTTGAAACGGGAGAAATAAAGTCAAAATTAAAGGTACCGTTACCTCGAACAATTTATTTTAATAGAATGTGTCAGTGCATGCAGTAGAGCACACTACTATTCAATATGTACTTTTCTTCTTTATTAGTAGGTTTATCACGTAAAAAGTGAGAATTTGAAATTATTTACAAATATGAAATATTTATTAACAGGGAGTTTGATTTTTTTTATTAGTATAATGATATATACGTATAGGAACTTTATGCGTTAGTTATTAAGACATATACATTTAGGCATGTCAGTTATACTATACTATATTATAATTTATTATATTATCTTATATGTATGTTTGATTTTAATAAATGTAAGTTTGATTTTTTTTTTATATATATGTTTGAAACGCATGTGTATTAAATTTATTATATTTGGATTTAAAATGAAAAATTTTGTTTCAAAATATTATTATCTAAAATTTCTCAAAAATCTAATTAAGTACGCTAAATAAAACCATTAAAAATTAACAAAACTTTATGGGTCGTTACACTCTCCCCCACTCAAAACTTTTCGTCCCCGAAAAGGAAGAAGGGAGGAGAATAGAAATGACTAGAAAGATAAATAGATTGAAAGACAAGGATTAACAATTTATTTAACTATATACATTTTATTTGAAATATTTATTTGAAAACTTCATTTGAAATTAAATTTTCTTTAAATATGTTTTATTTAATTAATAACTTCAAAGATATTTATACCACTAAAATTTTATATAAAACAATGCAGTATACAAATAAGCAATATTTAAAAGACTTATTCAAAAAGGAAAGGAAGGTAGATTCCGAAAACGGAATATAGATGAAAAATGAAGGTGAGCAGATGAGGTAGATTCAAAAGAATAGAATCGGGCACGAATAATTTATTTCAAACCATAAGAATTTAAATTTCAAATATTTATTCAAAATTTCTTTGTTGGGAAAAATACATTTATAATAAAATACCTTTATAAATAAAATATTTTTATATCGAAACCAATTTTTCTTTCGAAAATACTTTTATAACTCAATGTTTTAACAAGTTTATCCTCGTTCTTGCAGACTCTGGCCATGCGTTGATCAGGCGCAAAGCTAGAATTCTTCAAGTACTTAGTAGACTTGTTTCAACACCCAGTGAAAATACTTGAAAACCTTTAAAACAACAGATATGGAAAGTACGATCCAAACAAAACAACCAAACCAAAAACCTTTCTCCGATCATGGTTCGCAGATACACAATGGTTACGCCTGGTTCCCCCAGGAAACAATCCATATCCGTAAGCTTTCACAGCCCTGCGAGTTACGCCATGATGACTAGTAGGGTGCAGGATACACAATGGTTACGCCTGGATCCCCCAGGAAACAATCCGTACCCCTAGGCAAGACTCAGCCAGGCACTTGCGCTACTATTCGCGACCTACACAGATTGCAGGATACACAATGGTTACGCCTGGTTCCCCCAGGAAACAATCCGTACCCCTAGGCAAGACTCAGCCAGGCAATTTCGCTGTGCATTCACGAGAGAAAAAGAAACCATGGGTTACCCACGGTGGGAATACTCGAGTATTACATCCGGAAAACCGAAAATCAGAGAGAATAATATCGATAGAATGAATCCACGCTGTGGCCACAAAGTGGATATCAAGCAGAAGGCACTTTCCATATCTTTACTTGGAAAATATATATATATATATATAGTACCTTTTCAAATACTTCCAAATATCGTACTTATATAAAGTCCATATGTATAGGATTCCTTTCTAAATCGAATACTTTCCAAATCAATAGTATATCAAAACATACTTACATAGACTTTGATTATATAAATTTTCTTTCCAAATTGAGTACCTTTCAAATCAATTGATTTCAAATCACTTTCATACTTATACAAATCCATTTTATATAAGTCCGACCACTTCCCAAATCAAGTGCTTAATTATACAAGGTCCTCAATTTCAAATCATTCAATATCAAATTTAGTTCCAAAGTCATATATGAATTCACCAAATTTCTTCCAAATTAGATATCCTAATTTCAAAGTTCCCCAAAATAATAGGTTTAGAAAATTATCCCAGTTTCCAGATTAAAATAATTCAAGTCAAACAAATTCATTTCCAAAATCATCATATAAGTACTGGTTTTAATTTTCAATTAAATTTCAAAACCCAATATTTTCCCAAAATCAATTATACTCAAAATGGTTTCCAAATTTATAATTATCCCTTTAAAACTTTTAAACTATCTACTTTTAGTTGAAATATTCAATTTACCTTTTTGAAAACTATTATTCAAAACTATATATATATTTTTTCAAAACATTTCAAACTAAATTTATATTCTTTATCAAACATTTTATACTCTTCGAAATTTCTTAGTTTTAAAATTTTAATCTCGATTTGGAAGTGTTCGAACATTCAAACTAGTTAGGAAAATCAAATTTTAAATTCAAGAGTTGAAAATCAACAATAAATCAATTATTAAATCTGAAACTCGAGGACTGAACACCGGTCTCACTTTAAATTGTTTCGAATATATATATATATATATATATATATATATATATATATATATCTTTTGAAAATATCAAATTATACTTCGGAATTTGAAATCATAACGGTTTTACAAAATCACTCGCATAGCGAGCTATTAAAGTGGCCCCTCCCCCACTCTGAAACTCGAAAATCAATGTCGATGATGCGTGCACTCATCACCGAAATTATTTTCCTGCGACATAAGTGAGTTCTGGACTTCTATTTTCTTGAAAACTTCTTCGAAATTTCTTCAAAATTATTGGAATTCATTTGAACTCATTTGAAACCTTTCTGATTCGGAAAAATACTTTTAAATCGTATTATTTTTATATATTTTCCAAAATCTTAAAACCAATTTCAAAATACCGGAATTCAATTCTCGAATTTCAAATTTAACACTTCAGTTATAAATCATTTTTATATAATCAATTTCTTATAATTTTTCAAAATTTCAAAATCCTTTCAAAACCTTTTTATATAGAATAACATTTCTTATTTGATTTATCCTTATCGAAAACATTTTCACTTTTATATAAAGAATAAAATCATAGTTATCAAAATAATAATTTCGATATATAAAACAATTTCAAAAATGCAAACATACCCAATTTTCAAAGGATAATTTTAAGAATGGATTTCAAACAAAGATGGAGATTTAAATTAGAGGAACTCTAATCAATAGAATCCTGATACGAAGATAGACTCAACAAAGTTGAGAAAATCAAAATACAAAATAGAAGATGGATATACCTCTATAAATCTCGAGCGACCTTAACCGGGTCAACCGTGACTTCAGGAATATAATTGATGCGGAATTCTAAAGCAAATCGACATTTGATTGCCATAGATAGAATTCGGCATATAGATATAGCAGCATCATAAACCGAGGATACAGAAATCCTCGGTGAATCAATGCCAATTGCAAAGGAGTTTTCATCCCCCTTTACAATCATTTAGGGGAGTTATTGGATACTCCAGAATCAAAAGAATATAAATAGAGAGAGACAAGAATGAATTTTGGAACCGAGGGACATTCCAAAATTCAAAGGAAATCGAGTTAAAAGGAAGAGATTCAACTCGAACGAAAGTGATTCTGTAAATAAATTTACCATATATGCTAAGTTTTGCCTAGAGCCAAAGCTCTGATACCAACTGTAACGACCCGCTATTTTTGACCATTCAAATCGACACTAAAACCATACATGTCCGACTTGAATAATTCAAAATACCGAATTGTTAATTTAATTTGGCAAACTTAAAATATACAGTAAATAAATCAAACACAGATCACAGACACAGAGTAATATAACGCAGCGGAATAGAAAAAATAGTAGTTCATGAAGCTACTATATACATCAGAGTTTAAAATGAATACATCAGAATCTCTTGAATACAGAAAAGTCTTCAGTACGAGCCGATGACTTCTCTGAACCAGTCAACTAGAAAACTGAAAGCCGAAACGATAGTTGGATCTCCAAATGAAGCTCCAATCTCCAAAGGTGAGTCTCTAATGCTGTATTACTCAGTCTGACCCGAGCGTAAAGCAAAACACAAAACACTCGAGTCAGGATTAACATTCTTATATCAATAAATTCAACTCAAATGAAATATCAACTGAAATACAATATAACTTAAAGGATGTTTGGGACGTCCATCCTCTAAGGGTCCATAGAACTATCTACAGGGTGGAAATATACACTATTACACCGTGGTCATTTACTTAATTTATACCTCAAACCCAAATATCAAATTCGCTTTAAATAATCATATTTCCCAAGATAGTATTTATATATTTTAATAATGTATACAGTAAAGTACTTTCAATTTCCTTAACTTAACAAATCGTTTCACATCAACCCAACCTTCCCATTTAAATTAAATCCAATCTCATTTTATTAGTTTAAATCTTCCTAAAATAACCACTTAAATCTATAATTCCCAAATTTGGATTTGATATCCCAATTTCCCCGTTTATTTCAATATGTTTCCATATTTTAAGTATTCAACATTTCAACTAAAATTTTCCCAATCTAGTTTTCTAAATAAAATTTCCAATCTAGTTCAAACTCAAATTTCACTAAGTTCGGTTAGTTATCTACATAACCAATTCAACTATCTTGGTTCCAAATACATACCGAACCTCTACACCATTTAATTACACTATGGTTCATAGCTTATATATAACAATTTAAATTTAACAGTTTCATATAGATTCTCGATTTTTACATCGTTATTATCTAGCCTTGAACCCTCCCTTATTTGATTCAATATCATTTTAGTGACCTTAAATTACATTTTACTCAATATTTCTTAATTTATTTAAACGTGAAATATCTCCTTCGATAAATTTCAAATTGATTTAAATAAATAAATCCTTATCTGAATACCATTAAAAATAACCCAAATTTATCTCCAAATCTTAATTGTTCAATATTATTGCAAAATTTTTCCGAATAAAATTTACATAGATATTTATCATGATTTATGTATTAAATCAAATCTTTGATTAAACTAGACATAATTAACTCTATCTTTATCATTACCCTTTATACATGTATTTAAGAATTTACATTAAATAAGACCATATATTTCTTATCACATGGTCAAGTGTTACGGATATTATCATTTCAATCCGTACACTAAATGTATACGGGTGGATAGCATTTCAACCCGTAATTCCAAATTAAATTAAATGGAAACTACTTGGGTCTATCTTTTCAACCCATTTCAATTCAAAACAAACATAACAAAGGGAACTTGCAGTGATGACAGGGATGGTGTCAAAGTAAATAAACAGGCAATAACAACAATCAATAACAATTCAATAAATAAATCAAATAACCCCGAAATAATCGTATTAATTCGCATTGCTATTTGTATGATTACTTCTAGAATCTACACTATCATTTCATGTAGATTAAAGATTATTACATTACAGTTTTTCACTTGTCGTTCCTTTTTAAATTTCAGTTTTAAACTACAACAATTAATCCAAACTACGTTCAAATATTTAGAGTATAATTTATCAATTTCTACGACAATTAATGGGTCAAATCTACTAATCAAGTTCACATATGGCGGGGTCAGGTTTTAATAAATCCAGGTCCGTCATATATAATCCGTTAAATTTGTAAACTATACTACCCCAACTTAAACTAGCAAACTAGTTATCATTTAACAATAATAATTAACATCCAATTTAAACAACAATCAATCAGAAAATCAGTTATCAACCAATCTGTATTATTATCACATAAATAATTAACCGATAATGGTGTCAGGTGTCATAGGTGAACAGATACAGGTAATAGCAGTCATAACAGTAAAAACAACTAACAGCAGCATATTTCAATTGTCGTTTCAATTGAAATCAAATTTAATAAATAAAAGAATGTTAATCGTGAGTGATTGCTCACCTTTCGAGGCTAAAAAAAGATCGACAACAGAGCAAGCTATGAATTTTGGTCACGCCCTAGAAAATCGAACAAATCCAAACAAAATCGCAAAGCGAAGTAAGAATGAAAGTGGATCTTGACGTGCAAAGCTGAAAGATAGAGTTTGATGGAAACGAATCAGAATCGTATTGATATAATCGGAAAAGAAAATATAAGTTATAAATTATTCCCTAAAACGAATTTTCCTTTAAAACATATATTTAAATAAGAGGGATATATGTATTATACTTATTCCAAATCAAAATAAATTTAAACATAAATTAAATTAATACGCTTTGTAAAATATCAGTGTATATACTATATTTAAACAACAGACCGATGAACCAAAGATAACTAAATTTCTATAATATAAATACAGACACTTTGTATAAATTCAAACCCTTATGCAAAAAAATATGTACTACTTTACCAATATCATAAATTATCATGTTATGTTTTGAAATGTTACCAACTGTACACAACTGTAAATGACAAAACCAATATATATAACACATAGACAAAGCTTTATATGTATATATACTATACGTAAACCTATTTATATAAACCGACTTATATACGTATAAACTAACATTGATTTAAATATATCATATACACATATAAAAATTAATAAATATACATATACTTTTATCATTGACCGTAAGAGAAAAAAACAGAGATTTTTAACTTCATATACTTACAGTACTTTATTCCATGTGTATAATCAAACAGTCTTGCTTTATATAATATAATATATGCTTATAGATATATATATATATAGCTTACCTTGTAAACATTTAAACATGGACTCAAAGAATTATTATACTATGTATACATATAGCTTACAAATCAATATTCGTAACTTATAATATACCTTGTAACCTATTACTGTAAATATGTATGCTATAAACATACTTATTTTATTAAAATAAATGCTAGTCAGAGAATCAATATGGGTTTGTCCCTTCATATCAGTATACCAATATAAAAGTACCCTAGTCTACTGCAATATTAAAATTGAAATCCTTAACATAAAATATGTGTAAACAAATGTATAAAACATGCAATCGAATACATAAAATACAAATGCAGACCTAAATTGTATCAACTTATCTAATCTAACCTTTTTAAACAAACTACATTCATCAACTAACTGAATGCATCATATATTATAAACGAAAAAAAAAAAATCAAAATATAGATACAAGTTAAATATGTACATATATAATACTAACTTGCATCATCTACCGGCTATACAAGAAAAGGAGGGGAGGCGGAGGAGGAAGGAGTGGTTTCACGTGAAAAGTGGGGGTGCAGACATAAGTGGAGAGGTAAGAAAAATAGAGAGGAGAGAAGAAAGGCTGATTGTGGAGAGAAAAGTGAATAGGAAGGGTATAAATTTGATTGAAATGGAAACGTACAGGAAATTAGAAAGGAAATAAATGAATGGAATAAAACGTATAGGAATTTAGAGAGGAAATAAATGAATGGAATAAAACGTATAGGAAATTAGAAAGGAAATAAATAAATGGAATAAAACGTATAGGAAATTAGAAAGGAAATAAATGATTGAAATAAAACGTATAGGAAATTAGAAAGGAAATAAATGAATGCGTAAAGGACGTATAGAATTTTGTATGTTTCAAAATCAACGATACAATTACAGCAATTTTATTATTTGGCAGGTTATAAGTTTTATATTTATTTATTTCCTAGATCTCAATTCATTGCCTATTATATTAAGCAGATTTATTATTATTATCAAACGTTCAAAAATTTATCACCCCAAAATACAGAGATGACATAACAACACCTAGAAGCATAGATTTAGGAAATATTATTAAAGCAATAAATTTGATTGGATGGCATACTTTGAATTTTGAAACGGAAGGGAATTTTGAACGAAACAAAATGAATGCACTATCAACAGTCACCCTATGATATAGCTAGAATTTTAAAGCAATTAATTTTGATGTTTGTACATCACATCATCAGTTTGAAAAGGCAAGGATAAAGGGGAAAAAAAGAATGGGCAAAGAAATGTAAGCAAACGGAAAATTATAAAGGCAAAAGATGAAACAGCTAGTCTTGTTTTGTTTTTTTTTCAATGGCGAGAGAAACATGAAGATGAATTTAGGCAAGCATATATATTAAAAGCAGAGAGGATGGAGAGGTAATAAAACTTCAATAGGAAGAAAATATATAGCTTAAATTTATTCTGTAACCGAAATCATAAAAAAAAAGGAAACGAATATGTATAAAATAGGAGAAAGAATAAGGTAATATCAACTGTCAAATTCCCTGGATTTGAGCTGAGCAATTTGTTATTATTTTTGTCCAGCACGTTTCAAAGTTTTAATTGTAAAAGAAACGGAAATTGCCCATTGATTCATCAACGTGATTTAATCAAAATAAAAGGAAATGAAGAGTAACTGTCAAACGTTTTGATTTGGTGAATATTTACAGCAATTAAATAGTAAAGAAAATAAATGAGCCAATATAAAGTCAAAGAAGGTCACGAATAAATTTATTGAATACATTGAAAATGGAAACGGCAAGGTAAGCTGAATTCAAGGAATGGGGAAATCTATCCAAAGATTGAAAAATTTACTAAAGAAAATAATAATTTGAACGGTAGGAAAAAATGATAGCTACCCACTGATTTAGACCAATTAAGGCGATTAATAGCTTGAATGGATATCACGTTCAAATTTTGAAACGGGAGAAATAAAGTCAAAATTAAAGGTACCGTTACCTCGAACAATTTATTTTAATAGAATGTGTCAGTGCATGCAGTAGAGCACACTACTATTCAATATGTACTTTTCTTCTTTATTAGTAGGTTTATCACGTAAAAAGTGAGAATTTGAAATTATTTACAAATATGAAATATTTATTAACAGGGAGTTTGATTTTTTTATTAGTATAATGATATATACGTATAGGAACTTTATGCGTTAGTTATTAAGACATATACATTTAGGCATGTCAGTTATACTATACTATATTATAATTTATTATATTATCTTATATGTATGTTTGATTTTAATAAATGTAAGTTTGATTTTTTTTATATATGTTTGAAACGCATGTGTATTAAATTTATTATATTTGGATTTAAAATGAAAAATTTTGTTTCAAAATATTATTATCTAAAATTTCTCAAAAATCTAATTAAGTACGCTAAATAAAACCATTAAAAATTAACAAAACTTTATGGGTCGTTACACTCTCCCCCACTCAAAACTTTTCGTCCCCGAAAAGGAAGAAGGGAGGAGAATAGAAATGACTAGAAAGATAAATAGATTGAAAGACAAGGATTAACAATTTATTTAACTATATACATTTTATTTGAAATATTTATTTGAAATATTTATTTGAAAACTTCATTTGAAATTAAATTTTCTTTAAATATGTTTTATTTAATTAATAACTTCAAAGATATTTATACCACTAAAATTTTATATAAAACAATGCAGTATACAAATAAGCAATATTTAAAAGATTTATTCAAAAAGGAAAGGAAGGTAGATTCCGAAAACGGAATATAGATGAAAAATGAAGGTGAGCAGATGAGGTAGATTCAAAAGAATAGAATCGGGCACGAATAATTTATTTCAAACCATAAGAATTTAAATTTCAAATATTTATTCAAAATTTCTTTGTTGGGAAAAATACTTTTATAATAAAATACCTTTATAAATAAAATATTTTTATATCGAAACCAATTTTTCTTTCGAAAATACTTTTATAACTCAATGTTTTAACAAGTTTATCCTCGTTCTTGCAGACTCTGGCCATGCGTTGATCAGGCGCAAAGCTAGAATTCTTCAAGTACTTAGTAGACTTGTTTCAACACCCAGTGAAAATACTTGAAAACCTTTAAAACAACAGATATGGAAAGTACGATCCAAACAAAACAACCAAACCAAAAACCTTTGTCCGATCATGGTTCGCAGATACACAATGGTTACGCCTGGTTCCCCCAGGAAACAATCCATATCCGTAAGCTTTCACAGCCCTGCGAGTTACGCCATGATGACTAGTAGGGTGCAGGATACACAATGGTTACGCCTGGATCCCCCAGGAAACAATCCGTACCCCTAGGCAAGACTCAGCCAGGCACTTGTGCTACTATTCGCGACCTACACAGATTGCAGGATACACAATGGTTACGCCTGGTTCCCCCAGGAAACAATCCGTACCCCTAGGCAAGACTCAGCCAAGCAATTTCGCTGTGCATTCACGAGAGAAAAAGAAACCATGGGTTACCCACGGTGGGAATACTCGAGTATTACATCCGGAAAACCGAAAATCAGAGAGAATAATATCGATAGAATGAATCCACGCTGTGGCCACAAAGCGGATATCAAGCAGAAGGCACTTTCCATATCTTTACTTGGAAAATATATATATATAGTACCTTTTCAAATACTTCCAAATATCGTACTTATATAAAGTCCATATGTATAGGATTCCTTTCTAAATCGAATACTTTCCAAATCAATAGTATATCAAAACATACTTACATAGACTTTGATTATATAAATTTTCTTTCCAAATTGAGTACCTTTCAAATCAATTGATTTCAAATCACTTTCATACTTATACAAATCCATTTTATATAAGTCCGACCACTTCCCAAATCAAGTGCTTAATTATACAAGGTCCTCAATTTCAAATCATTCAATATCAAATTTAGTTCCAAAGTCATATATGAATTCACCAAATTTCTTCCAAATTAGATATCCTAATTTCAAAGTTCCCCAAAATAATAGGTTTAGAAAATTATCCCAGTTTCCAGATTAAAATAATTCAAGTCAAACAAATTCATTTCCAAAATCATCATATAAGTACTGGTTTTAATTTTCAATTAAATTTCAAAACCCAATATTTTCCCAAAATCAATTATACTCAAAATGGTTTCCAAATTTATAATTATCCCTTTAAAACTTTTAAACTATCTATTTTTAGTTGAAATATTCAATTTACCTTTTTGAAAACTATTATTCAAAACTATATATATATTTTTTCAAAACATTTCAAACTAAATTTATATTCTTTATCAAACATTTTATACTCTTCGAAATTTCTTAGTTTTAAAATTTTAATCTCGATTTGGAAGTGTTCGAACATTCAAAATAGTTAGGAAAATCAAATTTTAAATTCAAGAGTTGAAAATCAACAATAAATCAATTATTAAATCTGAAACTCGAGGACTGAACACCGGTCTCACTTTAAATTGTTTCGAATATATATATATATATATCTTTTGAAAATATCAAATTATACTTCGGAATTTGAAATCATAACGGTTTTACAAAATCACTCGCATAGCGAGCTATTAAAGTGGCCCCTCCCCCACTCTGAAACTCGAAAATCAATGTCGATGATGCGTGCACTCATCACCGAAATTATTTTCCAGCGACATAAGTGAGTTCTGGACTTCTATTTTCTTGAAAACTTCTTCGAAATTTCTTCAAAATTATTGGAATTCATTTGAACTCATTTGAAACCTTTCTGATTCGGAAAAATACTTTTAAATCGTATTATTTTTATATATTTTCCAAAATCTTAAAACCAATTTCAAAATACCGGAATTCAATTCTCGAATTTCAAATTTAACACTTCAGTTATAAATCATTTTTATATAATCAATTTCTTATAATTTTTCAAAATTTCAAAATCCTTTCAAAACCTTTTTATATAGAATAACATTTCTTATTTGATTTATCCTTATCGAAAACATTTTCACTTTTATATAAAGAATAAAATCATAGTTATCAAAATAATAATTTCGATATATAAAACAATTTCAAAAATGCAAACATACCCGATTTTCAAAGGATAATTTTAAGAATGGATTTCAAACAAAGATGGAGATTTAAATTAGAGGAACTCTAATTAATAGAATCCTGATACGAAGATAGACTCAACAAAGTTGAGAAAATCAAAATACAAAATAGAAGATGGATATACCTCTATAAATCTCGAGCGACCTTAACCGGGTCAACCGTGACTTCAGGAATATAATTGATGCGGAATTCTAAAGCAAATCGACATTTGATTGCCATAGATAGAATTCGGCATATAGATATAGCAGCATTATAAACCGAGGATACAGAAATCCTCGGTGAATCAATGCCAATTGCAAAGGAGTTTTCATCCCCCTTTACAATCATTTAGGGGAGTTATTGGATACTCCAGAATCAAAAGAATATAAATAGAGAGAGACAAGAATGAATTTTGGAACCGAGGGACATTCCAAAATTCAAAGGAAATCGAGTTAAAAGGAAGAGATTCAACTCGAACGAAAGTGATTCTGTAAATAAATTTACCATATATGCTAAGTTTTGCCTAGAGCCAAAGCTCTGATACCAACTGTAACGACCCGCTATTTTTGACCATTCAAATCGACACTAAAACCATACATGTCCGACTTGAATAATTCAAAATACCGAATTGTTAATTTAATTTGGCAAACTTAAAATATACAGTAAATAAATCAAACACAGATCACAGACACAGAGTAATATAATGCAGCGGAATAGAAAAAATAGTAGTTCATGAAGCTACTATATACATCAGAGTTTAAAATGAATACATCAGAATCTCTTGAATACAGAAAAGTCTTCAGTACGAGCCGATGACTTCTCTGAACCAGTCAACTAGAAAACTGAAAGCCGAAACGATAGTTGGATCTCCAAATGAAGATCCAATCTCCAAAGTCAGGATTAACATTCTTATATCAATAAATTCAACTCAAATGAAACATCAACTGAAATACAATATAACTTAAAGGATGTTTGGGACGTCCATCCTCTAAGGGTCCATAGAACTATCTACAGGGTGGAAATATACACTATTACACCGTGGTCATTTACTTAATTTATACCTCAAACCCAAATATCAAATTCGCTTTAAATAATCATATTTCCCAAGATAGTATTTATATATTTTAATAATGTATACAGTAAAGTACTTTCAATTTCCTTAACTTAACAAATCGTTTCACATCAACCCGACCTTCCCATTTAAATTAAATCCAATCTCATTTTATTAGTTTAAATCTTCCTAAAATAACCACTTAAATCTATAATTCCCAAATTTGGATTTGATATCCCAATTTCCCCGTTTATTTCAATATGTTTCCATATTTTAAGTATTCAACATTTCAACTAACATTTTCCCAATCTAGTTTTCTAAATAAAATTTCCAATCTAGTTCAAACTCAAATTTCACTAAGTTCGGTTAGTTATCTACATAACCAATTCAACTATCTTGGTTCCAAATACATACCGAACCTCTACACCATTTAATTACACTATGGTTCATAGCTTATATATAACAATTTAAATTTAACAGTTTCATATAGATTCTCGATTTTTACATCGTTATTATCTAGCCTTGAACCCTCCCTTATTTGATTCAATATCATTTTAGTGACCTTAAATTACATTTTACTCAATATTTCTTAATTTATTTAAACGTGAAATATCTCCTTCGATAAATTTCAAATTGATTTAAATAAATAAATCCTTATCTGAATACCATTAAAAATAACCCAAATTTATCTCCAAATCTTAATTGTTCAATATTATTGCAAAATTTTTCCGAATAAAATTTACATAGATATTTATCATGATTTATGTATTAAATCAAATCTTTGATTAAACTAGACATAATTAACTATATCTTTATCATTACCCTTTATACATGTATTTAAGAATTTACATTAAATAAGACCATATATTTCTTATCACATGGTCAAGTGTTACAGATATTATCATTTCAATCCGTACACTAAATGTATACGGGTGGATAGCATTTCAACCCGTAATTCCAAATTAAATTAAATGGAAACTACTTGGGTCTATCTTTTCAACCCATTTCAATTCAAAACAAACATAACAAAGGGAACTTGCAGTGATGACAGGGATGGTGTCAAAGTAAATAAACAGGCAATAACAACAATCAATAACAATTCAATAAATAAATCAAATAACCCCGAAATAATCGTATTAATTCGCATTGCTATTTGTATGATTACTTCTAGAATCTACACTATCATTTCATGTAGATTAAAGATTATTACATTACAGTTTTTCACTTGTCGTTCCTTTTTAAATTTCAGTTTTAAACTACAACAATTAATCCAAACTACGTTCAAATATTTAGAGTATAATTTATCAATTTCTACGACAATTAATGGGTCAAATCTACTAATCAAGTTCACATATGGCGGGGTCAGGTTTTAATAAATCCAGGTCCGTCATATATAATCCGTTAAATTTGTAAACTATACTACACCAACTTAAACTAGCAAACTAGTTATCATTTAACAATAATAATTAACATCCAATTTAAACAACAATCAATCAGAAAATCAGTTATCAACCAATCTGTATTATTATCACATAAATAATTAACCGATAATGGTGTCAGGTGTCATAGGTGAACAGATACAGGTAATAGCAGTCATAACAGTTAAAACAACTAACAGCAGCATATTTCAATTGTCGTTTCAATTGAAATCAAATTTAATAAATAAAAGAATGTTAATCGTGAGTGATTGCTCACCTTTCGAGGCTAAAAAAAGATCGACAACAGAGCAAGCTATGAATTTTGGTCGCGCCCTAGAAAATCGAACAAATCCAAACAAAATCGCAAAGCGAAGTAAGAATGAAAGTGGATCTTGACGTGAAAAGCTGAAAGATAGAGTTTGATGGAAACGAATCAGAATCGTATTGATATAATCGGAAAAGAAAATATAAGTTATAAATTATTCCCTAAAACGAATTTTCCTTTAAAACATATATTTAAATAAGAGGGATATATGTATTATACTTATTCCAAATCAAAATAAATTTAAACATAAATTAAATTAATACGCTTTGTAAAATATCAGTGTATATACTCTATTTAAACAACAGACCGATGAACCAAAGATAACTAAATTTCTATAATATAAATACAGACACTTTGTATAAATTCAAACCCTTATGCAAAAAAATATGTACTACTTTACCAATATCATAAATTATCATGTTATGTTTTGAAATGTTACCAACTGTACACAACTGTAAATGACAAAACCAATATATATAACACATAGACAAAGCTTTATATGTATATATACTATACGTAAACCTATTTATATAAACCGACTTATATACGTATAAACTAACATTGATTTAAATATATCATATACACATATAAAAATTAATAAATATACATATACTTTTATCATTGACCGTAAGAGAAAAAAACAGAGATTTTTAACTTCATATACTTACAGTACTTTATTCCATGTGTATAATCAAACAGTCTTGCTTTATATAATATAATATATGCTTATAGATATATATATATATAGCTTACCTTGTAAACATTTAAACATAGACTCAAAGAATTATTATACTATGTATACATATAGCTTACAAATCAATATTCGTAACTTATAATATACCTTGTAACCTATTACTGTAAATATGTATGCTATAAACATACTTATTTTATTAAAATAAATGCTAGTCAGAGAATCAATATGGGTTTGTCCCTTCATATCAGTATACCAATATAAAAGTACCCTAGTCTACTGCAATATTAAAATTGAAATCCTTAACATAAAATATGTGTAAACAAATGTATAAAACATGCAATCGAATACATAAAATACAAATGCAGACCTAAATTGTATCAACTTATCTAATCTAACCTTTTTAAACAAACTACATTCATCAACTAACTGAATGCATCATATATTATAAACGAAAAAAAAAAAATCAAAATATAGATACAAGTTAAATATGTACATATATAATACTAACTTGCATCATCTACCGGCTATACAAGAAAAGGAGGGGAGGCGGAGGAGGAAGGAGTGGTTTCACGTGAAAAGTGGGGGTGCAGACATAAGTGGAGAGGTAAGAAAAATAGAGAGGAGAGAAGAAAGGCTGATTGTGGAGAGAAAAGTGAATAGGAAGGGTATAAATTTGATTGAAATGGAAACGTACAGGAAATTAGAAAGGAAATAAATGAATGGAATAAAACGTATAGGAATTTAGAGAGGAAATAAATGAATGGAATAAAACGTATAGGAAATTAGAAAGGAAATAAATAAATGGAATAAAACGTATAGGAAATTAGAAAGGAAATAAATGATTGAAATAAAACGTATAGGAAATTAGAAAGGAAATAAATGAATGCGTAAAGGACGTATAGAATTTTGTATGTTTCAAAATCAACGATACAATTACAGCAATTTTATTATTTGGCAGGTTATAAGTTTTATATTTATTTATTTCCTAGATCTCAATTCATTGCCTATTATATTAAGCAGATTTATTATTATTATCAAACGTTCAAAAATTTATCACCCCAAAATACAGAGATGACATAACAACACCTAGAAGCATAGATTTAGGAAATATTATTAAAGCAATAAATTTGATTGGATGGCACACTTTGAATTTTGAAACGGAAGGGAATTTTGAACGAAACAAAATGAATGCACTATCAACAGTCACCCTATGATATAGCTAGAATTTTAAAGCAATTAATTTTGATGTTTGTACATCACATCATCAGTTTGAAAAGGCAAGGATAAAGGGGAAAAAAAGAACGGGCAAAGAAATGTAAGCAAACGGAAAATTATAAAGGCAAAAGATGAAACAGCTAGTCTTGTTTTGTTTTTTTTTCAATGGCGAGAGAAACATGAAGATGAATTTAGGCAAGCATATATATTAAAAGCAGAGAGGATGGAGAGGTAATAAAACTTCAATAGGAAGAAAATATATAGCTTAAATTTATTCTGTAACCGAAATCATAAAAAAAAGGAAACGAATATGTATAAAATAGGAGAAAGAATAAGGTAATATCAACTGTCAAATTCCCTGGATTTGAGCTGAGCAATTTGTTATTATTTTTGTCCAGCACGTTTCAAAGTTTTAATTGTAAAAGAAACGGAAATTGCCCATTGATTCATCAACGTGATTTAATCAAAATAAAAGAAAATTAAGAGTAACTGTCAAACGTTTTGATTTGGTGAATATTTACAGCAATTAAATAGTAAAGAAAATAAATGAGCCAATATAAAGTCAAAGAAGGTCACGAATAAATTTATTGAATACATTGAAAATGGAAACGGCAAGGTAAGCTGAATTCAAGGAATGGGGAAATCTATCCAAAGATTGAAAATTTTACTAAAGAAAATAATAATTTGAACGGTAGGAAAAAATGATAGCTACCCACTGATTTAGACCAATTAAGGCGATTAATAGCTTGAATGGATATCACGTTCAAATTTTGAAACGGGAGAAATAAAGTCAAAATTAAAGGTACCGTTACCTCGAACAATTTATTTTAATAGAATGTGTCAGTGCATGCAGTAGAGCACACTACTATTCAATATGTACTTTTCTTCTTTATTAGTAGGTTTATCACGTAAAAAGTGAGAATTTGAAATTATTTACAAATATGAAATATTTATTAACAAGGAGTTTGATTTTTTTTATTAGTATAATGATATATACGTATAGGAACTTTATGCGTTAGTTATTAAGACATATACATTTAGGCATGTCAGTTATACTATACTATATTATAATTTATTATATTATCTTATATGTATGTTTGATTTTAATAAATGTAAGTTTGATTTTTTTTTATATATATGTTTGAAACGCATGTGTATTAAATTTATTATATTTGGATTTAAAATGAAAAATTTTGTTTCAAAATATTATTATCTAAAATTTCTCAAAAATCTAATTAAGTACGCTAAATAAAACCATTAAAAATTAACAAAACTTTATGGGTCGTTACACTCTCCCCCACTCAAAACTTTTCGTTCCCGAAAAGGAAGAAGGGAGGAGAATAGAAATGACTAGAAAGATAAATAGATTGAAAGACAAGGATTAACAATTTATTTAACTATATACATTTTATTTGAAATATTTATTTGAAAACTTCATTTGAAATTAAATTTTCTTTAAATATGTTTTATTTAATTAATAACTTCAAAGATATTTATACCACTAAAATTTTATATAAAACAATGCAGTATACAAATAAGCAATATTTAAAAGACTTATTCAAAAAGGAAAGGAAGGTAGATTCCGAAAACGGAATATAGATGAAAAATGAAGGTGAGCAGATGAGGTAGATTCAAAAGAATAGAATCGGGCACGAATAATTTATTTCAAACCATAAGAATTTAAATTTCAAATATTTATTCAAAATTTCTTTGTTGGGAAAAATACTTTTATAATAAAATACCTTTATAAATAAAATATTTTTATATCGAAACCAATTTTTCTTTCGAAAATACTTTTATAACTCAATGTTTTAACAAGTTTATCCTCGTTCTTGCAGACTCTGGCCATGCGTTGATCAGGCGCAAAGCTAGAATTCTTCAAGTACTTAGTAGACTTGTTTCAACACCCAGTGAAAATACTTGAAAACCTTTAAAACAACAGATATGGAAAGTACGATCCAAACAAAACAACCAAACCAAAAACCTTTCTCCGATCATGGTTCGCAGATACACAATGGTTACGCCTGGTTCCCCCAGGAAACAATCCATATCCGTAAGCTTTCACAGCCCTGCGAGTTACGCCATGATGACTAGTAGGGTGCAGGATACACAATGGTTACGCCTGGATCCCCCAGGAAACAATCCGTACCCCTAGGCAAGACTCAGCCAGGCACTTGCGCTACTATTCGCGACCTACACAGATTGCAGGATACACAATGGTTACGCCTGGTTCCCCCAGGAAACAATCCGTACCCCTAGGCAAGACTCAGCCAGGCAATTTCGCTGTGCATTCACGAGAGAAAAAGAAACCATGGGTTACCCACGGTGGGAATACTCGAGTATTACATCCGGAAAACCGAAAATCAGAGAGAATAATATCGATAGAATGAATCCACGCTGTGGCCACAAAGTGGATATCAAGCAGAAGGCACTTTCCATATCTTTACTTGGAAAATATATATATATATATAGTACCTTTTCAAATACTTCCAAATATCGTACTTATATAAAGTCCATATGTATAGGATTCCTTTCTAAATCGAATACTTTCCAAATCAATAGTATATCAAAACATACTTACATAGACTTTGATTATATAAATTTTCTTTCCAAATTGAGTACCTTTCAAATCAATTGATTTCAAATCACTTTCATACTTATACAAATCCATTTTATATAAGTCCGACCACTTCCCAAATCAAGTGCTTAATTATACAAGGTCCTCAATTTCAAATCATTCAATATCAAATTTAGTTCCAAAGTCATATATGAATTCACCAAATTTCTTCCAAATTAGATATCCTAATTTCAAAGTTCCCCAAAATAATAGGTTTAGAAAATTATCCCAGTTTCCAGATTAAAATAATTCAAGTCAAACAAATTCATTTCCAAAATCATCATATAAGTACTGGTTTTAATTTTCAATTAAATTTCAAAACCCAATATTTTCCCAAAATCAATTATACTCAAAATGGTTTCCAAATTTATAATTATCCCTTTAAAACTTTTAAACTATCTACTTTTAGTTGAAATATTCAATTTACCTTTTTGAAAACTATTATTCAAAACTATATATATTTTTTCAAAACATTTCAAACTAAATTTATATTCTTTATCAAACATTTTATACTCTTCGAAATTTCTTAGTTTTAAAATTTTAATCTCGATTTGGAAGTGTTCGAACATTCAAAATAGTTAGGAAAATCAAATTTTAAATTCAAGAGTTGAAAATCAACAATAAATCAATTATTAAATCTGAAACTCGAGGACTGAACACCGGTCTCACTTTAAATTGTTTCGAATATATATATATATATATCTTTTGAAAATATCAAATTATACTTCGGAATTTGAAATCATAACGGTTTTACAATATCACTCGCATAGCGAGCTATTAAAGTGGCCCCTCCCCCACTCTGAAACTCGAAAATCAATGTCGATGATGCGTGCACTCATCACCGAAATTATTTTCCTGCGACATAAGTGAGTTCTGGACTTCTATTTTCTTGAAAACTTCTTCGAAATTTCTTCAAAATTATTGGAATTCATTTGAACTCATTTGAAACCTTTCTGATTCGGAAAAATACTTTTAAATCGTATTATTTTTATATATTTTCCAAAATCTTAAAACCAATTTCAAAATACCGGAATTCAATTCTCGAATTTCAAATTTAACACTTCAGTTATAAATCATTTTTATATAATCAATTTCTTATAATTTTTCAAAATTTCAAAATCCTTTCAAAACCTTTTTATATAGAATAACATTTCTTATTTGATTTATCCTTATCGAAAACATTTTCACTTTTATATAAAGAATAAAATCATAGTTATCAAAATAATAATTTCGATATATAAAACAATTTCAAAAATGCAAACATACCCAATTTTCAAAGGATAATTTTAAGAATGGATTTCAAACAAAGATGGAGATTTAAATTAGAGGAACTCTAATCAATAGAATCCTGATACGAAGATAGACTCAACAAAGTTGAGAAAATCAAAATACAAAATAGAAGATGGATATACCTCTATAAATCTCGAGCGACCTTAACCGGGTCAACCGTGACTTCAGGAATATAATTGATGCGGAATTCTAAAGCAAATCGACATTTGATTGCCATAGATAGAATTCGGCATATAGATATAGCAGCATCATAAACCGAGGATACAGAAATCCTCGGTGAATCAATGCCAATTGCAAAGGAGTTTTCATCCCCCTTTACAATCATTTAGGGGAGTTATTGGATACTCCAGAATCAAAAGAATATAAATAGAGAGAGACAAGAATGAATTTTGGAACCGAGGGACATTCCAAAATTCAAAGGAAATCGAGTTAAAAGGAAGAGATTCAACTCGAACGAAAGTGATTCTGTAAATAAATTTACCATATATGCTAAGTTTTGCCTAGAGCCAAAGCTCTGATACCAACTGTAACGACCCGCTATTTTTGACCATTCAAATCGACACTAAAACCATACATGTCCGACTTGAATAATTTAAAATACCGAATTGTTAATTTAATTTGGCAAACTTAAAATATACAGTAAATAAATCAAACACAGATCACAGACACAGAGTAATATAACGCAGCGGAATAGAAAAAATAGTAGTTCATGAAGCTACTATATACATCAGAGTTTAAAATGAATACATCAGAATCTCTTGAATACAGAAAAGTCTTCAGTACGAGCCGATGACTTCTCTGAACCAGTCAACTAGAAAACTGAAAGCCGAAACGATAGTTGGATCTCCAAATGAAGCTCCAATCTCCAAAGGTGAGTCTCTAATGCTGTATTACTCAGTCTGACCCGAGCGTAAAGCAAAACACAAAACACTCGAGTCAGGATTAACATTCTTATATCAATAAATTCAACTCAAATGAAATATCAACTGAAATACAATATAACTTAAAGGATGTTTGGGACGTCCATCCTCTAAGGGTCCATAGAACTATCTACAGGGTGGAAATATACACTATTACACCGTGGTCATTTACTTAATTTATACCTCAAACCCAAATATCAAATTCGCTTTAAATAATCATATTTCCCAAGATAGTATTTATATATTTTAATAATGTATACAGTAAAGTACTTTCAATTTCCTTAACTTAACAAATCGTTTCACATCAACCCAACCTTCCCATTTAAATTAAATCCAATCTCATTTTATTAGTTTAAATCTTCCTAAAATAACCACTTAAATCTATAATTCCCAAATTTGGATTTGATATCCCAATTTCCCCGTTTATTTCAATATGTTTCCATATTTTAAGTATTCAACATTTCAACTAAAATTTTCCCAATCTAGTTTTCTAAATAAAATTTCCAATCTAGTTCAAACTCAAATTTCACTAAGTTCGGTTAGTTATCTACATAACCAATTCAACTATCTTGGTTCCAAATACATACCGAACCTCTACACCATTTAATTACACTATGGTTCATAGCTTATATATAACAATTTAAATTTAACAGTTTCATATAGATTCTCGATTTTTACATCGTTATTATCTAGCCTTGAACCCTCCCTTATTTGATTCAATATCATTTTAGTGACCTTAAATTACATTTTACTCAATATTTCTTAAT
The DNA here is from genome assembly GCA_030765085.1 of Allium cepa. Classification (NCBI taxonomy): domain Eukaryota; kingdom Viridiplantae; phylum Streptophyta; class Magnoliopsida; order Asparagales; family Amaryllidaceae; genus Allium; species Allium cepa. The sequence goes on along the minus strand of CM060946.1, from coordinate 155,439,650 downwards.
TTATTTAAACGTGAAATATCTCCTTCGATAAATTTCAAATTGATTTAAATAAATAAATCCTTATCTGAATACCATTAAAAATAACCCAAATTTATCTCCAAATCTTAATTGTTCAATATTATTGCAAAATTTTTCCGAATAAAATTTACATAGATATTTATCATGATTTATGTATTAAATCAAATCTTTGATTAAACTAGACATAATTAACTCTATCTTTATCATTACCCTTTATACATGTATTTAAGAATTTACATTAAATAAGATCATATATTTCTTATCACATGGTCAAGTGTTACGGATATTATCATTTCAATCCGTACACTAAATGTATATGGGTGGATAGCATTTCAACCCGTAATTCCAAATTAAATTAAATGGAAACTACTTGGGTCTATCTTTTCAACCCATTTCAATTCAAAACAAACATAACAAAGGGAACTTGCAGTGATGACAGGGATGGTGTCAAAGTAAATAAACAGGCAATAACAACAATCAATAACAATTCAATAAATAAATCAAATAACCCCGAAATAATCGTATTAATTCGCATTGCTATTTGTATGATTACTTCTAGAATCTACACTATCATTTCATGTAGATTAAAGATTATTACATTACAGTTTTTCACTTGTCGTTCCTTTTTAAATTTCAGTTTTAAACTACAACAATTAATCCAAACTACGTTCAAATATTTAGAGTATAATTTATCAATTTCTACGACAATTAATGGGTCAAATCTACTAATCAAGTTCGCATATGGCGGGGTCAGGTTTTAATAAATCCAGGTCCGTCATATATAATCCGTTAAATTTGTAAACTATACTACCCCAACTTAAACTAGCAAACTAGTTATCATTTAACAATAATAATTAACATCCAATTTAAACAACAATCAATCAGAAAATCAGTTATCAACCAATCTGTATTATTATCACATAAATAATTAACCGATAATGGTGTCAGGTGTCATAGGTGAACAGATACAGGTAATAGCAGTCATAACAGTAAAAACAACTAACAGCAGCATATTTCAATTGTCGTTTCAATTGAAATCAAATTTAATAAATAAAAGAATGTTAATCGTGAGTGATTGCTCACCTTTCGAGGCTAAAAAAAGATCGACAACAGAGCAAGCTATGAATTTTGGTCGCGCCCTAGAAAATTGAACAAATCCAAACAAAATCGCAAAGCGAAGTAAGAATGAAAGTGGATCTTGACGTGAAAAGCTGAAAGATAGAGTTTGATGGAAACGAATCAGAATCGTATCGATATAATCGGAAAAGAAAATATAAGTTATAAATTATTCCCTAAAACGAATTTTCCTTTAAAACATATATTTAAATAAGAGGGATATATGTATTATACTTATTCCAAATCAAAATAAATTTAAACATAAATTAAATTAATACGCTTTGTAAAATATCAGTGTATATACTCTATTTAAACAACAGACCGATGAACCAAAGATAACTAAATTTCTATAATATAAATACAGACACTTTGTATAAATTCAAACCCTTATGCAAAAAAATATGTACTACTTTACCAATATCATAAATTATCATGTTATGTTTTGAAATGTTACCAACTGTACACAACTGTAAATGACAAAACCAATATATATAACACATAGACAAAGCTTTATATGTATATATACTATACGTAAACCTATTTATATAAACCAACTTATATACGTATAAACTAACATTGATTTAAATATATCATATACACATATAAAAATTAATAAATATACATATACTTTTATCATTGACCGTAAGAGAAAAAAACAGAGATTTTTAACTTCATATACTTACAGTACTTTATTCCATGTGTATAATCAAACAGTCTTGCTTTATATAATATAATATATGCTTATAGATATATATATATAGCTTACCTTGTAAACATTTAAACATGGACTCAAAGAATTATTATACTATGTATACATATAGCTTACAAATCAATATTCGTAACTTATAATATACCTTGTAACCTATTACTGTAAATATGTATGCTATAAACATACTTATTTTATTAAAATAAATGCTAGTCAGAGAATCAATATGGGTTTGTCCCTTCATATCAGTATACCAATATAAAAGTACCCTAGTCTACTGCAATATTAAAATTGAAATCCTTAACATAAAATATGTGTAAACAAATGTATAAAACATGCAATCGAATACATAAAATACAAATGCAGACCTAAATTGTATCAACTTATCTAATCTAACCTTTTTAAACAAACTACATTCATCAACTAACTGAATGCATCATATATTATAAACGAAAAAAAAAAAAATCAAAATATAGATACAAGTTAAATATGTACATATATAATACTAACTTGCATCATCTACCGGCTATACAAGAAAAGGAGGGGAGGCGGAGGAGGAAGGAGTGGTTTCACGTGAAAAGTGGGGGTGCAGACATAAGTGGAGAGGTAAGAAAAATAGAGAGGAGAGAAGAAAGGCTGATTGTGGAGAGAAAAGTGAATAGGAAGGGTATAAATTTGATTGAAATGGAAACGTACAGGAAATTAGAAAGGAAATAAATGAATGGAATAAAACGTATAGGAATTTAGAGAGGAAATAAATGAATGGAATAAAACGTATAGGAAATTAGAAAGGAAATAAATAAATGGAATAAAACGTATAGGAAATTAGAAAGGAAATAAATGATTGAAATAAAACGTATAGGAAATTAGAAAGGAAATAAATGAATGCGTAAAGGACGTATAGAATTTTGTATGTTTCAAAATCAACGATACAATTACAGCAATTTTATTATTTGGCAGGTTATAAGTTTTATATTTATTTATTTCCTAGATCTCAATTCATTGCCTATTATATTAAGCAGATTTATTATTATTATCAAACGTTCAAAAATTTATCACCCCAAAATACAGAGATGACATAACAACACCTAGAAGCATAGATTTAGGAAATATTATTAAAGCAATAAATTTGATTGGATGGCATACTTTGAATTTTGAAACGGAAGGGAATTTTGAACGAAACAAAATGAATGCACTATCAACAGTCACCCTATGATATAGCTAGAATTTTAAAGCAATTAATTTTGATGTTTGTACATCACATCATCAGTTTGAAAAGGCAAGGATAAAGGGGAAAAAAAGAATGGGCAAAGAAATGTAAGCAAACGGAAAATTATAAAGGCAAAAGATGAAACAGCTAGTCTTGTTTTGTTTTTTTTTCAATGGCGAGAGAAACATGAAGATGAATTTAGGCAAGCATATATATTAAAAGCAGAGAGGATGGAGAGGTAATAAAACTTCAATAGGAAGAAAATATATAGCTTAAATTTATTCTGTAACCGAAATCATAAAAAAAAGGAAACGAATATGTATAAAATAGGAGAAAGAATAAGGTAATATCAACTGTCAAATTCCCTGGATTTGAGCTAAGCAATTTGTTATTATTTTTGTCCAGCACGTTTCAAAGTTTTAATTGTAAAAGAAACGGAAATTGCCCATTGATTCATCAACGTGATTTAATCAAAATAAAAGGAAATGAAGAGTAACTGTCAAACGTTTTGATTTGGTGAATATTTACAGCAATTAAATAGTAAAGAAAATAAATGAGCCAATATAAAGTCAAAGAAGGTCACGAATAAATTTATTGAATACATTGAAAATGGAAACGGCAAGGTAAGCTGAATTCAAGGAATGGGGAAATCTATCCAAAGATTGAAAAATTTACTAAAGAAAATAATAATTTGAACGGTAGGAAAAAATGATAGCTACCCACTGATTTAGACCAATTAAGGCGATTAATAGCTTGAATGGATATCACGTTCAAATTTTGAAACGGGAGAAATAAAGTCAAAATTAAAGGTACCGTTACCTCGAACAATTTATTTTAATAGGATGTGTCAGTGCATGCAGTAGAGCACACTACTATTCAATATGTACTTTTCTTCTTTATTAGTAGGTTTATCACGTAAAAAGTGAGAATTTGAAATTATTTACAAATATGAAATATTTATTAACAGGGAGTTTGATTTTTTTATTAGTATAATGATATATACGTATAGGAACTTTATGCGTTAGTTATTAAGACATATACATTTAGGCATGTCAGTTATACTATACTATATTATAATTTATTATATTATCTTATATGTATGTTTGATTTTAATAAATGTAAGTTTGATTTTTTTTTTATATATATGTTTGAAATGCATGTGTATTAAATTTATTATATTTGGATTTAGAATGAAAAATTTTGTTTCAAAATATTATTATCTAAAATTTCTCAAAAATCTAATTAAGTACGCTAAATAAAACCATTAAAAATTAACAAAACTTTATGGGTCGTTACAAATTTTCTCTTAACGATGATAATAATTTAATATTATCACTTCCTAACAACCATGTAACCATATAATTATAATAATTTACGGAAAACTATTCCTTTTCATATATATAAAAATAATTTTCGGTAAAATTATTTCATTTACCCTATTTAAAACAAACCGTGTCGAATTGTTCTGTACAAGTGTTTAGAGATCCCTATCAATGACGTTAATTACTCGTATTGACCAGAATCCGTAAGCCACTCAACAAACCAATCAACACGGTGTAAATCAATTTTGTATTCACTAATAAATACGCGCTCATATCTATTAATACACTCTGACTCATTCTAGAGTACCACGGACTCTATTTCAAATGAGTAATACCCACCAGAGCCGAGGTTATCGCTTAACCTTCAGCTCTGATACCTGTAAATCCGATTTTTCAAAGCCCAAAAATCAACATCAATACGTCCACTGTATTAAATTCCGAACAATCGAATGCCGAAAAACCAAAGCGTAAGGGAAAGAAGAAGGAGGTGGAAGAAAAAAATAGAAAACAATATTAGAAACAATCGCAGTGGAACAATATATAATAGATAATAACTGATTTTTTTATTACCAAAGAATCTATAACTGTTTATACATTACATCATCAGAGTATACCCAAATATAATCAATCAAACCATAGCATCCCATATTTCCAATTTCCAATATAATCAATAATCTATTGCAGATAATTAATGAATCATATCACAAATTATGAAAACAAATTCAATATTTTGAGGAATTCGGTTGGATCCTTCCAACATATTTTCCCGGCATCTACAGATGTTAGCACAACAAATAAAATACCAATCCTGCTTTAAGGCGACATATCGCGGTATAAAGGGTCATCCGCTATTATGCAGGGTGCATAGGGTCTCATCCGCTATATAATGCGGGAATATCAATCACTCCTATATATACATATATAGATATATACCATATCTAACAGACATTGAATTATAAATCCAAGCAAACGACCAATAATTTGAATTGAACTATTCAAATTAAAAAGGTAATCCAAATGAGTGAGATTAACTCACCTTTGACTTTCAATTTGCAATCCGATCCAAACCAGCTTGTTTCTCCATTATTTTTGACCTTGTATAAACATTTACAGTTTATTAATATTCGAAATAAATTGAACAATCAACTTCCATTTAATAAATTTAATTAACTAATGATTTAGTTTTAAAATAGTTTTATTTTAATAATCACTTAGTAACTATAATAAATTAAATAAATTTATTAAATAAATTAATCTACCCAAATACATATTTTTAAAATGAACTAGTAAATTAAAAATGTATATATGTATATTTATTTCCTTTTGAAACTACATATATATTTATAAAAATAATCTATATAGATTTTAAAAATCTAATCTTACATAAGCTTTCAAATATTTTAAAATTCATATTTATTTCCAAAAGTATTATGTATATATATCTTTGCACTAAAATAGGTACATACATATGTATTTTTAAACTACATAAGCTATATATATATATATATATATATATATTTTAAAAATCATCATTTTATAAACTCTACAACATTTTAAAATCCCTTTTTATTTTCAAACTCTTATCTATATAAAATAATATATATATATATATATATTTAAAAACTATTTTTAGTAAATATATATAAAAAAATCTACATACATATATATACGATTTTAGTTCCTGCGTGTATATATAAACTTGACTTTGCTGTAAGTTATTAATCTTTTTCTTTATCTATTTACCTATACTGTACAAAATTAAGAATTAAAAATCGAAAATAACTTATGGGTTATTGCATACGACAACCTCAGGCATGCTACCGATCTCCGCTCGCGATCATCGTAAACGCTACATTGCTCTTCCATGACCTTGGCCACTCCATCGCGAATGCCACCGTGACCTCATCCATAAAATGACGACTTGGTCTCGATTTAATCGAACGCAGAAACCCCAACTACGCGCACGCTCACCCACTTCCTTACCGCAGCAGCTATCGCACGCCACCCCGAGCTCACCTCCACACTAATTCTAGAACGAATGAACGCCGCATCTCCCATCTGGCATGACCACAACATCGGCCTCGACCAAAATCGAACTGCCCCCTTACTTGATTATCGATTTCACTCAGCTATACGATTTGATTGTAGTTTCGGCCATTGACTTGGGAAGGGAAATTTGAAAAGAGGGAGGCTGTAGATTTGGGTATCGGCTTTGATATAATTGCTGAGAAAAAGAAGGGGATCGGCATTGTTTCCTTCGTTTGAAGTTAAAAAAATAGAAAGCTCGGCCTAGAATTTATCTTTTATTTTGTTAAAAGAAACGAAGGGGAACAAGACACGATATTGAAAAGAACATGGCATGAACCAGAAGACAAGTCGCCAAAAATTAAGTTTTGACCAGTCAAAATATATATATTATATTTAAATTTTAAATTTAAATCGACTTAAATTCGAAGCGTAAAATTTTTATATCCTATCAAGGCGTGCCACTAGGCGTTTATAATGTTATACCCTTATTTCGAATGGCATGGAAAAGGTTCCGAGTCCTAATTCGGTCGTATGGAGATGATAGCTTTTGGACCCAATTATTATTGAATTTTCGGTACAGATTTCAGCACATTTATATATATCATACGACCACACAACAACTCCAAACACTATGAAAATTGAAATCCGATAATAATAAACTATTACGGATTCAGTGGAACTGGTTTCGTTGAATTCTGAGACTGCGCCTCGAAAGGCTATTTTTAAATATCAATTTAAACAATATGTTTTCAAAAATTAACAAAACACTTCCAAATTCAATTATAAAGCTTTCATTATTTTTAGTACTATTAATTAATTTTATAAGCCATTGAAATATTTTTAATAAGCATAAAACTAAAGATTCAATATTTTACTAAATTTTCAATAATTAAATTCAATAATTTAATTGCCAAATACAAAGTGATATTTGAAATTAAAGTTAACTAACTTTAAAATATTTCAAATTAATTAAATATTCAAATTTCAAATATCCAAAAATTCTGGGTCGTCATATATATATATTTATGTCTTTTAGAATGCAATTGAATATTACCCAAGTTTATCTTATATACTTAGTTACCAAAAAAGTTTAATAGATACCATTTCTTAATTCCATTTCCACTTTATTTAAAATTTACAAATTTCAATTTCTTATTTTTATTTTAGAAGTTTCCAATTATTAATATAGTCAGGATTCCATTCATTTGAATTATTTTAATTTCTAATCAACAAAAACTTAAGAACTAAACAACCGGGTTTCATTTTAGTCACTTTTAAAATAACATATTTGTATATACTCCGCAACGATCCCCTTTTTAAGCCGAATTCAATTTAATAATTAATATGAATTTTTGGAATTAAATTGTGAATCAATTTGAATTTTTCCAAAACAAATAAGATATGTGTTGTTTGTCTATATATATATATATATATATATATATATATATATATATATATATTGTAAATAGAATTTTGATTTGAAATTCAAAAATAAATATCTTAAAAATAAATTTGGTATGAAAACACTATATTTAAATTAATAAAAGTATGTTTTCTAATTTTTTTATATATAATATGTATATGTATATATATTGATATGGGAGTTATATTATGATCTTAATACAATAAATTTTTAAAAGCTATTTAAAGGTTAAATTCTAATATATATACATGTTTATTTATTAATGTATAATTAGATTTTTAAATCATTTTCTTTAAAAGATTATACACATATTAATAAAATGAAATGCATTAATTTAAAATAGGAAATATAAAACTTAAGAATATATATATAATTGATTTTAACATATGTTAATATAAATTTAAAAGTATATAAAACGTGTATATATATATAAATATCATATGTTAATAAAAAATAAATGCATTAATTAAATTGGAAAATATAATATAAAATCATATTTAAACAACTAATACATGCAAATTACATGTGTAAGCATTATAACAAAAAGATTTACAAATATAAGATAATTTAGCATGTATTAAACATTTGTAATTAAGATTTATATCATGCATAAAATACAAGTGTCAATTGTTAGTTTTCTTTTTATCTTCAAAAAAAATAAGAAAACAAGATTATAAATAAACACCTGCTCTAATTTCTCATTTTTCTTTCACATAATTCAAACTAGAAAATCAAAACAAAACCTGAAACAAAACTAGTAAAACTTGATCAAAAGCAAAGCGAATAATCTTAATCAAAATCAAACCTGATGCAATTAAAAGCAAACAACAAGGTCAAGTTTGAAAGCAAGCAGATCAACTTAGTTTAAAAACAAGATTCAACTCAAACAATCTTCAAACCTGAAGCTTAAGATCAGATCATCTAAATAATCAACAAGCAAATCAAAATTTAAAGCAATTCCAGTTTTCAGAGATCAACATCATTTCCCAGTTTTTCAAATTCCCAGCGTTCTCTGTTTATAAACCAGTGAATAAACTTTTCTTTAAAATAGTTTTAATCTATGATTTATACTTGATGCATGTGATGAATCTGTATAGAAAAGTTGTAAATAAGGTTTGCATGGATGATTTTAACAGGATTATAGTTTGAATTACACTAAATATTTGTGCATATGTCTGTGTGTATGTGTACTGGACTCTGCTATGATTATAAACTCAAGAACAAAACAAGAAAATTCAATTCCTCTTCATATATTCAGATTTAGGCTTTGATCTCGAAATGAAAAATGATTGTAAGACTATAACATCATTTTTAGAAATGGTTTCAAGAATTTATATTAAGTAATTATTTAAAAAAATAGGAAAATACAGTAAAAGTCATAAGTCAAAAATCAGTGATCGTAATTTCATGTTTTGATTTTATAACTTGATTCGTACTTACAAACGATGAATTTTGATCATAATTTCATAATTTTTAAGTTTATATACATCGGGAATTCGTGATTTGAATGGAAAGTACATTTTCATCAATTCCCGTCGATCGGCAAAGATTGGTGAGTCGTGATCGTTCCTAGTGGAAGCTGGCGTGATGGAGATCACTGGAAAAATGATCGATGGATTTTTAGATCGATGTGGTGGTCGGGCGACGTCGAACTAAGGTTTGATGTCTGGTTTTGGTCAAGGAGATCGTCGAGGCGATTGTGGCAACGTAGGAGCATCGTGGTCGATCGGACTAGGGAGGGATTGTCGCTTGGGTTTGTGACGCGTCTCTGGGTGGAACGGCAGGGTTTCTGGTGATCGGATTTGGTGGCGCGAGGCGTTTTTCCTTTGATAGTTTGGGTTCCAGTGTGATCGAGTTGCTCGATTTCATTTTTTAGGCAGGTTCGTCGAACTGGGTGGTCGAGAAGTTTGTACGGGTCATCGTCGACGTGTTGAAGGTGGCGAGGTTGGTCGGAGAAGCGACGTTCGACTGTGCACATGCACGTTTATCAGGTGGTAGGTGAGAAGAAGGAGGGATTGGGGATGAAGAAGCAGGCTCGAAGTTGATCTCGGGGATTTGGGTTTTTGGCTCGAGTATATGTTCGCATGTGGGTTTAGCATTGTACAATAGTTTACCTAAACAAAGTTAAAAAGAAAACAAAAGAGAGAAGGCGGTGATTCGAGGTTTTGCTAGGGAAAATTGGGAATTGACTCGGGTTGATACCTGAATTTGTCTCGGGTCAGAAAACTAAAGTATATTTACAAGTTTGAAAAGTTTGAATAAATAAAATTTTAAAAATTTTCTTAAACTAATTGTAACGACCCAAAATTTTCAACCTCGATAATTCGACACTAATACGTTCACTGCAAAAGTGCCGAGAAATCGAATGCCGGAAATTTTAGATTGTTAGGGAAAAGAAGAAAAGAGGTAGAAGAAGAAACATAAAACAACACACAGAATCTCCAATTCGCAACAGATCAAAATATAATAGCATTTACACAAAGAAAGCTGTAATTGTCAATTTTATAACAATACATCAGAGTACAATCATTTATACATAAGTTGGACACTTGTACACTCGTCCCAGACTACTATCAATACAACTCTATTACACAGGGGAAAATATACTTCATACGTTCCTGCCATACAACTCGCCTCTTGAGCTCCAGAACGTTCCTAACCTAAAAATATGTAACACTTGGTCTGACCCGAACATTACATCAAAGTAATACCATGGCCGGTTGGAAACTAGCGTGAGTAAGCCCATAAAATTTGAAATACTAAGTTTTAAACCATAACTGAAAAACGCGGGCTAACTCGTACCTCACAATGAGTTCTTAACTAGTTAAAACCAACACTTATCCACAAATCAATCCCTAAGTACCCTTACTTAGTTTCAATGGTCCATATTATTCCATTCCAGCCTATTGATTTCACATATCAAATATATAAAGAAGTATTGTAGATTGCAAATCAAAGTGGTTTTGGGTATTTACTGATACCCGACCCTGGTCTCTTCGATTCCAATGTTATTCTTTAAGTCAAATTGTTTAAGTTTAAACAATACAATATATATTCAGAATTTCATATTCACACAACAATTCATCTCAGATAGATAACCCACGATATCTCAGTTCAACCAAAGTATCTCATACCACAAAGCATCACAAATCACATATTAGAGATATCAAATAATCTAAGTCATTCAATATATCTTAATCATCTATAAGAAGGATAAATTAATGGTACCATTTCTACTTAGTTTAATTACTTTTAAATCATGCTTACTTAACATTAATTAATTACAAACCATTAATTAATCATCCTTTAATTATCCATCAAAATTAATTATCCATAATTACTTTCATGAAGTAATTATCCCATTGGTTAATTATCCTCAACTAATTAACCTTTAATTATTAATTAATTATCAATTAATTATCCTCTAATTATTAACTAACCTTTAATTGCTAATTAAGTTAATTAACCCTTAACAAAATAATCCTTTAATTACTTACATTAAGTAATTATCATTTAAGTAATTAATCTCTAATTACTTACATTAATAAATTATCCTTTGATTAATCACTCTAACTAATGATCCTTTAATTACATTAATTTATTAATTATCCTTTAATTAATTTCATTAAAGTAATTATTCCATAATTTCTTAAGTTAATTAATCAACCCTTATTTACTTAAGTCCTTAATTAATCTAAGATAAACCATTGTCTTAATTAATTACTTAATTAAATCATTAAGTTTCACTTGAAGACACATAGGGATTTAATTAAATAATTAACCTAATATATGATTATTCAAAACCAAATCAATTAATCTTAAAAACATTTAACTTTAAAATTTTAAATCTTTGAATTTAACTTGACTAACTTGATCAAAACTTTCGCTTGGAAAACATGTTCAATATCTTTGTTTGAAAAACTTGTTCATTAGTTTCTTTGGAAACCTTATTCATATTATTCATTTTATTTAAATTTATAAAAAGAGACGCGGTCCAAAGCCCATGCTTCCGACCCAATCCCCAAATTCCCACTTCTTCTTCTTCTTTCTTTTAAAAACTATTACTAGTATTATCTCTCACGTACACGACATCGAACCCAAGACAAACCCTATATTTTCCCGAGTCCATCCCGAGGATGCTCTTCCTCTCCTCGTCAAAATCACCGATGCATAAAAAACTTGCGTGCGCGTGCACAGATTGACGGCGACCATCTTGTCATCGTCGCCGCCACCATCACATTGATGACATCATCGTCGTCAGTTCCCACAACCTAGAAACCTAAAAACATCACCCTATCGAGATCGAACATGACAGCTCCCACTGGAACCCAACCATCATCCAAAAATGCCTCGATTACGATGATTCCGATCACCTTAAGCTTCCCAATTTCGGCCACAGCCTCGCCATGAACCCTCACACTCATTGCCCCACGACCGTCAAGCCTGTCTGCCTGTTCAATGTCAAAAGGCTTATCAAGTCCAGTTTCCCATCGATATCGCAAACCTCTCGTGAACCCAGAGATTACTATTAGTACCCAAAACCCTAAATCGATCCCTCGCCGATGCCTCAATGGATGATAAATCCATTGAAAATATTTGCCAGGTTTGTCAACCTCCCCGCTTCCTCCAAGATTGATCCCGACCTTCCACGTCACTCCCATCACCAGCAAAATCTCAAAACCAAAATTCTGATCAATCCACGATTTTTCTCAATATACAATCATAAAAATCATGATTTCTTTTTTTAAAATCCTAGTTTTCAATGACAAATCAAATTATAAACTTGAAACAAGAAATCATTTAAGTCAAAAATTTGATAAGATTGGAATTTCACTGTACTTCTTCCTCTTCGTTATAACTAGCTTCAGATTTAGCTTGAAAATATTTTGAAAATTGATATCATGCTATAACAAACAAATTTTTTTTATACATCATGTCCTAAAGAAGACCAGGGAAGGAGAACATGGTTTTTTATCAAATTTTAAAACCTAAACAATAAGAACAGAACAAACATTCTGTAAATAGACATGCACACCCATTCAATTCATATATATATACACACACACACACACACACACAATTCATATTAAACAATCAAATGAACATTTATCACACTTCACTTCAGATATTAATTGCACGCATCCAGATTTTAAATCAGATTTAAACCTTTTGAAGGGATTTGTTTACTTATTGTAATTTTAGAAACTGAGAAAGCTTGAAGTTTTGAAATCTGGGAACTTAGTTGAGATGATCTACTTGTACTTTGTGTTTTTGAAACAGAGTTGATGTTAAATTGTTGAGCTGATCTGATCTGCTGTGTGTTTTTTAAAATGAATTTGAACAGAGCTTGGTGATCTTTGAACTGCTTTTATTTTTGTTTGCTGGTTTTTGTTTTGATTTCTTTTCCGGTTTTGAGGATGTTAATAGGTTTTGATATTTTTTCTTAGTTTTAAAAATGAGGATAGAAGAAAAATTGAGTAGAGAATGTATAGATATATCTATATCCTTTTTATGAGTTTAAAAAGAATAAAAGAAAATAAAACGAATTTGTGACACTTGTTAGAAATAGTTTACGTTTGTCATTTGCATATATTAATATCTCAACACTTGTAAAATGCATGTGTTTATATATTTTTAAATATTTTCATAAAAATTTTATATTTAATTTTCTATTCAGTAAATACATTTCTTAATTTATATAAATAAAATCCTTTAAAGAAAATAATATAAAAAAATTATATCCTAATAAAAAATCAAATGTACATTATTTTCATATCCTATTTATTTTAAGATATTTAGCTTTTGAATTCCAAATTCAAATTCTGATTCTAATTTAAAATCAACTCACATATATACATATATATACAACACAGAATTTATTTGTTTGAAAATAATTATTTTGCCCATTGTAAATAATTATATTAGGAGATTATCAAATAAACATTTGTCAAGATACAAATATTTATTTTATAAATCAGAGTTTTCAATAGTTAAAATCAGATAATTATCCAATTACCTGATGCCCGAAAATCCGGGTTATCACATTCCTTCCCCTTTTAGAACTTTTCATCCTCGAAAAGGAACGAAGCCAGAATTTTATCAAAAATGCTTATTATGAGTTAAATTATCCTTTAAAAATTATAACTACAAACTCTTTTTAATTTAAAATTTTAAAGCACTTACAAAAATCTACATAATATTACAAAAATAGTTTTTTATAACTCGATGTCTCAATAAGTCCATCCTCGTTCTCATAGAAATTCAGTCATACGTTGATCAGACGTATGACTGAAAATCTGTAAGTACTTGGTAAGCCTGTTTCACCCAGTGAAAATATTTAGAAAACATTTTCAAAAACTTTGTGAAAATATAGAAAACACTTTTGAAAATATAGATATTCAATTTTTTGTGAGAATGCTCTAGAAATCATCACCCCCTCCACGGTCGCAGCTAACCCGATGGTTACGTTGCCATCCTGGCAAAATCCATAGATAACTGTAGGCACTCTGCGCCCCTCGATTATGCAATGGAACCCACCATAGATCGCAGCTACATCCAGGGTTACGTCGCCATCACGGCAAAAACCATGTAACTGTAGGCATCAGCGCCCTCGAATTTTGCTACCAAATTAAACTTCACCACTCCTACATAGGTCGTAGACTGCATCAGTCGAGTCCCAATGTAACCTTAGGCTCCCACTTCCTCATGACTTTCGCTATGTCTTCATAGATCGCAGTCTACCGATGTTACGTTGCCATCACAACAAAATCAAACGTAGACCGTTGGCTCTCACGGCCGCACGACTTCCGCTATGGTCTGCAGTAGATCGCAGTGACATCGAGTTACACTGTCGTCACAACATAACCCAAATGTCTCTGTAGGCATCAACACCCTCAACTTTCGCTACCCACACACATAATCCTTAGAAACTTCAATTTGTTCGTACTTCCTTCTACGATTCAATTTAGAGCCTCCCCCTTAGGGCTCAAGGCAAAACCACCCCATGGATCTCCTATGAAGTTCATTTCAACGGGAGCGCCTTTTTCTCCAGAGCCAATCTCAAAACATTTTATACTATACACTTAGAGTATCTTTCAAATCATACTCTTTATGATTCACATAAGAATCTCCTTTACACAAAATCGATATCCCAAATCGATAGTTCCAACTTGGCTTCCTAAATTCTCAAAATTGATTTTTCTCAAAAATCAAAAGCCTTTCCAAATCCATAGGTTCCAAAACCTTTTCCAAAATCATTCTTATAAAATCCTTTATATATATATATATATATATATATATAATCTTGAAAAATCTTGGATCACTTCATACTTATATAAATTCCCTTTTTATACTTCAAATCTTTTCAAAAATCTTTTCTTCTAGCTATAGATTCAACAAAGGGAAATTTATCATATATAACAAACATATATATAACTTTATTTATACTAAATCAAATATTCAGGTTACCCTTATAAATTTATTCACCATAACACTTATTTTTCATAAGTGAATTTCAAAAGATATCCAACTTCCACTTTTAATCATCAAATATTTCTCAAAATATACCTTTCCTTTAAAAAAAATCATTTCTCATTTCTTTTAAAATTTCAATATCAATTTCATTCAAACATGTACAATGTACATATATCATCCGTATGCAGCATTAAATTTGATCGCTCACTCGATCACACAATTCCATTTCCGAACTAGTATCGTCCACCCTACTTCCTAGTGCGGACTCTGATCTGGTTTCTTGATTAGAAATTGTCATTCATTAGAAATTGTCATTCTCTTAGCATAGCCTAACTATGATAGAGAATTGCCAAAATCAATCAAAAATCCATATCCAGGGTACGCCGTCGAAAATCGAGTGAAAAATCCGAACTTGGATCGATATACTATCTCAAAATTCTATGCTCGAATCTGGATCAAATCATTGTGCGAATAGAATAATATACGTACATCCTACGTATTTGACTTCATTGATTATTAGCTAAACCAATTTTCTTTTTACCTCACGTTCATTTTGATTTCTATTCACTTATTCATAATTGATTCAATTTCCATTTGGGTCATCACTTCAGTTCTAAACAGTTTGCACTCTGACCAACTTTAATTTAGAAAATAGCTTGAAAAGTTTAAAATAGATAAGTAGTTGTAAAATAGCAATAAAATAGTTGTAAAATAGTTAAATAGTTTGTAGAATAGTTAGGTAGTTGCAAAATAGTTATAAAATAGTAACTAGTTATAAGTAGTTGTAAAAGAATGATTGGTTTTATAAAACAGATGTAAAATAGTAATTAGTTTTCAAAATAATTGTAAAATAAGTATAAAATAGTTTGGATTTAAAAAGAAAGGTTATATAGTAAATAGGTTGAAAAATAGATTTAAAACAGTTTACTTTAAAACATTTTCTTCGAAAATAATCAAAGAGTCAAAGTGGTTCAATTCCCCAACTCCTATTTCCAAACAATTCCCATCTCACTTAATTGATTCAATTCTAATTCAATTTGAATTAACTTCAACTTTTATCCCGAATTCAGATCAATTACCATTTAAATTTAAACTTATTTAATTTCAATCTCATTTCCATTTAATTCAAATCAAATTCAATTTCAACTAATTCAATTAAAATCTCAACTTTAAAACCTCTCGATTTATATAAATATGAGTTAAATTTTTAAATGATGATCTAGTCATTAAATCAAATTAACCTTTACTTTAAATTTAACAGCTTGAACCTTCAAATCATTTAATTATGAGTCAAATTTCAAAATTCCATTTTAAATTACCTTTACTTAACTTATTTTAAAGTTCAAATAAGAGTTCAAAACTTTTTAAATGATTTAATCTTCATAATCCAATTTATTACCCAATTTTAACTTCAAAACCAATTCTTAACAAATTTTTAGCAAGCTCATTTCTAACACTTAAATCCTTAAGTTCAAAGAATTTTCCCTTTCATAAGTTCAATCTTATTTCTATTTTATTTCAGTAATGGATGTATATTACCTCAATCCATTCCTTATTTCATTTAAAATAACCCAATTCTAAGTTTCATATATTATTAATAACAACAGAATGATATCAGGATAAATAAACATCCAAATTATTTTAGAACATCCATCAATAACATCCATTTCCAATTTCCAGATCTCAAACCCATTTTGAAATCACATATATTTCCCTTAAACTCAACCCAATTAACTTCCCTAAGTTAAATCTAATTTATTTGATCCAGTTAACCTTATACAATTCGAATTCTCCATTTCAAAATTTTAAACTTCTTATTAATATCCTTTCTTACTTATAAGTTCAAAAACTTATCACATTTTAGGGAAAATTCAAAACTCAACACCTAGTGTTTACTTCCAATCAACTATAATCTTATGTATATCCCACATATACATATTTATTTCATTTACACTTCAAGCTATACTTTAGATTTTAAACCATTCTGGGTTTTTAGTTCAAAACATAAAATTTAAAACAATTCCTGTTTTAAGATAAGATTCCTTCATTTAAAAATATTATTTATTATATCTTTTAACATTTTGAAACGATTTCAAATTTTCTGGTCTTAGATTTAAAACTTCACAATTTAAATTCTTTTCAATTTATAAGTCATACTTATCTAAATTATTACTTACTTAAAATATTTCATTCTGCTTTTCATTAGGTATCATTAGGAAACAAACATCCCACTATTAAATACCATAACCATTTTATGATAATAACCAGGATTATCGTATCTAGAAACCAATTCTCTATATATTTTCTCATAATTTATTGGAAAAAATAATCAGGGACACTTAATTCAAAGTTTTGAAAAATACTACTGCAAATTTCAGAATTTTATTCTCTGGTTTGTATCCATTTCAAACTTATCTTATTGTATAGGTCATATTATTCAATTCCAATTTGGATATATACACACACACACACACATACATACACCACTCAAATTCTTATTCAATTTTAATTACCAACAACCAATTTCTTAATATACAATAATTAGAAAAAATATTGCTTTATATATCAAAATATAAACTTAAATAAAAATCATTTATTGTTAAAACCATTTTAAAATCATTATGTAAGAAAATAACAAGTACACTTTCTTATATCATACACTCAACTCATTCTAGGGTACTATTGTCCCTATCTTTAATGAGTAAACTCACTAGAGCCAAGATTCTCGCTTAACCTTCTACTCTGATACCAAAATGTAATGACCTGAAATTTTCGACCTCGATAATTCGACACTAATAAGTTCACTGTAGAAGTGCCGAGAAATCGAATACTGAAAATTTCAGATTTTTAGGGAAAAGAAGAAAAGAGGTAGAAGAAGAAACAAAAACGACACACAGAATCTCACATTCGCGGCGGGTCAAAGTATAATAGCATTTATACAAAGAAAGCTGTAATTGTTAATTTTATAAGAATACATCAGAGTACAATCATTTATACATAAAATGGACAGTTGTACACTTGTCCCAGATTAATATCGATTCAACTCTATTACACAGCGGAAAATATACTCCATACTTTCCTACCATCCAGCTCGCCTCCTAAGCTTTAGAACGTCCTAACCTGAAAATCTGTAATACTCGATCTAACCCGAGCATTACATCAAAGTAACACCCGGGTCAGGCTGGAAACCAATGCGAGTAAACCCATAAAATTTGAAATGCTAAGTTTTAAACCATAACTGAAAAACCCGGGGTAACTCGTACCTTACAACGAGTTCTTAACTAGTTAAAACAAATACTTATCAACAAATCAATCCCTAAGTACCCTTACTTAGTTTCAATGGTCCATATTATTCTATTCCAGCCTATTGATTTCACATATCAAATCTGTAGGGAATTATTGTACATTGCAAAATGAAGTGGTTTAGGGTATTTACTGATACCCGACCCCGATTCCAATGTTATTCTTTAAGTCAAATTGTAATGACCCGATATTTTAAACCATTCGCATCCGCACATGTCGGACTTGAATTGCTCAAAATACCGCGTTGTAAATAAAATTTGGCAAATCTCATCATATACAGTAAATAAATAATCACAAATCACAGACACATAGTATTTAATAATGCAGTGGAAGTAAAAGAGATAGTAGTTCGTGAAGCTACGATATAAATATGACATACATCAGAGTTAAACAAGATACAACAGAAGAGTAACAAGGTACATCAGGTACAAATCAGAATACATCACAGAAATCACTGGATACTGAAAGAAAAATAGATTGCTAGATCTTCAAGCAAAGCTCCAACTCCGATGGTGAGTCGTGAATGTTGAATCACTCTGTCTGACTCGAGCGTAAAACAAAACACAAAACACTCGACTCAGGACATAAATACTTATGAACTGTAAATCAACTCAAGTGAACAGTAACAAAAATGCATCAATAACTTAAAGGATGCTTGGGATCGCCCATCCTTTAAGGATCCATAAAAATATTTACTATGTAGTAATATTGCGCTATTATAATAATACCAACAGTAAAATAAACTTACTTTAAAATAGCGTTCAAGGGTTACCCACATAGCCCACAACACATAATAGTCCCAATAGTCCATCCAGTATCAGCGTACCTCCAGATCAGGAGGCTACCCTAAATACTCCATGGGCTACCGAAGAAAAACAAACTCGTAGTAAGGCTCGCTATGGTAGGTGTAACGGCCCACTATTTTGTACCATTCAAATTCGACAATAAATTAAAACTTGTTAAACTTGAATATTTCAAAACCGTAGATTGTAAATAAATTTGGAGCAAATGAAATCAAATCACAAAATCACAGACACAGAAATCAAAATACTCGCAGCGGAATTTAAAAACAACTTAATGGTTCATGAAGCCACTATCAAAATAAATATGAGGTACATAGTCTTAAACCAAATATGGTTTGAAATCTCCACAGAAACTCTCAATATTAAATTGTCATGATATTAATCTCCACAAACATACTTATACAATGTAAGCTAATTAGAGTGAACTGTAATACAGAGCAAGTAACTTAAAGGATGCTTGGGACCTCCCATCCTCTACGGATCCGTTAAACTATTTACTATGTAGTAATATTTCGCTATTATAACAGTGTCTATTAGTAAAATAAACTTACTTTAAAATAGCGTTAAGGTTTTACATTTTCCACCTTAACGCATAAATAGTGTCAGTAGTCAATACAGTACCTGCATATCTCTTGATCGGGAGACTACGAGAAGATACTCCATAGGTACGACACAAATCAAACTCGTACAAGACTCGCTATGGTAGGTGACACGGCACAACTAGGCAATGCCAGGGTAGATATACCAATTACGCTTCCGGACCGGTGGAAACGCGTAACTGCTACTACCGCCCACCTCGGACAACACTCCCAAATCAAAGATGCGCACCAAACAATCACAAAGTAATAGAATGGCATACGAAGAAGTGTGTCCGATCAAAGGTGCTACCTCATTAGTCCGTTGATCGCTCCTGTTTTAGCCACCTTATGCCAACTCACGGGAGTCGGGTCCATGTATTTACCCCAAAGGAAACGTCACCACCATCATTCTTCGTTCTGGAATCTCCACCACGTACACGGTTGTCAAAGTTGTTTTCGGTATCGACGGAGAGTATGCCCATGTCCGATCCCGGTCTCTTTAACAACAAACGTTATTATTACCCGTGGTTATAAATTCCAAAATAGTTTATTTTTAAATCAAATACTTCATTTTAAACTGTTTAAAAGTGAAGTTATAATTCTTAAAAAAATCCAATATACATCCCACAGGTTATGTCTTAATTCATTTATATCTACTCCAGCACTTGCGCAGTGTGGTAATATCCTTTACACAGATATGAGTAAATTAAATTTTAAACTTCACTACAGTTTCTCCAATAATTAAACTAATAAATCATATTCCACCTATAAATTGTCATTTAAATTTACTCAATAAATTATGATTTTTATAAAGTACATTTTACAAATATATATCTAACCTCTCTATGCTTTACTTATAAAAAAATCAAGTGCAAATTTCCCATAATATTTTACTTAATAATTAAGTTCAATTTTACCACTTCAAAGTAAACTAAACTTCTTGTCAATTTCTTAACTTACCACTTTATATTCAAAATTTGGCTATATTCCAAATTCCATTTTTAGTATGCACCTTATTTAACCATTTAATACATAGTCAACTTAACCCTTTTATTTATTTACTTATATTTAAAAAAATTACCAAAACATCCTATTTTGTTTCTTAACTAGAATTCCATTTTTATTTTACAAATCAAATTTTTACAAACTAAATTTATACTTCAAATTCTTAACAATTAATTACTTACATCTTAACTTGTATAATATCATGTGGAACATTTTTAATCCAATTTTAAACAAAAGGTCATAGCTTTCTATTTTAAAATATTTAATATTTCCAGAAAAATTATATATATATATATATAACCATGGGTCTGTATACTATTTTCTAACCTAGGTCAAATGATACGGATAATATATCATTTCAATCCGTAATTTACAAAGAAAAAACCGGGTTTTATCATTTCAATCCCGCAATCCAAAGTTAATTAATAATTAAAAATAAATAAATATCATTCAAGCCTATCATTTCAGTCCGTAACGATTTCTATTCTACAAGGAACTTGCAGTGTGGTAAAAAGTAAACAATTAAATAAATAAATAACAGCATGCATTTAACAATAAAAAATAAAAAAATAACATTATGCATTTAACAGTAGATAATATAACTAATGATGTGTCAATTTAATAATGAGGTTTTAACGTCATAAGTTTATATCATAGACCAATAAAATTACATATATTTATTTTACAATTACACTTGTCATTAAATTTACAGATATATAAGTATGTTTGTCAGGTGAGAATACTCACTTTTACGAAGCTAAAGATTTTGATTCGAAACTACGGTAACCACAACAGAACAGCGTACAGAAGGCACGATCAATGATTGGAAGATGAGCCAATCCGATTCAGATCTTGAACAAGATAAACGAATAACTAATTACGCGAAATTCAAAACGATCAAAATTTTAAATTACAACTGGAACGAGATTAAAATAAAAGGATGATTGCCACAATTTCTCGACCACTCCACCAAGGACATGACCCCATTCTCAAAGCTCGGCCCAAATTTCTATTTGAATTATATGAATGCTAAAGAGTGAAGAGTGAGAAATTTAGTTATAAAGTCTGTGATCAAAAAGTGGTGCATTGCACACTTATTTTTTCCAACAATGCAAAAGGTGATGAAACTTTGGTTTAAAATTTTGAACACGCAACTACTATTCTTGGCCATTTATGCACGTTATTATTATTTTTCTTTATTAAATTAAAACCAAATATTATAACGTGCTAGATAAAAAAAAGAAACAATAAGCTAAACTTAGGTGGCTCATGCTTATATTCTATTCACATGCAACGTATTCACGTTGAAAATTTACGAAATCCAGCCTATAACCCACTTACATTTTCACCGTGCTTATGCAAATTGATTTCCTTTTTTTATATATGCACGCGAGTTCACACAGTAAGATACTGTTAGGCATAAAGTTTGCAAAAGGTGGAGAATGAAAATGGAATTTCAAAGCTTCAGATGGAGTAGCCGAGTGAAGTAAAAGAAAACAAAGAAAAATAAAAATTAAATAAAAGGAAGAAGAAAGAAAATAACTTCCATTACCTGAAGCTCCACACAAGCTAGGAGACGAAGTCCAAAAGATTAGGTAAAGAAAAAGTGTTCGTGACTGGTATTTATCAATGAGCTATGCATTGATTTAGGCAAGAAATAAAGTTTTAGGCAAGAAGAATATAAATATTTTAAAAAGGGCCATGAGTTGATTGAGCACAGATTTATTCCTTGTTATACACAGCCACTTGGTTCTATTCCTATTATAAGCAATAGGTAGGAAATCTATTGTGTGATGGAATTATGCCATGGGTTTCGTTATTAAGGAGAACATAAAACGGAAAGCAATCAATTTGCTTCAAAACAGAAATGGAAAATTGACCAAAAGAATAATTTGTGCGAACGTGTAAATATTAAAGAGAATATCTTGCGTTGATTTTTAGGTAACCATGGGAAGAATAAAATGTGAACGGTTATGGAATTTGAACAATTTGCAAACGTGCTTAATAATGAGAAGAAACTAGCGTTGATGCCGGAGGAAACGACAATAATATTAGATTTGAACGTTACTTTATTTAAAGATTTTATACTAAATAAAAATAGTTGCAGCAAAAAGGGAAGTGGGATATCTTTAAAAAGGTAAATGTCCAGTCACGGTCAAAGGAAAATTGAAACGGATGTGCTTCTCTCCTACTCGAAAATGCACGTTTACTGATTTATTTAACCATTTTCAGTTAAGGTATATATTTTTGGAATGCGCACTATAGACGCAATAACCAACTCAAAAATTACGCTCATATTTATAACAAAAATAATGCTTAAATTTTTATACGTTTTAAGAATATTTAATATAAATACGTATCATTTATGGCAACCAAATTTTATCAAAATGGATATAAACATACAACTTAAAGGTGTAATTAAATAGATTATTTACCCCATAATTTTTTTATTACTTAATTGGCCTTTGATTTATTTACCATTTATTAAGAACTAATGTATATGCGTAAAATTATATTCCTTTCACCCAATATAAGTTACTTATATTTAAGGTATATAACCAAATTTTGAAAAGGACAAAAGTGAAGTTACAAAATGCTGTTTCAAATATATTAAAAGAATTGGAAATTAGATTTTAAAAGATAAAAATTCCAATTAGAGTTAATCTTTAACTAAAGGCAAAATTTTAGAAATCTTATCTTTTATTTAAAAATTTGGGCAATGATTTGATAAATTTAAAATTTAAATTTTTATATAATAAATCCCAAAGTTCTAAAAATAAAATGAAAAATACTTGTTAAATTTAGGTTGTTACACTCTCCCCCACTCAGAATTTTTCGTCCTCGAAAAGGAACGAAGGAAGGAAAACAAAGGAAGATAAAATAAAAGGGTAAAGTACCTTAAACGAATAATTCTGGATTCAAAGCATGAATGCTCTCCTCCGTCTCCCCGGTGCAATCCCGTTCATCAGTGCTCCATTTGCACTTTGACCAGGTGGACAGACTTTCTACTTAGCTATTTCGTATCTCGATCGACGATACGAAGCAGCTTCCTTTCAATAGTTAGGTCAGGCTCGATGTCCAAACTATCAAGAACAGAAGGCTGGATAATAAGAGATGGATCATGTTGACAGCGACGAAGGTGGGATACATGGAATGCATTGTGTATTCCAACGAATTTCTCGGGCAACTCCAATCGATAAGCAAGAGCCTCAATCCTTTCCAAGATGCGGAATGGACCGATGAACCTAGGAGCAAGCTTCCCTCTACGCCCAAACTGAACCACAATTCTTAAGGGAGAGACCTTAAGAAAAACCAAATCCGACTGTGAACTCCAAGCTTCTTCTACGACGATCCGCGTACTTCTTCTGCCTATCCTGAGCAATCCTTAATCTTCCCTTAATCTTCTCGACTTTCTCCGAAGCTTCTAGAATCATATCGGGACCAAGAACTAAGCGGTTATCGGATTCAATCCAGCAGGATGGAGATCTACAGGGTCGCCCGTAAAGAGCAGCAAACGGAGACATCTTAAGACTAGCCTGAAAAAACATAGAATGAGATAGATAGGGGATTATGATAAGATAAGAATAGAGGATTGGAATTTATACCTGATAACTATTGTTATAGGTGAGTTCCACAAGATGGAGATGATCTTCCCAAGATCCCCCATAATCCAAAATGCAAGCCTGGAGAAGATCCTTTAGAATCTGATTCACCCTTTCCGTTTGACCGTCAGTCTGTGGGTGGTAAGCAGTGCTCATATTCAGACGAGTACCCAAGGATTCTTGGAAAGCTTTCCAAAACTGGCTAATGAAGATAGGGTCTCGATCATAAACAATTCTAAGGTGAACGCCACGGAGGCGGACAATCTCCCTCATATAAATCTCAGATAAATTCGAAGCCGTACGGGTAGACCTGACTGGAATAAAATGAGCGGACTTAGTTAGTCTATCCACGATGGCCCAGATGCTCTCATTTCCCTTCCTAAATCTCGATAAACCATCGATGAAATCCATAGAAACTTGTTCCCACTTCCAATTGGGAATCTCCGAAGGCTGCAACAAACCCGGGGTCTTCTGGTGATCCGCCTTGACTTGCTGACAAGTCACGCACCTACTAACAAAGATAGAGACATCGCGCTTCATACCCTTCCACCAATAAAGTTTCTTTAAATCCTGATACATCTTTGCTACGCCAGGATGAATGGAAAGTCGGGATTGATGATGTTCCCGAAGTAGCTCCTACCTCAA
Source organism: Allium cepa (assembly GCA_030765085.1). Classification (NCBI taxonomy): domain Eukaryota; kingdom Viridiplantae; phylum Streptophyta; class Magnoliopsida; order Asparagales; family Amaryllidaceae; genus Allium; species Allium cepa. The sequence goes on along the minus strand of CM060946.1, from coordinate 155,414,418 downwards.
ACCATCAACATTCGGGACACAAATCCGACTATTAATCCTTAAAATCCCTTTATCATCTATCTGAGCTCCACTACCATCAAGATTACTACTACCAACCCTTCTACGAACGTTCTCCTTGATCAATCTAATGATCCTATCCTCATCCTGCTTAGCCTTGATCCGGTCCAAAAGGGGAGAAAAAACAATAATCTGACACAACAAAGACTTCTTTCTACTCAACACATCCGCCACAACATTAGCTTTCCCAGGAGTATAGTTGATGTCGAGATCGTAAGAAGCAAGAAACTCGAGCCACCGAACTTGTCTTTGATTTAAATCCTTCTGGGTGAAGATATATTTCAAAGACCGATGATCGGTGAAGAGGTCAAACTTAGCCCCTAAGAGATGATGTCTCCAAAGCTTCAATGCAAAGACAACAGCCAGCAATTCTAAATCTTGAGCAGCATAATTAGACTCGTGGGTCTTCAACTGACGACTAGCATATGCAATTACATTCCCATCTTGCATTAATGCTGCTCCCAATCCCTCGCGACAAGCATCGGTGTATACCATCAATTTCTCATTTCCATTCGGAACGGTAAGCACTGGTGCGGAAGTAAGCTTATTCTTTAACTCTTGGAATGCCGCCTTACATTTATCGCTCCATATAAACTTTGTATTCTTTCTAGTTATCATAGTGAGAGGTGCAGAAATCCGAGCGAAGTTCTCAATGAACCTCCGATAGTAATCGGCAAGACCTATAAAACTGCGAATATCAGTTGGAGTCTTAGGTTCTTCCCAATCTTTGATCGTAGTGATCTTGACTGAATCAACAGAAACTCTTTCACTAGAGATAATATGTCCGAGAAATCGGACTTCCTCTTCCCAGAAATGGCATTTAGATAACTTATCCTTTAATTGGTGATTTCGGAGAGTCTCTAAAACATATTTCTAATGTGACTCGTGCTCTTTCTTCGTCTTTGAGAAAACAAGGATATCATCAATAAAGACAGGAACAAATTTACTGAGCACATCACGAAAGACCCGATTCATCAAGTCAACAAAGAAGGCGGGAGCGTTAGTCAAACCGAAAGGCATAACTAGCCATTCAATGAAACCATTCTCAGTACGGAAAGTAGTTATGGGAATGCTCTCCTCAGCAACCCTGAGTTGGTGGAAACCCGTGGCTAGACCAAGCTGAGAGAAAACATTCGCTCCATAGAGCTGATCGAACATATCATTGATGCGGGGCATAGGATATCTGTTTTTCATAGTGAGCTTGTTCAGCTCCCTATAATCCACACACATCCGGAGAGAACCATCAGACTTGGTGACGAATACTATGGCTGCTCCCCATTCTGAAAAACTAGGTCTGATCAGACCTTTAGAGGACAAATCCTGAATTTGCTTCCTTAGTTCGATCTTCTCCCGTGGTGCCATCCTTCTGGGTGGAAGCACTACAGGTCGGGCTCTAGGAATGAGATCGATGCGGAAATCAATTTCCCTCTTCGGAGGTAGAGAAATGACTTCACTAAAAACGTCAAGATATAGTTTGACTACTCGAGTCGAATGGATATCATCAGGGAAAGTATCGAGAGAATAGATGAAGCTACGAGCGAACTCCTGAGACGAACTACACTGGATCATCAAATAGTCACCTTTATCAACAACCAGAGAGACAGTACGGGAACTACAAGAGATGCAGGCATCATGCCTATCCAACCAGTCACCTCCAAGAAGTAGATCGAAAGCGTCAAAACCCAGAACATAAAAGTCACCAGTGAATCGATAATTACCAAGAAAGAGTTTCACATCCCTACAAACCTTACTAAGGTTCGTAGGACCACCGATGGGGTTTGAAATGCATAAAGGTACAGAAGAAAACTCGGGAGAAAGGAGATGCTTAAATTTATTATAGAGATCCGACGAGATGAAGCTATGGGAAGCTCCCGTATCGAATAAAACACGAACAAAAGATTCAAATAAAGTAAAAGAGCCCTGAAGTGTACCTTTAGAGTCGCTAGGAGCAGGTGCAGGTGCTGGTTGTGGGGCTGGAGAGGATGCAGACGTAACAGCGAAAATCCCTAATGCATTGCCCTTCTTCTGAGTAGGGCAGTCTCTCTTGAAATGTCCCGGCTGAAGGCAAATGTGGAAAAGGTCTCGCCTAGCCGACTGAGCGGGAGGTGGAATCGCAGCACCCAAGGTAGGACAACCATTAGCGTAGTGTCCTTTTTGGTCGCATCGGTATCAAGTAGTGGTAGATAGATCCACAGGCTGTCTCTGGGATGAAAAAGACGATGATCCAAGCCCTGGAGTCCTATTCTTCTTATGCCGGTAGAAGTTGGACTTCCTTTTCTTAGAATTTCCAGAAGGCTGATATGGTGCAGACTGGGCAGCTGAAGGAGCCCTAGAGGTAGGGTTCTCATACCGGATAGCCATGTCCATCAGAGCGGTAAACGTACCATGCACGTGCGTAATAAGACGATCGTAGTACTCAGGACGAGCGCCGACGATAAATTTCTCGTTCTTCTTCAACGGATTGTCTATCAGATTTAGGCCATACTGCGAAAGCTCATTAAATTTTCTCTCATACTCATAAAAGGACATATCACCCTGCTTCAAATCCATAAAGTCTCGATATAGTTGAGACTTACCCGCTTCGGGCATCCATTTGACAAGAAAAGCCTCCCTAAAGCACGATAATGGATATAAGATAGGTTTCAATAAATGGAGGAATTTTGCCTAAATTTGATCAACCGAAGAAGATACCTAAATTGCTCCCAGGTTATGTCAGCCTCATTGGTGCGAGCAGTGATCGACAACCACCAATTTAAAGCGGCTCCTTTCATCTACCAGGCCGCCAATTGCCGCTGCTGGGCATTAGTATTATCGAGACAGGAGAAGATTCTCTCCAAGTCTCTCAACCACTGTTGAGCTTTTATTATGGTTTCAGACCCCGTGAACTTGGTGCCACCAAGCTCGGTATAATCTTTGCATAGCTTAGTAAATCTAATTGGGGCAACGGGTGGAGGAGCTGGGGAAGTAGCTAGTCCCCTATCTCTGGTATTTCCTCGATTCATCCAGAGAAATCAAGAATGAATTTAAAGCCAGAGGAAAATAGAGGCGAATCTATATTAGACGGATAAAGTTTAACAAGAACAGGCAATTTAACGAAGGACCTAATTATATAAGATGGAGAAAAGCGAAAGTAGTTGGAAAATTTAAATTTTCAAAACAGGAAAGTTTTTATATCAAAATACTTCTTTGAAAAACCCTTTAAAAATCATTTTATACTTTAAAATACGTTCTCTCACAAGGAAAGGATTCTAAGATTTGACTTCACTCATTCTAGGGTATTTCTACCCTATCTCTAATGAGTTTTACTCCTCAGGCTATGGTTAAACCTAAGCTCTGATACCAACTGTAACGACCCACTATTTTGTACCATTCAAATTCGACAATAAATTAAAACTTGTCAAACTTGAATAGTTCAAAACAAAAGATTGTAAATAAATTTGAAGCAAATGAAATCAAATCACAGAATCAAAGACACAGAAATCAGAATATTCGCAGCGGAATTTAAAAATAACTTAGTGGTTCATGAAGCCACTATCAAAGTAAATATAAAGTACATTGTCTTAAACCAAATATGGTTTGAAATCTCCACAGAAACTCTCAATATTAAATTGTCATGATTACATTGGCTAAAATAAGGACTGAACGAAAACTTGATGGTACCTTGATGATATGCTGAAGTCCTAGCTCCGGAGGTGAAGTCTGAACTGAAACTCAGGCTGACTCGAGCGTAAAATAAAACATAAACACTCGAGTCAGGACATACATACTTATACAATGTAAGCTAATTCAAGTGAACTGTAATATAGAGCTAGTAACTTAAAGGATGCTTGGGACCACCCATCCTCTAAGGATCCGTTAAACTATTTACTATGTAGTAATATTTCGCTATTATAATAGTGTCTATTAGTAAAATAAACTTACTTTAAAATAACGTTAAGGATTTACATTTTCCACCTTAAGTAATAAATAGTGTCAGTAGTCTATACAGTACCTGCATATCTCCAGATCGGGAGACTACAAGAAGATACTCCATAGGTACGACACAAATCAAACTCGTACAAGGCTCGCTATGGTAGATGACACGGCACAACTAGGCAATGTCAGGGTAGATATACAATTACGCTTCCGGATCGGTGGAAACGCGTAGCTACTACTACCGCCCCCCTCGGACAACACTCCCAAATCAAAGGTGTGCACCAAACAATCACAAAGTAATAGAATGGCAAACGAAGAATTACATCCGATCAAAGGTGCTACCTCATTAGTCCGTCGATCGCTCCTGTTTTAGCCACCTTATGCCAACTCACGGGAGTCGGGTCCACGTATTTACCTCAAAGGAAACGTCACCACCATCCTTCTTCATTCTGGAATCTCCACCGCGTACACGGTTGTCAAAGTGGTTTTCGGTATCGACAAAGAGTATGCCCATATCCGATCCCGATCTCTTTAACAACTAACGTTATTATTACCCGTGGTTATAAATTCCAAAATAGTTTATTTTTAAATCAAATACTTAATTTTAAACTGTTTAAAAGTGAAGTTATAATTATTATAAAAATCCAATATGCTTCCCACAGGTTATGTCTTAGTTCATTTATATCTATTTCAGCACTTGCGCAGTGCGGTAATATCCTTTGCACAGATTTGAGTAAATTAAATTTTAAACTTCACTATAGTTTCTCCAATAATTAAACCAATAAATCATATTCCACCTTTAAATAGTCATTTAAATTTACTCAATAAATTATGATTTTTATAAAGTACATTTTACAAATATATATCTAACCTCTCTATGCTTTACTTATAAAAAAATCATGTGCAAATTTCCCATAATATTTTACTTAATAATTAAGTTCAATTTTATCACTTCAAAGTAAACTAAACTTCTATTCAATTTCTTAACTTACCACTTTATATTCAAAATTTAGCTATATGCCAAATTCCATTTTTAGTATTCACCTTATTTAACCATTTAATACATAGTCAACTTAACCCTTTTATTTATTTACTTATATTTAAAAAAAATTACCAAAACATCCTATTTTATTTCTTAACTAGAATTCCATTTTTATTTTACAAATCAAATTTTTACAAACTAAATTTATACTTTAAATTCTTAACATTTAATTACTTACATCTTAACTTGTATAATATCATGTGGAACATTTTTAATCCAATTTTAAACAAAAAGTCATGGCTTTCTATTTTAAAATATTTAATATTTCCAGAAAGATTATATATATATATATATATATATATATATATAAATAACCACGAGTCTGTATACTATTTTCTAACCTAGGTCAAATGATGCGGATAATATATCATTTCAATCCGTAATTTACAAAGAAAAAACCGGGTTCTATCATTTCAAACTGGCAATCCCAAGTTAAATAGTAAATAAAAATAAATAAATATCGTTCAGACCTATCATTTCAGAATGTAACGATTTCTATTCTACACGGAACTTGCTGTGTGGTAAAAAGTAAATAATTAAATAAATAAATAACAACATGCATTTAACAATAAATAAATAAATAACAGTATGCATTTAACAGTAGATAATATAACTGATGATGTGTCAATTTAATAATGGGGTTTTAACATCATAAGTTTATATCACAGACCAATAAAATTATATATATTTATTTTACAATTACACTTGTTATTAAATTTACAGATATATATAAGTATGTTTGTCAGGTGAGAATACTCACTTTTACGAAGCTGAAGATTTTGATTCGAAACTACGGTAACCACAATAGAATAGCGTACAGAAAGCACGATCAATGATTGGAATATGAGCCAATCCGATTCAGATCTTGAACAAGATAAACGAATAACTAATTACGCGAAATTCAAAACGATCAAAATTTTAAATAACAACTGGAACGAGATTAAAATAAAAGGATGATTGCCACAATTTCTCGACCACTCCACCAAGGACGTGACCCCATTCTTCAAGCCCGGCCCAAATTTCTATTTGAATTATATGAATGCTAAAGAGTGAACAGTGGGAAATTTAGTTATAAAGTCTGTGATCAAAAAGTGGTGCATTGCACACTTATTTTTTCCACCAATGCAAAAGATGATGAAACTTTGGTTTAAAATTTTGAACACGCAACTACTATTCTCGGCCATTTATGAACGTTATTATTATTTTTCTTCTTAAATTAAAAACAAATATTATAACGTGCTAGATAAAAAAAAGAAACAATAAGCTAAACTTAGGTAGCTCATGCCTATATTCAATTCACATGCAACGTATTCACGTTGAAAATTTACGAAATCCAACCTATAACCCACTTACATTTTCACCGTGCTTGTGCAAATTGATTTCCTTTTTTTTATATATGCACGCGAGTTCACACAGTAAGATACTGTTAGGCATAAAGTTTGCAAAAGGTGGAGAATGAAAATGGAATTTCAAAGCTTCAGATGGAGCAGCCGAGTGAAGTAAAGGAAAACAAAGAAAAATAAAAATAAAATAAAAGGAAGAAGAAAGAAAATAACTGCCATTACCTAAAGCTCCACACAAGCTAGGAGACGAAATCCAAAAGATGAGGTAAAGAAAAAGTGTTCGTGACTGGTATTTATCAATGAGCTATGCATTGATTTAGGCAAGAAATAAAGTTTTAGGCAAGAAGAATATAAATATTTTAAAAAGGGCCCTGAGTTGATTGAGCACAGATTTATTCCTTGTTATATATGGCCACTTGGTTCTATTCCTATTATAAGCAATAGGTAGGAAATCTATTGTGTGATGGAATTATGCCATGGGTTTCGTCATTAAGGAGAACATAAAACGGAAAGCAATTAATTTGCTTCAAAACAGAAATGGAAAATTGACCAAAAGAATAATCTGTGCGAACGTGTAAATATTAAAGAGAATATCTTGCGTTGATTTTTAGGTAACCATGGGAAGAATAAAATGTGAACGGTTATGGAATTTGAACAATTTGCGAACGTGCTTAATAATGAGAAGAAACTAGCGTTGATGTCAGAGGAAACGACAATAATATTAGATTTGAACGTTACTTTATTCAAAGATTTTATACTAAATAAAAATAGTTGCAGCAAAAAGGGAAGTGTGATATCTTTAAAAAGGTAAATGTCCAGTCACGGTAAAAGGAAAATTGAAACAGATGTGCTTCTCTCCTACTCAAAAATGCACGTTTACTGATTTATTTAACCATTTTCAGTTAAGGTATATATTTTTGGAATGCGCACTATAGACGCAACAACCAACTCAAAAATTACGCTCATATTTATAACAAAAATAACGCTTAAATTTTTTTACATTTTAAGAATATTTAATAGAAATACGTATCATTTATGTCAACCAAATTTTATCAAAACGGATATAAACATATAACTTAAAGGTGTAATTAAATAGATTATTTACCCCATAATTTTTTTATTACTTAATTGACCTTTTATTTATTTACCATTTATTAAGAACTAATGTATATGCGTAAAATTATATTCCTTTCACCCAATATAAGTTACTTGTATTTAAGGTATATAACCAAATTTTGAAAAGGACAAAAGTGAAGTTATAGAATGCTGTTACAAATATATTAAAAGAATTGGAAATTAGAGTTTAAAAGATAAAAATTCCAATTAGAGTTAATCTTTAACTAAAGGGAAATCTTATCTTTTATTTAAAAATTTGGGCAATGATTTGATAAATTTAAAATTTAAATTTTTATATAATAAATCCCAAAGTTCTAAAAATAAAATGAAAAATACTTGTTAAATTTCTGCAGTTATAGTGGGTGACATGGCACAACTAGGCAATGCCAGAGTAGATATACCAATTACGCTTTCGGGCTGGTGGTAACGCATAACAGCCACTACCGCCCACCTCGAAACACATTTCCATATCAAAATCATAGGTTGGCCATCAAATCAACCACAAGTAAGAGTTCGAAGAAATGCGTCCGATAGGAGGAATGACCTCACTTGGTCCATCCGATAGGAAGAAATGTCACCACCATCCTACATCATTCTGGAATCTCCACCGCGTACGCGGTTGTTAAAGTGGTTTTCGAAGTTGGCAGAGAGTATGACAACTTCCGATCCCGTTCTCTTTAACAACCAACCGTTATTATAACACCGCGGTCATTTCAAAATAATTTATACTTTAAACCAAAATCACAGCATCGGTTATAACATATTTCAAAATAATTTAGAATATATCTTTTCCAGAATCACAGCAATTTCCAAAGTTATAGCACTTTCGAAACCAAATCATTGAAATCATTACACTTTGAAAATCATAACATTTTGAAATCATGCATTTGAATTCATTAAACATTCCTTTAATTATTTACATTTTTTACAAATTTATTCAATTAAACCCAAATTCAAATTTCAAATTTAATTCAATTCAAACCACCAGTTCAATTCAATTCAGTTTCCCAATAGACCATTTCAAATCTTATCAATTTCAAATATTGATTGGATCCATAAAACAAACTATTCAATTTTTAATATATTTCAAAGCTTTAATATCCTATATTTCAAAACTAAATTTTATAATTTCATATATCTCAAATTTAACATCATTATTACTTAGTTTTGAAATATTGATTTCATAAATCCAATACTTTCATACAAATATAACTTCAAATTTTCGTTTATCAAATAGATCAAAATCAAATATCATTCCAAATTCACATTCTTTATCAAAATAAAGATTATGTCATTCAAAACCATTTCAAAATCATTTCATTTCAAATCCTTTATAAATTCATTATCATTCTTTAATTCAAATATTCAATTTTAAATATCATTTTAAAAATCAAATATGTCATTCATTTATTATTTCAAATACCATTACAAAATACATTTCAAAATTTCATTAAAATATTCATTTATCTCATTTCATTTCATTCCATTTAACACATAACCAAGTAAACCTTATTTAAATTCAACTTTAAATATTAAAATATGTTTAAAAATCCTTATATATCAGAAATAATCAATTTCAAAAGTTAAATCATTTAACACTTTTAAAATATAACTCAAACGATGTTAAAATCTATAATATTTCAAAACATAGTCAAATTATAGCAACGACAGCATTTATAAAGTGCTATCGTAGCTTATAGTTTCCAAAATAGTTTAGTTCAAGAATAATGGCATTTATAAAATGCCGTAATAGATATTTGGTTATTTCAAACATAGTTAAATTTAGAAATGATAGCACTTTTCAAATGCCATTGTAAAACCACAGTATTTTTGAAAAATGCTATAAATAAAATTCCAGATTTTATTATAACTTTTCAGAAACAATAAAACTTCAATTTTGGCAAATTTTTAAACTTATAAATCATATTTTTAGGCTTGAAAACTTCACATTTAAATCAATTTAAGATATGATTTATCACAACAAATTTTATAATTAAATATCCGATTAAAAACTCAATTCATTTGTTAAGTCGAAATTCACTGTTTTCTTAACTTATTAATTTAACAAAACTACAACATTTTACTTCAGATATCTTTTCAAAACTTTAAATTTAATTTCCATTATTTATTTACATTTTTAAAGTACAAAATTTAAAGTCAAAAATCACATTCACTTCAAATTACATGCTCAAATTCACAATTCAAAACTTAATATTTAGCGTTCTTAAAACCATAAAATATATATTTTTAAATCAAAATTTCATACTTTAAAAATGCATATCTTAAGAAAATCATTTAAAAATATACCACGGGATCTGTATATAATTTTCTAACCTAGGTCAAGTGATACGGTTATGTATCATTTCAATCCGCAATTTAAAAAGAAAACCCGGGTTCTATCATTTCAAACCTGCAATCCCAAGTCAAATAAAATACAATAAAAATCACTTGAGCCTATCATTTTAGCTCATAATTATTTTTCCCAATTCTAATGTCTGTTCGGGTATGTATCATTTCAACCCATAGTGATTCTACTCTAATAGGGAACATGTAGTGTGAACATATGCATAAACAATATAAACAATTACACTAACGGGTCAATGTCCCAATATACTTTCATATATCATATGTCAGGTGATAATTAACAAAGTTAACATGGTAATAACAAGGAATAACATATCATATAATCATCATTAACATGCATAAACATTTTAACTACTAATCACTTGTCATCCATTTACCATTTCATAAGTAAAAATGTCAAAGTGAGAAGGACTCACCTTTATCAAAGCTAGAGACCACTACGACACACAAGAACGATTCCAAACGCACGACAAGCACGATACAGCATGACTTTTGATTTGAATGAATGGAGAGCCTTGATATTGATCTTGTAAACAACAAACAAAACAAGACCATATAAACATATTTATTCAACACAGAATACATTGAAATAAAAAGCAACAAAGAACAAATGACTTGACCTTGCCTTAACCATTCAAGTTCTTGGCCATGACATCATTTGGCTCGGCCATAGTGATGCTATAGACTCGGGTATGTATCAACAAATGCACGGCGAGAATTGGATGGTGATGGTAGGAGTTACAACATAGGGTAGAATACAAAGGAACAAGGCAAAAGAGGCAAGTTACTCACATCACTAGGCTCGGCCTAGTTAAGATATGGGCTTGGCCATACGTGCTTCAGGTCTGGTCAGATCTGAAGTGATGTCCAGAGGTGGTGTTGGTAGGTGGTAGTGGAGCTAGGGGTGCGGCCAAGGCAAGCTATGAAGGGTATGGTGGAAACTATGGTCGGTTAGGCATGTTTGTGAAGTTCTATGCAAATTTTTGTCGTGTTGGCTTCACATGAATGCACGGCCAGATCTAGACAAGGGGAAAACCAATGGTTGCTGTTGTGTATGATAGTGGTGGTGGTCAGTGGAGAAGAAGGTGGTAGAGGCCTAGCAAAGCATAAGAGGGACAAGGTAAAATCAATGTAAAATAAGAAGAAAAAGAGAAAAAGAAGAAGCCATAAACTTACAATTTTTTTTCTCAAGATAGGTAGCTGTGAAAAACGAAGTGAGAATGATATTTTTTTCACGTGAATGGAAGATGAGAAACATGGCTATATGGTAGAGAGAAGTACGGCCAAAGAATTAAATGTAAAGGCAAAAGAAAATGAAAAGACAAAGTAAATGAAAAGGTAAAGAAATGAAAAGGCTTTGTCTTTTGAATTTCCATTTTCTTTTAATCAAAATAAAAAAAATAAAATTCATTAAATAAAATAAAAGACAAAAAAATAAAGTGAAAAAGAAAATAAATAAATAAATTTAGGAAAAATAGAAGATAAATCAGAAAATAGCTTATTATATCGAAACTAGAATTAAAAATTGTAAACAAAATACAATAAACATTGAAAAATTATAATTACACTTTTAAAATGATTTAAAAATAAAATATATACATAACATGTCATGTTACACATAAAAGAACAAGATATGACAAATAATATTTATATAAATTAAAATAAATAATTTTGTTAAATAAACAATTTACATACAATAGTGTAAAAAGCATAACTTTCACAATATTAATTGGATTTCAACGAAACGAAAAGCAGTATACTTGAAGTTTTATTTATTTTCCTAATAAAATATATAATTCAAAAATTTTAAAATTTTAAATTAAAAGTCAAAGTTTGACCATATTGACCAAAATTCACATTTCAGGAAAATATTCTATTTACTCATCTTTGGAATTCTAATTTACGTCAAAATCAAAATTTTATTTAAATAAAAAAAATTATCCTTTTAATAAATAAAATAAAGTTTTTAAAACATGAATTTCAATTTAAATTAATTACAAATTATACAATTGAAATAATCACAAAATACAGGGTTGTTACACTCTCCCCCACTCAAAACTTTTCGTCCCCAAAAAGGAATAAGGTACTGGAAAAACACACAAAAAGATAAAATGAAATAGGATTAAGACAAGATGACAAGAATATTGAAAATTATGCCTGATAATTTCTGTTATAGGTAAGTTTAACAAGGTGGAGATGATCTTCCCAAGATCCTCCAGAATAAAGGACACAAGCACGAAAAAGATCCTCTAGAATCTGATTCACCCTTTCCACTTGACCGACGGTCTGTGGACATCAAGCAGTGCTCAGATTCAAAAATTAGTACCAAAAATTATCAAGGATTATAGAAATATTTCTAAACGGACTGGTATAAACAATAGTCTCCCCATTCTGTAGCAAGATAAGGGAAATAAGGGCAACCAAAAGATAGTTTGGAAAACAAAATAAGATAATAAATTTGAAACCATGAAAATTTCAACTCAAATTGATAATTGATTTTACATAAGTTAAATAAATCTTAACTACCTCTAATTTCATTATCTTATCATCCAATTATCCGAAAAAAATAATCTCTAAAATCATGGATTTGAAAAAAATCATTTAATATACTCAAAATGTACTCAATAAATTTAATTCTTTTTTATTCCTAATTAAAATTAAATTTATTCCTCTTAATATATTTAATCACCTATATTAAATATATTTATACTTATTATAAGTGCTTTAAATTTATTCTTTGTTCCTTTAATATCATTTTATATTGTAAACTATTTCACTACCCTTTTTTCTATTTACCTCTGTTAATCTTTTTATAACTAAAATTTAAGCGTATAACATTTATTATAATCACTCAAATTTTATTTATAAAAACTTTTCTTTATATTGCATATTATCCAATTACATATTCAACTTCTGTAAAATTTAGGTAAGTTATATTGGAATGAAATTGTGTATTGTACAAATAAAACTTTCCAATTCAATCATTTCAAGCTTAAATATTTATCCAAATCATGAAATTATACTTAAAAATTATCTTTCAAGATAAAATTTAGGAATTAAATTTCCGATAAATTCCAAACTATTTAGAGATAAATAAATGCACATATACTATATATATATCCATTTAAATTTAAATCATATATCAGCATATGTTATAAATCCAGTCTTATTTTAGAAATTCAAATCAATTAAATTCCCCAAGACTACAGAATAGTCTCTTCACTTCGAAACTCGAAAATGAATGTCGATGATGCTGCAGTCATCACCGAAGTTATTTTCCAGTGACAAAGAGAAGAGCACTAGTTTTAAACATTAAAATTCTTTGGAAACAAATTTCTATTCGAAAATACTTTAAATAATATATCCTTTTAAAACTTTAAACACAAGGTTTGAAATCCATCGGAAATTAAATTCTCAAATTCTTGTTTTAAATTATTTTAAATTTCCAAATAAATTTATAACTATGTTTATAGTTCAATTATTTATATATGAAACAAGAGATAATGATATATAAAATCAAATATTATTTCTTAACAACCAATTCATTAAAATCCAAAAATGATCTATAATATAGTTACAAAAAAAAATTGAAAAACCATATCGGTTCAGTTTGCTCTATTCAAGTGTATTGAAAATCTTATCGATAGCGTTAATAGACGAATCGATTGGAAACCCAAATCAATGTCAACAACTCAAACAACACAATATATAAAACATTTTGAATATTAGTTTACAAATACACTTCAAGAATGATTTGAAGATAAGTTGGAAACAAAGATGGGATGATTAAATAATAGAATAGGAAGATGGATTAGCTTATATAAATCACGGGAAACCTTAACAGGGTCAACTGTAACTTGAAGAATAAGATCGATGTGGTTTTCTAGGGTAAATCTACATTTGGTCTCAAGTGATAGAGTTCGGAATTACAAGAGATACTAGCATCTAAACCGAGGATATAAAATCTTTGGTGAATCGATGCTGTTGTAAAGGAGTTTCACCCCTTGAAAAATCAATTTGAGATTGACGAGACCGCCGTCTCATTGTAAAGATCATTCGAAGTGGAGTTAAGGGATACTCTAGAATCAAAAGAAGATGAATAGTGAGGGACACAAATGGATTTTGGAACCGTAGGGAACGTTCCAAAATTCAAAGGAAATTTGAATCGAAGAGAAAGAGATTCAAACTTGAATGAAAGTGATTCTGTAAATAAATTTACTATATATGCTAAATTTTGTGTAGTGCCACCAGAGCTCTGATACTAACTGTAATGACCCGATATTTTCAACCATTCGCATCTGTTCATGTCGGACTTGAATTGATCAAAATACCGCATTGTAAATAAAATTTGGTCAATCTCATCATATACAGTAAATAAATAATCACATATCACAGACACAGAGTATTTAATAATGCAACGGAAGTAAAAGAGATAGTAGTTCATGAAGCTACTATATAAATATAAGATACATCAGAGTTAAACAAGATACAACAGAAGAGAACAAGATACATCAGGTACAAATCAGAATACATCACTGAAATAACTGGATACTGAAAGAAAAATAGATGGATGGATCTTCACGCAAAGCTCCAACTCTGAAGGTGAGTCTTGAATGTTGAATCACTCAGTCTAACTCGAGCGTAAAGAAAAACACAAAACACTCGAGTCAGGACATAAATACTTATGAACTATAAACCAACTCAAGTGAATAGTAACAAAAATGCATCAGTAACTTAAAGGATGCTTGGGATCGTCCATCTTTTAAGGATCGATTAAACTATTTACTATGTAGTAATATTGCTCTATTATAATAATGTCTACAGTAAAATAAACTTACTTTAAAATAACGTTAAAGGGTTACCCATATAGCCATCAACACATAATAGTCCCAGTAGTCCATCCAATATCAGCATACCTCCAGATCGGGAGGCTACCCTAAATACTCCACTGGCTACGGAAGAAAAACAAACTCACGGTAAGGCTCGCTACGGTAAGTGACACGGTACAACTAGGTAATGCCAGGGTAGATATACTAATTACGCTTTCAGGCTGGTAGTAATGCATAGCAGCCACTACCACCCACCTCGAAACACACTCGCGTATCAAAATCGGAGGATGGCCATCAAATCAACCACAAGTAAGAGTATAGTATCGAAGAAATGCGTCCGATAGGAATAATGACCTCACTTGGCTCGTCGATCGCTCCTGTTTTAGCCACCTTAAGCCAACTCACGGGAGTCGGGTCCACGTTCATACCATAATAGGATCGCCGCTGCCATCTTACTTCATTTTGGAATCTCCACTGCGTACACGGTTGTTAAAGTGGTTTTCAAAGTTGGCAGAGAGTATGACAACTTCCGATCCCGGTCTCTTTAACAACCAACCATTATTATAACACCATAGTCATTTCAAAATAATTTATACTTTAAACCAAAATATCATTTCCATTTAGAATATATCTTTTCCAAAATCACAACATTTTCCAAAGTTATAGCACTTTCGAAACTAAAATATTGAAACCATTATACTTTGAAAATCGTAACATTTCGAATTCATACATTTGAATTCATGAAACATTCCTTTAATTCTTTACATTTTTTACAAATTTTATTCAATTAAACCCAAATTTTAAATTTCAAATTTATTTCAATTCAAACCATTAGTTCAATTCAATTCAGTTTCCCAACAAACCATTTCAAATCTTATCAGTTTCAAATATAGATTGGATCCACAAAACAAACTATTCAATTTTTAATATATTTCAAAGCTTTAATACCCCACATTTCAAAATTAAATTTTATAATTTCATATGTCTCAAATTTAACTTCATTATTACTTAGTTTTGCAATATTCATTACATAAATCCAATACTTTCATACAAAAATAACTTCAAATATTCATTTATCAAATAGATCAAAATCAAATATCATTCCAAATTCACATTCTTTATCAAAATAAAGATTTTGTCATTCAAAACCATTTCAAAATCATTCCGTTTCAAATCCTTTATAAATTCATTATCATTCTTTAATTCAAATACTCAATTTTAAATATCAAATATGTCATTCATTTATTATTTCAAATATCATTACAAAATACATTTCAAAATTTCATTCAAAAATTCATTTATCTCATTTCATTTCTTCCATTTGATACATAACCAAGTAAACCTTATTCAATTTAAAATTCAATTTAAATTCCCTAAAAATTCAAATTTAAATATTAAAATACATTTAAAACTCCTTATATATCACAAATAATCAATTCCAAAAGTTAAATCATTCAACACTTTTAAAATATAACTCAAACGGTGTTAAAATCTATAACATTTCAAAACATAGTCAAATTATAGCAACGACGGCATTTATAAAGTGCTATCGTAGCTTATAGTTTACAAAATAGTTTAGTTCAAGAATAACGACATTTATAAAATGTCGTGATAGATATTTGGTTATTTCAAACATAGTTAAATTTAGAAATGATAGCACTTTTCAAATGCCATTGTAAAACCACAACATTTTTGAAAAATGCTATAAATAAAATTCCAGATTTTATTATAACTTTTCAAAAGCAATAAAACTTCAATTTTGGCAAATTTTTAAACTTATAAATCATATTTTTAGGCTTCAAAACTTCACACTTAAATCGATTTAACATATGATTTATCACAACAAAATTTTATAATTAAATATCCAATTAAAAACTCAATTCATTTGTTAAGTCAAAATTCACTATTTTCTTAACTTATTAATTTAACAAAAATTTAACATTTTACTTCAAATATCTTTTAAAAACTTTAAATTTAATTTCCATTATTTATTTACATATTTAAAATAAAAAATTTAAAGTCAAAAATCACATTCACTTCAAATTACAAGCTTAAATTCACAATTCAAAACTTAATATTTGGCCATCTTAAAACCATAAAATATGTATTTTTAAATCAAAATTTCTTACTTTAAAAGTAAATATCTTAAGAAAATCATTAAAAAATATACCATGGGGTCTGTACATAATTTTCTAACCTAGGTCAAGTGATACAGATATGTATCATTTCGATTCGCAATTTAAAAAGAAAATCCGAGTTCAATCATTTCAAACCCGCAGTCCCATGTCAAATAAAATACAATAAAAATCACTTGAGCCTATCATTTCAGCTCGTAATGATTTTTCTCTATTCTAATGTCTGTTTGGGCATGTATCATTTATAATGATTCTATTTTAACAGGGAACTTGTAGTATAAACATATGCATAAACAATATAAACAATTACACTATCATGTCAATGTCACAATATACTGTCATATATCATATGTCATGTGATAATTAACAAAGTTAATATGGTAATAACATGAAATAACATATCATATAATCATCATTAACTTGCATAAATATTTTAATTACTAATCACTTGTCATCCGTTTACCATTTCATAACAAAAAATGTCAGAGTGAGAAGAACTAACCTTTATCAAAACTATAGACCACTACGACACACAAAAACGATTCCAAAGGCACGACAAGCACGATACGGCATGAATTTTGATTTGAATGAATGGAGAGCCTTGATATTGATCATGTAAAAAATAAACAAAACAAGACCATATAAACATATTTATTCAACACAGAATACATTGAAACAATTTTGAAATAAAAAGCAACAAAGAACAAATGACTTGACCTTGCCTTAACCATTCAAGTGCTTGGCCATGACATCATTTGGCTCAGCCATAGTGATGCTATAGACTCGGGTATGCATCACATATGCACGGTTAGAAGTGGATGGTGATGGTAGGAGTTACTACATAAGCTAGAATGCAAAGGAACAAGGCAAAAGAGGCAAGTTTTGCACATCACTAGGCTCGGCCTAGTCAAGATATGAGCTTGGATATACATGCTTCAGGTGTGGTCAGATATGAAGTGATGTCCAGAGGTAGTGTTGGCAGGTGGTGGTGGAGCTAGGGGTGCGGTGAAGGCAAGCTATGAAGGGTATGGTGGAAACTATGGTCGGTTAGGCATGTTTGTGGAGTTCTATGCAATTTTTTGTGGTGATGGCTTCACATGAAGGCACGGTCAGATTTCGACAAGGGGAAAGGGAGTGGTTGCTGCCATGTATGGTGGTGATAGTGGTCGGTGGAGATGAAGGTGGTAGAGGCCTAGCAAAGCACAAGAGGAACAAGGTAAAATCAATGTAAAATAAGAAGAAAAAGTGAAAAAGAAGAAGCCATAAACTTACAATTTTTTTTCTCAAGATAGGTAGCCATGAGAAATGAAGTGAGAAGGATATTTTTTCATGTGAATGGAAGATGAGAAACACGGCTATAGGGTAGAGAGATGTACGGCCAAAGGATGAAATGAAAAGGCAAAAGGAAATGAAAAGACAAAGTAAATGAAAAGGCAAAGAAATGAAAAGGCTTCGTCTTTTGAATTTCCATTTTCTTTTAATCAAAATAAACAAAAAAATTCAGTAAATAAAATAAAAGATGAAAAAAATAAAGTGAAAAAGAAAAAAATAAATAATTTTAGGAAAAATAGAAGATAAATAAGAAAATAGCTTATTATATTGAAACTAGAATTAAAAATTCTAAATAAAATAAAATAAACATTGGAAAATTATAACTACACTTTTAAAATATTTTAAAAATAAAATATATACATAATATTTCATGTTACACATATAAGAACAAGATATGAAAAACAAAAAATATTATTTATATAAATTAAAATAAACAATTTTGTTAAATAAAACAATTTACGTACAGTAGTGTAAAAAGCATAACTTTCACATTAATAATTGGATTTCAACGAAACCAAAAGTAGTATAGTTGAAATTTTATTTATTTTCATAATAGATGATAAAAATTTAAATTTTAAATTTTCAAAATTTTAAATTAAAAGCCAAAGTTTGACCATATTGATCAAAATTCACATTTCTGGAAAATATTCTATCTATTCTTGTTTGGAATTCTAATTCACATCAAAATCAAAATTTATATTTAAATAACAAAAATTATCCATTTTAATAAAAAACCAACTTTTTAAATCTGGAATTTCAATTTAAAATAATTACAAAATATACAATTGAAATAATCACAAAATACAGGGTTGTTACACTCTCCCCCACTCAAAACTTTTCGCCCCCAAAAAGGAATGAGGTACGAGAAAAACATAGAAAAAGGTAGAATGAAATAGGATTAAGACAAGATGACAAGAAGATTGAAAATTATACCTGATAACTGTTGTCATAGGTAAGTTTAACAAGGTGGAGATGATCTTCCCAAGATCCTTCGAAATCAAGAACACAACCATGAAAAAGATCCTCTAGAATCTGATTCACCCTTTCCACTTGATCGACGGTCTGTGGGCGGCAAGCAATGCTCAGATTCAAAAATGAGTACCAAAAGTTATCAAGGATTATAGAAATATTTCTAAACAAACTGTAAGGCCCGCAAATTCGTACCCCTTTTGAGCTGGCAAAATTCCACAACAATTCAGCCCAAAGTGAAACAAATGTACGAGTCTTCGGGTTTAAAGAAGAAAGAGGTAGAAGAAGAAGAAAAGAAAACAATAACAGAATCTCACATTTCGTAGTGGAACAACATATAATAGATAAATGAATATTTTTAAAACAAAGAACTATATCGTTGTTACATTACATCACAGTACATTATCAGAGTTTACAACAACAAACAGCGGAAAAGAATATAACATATACTAGTGATACGCTTCGCCATCCAGCTTCAACTCCTGATCTCCACAGCAACTTCTTGACTTCGCTCTAAAATAATTGACAACATGTAACAACTCGCATATTTATCGATTTTATATTTAAATATTTTATTTAAATATTTTGTCGTTAATCGAATATTGGTCCAAAAAACTACTTTTTGCAAACGGTCAAATTAGGACCCGAGACCACTTCCATCGAGTTCGAAATGCCGTTTACAATCTTTTTAAGTATAAACTTTGATATGTTTGCGGTTAGTGGAATTTCACTCACTTTTCCCGCATTGGACTTTGGGTTGGTTTAGCCTATTAAACCTAAGTTCCAACCCCTTCTCCTCATCTCTTCATAAATTCCTACCTAACTCTAGTTTTAGCATTGATGGTGAGTGGAAAGGGAAATTAAAATTCCAAGCCCAAGTTCATTAGCAAATTCAACATCCAACTCCAAAATCAAAGTAAAGACATTGGATTCAAGCTTGTAGTTGCTTCTCTATTGACTTTAAGCTTCTTCTTCATTGAATTTGTGCAAAGGTGATATTTTTATCTCACAATTCTTGTCTATGACTATCTTGGACTGTTGGGAATGAATTCCCATCACTTTAGCATGTGCATTTGCATTTGTTTTGGATTGGATTGGCGAAAAAATCCAATTTTTAGTGTTTTTGGTAAAATTCTGCACTTAGGTCGTTCTGCCTATGCTAGGTCGTTTGCGTGGAAAAGTCTCGGTCACCAAATAGATCGTTTCTGGCCTTAAACTCGTTCGCATGCTTTAGGTCTTTCGCCTCGGAAGTAGGTCGTAGGTCGTAGGTCGTGGGTCGTGGGCCGCTTGGTGGTAGGTCATTAGGCCTTAGGTCGATTCTTAGGTCGCTTGGATCTAGATCGCTTGGCCCTATAGCGTTAGGTCGCACGGCATTGTTAAGATGTTAGGTCGCTCGCCTTTTTATCCCTTAGGTCGTTCGGCTCGTTCACACGTTAGGTCGCTCGGCCTTTTTCACCATTAGGTCGTTAGGTCGCTTGACCACTAGGTCACGAACACCTCTAGGTCGCTCAACCCCTTTAACTCGTAGGTCGCTCGCCTCTTCTAACCCGCGAGTTCCTTAAGTCGCTCGCCTCCTATAGGTCGTTAGACCTTAATACCATTAGGTCGCATGACCTTAATACCTTTAGGTCGTGTACCCTGTTAGGTCGCGAGTTTAATTAGGTCGTTCGGCCTTAAAATGTTAGGTCGCTTGGCCTGTGCTTTTGTTAGGTCGCGAGTCTCTTAAGTCACTCGCCTCTGTTAGGTCGCTCGTTTCTGCTAACGCGCGAACACCCCTAGGTCGCAACCAATAGGTCGCTCGATCCTATCCTCCCTTAGGTCTTCACTAGGTCGTACCGTTTTGGACGGGGCGCTGCCCCCTAGACCCCCGCGACCTGACCGGGCAGGTCGAAGCCCGTAGCAGGGTTGTTGCCCCCTTACGTCCACCTTGGGGATTGCCACCCCCCTGGACACTCCTCCGTAGGGGATCTTATCTGAAGAACATTCAACAGAACTTGCTTTGTTGAGATGCTGAGTTGACCATTCTTCGAGACAAACCATCTTTGGTTTCTCGGTCGATTTTATGGTATCACGGCCTTGCTAAGAAGGCGGGATAACAACTTTAGAAATATGAAGGTTTCAATACTAGTAGTAAATATCAAAACTCTTTCAACAAAATGATTTCAACTCTATTTTCAATAACAAAGCTCTTTTCTTAAACCGTTTTCCAATCTACTAGTATATACAAACCTTTACCTCACTCGGATGAGAAATCTAACTAAACGGCTTAGTAAAACAAGTGGTATGAAATGCTTGTGTTCACTTCGTTGGTTAATTCTTGGACTTGTTTGATTGAACCTCTTGTGATAATTTTCAAGTGAAGATTTACAGTTTGTTCGTAAATATTTAAGTTAAGCAAGTGGTTATGGGACACGAAGATAAACTTTGATATTTACTAGCTTAGTGCAATTGACACTTCTCGTTGATCATGACGATCATTTTATGATTTAGACTAGCAATTGTGCGATGTCTCTTTGTTTGCAAGGTTAGACTAGACCTCATGGGTGTGATTCCGACTCACACATATCTCTTTGTCCGCAAGGTTAGTCTAGACACCATTTGTGTGATTCCACTCACACATACCTTTTTGTTGCGAGGTTAGGCTAGACACCATTTGTGTGATTCCATTCACACATACCTTTTTGCTTTTTGGTTAGCCTAGACCTCATCTGGGTGATTCTGACTCACCCATATGTGGTAGCTCCCCATGGTCTTCGGACCGTCATGTGATAGGCCTCTTTCCCTTTTTCTGTGATTTTTGGATTTCTTGTGTTGATTTCTGGAATTTATGTCATTGACTTGTTATGAGTACAAGTTTAGGGTATGATGCCCTCTTTGGATCTTTGAGAAGATTCTTGTGATATTGATTTATCTCTTATTGATTGATCTTCTGTTGATCATCATTTGCATACTTATAGTAGTATGTCAGCATGGATATTTTATGTTTATGCCATATCTTTTATTTTATACCATGTCATCTGATATTTATAGCTAGACTGATCCATTTATTATTTTCTTAAATAATACTCGGGTCAGACCGAGATGTTATAGGTTCTTCTACTTGACTTCTTCCCGGGATTTTCTACTCTGATTTTTGGCTAACTATTTAGATTAGCAGTTTTTGTTGTATACACTTGAGATATAGACTCATAGTTGTATTCTTTTGCATAGCACGTGTTGCTATTCTTTTGTATTATTGTGGATCTTTTTGACCACTACTCTGATGTACACTTTCATGTGTTAGTTATATATTCATATCTTCTTCCTCCATTGTGACATGGATGTCTGTGACTGATTTGTGTTATGCTTATTTCTATGTTTGTTTCCGAAAGATTATTTATAGCCACCGTGTGATAAGCAATCACATGGATGGTCGCTCCTCAACAGCCTTATTCTCCGCGCTACTTGACAGCACTACACCGTAGTGTTCTTGGCTAGCGTGGGTATAGAGGTGGGACGTCATAGCGTGGTATCAGAGCCAGACTTCGGAACAATGTAGAATAAATTAACAAGGATCATCGTCCTAAGTCCACCTTAGGAGTTATGTCTTAGGACTAATTCGAGTCGTCGTACCGATTCATCCTATATCCTTTATGATTCTTTGTTTTATCTAGCAAGATTGCTTGATATTCATTAGTGAATAATCTTCTTCTTTCTCTTCTTTCTTTCTTAAGGAAGAGAAATGGTTAGACCTGGTCGTCCCAGAGCTGGACCATCTAGTGCTCCACCCCAAGATGGAGTTTTTATGACTACCCAGCAACTCCTTGACCTTGTCATGAATGCTCAAGCAGCTGGTTCTAATCTGGAACCTACTCACCTTAAATCTGGGTTTGCACGTTTGTGCAATGATTACACCAACCTAGGTGGGAAGCCATTTAAAGGTTCTGAAACTATCATCGAGGTCCAGGCTTGGTTGAGGACCTGCGATCGAATCTTCATTCGCATGAATCTCGTCGATCTTCACCGTGTTCAGGTGGCTTCCAATATGCTCCAAGAGAGAGCATTGGACTGGTATAAACTTCTTATTTCTGAAGTCAATGAAGCGGACCTTACCTGGGAGCAATTCCGGACATGCTTCAAGTTAAAATTTGTACTAGAAGCAGAGAAGGTAACTCTGGCTCAACGCTTTATAGATCTTGTTCAAGGTGATTCCTCTGTGACTGATTATGTCGCAGCCTTTGAGTCGCTTTCCAAATATGGGGTTGAATACATCAACACCCCATTAAAGAATAACCAGAGGTTCGTTTATGGCTTAAACAAAAGTCTCAAGAAGCCATTACTTCTAAAGTTAGAAGTTCCTTTCGACCAATTTATAGATATCGCTCTTCGTTTGGAAGAGGCTGATAAAATAGTGATGTTGAAGTAGTAGCTTTCAAACCCAACTTCAATAACAAAAAGAGGCCCAGTTTTCAAAGGCCCTTATCCCAACAAAAAGGGTAAGCATGCAACCCCTGCGGCAAAGTCTCCTTCTCCTAGTGGTGCGAGATGCTTCAACTGTGGATCTGGGGATCATTTGGCGAATAAGTGCTCTAAGCCCAAATCTTGTCGCTATTGTAAGAGCCCGGATCATTACATACATCAATGCCTCAAACGTGAAGGCAAGAAGGAGGGAAAGTTAAACGTGGCTCAAGCCCCTGGCAACACATCTCGTGGCCAAGGTATTTTTCATTCCGTTCTTGATGGTATTATTTTATTTCATGGTCAACCTATTAGAGTTCTCTTTGATACGGGTGCATCCCATTCTTTTATATCAAAGGAACTTGTCGACACTTTCTATTTAAATGTTGATGCTTTAATGACTTCCTTGAGAATTGCGAATCCTGTTGGTGGATCCGCAACTCTTAGTTTGCTTTGTAAAAATGTGGAGATTATTTTATGTGATTTTCCATTCCTAGCCGATTTGCATGTTATGCGTTACCTAGGCTTTGGAATGATTTTGGGAATGGATTGGCTTAATCGTTATGAAGCTCACATCCTATGTCCTGAGCGAACTATTTATCTTCGACATCCGCAATCTGTAAATCAGATTTCTATTATTCTTAAAGATTCAGATTCTGCGTTGACTGCATCTTTATATTCTTTAAATCCTCATGATAATGATGATGAGGAGGATGTCATTTCTCGAATTCACGTCGTTTGTGAATATTCCGACATACTTGAGCCCGTTTTAGGTTAACCACCTAAACGAGCAATTGAGTTCAGAATTAATCTTACCCCTGAAGCTCAACCTATTACCCGTCCTCCTTATCGCATGTCTAATAAGGAAAATGAGGAGTTGTGCAAACAATTATCTGAATTGGGGATGAAGCAATTTATTCGCTCTAGCTCCTCACCTTGGGGAGCTTCGGCTATTTTCGTGAAGAAATCCGACGGTACGCTTAGGCTTTGCGTTGACTATCGCAAGCTTAACGATCTGACTATTAAAAATAAATATCCTTTACCTCGGATTGACGATCTGTTTGATCAGCTCAGCGGAGCTAGGGTCTTTTCACAGTTGGACTTGGCTACCGGTTTTCATCAGCTTCGTATTGCTGAGGATAGTATTCCTTTGACATCGTTCCGTACTCGTTATGGATATTATGAATGGCTTGTTATGCCATTTGGTTTAACAAATGTTCCGGCTTACTTTGTTGACCTCATGAATCGAGTTTTCAAGGCTTTCCTCGATCGGCTTGTTCTCATCTTCATTGATGATTTCCTTGTGTATTCTAAAACCGAGGAGGTGCATGAGAAGCATCTTCGGATTGTATTGGAAACTCTTAGGAGTAATCAATTAAAGGCGAAATTTTCTAAATGCCACTTTTGGCAATCTCGTGTGAAGTTTCTCGGTCATATTATTTCCGAATCTGGAATTTCCATGGATCCTTTAAAGATTGAAGCGATTCAAGATTGGAAGAGACCGGAGAGTGTGACAGAGATTCGTGGTTTTATCGGATTGGCGGGTTATTACCGTCGTTTCATTAAAGATTTTTCTAAGATAGTCGTGCCTCTTGCTGGCTTGACTAAGAAGGGAGTTAAATACATTTGGTCGGACAAATGTAAAGCCTCTTTTCAGAAATTGAAAGAACTCCTTTCCGATGCTCCTATTCTTGTTATTCACAAGGGGAATCAAGATTTTGTTGTTTATACTGATGCTAGTCACGTTGGTTTGGGTGCCGTTCTTATGCAAAAAGAACGTGTTATTGCTTATGCTTCTAGGCAATTGAAGCCGACCGAGACTAGATATGCCACACATGATTTAGAACTCGCGTCTATTGTTTTCGTCCTTCGAATTTGGCGTCATTAACTATTGGGAGAGAAATTTATTCTTCACACGGATCATAAGTCTTTGAAATAATTATTTTCTCAAAAGGAACTTAATTTGCGTCAACAGCGTTGGCTTGAGTTCCTTGCACCTTATAATCTTGATATTTTTTATACCCCCGGTAAGTGTAATCGTGTCGCCGATGCTCTTAGCCGTAAACAACAAGCGGTTGTTTCTATGATGATATCCGAATGGAACGATCTCGAGATTATATCCACTTGTGAGATTCGAGAGCGCGTATCCGATTTATGCTCATCACTTGTTTTATGTAGCCTTAAGGCTCATCCTTCTCTTTTAGACTGCATTCTTGATGCTCAAGGGATAGATCCTGAATTGGCTCTTCTTGGCCAAAAAGTTAAGGATAAAATTGATATTGAAGGTTTGAAAGACTTTGATATTGATTCTCGTGGTGGCATTCGAAAATTTGGTAGACTTATCGTACCAAATATTGGTGATCTTCGTAAAGATATTTTAGAAGATTCCCATCGTTCTACATTCACCATTCATCCCTGTAGTAGTAAAATGTACGCTGATATGAAGTGACTTTATTATTGGGAGGGAATGAAATCTGATATTGCTAACTTTGTTAAGTGTTGCATGACTTGCCAACTTGTCAAGGCCGAACATCAAAGGACTGGTGGGTTATTGCAACCTTTAGAAATTCCAATTTGGAAGTGGGACCAAATTTCCATGGATTTTATAGATGGCCTTCCCCGTTCTCGTTCGGGTCATGATAGCTTATGGGTGATCGTTGATAGACTTGCTAAATTCGCCCATTTTATTCCCGTTCGATCTAACCGAACCGTTCCTCTTTTGGCCAAACTCTTTATCAAAGAAATTGTTAAATTGCATGGAGTTCCTACTTCTATTGTTAGCGATCGAGATCCATTGTTTACAAGTGGATTTTGGAAGAGTCTTCCAAAAGCTTTAGGAACGAAGCTTAATTTTAGCACTGCTTATCACCCCAGTCCGATGGACAAACGGAGCGTGTGAATCAAACTCTTGAAGATCTTCTGCAAGCTTGTGTGCTTGATTTTGGTGGAAGTTGGGAAGATCATATTTCACTTGTCGAATTTTCCTATAATAATAGCTTCCAATCTAGTATTTGTATGACACCTTTCGAGGCACTCTACGGAAGGCCATGCCGATCTCCTTCTTGTTGGATTGAGGCCGGTGAGAGGATGGTTTTAGGTCTAGACTTTATTCGTGATTCCACGGAAAAGATTGAACTTATTCGACATAGGATGAAAGAAGCCCAGAGTAGACAAAAATCCTATGCCGATAATCGAAGAAGGAAATTAGAATTTTCTGTTGGAGATCTTGTCTTTATTCGTGTTTCACCTATGAAAGGTGTTGTACGTTTCAGTCAGTCGGGAAAGTTAGCGCCTCGATATATTGGGCCATTTCCTATCACTGAACGTATTGGTTCCATGGCTTATCGCCTTTCATTACCGGCTCAGTTTTCTGCCATGCATGACGTGTTTCACGTTTCTCAATTACGGAAATGCCTTCGAGATTCCGATTCTATTCTTGAGCCTGGTATTGTGGAAGAAATTGAAGTTTCGCCAAATTTAACTTACGAGCAGCATCCTATTCGAATTATTTCTTCGGAGGTCAAACGATTTCGAAATAAAGATGTTCCGCTTGTGAGGGTTCAATGGTCCTCAAATCCTAAGGATTTCTCTTGGGAATCCAGAGAATTCATCGAGCGAACACATCCGGACTTGCTTACTCCTACCCTTTGAGGCGAACTTCCTATTTCAAATTTCTTTTGTGTTAATATGCTTCTATGGTTGTTACTTTTTATTTCCATCTTATATATTGCGAGGATGGAATTCCTTTAAGGAGGGGAGTCTGTAAAAACCCGCATATTTATCGATTTTATATTTAAATATTTTATTTAAATATTTTGTCGTTAATCGGATATTGGTCCGAAAAGCTACCTTTTGCAAACGGTCAAATTAGGACTCGAGACCACTTCCATTGAGTTCGAAATGCCGTTTGCAATCTTTTTAAGTATAAACTTTGATATGTTTGGGGTTAGTGGAATTTCAATAACTTTTCCCGCTTTGGACTTTGGGTTGGTTTAGCCTATTAAACCTAAGTTCCAACCCCTTCTCCTCATCTCTTCATAAATTCCTACCTAACTCTAGTTTTAGCATTAATGGTGAGTGGAAAGGGAAATTAAAATTCCAAGCCCAAGTTCATTAGCAAATTCAACATCTAACTCCAAAATCAAAGTAAAGACATTGGATTCAAGCTTGTAGTTGCTTCTCTATTAACTTCAAGCTTCTTCTTCATTGAATTTGTGCAAAGGTTAGATTTTTATCTCACAATTCTTGTCTATGACTATCTTGGACTGTTGGGAAAGAATTACCATCACTTTAGCATTTGCATTTGGTTTGGATTGGATTGGCGAAAAAGTCCAATTTTTAGTGTTTTTGGTAAAATTCTACACTTAGGTCGTTCTGCCTATGCTAGGTTGTGGAAAAGTCTCGGTTACAAAATAGATCGTTTCTATCCTTAAACTCGTTCGCATGCTATAGGTCGTTCGCCTCGGAATTAGGTCGTAGGTCGTAGGTCGTGGGTTGTAGGCCGCTTGGTCGTAGGTCATTAGGCCTTAGGTCGTTAGGTCACTCCCTTTGTTGGAAATGTTACCTCGGTCTTAGGTCGCTTGGATCTAGGTCGCTTGGCCCTATAGAGTTAGGTGCACGGCCTTGTTAAGACGTTAGGTCGCTCGCCTCCCTTAGGTCGTTCGGCTCGTTCACACGTTAGGTCGCTCCGCCTTTTTCACCAATAGGTCGTTAGGTCGTTAGGTCGCTCGACCACTAGGTCGCGAACACCTCTAGGTCGCTCGACCCCATTAACTTGTAGGTCACTCGCCTCTTCTAACCCGCGAGTTCCTTAAGTCGCTAGCCTCCCATAGGTCTTTAGACCTTAATACCGTTAGGTCGCATGACCTTAATACCTTTAGGTCGTGTACCATGTTAGGTCGCGAGTTTAATTAGGTTGTTCGGCCTTAAAATGTTAGGTCGCTTGGCCTGTGCTTTTGCTAGGTCGCGAGTCCCTTAAGTCGCTCGCCTCTGTTAGGTCGCTCATTTCTGCTAACTCGCAAACACCCCTAGGTCGCAACCAATAGGTCGCTCGATCCTATCCTCCCTTAAGTCTTCACTAGGTCGTACCGTTTTGGACGGGGCGCTGCCCCCCGGACCCCCGCGACCTGACCTGGCAGGTCGAACCCCGTAGCGGGGGTGTTGGCCCCTTACTCCCACCTTGGGGGTTTCCACCCCCCTGGACCCCCCTCCGTAGGGGATCTTATCTGAAAACATTCAACAGAACTTGCTTTGTTGAGATGCTGAGTTGACCATTCTTCGAGACAAACTATCTTTGGCTTCTCGGTCGATTTTATGGTGTCACGACCTTGCTAAGAAGGCGGGATAACAACTTTAGAAATATGAAGGTTTCAATACTAGTAGTAAATATCAAAACTCTTTCAACAAAATGATTTCAACTCTATTTTCAATAACAAAGCTCTTTTCTTAAACCGTTTTCCAATCTACTAGTATATACAAACCTTTACCTCACTCGGATGAG
Source organism: Allium cepa (assembly GCA_030765085.1). Taxonomy (NCBI): domain Eukaryota; kingdom Viridiplantae; phylum Streptophyta; class Magnoliopsida; order Asparagales; family Amaryllidaceae; genus Allium; species Allium cepa. The sequence goes on along the minus strand of CM060946.1, from coordinate 155,385,379 downwards.
AAATCTAACTAAACGGCTTAGTAAAACAAATGGTATGAAACGCTTGCGTTCACTTCGTCGGTTAATTCTTGGACTTGTTCGATTGAACCTCTTGTGACAATTTTCTAGTGAAGATTTACAGTTTGTTCGTAAATATTTAAGTTAAGCAAGTGGTTATGGGACACGAAGATAAACTTTTATATTTACTAGCTTAGTGTAATTGACACTTCTCGTTGATCATGACGATCATTTTATGATTTAGACTAGCAATTGTGCGATGTCTCTTTGTTTGCAAGGTTAGACTAGACCTCATGGGTGTGATTCCGACTCACACATATCTCTTTGTCTGCAAGGTTAGTCTAGACACCATTTGTGTGATTCCACTCACACATACCTTTTTGTTGCGAGGTTAGGCTAGAAACCATTTGTGTGATTCCATTCACACATACCTTTTTGCTTTTTGGTTAGCCTAGACCTCATCTGGGTGATTCCGACTCACCCATATGTGGTAGCTCCCCATGGTCTTCGGACCGTCATGTGATAGGCCTCTTTCCCTTTTTCTGTGATTTTTGGATTTCTTGTGTTGATTTCTGGAATTTAAGTCATTGACTTGTTATGAGTACAAGTTTAGGGTATGATGCCCACTTTGGATCTTTGAAAAGATTCTTGTGATATTGATTTATCTCTTATTGATTGATCTTCTGTTGATCATCATTTGCATACTTATAGTAGTATGTCAGTATGGATATTTTATGTTTATGCCATATCTTTTATTTTATACCATGCCATTTGATATTTATAGCTAGACTGATCCGTTTATTATTTTCTTAAATAATACTCGGGTCAGACCGAGATGTTACAGGTGCTTCTACTTGACTTCTTCCCGGGATTTGCTACTCTGACTTTTGGCTAACTATTTGGATTAGCAGTTTTTGTTGTATACACTTGAGATATAGACTCATAGTTGTATTCTTTTGTATAGCATTGTATAGCACGTGTTGCTATTCTTTTGTATTATTGTGGATCTTTTTGACCACTACTCTGATGTACACTTTCATGTGTTAGTTATATATTCATATCTTCTTCCGCCTTTGTGATATGGATGTCTGTGACTGATTGTGTTATGCTTATTTCTATGTTTGTTTCCAAAAGATTATTTATAGCCACGTGTGATATCCCGGAAATTTTAGCAATATCAATTTAATAATCTGTATTTAAAATTAAATTGATTTGATAAAATTTTAATAAAAATTTACTTGATTTAATAATCCAATTTAAATAAATGTGTCATTTATGAATTTTATCTTTTAAAAGCTAATAATTGTTTTCCTATTTATAATGTGTGTGTGTGTGTGTGTGTGTGTGTGTGTGTGTGTGTATATATATATATATATTATGAATAGATAAGTTTAATTTGAAGTTAAATGAACAAATAAAATCTTGTTTTTAAAATTCTAATATTCATTTAGATAATTTGAAGATTTTTTATTTTATTTAATAAATAACTAATTGGTTTAAAATACTTAAAGAAATTGTTTTAAATTGTATAATTGTATTTTAAAGATAGTTTAAATTTTAATAAGATAAATAAATGTTTATTTTATTTGTTTTAAATATAGCTTAATAATTATAATTTGGAATTATATGAAAATTTAAGATACTTTTTATATATTAAACATTAATTCTTTTATTTAAGATAAATAAAAATACGAAATTTATAATTTCTTTTATAAATAATTTAAAATTGATAAATATGTTATTTTCAAATAATAATGATAAATGTATAAATATAGATATGTTTTAAAAGACAATATTTTTATTTTTAAATTTAAATATGTTAATATAAATTAGTTTTAGATTGAATTCTTAATTGTATGAATAGAATTTAAATTTGAATTTATTTTTAATTCAAATAAATAAACGTATATAAATCTTGTAAGTAAACTTTCATCTTTTAAATAAATTGTTTTACTTCATTTTCTTTAAAAAGGAATGTACATACATTTACATATGAAAATAACTTATACATAAATAAATACAAATAAAGAAAAAGGGTTTTTTATTTACTTTTAAAATAAATAAGGAAAAAAATAAGAAAATATGTATAAAACAAGTGTTAATATTCTAAGTGACTAATGAGACAAATGTAAACAATTGATCTACTCAATTTGACAAATGTTAGGTTTAAAGACATGTGTCATTTTTATTTTTATTTTTCTTTTAATTTTTAATAAATTATTTATACACTTATAAACATGTTTCTTTATTCCCTCATGCTTCTTTTCTAAATCTCCATTTTTTTCCTTCAAAAGTTTAGAAGAAAAGTTTTCAGCTGGAAACAAATTTGTTTTCAAACTCTCAAAAACAAAATTTAAATCATGTTCAAAATCTGGTTTATCCAAATACAATGCAACCTGAAATTCATTCAAAAGCAAAATGTAAAGCCTCTACATTCTTTTAAGATCTGGAAATCAAGCCTTAAACCATCAAAGCAAAAATGAAAGTGCCTGCATTTCCTTCTTCTTCAACCTGGAAATTCAAACCATCACAGCATATAATTGCAAATTTAAGCTTTTCAATTTAAAAGATTCAAATGCATTGGAACCTTGGACCTGCATGCAAGTTAAATCAAGCTTCAGCAACTAATTTAGAATCAAAGAAGTAAAAGTTTTTCTGGAAGGTCTGTGCTCTGTTGATGATATACCAAGTGAGTAACATTTTTAAAAATAATAATAATACGTATAAATTGGTTGCTTAAATATGTATTCTCTGAATATGATTAGCTGATTGCATGTTGAGTAGTATGCTTCTGTGTATGATTGTAAATGCAGTACAATGTATGCATATGAATGTTGAATGTATGAATGGATTATGAATATTGATGACTGTTATGACTTACAGTTTTCTTCAGGTTCATAATTTAGTAAATGATTCAATTTCTATTGATTCAATCTGTAATAATACATGAGACCTAAACAATGTATGCTTATATTGTATGTACAAATTATAATTAAGATTTGTTCATGAAGAAAAGAAGAAGAAAAAAAGAAAGAAAGAAAGTAATGACTGCAGTTTTACTGGAAACTAATGTAATAGCAAGTAAACTGAAAATCTAACAAAAGCAAGATGATTTATTCTTAGTTTCAGGTGTTTAAATTGAAAGTTGAAACTAAATTGTGATTTTTAAAAACCAAAATTTCAATTTTTAGTGTTGAAATTATGTGCATTGATGTTTTCTTCTGGGAAATGAAAAGGGGGAAAAAGTTGTAAACCTAGGCACTGTTCTAATTGATCGGTGAGGAGGCTACAGGTGACCGAGTCTCTTGATTTTTGGGAAGGTAGTCGCTTGGGTGTTGAGGAAGAGGTGGATGGAGTTTCTACGTCTCCGATGGTCGACGTTGGGAAGTCGAGCTGTTTTCAGGTTTGATGATGGGGTTATTCCATACTGTTGCTGCCAGGTTGGTTCGGGTGAACTCGAATCTGATTTCGAGTGGGTGGAGTGTTTTTGATGATCGCGAGGAGATGTAAGGGAGGTCAGCGATTTGCTTGTTGCCTGGGTGGTGGCCGGAGGTGGCCAAGACCACCGTGCATGTGCACAGTGAGGTAATGGTGACAGGGAAGTCTTTGTGGATTATGCAGTGTAGTTGTCTCGGGTTAATACTCGAGTAATTGGAGTTTTTACTCGAAGTTGAGTAAGGATTTACCCGAAGTAAAATCAAGGGAAGCTCGGGGCATTTTCTGATGTTAACAAGTTTCTTTGAAAACCTGTATAAGTTTCCAAATTCAATTTGTTTAAATCTGAAGCAAGTTGTTTGACTGAAATAAAACCTAAATTTAATTATGGTTTTCAAACTGATTATGAATCCAAGTTTTAAAATCTAATTTAAATTTTATTAATTAAAAAAGTTTAAACAACTTCAAAAGAGTTTAAATATTGAATTTAGGATAAAGTTTTAAATTTAAGTAGAGATTCAAACATTAGTTTAAATCTAAAATCAAATTCCAATTTGAAAACAATGGTTTGAAAATAAAGGAAGTTTTAAGGCAATTTAAATGTTTAAATAAATTTGGATGTTGAAACACATTTAAATATGATTTGTATTTTGAAATGAATTTGGGTTTAAATTTCTTTTAATTTATTTTATAAAATAAGAAAATCTTTAGCATAAGTATTAAAAGATTTTAAAATGTTTAAAACTTTGTTAAGTTAAGTTTGATTTCATTTTAAATTTTAAAATTTAAAATATAATTTGAAAACAATCTTAAGTTAAATTGTTTTAAGTTACTTTATTTTTGATAAAGTAATCATGAATAAGAAATGTTTTATTTTAAAGTAAATTAAAGATTTAATGATCTTTGTTTCATTAAAATTAGTAATTTAAGTAATTTAATTAATTAATTAAAGGTTTGAAATAAATTATTTAAGGTTAATTAAATTTGTAATTAATATAAATTAATTTAAGTTAATTATTTAGAAAAGGTAATTAAAGAATTGATGATGAGTTAATAAAGGTTATTAACTTGTGATTATTTATTAATTAATTAATGTAATTAAGTTTAATAATTAATTGAATTAAATAATTTAGATAATCAACTATGAACTTAATTAAGTATGATTACTTTATAATTAAAGATATTAATTAATCATTGTAATTAATTTATTAATTGGATTAATTCAAATTAATTAATTAAGTTTAATTAATTTAGAATAATCATTTGATTGATAAGTAATCAATGAAGTATAATTACTTAGAGAAATAATTAAGATAAGTAAATTACTGAGGGTAATTATTGAAGTATGGAAGAGTTTTGGAAAATTAATTACTTTGTGTAATTAATATGGAAGGTAATTTCTTTGTGAAGTAATTAGTAATTAATTACTTAGTGTAATTAATTTAAGCATTGATTAAGTCTTTTGAAATAATTAAGTGATGTAATTAATTAAAGGTAATCAATTACAAATGAGACTAATCAAGGATGATTAATAAATATATATTATCAATATAATTAATTTAGGAGTGATAAAGAAAGTAATTAAGGTTAGTTAATTACTGAATATGATTAATCAAAAGTGATTAATAATTTTGGTTTAATTAAGGTTAATTATTTAATGTAATTAATTTTAAATAAGTAATTAATTTAAATTTAATTAAGGATCATTAATTAAATAATTAATGATGTAATTAAGGATTAATTAATTAGCATTAATTAATCAATGATAAGTGATTAAGGAAGTAATTAATTAATGTAATTAATTAATTAATGAAGTAATTAAAGGTTAATTACTGAATTTGGTTAAGGATAATTAATTTGTAAAATTAATTAAAGATAATTACTTGAATGTAATTAAGGGATAATTAATCAAGGGTGATTAATTTAGGTAATTAATTTGAGGATAATTATTTGATTGGTTGGAAATAAATTAAGGGTTAAGTAAGCAAGTTTTAAATGTTGAAGTAATTAATTTAATTCATTTTAAATCAATTAAAGGATACGTAATTAATTTAATTCACTTTAAATTAATTAGAGATAGAAGTAATTAATTTAATTCATTTTAAATTAATTATAGATGGTGTGATTTTGGATCTTTGCTTATGAATGGATGATATGGTTTACCCTGAATGGTTTGAATCTCAGACATGAGATAAATAGTGTTGTGTGTTATGGATGCATTGGTTGCATTGTGATGATGATATAAGTATCTATTTGTGATGATAATATAGATTATCAATTTGTGATGATAACCTTTTTATGATAATACTGATTATCTATTATGATTATGTGAATTATCTATCTGTGTGTATATAGATAATTTAAATTGAATTTTTTTAAAACCTTTTAAAACAACTTGGACCTAAAAGACACGCTTTGGATTTCAATGAGACCGGGATCGGGTTTCCATATTTGGAATCCGAAAACCACATCGATTCCAATTAACGTTAGGTCGTGAATCTAAGTGGAGCAAGTGAAGACTCGAGGTGTAAGGGCTATACGTCAGTATAACTCTGTGGGTGATTCCGTAATGAGTTTGACGGAATAGTGCTTATAGATTCGAGAGGGTGAATCAGAGTGCAAGGGCTATGGTCGTTGACTTTGAGGGTGATTCCAATAATGAGTGCAACGAGATAGTGCCTTCGGTTTCGTTCGAACCCGGAACGAACTTGTATGGATTGAATGCTTTCAGAACATCGTCAGGTGGACGATGAGCATTCTAAGATTTGATGTCCTATACAGATAATCGTAGCCTCAAGCCTCATCGACCGGGAATGGCTAAAACAGGGGAGGTGCAGCAAGGCTTCGTGGGTAGCTCCCACTGGAGACCAAGATTGATCCCTGTCTAGAGGTCCCTTTATATTCGGCTGTGTGGGCGGTTGGTTCGCGACAACTGGTGGGGTAGTCTTGTTCGGAACTGTTCAGTAAGGAACGGGTCCGGCCTTGTGTTACAGGGGAGTGGGAGTACTTCTCGGTACGGTGATCTAGGCCACGTACTGTGACGGGCGGTACTCCAGTAGCCCTGCCATTGTATGGAATCCACAATCCAATAAGTGCCAACGGTTTTGATTGTATTTCCCACTTTTATGACTAGTAGCTGGAATTTAATAATGTAACAATTTTGGCTATTTCATATTTACTTGAAAACCCTAGACACTATTATAATGTCATCGGATTTCCTATCAAATGTTTTGGTTAGCGTAAGGTAAAAACTTTTCCATGTTTATGTGTGGGAAGTCTTACGTGATACCTTTCTTTTAAAGGTTTTTCAAAAGTTAAGCAACTTTAACCTATTACTCACACCAGACCTATGTCTGACCCGGAGTTTATTTTTGTTTTTCATAAACTCTTGGGTACTCAAATTTTTACGAGTAGCCAAGGTATTCAGGTTAGGATTCGGGTTAGCTTTGACGAATATTGGAGGAGTAATGGAGCAGGAGGCTTCTGCGTGTAGATATATATAGTAGTCCGCTATGTTTGGTATCTCTGAGTTAGATGCTGTATTGAGTTGTATAACTAGACAGGTCTTTATAACTGTCTAGTATGTGTTGTATTATACATGTACTCTGATAGTGGTTGTAAACTATGTAAATATTTTATGTTATTAATATAATTTATTCGTTCCGCTGTTTAGATTCTGATGTGTTGTTTTCTTCTTCTTCTCTTTCCTTCTATTCTCTATCCCTTTCTTTCTTATTAGCGATGCGACTTCCTAGAGTTTGGAAGTTGGGTCGTGACAGTGGTATCAGAGCATTAGGTTGAGTGGATACCTAGGCTCTGGAGTGGTGTCTATCTTGAGAGAGCGTATTTGTAATTTTGATATATTTCTATATATATTTGTTATTTCTACCTATCTGTTGGGTTTCCCGTTCAGGTTTTCCAATATAAGTTATAAAGGTAGATAAGGTAGTGGTGTGTGTAACACGATTACTACCATTGGTTTGAGTTTGAATGTTTGAGGTTGGAAGTGTATTTGTCGAGACTGTAGACCTAATACCGTCTCGAGTAAGTTGTGCAGTGGTGTAGGGATTTCATCAATCTCTGAAGGTAACCTATTAAGGTTCAGAGTTCATCTTTGAAGATGGATTAGTTGAGTTTGGATCTGTTGGTTGGCAGAAGTGTGTGATAGTATTTTGATACCTCAAGTAGTAGTAACTGTGTGATGAGATGCAGTAAATATGGATATTTCCGAAGATGTTTTCTTTGGAACGAGTTAGGAAGTGTGTCTACTTCGGTGTTGTGGCTGAGTTCAGCAGGATGTGGTGATTGGCTTTGAGGGTCGAGTTTCTCGAAGAGCTTCAGACAAGGAAGTTTTGGCATTAGAGTCAGCAGTGCAACTCGGAGTGTCTATGTTGGCAGAAGTTGGCTGGCTGAGTAGTATCTGAAGGTGGAGTTCAGAAGCAGCAGAGTGGACCCAATACTTTATTGGATTGGCTAATTAAGAGTAAGCTATTCTGTTTGGTAAAGAGAGAACAGTTTTCTTTGGAATTGGTCTGGATTGATCGCAAAAGTGATTTGCGATAGTTTGAGTTTTCTTTTGAGGTATTGAAGAATTTTTGGTTGTCTTCTGAGAAGTCAGAGAATTTGTCCCCATCTGGAAATCGAGTTTTCTTATCGACCGGATTCCAGGAGTGCTACTGGTGGATCAGCTAGTAGAAGGATGGTTTCTTGAGATATGTTTGGTAAGGCAGCTCAGGATTGGTAGAACTTCTGAGTTTTCTTGGATATGTTGAGCCATATTTCTGGGAAGTGATGTCCAGTTTGTGCTCATATTCTTCATCAGCTGTGTCTTCTGTGCCAGTTCAGAGTTGTGCAGGGGAAGCAGTTTGGGAGTGTTTCTGTTTTGTCTTTCCTGATAGAAGAAGTAAGTTTATTCTTCTAATGTTTGAAGAGTATAGTTGGTGATCTTAGTCTTGGTTGATCTTGAGAAGATAGTTGTGTTGGGTTGTTTTTGGTCTAGATTGTTTTTAGAGGAATCAGCAAGAGTTGAGCTGATCAGTTTGGATATAGGCAGACCAGGATCATCCAAAGAGTTTTAAGGATAAGAGACGAAGGAATTTGGATACCTGAGTCAGAGATTTGTTTTGGATCTCTTCTGTGTTTTGGTTAGATTGGTGTTTAGTTTTCAAGAATTGAATTGCCAATTTGGATAACTGGGATTTGATGAGATTCACGTATCTCTGAGGGAGTACGTGTATGAGCTATCTCTGGTTATGGAACCAGCTGTTCAAGAAGGTTTGGTTGTTGAGTCAGACTCGTTTGTAGTCTGATATCTTGTCTAGTTCTATAGATCTAGATGAGTAAAAGCTCTGTAGCTTCGTAGTTTAGATTGTTTGTATTTTGTAGGGCGAGTATCCCGGTAGATACACACACACACACACACACACACACACATATATACACACACTTGGGGAAACTCGAGGAAATTTTATCCAGAATTTTATCTAGATAATTAAATTTGTTTGATTAGATAAATTGGTTGCTATGGTTGTTAGCATAGGATTGATGTATGTTTGTGATTTAAAATTTTAAATTTTAAATGGGTTATTAAATTACTTTTGCTTTTAAATTTTGGGGACGAAATTCTTTTAAGGGGGAAGGAATGTGATATCCCGGAAATTTTAGCAATATCAATTTAATAATCTGTATTTAAAATTAAATTGATTTGATAAAATTTTAATAAAAATTTACTTGATTTAATAATCCAATTTAAATAAATGTGTAATTTATGAATTTTATATTTTAAAAGCTAATAATTGTTTACCTATTTATAATGTATGTGTGTGTGTGTGTGTGTGTGTATATTGTGAATAGATAAGTTTAATTTGAAGTTAAATGAACAAATAAAATCTTGTTTTTAAAATTCTAATATTCATTTAGATAATTTGAATATTTTTATTTTATTTAATAAATAACTAATTGGTTTAAAATACTTAAAGAAATTGTTTTAAATTGTATAATTGTATTTTAAACATAGTTTAAATTTTAATAAGATAAATAAATGTTTATTTTATTTGTTTTAAATATAGCTTAATAATTATAAATTGGAATTATATGAAAAATTAAGATACTTTTTATATATTAAACATTAATTCTTTTATTTAAGATAAATAAGATAAGAAATTTATAATTTCTTTTATAAATAATTTAAAATTGATAAATATGTTATTTTCAAATAATAATGATAAATGTATAAATATAGATATGTTTTAAAAGACAATATTGTTATTTTTAAATTTAAATATGCTAATATAAATTAGTTTTAAATTGAATTCTTAATTGTATGAATAGAATTTAAATTTGAATTTATTTTTAATTCAAATAAATAAACATATATAAATCTTGTAAGTAAACTTTCATCTTTTAAATAAATTGTTTTACTTCATTTTCTTTAAAAAGGAATGTATATACATTTACATATGAAAATAACTTATACATAAATAAATACAAATAAAGAAAAAGGGTTTTTTATTTACTTTTAAAATAAATAAGGAAAAAAAATAAGAAAATATGTATAAAACAAGTGTTAATATTCTAAGTGACTAATGACACAAATGTAAACAATTAATCTACTCAATTTGACAAACGTTAGGTTTAAAGACATGTGTCATTTTTATTTTTATTTTTCTTTTAATTTTTAATAAATCATTTATACACTTATAAACATGTTTCTTTATTCCCTCATGCTTCTTTTCTAAATCACCATTTTTTTTTCTTCAAAAATTTAGAAGAAAAGTTTTCAGCTGAAAACAAATTTGTTTTCAAACTCTCAAAAACAAAATTTAAATCATGTTCAAAATCTGGTTTTTCCACATGCAATGCAACCTGAAATTCTTCAAAAGCAAAATGTAAAGTCTCTGCATTCTTTTAAGATCTGGAAATCAAGCCTTAAACCATCAAAGAAAAAATGAAAGTGCTGCATTTCCTTCTTCTTCAACCTGGAAAATCAAAACATCACAGCATATAATTGCAAATTTAAGCTTTTCAATTTAAAAGATTCAAATGCATTGGAACCTTGGACCTGCATGCAAGTTAAATCAAGCTTCAGCAACTAATTTAGAATCAAAGAAGTAAAAGTTTTTCTGGAAGGTCTGTGCTCTGTTGATGATATACCAAGTGAGTAACATTTTTAAAATAATAATAATAATAATAATAATAATAAGTATAAATTGGTTGCTTAAATATGTATGCTCTGAATATGATTTGCTGATTGCATGTTGAGTAGTATGCTTCTGTGTATGATTGTAAATGCAGTACTATATATGCATATGTATGTTGAATGTATGAATGGATTATGAATATTGATGACCGTTATGACTTACATTTTTCTTCAAGTTCATAATTTAGTAAATGATTCAATTTCTATTGATTCAATCTGTAATAATACATGAGACGGCCTAAACAATGGATGCTTATATTGTATGTACAAATTATAATTAAGATTTGTTCATGAAGAAAAGAAGAAAAAAGAAAGAAAGAAAGAAAGTAATGACTGCAGTTTTACTGGAAACTAATGTAATAGCAAGTAAACTGAAAATCTAACAAAAGCAAGATGATTTATTCTTAGTTTCAGGTGTTTGAATTGAAAGTTGAAGCTAAATTGTGATTTTTAAAAACCAAAATTTCAATTTTTAGTGTTGAAATTATGTGCATTGATGTTTTCTTCTGGGAAATGAAAAGGGGGGAAAGTTGTAAACCTAGGCACTGTTTTAATTGATCGGTGAGGAGACTACATGTGACCGAGTGTCTTGATTTTTGGGAAGGTAGTCGCTTGGGTGTTGAGGAAGAGGTGGACGGAGTTTCTACGTCTCTGATGGTCGGCGTCGGGAAGTGGAGCTGTTTTCAGGTTTGATGATGGGGTTATTCCATACTGTTGTTGCCAGGTTGGTTTGGGGGAACTCGAATCTGATTTCGAGTGGGTTGAGTGTTTTTGATGATCGCGAGGTGATGTAAGGGAGGTCGGTGATTTGCTTGTTTCCTGGGTGGTGGCCGGAGGTGGCCAAGACCACCATGCATGTGCACGGTGAGGTAATGGTGACAGGGAAGTCTTTGTGGATTATGCAGTGCAGTTGTCTCGGCTTAATACTCGAGTAATTGGAGTTTTTACTCGAAGTTGAGTAAGGATTTACCCGAAGTAAAATCAAGGGAAGCTCGGGGCATTTTCTGATGTTAACAGGTTTCTTTGAAAACCCGTATAAGTTTCCAAATTCAATTTGTTTGAATCTGAAGCAAATGACTGAAATAAAACCTAAATTTAATTATGGTTTTCAAACTGAGTATGAATCCAAGTTTTAAAATCTAATTTAAATTTTATTAATTAAAAAAGTTTAAACAACTTCAAAAGAGTTTAAATATTGAATTTAGGATAAAGTTTTAAATTTAAGTAGAGATTCAAACATTAGTTTAAATCTGAAATCAAATTCCAATTTGAAAACAATGGTTTGAAAATAAAGGAAGTTTTAAGGCAATTTAAATGTTTAAATAAATTTGGATGTTGAAACACATTTAAATATGATTTGTATTTTGAAATGAATTTGGGTTTAAATTTCTTTTAACTTCTTTTATAAAATAAGAAAATCTTTAGCATAAGTTTTAAAAGATTTTAAAATGTTTAAAACTTTGTTAAGTTAAGTTTGATTTCATTTTAAATTTTAAAATTTAAAATATAATTTGAAAACAATCTTAAGTTAAATTGTTTTAAGTTACTTTATTTTTGATAAAGTAATCATGAATAAGAAATGTTTTATTTTAAAGTAAATTAAAGATTTATTGATCTTTGTTTCATTAAAATTAGTAATTTAAGTAATTTAATTAATTAATTAAAGGTTTGAAATAAATTAATTAAGGTTAATTAAATTTGTAATTAATATAAATTAATTTAAGTTAATTATTTAGAAAAGGTAATTAAAGAATTGGTGATGAGTTAATAAAGGTTATTAACTTGTGATTATTTATTAATTAATTAATGTAATTAATTTTAATAATTAATAGAATTAATTAATTTAGATAATCAATTATGAACTTAATTAAGTATGATTACTTTATAATTAAAGATATTAATTGCTCATTGTAATTAATTTATTAATTGGATTAATTTAAATTAATTAATTAAGTTTAATTAATTTAGAATAATCATTTGATTGATAAGTAATCAATGAAGTATAATTACATAGAGAAATAATTAAGATAAGTAAATTACTGGGGGTAATTATTGAAGTATGGAAGAGTTTTGGAAAATTAATTACTTTGTGTAATTAATATAGAAGGTAATTCTTTGTGAAGTAATTAATAATTAATTACTTAGTGTAATTAATTTAAGCATTGATTAAGTCTTTTGAAATAATTAAGTGATGTAATTAATTAAAGGTAATTAATTACAAATGAGACTAATCAAGGATGATTAATAAATATAATATATTATCAAATATAATTAATTTGGGAGTGATTAAGAAAGTAATTAAGGTTAGTTAATTACTGAATATGATTAATCAAAAGTGATTAATAATTTTGGTTTAATTAAGGTTAATTATTTAATGTAATTAATTTTAAATAATTAATTAATTTAAATTTAATTAAGGATCATTAATTAAATAATTAAGGATTAATTAATTAGGATTAATTAATCAATGATAAGTGATTAAGGAAGTAATTAATTAATGTAATTAATTAATTAATGAAGTAATTAAAGGTTAATTACTGAATTTGGTTAAGGATAATTAATTTGTCAAATTAATTAAAGATAATTACTTGAATGTAATTAAGGGATAATTAATCAAGGGTGATTAATTTAGGTAATTAATTTGAGGATAATTATTTGATTGATTGGAAATCAATTAAGGGTTAAGTAAGCAAGTTTTAAATGGTGAAGTAATTAATTTAATTCATTTTAAATCAATTAAAGGATAAGTAATTAATTTAATTCACTTTAAATTAATTAGAGATAGAAGTAATTAATTTAATTCATTTTAAATTAATTATAGATGGTGTGATTTTGGATCTTTGCTTATGAATGGATGATATGGTTTACCCTGAATGGTTTGAATCTCAGACATGAGATAAATAGTGTTGTGTGTTATGGATGCATTGGTTGCATTGTGATGATGATATAAGTATCTATTTGTGATGATAATATAGATTATCAATTTGTGATGATTACCTGTTTATGATAATATTGATTATCTATTATGATGATGTGAATTATCTATCTGTGTGTATATAGATAGTTTAAATTGAATTATTTTAAAACCTTTTAAAACAACTTGGACCTAAAAGATACGCTTTGGATTTCGATGAGACCGGGATCGGGTTTCCATATTTGGAATCCGAAAATCACATCGATTCCAATTAACGTTAGGTCGTGAATCTAAGTGGAGCAAGTGATGACTCGAGGTGTAAGGGCTATACGTCAGTATAACTTTGTGGGTGATTCCGCAATGAGTTTGACGGAATAGTGCTTATAGATTCGAGATGGTGAATTAGAGTGCAAGGGCTATGGTCGTTGACTCTGAGGGTGATTCCAATAATGAGTGCAACGAGAAAGTGCCTTCGGTTTCATTCGAACCCGGAACGAACTTGTATGGATTGAATGCTTTCAGAACATCGTCAGGTGGACGATGAGCATTCTAAGATTTGATGTCCTATAAAGGTAATCGTAGCCTCAAGCCTCATCAACAGGGAATGGCTAAAACAGGGGAGGTGCAGCAAGGCTTCGTGGGTAGCTCCCACTGGAGAGCAAGATTGATCCCTGTCTAGAGGTCCCTTTATATTCGGCTGTGTGGGCGGTTAGTTCGCGACAACTGTCGGGGTTGTTTTGTTCGGAACTGTTCAGTAAGGAACGAGTCCGGCCTTGTGTTGCAGGGGAGTGGGAGTACTCCTCGATACGGTGATCTAGGCCACGTACTGTGACGGGCAGTATCCCAGTAGCCCTGCCATTGTATGGAATCCACAATCCAATAAGTGCCAACGGTTTTGATTGTATTACCCACTTTTGTGGCTAGTAGCTGGAGTTTAATAATGTAACAATTTCGGCTATTTCATATTTACTTGAAAACCCTAGACACTATTATAATGTCATCGGATTTCCTATCAAATGTTTTGGTTAGCGTAAGGTAAAAACTTTTCCATGTTTATGTGTGGGAAGTCTTACGTGATACCTTTCTTTTAAAGGTTTTTCAAAAGTTAAGCAACTTTAACCTGTTACTCACACCAGACCCATGTCTGACCCGGAGTTTATTTTTGTTTTTCATAAACTCTTGGGTACTCTAATTTTTACGAGTAGCCAAGGTATTCAGGTTAGGATTTGGGTTAGCTTTGACGAATATTGGAGGAGCAATGGAGCAGGAGGCTTCTGCGTGTAGATATATATAGTAGTCCGCTGTGTTTGGTATCTCTGAGTTATTTGTGATGTTGTATTGAGTTGTATAACTAGACAGGTCTTTATAACTGTCTAGTATGTGTTGTATTATCTGTGTACTCTGATAGTGGTTGTAAACTATGTAAATATTTTAAGTTATTAATATAATTTATTCGTTTCGCTTTTTAGATTCTGATGTGTTGTTTTCTTCTTCTTCTTTTTCCTTCTATTCTCTATCCCTTTCTTTCTTATTAGCGATGCGACTTCTTGGAGTTTGGAAGTTGGGTCGTGACACACCGTGTGATAAGCAATCACATGGATGGTCGCTCCTCAACAGCCTTATTCTCCGCGCTAGTTGACAGCACTACACCGTAGTGTTCTTGGCTAGTGTGGGTATAGAGGTGGGGCGTCACAGAACCTGACTCTAGGCTGCCCGTGTGGAAAAATTGTGGGCACCTAGAGTTTAGAAAGGGAACAATAAACTCAAGGTCAGTCGTGGAACTGGTGTGAGATCTTAAAAAGAGTTATTTCCTCAAAGAAAGGAAAAGAAACCCGCCATGCCTTTTGGAAAATGAAACTACCATAAGGCCTCCAGGCACACACACAATGCAATCGTAGACTTGGGGGAGATTTCTCCTTATGATAGTCAAACATGCTTGATACGCAAAATCCTTTTTAATATTATCATTAGTGCATAGTGTAGAAAACATTTCAAAAGTATAATATAATCTTAGCCAGCATAGGTACCATTATATTATGCCTACTATAGCTATCCTGAGGAGGCAGGTTATACAATTGCAATCGTAAAGGGCTTGTATTGTTTCTTTGGATTTCCAACAAATGGTCAGGCTAAGGAACTTCCTACCGCCACATGGGTACGCCTCTGGAGGGACGCTCCGAGAACCTACCCGGCTCTCTTCCAACACAAGGCCGGTTACCCCCTTCCCGGGGAGTAAAACCTAAGATATGCCACCCTGGTCGTTTGCGACCTTTATCTGAGGATCCTCTACACCAACAACCACAAAGAAAAGTATTTGCAGTAACCATATAGGTTAAATATCAGGGCTCCATAACAGATACCACCCTTTTCCAAAAGGAATGGACATACCCTAGGGGAGCTACCCCTGAAACCTTGCCGCATCTTTCCTGTTTCGACCATTACAGGTTTGTGAGGCTCGATGAGGTCTCGTCCGCAAAGCTATGCTTTTCACAAAGCCATGCTTTGATCAACAAATGATCAGCAACACTTCATATGCCACGTTACCAATTTGGGAATGTGTCACTAATAACCATCAACTACATAACCTCTGGGCTCGTATTTCTCAGAGAAGGGTGTTAAGCTAAGAGAAAAAAATTTCCGCCACCAATAGAAATGTATTTGATAGAAACCAGTTTTACATCTCAAAGTGTAACGTCAGACACACATCCATACAAGTCCATTCTGGGATTGAACGGAACTGAAGGCACTTCAAAGAAGCCTTTGCAAATTCGGATATTCACTAATCACGTCCGGAATCCCCATCACAAAGGGAGATCAAATCTCTATAC
Source organism: Allium cepa (assembly GCA_030765085.1). NCBI lineage: Eukaryota > Viridiplantae > Streptophyta > Magnoliopsida > Asparagales > Amaryllidaceae > Allium > Allium cepa. Next base: position 155,369,007 of record CM060946.1, on the reverse strand, counting down.
CGGAGCAACTCGGTGCAGAGACATTCAACAGGTAATCCTTTCATTTTCGAGAATAACCGGTCTTCAACACCATCTTCAAATGCAATCTCATTTCGTCGTATCTTTATTCAGAATGGGTTTTATGAGAGAAGGTCCTCTCCCGGCTAATCCGAATAATGAGCGCTTATTTTTTTAAAAATAAGTGTTCATTCAGATTTCAAACAAACACAAGAAATTTCCACTTTGATCTTTCAAATAAAAGATCCATCACAATCACAAAGCTTCGATGTGCTTTTCGGATATCCACTTGAAATCCGACCCCCGGTCGCATCGAAATTCAAATGGCATTAAAAAGGCCAATGTTGATAGTCGGTTATTTAACTATCAATCAACATTCACAACAATCGCTAGGATTTAAATAATTTTCCCAATTATTATTTTCAAAATATCTTCGCAATATATATATTTTTAACACTTCAACCATTTGAAAACAAATTTCAAATCACTTTTCACTCGCGGAATAAGATACCCTATATTATTTATTTCCACTGAAAGTCTGCCGAGTTCAAATACTTTAAAATCCTTTAAATCACTTATCCAAAATATATACCTAGAAACATTTAGATAGAACTATTTTAAAACATTTATTTAAATATTAGTTATGAAAATATTGTATAAATGTCTCATATAAAATCTCAAGTCCAAACTAACTTTAAAATAAAATTAGTAGATAGGATATAACTATTTAAATATCCACTTTCTAAAACGAATATCAATTAAACTTTAAATAATCACTTCTATAATAAATTAAAATAAATCTTAACTTTAAAGATTTTCAAAATAACCTATGTAAATAATTTTTTCCAAACATTCTATCCTTAAAACCATCTTCACAACTTCAACCTATATTTATAAACTATATTTAAATCATTCTCGGCTTTCAGGGAAAGTACACATTCCATTCTAAAATGGTTCATTTAAATCAATTTATAAATCTTTCTGGACTTATTTTAAATTTACGTCCCAAATCTGTAAATTCCTTTCCACACTTTTTAAAAATAACCCAATGTTTATTTTTAAAACAAAATATCCTTTCCTTTATAAATTCCCTTAGATTTCCAAATATCCACTATCAACACCAAATCAATTTTCAAATTGATTTCCAAATTTTATTTTAAACACCAAATCAAATTCAAAATTGATTTCTATATTTGTTTCAACACCAATTCAATTTTCAATCAAACACCAAATCAATTTTCATATGGATTTCTCAAAGATTTATTCTTTTAACATCAAATCAATTTCTGAATATATTTTTAAAATAAATTCCTTTATCTCTTCCGAATTATTTAAAATCCGTATTTTTAAAAATAAATTCTTCACCTTTTGAATAATATTACTTGAAATCCATTTATTAAACTTTTTCCTATATTTTGGAATTTTATTCAATAGGATTTCACTACATATTTTCTGCTTAAATTTAAAAATCCAATTTTATTTATTTCTGGTATCTTACGATACCAAAAATATATTCGGCTAAATTTTAGCCTACAATGATTTCAATCACAATATAATCACACACAAATTATAAATAAATAAACACACAATGTTGAAAACAAATCAAAATGTTTTGAGGAATCCAGTTGGATCCCTCCAGCCTGTTTCCTGTATCCACAGACGTTAGCACAACAATTAAATACCCACTCCACTTCGAGGTGGAATATCACAGTATATGGGTTTATAATATATCATCCGCTATCATGCGCCGCATAGGGTCTCATCCGCTATATAATGCGGGGAAATCAACTCCAAATATACATATATAATACCAATTTCACTTCGAGGGGGAATATCGCAGTATATGGGTTTAATATAATATCATCCGCTATTATACGGCGCATAGGGTCAAAACTTATATAACTGCTTATAAATCAATCATCCAAGCACACAGTCAATCAATTTTAAATCTAACTATTCAAAAATTAATCAGAAAAATATTTAATTGAGTGAGAAGATCCCATCTTTAATTTGCAATCCATTCCAACTTATTTCCATTCCAGCTTGTTTCTCCATTTTAGACCTTGTATAAACATTTATACAAATTATTAATATTCGAAATAAATAGAATAATAAATTTCCATTCAATAAATTTACTTAATTTAAACTATTAATTAAATTTTAAACAAATTTTTCTCTTACCAATTGATTTAATTAAATCGATTTTCCTTTTAGAATTTTTTTAGTGACTACAAAAATTTCAATAAGTTAATTGATCATTTTAAATCACCAAATTCATAAATTTAAAATAAACAGGTAAATTTAAATGTCTGTATATATATATAATAGTCTATATGGAATTTAAAAATCTATTTTTATATAAACTCTAGAATTTTAAAATTTTCCATTTTCAAAATCTTACCTCCAAAATACAATTAATTAAATAAAAATCCATCAAACCTGATTATATTAAATTAAAATACATTTTTTTATACATATTTCTAACTGCAAAATAATGTTATTCTTATCTGTAAAAATACAAATAGTAATTAACTTAAAAATTTTAAAACTGCTTAAATAAAATTTCTCCTTACTGTGAAAATTACCCAAAAAACATATTATAGTTTTTTTTAAAAACCAAATACGAATTCAAACTTAAAAATGATAAAGAACTCATACCCAAAGTTCGGCCCTCCTGCTCGAGCATTCCATTCGACATCGCCATTGCCAACGCGACAACACGATCGATTCCCTGGCCCACGTGCGCGCGCGACCGCCTTCGTCGAGACTGACTCATTAATTGCCGTTAACACACCAAAATCGTTGCGCCTGCCTCATCGTGCTTGTGCCCCAAATCACGACGCATGCTGCCTTCGAATCGCCATCGTGAATCGCCACCCTCGCTTGCCCAGACGAACGTCGCGTTCGATGAAATCCTTGCCTTATCTGATGCCTCACCTTGTCGACGACCTTGCCCAAGAGCCACTCCGTCCCCTTTTCTCGAGCTCGAGTTCGAGCAGAGCTCGCGATGTCGTGCCCTCTTTTTTTTTTACTGAATGAAGATGGGAAGGGTTTCGTGGTTTTAAAATAAATGAAGAGGGGAGTTTCATGCTATGAAAGCCAGTGTTGAATGGAGAAAAAAGGCGTAACTGAGAAGGAACCGCCATTGACTGGTCAACAGTGTATATAATATTATTAAATTTTAAATTGTCTTGGAAACATAGCTAAAAATCTCGACCTCCTATCGAGGCATGCCGCTAGGCGTTTGTAATGTTAAATCCCTATTTGGAACGTAATGGAAAAGGCTTCGAGTGCTAATTCGATCATATGGAGAAGATAGCTTTTTAGACTCAGTTATTAAATTAAATTTCGATATAATTTTCAACGAGTTTTCTTATCGTATGGCCAAACGACAACTCCGAATGCTACGAAAATTGAAATCCGATAATAATACAATATTACAGATCTAATGGAACTTGTTTCGTTGAATTCCGAGACTGTGCCTCAGAAGACTATTTTTTAATTATCGATTCAAACAATATAATTTCAAAATTGAATAAATTATTCCCAAATTCAATTCTGAAGCTTCCATTATCTTTAGTATTATCGATATAAATTTTCTAAGACATCAAATTATTTTTTACAAGCTTAAAATTGAAATTTCAAATTCTTACCCATTATTAATAAATCAAATTCAATAATTTAATTGCCAAATTCATAGTTATAATTGAAATTTAAGCTAAACCATTATTCAAATATTTAAAATCAATTAAATATTTCCAATTTCAAATGTTAGAAGTTTTTGGGTCGTCACATCCTTCCCCCCTCAAAAGAATTTTGTCCCTAAATTTCTAGTTAAGAAGAATGATCCCTAATCCAATTATTATTTTCCCAAAATCAAACAGTTTTACCAACTTTTCAAAACAATCTTTTTCATCAAAGATCTATTATCACCTTAACTAACCTTTCAACTTTAACCGTAAGTTTCAAACAATATCGTTTTCTTAGTCAATTCAAATTTAAATTGAAATTCAAATTCCATATTTTCAAAATTTCCTCAATTTTTTTCTAACTCCCTAAATTTTCAAAAAATTTCGCTAGAGTCCCCTTTGCGTGACTAGCTCGGTACGACTACAAAATGGAACCACAGGCCCCCAGATTTCAAAAAGAAAACAAAACGCCAAGTGGCTAGACAAGAAAATCATCAAATTTCATATAGAAATTTAAATACATACCTTTTGTTAGAAATTCAAATTAATTTTCGAAATCCCAATTCCAATTTTTCTTTTTCCTGTAACATATGTGTATATCCTAATATCCATAATGTCCAATTTCAACATTCAAAAATCTTTTTTGCACATTTCATTACAAAAGTTTGAATACTTATTTCTTATACCATCTTTACTTCATTATTGAAGTTATATATCTATTTTAATTCTATATTGCATTTTTACTTTCATTTGAATTCAATTCACAATTTCAATTCTATTTGGATTCAATTTACCTTCTGAATGTTGAATTTATCAATCATCTTTCATTCACAATTGATTCATATCACTATTTTAAATTAGTTTTGTCAGGAATGGGATTTTCGACGCTCGAAAGTCGACATTAGTACGTCCACTGTATCAACTGCCGAACAAACGAAGGCCGGAAACCCATACCGTTAGGGTTAAAGAAGAGGTAGAAGATTGAAGACGAAAGAAAAAGCAACAAAAACAATATCAGAATCTCACAATCGCAGCGGAACAATATATAATAGATAAATGAATACCATTGAAACGAAGAATCATATCTGTTATTACATCACATCACATTACATTATTAGAGTTTATAACAACAAACAGCGGAAAAGAAATACTATATACTAGTTGATACGCTATGCCATCCAGCTTGCCTCCAAATATTTACAGCAATTCCTAAATTCCAGAATGACCTGATAACCTGACTCTACACTGCCCGTGTGGAAAATGATGGGAACCCAGAGTTTAGGAAGAGAACAATAAACTTCAGGTTAGTCATGGTACTGGTGTGAGAACTTAAAATATTTTATCTTGAAAAACGAACAAAGAAATATTTTAAAATAGATCTGCAATGCTTTTGGAAAATGTAACTACCATAAGGCCTCCCGCCACACACACAATGCAAACGCAGAACTTGGAGGAGATTTCTCCTTATGATAGTCAAAGATGCTTGATACGCAAAATTCTTTTCAATATTATTATTATAAGTGCAAAATGTAGGAAAACATTTCGAAAGTATGATATAAATCTTAGCCAACATACGACCAGTATCGTATGCCCCTTATAGCAACCATCTAAACAGTGGGGCACCACCATAAGTAAATGGCAGGTTCTACAACTAAAACCGTACAAGGCTCGTATTGTTTCTTTGGATTTCTAACTAATGGTCAGCCATAGAACTTCCCATTGCCACATGGGTACGCCTCTGGAAAGACGCCCCGAGAACCTAACCGGATCTCTGCCAACACAAGGCCGGGCTACCCCTAGCTGGGTAACTACTAACACGAGTGTGCCATCCCCCAGTCACAACCGACCTAAATCCCGGGATTCACCAACAACCACAAAATAATAAGTTTGCAGCAATAACATAGGTTAAGTATTAGGGCTCCATACCATAATACCACCTCTGTCTAGAAGGAAATGACATACACTAAGGGGGCGCTATCCCCTAATAACCTTGCCGCATCTTTCCTGTTTTGACCATTATCGGGGTGTGAGGTCCGACGAAGTCTCGTCCATAATGCTATGCTTTTCATAAAAGCCACGCTTTGATCAACAAATGCTCAGCAGCACTTAGCATGCCACGTTACCAAATTGGGAATATATCACTAGTAACCATCAACTACATAACCTCTGAGCTCGTACATCTCAGAGAAGTGTGTTAAGCTAAGAGAATAAATTCTCCGCCACCAAAAGAAATGTATTTGATAGAAACCAGCTTTACATCTCAAATTGTAATGTCAGACACATATCCATACAAGTCCGTTCCGGGATCGAATGGAACCGATGGCACCTTCAAAGAAGCCCTTGCAATCTGGATATTTACTAATCACGACTGGACTTCCCATCACAAATGGTGATAAAATATCTATATCGGAGATCAGCCGATGCAGAGACATTCGACGATAATCCTTCCATTTTTGAAAATATCCGGTCTTCAACGCCGGTCTTCAAATGCTATCCATTACGACATATCACTATTCGGAATGGGATTTATGACACAAAGGTCCTCTCTGGCTAAATCAAATAACGAGCGCTTATTTTAAAAATAAGTGTAGCATTCAAATTCAAGCAAATCGCAATAAATACCCATTTAAAGGTAAATATTGATAATCGGTTATTTAACTATCAATAGATATACACAATCATCACCAAATTCCAAATAATTTCCTAAATTATTTATTTTCCAAAAATATCTTTACAAGATATAGAATTTTCCACACTTCAAAAATAAATCGATGTTTATTTTTAAAACAATTTTCCCTTTCCTTTATAAATTCCATGGTGAATCCACATTTCCAAAATATCCATTAATATACGATTCTCAAATCGATTTCAAATATTCGCTTTCAATTTACCTTTAAAAGATAAAATCTCAAAACTTTTCACTTCATATTGGAAAACATTTCCATACTTATTTAACAATAAGTAATTCACAAATCTATTAATTTTCAATACTTAGAAAATATTCAATATACTTAAATCACAATTAAGTATATATTTTATTCTTTAAGGAAAACATTCTCTTAAACGCATTCATTTGACTCAAAACGAACGTTGCGTAAAACATTGTTACGACAACCCAAATCATTAGTATAGGGATTCGAAATTAAGATAAATATGAAAATCCCAATGCTATATAAAACATTTCCTTTCGAAAATCATTTACTATAACAACAGTGTTATAGTCCACCATTTCCTTTATTTCTCGGAAACGTCTATTTCAACAATGAAGGTTGAAATCTATGGTTTCGATCCTTAACACATTTTAAAATAACTTCAAATCGTTTTAATTCCATTTAAAAGATCACATCCTAAAACATTTATTTAATATATTATTCACTGTCCAAAATCGTGAGTATAAATCGTTTGTCAATTTCAACACTTATACATATTTTATTTTAAAGGATTATCCACTGTCCAAAATCTTGGATATATTTCCTTTAATAAACTATAATACTTAACTTATCAAAATAAGTCGATTTCGTATTTATAAAACAATGTTTATAAATTCCATTTATATTTTTATAACAACTTCAACTTATAAAATCACTTTATTTACAAATTCTATCCATATCCCATTTTCACGCCAAAATCCAATTTATAAGTTAATTTCTTATAAATCTATTATTTTACAAAATCTATTCATTTTATAACTTCACGATTTATAAATCTAGAAATTTCATTCACTTATGAAATCCATTTATACTTCGTTTTTAACACATATAAAAACTCGTTTTATAATTCCGATATTTTAATTTATAAATATCAATTTTATAAATCTTTTATATAAAGCTTTTATAATAAATTCAAAATTTCAATGTAAACTATTTTATAAAATCATTAACTCCACATTTCAAAAATCACATTTCCACTATATTTCTCAAAAATCATAAATTTTATAACATTAAAATTATAATGTTTATTTATTTAAAATGAATCAATTCTAAAATTTAATAAAACGTATACTTTCAAAAAAATCACTTCAAAATCCTTTTAAATTCGAAATCGTTACTTTAACATTTTTAAAACTCTAAAAATAGGCCCAATGCTGCAATAGCACTAAATATAACAACCACGGCATCCAAAACATCATATATCATATGATACAGAATAAATCACAATATGTGTAAATAAATCAATACGGGTGAGGAATCTAGTTGGATTCCTCCAACCTGTTTCTCTGCATCCATAGATGTTAGCACAATACCAATCCCGTTCCAATACGGGATAACGCGGTATATGGGATTTATAAAATATTATCCGCTATTATGCGGCGCAATAGGGTCTCATCCGCTATATAATGCGGAAATCAACTCCAAGTACATATATAGTACCAATTCCACTTCAAGATGGAATATCGCGGTATATGTGTTTAATAAATAACATCCGATTAATATACGGCGTATAGGGTCTATTTCAATACAACAGATAGCAATTATCATTCAATTACACAATAAGCAATTTTAAATCTAACTATTTAAAATTTAAATCGAAACAAATTCTATTGTGTGAGAAGTTCTCACGTTGTTTCCAATAACAGTTCAGTGTTTTATTTCGAATAAAATTAAACGCGCGTTTAGTTTTACCCAAAATTTACACTAGCTCCAATCGATTCCAATCCAGCTCCATTGCGTAGTATTCGATAATACGATTCCAACGCAAGTCGTTTCGTCCAAACGGAACTCGTATGAAAGAGTTATGCCATTATAAAGTTAATACGAATTTATATATAATTTATTTCACAATTTATTTTTATTTTTAAACCTTGCCGCATTCTGGGCCGTTGATTTCACTTGATTTCATCTGGTCCGAGCCCTTCTTCTTCTCCCCCAAGTTATTATGTTCGAACGCAGGAATAACCCACGGCCGCCACTATTTTACCAAATTATCGCACGCACTCCGCTCAACTTCGCGCCGATCGAGTACCACCACTCGAAACGCCAACGTGAGCTCCACCATCGCTATCGAGAATGGCAAGCTCGGCCTCCATCTCGCATGGAAAAACGCGTGCGAACGCGCTGCCTTCCAGCTCGATTTCCTGCGACATCCTTGCTCGAAAATTCATCATCACTGTATAGATCTGAAGATCTCACTTGGCTCTTCAATGTTGTAGTTGGATGTTTTTCTTAATTGTTCATGGATTGGAAGAAATTGAGGGAAGAAAGTGACAATATTTCGACCATTCGAAATTATTAATGGCGGCTAGGGTTTACTGATTAGGGTTTGTTGCAAATGAAGATAATAACGTCCTTATATAGAAAATTGCCCAAAACACTATTCGTCGGAGATTTTCCAAACTCCGAACGAAGCGTGCCGGCTGACGTTGCTAGGGTTTATCCTGTGTTCCGGACACAATGGAATAGGTATCGAGAGCCAATTCGATCATATCTGCGAGTTACGGAAAAAAACGATCAAATTTAAATTAAATCGATTAAACAAATTTCTATGCGTTTTGGCTTGCCACGGATAAAACGTAAATCAGATTGACACAAAATTTGAAATCTTACAATAATATAACATTACGGATCCGATGAAACTGGTTTCGTTAAAATCCAAGACCGTTTGAAAAATGGCTATTTTATCTCGTCAATTAAATATTAAAATATTCAATTTCTAAAATTTAATTTTTAATTCGATTTTAAAAGTTCTAAAATATCATTCTAACTCCAATATGATTTAATACAACTTTACCAATCAATTTTAATCACATTAAACCAAATTTCCAATTATTTCTGTAATTTCATATATTAATTTATCGATTTAATTATCAAATTAAATCTAGATATTCGAAATAAAATTTATTCGACTTACAAATTTTACTTGTTAATATTTAAAATCAATTAAATATACGAATTTCAAATCATAGAAATTCTGGGTCGTTACAAACTTTCCCCTTAAAAGAATATCGTCCTCGAAATTACCAAGTAAGAAAAGGTTACAGAACCCATTAACTTTTCAAAACAAATTGTTCGAATTAAATTTCAAATTCATTTGAGCATTTAACTTTCTCAAAATCCATAGTTAAACTTCTTACAATAACTTTGCTAAGTTTTCAAATCATACTTAGTTATCTTTTCAAAAAAAATTCAATTTTCTCAAAAATATTCTAATGCCTTAAATTTTCAAAAAATTTCGCCATAGTCTCCTTTGCGTGGCTCGATCCGAAAAAATGGCAATATATATATATCACAAATATACATCTCATCAAAGTAATGAGGCATCCCATAGGGAACAAAGTTTAAAAGTACGATATATAATCCGAGATATGTACCTTATATATTATTAGCGAGCATATACAGCTAATATAGCGTGAAAGCGAGCTCCAAATGTGAAGCAAGTGCAATCCACACCTACTAAACACTCAACAAACAATTGAGAAGCATATATTTTTGAAAGAAATATCAATATACAACATATACCAACAACTATATATGTCAATATAGCAAATGCAATCAAAAGAAATAAATCCAACCATCAACCAACTAGCATTCAACTAACATCCACAACCAAATCAATGCACTTTCACTACTCATTAATATTCAATGAATTGGTTTTCCAATTTAAATCACTCATTAATATTCAATGAATTGGTTTTCCAATTTAAATCACATTTGATTCTTTAATATTGGATGTCTTTACTAACATTCATTCATATTCAATTTCAATTAGTTTGCATTCACTAATTTATATTCAAGTTTGTTCATTCCAAATCAAATTCAATTCCATTTAAGATTCACTTAACTTCCAATTTGATTTCAATTACTTTAATTTTCAACTTCATTAATTCAGCTTCATATGGATTTTTTATTCAATCCACTGACAATCATATAACAACCAAATCATAACTAACATAACCAAATTTATTAAATTTACATTCAATTTGGTTTAATACTTTTAATTCCAATTGGTTGATATTAAATTGACTTCCATTCAATTATTCAATTTTTTTTGACTTCATTAGCTTCTGCTGAATTAAAACTTTCATTCATTATTCTATATCAATTCATTTACATTCGATTGATTAATATTCAATTCATTAGTTCAATTCAATTTCTAATTCATTTTACCATATAAAGTTGAATTTCATTTACATAACTCAAGTTTGTATTCATCACTTTACTTTATTAGTTTACTTCGATACCAAAATCAACTTCATTCAACATTACTTAAATTATATTCCATTTCAAACATCATTTATTTAACTTAATTTAAATTTTCAAATCCATATTAAATAATCACCTATCTAATTCAATTCAATTTATTTAACTTCCTTTAGTTAAATTTTCACATCATATATTTACTATGCTAACCCAAATCCTTTAAATTTACCAAAGCTTAATTTATTATTTCATATTATAAGTTCAAAACTCGTTTCACTTATTTTCAACAATTACAACTTGGATCTTAATTTCAAATTTGTTTATCACAAAAAAACTTCAATTTCCAATTTACTATGGTAGCAAATTCATCACACAGAAACTCGAAAATGATACTGATGATGCTGCAGTCATCATTCTTATTATTTCCCAGTAATAGTAGTGAATTCGGTGCTTAATATTCTTTCAAAAAATTTCTTTTTATTCATAAATCTTTTTCTTATATAATTTCTCTATTTTCTCTTTACTTATATAAGATCATTTCACAATTGGAAATCATATTAATTATCCATACTTATAATTCTTCGCTTATACAATTTATTCTTTTAATTAACTTATATATATATATTCTTACATTTTCAACAACCAAACAATCAATTTATATTACCTTTAATAATTTCTTAAAAATTATTTCTTTTATATGTAAAATATAATCGAGGTAAAATTATTTCATTTTCCCTAATTAAAATGATACTATGTCAGTTTATCTCGTTTAAGAGTTTAGAAACCCTTATCGATACAGTTAGCTAGACTGCGCCGACCAGAATCTATAAACAATCAACCGATAAGTCAACACAATACAAAACAATTACATATTCACTAACAAATACGCGCTCATATCTATTATTACACTCACACTCATTCTAGAGCACTACTGACTCTATCTCTAATGAGTAACACCCAACAGAGCCAACGTTGTCACTTAACCATATGCTCTGATACCAAATGTCAGGAACGGGATTTTCAACGCTCGAAAGTCGACATTAATACGTCCACTTTATCAACTGCCGAACAAAGGAAGGCCGGAAAACCGTACCGTTAGGGTTAAAGAAGAGGTAGAAGATAGAAGAAGAAAGAAAAAGCAACAGGATCAATATCAGAATCTCACAATCGCAGCGGAACAACATATAATAGATAAATGAATATCTTTAAAACAAAGAATCATATCTGTTATTAAATCACGTCACATTACATTATCAGAGTTTACAACAACAAATAGCGGAAAAGAAATACTACGTACTAGTTAATACGCTATGCCATCCAGCTTGCCTCCAAATCTTTACAACAACTCCTGAATTCCAGAATGACCCGATAACCTGACTCTAGACTGCCCGTGTGGAAAATGATGGGCATCCAGAGTTTAGGAAGAGAACAATAAACTCTAGGTCAGTCATGAGACTGGTGTGAGAACTTAAAACAGTTTATCTTTAAAAACAAACAAAGAAATACTTTAAAATAGATCTGCAATGCTTTTGGAAAATGAAACTACCATAAGGCCTCCCGACACACACACAATGCAAACGCAGAACTTGGAGGAGATTTCCCCTTATGATAGTCAAAGATGCTTGATACACAAATTTCTTTTCAATATTATTATTATAAGTGCAAAATGTAGGAAAACATTTCAAAAGTATGATATAAATCTTAGCCAATATACGACCAGTATCGTATGCCTACTGTAGCTACCATCCAAACAGTGGGGCACCACCATAAGTAAATGGCAGGTTCTACAACTAAAACCGTACAAGGCACGTATTATTTCTTTGGATTTCCAACTAATGATCAGGCCAAGGAACTTCCCATTGCCACATGGGTACGCCTCTGGAAAGACGCCTCCAGAACCTAACCGGATCTCTGCCAACACAAGGCCGGGTTACCCCTAGCTGGGTAACTACTGACACGAGTATGCCATCCCCCGGTCGCAACCGAACTAAATCCCGGGATTCACCAACAACCACAAAATAATAAATTTGCAGCAGCAACATAGGTTAAGTATCAGGGCTCCATACCATAATACCACCTCTATCCAGAAGGAAATGACATACACTAAGGGGGCTCTATCCCCTGATAACTTTGCCGCATCTTTACTGTTTTGACCATTATCGGAGTGTGATGTCCGACGAAGTCTCATCCACAAAGCTACGCTTTTCATAAAAGCCACGCTTTGATCAACAAATGCTCAGCAGCACTCAGCATGCCACGTTACCAAATTGGGAATATATCACTAGTAACCATCAACTACATAACCTCTGAGCTCGTACGTCTTAGAGAACGGTATTAAGCTAAAAGAATAAATTCTCCGCCGCCAACAGAAATATATTTGATAGAAACCTGGTTTACATCTCAAATTGTAACGTCAGACACACATCTGTACAAGTCCGTTACGGGATCGAACGGAACCTAAGGCACTTCCAAAGAAGCCCTTGCAATCCGGATATTCACTAATCACGATCGGATTTTCCATCACAAAGGGTGATAAAATCTCTATATCGGAGATCAGTCGATGCAGAGACATTCGACGGTAATCCTTCCGTTTTTGAAAATATCCGGTCTTCAATGCCGGTCTTCAAATGCTATCCATTACGACATATCACTATTCGAAATGGGATTTATGACCCAAAGGTCCTCTCCCGGCTAAGCTGAATAACGAGCGCTTATTTTAAAAATAAGTGTAGCATTCAAGTTCAAGCAAATCACAATAAATACCCATTTAAAGGTAAATATTGATAGTTGGTTATTTAACTATCAATAGATATGCACAATCATCACCAAATTCCAAATAATTTCCCAAATTATTTATTTTCCAAAATATCTTTACAAGATATAGAATTTTCCACACTTCAAAAATAAATCAATGTTTATTTTTAAAACAATTTTGCCTTTCCTTTATAAATTCCATGGCGAATTCACATTTCCAAAATATCTATTAATATACGATTCTCAAATCGATTTCAAATATTCACTTTCAATTTATCTTTAAAAGATAAAATCTCAAAATATTTCACTTCATATTGGAAAACATTTCCATACTTATTTAACAATAAGTAATTCACAAATCTTTTAATTTTCAATACTTAAGAAATATTCAATATACTTAAATCACAATTAAGTATATATTTTATTATTTAAGGGAAACATTCTCTTAAACGCATTCATTTGAGTCAAAACTAACGTTGCGTAAAACATCGTTACGACAACCCAAAATCACTAGTATAGGGATTCAAAATTAAGATAGATATATAAATCCTAATACTATATAAAACATTTCCTTTCGAAAATCATTTACTATAACAATAGTTTTATAGTCCACCATTTCCTTTATTTCTCGAAAACGTCTATTTCAACAATGAATGTTGAAATCTATGGTTTCGATCCTTAACACATTTTAAAACAACTTCAAATCGTTTTAATTCCATTTAAAAGATCACTTCCTAAAACACTTCTTTAATATATTATTCACTGTCCAAAATCGTGAATATAAATCGTTTGTCAATTTCAACATTTCTACATATTTTATTTTAAAGGATTATCCACTATCCAAAATCGTGGATATATTTCCTTTAATAAACTATAATACTTAACTTATCAAAATAAGTCGATTTCGGATTTATAAAACAATGTTTATAAATTCCATTTATATTTTTATAACAACTTCAACTTATAAAATCACTTTATTTACAAATTCTATCCATATCCCATTTTCACGACAAAATCCAATTTATAAGTTAATTTCTTATAACTCTATTATTTTACAAAATCTATTCATTTTACAACTTCACGATTTATAAATCTAGAAATTTCATTCACTTATGAAATCCATTTATACTTCGTTTTTAACACTTATAAAAACTCGTTTTATAATTCCAATATTTTAATTTATAAATATCAATTTTATAAATCTTTTATATAAAGCTTTTATAATAAATTCAAACATCTCAATGTAAACTATTTTATAAAATCATTAACTCCACATTTCAAAAATCACAATTCAACTATATTTCTCAAAAATCATAAATTTTATAACATTAAAATTATAACGTTTATTTATTTAAAATGAATCAATTCCAAAATTTAATAAAATGTATACTTTCAAAAAAATCACTTTAAAATCTTTTAAATTCGAAATCGTTACTTTAACATTTTTAAAACTCTAAAAATAGGCCCAATGCTGCAACAGCACTAAATATAACAACCACGACATCCAAAACATCATATATCATATGATAATAGAATATATCACAATATGTGTAAATAAATCAATACGGGTGAGGAATCCAGTTGGATCCCTCAAACCTGTTTCCTTGCATCCACAGATGTTAGCACAATACCAATCCCGTTCCAATACGAGATATCGCGGTATATGGGATTTATAAAATATTATCCGCTATTATGCGGCGTAATAGGGTCTCATCCGCTATATAATGCGGGAAATCAACTCCAAATACATATATAATACCAATTCCACTTCAAGATGGAATATCGCGGTATATGTGTTTAATAAATAACATCCGTTTAATATACGGCGTATAGGGTCTATTTCAATACAATATATAGCAATTATCGTTCAATTACACAATTAAGAAATTTTAAATCTAACTATTTAAAATTTAAATCGAAACTAATTCGATTGTGTGAGAAGTTCTCATCTTGTTTCCAATAACAGTTGCAGTGTTTTATTTCGAATAAAACTAAACGCGCATTTAATTTTACACAAAATTTTACACTAGCTCCAATCGATTCCAATCCAGCTCCGTTGCGTAGTACTCGACAATATGATTCCAACACAAGTCATTTCGTCCAAAACGGGCCTCGTATGAAAGAGTTATGCCATTATAAAGTTAATACGAATTTATATATAATTTATTTCACAATTTGTTTTTATTTTTAAACCTTGCTGCATTCTGGGCCATTGATTTCACTTGATTTCATCAGGGCGGAGCCCTTCTTCTTCTCCCCCCAAGTTATTACGTTCGAACGCAGGAATAACCCACGGCCGCCACTATTTGACCAAATTATCGCACGCACTCCACTCAACTTCGCGCCGATCGAGTACTACCACTCGAAACGCCAACGCGAGCTCCACCATCGCTGATGAGAATGGCAAGCTCGGCCTCCATCTTGCGTGGAAAAACGCGTGCGAACGCGCTGCCTTCCAGCTCGATTTCCCGCTACATCCTTGCTCGAAAATTCATCACCACCGTATAGATCTGAAGATCTCACTTGGCTCTTCAATGTTGTAGTTGGATGTTTTTCTTAATTGTTCATGGATTGGAAGAAATTGAGGGAAGAAAGTGACAATATTTCGACCATTCGAAATTATTAATGGCGGCTAGGGTTTACTGATTAGGGTTTGTTGCAAATGAAGATAATAACGTCCTTATATAGAAAATTGCCCAAAACACTATTCATCCGAGATTTTCCAAACTCCGAACGAAGCGTGCCGGCTGACGTTGCTAGGGTTTATCCTGTGTTCCGGACACAATGGAATAGGTATCGAGAGCCAATTCGGTCATATCTGCGAGTTACGGAAAAAAACGATCAAATTTAAATTAAATCGATTAAACTAATTTCTATGCGTTTTGGCTTGCCACGGATAAAACGTAAATCAGATTGACACAAAATTTGAAATCTTTCAATAATATAACATTACGGATCCGATGAAACTGGTTTCGTTAAAATCCGAGACCGTTTGTGTAACGACCCAGAATTTTTATTAATTAAAAATTGAATATTTAATTAATTTTAAATATTTATAAGTGAATTTATAAGTCAAATAAATTTTTATTTGAATTATTGGATTTAATTGAATAATTAAATCGATAATTTAATACGTTAAATGATGGAAATAATTGAAAAATCGAGTTAAATATGATTAGAAATAATTTGGAAAATTTTATTTAATCATACTGGAGTTATAGAAATATTTTAGAACTTTTAAAATCGAATTAAAAGTTAATTTGTGAAAATTGAATATTTTAATATTTAATAATCGACTGTAAAATAGCCAATTTTTGAACAGTCTCAGAATTTAACGAAACCAGTTCCATTGGATCCGTAATAGTTAGTTATTACCGGATTTCAATTTTCGTGTCAATCGGAGCTATCGTTTGATCGTGGCAGCTCGAAACGCATCGAATCGTTTTTAATTTAAATTTGGCGAGTCAAAATAGCCATTTTTCAAAAAGTCTCGGAATTCGACGAAACCAGTTTCATCGGATCCGTAATGTGATATTATTGTAAGGTTTCAAATTTCAAGTCAATTGGATTTACCGTTTGTCCGTTACAAATTAAAACGCCTAGAAATCGACTTAAATCGGTTTAATTTAAATTGAGCGTTTGTTGCCATAACTCGCACATACTTCCGAATTAGCTTCCGAAACCTGTTCCATTGTGTCCGGAACGCGGGATAAACCCTAGGTACGCTGGTTACGGCGTCTAAATCGGAGTTCGGAATTTCCGGGTGAATAGTGTCGAACGGTTCCTTATAAATAGCACCCCCCCCCACTTGAAAAAAAAAAAAAAGAAATTAAACCCTAATTTTATTTGCAGCCGCCACTATTAGAATGTAAGGCTGAAAATCCATCTCCTTCATCTCTCAATCTCTCCCAATCTACAAGGAATTAGGCGAAGTGTTCAACTGTAAAGTTATAGAGCATGAAGAGAGCTTGAAATCCATACGGATATGATCGGAAATGGTGCGACGGAGGGAGAGATAGGTGGGGCCGACTGTCACGACCTGCGCACGACTTCCCACGTGCAGATGGTGGCCGAGCTTCAGGCCAAGGAAGGTGGAGGTAGCTTGCGTCGTGCTCTTCGACGTGGCGGAGTTGTGATCGAGTTTAGGCGAGTGATCGGAGTGCAAATGGAAACCCTAGAAGATGATAATGGGTTCGGCCTCAACCTGGAGCTTGCGTGAGTGATGGAAGAAAGGGGGAAGTTGCGTTCAAGGGCTATGATCTGATGGGGGTGAGATCAAAGGCTGTGATTAGTTAGGGTTAGATTTATAAAATTATTTGTAAATTAATTATGTTTAGATTCATGCAACTTTAAAAATTCGTATCTTTTTTATACGAGGTCGAAAAAATGCAAATCCAGTTGCGTTGGAATCGTATGGACGAGCACTACGCGATGGAGTTGGTTTGGAGTCGTTTGGAGTTAGTGAGAATTTCGGGTAAAATTAAACGCGCGTTTAATTTTATTCGAAATAAAAGCTAAAACGGAATTTAAAACCAAGGTGAGAATTTCTCACTCAATCGAATAGATTTCGATTTTATTTTAAATAGTTAGATTTAAAATATTTGAATGCATGTTTGAATGATGACTGTAAATTATTGATTGTTAAAATAGACATTATGCGCCGTTAGTAAGCGGATGTTATTTAATATAAACATATACCGCGAATATTTCATAAACAGTGAAATTGGTATTATATATAATATCAATATATATATATTGGCATATGTATATATTGCAGTTGATTGATTTCCCGCATTTTTTGTTTAGCGGATGAGACCCTATTACGCCGTTATTAAGCGGATAATATTTATTAAAAACATGTACCGCGATAATTTCGTACTGGAGCGAAATTGGTATTGTGCTAATGTTTTTGGATGCAGGAAACAGGTTGGAGGGATCCAACTGGATTCCTCAACAGTATTTATTTAATTTCAGACATTTTGATATTTGATGGATTATCATATCGATATATGATATCGTTGTTAGTCGTGATTGACTATTTGGTGTATAGCATCATTGGACCCAGATTTTGGGATTTTAAAATGATTTTAAAAGTGATTTTGAAAATATACTATATTTTTGGAATTGATCCATTATAAATAAATAAACGTTATAATTTTTAAAGTTATAAAAATTATGGTTTTTGTGAAATATAGTTAAAAAGCTGATTTTTAGAAATACGATTAAAAGTCGATTTTTGAGAAATATGAACTAATGATTTTATAAAATAATTTAGATTGGATTTTTGAATATATGATAAAAGTTTAAATATAGGATTTATAAAATTTGATTATTTTATAAATCGAAATGATGAAATTATAAAGGAAATTAAAAGATGTTTTAAAGAATAATATTAATTGATTTATATTAAGAGATTTATAAACGGATATTTATAAATCGAAATATTGACATTTTAAAACGAGTCTTTATAAGTGTTTGAATGAAGTGAAAATGAAATTCATTAATGAATGAAATTTATAGAATTATATAACGGTGAAGTTATAAATGGAATTTTATAAACAATAGGTTTATAAAATTTGTAAAGTTCAAAGGAACGATTTTTGCAAATAAATAAATTATAAGTGTTTGACTTATAATTTGGACTTTTGGTTTATAATTAAGATTATAAATCGAATAGGTAAATAAAGAAGATTTATAAAGGAAGTTGTTATGAAATAAATGGAATGGAATTTATAAACGTTGTTTTATAAATTCGCAAACGACTTATTTTGATAAGTTAATTGTTATAACTTATAAATGGAGTTATATTCACGTTTTAGACAGTGAATAATCCTTTAAAATAAAATGAATAGAAAGGATGAAATTTGTTAATGAAGTATATTCACGTTTTTGAATAGTGAATAATACGTTAAAGAAAATGTATTGAATGTGAATGTTTTAAATAGAATTAAAACGATTTAACGATGTTTTAATTGTGTTGAGATTCGAAATCATAGATTTCAACATTTATTGTTGAAATAGACGTTTTCGAGAAATAAAAGGAAATGGTGGACTATAACACTGTTGTTATAGTAAATGATTTCCGAAAGGAAATGTTTTGTATAGTATTGAGATTTATATATCTATTTTAATTTCGAATCCCTATACTAGTGATTTTGGGACGTGTAACGATGTTTTACGCAACATTCGTTTTGGCCCAAATAAAAATGTTTAAGAGAATGATTTCCCTTAAAGAATGAATAATATACTTAATTCGATTTAAGTATATTGAATATTTTCAAAGGTTGAAAATAAAAAGATTTGTCGATTACTTATTTTTGATAAGTATGGAAATGTTTTCCAATATGAAGTGAATAATTAGAATTTATCCTTTTGAAGATAAATTGAAATGAATTATTGAAATCGAATATGCATGGATATTTTGAAATATAAATTCATTATGGAATTTATATGTGAAAAGTGGAATTTGTTTGAAAATAAATATTGATTTATTTTTGAAGTGTTGAAATTATATATCTTATAAAGATATTTTGGAAAATAAATAATTTGGAAAATTATTTGGAATCTGGTGATGTATGCATATCAATTGATAGTTCAATAGCCGACTATCAATATTTCCCTTTGATTGGGTATTTGATATGATTGTTTGAATTTGAATGCACACTTATTTTTGAATAAGCGCTCACTATTCGGGTTAACCGGGAAAGGACCATGGGGTCGTATAACCCATTCCGAATATGTGATACGACGTGAATTGCATTTGAAGATCGGTGTTGAAGACCGGTATTTGCGAGAGCGATAGGATGACCTATCGATTGTCTCTGCACTGGGTCGCTCCTGGTATAGAGATTCCATAAGTGATGGGAAATCCGATCAGGATTGTGAATATCCGGATTGCAAGGACTTCTTTGTAAGTGCCTTCGGTTTTGTTCGAGCCCGGAACAAACTTGTATGGATTGTATGTCTGACATTACAATTTGAGATATAAAGCCGATTTCTTTCAAATATATTTCTGTTGGTGGCGGAGAATTTATTCTTTGCTTAACACCCTTCTTTGAGACGTATGTGCTCAAAGGTTATATAGTTGAAGTTATCAGCGATATATTCCCAGTTTGGTAATGTGACATGCTGAGTGATGCTGAAATGATCATCGTGTTGATTATTTGTGATAGGATCATTTATTTGATCGTCTATCTTAGTGATCATTGTGTTGATCATTTGTTGACCCAAAGCATAGCTTTTGTATAAAGTATGTTTTTGTGGACGTGAATTCGTCGAGCCTCACATCCCGGTAATGGTCAAAACAGGAATGATGCGGCAAGGTTATGAGGGGTAGCTCCCTTTAGGGTATGTGCATTTCCTTCTGGAAAGGGTGGTATCATGGTATGGAGCCCAGATACTTACTCATGTTGAAACACTATATTTTATTACTGTGTGGTGTTGTTGGTGACGAGCGCTCGGTTAAAGGTCCGATGGGACCGGGGGATGCCATATTCGTGTAGTAGTTACCTAGTGATAAAGGTAACCCGGCCTTGTGTTGGCAGAGAGCTGGTTAAGTTCTCGGGACGTCCAGCCAGAGGCGATCCCATGTGGCAGTAGGAAGTTCCTTAGCCTGACCATTTGTTGGAAATCCAATTCCCAATACGAAACTTGTACGGTATTAGTTGTAGAACCTGCCATTCACTTATGGTGGTCACCACTGTTTGGATGGTAGCTATAGTAGGCATAGTTCGAAATGTCTATGTTGGCTAAGATTTATATTCTACTTTCGAAATGAATTTTTCTCTACACTATGCACTAGTAATAATATCAAATGTTATTTTAAATGCGTATCAAGCATCTTTGACTATCATAAGGAGAAATCTCCTCCGATTCTGCGTTTGCATTGTGTGTGTGTGCGGGAGGCCTTATGGGAGTCTCATTTTTAAAAGCATTGCGAATTGAATAAAAAAAAATATATTCCTATTTTGATTTTAAAGTTAAATAAACTGTTTTGAGTTCTCACACCAGTCACATGACTGACTTGGAGTTTATTGTTTTCCTTCCTAAACTCTGGGTGTCCACCAATTTCCACACGGGCAGTCAAGAGTTAGGTTTATCAGGATATTCTGGATATTCTGGAGTTGCTGGAGGCAAGCTGGATGGCATGGCGTATTACTAGTATATAGTATTTCTTTTTCCGCTGCACTGTTTGTTGTTGTTGTATGATGTTGTACACTCTGATGATATGATGTAATGTAATGTATAAAATGTAATAACAAATATAGTTCTTTGTTTAAAGATTATTCATTTATTATTATATGTTGTTCCGCTGCGAATTGTGAGATTCTGATGTTGTTCTGTTGTTTTCTGTCCCGTCCTATTTTCTTCTGTTTTTTTCTTTTTCCTCTATTCTCTTTTTCTTCTATTTTAAAAATTCTCTGTTTTCAAATTTCTTTTCTCCCTCTATTTTCTATCTTCTTATCTCTTCTTCTCTTTCTACCTTTTTCTTAAATTCTTTTTAAAACCCATAACATTCCGGTTTTTGACCTTCGATTTCTCGGCAGTCGATAAAGTGAGTATCGATGTTGAATTTTCGAAGAATGAAAATCCGTGACGTTACATTTGGTATCAGAGCTGATGGTTAAGCGACAACCATGGTTCTGTTGGGTATTAATTCATTAGAGATAGAGTCAGCAGTACTCTAGAATGAGTTTGAGTGTAATAATAGCTATGAGAGCGTATTTGTTAGTGAATATAAAATTGTTTTATATTGTGATGATTGGTTTATTGAGTGGCATATGAACTTTCGTCAGCACAGCCTCGAAACTGAGCGAAGGGGTTTCTAAACACTTGAATAGAACAATTCGGCACAGTATTGTTTTAATTGGGTAAATGAAATAATTTTGCCTTGATTATATTTTATATATAAAGGAATAATTTTAAAAAAAATTTATTAAAGTGTATATAAGTTGATTGTTAGGTTGTTTGAATAATCCAAATAAAAGAATAATTGTATAAGCAAAAGAATTATAAGAATTAAAGTTATAATTAATGTGAATTACAATTGTAAAATAAACTTATATATAAGAAGTGAAACTATATAAAATATGAGTTGTGAATAAAAGTGAATTTAAAGTTAAATGGAATATAACTTAAGAGATATTGAATTAAGTTGATATTGGTATCGAAGTAAATAATCAAGTGGATTAAAAGAATATGAACTTAAGTTATGTAATAGAATTCAACTTTGTAATTGAATTGAATGAATGGCTTGGCTGTTAATCAATTGAATGTGAATAATTGATATGAAAAGATGAATATAAGTGTTAATTCATTAAAATCTAATGTTATTGGGAGTTGAATAAATTGGAATGGAAATCAATTTAATGTTAAACCAAATTGGATGAATATAAGCAAAGGAAATTTGGTTGTAATAAATATACATTGGTTGTTATATGATTGTTGATTGATTGTATATAATTCATTAAGTGTTAATGAAATTGAAAGCTATGAAATTGAATTCAAACTTGAAGAAAATAAGTTGAATAGAATTGAATGTGAATTAGATTCAATTAGTAAATGTAAACTAATTGAATTGAAAATGAATGTTGATAAAATCCAATGTAAATAAATCAAATGTGATTTAAAGTGAAAACCAATTCATTAAATATTAATGAGAATATAAATGAATATTGTTGGTTATGGAATGTAGTTGGTTGATGGTTGAATATATATTGCATTTGCTATATTATGTAGTTGTTATGTTGCTATATGTTGTATATTGAGATTATTTGCATATGTGCATGTTCTCATGTTGTTTGTTGAGTGATTAGTAGGTGCGGATCGCGTTTTCTTCGCATTTGGAGTTCGCTTTAGCGCTATATTAGCCGTATATGCTTGCTAATAAAATATAAGGTACATATCTCGGATTAAATATCGCACTTTTACACTTTTTTCCCTTCGGGATGCCTCATTACTTGATGAGATGTATATTTGTGATATATATACTGTCATTTTTTTTTCGGATCGAGCCGCGCAAAGGAGACTATGGCGAATTTTTCCGAAAATTTAAGGCGTTAGAAAAATTTGAGAAAAAAATGGGAAAATTTTGAAAACTTTAACTTTGATTTTGAAGTTGAAAGTTAAACTATAGCAGTTGTTTTTGAAAAGATAACTAAGTATGATTTGGAAAACTTAGTAAAGAATTGTAAGAAGTTTAATTATGAATTTTGGAAAGTTAATAGATTTTGTAACCTTTCTTACTTGTAATTTCGAGGACGAAATTCTTTTAAGGGGGAAAGATTGTAACGACCCAGAATTTTTATTAATTAAAAATTGAATATTTAATTAATTTTAAATATTTATAAGTGAATTTATAAGTCAAATAAATTTTTATTTGAATTATTGGATTTAATTGAATAATTAAATCGATAATTTAATACGTTAAATGATGGAAATAATTGAAAAATCGAGTTAAATATGATTAGAAATAATTTGGAAAATTTTATTTAATCATACTGGAGTTATAGAAATATTTTAGAACTTTTAAAATCGAATTAAAAGTTAATTTGTGAAAATTGAATATTTTAATATTTAATAATCGACTGTAAAATAGCCAATTTTTGAACAGTCTCAGAATTTAACGAAACCAGTTCCATTGGATCCGTAATAGTTAGTTATTACCGGATTTCAATTTTCGTGTCAATCGGAGCTATCGTTTGATCGTGGCAGCTCGAAACGCATCGAATCGTTTTTAATTTAAATTTGGCGAGTCAAAATAGCCATTTTTCAAAAAGTCTCGGAATTCGACGAAACCAGTTTCATCGGATCCGTAATGTGATATTATTGTAAGGTTTCAAATTTCAAGTCAATTGGATTTACCGTTTGTCCGTTACAAATTAAAACGCCTAGAAATCGACTTAAATCGGTTTAATTTAAATTGAGCGTTTGTTGCCATAACTCGCACATACTTCCGAATTAGCTTCCGAAACCTGTTCCATTGTGTCCGGAACGCGGGATAAACCCTAGGTACGCTGGTTACGGCGTCTAAATCGGAGTTCGGAATTTCCGGGTGAATAGTGTCGAACGGTTCCTTATAAATAGCACCCCCCCACTTGAAAAAAAAGAAAAGAAATTAAACCCTAATTTTATTTGCAGCCGCCACTATTAGAATGTAAGGCTGAAAATCCATCTCCTTCATCTCTCAATCTCTCCCAATCTACAAGGAATTAGGCGAAGTGTTCAACTGCAAAGTTATAGAGCATGAAGAGAGCTTGAAATCCATACGGATATGATCGGAAATGGTGCGACGGAGGGAGAGATAGGTGGGGCCGACTGTCACGACCTGCGCACGACTTCCCACGTGCAGATGGTGGCCGAGCTTCAGGCCAAGGAAGGTGGAGGTAGCTTGCGTCGTGCTCTTCGACGTGGCGGAGTTGTGATCGAGTTTAGGCGAGTGATCGGAGTGCAAATGGAAACCCTAGAAGATGATAATGGGTTCGGCCTCAACCTGGAGCTTGCGTGAGTGATGGAAGAAAGGGGGAAGTTGCGTTCAAGGGCTATGATCTGATGGGGGTGAGATCAAAGGCTGTGATTAGTTAGGGTTAGATTTATAAAATTAATTTGTAAATTAATTATGTTTAGATTCATGCAACTTTAAAAATTCGTATCTTTTTCATACGAGGTCGAAAAAATGCGAATCCAGTTGCGTTGGAATCGTATGGACTTGCACTACGCGATGGAGTTGGTTTGGAGTCGTTTGGAGTTAGTGAGAATTTCGGGTAAAATTAAACGCGCGTTTAATTTTATTCGAAATAAAAGCTAAAACGGAATTTAAAACCAAGGTGAGAATTTCTCACTCAATCGAATAGATTTCGATTTTATTTTAAATAGTTAGATTTAAAATATTTGAATGCATGTTTGAATGATGACTGTAAATTATTGATTGTTAAAATAGACATTATGCGCCGTTAGTAAGCGGATGTTATTTAATATAAACATATACCGTGAATATTTCATAAACAGTGAAATTGGTATTATATATAATATCAATATATATATATTGGCATATGTATATATTGCAGTTGATTGATTTCCCGCATTTTTTGTTTAGCGGATGAGACCCTATTACGCCGTTATTAAGCGGATAATATTTATTAAAAACATGTACCGCGATAATTTCGTACTGGAGCGAAATTGGTATTGTGCTAATGTTTTTGGATGCAGGAAACAGGTTGGAGGGATCCAACTGGATTCCTCAACAGTATTTATTTAATTTCAGATATTTTGATATTTGATGGATTATCATATCGATATATGATATCGTTGTTAGTCGTGATTGACTATTTGGTGTGTTGCATCATTGGACCCAGATTTTGGGATTTTAAAATGATTTTAAAAGTGATTTTGAAAATATACTATATTTTTGGAATTGATCCATTATAAATAAATAAACGTT
Source organism: Allium cepa (assembly GCA_030765085.1). Taxonomy (NCBI): domain Eukaryota; kingdom Viridiplantae; phylum Streptophyta; class Magnoliopsida; order Asparagales; family Amaryllidaceae; genus Allium; species Allium cepa. The sequence continues at coordinate 155,342,992 of CM060946.1, read as the reverse complement.
ATAATTTTTAAAGTTATAAAAATTATGGTTTTTGTGAAATATAGTTAAAAAGCTGATTTTTAGAAATACGATTAAAAGTCGATTTTTGAGAAATATGAACTAATGATTTTATAAAATAATTTAGATTGGATTTTTGAATATATGATAAAAGTTTAAATATAGGATTTATAAAATTTGATTATTTTATAAATCGAAATGATGAAATTATAAAGGAAATTAAAAGATGTTTTAAAGAATAATATTAATTGATTTATATTAAGAGATTTATAAACGGATATTTATAAATCGAAATATTGACATTTTAAAACGAGTCTTTATAAGTGTTTGAATGAAGTGAAAATGAAATTCATTAATGAATGAAATTTATAGAATTATATAACGGTGAAGTTATAAATGGAATTTTATAAACAATAGGTTTATAAAATTTGTAAAGTTCAAAGGAACGATTTTTGCAAATAAATAAATTATAAGTGTTTGACTTATAATTTGGACTTTTGGTTTATAATTAAGATTATAAATCGAATAGGTAAATAAAGAAGATTTATAAAGGAAGTTGTTATGAAATAAATGGAAATGGAATTTATAAACGTTGTTTTATAAATTCACAAACGACTTATTTTGATAAGTTAATTGTTATAACTTATAAATGGAGTTATATTCACGTTTTAGACAGTGAATAATCCTTTAAAATAAAATGAATAGAAAGGATGAAATTTGTTAATGAAGTATATTCACGTTTTTGAATAGTGAATAATACGTTAAAGAAAATGTATTGAATGTGAATGTTTTAAATAGAATTAAAACGATTTAACGATGTTTTAATTGTGTTGAGATTCGAAATCATAGATTTCAACATTTATTGTTGAAATAGACGTTTTCGAGAAATAAAAGGAAATGGTGGACTATAACACTGTTGTTATAGTAAATGATTTCCGAAAGGAAATGTTTTGTATAGTATTGAGATTTATATATCTATTTTAATTTCGAATCCCTATACTAGTGATTTTGGGACGTGTAACGATGTTTTACGCAACATTCGTTTTGGCCCAAATAAAAATGTTTAAGAGAATGATTTCCCTTAAAGAATGAATAATATACTTAATTCGATTTAAGTATATTGAATATTTTCAAAGGTTGAAAATAAAAAGATTTGTCGATTACTTATTTTTGATAAGTATGGAAATGTTTTCCAATACGAAGTGAATAATTAGAATTTATCCTTTTGAAGATAAATTGAAATGAATTATTGAAATCGAATATGCATGGATATTTTGAAATATAAATTCATTATGGAATTTATATGTGAAAAGTGGAATTTGTTTGAAAATAAATATTGATTTATTTTTGAAGTGTTGAAATTATATATCTTATAAAGATATTTTGGAAAATAAATAATTTGGAAAATTATTTGGAATCTGGTGATGTATGCATATCAATTGATAGTTCAATAGCCGACTATCAATATTTCCCTTTGATTGGGTATTTGATATGATTGTTTGAATTTGAATGCACACTTATTTTTGAATAAGCGCTCACTATTCGGGTTAACCGGGAAAGGACCATGGGGTCGTATAACCCATTCCGAATATGTGATACGACGTGAATTGCATTTGAAGATCGGTGTTGAAGACCGGTATTTGCGAGAGCGATAGGATGACCTATCGATTGTCTCTGCACTGGGTCGCTCCTGGTATAGAGATTCCATAAGTGATGGGAAATCCGATCAGGATTGTGAATATCCGGATTGCAAGGACTTCTTTGTAAGTGCCTTCGGTTTTGTTCGAGCCCGGAACAAACTTGTATGGATTGTATGTCTGACATTACAATTTGAGATATAAAGCCGATTTCTTTCAAATATATTTCTGTTGGTGGCGGAGAATTTATTCTTTGCTTAACACCCTTCTTTGAGACGTATGTGCTCAAAGGTTATATAGTTGAAGTTATCAGCGATATATTCCCAGTTTGGTAATGTGACATGCTGAGTGATGCTGAAATGATCATCGTGTTGATTATTTGTGATAGGATCATTTATTTGATCGTCTATCTTAGTGATCATTGTGTTGATCATTTGTTGACCCAAAGCATAGCTTTTGTATAAAGTATGTTTTTGTGGACGTGAATTCGTCGAGCCTCACATCCCGGTAATGGTCAAAACAGGAATGATGCGGCAAGGTTATGAGGGGTAGCTCCCTTTAGGGTATGTGCATTTCCTTCTGGAAAGGGTGGTATCATGGTATGGAGCCCAGATACTTACTCATGTTGAAACACTATATTTTATTACTGTGTGGTGTTGTTGGTGACGAGCGCTCGGTTAAAGGTCCGATGGGACCGGGGGATGCCATATTCGTGTAGTAGTTACCTAGTGATAAAGGTAACCCGGCCTTGTGTTGGCAGAGAGCTGGTTAAGTTCTCGGGACGTCCAGCCAGAGGCGATCCCATGTGGCAGTAGGAAGTTCCTTAGCCTGACCATTTGTTGGAAATCCAATTCCCAATACGAAACTTGTACGGTATTAGTTGTAGAACCTGCCATTCACTTATGGTGGTCACCACTGTTTGGATGGTAGCTATAGTAGGCATAGTTCGAAATGTCTATGTTGGCTAAGATTTATATTCTACTTTCGAAATGAATTTTTCTCTACACTATGCACTAGTAATAATATCAAATGTTATTTTAAATGCGTATCAAGCATCTTTGACTATCATAAGGAGAAATCTCCTCCGATTCTGCGTTTGCATTGTGTGTGTGTGCGGGAGGCCTTATGGGAGTCTCATTTTTAAAAGCATTGCGAATTGGATAAAAAAAAATATATTCCTATTTTGATTTCAAAGTTAAATAAACTGTTTTGAGTTCTCACACCAGTCACATGACTGACTTGGAGTTTATTGTTTTCCTTCCTAAACTCTGGGTGCCCACCAATTTCCACACGGGCAGTCAAGAGTTAGGTTTATCAGGATATTCTGGATATTCTGGAGTTGCTGGAGGCAAGCTGGATGGCATGGCGTATTACTAGTATATAGTATTTCTTTTTCCGCTGCACTGTTTGTTGTTGTTGTATGATGTTGTACACTCTGATGATATGATGTAATGTAATGTATAAAATGTAATAACAGATATAGTTCTTTGTTTAAAGATTATTCATTTATTATTATATGTTGTTCCGCTGCGAATTGTGAGATTCTGATGTTGTTCTGTTGTTTTCTGTCCCGTCCTATTTTCTTCTGTTTTTTTCTTTTTCCTCTATTCTCTTTTTCTTCTATTTTAAAAATTCTCTGTTTTCAAATTTCTTTTCTCCCTCTATTTTCTATCTTCTTATCTCTTCTTCTCTTTCTACCTTTTTCTTAAATTCTTTTTAAAACCCATAACATTCCGGTTTTTGACCTTCGATTTCTCGGCAGTCGATAAAGTGAGTATCGATGTTGAATTTTCGAAGAATGAAAATCCGTGACGTTACAGTTTGAAAAATGGCTATTTTATCTCGTCAATTAAATATTAAAATATTCAATTTCTAAAATTTAATTTTTAATTCGATTTTAAAAGTTCTATAATATCATTCTAACTCCAATATGATTTAATACAACTTTACCAATCAATTTTAATCACATTAAACCAAATTTCCAATTATTTCTGTAATTTCATATATTAATTTATCGATTTAATTATCAAATTAAATCTAGATATTCGAAATAAAATTTATTCGACTTACAAATTTTACTTGTTAATATTTAAAATCAATTAAATATACGAATTTCAAATCATAGAAATTCTGGGTCGTTACAAACTTTCCCCTTAAAAGAATATCGTCCTCGAAAATACCAAGTAAGAAAAGGTTACAGAACCCATTAACTTTTCAAAACAAATTGTTCAAATTAAATTTCAAATTCATTTGAGCATTTAACTTTCTCAAAATCCATAGTTAAACTTCTTACAATAACTTTGCTAAGTTTTCAAATCATACTTAGTTATCTTTTCAAAAAAAATTCAATTTTCTCAAAAATATTCTAATGCCTTAAATTTTAAAAAAATTTCGCCATAGTCTCCTTTGCGTGGCTCGATCCGAAAAAATGGCAATATATATATATATCACAAATATACATCTCATCAAAGTAATGAGGCATCCCATAGGGAACAAAGTTTAAAAGTACGATATATAATCCGAGATATGTACCTTATATATTATTAGCGAGCATATACGGCTCATATAGCGTGAAAACGAGCTCCAAATGTGAAGCAAGTGCAATCCACACCTACTAAACACTCAACGAACAATTGAGAAGCATATATTTTTGAAAGAAATATCAATATACAACATATACCAACAACTATATATGTCAATATAGCAAATGCAATCAAAAGAAATAAATCCAACCATCAACCAACTAGCATTCAACTAACATCCACAACCAAATCAATGCACTTTCACTACTCATTAATATTCAATGAATTGGTTTTCCAATTTAAATCACTCATTAATATTCAATGAATTGGTTTTCCAATTTAAATCACATTTGATTCTTTAATATTGGATATCTTTACTAACATTCATTCATATTCAATTTCAATTAGTTTGCATTCACTAATTTATATTCAAGTTTGTTCATTCCAAATCAAATTCAATTCCATTTAAGATTCACTTAACTTCCAATTTGATTTCAATTACTTTAATTTTCAACTTCATTAATTCAGCTTCATATGGATTTTTTATTCAATCCACTGACAATCATATAACAACCAAATCATAACTAACATAACCAAATTTATTAAATTTACATTCAATTTGGTTTAATACTTTTAATTCCAATTGGTTGATATTAAATTGACTTCCATTCAATTATTCAATTTTTTTTGACTTCATTAGCTTCTGATGAATTAAAACTTTCATTCATTATTCTATATCAATTCATTTACATTCGATTGATTAATATTCAATTCATTAGTTCAATTCAATTTCTAATTCATTTTACCACATAAAGTTGAATTTCATTTACATAACTCAAGTTTCTATTCATCACTTTACTTTATTAGTTTACTTCGATACCAAAATCAACTTCATTCAACATTACTTAAATTATATTCCATTTCAAACATCAATTATTTAACTTAACTTAAATTTTCAAATCCATATTAAATAATCACCTATCTAATTCAATTCAATTTATTTAACTTCCTTTAGTTAAATTTTCACATCATATATTTACTATGCTAACCCAAATCCTTTAAATTTACGAAAGCTTAATTTATTATTTCATATTATAAGTTCAAAACTCGTTTCACTTATTTTCAACAATTACAACTTGGATCTTAATTTCAAATTTGTTTATCACAAAAAAACTTCAATTTCCAATTTACTATGGTAGCAAATTCATCACACAGAAACTCGAAAATGATACTGATGATGCTGCAGTCATCATTCTTACTATTTCCCAGTAATAGTAGTGAATTCGGTGCTTAATATTCTTTCAAAAAATTTCTTTTTATTCATAAATCTTTTTCTTATATAATTTCGCTATTTTCTCTTTACTTATATAAGATCATTTCACAATTGGAAATCATATTAATTATCCATACTTATAATTCTTCGCTTATACAATTTATTCTTTTAATTAACTTATATATATATATATATATATATATATATATATATATTCTTACATTTTCAACAACCAAACAATCAATTTATATTACCTTTAATAATTTCTTAAAAATTATTTCCCTTATATGTAAAATATAATCGAGGTAAAATTATTTCATTTTCCTTAATTAAAATGATACTATGTCAGTTTATCTCGTTTAAGAGTTTAGAAACCCCTATCGATACAGTTAGCTAGACTGCGCCGACCGGAATCTATAAACAATCAACCGATAAGTCAACACAATACAAAACAATTACATATTCACTAACAAATACGCGCTCATATCTATTATTACACTCACACTCATTCTAGAGCACTACTGACTCTATCTCTAATGAGTAACACCCAACAGAGCCAACGTTGTCACTTAACCATATGCTCTGATACCAAATGTCAGGAACGGGATTTTCGACGCTCGAAAGTCGACATTAATACGTCCACTTTATCAACTGCCGAACAAAGGAAGGCCGGAAAACCATACCGTTAGGGTTAAAGAAGAGGTAGAAGATAGAAGAAGAAAGAAAAAGCAACAGGATCAATATCAGAATCTCACAATCGCAGCGGAACAACATATAATAGATAAATGAATATCTTTAAAACAAAGAATCATATCTGTTATTAAATCACGTCACATTACATTATCAGAGTTTACAACAACAAATAGCGGAAAAGAAATACTACGTACTAGTTAATACGCTATGCCATCCATCTTGCCTCCAAATCTTTACAGCAACTCCTGAATTCCAGAATGACCCGATAACCTGACTCTAGACTGCCCGTGTGGAAAATGATGGGCATCCAGAGTTTAGGAAGAGAACAATAAACTCTAGGTCAGTCATGAGACTGGTGTGAGAACTTAAAACAGTTTATCTTTAAAAACAAACAAAGAAATACTTTAAAATAGATCTGCAATGCTTTTGGAAAATGAAACTATCATAAGGCCTCCCGACACACACACAATGCAAACGCAGAACTTGGAGGAGATTTCCCCTTATGATAGTCAAAGATGCTTGATACACAAATTTCTTTTCAATATTATTATTATAAGTGCAAAATGTAGGAAAACATTTCAAAAGTATGATATAAATCTTAGCCAATATACGACCAGTATCGTATGCCTACTGTAGCTACCATCCAAACAGTGGGGCACCACCATAAGTAAATGGCAGGTTCTACAACTAAAACCGTACAAGGCACGTATTATTTCTTTGGATTTCCAACTAATGATCAGGCCAAGGAACTTCCCATTGCCACATGGGTACGCCTCTGGAAAGACGCCTCCAGAACCTAACCGGATCTCTGCCAACACAAGGCCGGGTTACCCCTAGCTGGGTAACTACTGACACGAGTATGCCATCCCCCGGTCGCAACCGAACTAAATCCCGGGATTCACCAACAACCACAAAATAATAAATTTGCAGCAGCAACATAGGTTAAGTATCAGGGCTCCATACCATAATACCACCTCTATCCAGAAGGAAATGACATACACTAAGGGGGCTCTATCCCCTGATAACTTTGCCGCATCTTTACTGTTTTGACCATTATCGGAGTGTGATGTCCGACGAAGTCTCATCCACAAAGCTACGCTTTTCATAAAAGCCACGCTTTGATCAACAAATGCTCAGCAGCACTCAGCATGCCACGTTACCAAATTGGGAATATATCACTAGTAACCATCAACTACATAACCTCTGAGCTCGTACGTCTTAGAGAAGGGTATTAAGCTAAAAGAATAAATTCTCCGCCGCCAACAGAAATATATTTGATAGAAACCTGGTTTACATCTCAAATTGTAACGTCAGACACACATCCGTACAAGTCCGTTACGGGATCGAACGGAACCTAAGGAACTTCCAAAGAAGCCCTTGCAATCCGGATATTCACTAATCACGATCGGATTTTCCATCACAAAGGGTGATAAAATCTCTATATCGGAGATCAGTCGATGCAGAGACATTCGACGGTAATCCTTCCGTTTTTGAAAATATCCGGTCTTCAATGCCGGTCTTCAAATGCTATCCATTACGACATATCACTATTCGAAATGGGATTTATGACCCAAAGGTCCTCTCCCGGCTAAGCTGAATAACGAGCGCTTATTTTAAAAATAAGTGTAGCATTCAAGTTCAAGCAAATCACAATAAATACCCATTTAAAGGTAAATATTGATAGTTGGTTATTTAACTATCAATAGATATGCACAATCATCACCAAATTCCAAATAATTTCCCAAATTATTTATTTTCCAAAATATCTTTACAAGATATAGAATTTTCCACACTTCAAAAATAAATCAATGTTTATTTTTAAAACAATTTTGCCTTTCCTTTATAAATTCCATGGCGAATTCACATTTCCAAAATATCTATTAATATACGATTCTCAAATCGATTTCAAATATTCACTTTCAATTTATCTTTAAAAGATAAAATCTCAAAACATTTCACTTCATATTGGAAAACATTTCCATACTTATTTTACAATAAGTAATTCACAAATCTTTTAATTTTCAATACTTAAGAAATATTCAATATACTTAAATCACAATTAAGTATATATTTTATTATTTAAGGGAAACATTCTCTTAAACGCATTCATTTGAGTCAAAACTAACGTTGCGTAAAACATCGTTACGACAACCCAAAATCACTAGTATAGGGATTCAAAATTAAGATAGATATATAAATCCTAATACTATATAAAACATTTCCTTTCGAAAATCATTTACTATAACAATAGTTTTATAGTCCACCATTTCCTTTATTTCTCGAAAACGTCTATTTCAACAATGAATGTTGAAATCTATGGTTTCGATCCTTAACACATTTTAAAACAACTTCAAATCGTTTTAATTCCATTTAAAAGATCACTTCCTAAAACATTTCTTTAATATATTATTCACTGTCCAAAATCGTGAATATAAATCGTTTGTCAATTTCAACATTTCTACATATTTTATTTTAAAGGATTATCCACTATCCAAAATCGTGGATATATTTCCTTTAATAAACTATAATACTTAACTTATCAAAATAAGTCGATTTCGGATTTATAAAACAATGTTTATAAATTCCATTTATATTTTTATAACAACTTCAACTTATAAAATCACTTTATTTACAAATTCTATCCATATCCCATTTTCACGACAAAATCCAATTTATAAGTTAATTTCTTATAACTCTATTATTTTACAAAATCTATTCATTTTACAACTTCACGATTTATAAATCTAGAAATTTCATTCACTTATGAAATCCATTTATACTTCGTTTTTAACACTTATAAAAACTCGTTTTATAATTCCAATATTTTAATTTATAAATATCAATTTTATAAATCTTTTATATAAAGCTTTTATAATAAATTCAAACATCTCAATGTAAACTATTTTATAAAATCATTAACTCCACATTTCAAAAATCACAATTCAACTATATTTCTCAAAAATCATAAATTTTATAACATTAAAATTATAACGTTTATTTATTTAAAATGAATCAATTCCAAAATTTAATAAAATGTATACTTTCAAAAAAATCACTTTAAAATCTTTTAAATTCGAAATCGTTACTTTAACATTTTTAAAACTCTAAAAATAGGCCCAATGCTGCAACAGCACTAAATATAACAACCACGACATCCAAAACATCATATATCATATGATAATAGAATATATCACAATATGTGTAAATAAATCAATACGGGTGAGGAATCCAGTTGGATCCCTCAAACCTGTTTCCCTGCATCCACAGATGTTAGCACAATACCAATCCCGTTCCAATACGAGATATCGCGGTATATGGGATTTATAAAATATTATCCGCTATTATGTGGCGTAATAGGGTCTCATCCGCTATATAATGCGGGAAATCAACTCCAAATACATATATAATACCAATTCCACTTCAAGATGGAATATCGCGGTATATGTGTTTAATAAATAACATCCGTTTAATATACGGCGTATATGGTCTATTTCAATACAATATATAGCAATTATCGTTCAATTACACAATTAAGAAATTTTAAATCTAACTATTTAAAATTTAAATCGAAACTAATTCGATTGTGTGAGAAGTTCTCATCTTGTTTCCAATAACAGTTGCAGTGTTTTATTTCGAATAAAACTAAACACGCATTTAATTTTACACAAAATTTTACACTAGCTCCAATCGATTCCAATCCAGCTCCGTTGCGTAGTACTCGACAATATGATTCCAACACAAGTCATTTCGTCCAAAACGGGCCTCGTATGAAAGAGTTATGCCATTATAAAGTTAATACGAATTTATATATAATTTATTTCACAATTTGTTTTTATTTTTAAACCTTGCTGCATTCTGGGCCATTGATTTCACTTGATTTCATCAGGGCGGAGCCCTTCTTCTTCTCCCCCCAAGTTATTACGTTCGAACGCAGGAATAACCCACGGCCGCCACTATTTGACCAAATTATCGCACGCACTCCACTCAACTTCGCGCCGATCGAGTACTACCACTCGAAACGCCAACGCGAGCTCCACCATCGCTGATGAGAATGGCAAGCTCGGCCTCCATCTTGCGTGGAAAAACGCGTGCGAACGCGCTGCCTTCCAACTCAATTTCCCGCTACATCCTTGCTCGAAAATTCATTACCACCGTATAGATCTGAAGATCTCACTTGGCTCTTCAATGTTGTAGTTGGATGTTTTTCTTAATTGTTCATGGATTGGAAGAAATTGAGGGAAGAAAGTGACAATATTTCGACCATTCGAAATTATTAATGGCGGCTAGGGTTTACTGATTAGGGTTTGTTGCAAATGAAGATAATAACGTCCTTATATAGAAAATTGCCCAAAACACTATTCATCCGAGATTTTCCGAACTCCAAACGAAGCATGCCGGCTGACATTGCTAGGGTTTATCGCGTGTTCCGGACAAAATGGAATAGGTATCGAGAGCCAATTCGATCATATGTGCGAGTTATGGAAACAAACGATCAAATTTAAATTAAATCGATTAAACTAATTTCTATGTGTTTTGGCTTGCCCCGGACAAACCGTAAATCAGATTGACACGAAATTTGAAATCTTACAATAATATAACATTACGGATTCGATGAAACTGGTTTTGTCAAAATCCGAGACAGTTTCTAAAATTTAATTTTTAATTCGATTTTAAAAGTTCTATAATATCATTCTAACTCCAATATGATTTAATACAACTTTACCAATCAATTTTAATCACATTAAACCAAATTTCCAATTATTTCTGTATTTTCATATATTAATTTATCGATTTAATTATCCAATTAAATCTAGATATTCGAAATAAAATTTATTTGACTTACAAATTTTACTTGTTAATATTTAAAATTAATTAAATATATGAATTTCAAATGATAGAAATTCTGGGTCGTTACAAGTTTATTTACTAATTCATTACCAATTCCAATTCATTTGATCTCAAACCATTTCTTTATTTCACCTTTATTATCTTTAATTCACTTCGAACTAATTTTATAACTTCATTTTATTTCACACAATTCAAATTGGTTTTCGATATTCAGTTTTCAATGCCAGTTTTATAATTTTGTTCATCCCCAAACACAATTCAATTTCAATTCACCATTTGGTTTACAACCACTTATTTTTAAACTGGATTCCAAATTCCATATGAATTTAATTTATCTCAGACCATAATTAGTTTCACTTACTAATTTTATTTCAATACTCCACTTTGCTTATAACAATTCAAATTCAATTCCAATTCAATTCTATTTGCTTACAAATTCGAAATAAATTTCAACATTCAATTTCACTTTCATTTAATTACGATTGCAAATTTATTTATTCATTCACAATTTATTTTCCATCTTAATAATTTTATTCCAATCATTTTAGTCTATTAGGCTTCTAAAATTCACCTTTATTCAAATTAACTCAAATTTTCAATCTCAGTTCTTTTATTCATTTTTCATTTTTTTATTCCACTTGAATTAAATTTTTCTTCCAACCTATTTTGTTTCCATATTTACTTTTATCTAACTTTTCTTTAAGTTAAATCTTATTTTCATAAATTTAAACTTTATAAGTTATCAATCTTGATGATATTCCATAAATATTTTATATAATATTCTAGAGTCTTTCCATCTTTTCAAAATCATTTTTTTGAAATCAATTTAAATTATCTTTTTAATTTCCAAAACCAAACCCAGTTATCCAAAACACTTCAATTTAAAACAATTTGGCAGCAATTCCTCTCTTGGAAATTCGAAAATGAACATCAATAATGCTGCAGTCATCACCGAAGTTATTTTCCAGCGACCTAAAAGAGTTTAGAGCTTTCATCCCTTCAAAACATTTTTCAAACCTTTGAAAATCATCTTCAAAATCAAAAGAGATTTAAACTTTCCAAATCTCCAAAATTTTCAAATTCTTTACAAACATTTCCAAATACTTCTCTGGAATTCCGTTACAGATTATAAATCACATTTGCAATTTATATTTACAAATCTATTTGTATATGGATTTTATTTCTCAACCTTATTTCAATTTTCGTATAACAATGATAATAATTTAATATCATCGCTTCCTAGCAACCAAGCAACCATATACTATAATAATTTACAAAGATTATTTCCTTTATCTACGAAAATAGTTTTTGGGTAAAATTATTTCATTTACCCTATTTTAAAATAATATCGGGTCGAATTGTTCTGTACGAGTGTTTAGAGATCCCTATCGATAGAGACTATATCGACCAGAATCAATATACCACTCAACAGACTAATCATCACAATATAAAACAGTTTATATATTCACTAAAAAATACGCGCTCATATCTATTACTACATTCAAACTCATTCTAGAGTACTGCGGACTCTATCTCTAATGAGTAACACAGAACAGAGCCAAGGTTACCGCTTAACCAAATGCTCTGATACCACTTGTAAAGGTCTAGGCTTTTCAACCATCGACAGCGGCCAATCTCGACTGGTAGGCTTTTCAACCATCCCAGCACGCCGTGGCTTACAATGGTGCCCTGCCCTTGCTTTTACGGCCAGCCTTTCGACTGTCATGCCTTACGGCTAACCAACCCCTTAAAGAGGACATGTAGGGTAAGAGTCTCCTGCTCGCCACCAAACAAAAAGCCCACGTGGTAACTTCCCGCCTTTTCGCATGCTTTAAATCGACACACGTGCCAATTCAACCTACGAAAGGGCGGATTGTTATGAGGTAAATAAGAAAAAAAAGAAAAATGAAAGAGAAAAACAAAATACAGAATCTCGCAGCGTAACGACAAAATATAATAATCAAATATACAGTTCATGAAGTTGTTTACAAAATATTTAATTATACTTATACAATATATACCAGAGTACACATACCAATAATAACAATGCAGCGGAATACAGTGTGTAGTGGAATATTATAAATAATAATAATATACTTAATCTTCGTCTTCGTCCACCAGAAATAGTCTTCAATGCTGAAAAACTCAGGCTGACCCGAGCATAAAGGAAAATAATACACTTGAGTCAGAACTAAAATTCTTATGCAAATTAAATCAAAAGAATATGAAATAACGAATGCATATAACTACATTTTTGAAGGTTCAAATTTCTGGAAATGTTATTGCTTCGACATTCAAAATAAAATGGATTTCACAATAGATCCATTCTAGTAAATCACAAATTTACAGAATAATTCCCAGTTAAATTTCATAGTTTTAGAGGTTTGATTTATAAAAATGTTCCAAAGTTTCAATATTCACTTTTTTTTGGAAACTTCCCAATATTTCAAAATTTAATTTTGAAAACTTTCAATTAAGGTAACGTCAGTTTACTTCCCAAAATCATTTTTATGGTTTAAATAGTAAATCTAAACATACTATTTTTTCTCTGATGTAAATACTTGAAATTCATGGGTTTTACATCCTTATTCAGTGTGCAAATAATCAATATGAAATTTAAATAATTACAATAAACAATAGGGTGATAACAAAGATATATCAAATAAATGAAAAAATATACATTCAATCACAATAACATCCATCACAGCATACAATCAACATTCAAATCAATCAATTCAACAAATCAACCAATTCAATAATATGTCACATTAATTATTAGTCATCACATATTGGTATTTAGCTATTCAAATTAAATATTAATAAATATTCCAAACCAACAATAAAAAATTTATCAACTATATGACCTGGTTTAACTTGCACAAAATTTTAGTATTTCGTGAGTGAGTTTAAACACTCACCTTCTGGATTTCCCTTTTCCAATCGGATTTGGATCTGCTACTACTTCCTCCTTTTGGGTTGTTTCCTTCTATCTTAGTCTTTTTTTAGAATGTTTTGGAAGAGATAGAGAAGTTGTTATAGATCTAGATTTAAAGAAAAATATTTGGAAAAAAGAAGAATGTTTGAAAAAAAGAAGAAAATTTAAAGAAGTTGAAGAATTGAAAAGGAAAAGGAATCTTTCAAAAAGAAGAAGATTTGAAGAAGAAGAAACAAAAAGACAAAGAATGAAGTAAAAAAAAAGAGAAGAAGGAGATTTAAAGGAGAAAAAATGAAAACGGAAGGAGGAAGGTGAAGGGAGAAAAAATGTGATGGAAGTTTTATTTGGAAAATGAACCTATAGAAGACGAGATTAGAAAATGAAATATGACTAAAGGAATGAAGATGGAAACAAATGAAAAGCTAATAAGGTATATATAAACAAACTAGGAATTGAAATAAAGTAAAATATGAATAGCCCTAAAATATAGTATTGAAAGATGTGAACTAAATGAATATGAGGTGATAGAAGAAATAAAATGCAAATGAAGAAATAAAATTATGGATTACTTAATAATAAGGAAATAAAGGTGGAACAAAATGCACATTTAGTTTTAAATGCTTTAGGCATTGATAATGCATAAGGAAATGTATGTAGGAATGAGAAAATTTGCAAACCAAAGGAAAACAAAAAAATTTATAACCAAAAATGAGACGGAAAGAATTAAATATAGCCTAAAAGCTTAGGCTTAGGTATTAAACCGAAGGAGAAATGAACGGACCAATTTTTAATAATGAGGTAACTATTTTAAAACGTACATGCAATAAATAAAAAGAAATGAAGGGACCACGTACCCATTTTGAATTTCAATTTCTTTCGAAACGCAACCAAATTAATTTCATTCACTCAAATAATACTCAATTTGTACACATACAAATTTTTATCTATGCACAATTAATAAAATTATACCTACCTTAAAAGTGAGAACATTCAATTCTTTTATTTCCATAAAGCACCATTTCTGTTTAACACAAAATGTACGTTTCTTTTATTAAATCTATTAATTGCAATCAAAATTTTCTTTCCTTTTAATCGAAATCTTTCCATTACATTAATTTTAATTAATAACAAAGTTAAATTTCAAAATAGATAAACCAAAATGGACGAGAAATAGGATAATTGTTTCCTTAAGTCATTTAAACATGTTTATAAATTTGTTGTTTTACACCACCGTAATACATAACTTACTTAAATTATATTCTTATTCTTGAAATCAAAATGTATGCTAAAACAGCGTTCAAATAAATGTATATTTCCCTTTTTTAGCAAATCATTCTATTCTTTACTCTAATGAAATTAAATCTACATTCACAAATGGAATATTTCAAGGCAAGACTCGCGTGTAAATAAATAAAACTTACTGGAAGACCAAAAGAGGCATGTATTTAATGAAAGAAAGTAGTAATAAAATAAAATAAATGAAAGCAACAAATTTAAATTTGAGAATGTAAGCTGTACATAGAAATCACAAATCAAATATACTAAAAAAACAATTCATTTTAACATATTTTATTAACCCTAATACGCTCTAATTTACACACATATATGTATTTTTATT
Organism: Allium cepa; assembly: GCA_030765085.1. Lineage (NCBI taxonomy): Eukaryota > Viridiplantae > Streptophyta > Magnoliopsida > Asparagales > Amaryllidaceae > Allium > Allium cepa. The sequence continues at coordinate 155,327,469 of CM060946.1, read as the reverse complement.
TATAAACAGTAAATAAAATTAAACACTACAATTAACATAATAAGGACCGCCACCATACACATTAAAAGATGAACTGAGACCCTAAAGTCAAATTTGAAACGGAATAAATCTCAATGTTAATATGCTAACTATTCCAAATCAAAAACATAACCAAACCTTCAATTTGTTTTCTTACCGTTTTATTATTGTATATTTTTTTTAATTAAATTCAAATTAAGGAATATTTAGATAAATCAAATATTCCAACTAGAAACATACAACAAAATTCAATTCTTTGTTTTTGTAACGACCCGGTGTTTTCAACCATTCGCATCCGCACATGTCGGACTTGAATTGTTCAAAATACCGCGTTGTAAAAATAAATTTGGCAGAACTCAGAATATGCAGTAAATAATTAATCACAGAATCACAGACACAGAATCAGAATACTCGCAACGGAATTAAAAATACTTAGTGGTTCATAAAGCCACTATAAATATTCTTACTCAAGTAAAATTTACATAGTTAAATATTCTTACTCAAGTAAAATTTACATAGTTAAATATTCTTACTCAAGTAAAATTTACATAGTCTTAAATCCAAATATAGTTTTAACTTATCAGTAAACAGTCCAAATATCCACTAGTCTTGATTTCAAAATTTTAGATAAAGAACTGGAAAGGAAGTTTGCCAGCAGCTTGAAAGTGATCTACAAAAATCCTAGCTCCGGGATGAAAACTGAACTGCAACTCAGGCTGACCCGAGCGTAACATAAAACATAAACACTCGAGTCAGGACATACATACTTATATAGTGTAAGCTAATTCAAGTGTACTGTAATATAGAGCAAGTAACTTAAAGGATGCTTGGGACCGCCCATCCTCTAAGGATCCGTTAAACTATTTACTATGTAGTATATTGCGCTATTATAATAGTGTCTAATTGTAAAATAAACTTACTTTTAAATAGCGTTAAGGCTTTACATTTTCCACCTTAACACAAATAATGCCAATAGTCTATACAGTACCGTAATACCTCCTGATCGGGAAGCTACCAGAGGGTAATCCATAGGTACGACACAAATAAAAACTCGTAGGAGGCTCGCTATGGTAGGTGACACGGCACAACTAGGCAATGCCAGGGTAGATATACCAATTGCTATCCGGACCGGTGGAAACGCGTAGCCGCAGTTACCGCCCACCTCGAACAACACTCCCAAATCAAAGGTGCGCACCAAAACAATCACAAGAGTAATAGAATGGCAAATGAAGAAGTGCGTTCGATCAGAGGTGCTACCTCATTAATCCGAGAATCGCTCCTGTTTTAGCCACCTTATGCCAACTCACGGGAGTCGGGTCCACGTATTTACCTTAAAGAAACCGTCACCACCATCCTACTTCATTCTGGAATCTCCACCGCGTACACGGTTACTCAAAGTGGTTTTCGGTATCGACAGAGAGTATGTCCATATCCGATCCCGGTCTCTTTGCCAACCAAACGTTATTATACCCCGTGGTTATAGTTTAAAATGGTATTTTTACAAATCAAATATATTTCAAATACCTTCAATATCAAATTCTTGATTAAAACATTTCATTTGATAATATACCATTTCAACTTATTCAATTTAATTTGGAATTTATTGCTTTTAACAAACTTTAAAATCAATTTCTTCCTTTAAAACTATCCAAAGTCCATTTCTTAATTTTTATTAATTACATATTTAAATTCCAAAAATTTAACTTATTCCCAAAATAAATTTCTATAAATTTAAATAAATCAAATTTCAATTTCTGCAGCACCTATGAAATGCTACCTAATGTTTATGGGTTAAACAGTCCAATTTTAAAAGACAGCATTTAAATGCTGTAATAGGTTATTAACTTATCAATTTAGTTTAAATTCCAAATACAACTTATTATCAATTATTTCTTAACTGAAATCTCATCTTAACAAAAATCCAGAATTTTTCCAAATAAGTTATATTTATTTATTTAAAATCTTAACTCATTCAAAAATCATTTTTAAATCTTTATAAAAATCCTTTAAATACATTAAACCACAATATTATAAACTTCCATTTAAAAATAATTTTAAAATATTTCAGAAAAATATTATAGGAACCACGGGTTTGTATAAAATTTTCTAGCCTAGGTCAAGTGATACGGATTTATATCATTTCAATCCGCAATTTTACAAACCCCGGGTTCTATCATTTCAAACCCGCAATCCCAAGTTAAAATTAAACAGTTAACTGAATAAATGCATAATAATCATCGTTTTAGGCCTATCATTTCAGCCTTAACGATTTAAATTTATAGGGAACTTGCAGTGATGATTTAAATCAGTAAATAAACACTTAACAATATAACTGCAGAAATATTACAACAGATAAATAACTGATGAGGTGTCAATTTAAATGGAGTTTAACATCCTACGTTATATTACAGACAGATAACAGTTAAATAATAATTTACACATACACTTGCGATAATTCACAGAAATATAGGCATGTTTGTCTGGTGAGAAAAACTCACCTGAAGGCTGCAGAAATTTTTTGATTCAAAACGAAAATCCACTGGAAAAGAAACGAACAGAGAGTAACGATCAAATATCCCGGATGTCACGCCTAGATTCAAATCTATAACAAGATCCAAATACCGGATACGTGACTTTAGAAATTTACGGTCAAAGCAAAAATTAAAAATAGGACGAGAATTAGTTCGACTTGCTCGACCACTCCACTGGGTATACTATCAAAACATAACGAAACTTTTCCTACCCATTACTGAACCATGCCATTTCAAAAATCAAGGTAAAATTTACCTAAAGGCCATCTAAAACAAAATGGTGAAGTTTTTCTCCTATAGGCCGTGATATATGCATGTACAAGTGCATCCAATACTCTACTACCTACAGGCTTATGCACTGTCCCACGCAACTATAAAGCATATTGCAGTTATATGCTTTTATATGCAACTAAACATTTCCACCTAACATCTTCTCTGTTATCTGAAGTATTACAGGCTTTCTCCCTTTTTTTTTCAACAGAATCTTATATATATTTTATAAAACATGCACGGATACATCATTTCTTCTTTAAAATTTTTACTATCATCAACGAATAACTACCCAAGTCAGTTACCTAAAACACGGTCAAGATTTCACTAAAAGCCTGCCTATATGATATGCCTATATGCAACTGAAGGCTCACTCACTATGTCAACATGTTATATTCTGATGGACCCTGAAAACTCTCTTTCTCTCCCTCTGTTATATTCTTCTTTACTCTCGTTTTATATTTATTTATTTATTTATTTTTTCTTTATTTTTTTTCTTTATTTTTTTTAAACATGTCTAACATCCTATGCAAAACAAAACTCACGCAACTCTCTACCTACAACTTGCGTCTTTCTGCTATCTACTGTTACAAGATGGTAAAACATGCACAAATCATTAGTGATAAGTACATCCAGAATAACACTTACTACATCATAACTACACTAATTCCATAACCTAGCTTCCTATAGGTTACTGACCTGACTTGAATGAATTTGCAAGGTAATGCATTTCTCTTAAGACCTCATCATCAACACACATATCCACTGCTACTAGAAACAAGGTTTTTTTTCAAAATATATGTCTCGTAGGAAACTTGGCTGAGCACTAGAGTGGTAGTCAGGGTTGGAGTGGCCGAGCCAAAAGATGGGAAAGCAAAGGAAAAAAAACTGAAGAAGGAAAACGGAGAGGATGCAAAAGAAGAAGAGGAATAGTAATATTACCTGATAGAAGCTTTTCTCCTTGTGGATGATGTTATGCAAGATGAGGAGATAAAATACGAACCAGACTAATATATTTATAGAGGGGAGAGTTTGCTTTAGATGCAAGAAAACATATACACGTGAAGAAAATCAAAAGGGCTCGGTACAAAAATGGCAACATATCTTGGCATGCCTAAACAATTGATTGATAAAGCAAAATTTCGTACGTTCAAAAAGTTTGAATGTGAATACCTTGGCAAGAGATTGAAAAAAAAACGGCAGCATTGATAGAAGATTGAACGTTTTGCAGATAAAGAATTGATTTGAGGCGAAATCAATGGAAAAAGAAAAAGCAAGCAGAGCTCAGTGATTTATTTCCAGTTTTTATCTTGTTTGAATGGATAAGGCCCGTGTGATTTTAGGGACCACGGTTAGCAATTAGATTTGATTTTATATGCGTGATATTCATTGCCAGTTTATGAGTTTTGATTTCAACATTTTTTTTATTTGATAGTTGCGTGATTGTAGATTGAAGAAACGGCATTTGGAAGAACTGATATTAGGCAAGAGATTGATTTTAGGCAAAAGATATTTGGATACAAAAGTTTGTTATAAATGTTTAAAACAAATTTTGACAGTTAAAACAAAAGTAACGTTTGTTATAAAAATCACTAACTGATATTTTAATCGATAAGTATATTTAAATATGATTTTTACTTTATATGCATGATTATAGGAACGAAAAATTTTATCTTGCAAAATAAAGGCAGTGGAAACAGAGAGATATAAATAGGAATGTGAGAATTTGAAAAGATAGGCAAGGTTAAATTTGAATGCATGAGTTGATTTTAGGCAATCAAATATATTGGTCCATTTAGGTTGCGTGAATAAATGAATACAGTGACATGCTCAAGAAACAAAAAGGTAAGAGGCAAATGCCAAAAATGTTAAAAGAATAAAATTTTGTGTCACGCGCAAAGGAATGCAAAATTGATTTTCTCTCAAATGATATGTGCGTGATTTAAGAAGAAATATATGGTATGTTTAAATCAAAAAAGGAAGAGTTGATTATTATAATTATATTTTAAAGAACAGTTACAAACAGATTTGAACGTTTCCTTTTTAAATTCAGATTTGCGTGCTTTTTTTTTCTTTGATGCCTGGATATGCACGTTATTCCTCTGGATTTGAGATAAGGCTTGCGAAAATATTAATTGCCAGTTATACAAAGCTTTGGATTCTATACTTTATATGCGTGATTAAAGTAAGCGTTGATTTTGTATACAGACCATTGATACGGTATTTTAAATACATATGGATGTTGAAATATGATTTTTAAAATACGCCAAACTGACGTAATATAAAACACCCAAGATTTATATAAAAATAACGTTTTAAATTTTATACGTTTATTACGTTACTTGTACCATAAATTTTACGCGTCCTATAAACGCGAAATCCAACAGTTCATTAATACACTAAATTCTTCAAAATTATTACTTAACAAACTTAATTGGTTTTCACATATTATATATATATATACAAATTTTCTTTTATTAAAATTCAAATGGAGTTGTCTTTTAACAAATTTAACCGTTTCACACTTTAAATTTCCATATTTAGTATTTTAAGGAAATGATTTAAATCAAATTATATATGTATATAAATTGGGAAGTAAATTTTACTGGAAAGAGAAAAATAACGGATTAAAGTTCTATACGTTTTCTTATATATAATCTTATATATATATATATATATATATATATATATATATACGGTATTTATTCCCTAAATTTAGGCGCCCTTTTTAAGGCGTAATTACCCAGTTCATTTATATACTAAAAAAATTAGAAATTCTGACCATGCCAAGACTCGAACTCGTGACCTGTCGTGAATAGCCCAGATGTCTTAACCACCTAAGCTATTAATGTTTTCTTAATTAAAACTTGATTTGGCTTGAAATTAAGTTATTTACCATCTTCGACAAAACCCCAAATTTCCAAATTAAAGTTAATTCTTAACCATGTCAAAATTTCAGAGATCTTATTATTTAATTAAAAATTTGGTCAATTGTTTTTTTTTATATCACTTTAAATAAACCCCAAAGTTTTTTTTAAAAAAAATACAAGTGAAAAATACTTGTAAAAATAATTGGGCCGTTACACTCTCCCCCACTCAGAACTTTTCGTCCTCGAAAAGGAAGAAGGTAGGGGAATAGAAACAACCTGAAATAAAACTAAATTGAAACTTAAATTAGAATCATTAATCTAAACAATAAAAATTCAATTTTAAATTAATCATTGATTTCATCTATTTATACTTAAAATTTTAACATTTATTTATTTACATATTTACTTGTATAATATCCCTACACTTAAAAAAAATCATTCATTTTTTTTTTTTTTTATATCCAAATTTTACCCAAGGTATTATAACATTCTAATTTAAAATGTTTAATTTTAATCCAAATTTGAAATAGTAATTTAACTTAATTGTTAAAGTAAATTTACCATTTCCCAAAATAAACTAAATTCCCCATTTAGTTTCTTCTTTATTCCAAACTATAATTAAATTTATTTTTCTCAATATTTTTCTCATCTATATCAAATATTTTTCTCAATATCTAAACTATATAAATTCAATTTAAATTAATATTCAATAATTGATTTAATTCATTTGATTTTTACAGAAGTTAAATCAATCTTAACTATTTCCAAATTAATTATCTTATTATCCAATTATTTTCTAAAATCAGAAATTTGTATAGTCATTTATAATAATCATCTTTTATTCAACAAATTTAATTTTCTTTATTCCAGATTATTATTAAATATATTCTGCTTAATATATCTTATCGCACATATTAAGTAGATTATATTTAATATAACTATTCCAATATATTTCTAAATTTCCTTTAACACCATTTTATATTGTATATTATTCAATTATTATTTTATTTCTATTTACCTCTATTTGTCTTGTTGTAACTGAAACTTTAAGTGTATAACATTTTTTATAACCACTCAAATTTTTATTTATAAAATCCTTTTATATTATACATTATCCAATTATTTTCTAAAATCAGAAATTTGTATAGTCATTTATAATAATCATCTTTTATTCAACAAATTTAATTTTCTTTATTCCAGATTATTATTAAATATATTCTGCTTAATATATCTTATCGCACATATTAAGTAGATTATATTTAATATAACTATTCCAATATATTTCTAAATTTTCTTTAACACCATTTGATATTGTATATTATTCAATTATTATTTTATTTCTATTTACCTCTATTTGTCTTGTTGTAACTGAAACTTTAAGTGTATAACATTTTTTATAGCCACTCAAATTTTTATTTATAAAATCCTTTTATATTATACATTATCCAATTACATAGTTAATTTCTGAATGATTTAGGTAAGTTATATTGGCATGCAATTTATACAAGTAAAATTTTCCAACTATATTACTCAAGTTTAAATATTCATTCCAAATTTGACTTTATTTTATCATTAGAATCACCTTTTAACATAAATTTATGAATTAAATTTCCAATTAACTTCAAAGCCTTTAGAGATAAATAAATACATACATATAGTATATGTCAAATCAAATTTAAATCATATATCTATATATATTATAAATTAAGTCATATTTTAGAAATTCAAATTAATTAAATTTTTGAAGCAAAACTACATCGTGGTCTCTTTACTTCGATACTCGAAAATGAATGTCGATGATGTTGTACTCATCCCCGAAATTATTTTCTAGCGACAAAGAGAAGAGCACTGATTTTTAAAACTTAAAATTCTTTGGAAACAAATTTATATACGAAAATAATTTAAATAATAATATATCCTTTTAAGACTTTAAACACAAGGTTTGAAACTATCAGATACTAAATTCTTAAATTCTTGTTTTAAATCCATTTCTGTTTCCAAATAAATTTATAACCATGTTTTATAGTTCAATTATTCATTAAGACAAAACTAATGGTTTACAAAACTATAAATAAAATCAAACATTATTATCTCTAAACAACTAGTTAAATTCTGAAAATTATACTTATATATATAATATTAGATTTTTCCCAAATATAGGAATAAATTTTTTTCAAACAAGGATAGAGATTCAAATTTTGAAGGACTCAAATTAAATAGAATTTTGATTTAAAGATAAGTTGGAATCAGAAGATCCAATGGTTAAATAACAGAATAAGAAACCAGATAAGTTTATATAAATCGCGGGCAACCTTAACCTGGTCAACCGTGACTTAAAGAGTCAGATCGATGTGGATTTTCTGGGGTAAATCTACATTCGATCTGAAGAGATAGAGTTCAGAATAACCAAAGATACTAGTATCTAAACCGAGGATAAATATAAATCTCCGGTGAATTAATGCTAGTTGTAAAGAAGTTTCACCGCTATATTAGAATATTGGCGAAACCGCCAATTCACTATAAAGATCATCCTAAGTGGAGTTATGGGATACTCCCGAATCGAAAGAAAAATAAATAGTGAGGGACACGAATGAACTTCGGAACCGCAGGGAACGTTCCAAAATTCAAAAAGGAAGAGATTCAAGCTCGAATGAAAGTGATTCTGTAAATCAAATTTACCATACATTCTAAGTTTTGCCTAGAGCCAAAGCTCTGATACCAGATGTAACGACCCGGTGTTTTCAACCATTCGCATCCGCACATGTCGGACTTGAATTGTTCAAAATACCGCGTTGTAAAAATAAATTTGGCAGAACTCAGAATATGCAGTAAATAATTAATCACAGAATCACAGACACAGAATCAGAATACTCGCAGCGGAATTAAAAATACTTAGTGGTTCATGAAGCCACTATAAATATTCTTACCCAAGTAAAATTTACATAGTTAAATATTCTTACTCAAGTAAAATTTACATAGTTAAATATTCTTACTCAAGTAAAATTTACATAGTCTTAAATCCAAATATAGTTTTAACTTATCAGTAAACAGTCCAAATGTCCACTAGTCTTGATTTCAAAATTTTAGATAAAGAACTGGAAAGGAAGTTTGCCAGCAGCTTGAAAGTGATCTACAGAAATCCTAGCTCCGGGATGAAAACTGAACTGCAACTCAGGCTGACCCGAGCGTAACATAAAACATAAACACTCGAGTCAGGACATACATACTTATATAGTGTAAGCTAATTCAAGTGTACTGTAATATAGAGCAAGTAACTTAAAGGATGCTTGGGACCGCCCATCCTCTAAGGATCCGTTAAACTATTTACTATGTAGTATATTGCGCTATTATAATAGTGTCTAATTGTAAAATAAACTTACTTTTAAATAGCGTTAAGGCTTTACATTTTCCACCTTAACACAAATAATGCCAATAGTCTATACAGTACCGTAATACCTCCTGATCGGGAAGCTACCAGAGGGTACTCCATAGGTACGACACAAATAGAAACTCGTAGGAGGCTCGCTATGGTAGGTGACACGGCACAACTAGGCAATGCCAGGGTAGATATACCAATTGCTATCCGGACCGGTGGAAACGCGTAGCCGCAGTTACCGCCCACCTCGAACAACACTCCCAAATCAAAGGTGCGCACCAAAACAATCACAAGAGTAATAGAATGGCAAATGAAGAAGTGCGTTCGATCAGAGGTGCTACCTCATTAATCCGAGAATCGCTCCTGTTTTAGCCACCTTATGCCAACTCACGGGAGTCGGGTCCACGTATTTACCTTAAAGAAACCGTCACCACCATCCTACTTCATTCTGGAATCTCCACCGCGTACACGGTTACTCAAAGTGGTTTTCGGTATCGACAGAGAGTATGTCCATATCCGATCCCGGTCTCTTTGCCAACCAAACGTTATTATACCCCGTGGTTATAGTTTAAAAATGGTATTTTTACAAATCAAATATATTTCAAATACCTTCAATATCAAATTCTTGATTAAAACATTTCATTTGATAATATACCATTTCAACTTATTCAATTTAATTTGGAATTTATTGCTTTTAACAAACTTTAAAATCAATTTCTTCCTTTAAAACTATCCAAAGTCCATTTCTTAATTTTTATTAATTACATATTTAAATTCCAAAAATTTAACTTATTCCCAAAATAAATTTCTATAAATTTAAATAAATCAAATTTCAATTTCTGCAGCACCTATGAAATGCTACCTAAAGTTTATGGGTTAAACAGTCTAATTTTAAAAGACAGCATTTAAATGCTGTAATAGGTTATTAACTTATCAATTTAGTTTAAATTCCAAATACAACTTATTATCAATTATTTCTTAACTGAAATCTCATCTTAACAGAAATCCAGAATTTTTCCAAATAACTTATATTTATTTATTTAAAATCTTAACTCATTCAAAATTCATTTTTAAATCTTTATAAAAATCCTTTAAATACATTAAACCACAATATTATAAACTTCCATTTAAAAATAATTTTAAAATATTTTAGAAAAATATTATAGGAACCACGGGTCTGTATAAAATTTTCTAGCCTAGGTCAAGTGATACGGATTTATATCATTTCAATCCGCAATTTTACAAACCCCGGGTTCTATCATTTCAAACCCGCAATCCCAAGTTAAAATTAAACAGTTAACTGAATAAATGCATAATAATCATCGTTTTAGGCCTATCATTTCAGCCTTAACGATTTAAATTTATAGGGAACTTGCAGTGATGATTTAAATCAGTAAATAAACACTTAACAATATAACTGCAGAAATATTACAACAGATAAATAACTGATGAGGTGTCAATTTAAATGGAGTTTAACATCCTACGTTATATTACAGACAGATAACAGTTAAATAATAATTTACACATACACTTGCGATAATTCACAGAAATATAGGCATGTTTGTCTGGTGAGAAAAACTCACCTGAAGGCTGCTGTGACGACCGCCCATGACTCCGCACCAAAACAAGGAAATAATGCGCTGAAAGGCGTGCCAGGCAGCCATGGACGATAGTCAGGGTAAAACAAAACAAAAGAATCTCTATCGTACAACTCACAGCGCATGGATAAAATACAATAGAGAAATATAATATAGTGAAGCTCCATAGAACAGAACATCATCATATAAGCATCACAGTAGTTTTATACAATCATCTACTCAAATCCATACATGAAAGCCTCACTACAAATCACTCAACCAAATACAGCAGCGGATACCCAGTACATATAGTAAGAAAACTAATATGCAAAGCCTCCTGCTCGTCTTCGTCATCTTCATCGTAGAACTCCTAGCACAGCACCTGTCACCTGCTACCTAGTCTGCCCATCCCAAACATGGATGAACAGCCCAAGGTAATAAGAGGAGACATAAAACCTTGAGTCAGACAAAGTCTTAGTGAGCAGTAAATCAACTATCAAGCATACCAAAAGAGCATAAAGGATAAAAGGAATAGGAACCAAACCATCCCACTCCACCTCTTTCTACAGTGATAGCCCCAGACATACACTAAGGAGAAGCAAGCATAACAACATAGACAATTAAGGTAAAGCGAATACCACTCGAGTCAAGGACGATGTTTTCCAAATACAAACCCCCAAGGCCTAAACCAAGATCAGATAAGCACCCAGAAAACACCGCTCTTGAAGCCGAATGATAATACAACCAAACATCCATGACTCTGGCTATCACTGTCATCCTTGCCTCGATTTCACCGTTAGTTGAATGACCATCTGTCAAGGGCTAATGGTAACCCCGGTTCTAACCATAACTCCGCACACTGCCTTGTGCCTAGGACTTATCTACTTTGCCCAGAGTACTCAACTACCTACCTGTAGTCTTTTGGGTGTCCCGACTACCTACCTGTAGTCGTTATGGGCGCCCCATGTACTCTTGCTTTTGAGCATGCTAGAACCTTCAACAACGACGAGATCCAAGCCTCCTAGCCATCCTTCTTGACGACTATCCTCATACAAGCTCAAGCTACCTCTTGAACAATCCATTATCAACCAACTTGAACTACTCTTCAAGTTATCAACATGCTTGGAATGATCCCTGCTTGGATTAAGCCAAGACTCACATCATACTTCGCTTCATCGCATCAAAGCAAAGTCTCAACTCAACAACATGGTTTGCTTCATCAAATCATGGCAAAGTCCCATCTCAACATCATCCAATCTATACATATGAGCTTCAACATCCGCTACATATGCCTTAAGCAGCTTTCACCATTCAAGAGCCTTCTTCCATAGCTTTTGAATCCTCTTTCATCATCTTGTTCCAAATCAACTACTAGCTAACTTGGAAACAATCAAATCAATCATACATTCAAATAATCAATCATTCAAACAAGATCTATTAAGCAATATTAACTATAATGACAATTTCGTAAATAAATGAGCATAAGTCCAACATGCATGATTCATAGGTTTTTAGCATAGATTTATCAATTATAAAACATGGGATTTATCTCTAATGCTTATTAAACAAACTTGCGTAAGTAAACATCTTCAAAAACCATGGATCTAGACTTCGATCTAAGAAAAATGCATGAAATCTCTAACTTTAACACCCAAACATGCCACCAATCCAATATACTCCTTTGGATCCGCGTGAGAGATAACTACCACTCACCAAATCACCAAAACAACCTAAAATCAATCAACTTCAGATCTGGACAGCAAGGACTTGAGCTTGATCCGGAGAAATTTCACTTGAAACGGTGAAATCTAGCTTCTTCGGATGAAAATCTTCAACTTTGGCTCTTGATCTTTGATCTTGATCTTCAATCTTCAATGGATGTTAGCACTTGATAGAAGTAGAGAAAAGAAGATGAAGAAATGTTGTAGTCGAGTCTTCAAAATGGCAGCACTTCGTCGCTTCAAAAACCGGTGCCAAAAAGTGAGCCAAAGTCCACTATTTATAGGCTGAAACCCCCATGTCTCGGCCGTCCTAAGTCGCCGCCGACCCAACTCCTGAGTCGTCCCCGACTCATCCCTTGCCGACTCACGACCTAGCACCTACCGACTCAACTACACAACATAAACTCCCAGATGTCGACTTACGACTCAACCAAGTGCCGACCTACTTCCTACCGACTCAACCAATGCCGACTTAAATTCTACCGACTCATCACAGCAAGAAGGTCACACGACTTATCCCTGCCGACCTAAGCCTAATCCTTATCCCTCGAGACACGACTCAAAAGCCTAAGTCCCCAACGACTTATCCACTAAGTCGGCCCACCGACCTAACGACACATGGAATAACGCCATGCCGACCCAAACCCCTACCGACTCAGGACCCCACGACCTAAGCCCTAATACTATGAGTCGGCAATTCTATGACTCGGTCACGAGTTAACTCCTATGAGTCGGCCAACCCTTAAACCACCAACCTCCTTAAGTCGGCAACGTTTTAACTCGAGAAACTCTTAAGTCGGTCGCTTCCTTATCTCGGCCAACATTCTAAACCGCAACCCCTCCTTGAGCCGGTCCCCTATGAGTCGTTAACGACTTAAGACCCTATTAACTCGAGCGCGACTCAACACTTGAGTCGGTTCCCTATAAGTCGGCCACTCATACACAACCCATTCTATGAGTCGGTTACGACTCAAGCCTTAACCCATTACCTTGTCTCACCTCCTAAGTCGGCTACGACTTACTATCGGTCGGTCACCATCCTAACTCGGCCACTCGACTCAAGCTATCATGCGACCTAAGCACTAAGTCGGTCACGACTCATGCCCCTATACGACTCAATTCTGAATGACTTAGGCTAGAGACAACACAACAACACTAACGACCTACAAATTCTACGTTTTATCGACACGTAAAATACGGGTCGTTACATTCTCTCCCCCTTAGGAATTTCGCCCCCGAAATTCCAAGCAAACAACAGCAATCACAATTATTCCGCATGCCTACCATCCATAGCAATCAACAAACCATGCATCCAATTCTAACCTAGCATGCAGAATTCTATGACTTAGAACAAGCTACAAATTCATGAGATGTCACGACACTTTAGGGCCATACCTCGAAGAGTCCGGGATGAGCTGCCTTCATCCTCTCTTCCTCCTCCCACGTACAGTCGTTAACATCATCACTCCATTGTACCTTGAGCAACGTAATCGTCTTCCTCCTAAGCTGTTTCGTATCGGTTTCAACAATACGAAGCGGCTTACGAGGTCTTGAAACAACTGGATCAACCTCCAAGTCTTCACAGCTATCAGCAGAAACCACCGTAGTTGGGTCGTGCACATACTTCCGTAGATAAGATACATGAAAAACACTGTGCACACCCGCCATCTTTTCCGGTAACTCCAATCTATAAGCGAGCTTTCCAATACGCTCGATAATCGGGAATGGTCCAACAAATCTCGGAGTTAACTTTCCTTTCTTCCCGAATCTAATGACACTCTTCAGAGGAGAAATCTTCACAAAAACCATATCACCTACGTCGAATTCCAAATCCTTACGACGATTATCGGCATAACTTTTCTGACGATCTTGGGCTGCCTTCATTCGTTGCCGAATGATCTCTATACAATCTGAAGTCTGTCGAATCATCTCTGGCCCAAGTATCAGCTTTTCTCCAGTTTCCAACCAACATGTCGGAGAGTTACACGGTCTTCCATATAATGCCTCATATGGTGCCATACCAATGCTCGACTGATAACTGTTATTATAAGCAAACTCCACCAAATGAAGGTGATCTTCCCATGATCCCCCGAAGTCCAAAACACAAGCTCTAAGAAGATCTTCCAAAACCCGGTTGACTCTCTCCGTCTGACCATCTGTTTGAGGGTGATAAGCTGTACTCAAACACAACTCAGCTCCCAAAACTTCCTGGAAGCTCTTCCAAAATTCACTAGTGAACAATGGATCTCGATCGCTCACTATACTCTTCGGAACACCATGGAATCGAACAATCCACTTCACATACAGCTCAGCCAACTTCGATGCAGTTCTAGTCGATCGAACAGGAATGAACCTTGCACTCTTGGTCAAACGATCTACAATAACCCAAATTCCTTCATTCCCTGTCCTGGTTCTAGGTAGACCATCGATAAAATCCATCGACACTTGCTCCCACTTCCACGTAGGAACTTCTAATGGCTGAAGTAATCCACTGGGCTTCTTCTGCTCAGCTTTCACCAACTGGCAATTCATACACTTGGAAATAAAATTTCCAACATCCTTCTTCATTCCTTCCCAGTAGTAAGCTCTCTTCATATCCCGATACATCTTATTTCCACCTGGATGAATTGTCAACTTCGAGTGATGACTTTCCCTCAGAACTTCATCTCTCAATCCATCTATATCGGGAACAACCAATCGTCCTTGCTTTCGAAGCCAACCCTCTCGATCGACCTCGAATCCTTTATCCTTCTCTGGATCCAATCCAGATTCCAAATCACGGATAATCTTGACAAGCTTATCATCTCGCCTTTGGCTCTCACCAATTCTTTCCACAAGTGTAGGCCTTATCGATAAGTTTGCCAACATCTCAGGTTCCAATTCGCATCTAGGCCTGAAATCAAATCCAGCCAAATACTCAAGACTCTTCCATTCTGAAAACATGGCTCCCAATCCTGCATGTCTTCGACTTAACGCATCAGCCACTGCGTTACCTTTTCCTGGAGTATAGGCTATACCAAAATCATAAGATGCTAGAAACTCTAACCACCTTTGCTGTCGAAGATTCAGATCCTTTTGGGAGAACAGATACTTCAACGACTTATGATCCGTAAACAACTCGAATCTAACTCCCAATAGGTAATGTCTCCACATCTTCAAAGCAAACACAATCGCCGCTAACTCCAAATCATGAGTTGGATAATTCCTTTCATGCGGCTTCAGTTGTCGACTAGCATATGCAACAACTTTATCCTTCTGCATTATCACTGCTCCCAGTCCAGTGCCACATGCATCGGTGTAAACCATCATCTCCTCATTCCCACTTGGAATAGTCAATACAGGAGCACTCGTCAGTCGCTCTTTCAGGATTACGAAAGCTTGCTCACACTTGTCATCCCATCTGAACACTTGGTTCTTCTTCGTCAATCCTGTCAACGGTGCAGCTATCTTGGAAAAGTCCTTGATAAACCGACGATAATATCCTGCTAATCCAAGAAAACTTCTCACAACAGATGCATTCTTAGGTCTAATCCAATCCTGGATCGCTGCTACCTTAGCGGGATCAACCGCTATTCCACTTCCAGAGATAACATGGCCTAAGAACCTCACTTCACTCTTCCAGAAGTGACACTTCGAAAACTTAGCCTTCAGCTGATGTTTCCGCAAGATTTCCAAAACAATCCTCAAGTGCGTCTTGTGCTCTTCCTCAGTTCTGGAATAAACCAAAATATCATCCACGAACACAAGCACGAACTTATTCAACTGATCTCTGAATACCCTATTCATAAGATCCACAAAATATGCTGGCGCGTTAGTCAATCCAAACGGCATTACCAGCCACTCATAAAACCCGGATGGTGTCCTGAAAGCAGTCTTCGGCACACTATCCTTCGCCACTCTCAACTGGTGAAATCCCGTTGCCAAATCCATCTGAGAAAACACCTTAGCCTCGTGAAGCTGATCAAACAAGTCATCTATTCTCGGCAATGGATACTTGTTCTTTCTAGTCACTTTATTCAGCTCACGATAATCAACACACAACCTCAACGATCCATCCGCTTTGGTTGCGAACACAACGGGCGCACCCCATTCGGACACACTTCTCCGAATGAATCCTTTCCGTAAAAGGTCATCAACTTGCACCTTCAGCTCTTGCTGCTCCCTCGGTGCCATCCGCCTAAGAGGCATCACAACAGGTCTGGCTCCCTCAACTAGATCGATACGAAACTCGATCTCCCTATGCGGCGGCAACCCTTTGACTTCGTCAAAGACATCCTCAAATCCATTCACGATAGGCACCGATAACAGTCCATCCCGTGGAACAACCAGCGAATACATGAAGCTCATGAAGACGCCTTCTTCATGCTTACATCGTATCACAACCTTTCGCCCATCCACATTCCCGACTGTCACCTTCAGCCTCTCACAATCAATCCTAGCCGCATACTTCCTAAGCCAGTCCATACCCAAAATAATTCCGAACCCCGCAAAGTTCAGAACAAAGCAATCACAAACAAACGAGCAATCATGACTCGACACAACTAGACCACGGCATATCATACACAAACATGACGAACCCCCTACTGGATTAGTCACGACCAATGGCCTATCAACAATGTCCGGTTGCAAACCTAACCGGCTTACCAAATCATCACAAACAAAAGAATGCGACGCTCCAGTATCAAACAACACTCTAACTGGAACACCACAAATGGAGAGAGTACCTTGAACCACCACACTCTTCCCCTTTTCTTCAGCAGTAGGAGCTTTTGAAGATGACGGCACAGCTTCCAAAGCATAGGCCTGCACAATCTGCCTATTTTTCCTCGGCTCTGGGCAATCCTTCTTGATATGCCCCAGCTTGTCACAGTTGTAACATTTTCCCGGCACCTTGGGATTCCTACACTCCTTGGAAAGATGGCCCTTCTGCTGGCAGTTATAGCAAGTCACCTCACCCTTCAGCTTCTTCTGGCCATCCTTGCACCTCTGTTGCTGCTGCTTCCTCTTCTTATTTCCACCCTGCTGTGGTTTAGATCCTTCCCTGGTTACAGCAACAACAGAACTTTCCTTAGGGAACAGACTCTCATGCCTCAAAGCTTTCTCCACCAGCTTCTCGAATGGATCGTCCAAGTGATCCACCAACTGCCTTCCAAGATAAGCATCCAGACCGGTCACAAACTTTTCATTCTTCTGGTATGGAGAATCAATATACGATCTGGCATACTTAGACAAAGCTTCGAACTCCGAAATGTACTCAAGAACTGGCCTCCCTCCCTGCTTGAGCTCTACAAATCTCTTGAACAAAACAGACCTCTGAGCAGTAGAGATGAACTTGGCTTCAAATCTAACTTGGAATTGCTCCCAAGTAATCTCCTCCTCTGGTGTATCTATAGTGATAGAATTCCACCAATCCGCAGCTCTCCCTTGAAGTTGCCTCGATGCAAGCTTTCTCTTGGTTGCATCCTCAATCCCTAAGTCACCAAAGATTCTTTTGCAAGCATCAATCCATCTCTGCACCTCAATAGTCGACTCCGTCCCCAAGAAAACTTTCCCTCCAAGAGCAGTATAATCCTTGCAAAGCTTGGCAAAATCCACCGGTCTCGGAGCTTGGACTTGAACTCCCACATCCACAGATGATCCTGAAGCTGGTATCCTTCTCATGATCGAAGTCATCATCGCTTCGAACATAGTTCCATAATCAACAGCTCCTTCATCAGCACGGCTTTCCCTTGCAGCTGGTCTCCCTCTTCGACTCATCCTTAATATCTGTAATAAGAATGATTAGAACACCTTAAGAAACAACTGCATAAGGAGTTCAAATCCTTCTAGGCTACTATATTATATATAGTAATCATCCATCAAAATACAATTACGTCTCTCTTACGTAGTTACATCAGCGAGCGTTGGCTAAAATCGATTAACCAAAGCTCTGATACCAAATGTGACGACCGCCCATGACTCCGCACCAAAACAAGGAAATAATGCGCTGAAAGGCGTGCCAGGCAGCCATGGACGATAGTCAGGGTAAAACAAAACAAAAGAATCTCTATCGTACAACTCACAGCGCATGGATAAAATACAATAGAGAAATATAATATAGTGAAGCTCCATAGAACAGAACATCATCATATAAGCATCACAGTAGTTTTATACAATCATCTACTCAAATCCATACATGAAAGCCTCACTACAAATCACTCAACCAAATACAGCAGCGGATACCCAGTACATATAGTAAGAAAACTAATATGCAAAGCCTCCTGCTCGTCTTCGTCATCTTCATCGTAGAACTCCTAGCACAGCACCTGTCACCTGCTACCTAGTCTGCCCATCCCAAACATGGATGAACAGCCCAAGGTAATAAGAGGAGACATAAAACCTTGAGTCAGACAAAGTCTTAGTGAGCAGTAAATCAACTATCAAGCATACCAAAAGAGCATAAAGGATAAAAGGAATAGGAACCAAACCATCCCACTCCACCTCTTTCTACAGTGATAGCCCCAGACATACACTAAGGAGAAGCAAGCATAACAACATAGACAATTAAGGTAAAGCGAATACCACTCGAGTCAAGGACGATGTTTTCCAAATACAAACCCCCAAGGCCTAAACCAAGATCAGATAAGCACCCAGAAAACACCGCTCTTGAAGCCGAATGATAATACAACCAAACATCCATGACTCTGGCTATCACTGTCATCCTTGCCTCGATTTCACCGTTAGTTGAATGACCATCTGTCAAGGGCTAATGGTAACCCCGGTTCTAACCATAACTCCGCACACTGCCTTGTGCCTAGGACTTATCTACTTTGCCCAGAGTACTCAACTACCTACCTGTAGTCTTTTGGGTGTCCCGACTACCTACCTGTAGTCGTTATGGGCGCCCCATGTACTCTTGCTTTTGATCATGCTAGAACCTTCAACAACGACGAGATCCAAGCCTCCTAGCCATCCTTCTTGACGACTATCCTCATACAAGCTCAAGCTACCTCTTGAACAATCCATTATCAACCAACTTGAACTACTCTTCAAGTTATCAACATGCTTGGAATGATCCCTGCTTGGATTAAGCCAAGACTCACATCATACTTCGCTTCATCGCATCAAAGCAAAGTCTCAACTCAACAACATGGTTTGCTTCATCAAATCATGGCAAAGTCCCATCTCAACATCATCCAATCTATACATATGAGCTTCAACATCCGCTACATATGCCTTAAGCAGCTTTCACCATTCAAGAGCCTTCTTCCATAGCTTTTGAATCCTCTTTCATCATCTTGTTCCAAATCAACTACTAGCTAACTTGGAAACAATCAAATCAATCATACATTCAAATAATCAATCATTCAAACAAGATCTATTAAGCAATATTAACTATAATGACAATTTCGTAAATAAATGAGCATAAGTCCAACATGCATGATTCATAGGTTTTTAGCATAGATTTATCAATTATAAAACATGGGATTTATCTCTAATGCTTATTAAACAAACTTGCGTAAGTAAACATCTTCAAAAACCATGGATCTAGACTTCGATCTAAGAAAAATGCATGAAATCTCTAACTTTAACACCCAAACATGCCACCAATCCAATATACTCCTTTGGATCCGCGTGAGAGATAACTACCACTCACCAAATCACCAAAACAACCTAAAATCAATCAACTTCAGATCTGGACAGCAAGGACTTGAGCTTGATCCGGAGAAATTTCACTTGAAACGGTGAAATCTAGCTTCTTCGGATGAAAATCTTCAACTTTGGCTCTTGATCTTTGATCTTGATCTTCAATCTTCAATGGATGTTAGCACTTGATAGAAGTAGAGAAAAGAAGATGAAGAAATGTTGTAGTCGAGTCTTCAAAATGGCAGCACTTCGTCGCTTCAAAAACCGGTGCCAAAAAGTGAGCCAAAGTCCACTATTTATAGGCTGAAACCCCCATGTCTCGGCCGTCCTAAGTCGCCGCCGACCCAACTCCTGAGTCGTCCCCGACTCATCCCTTGCCGACTCACGACCTAGCACCTACCGACTCAACTACACAACATAAACTCCCAGATGTCGACTTACGACTCAACCAAGTGCCGACCTACTTCCTACCGACTCAACCAATGCCGACTTAAATTCTACCGACTCATCACAGCAAGAAGGTCACACGACTTATCCCTGCCGACCTAAGCCTAATCCTTATCCCTCGAGACACGACTCAAAAGCCTAAGTCCCCAACGACTTATCCACTAAGTCGGCCCACCGACCTAACGACACATGGAATAACGCCATGCCGACCCAAACCCCTACCGACTCAGGACCCCACGACCTAAGCCCTAATACTATGAGTCGGCAATTCTATGACTCGGTCACGAGTTAACTCCTATGAGTCGGCCAACCCTTAAACCACCAACCTCCTTAAGTCGGCAACGTTTTAACTCGAGAAACTCTTAAGTCGGTCGCTTCCTTATCTCGGCCAACATTCTAAACCGCAACCCCTCCTTGAGCCGGTCCCCTATGAGTCGTTAACGACTTAAGACCCTATTAACTCGAGCGCGACTCAACACTTGAGTCGGTTCCCTATAAGTCGGCCACTCATACACAACCCATTCTATGAGTCGGTTACGACTCAAGCCTTAACCCATTACCTTGTCTCACCTCCTAAGTCGGCTACGACTTACTATCGGTCGGTCACCATCCTAACTCGGCCACTCGACTCAAGCTATCATGCGACCTAAGCACTAAGTCGGTCACGACTCATGCCCCTATACGACTCAATTCTGAATGACTTAGGCTAGAGACAACACAACAACACTAACGACCTACAAATTCTACGTTTTATCGACACGTAAAATACGGGTCGTTACAGCTGCAGAATTTTTTTGATTCAAAACGAAAATCCACCGGAAAAGAAACGAACAGAGAGTAACGATCAAATATCCCGGATGTCACGCCTAGATTCAAATCTATAACAAGATCCAAATACCGGATACGTGACTTTAGAAATTTACGGTCAAAGCAAAAATTAAAAATAGGACGAGAATTAGTTCGACTTGCTCGACCACTCCACTGGGTATACTATCAAAACATAACGAAACTTTTCCTACCCATTACTGAACCATGCCATTTCAAAAATCAAGGTAAAACTTACCTAAAGGCCATCTAAAACAAAATGGTGAAGTTTTTCTCCTATAGGCCGTGATATATGCATGTACAAGTGCATCCAATACTCTACTACCTACAGGCTTATGCACTGTCCCACGCAACTATAAAGCATATTGCAGTTATATGCTTTTATATGCAACTAAACATTTCCACCTAACATCTTCTCTGTTATCTGAAGTATTACAGGCTTTCTCCCTCTTTTTTTCAACCGAATCTTATATATATATTTTATAAAACATGCATGGATACATCATTTCTTCTTTAAAATTTTTACTATCATCAACGAATAACTACCCAAGTCAGTTACCTAAAACACGGTCAAGATTTCACTAAAAGCCTGCCTATATGATATGCCTATATGCAACTGAAGGCTCACTCACTATGTCAACATGTTATATTCTGATGAACCCTGAAAACTCTCTTTCTCTCCCTCTGTTATATTCTTCTTTACTCTCGTTTTATATTTATTTATTTATTTATTTTTTCTTTATTTTTTTTCTTTATTTTTTTTTAAACATGTCTAACATCCTATGCAAAACAAAACTCACGCAACTCTCTACCTACAACTTGCGTCTTTCTGCTATCTACTGTTACAAGATGGTAAAACATGCACAAATCATTAGTGATAAGTACATCCAGAATAACACTTACTACATCATAACTACACTAATTCCATAACCTAGCTTCCTATAGGTTACTGACCTGACTTGAATGAATTTGCAAGGTAATGCATTTCTCTTAAGACCTCATCATCAACACACATATCCACTGCTACTAGAAACAAGGTTTTTTTTCAAAATATATGTCTCGTAGGAAACTTGGCTGAGCACTAGAGTGGTAGTCAGGGTTGGAGTGGCCGAGCCAAAAGATGGGAAAGCAAAGGAAAAAAAACTGAAGAAGGAAAACGGAGAGGATGCAAAAGAAGAAGAGGAATAGTAATATTACCTGATAGAAGCTTTTCTCCTTGTGGATGATGTTATGCAAGATGAGGAGATAAAATACGAACCAGACTAATATATTTATAGAGGGGAGAGTTTGCTTTAGATGCAAGAAAACATATACACGTGAAGAAAATCAAAAGGGCTCGGTACAAAAATGGCAACATATCTTGGCATGCCTAAACAATTGATTGATAAAGCAAAATTTCGTACGTTCAAAAAGTTTGAATGTGAATACCTTGGCAAGAGATTGAAAAAAAAACGGCAGCATTGATAGAAGATTGAACGTTTTGCAGATAAAGAATTGATTTGAGGCGAAATCAATGGAAAAAGAAAAAGCAAGCAGAGCTCAGTGATTTATTTCCAGTTTTTATCTTGTTTGAATGGATAAGGCCCGTGTGATTTTAGGGACCACGGTTAGCAATTAGATTTGATTTTATATGCGTGATATTCATTGCCAGTTTATGAGTTTTGATTTCAACATTTTTTTTATTTGATAGTTGCGTGATTGTAGATTGAAGAAACGGCATTTGGAAGAACTGATATTAGGCAAGAGATTGATTTTAGGCAAAAGATATTTGGATACAAAAGTTTGTTATAAATGTTTAAAACAAATTTTGACAGTTAAAACAAAAGTAACGTTTGTTATAAAAATCACTAACTGATATTTTAATCGATAAGTATATTTAAATATGATTTTTACTTTATATGCATGATTATAGGAACGAAATATTTTATCTTGCAAAATAAAGGCAGTGGAAACAGAGAGATATAAATAGGAATGTGAGAATTTGAAAAGATAGGCAAGGTTAAATTTGAATGCATGAGTTGATTTTAGGCAATCAAATATATTGGTCCATTTAGGTTGCGTGAATAAATGAATACAGTGACATGCTCAAGAAACAAAAAGGTAAGAGGCAAATGCCAAAAATGTTAAAAGAATAAAATTTTGTGTCACGCGCAAAGGAATGCAAAATTGATTTTCTCTCAAATGATATATGCGTGATTTAAGAAGAAATATATGGTATGTTTAAATCAAAAAAGGAAGAGTTGATTATTATAATTATATTTTAAAGAACAGTTACAAACAGATTTGAACGTTTCCTTTTTAAATTCAGATTTGCGTGCTTTTTTTTTCTTTGATGCCTGGATATGCACGTTATTCCTCTGGATTTGAGATAAGGCTTGCGAAAATATTAATTGCCAGTTATACAAAGCTTTGGATTCTATACTTTATATGCGTGATTAAAGTAAGCGTTGATTTTGTATACAGACCATTGATACGATATTTTAAATACATATGGATGTTGAAATATGATTTTTAAAATACGCCAAACTGACGTAATATAAAACACCCAAGATTTATATAAAAATAACGTTTTAAATTTTATACGTTTATTACGTTACTTGTACCATAAATTTTACGCGTCCTATAAACGCGAAATCCAACAGTTCATTAATACACTAAATTCTTCAAAATTATTACTTAACAAACTTAATTGGTTTTCACATATTATATATATATACAAATTTTCTTTTATTAAAATTCAAATGGAGTTGTCTTTTAACAAATTTAACCGTTTCACACTTTAAATTTCCATATTTAGTATTTTAAGGAAATGATTTAAATCAAATTATATATGTATATAAATTGGGAAGTAAATTTTACTGGAAAGAGAAAAATAACGGATTAAAGTTCTATACGTTTTCTTATATATAATCTTATATATATATATATATATATATATACGGTATTTATTCCCTAAATTTAGGCGCCCTTTTTAAGGCGTAATTACCCAGTTCATTTATATACTAAAAAAATTAGAAATTCTGACCATGCCAAGACTCGAACTAGTGACCTGTCGTGAATAGCCCAGATGTCTTAACCACCTAGGCTATTAATGTTTTCTTAATTAAAACTTGATTTGGCTAGAAATTAAGTTATTTACCATCTTCGACAAAACCCTAAATTTCCAAATTAAAGTTAATTCTTAACCATGTCAAAATTTCAGAGATCTTATTATTTAATTAAAAATTTGGTCAATTGTTTTTTTTTTTATATCACTTTAAATAAACCCCAAATTTTTTTTAAAAAAAAATACAAGTGAAAAATACTTGTAAAAAATATTGGGCCGTTACACTCTCCCCCACTCAGAACTTTTCGTCCTCGAAAAGGAAGAAGGTAGGGGAATAGAAACAACCTGAAATAAAACTAAATTGAAACTTAAATTAGAATCATTAATCTAAACAATAAAAATTCAATTTTAAATTAATCATTGATTTCATCTATTTATACTTAAAATTTTAACATTTATTTATTTACATATTTACTTGTATAATATCCCTACACTTAAAAAAAATCATTCAATTTTTTTTTTTTTTATCCAAATTTTACCCAAGGTATTATAACATTCTAATTTAAAATGTTTAATTTTAATCCAAATTTGAAATAGTAATTTAACTTAATTGTTAAAGTAAATTTACCATTTCCCAAAATAAACTAAATTCCCCATTTAGTTTCTTCTTTATTCCAAACTATAATTAAATTTATTTTTCTCAATATTTTTCTCATCTATATCAAATATTTTTCTCAATATCTAAACTATATAAATTCAATTTAAATTAATATTCAATAATTGATTTAATTCATTTGATTTTTACAGAAGTTAAATCAATATTAACTATTTCCAAATTAATTATCTTATTATCCAATTATTTTCTAAAATCAGAAATTTGTATAGTCATTTATAATAATCATCTTTTATTCAACAAATTTAATTTTCTTTATTCCAGATTATTATTAAATATATTCTGCTTAATATATCTTATCGCACATATTAAGTAGATTATATTTAATATAACTATTCCAATATATTTCTAAATTTCCTTTAACACCATTTTATATTGTATATTATTCAATTATTATTTTATTTCTATTTACCTCTATTTGTCTTGTTGTAACTGAAACTTTAAGTGTATAACATTTTTTATAACCACTCAAATTTTTATTTATAAAATCCTTTTATATTATACATTATCCAATTATTTTCTAAAATCAGAAATTTGTATAGTCATTTATAATAATCATCTTTTATTCAACAAATTTAATTTTCTTTATTCCAGATTATTATTAAATATATTCTGCTTAATATATCTTATCGCACATATTAAGTAGATTATATTTAATATAACTATTCCAATATATTTCTAAATTTTCTTTAACACCATTTGATATTGTATATTATTCAATTATTATTTTATTTCTATTTACCTCGATTTGTCTTGTTGTAACTGAAACTTTAAGTGTATAACATTTTTTATAGCCACTCAAATTTTTATTTATAAAATCCTTTTATATTATACATTATCCAATTACATAGTTAATTTCTGAATGATTTAGGTAAGTTATATTGGCATGCAATTTATACAAGTAAAATTTTCCAACTATATTATTCAAGTTTAAATATTCATTCCAAATTTGACTTTATTTTATCATTAGAATCACCTTTTAACATAAATTTATGAATTAAATTTCCAATTAACTTCAAAGCCTTTAGAGATAAATAAATACATACATATAGTATATGTCAAATCAAATTTGAATCATATATCTATATATATTATAAATTAAGTCATATTTTAGAAATTCAAATTAATTAAATTTTTGAAGCAAAACTACATCGTGGTCTCTTTACTTCGATACTCGAAAATGAATGTCGATGATGTTGTACTCATCCCCGAAATTATTTTCTAGCGACAAAGAGAAGAGCACTGATTTTTAAAACTTAAAATTCTTTGGAAACAAATTTATATACGAAAATAATTTAAATAATAATATATCCTTTTAAGACTTTAAACACAAGGTTTGAAACTATCAGATATTAAATTCTTAAATTCTTGTTTTAAATCCATTTCTGTTTCCAAATAAATTTATAACCATGTTTTATAGTTCAATTATTCATTAAGACAAAACCAATGGTTTACAAAACTATAAATAAAATCGAACATTATTATCTCTAAACAACTAGTTAAATTCTGAAAATTATACTTATGTATATAATATTAGATTTTTCCCAAATATAGGAATAAATTTTTTTCAAACAAGGATAGAGATTCAAATTTTGAAGGACTCAAATTAAATAGAATTTTGATTTAAAGATAAGTTGGAATCAGAAGATCCGATGGTTAAATAACAGAATAAGAAACCAGATAAGTTTATATAAATCGCGGGCAACCTTAACCTGGTCGACCGTGACTTAAAGAGTCAGATCGATGTGGATTTTCTGGGGTAAATCTACATTCGATCTGAAGAGATAGAGTTCAGAATAACCAAAGATACTAGTATCTAAACCGAGGATAAATCTAAATCTCCGGTGAATCAATGCTAGTTGTAAAGAAGTTTCACCGCTATATTAGAATATTGGCGAAACCGCCAATTCACTATAAAGATCATCCTAAGTGGAGTTATGGGATACTCCCGAATCGAAAGAAAAATAAATAGTGAGGGACACGAATGAACTTCGGAACCGCAGGGAACGTTCCAAAATTCAAAAAGGAAGAGATTCAAGCTCGAATGAAAGTGATTCTGTAAATCAAATTTACCATACATTCTAAGTTTTGCCTAGAGCCAAAGCTCTGATACCAGATGTAACGACCCGGTGTTTTCAACCATTCGCATCCGCACATGTCGGACTTGAATTGTTCAAAATACCGCGTTGTAAAAATAAATTTGGCAGAACTCAGAATATGCAGTAAATAATTAATCACAGAATCACAGACACAGAATCAGAATACTCGCAGCGGAATTAAAAATACTTAGTGGTTCATGAAGCCACTATAAATATTCTTACTCAAGTAAAATTTACATAGTTAAATATTCTTACTCAAGTAAAATTTACATAGTTAAATATTCTTACTCAAGTAAAATTTACATAGTCTTAAATCCAAATATAGTTTTAACTTATCAGTAAACAGTCCAAATGTCCACTAGTCTTGATTTCAAAATTTTAGATAAAGAACTGGAAAGGAAGTTTGCCAGCAGCTTGAAAGTGATCTACAGAAATCCTAGCTCCGGGATGAAAACTGAACTGCAACTCAGGCTGACCCGAGCGTAACATAAAACATAAACACTCGAGTCAGGACATACATACTTATATAGTGTAAGCTAATTCAAGTGTACTGTAATATAGAGCAAGTAACTTAAAGGATGCTTGGGACCGCCCATCCTCTAAGGATCCGTTAAACTATTTACTATGTAGTATACTGCGCTATTATAATAGTGTCTAATTGTAAAATAAACTTACTTTTAAATAGCGTTAAGGCTTTACATTTTCCACCTTAACACAAATAATGCCAATAGTCTATACAGTACCGTAATACCTCCTGATCGGGAAGCTACCAGAGGGTACTCCATAGGTACGACACAAATAGAAACTCGTAGGAGGCTCGCTATGGTAGGTGACACGGCACAACTAGGCAATGCCAGGGTAGATATACCAATTGCTATCCGGACCGGTGGAAACGCGTAGCCGCAGTTACCGCCCACCTCGAACAACACTCCCAAATCAAAGGTGCGCACCAAAACAATCACAAGAGTAATAGAATGGCAAATGAAGAAGTGCGTTCGATCAGAGGTGCTACCTCATTAATCCGAGAATCGCTCCTGTTTTAGCCACCTTATGCCAACTCACGGGAGTCGGGTCCACGTATTTACCTTAAAGAAACCGTCACCACCATCCTACTTCATTCTGGAATCTCCACCGCGTACACGGTTAGTCAAAGTGGTTTTCGGTATCGACAGAGAGTATGTCCATATCCGATCCCGATCTCTTTGCCAACCAAACGTTATTATACCCCGTGGTTATAGTTTAAAAATGGTATTTTTACAAATCAAATATATTTCAAATACCTTCAATATCAAATTCTTGATTAAAACATTTCATTTGATAATATACCATTTCAACTTATTCAATTTAATTTGGAATTTATTGCTTTTAACAAACTTTAAAATCAATTTCTTCCTTTAAAACTATCCAAAGTCCATTTCTTAATTTTTATTAATTACATTTTTAAATTCCAAAAATTTAACTTATTCCCAAAATAAATTTCTATAAATTTAAATAAATCAAATTTCAATTTCTGCAGCACCTATGAAATGCTACCTAAAGTTTATGGGTTAAACAGTCTAATTTTAAAAGACAGCATTTAAATGCTGTAATAGGTTATTAACTTATCAATTTAGTTTAAATTCCAAATACAACTTATTATCAATTATTTCTTAACTGAAATCTCATCTTAACAAAAATCCAGAATTTTTCCAAATAAGTTATATTTATTTATTTAAAATCTTAACTCATTCAAAAATCATTTTTAAATCTTTATAAAAATCCTTTAAATACATTAAACCACAATATTATAAACTTCCATTTAAAAATAATTTTAAAATATTTCAGAAAAATATTATAGGAACCACGGGTCTGTATAAAATTTTCTAGCCTAGGTCAAGTGATACGGATTTATATCATTTCAATCCGCAATTTTACAAACCCCGGGTTCTATCATTTCAAACCCGCAATCCCAAGTTAAAATTAAACAGTTAACTGAATAAATGCATAATAATCATCGTTTTAGGCCTATCATTTCAGCCTTAACGATTTAAATTTATAGGGAACTTGCAGTGATGATTTAAATCAGTAAATAAACACTTAACAATATAACTGCAGAAATATTACAACAGATAAATAACTGATGAGGTGTCAATTTAAATGGAGTTTAACATCCTACGTTATATTACAGACAGATAACAGTTAAATAATAATTTACACATACACTTGCGATAATTCACAGAAATATAGGCATGTTTGTCTGGTGAGAAAAACTCACCTGAAGGCTGCAGAAATTTTTTGATTCAAAACGAAAATCCACCGGAAAAGAAACGAACAGAGAGTAACGATCAAATATCCCGGATGTCACGCCTAGATTCAAATCTATAACAAGATCCAAATACCGGATACGTGACTTTAGAAATTTACGGTCAAAGCAAAAATTAAAAATAGGACGAGAATTAGTTCGACTTGCTCGACCACTCCACTGGGTATACTATCAAAACATAACGAAACTTTTCCTACCCATTACTGAACCATGCCATTTCAAAAATCAAGGTAAAATTTACCTAAAGGCCATCTAAAACAAAATGGTGAAGTTTTTCTCCTATAGGCCGTGATATATGCATGTACAAGTGCATCCAATACTCTACTACCTACAGGCTTATGCACTGTCCCACGCAACTATAAAGCATATTGCAGTTATATGCTTTTATATGCAACTAAACATTTCCACCTAACATCTTCTCTGTTATCTGAAGTATTACAGGCTTTCTCCCTTTTTTTTTCAACCGAATCTTATATATATATTTTATAAAACATGCACGGATACATCATTTCTTCTTTAAAATTTTTACTATCATCAACGAATAACTACCCAAGTCAATTACCTAAAACACGGTCAAGATTTCACTAAAAGCCTGCCTATATGATATGCCTATATGCAACTGAAGGCTCACTCACTATGTCAACATGTTATATTCTGATGAACCCTGAAAACTCTCTTTCTCTCCCTCTGTTATATTCTTCTTTACTCTCGTTTTATATTTATTTATTTATTTATTTTTTCTTTATTTTTTTTCTTTATTTTTTTTTAAACATGTCTAACATCCTATGCAAAACAAAACTCACGCAACTCTCTACCTACAACTTGCGTCTTTCTGCTATCTACTGTTACAAGATGGTAAAACATGCACAAATCATTAGTGATAAGTACATCCAGAATAACACTTACTACATCATAACTACACTAATTCCATAACCTAGCTTCCTATAGGTTACTGACCTGACTTGAATGAATTTGCAAGGTAATGCATTTCTCTTAAGACCTCATCATCAACACACATATCCACTGCTACTAGAAACAAGGTTTTTTTTCAAAATATATGTCTCGTAGGAAACTTGGCTGAGCACTAGAGTGGTAGTCAGGGTTGGAGTGGCCGAGCCAAAAGATGGGAAAGCAAAGGAAAAAAAACTGAAGAAGGAAAACGGAGAGGATGCAAAAGAAGAAGAGGAATAGTAATATTACCTGATAGAAGCTTTTCTCCTTGTGGATGATGTTATGCAAGATGAGGAGATAAAATACGAACCAGACTAATATATTTATAGAGGGGAGAGTTTGCTTTAGATGCAAGAAAACATATACACGTGAAGAAAATCAAAAGGGCTCGGTACAAAAATGGCAACATATCTTGGCATGCCTAAACAATTGATTGATAAAGCAAAATTTCGTACGTTCAAAAAGTTTGAATGTGAATACCTTGGCAAGAGATTGAAAAAAAAACGGCAGCATTGATAGAAGATTGAACGTTTTGCAGATAAAGAATTGATTTGAGGCGAAATCAATGGAAAAAGAAAAAGCAAGCAGAGCTCAGTGATTTGTTTCCAGTTTTTATCTTGTTTGAATGGATAAGGCCCGTGTGATTTTAGGGACCACGGTTAGCAATTAGATTTGATTTTATATGCGTGATATTCATTGCCAGTTTATGAGTTTTGATTTCAACATTTTTTTTATTTGATAGTTGCGTGATTGTAGATTGAAGAAACGGCATTTGGAAGAACTGATATTAGGCAAGAGATTGATTTTAGGCAAAAGATATTTGGATACAAAAGTTTGTTATAAATGTTTAAAACAAATTTTGACAGTTAAAACAAAAGTAACGTTTGTTATAAAAATCACTAACTGATATTTTAATCGATAAGTATATTTAAATATGATTTTTACTTTATATGCATGATTATAGGAACGAAATATTTTATCTTGCAAAATAAAGGCAGTGGAAACAGAGAGATATAAATAGGAATGTGAGAATTTGAAAAGATAGGCAAGGTTAAATTTGAATGCATGAGTTGATTTTAGGCAATCAAATATATTGGTCCATTTAGGTTGCGTGAATAAATGAATACAGTGACATGCTCAAGAAACAAAAAGGTAAGAGGCAAATGCCAAAAATGTTAAAAGAATAAAATTTTGTGTCACGCGCAAAGGAATGCAAAATTGATTTTCTCTCAAATGATATATGCGTGATTTAAGAAGAAATATATGGTATGTTTAAATCAAAAAAGGAAGAGTTGATTATTATAATTATATTTTAAAGAACAGTTACAAACAGATTTGAACGTTTCCTTTTTAAATTCAGATTTGCGTGCTTTTTTTTTCTTTGATGCCTGGATATGCACGTTATTCCTCTGGATTTGAGATAAGGCTTGCGAAAATATTAATTGCCAGTTATACAAAGCTTTGGATTCTATACTTTATATGCGTGATTAAAGTAAGCGTTGATTTTGTATACAGACCATTGATACGATATTTTAAATACATATGGATGTTGAAATATGATTTTTAAAATACGCCAAACTGACGTAATATAAAACACCCAAGATTTATATAAAAATAACGTTTTAAATTTTATACGTTTATTACGTTACTTGTACCATAAATTTTACGCGTCCTATAAACGCGAAATCCAACAGTTCATTAATACACTAAATTCTTCAAAATTATTACTTAACAAACTTAATTGGTTTTCACATATTATATATATATACAAATTTTCTTTTATTAAAATTCAAATGGAGTTGTCTTTTAACAAATTTAACCGTTTCACACTTTAAATTTCCATATTTAGTATTTTAAGGAAATGATTTAAATCAAATTATATATGTATATAAATTGGGAAGTAAATTTTACTGGAAAGAGAAAAATAACGGATTAAAGTTCTATATGTTTTCTTATATATAATCTTATATATATATATATATATATATATATATATATATATACGGTATTTATTCCCTAAATTTAGGCGCCCTTTTTAAGACGTAATTACCCAGTTCATTTATATACTAAAAAAATTAGAAATTCTGACCATGCCAAGACTCGAACTCGTGACCTGTCGTGAATAGCCCAGATGTCTTAACCACCTAAGCTATTAATGTTTTCTTAATTAAAACTTGATTTGGCTAGAAATTAAGTTATTTACCATCTTCGACAAAACCCCAAATTTCCAAATTAAAGTTAATTCTTAACCATGTCAAAATTTCAGAGATCTTATTATTTAATTAAAAATTTGGTCAATTGTTTTTTTTATATCACTTTAAATAAACCCCAAAGTTTTTTTTTAAAAAAATACAAGTGAAAAATACTTGTAAAAAAAATTGGGCCATTACAGTTTTAATGAAATTAAATTAACATTCATAGATGAAATATTCACTTTATTTAATAAGAATATTCTTATCAAGAAACCATTCTTTTCTTTTATTTTTATCAAAACATATTTCTTTTTATTACACATTCATTTACAATTAACACCTTCCCCTTTAAAACCAGCTTATATTTAAAGATTATCCCGTTAAAGAGTCACAGAAATAATACTTCGTACAACCACATCATTTCTTTATCAATTAATTTCATATAATCGTTATATTTGTACCAAATTTAAATGCTTACAATTTGAACATAATATTTCTCAATGAAATTCTCAATATATTTTTAACACAAAACATATGTTGCACATATCATTAATTAATTACCATTTACTTCTCTCTTATTAATGGCAAGATATAATTACTATTACTTACAATGATTAAATCTCAAAACATACCCTAATACAAGGAAGATAATTAATCTAATTGTTTCCTTTGAAATTCAATTTTCTATGTTAAACCCAATATCTATATACTAATTTAATTCCAACATTTAATTACAAATGTAATAAAACGTGTTCATTATATATTTAAATTTCAAACAAATCCTTTTATTTTGATTTACATTCTTATTATCAAATCAGCTATTCCCTTATGCAATTGATTAACATAAGTTTTACACTCACCATTCAACAGTTAACGTTTCTTCTTATATCAATTGTAATATTTCAATTACATTAATTACCAAATAAAATTCTAACGGATTTACTAATAAAGAAATAAATAAAACAATGGTTATACGTTAATAATCCATATCTATTAACTTATTGTTTACAAACAACGGTTAGTAAATTTACGTACAAAATAATTGGTTTCATACTCCATATTAAAACCAATTGCAATTAATAACATAAGATTACATCAATTTATATATCGTTTAATATATTCCTTATTAACCTTTATTATTTAAGTTGATTGAAATTATGTTAACATAGTATAGCAGTCAATTACATTCAATCAACATTAGCCAATTATATGTTTTATCTCATTAAATTATTTGTTTTAAGATTTATCTTAGAGTCAAAATTTCTAATCTAATTAGATTCAATTTAATAAATCATAAATTTTAATTTCTGACAATATTAAAGCCCAAAACCTTATTAAATTTAATATTTTTAATTATCAAAATATGGGTTGTTACAGAGAACCCCCCATAATGTTTCACAAAGATAAGGAAGGTCAGTCGTGGGACTGGTGTGAGATCTTAAAAACAGTTATTTCCATAAAGAAAGGAAAAGAAATTCGCTATACTTTTCGAAAAACGATACTACCATAAGGCCTTCCGGCACACACACAATGCAATCGCAGACGTGGGGGAGATTTCTCCTTATGATAGTCAAATATGCTTGATACGCAAAATCCTTTTTAATATTATCATTAGTGCATAGTGTAGAAAATATTTCGAAAGTATAATATAAATCTTAGCCAGCATAAGTACCATTATATTATGCCTACTATAGCTACCTCCTTAGGAGGCATGTTATACAATTGCAATCGTAAAGGGCTCGTATTGTTTCTTTGGATTTCCAACAAATGGTCAGGTTAAAGAACTTCCTACTACCACATGGGTATGCCTTTGGAGGGACGCCTCGAGAACCTACCCGGCTCTCTGCCAACACAAGGTCGGTTACCCCCTTCCCGGGGAGTAAAACCTAAGATATGCCACCCCCGGTCGTTTGCGACCTTTATCCGAGGATCCTCTACACCAAAAACCACAAAGAAAAGTATTTGCAGTAACCACATAGGTTAAATATCAGGGCTACATACCTGATACCACCATTTTCCAAATGGAATGGACATACCCTAGGGGAGCTACCCCTGAAACCTTGTCGCATCTTTCTTGTTTCGACCATTACCGGTTTGTGAGGCTCCATGAGGTCTCGTCCACAAAGTTACGCATTTCACAAAGCCATGCTTTGATCAACAAATGATCAGCAACACTTCATATGCCACGTTACCAATTTGGGAATGTATCATTAATAACCATCAACAACATAACCTATGAGCTCGTACGTCTCAGAGAAGGGTGTTAAGCTAAGAGAAAAAATTATCCGCCACCAACGGAAATGAATTTGATAGAAACCAGCTTTATATCTCAAAGTGTAACGTCAAACACACATCCATACAAGTCCGTACCGGGATCGAATGGAACCGAAGGCACTTCAAAGAAGCCCTTGCAAATCCGGATATTCACTAATTACGTCTGGAATCCCCATCACAAATGGTGATCAAATATCTATAACGGAGCAACTTGGTGCAGAGACATTAGACAGGTAATCCTTTCATTTTCGAGAATACCCGGTCTTCAATGCCATCTTCAAATGCAATCTCATTTCGTCGTATCATTATTCGGAATGGTTTCATGACACAAGGTCCTCTCTCGGCTAATCCGAACAATGAGCGCTTATTTTTTAAAAAATAAGTGTTCAATCAGAAATTTCAATCAGAAAAATATTTGATTGAGTGAGAAGATCTCATCTTTAATTTGCAATCCATTCCAACTTATTTCCATTCCGGCTTGTTTCTCTTTTAGACCTTGTATAAACATTTATACAAATTATTAATATTCGAAATAAATCGAATAATAAATTTCCATTTAATAAATTTACTTAATTTAAACTATTAATTAAATTTTAAACAAATATTTCTATTAATTAAATTTTAAACAAATATTTCTCTTAGCAATTCATTTAATTAAATCGATTTTCCTTTTAGAATTTTTTTAGTGACTACAAAAATTTCAATAAGTTAATTGATCATTTTAAATCACCACATTCATAAATTTAAAATAAATGGGTAAATTTAAATGTGTGTGTATATATATATAATAGTCTATATGGAATTTAAAAATCTATTTTTATATAAACTCTAACATTTTAAAATTTTCCATTTTCAAAATCTTACCTCCAAATACATTTAATAAAATAAAAATCCATCAAACCTGAATATATTAGATTAAAACACATTTTTGTTACATATTCCTAACTGCAAAATGTTGTTATTCTTATCTATAAAAATACAAATAGTAATTAACTAAAAAATTTAAAACTGCTTAAATAAAATTTCTTCTTGCTATGAAAATTACCCAAAAAACAGATTATAGTTTTTTTTTAAAAAAAATCAAATACGAATTCAAACTTAAAAATGATATAGAACTCATACCCAAAGTTCGTCCCTCCTTCTCGAGCATTCCATTCGACGTCGCCATTGCCAACGGACAACACGATCGATTCCCTGGCCCACGTGCGCGCGCGACCGCCTTCGTCGAGACTGACTCATTAATTGCCGCGAATGCACCAAAATCGTTACGCTTGCCTCATCGTTCTAGTGCCCCAAATCATGACGCATGCTGCCTTCGAATCGCCATCGTGAATAGCCACCCTCGCTTGCCCAGATGAACGTCGCGTTCGATCAAAGCCTTGCCTTATCTGATGCCTCACCTTGTCGACGACCTCGCCCAAGAGCCACTTCGTTCCCTTTTCTCGAGCTCGAGTTCGAGCATAGCTCGCGATGCCGTGCCCTTTTTTTTACTGAATGAAGATGGGAAGGGTTTCGGGGTTTTAAAATAAATGAAGAGGGGAGTTTCGTGCTATGAAAGCCAGTGTTGAATGGAGAAAAAGGGTGTACCAGAGGAGGAACCGCCATTGACCGGTCAACAGTGTATATAATATTATTAAATTTTAAATTGTCTCGGAAACGTAGCTAAAAATCTCGACCTCCTATCGAGGCGTGCTGCTAGGCGTTTATAATGTTAAATCCATATTTCGATGGAAAAGGCTTCGAGTCCTAATTCGATCGTATGGAGAAGATAACTTTTTAGACATATTTATTAAATTAAATTTCGATATAATTTTCAACGCGTTTGCTTATCGTACGGCTAAACGACAACTCCGGATGCTACAAAAATTGAAAGCCGATAACAATACAATTTTACGGATCCAATGGAACTGGTTTCGTTGAATTCCGAGACTGTGCCTCGGAAGACTATTTTTTAATTATCGATTCAAACGATATAACTTCAAAATTGAATAAATTATTCCCAAATTCAATTCTGAAGCTTCCATTATCTTCAGTATTATCAATATAAATTTTCTAAGCCATCAAATTATTTTAACAAGCTTAAAATTGAAATTTCAAATTCTTACCCATCATTAATAAATCAAATTCAATAATTTAATTGCCAAATTCATAATTATAATTGAAATTCAAGCTAAACCATCATTCAAATATTTAAAATCAATCAAATATTTCCAATTTCAAATGTTAAAAGTTTCTAGGTCGTCACACAGACTGGTATAAACAATAGTCTCCCCATTCTGTAGCAAGATAAGGGAAATAAGGGCAATCAAAAGATAGTTTGAAAAACAAAATAAGATAATAAATTTGAAACCATAAAAATTTCAACTTAAATAGATAATTAATTTTACATAAGTTAAATAAATCTTAACTACCTCTAATTTCATTATCTTATCGTCTAATTATCTTAAATAAACAATCTCTAAAATCATGGAGTTGAAAAAGATTATTTAATATACTCAAAATGTGCTCAATAAATTTAATTCTTTTTTATTCCTAATTAAAATTAAATTTATTCCTCTCAATATATTTTATCACCTATATTTAATATATTTATACTTATTATAACTGCTTTAAATTTGTTCTTAATTCCTTTAACATCGTTTTGTATTGTAAATTATTTAACTACCCTTTTTTCTATTTACCTCTTTTAATCTTTTTATAACTAAAATTTAAGTGTATAACATTTATTATAATCACTGAAATTTTATTTATAAAATCTTTTTTTATATTGTATATTATCCATTTACATATTCAACTTCTGTATAACTTAGGTAAGTTATATTGGAATGAAATTGTGTATTGTACAAATAAAACTTTCCAATTCAATCATTTCAATCTTGAATATTTATCCAAATCATGAAATTATACTTAAAAATTATCTTTCAAGATAAAATTTAGGAATTAAATTTTCGATAAATTCCAAACTATTTAGAGATAAATAAATGCACACGTACTATACATATATGCATTCAAATTTAAATCATATATCAGCATATGTTATAAATCCAATCTTATTATAGAAATTCAAATCAATTAAATTCCCCAAAACAAAACTATAACAAGATTACAGAACGGTCTCTTCAATTTGAAACTCGAAAATGAAATTCGATGATGCTACAGTCATCACCAAAGTTATTTTCTAGCGACAAAGAGAAGAGCACTAGTTTAAATTATAAAATTCTTTGGAAACAAATTTCTATTTGAAAATACTTTAAATAATATATCCTTTTAAAACTTTAAACACAAGGCTTGAAATCCATTGGAAATTAAACTCTCAAATTCTTGTTTTTAATTCATTTTAAATTTCTAAATAAATTTATAACCATGTTTATAGTTCAATTATTTATATATGACACAAGAGATGATGATATATGAAACCAAATATTATTTCTTAACAACCAATTCAATAAAATTCAGAAAAAGATTTATAATATAGTCACACAAAAAATTTGAAAAACCATATCGTGTCAGTTTGCTCTATTCAAGTGTTTTGGAAATCTTATCGATAGCATTGATCAAACGAATCGATCGGAAACCCAAATCAACATCAACAACTCAAACAACACAATATATAAAACATTTTAAATATTAGTTTACAAATACTCTTCAAGAATGATTTGAATATAAGTTGGAAACAAAGATGGCATGATTAAATAACAGAATAGGAAGATGGATAAGCTTATATAAATCGTGCGCAACCTTAACCGGGTCAACCGTGACTTGAAGAATAAGATCGATGTGGATTTCTAGGGTAAATCTACATTCGGTCTCAAGAGATAGAGTTCGGAATTATAAGAGATACTAGCATCTAAACCGGGGATATAAAATCTTTGGTTAATCGATGCTGTTGTAAAGGAGTTTCACCCCTTTACAAATTAATTTGAGATTGGCGAGACCGCCGACTCATTATAAAGATCATTCGAAGTGGAGTTATGGGCGCATACTCGAGAATCAAAAGAAGACGAACAGTGAGGGACACGAATGGATTTTGGAACCGCATGCAATGTTCCAAAATTCAAAGAAAATTCGAATCGAAGAGGAAGAGATTCAAACTTGAATGAAAGTGATTCTGTAAATAAATTTACTATATATGCTAAGTTTTGCCTAAAGCCACCAAAGCTCTGATACCAACTGTAACGACCCGATATTTTCAACCATTCGCATCCCCATATGTCGGACTTGAATTGATCAAAATACCATGTTGTATATAAAATTTGGCATATCTCATCATATACAGTAAATAAATAATCACAAATCATAGACACAGAGTATTTAATAATGCAGCGGAAGTAAAAGAGATAGTAGTTCATGAAGCTACTATATAAATATAAGATACTTCAAAGTTAAACAAGATACAACAGAAGAGTAACAAGATACATCAGGTACAAATCAGAATACATCACTGAAATCACTGGATACTGAAAGTAAAATAGATGGCTGGATCTTCAAGCAAAGCTCCCACTCTGAAGGTGAGTCTTGAATGCTGAATCACTCAGTCTAACTTGAGCGTAAAGCAAAACCCAAAACACTCGAGTCATGACATAAATACTTATGAACTATAAATCAACTCAAGTGAACAGTAAAAAAAATGCATCAATAACTTAAAGGATGCTTGGGATCGCTCATCCTTTAAGGATCCGCTAAACTATTTACTATGTAGTAATAGTACGCTATTATAATAATGTCTACAGTAAAATAACTCACTTTAAAATAGCGTTAAAGGGTTAGCCATATAGCCCTCAACACATAATAGTCCTAGTAGTCCGTCCAGTATTAGCATACCTCCAGATCAGGAGGCTACCCTAAATACTCCATGGGCTACGGGAGAAAAAAACTCATAGTAAGGCTCGCTAGGGTAGATGACACAGCACAACTAGGCAATGCCAGGGAAGATATACCAATTACGCTTCCGGTCTGTTGGTACCACATAGCAGCCACTGCCGCCCACCTCGGAACACACTCCCGTATCAAAATCGAAGGATGGCCATCAAATAAACCACAAGTAAGAGTATAGTATCAAAGAAGTGCGTCCGATAGGAGGAATGACCTCACTTGGCCCGTCGATCGCTCCTGTTTTAGTCACCTTATCATACCATAATAGGATCGTCGCCACCATCCTACTTCATTCTGTAATCTCCACCACGTACACGGTTGTTAAAGTGGTTTTTGTAGTTGGCAGAGAATATGACAACTTCAGATCGCAGTCTCTTTAACAACCAACCGTCGTTATAACACCATGGTCATTTCAAAATAATTTTTACTCTAAACCAAAATATCATTTCCACTTAGAATATATCTTTTCCAAAATCACAGCATTTTCCAAAGTTATAACACTTTCGAAACCAAAACATTGAAATCATTACACTTTGAAAATCATAACATTTCGAAATAATACATTTGAATTCATGAAACATTCCTTTAATTCTTGCATTTTTTACAAATTTGTTCAATTAAACCCAAATTTCAAATTTCAAATTTAATTCAATTCAAACCATCTGTTCAATTCAATTCAATTTCCCAACAAACCATTTCAGATCTTATCAATTTCAAATATAGATTGGATCCACAAAACAAACTATTCAATTTTTAATATATTTCAAATATTTAATATCCCACATTTTAAACCTAAATTTTATAATTTCATATATCTCAAATTTAACATCATTATTACTTAGTTTTGAAATATTCATTTCATAAATCCAATACTTTCATACAAATATAACTTCAAATATTCATTTATCAAATAGATCAAAATCAAATATCATTCCAAATTCACCTT
The DNA here is from genome assembly GCA_030765085.1 of Allium cepa. NCBI lineage: Eukaryota > Viridiplantae > Streptophyta > Magnoliopsida > Asparagales > Amaryllidaceae > Allium > Allium cepa. The sequence goes on along the minus strand of CM060946.1, from coordinate 155,286,853 downwards.
CTTTATCAAAATAAAGATTACGTCATTCAAAACCATTTTAAAATCATTTCCTTTCAAATCCTTTATAAGTTCATTATCATTCTTTAATTCAAATATTCAATTTTAGATATCATTTTAAAAATCAAATATGTCATTCATTTATTATTTAAAATATCATTACAAAATACATTTCAAAATTTCATTCAATAATTCATTTATTTCATTTCATTCCATTTAAAACATAACCAAGTAAACCTTATTTAAATTCAAATTCAATTTAAATTCCTTAAAAATTCAAATTTAAATATTAAAATATATTTAAAACTCCTTATATATCACAAATAATCAATTCCAAAAGTTAAATCATTTAACACTTCTAAATATAACTCAAAAAATGTTAAAATCTATAACATTTCAAAACATAGTCAAAATATAGCAACTTTAACGACCCAGAATTTCAGTCCATTAAAATTCGTATATTTAATTGATTTTAAATATTAATAAGTGAAATTTGTAAGCCGAATAAATTTTATTTTGAATATCCAGATTTAATTGGATAATTTAATCGATAGTATAATATTGGAAATACAGAAATAATCAGAAATTGGGTTTAATATGATTGAAATTGATTTGTAAAATTTTATTTAATCATGTTGGAGTTAGAATGATGTTATAGAACTTTTACAATCGAATTAAAAGTTAATTTGCGGGAATTGAATATTTCAATATTTAATTGACGAGTTAAAATAGTCATTTTCAAACAGTCTCGGATTTCGATGAAACTAGTTTCATCGGATCCGTAATGTTATATTATTTTAAGATTTCAAATTTTGTGTCAATTAGATTTACCGTTTGCCCGGGGCAAGCCAAAACGCATAGAAATTAGTTTAACCGATTTAATTTAAAATCGATCATTTATTTCCATAACTCGCACATATGATCGAATTAGCTTCCGAAACTTATTCCATTGTGTCCGGAACGCGGGGTAAACCCTAGAAACGCCAGTCACCGCGCGAGATTTGGAGTTTGGAAAATTTCGAGTGAATAGTAATTTGGAAATTTTCTATTAAAGGCCTTCACATCTTCAATTTGCAAACCAAACTAAACCCTAACCCTAGTTCAGAAGCCACCGCCTCCCTCTATTATTAATGGCCGAAAATTATCAAGTTTCTTCCCTCAATTTCTTTCAATCCATCAGCAATTTGAAAAAGTTTTCAACTACAATGTTGGAGGGCTTCACGAGGATGTGATGGGGGTTCGAGTGTTATACGAAGATAATTTGGGGCACAAAGGCATTCGGTTCGAGCACATTTTTCGACGGCAGGGCATGACCGAGCTTCGAGCCCTTCGAGCCGATAGTGGAGCTCGTTATGGCGCGTTGAACGACGGCCGTTGATCGACGAGAAGATGATCGTAGGTGGTTGCGTGATTAGGGTTTGGTGCGGCCGGTTGGGTTTGTTTACGCGAGCGAACGTGGAAGGGAGAAAGGGGCCGAACAGGTTGGATCTAGTTTCAAACGTGCGGTCTAGATTTTTCTGGGTATAAAAATAAAATAAATGTTGTAAATCTATTTATATTAATATTCGTATAGCTTTGTAACGCGATATCTGGTTCATACGAGGTCGAAAATTCTTGAAACGACTTGCATCGGGTTCGTTTTGTCGAGCATTACGCTTTGGAACTGGATTGGAGTCGTTTGGAGCTAGTGAAAATTTCGGATAAAATTAAACGCACGTTTAATTTTATTCGAAATAAAACGCTACAACTATTATCGGAAACTCAAGGTGAGTACTTCTCACTCAATCGAATTGTTTCGATTTAAATTTTAAACAGTTAGATTTAAAATTGATTGATTGTGCTGATTTGTATGATTGAATGATAAATTATTATCTGTTGTATAGTAATAGACCCTATATGCCGTATATTAAGCACATGTTATTTATTAAAAACATATACCGCGATAATTCCAACTTATATGGAATTGGTATTATATATGTACTTTGAGTTGATTTCCCACATTATATAGCGGATGAGACCCTACTGCGCCGCAAAATAGCGGGTAATATTTTATAAATCATATAAACTGTGATATTCTGTATTGGAACAGAATTGGTAATGTGCTAACATCTGTGGATGCAAGAAAATAGGTTGGAGGGATCCAACTGGGTTCCTCAACAATATTGATTTATTTACAGATATTTGTTATATATTATGTTATCATATAATATATGATGTTTGGATGCCGTGATTGATTATTTGATGCTGTTGCATCATTGGCCATATTTTGGAGTTTTAAAAATGTTAAAGGAATGATTTTAATTCAAAAGGATTCTAAAGTGATTTTTGAAAATATACGTTTTATTAAATTTTGGAATTGATTTATTTTAAATAAATAAACGTTATAATATTTAACGTTGTAAGGGTTATGATTTTTGTGAAATATAACCGAAGTGTGATTTTTGAAATAAGTAGTTGATGAATTTATAAAATGGTTTAAATTGGGAATTTTGAATTATTTTAAACGATGTATATAAAAGATTTATATAATTAATATTTATAAATTAAAAATATGGGAATTTAAAACGAGTTTTATTAAGTGTTAAAATGAAGTATAAATGGATTTCATCAGTGAATGAAATTTATAGATTTATAAATTGGGAAGTTGTAAAATGAATAGATTTTGTAAAATAAAAGATTATAAGTAATTAAAATATAAATTGGATTTTGGTATTTAATTGGGATATAAACAGAATTTGTTAATAAAGTGATTTTATAAGTTGAAGTTGTTATAAAATATAAATGGGATTTATAAACATTGTTTTATAAATCCGAAACTGATTTATTTTGACAAGTCAATTATTTTAGATTTTTAAAGGAGATATATTCACGATTTTGGATTGTGGATAATTCTTTAAATAAAATGTGTAGAAAAATGTTGAATTTGGTTAACGAAGAATATTCACGATTTTGGAAAGTGAATATATTATTAAATAAAATGGATATGTTTTGGGGAAGTGATATTATAAAATGAAGTTAATTGTTTTAAAGATGAATTAAAATGTGCCAACTATCGAAGCCATAGATTTCAACATTTATTGTTGAAATAGACGTTTTCGAGAAATAGAAGGAAATGGTGGACTACAACACTGTTGTTATAGTAAATGATTTCCGAAAGGAAATGTTTTATATAGTATTGGAATTTATATATCTATTTTAAGTTCGAATCCCTATACTAGTGATTTTGGGTTGTTGTAACGATGTTTTATGTAACATTCGTTTTGACTCAAATAAATGTGTTTAAGAGGGTGTTTCCCTTAAAGAATAAAATATATACTTAATTTCGATTGAAGTATATTAAATATTTTCCAAGTGTTGAAAATAAATGGATTTGTGAATACTTATTATTAATAAGTATGGAAATGCTTTTTCCAATATGAAGTGAAATGTTTTGAGATTGTATCTTTTTAAAGATAAATTGAAAATGAATATTAGAAATCGATTTGGAAATCGTATATTCATAGATATTTTGGAATTGTAAATACACTATGGAATTTATAAAAGAAAGGGAAACTTGTTTAAAAATAAACGTTGATTTATTTTTGAAGTGTGGAAATAAATTTACGGATTTGGAACGTAAATATAAAGTAAATCGATAAGGATTTATTTAATTGGTTTAAATGAACCATTTTGAAATGAAAATGAATAAAGATTTGTGAATATATCTCGTATAGGGAAACGATTTGAAATTTGTTTTCAAAAGTTGTAAAGGTGAAAAGTGATTTGAAATTTGTTTTCAAATGTTGAAGTGTGGAAAATATATATCTTGTAAATATATTTTTGGAAAATAAATAATTTGGGAAATTATTTGGAATCTGGTGATGTTGTGCATATCTATTGATAGTTAAATAACCGACTATCAATATTTACCTTTAAATGGGTATTTGTTGTGATTTTCTTGAATTTGAATGCTACACTTATTTTTAAAATAAGCGCTCACTATTCGGGTTAGCGGGAAAAGGACCTTTGGGTCGTATAACCCATTCCGAATATGTGATACGTCGTAATGGATAGCATTTGAAGACCAGTGTTGAAGACCGGATATTTGTGAAATGGAAGGATTACCGTTAAATGTTTCTGCATCGGCCGATCTCCGATATAGAAATTTATTACCCTTTGTGATGGGAATTCGAGACGTGATTAGTAAATATCCGGATTGCAAGGACTTCTTTGTAAGTGCCTTCGGTCCCATTCGATCCCGGAACGGACTTATATGGATGCGTGTCTGACATTACGATTTGAGATGTAAAGCTGGTTTCTATCAAATATATTTTCGTTGGTGGCAAAGAATTTATTCTCTTAGCTTAACACCTTAGAGGTTATGTAGTTGATGGTTACTAGTGATGCATTCCCAATTTCGTAATGTGGCATACGAAGTGTTGTTGAGCATTTGTTGAACAAAGCATAGCTTTTGTATAAAGCGTAGCTTTGTGGACGAGACTTCGTCGGACCTCATACCCCGAAAATGGTCAAAACAGGAAGGATGCAGCAAGGTTATTAGGGGGTACGTCCCCTTTAGTGTATGTCATTCCTTCTGGATAGAGGTGGTATCATGGTATGGAGGCCAGATACTTAACCTATGTTGATGCTGCAAATTTATTACTTTGTGGTTGTTGGAATCGAGGATCCTCGGATATAGATCGGTTACGATAGGGGAATGACATATTCGTGTCAGTAGTTACCCAGTTTGAAAGGTAACCCGGCCTTTTGTTGGCAGAGATCTAACCGTAACGTTAGGTTCTCGGGTCGTCTTTCCATAGGCATACCCATGTGGCAATGGGAAGTTCCTTGGCCTGACCATTTGTTGGAAATCCAAAGAAACAATACGAACCCTGTATGGTTTTAGTCGTATAACCCGCCATGGAATGTGGCGGTAACCTGCTTTTGAACATGGTAGCTATAGTAGGCATACGATAATGGTCGTATGTTGCCTGAGATTTATATCTTTACTTTCAAAATGTTTTCTACACTATGCAGTAGTAATAATATCAAATGTTTCTTTTTAATGCGTATCAAGCATCTTTGACTATCATAAGGAGAAATCTCCTCCGATTTTGCGTTTGCATTGTGTGTGTGTGCAGGAGGCCTTATGGTAGTCTCATTTTCTAAAAGCATTGCGAATCTAATTTTAAAATATTTCTTTTTTTATTTTTAAAAGATAAACTATTTTAAGTTCTCACACCAGTCTCATGACTGACTCGGAGTTTATTGTTTCCTTCCTAAACTCTGCGTGCCCACCAATTTCCACACGGGCAGTCTAGAGTTAGTTTATCAGGATATTCTGGAACGTAGGAGTTAGTGTAGAGATCTGGAGGCAAGTTGGATGGCTTGGCGTATCAACTAGTATATAGTATTTCTTTTCCGCTGTTGTTGTTGTACACTCTGATGATATAATGTAATGTAATGTGATGTGATGTAATAACTGATTTAGTTCTTTGTTTTAAAGATTATTCATTTATCTATTATATGTTGTTCCGCTGCGATTGTGAGTTTCTGATATTGTTCTGTTGTTTCTTTTTGTTCTGTTCTATCTTTTTCTCTCTCCTTCTATCTTTTTCTTCTTCTTTAACCATAACATTTCGGTTTTCCGACATTCGATTGCTCGACAGTTGATACTGTGGACGTATTGATGTCGGTTTTCGAGCGTCGAAAAGTCGCGATCGTTACATCTGGTATCAGAGCTTATGGTTAAGCGACAACCTTAGCTCTGGTGGTTATTACTCATTAGAGATAGAGTCAGTAGTCCTCTATAATGAGTGTGAGTGTAATAATAGCTATGAGCGCGTATTTGTTAGTGAATATAAAAATGTTTTGTATTGTGTGGACTTATCGGTTGATTGTTTATGAATTCTGGTCGGTGCGAGAAGTACAACCGTGATAGATATGGGTTTCTAAACTCTTAAACAAGATAAAATGACATAGTATTGTTTTGAAATTGGGAAAAATGAAATAATTTTACCCAAAACTATTTTCGTATATAAAAGAAATAATTTTTCAGAATTATTAAGTATATATGAATTGATGTTTGGTCGTTAAAAATGTAAGAATGAATATAAGTTAATTAAAATAATAATTGTATAAGCAATTGAATTATAAAGTATGGAATTATAATTAATGTGATTTACAATTGTGAAATAATCTTGTATATAAAGGTAAAACTATATGAATATATTTACTAATATGAGTTGCAAATGTAAAAATGAATTTGGACTATGAATTTGAGAATTTTGAATCTTGTTTATTTTGGAAGTTATTTTTCAAAATTAAAAGTTAAATAGTGAAACTCTACAAGTAAAAGATTTGTAAATGTGAGTTATAAATAAAATGAAAATTTTGAAAGAATATTAAGCACTGAATTCACTACTGTTACTGGAAAATAGTAAGGGTGATGACTGCAGCATCATCAGTATCATTTTCGAGTCTCTATGTGATAGATTTGCTACCATAGTAAATTGGGAATTGAAGTTTGATTGTGATAAACAAATTTGAAGTAAAAATCCAAGCTGAAATTGTTGAATATAAGTGAAAAAAGTTTTGAACTTATAATATGAGATAATAAATTTGACTTTGGTAAAAGTAAATGGAATTTACTTTAGAATTGGAATGTGAATTAGATTATAAGTGAAAATTTAAGTTAAGTTAAACAATGATGTTTAATGGAATATAACTTAAGTGATGTTAAATGAAGTTGATTCTGGTATCGAAGTAAAATAGCAAAATGAGTTAATGAAATGAAGTTATGAATGTGAACTTGACTATATAAATGAAATTCAACTTTATTTGTAAAATGAATTAGCAGTTGAATTAATAAATGGATTGAATGTTAATCAATCGAATGTAAATAAGTTGATATGAAATAATGAATGTAAGTGTAAGTTCATTAAAAGCTAATGTTATTGGAAGTTGAATAATTGAATGAAAATCAATTTAATATCAACCAATAGGAGTTAAAAAGGTGTTAAACCATATTGAAGTTAGACAAAGTGAATAGGAATTGTTGAATGTGAATTTAATAAATTTGGTGATGTTTGATATGCATTGTTTGTTATTTGATTGTTAATTAGTTGTGTATATTTCATTAAGTGTTAGTGAAGTTGAATTGATAAAATTGAAAGCTATGTAATTGAATTCAAATTGGAAGAAAATGAACTTGAATAGAATTGAATTTGAATTGAAAGTAAACTAACTTGAATATAAATTAGTGAATGTAAACTAATTGAATACGAATAAGTGAATGTTAGTAAAAACATCCAATGTTAATGAATCAAATGTGATTAAATGAAAAACCAATTCATTGAATAATAATGAAAAGTGAATGCATATAGATTTGATATGAATTTGTTGGATGATAGTTGTTTGATGGTTGCATTTGTTGTTTTGTTGCAATTGCTGTGTGGCACATGTAGTTGTTATGTTGCTATATGATGTGTGTTGATATTATTTTCATATATACATGTTCTCATTTGTTTGATTGAGTGTTTAGTAGGTGCGGATTGCGCTTGCTTCGCATTTGGAGCTCGCTTTCGTGCTATATTAGCCGTATATGCTCGCTAATAATAAATAAGATACATATCTCGGATTAAATATCGTGCTTTTACATTTTTTTCCCCACGGGATGCCTCATCACTTGATGAGATGTATATTTGTGACATATGTACTGTCATTTTTTTCGGATCGAGTCGCGCAAAGGAGACTCTGGTGATTTTTTTCGAAAATTTAAGGCGTTGGGATATTTTTGAGAAAAATTAGAAAATTTTGAAAACTAAAAGTTGATTTTTGAGTTATAAAAGTTAAACGTTATAGTTGGTTTTGAAAAGATAACTAAGTATGATTTGAAAACTTAATGAAGTATTGTAAGAAGTTTAACTATGGTTTTGAAAGGTTAATGGATTCTATAACCTTTTCTTACTTGGTAATTTCGAGGACGAAATTCTTTTAAGGGAGAAAGTTTGTAACGACCCAGAATTTCTGTCCGTTAAAATTCGTATATTTAATTGATTTTAAATATTAATAAGTAAAATTTTTAAGCCGAATAAATTTTATTTTGAATATCTAGTTTTAATTGGATAATTTAATCGATAGTTTAATATTGGAAATACAGAAATAATCGGAAATTGGGTTTAATATGATTGAAATTGATTTGTAAAATTTTATGTAATCATGTTGGAGTTAGAATGATGTTATAGAACTTTTAAAATCGAATTAAAAGTTAATTTGCGGGAATTGAATATTTTAATATTTAATTGACGAGTTAAAATAGTCATTTTTCAAATAGTCTCGGATTTTGAAGAAACCAGTTTCATCAGATACGTAATGTTATATTATTGTAAGATTTCAAATTTCATGTCAATCGGATTTACCGTTTGTCCGAGGCAAGCCAAAACGCATAGAAATTAGTTTAACCGATTTAATTTTAAATCGATCGTTTATTTCCGAACTCACACATATGATCGAATGAGCTTTTGAAACTTATTCCATTGTGTCCGGAACGCGGGGTAAACCCTAGAAACGCCAGTCACCGCGCGAGATTTGGAGTTCGGAAAATTTCGAGTGAATAGTAATTTGGAAATTTTCTATAAAAGGCCTTCACATCTTCAATTTGCAAACCAAACTAAACCCTAACCCTAGTTCAGAAGCTGCCGCCTCCCTCTATTATTAATGGCCGAAAATGATCAAGTTTCTTCCCTCAATTTCTTTCAATCCATCAGCAATTAGAAAAAGTTTTCAACTACAATGTTGGAGGGCTTCACGAGATCTTGCGATCCATACGGATGTGATGGGGTTTCGAGTGTTATACGAAGATAATTTAGGGCACAAAGGCATTCGGTTCGAGCACATTTTTCGACACCAGGGCGTGACCGAGCTTCGAGCCCTTCCAGCCGATAGTGGAGCTCCTTATGGCGAGTTGAACGACGGCCTTTGATCGACGCGAAGATGATCGTAGGTGGTTGCGTGATTAGGGTTTGGTGCGGCCGGTTGGGTTTGTTTACGCGAGCGAACATGGGAGGGAGAAAGGGGCCGAACGGCCTGGATATAGTTTCAAACGTGCGGTCCAGATTTGTCTGGGTATAAAAATAAAATAAATGTTGTAAATCTATTTATATTAAAATTAGTATAACTTTGTAACGCGATATCTGGTTCATACGAGGTCGAAAATTCCTAAACGACTTGCATCGGGTTCGTTTTGTCGAGCACTACGCTATGGAACTGGATTGGAGTCATTTGGAGCTAGTGAAAATTTCGGGTAAAATTAAACGCACATTTAATTTTATTCAAAATAAAACGCTACGACTATTATCGGAAACTCAAGGTAAGAACTTCTCACTCAATCGAATAGTTTCGATTTAAATTTTAAATAGTTAGATTTAAAATTGATTGATTGTGCTGATTTGTGTGATTGAATGGTAAATTATTATCTGTTGTACAGTAATAGACCCTATACGCCGTATATTAAGCAGATGTTATTTATTAAAAACATATACTACGATAATTCCAACTTACATGGAATTGGTATTATATATGTACTCGGAGTTGATTTCCCGCACTATATAGCGGATGAGACCCTACTGCGCCGCATAATAGCGGGTAATATTTTATAAATCCTATATACTGCGATGTTCCGTATTGGAACGGAATTGGTATTGTGCTAACATCTGCGGATGCAGGAAAACAGGTTGGAGGGATCCAACGGGATTCCTCAACAATATTGATTTATTTACAGATATTTGTGATATATTCTGTTATCATATGATATATGATGTTTATCATATGATATATGATGTTTGGATGCCGTGATTGATTATTTGGTGCTGTTGCATCATTGGCCCTATTTTGGAGTTTTAAAAACGTTAAAGGAACGATTTTTAATTTAAAAGGATTTTAAAGTGATTTTTGAAAATATATGTTTTATTAAATTTTGGAATTGATTTTTTTAAATAAATAAACTTTATAATATTTAACGTAGTAAAGGTTATGATTTTTGTGAAATATAACCGAAGTTTGATTTTTGAAATAAGTAGTTGATGAATTTATAAAATTGTTTAAATTAGGATTTTTGAATTATTTTGAACGATGTATATAAAAGATTTATTAAATTAATATTTATAAACTAAAAATATAGGAATTTTAAAACGAGTTTTATTAAGTGTTAAAATGAAGTATAAATGGATTTCATCAGTGAATGAAATTTATAGATTTATAAATTGGGAAGTTATAAAATGAATAGATTTTGTAAAATAAAAGATTTATAAGTAATTAAAATATAAATTGGATTTTGGCATTTAATTGGGATATAAATAGAATTTGTTAATAAAGTGATTTTATAAGTTAAAGTTGTTATAAAATATAAATGGGATTTATAAACATTGTTTTATAAATCCGAAACCGACTTATTTTGACAAGTCAATTATTTTAGATTTTTAAAGGAGATATATTCACGATTTTGGATAGTGGATAATCCTTTAAATAAAATGTGTAGAAAAATGTTGAATTTGGTTAACGAAGAATATTCATGATTTTGGAAAGTGAATATATTATTAAATAAAATGGATATGTTTTGGGGAAGTGATATTATAAAATGAAGTTAATTGTTTTAAAGATGTATTAAAATGTGTTAACTATCGAAACCATAGATTTCAACATTTATTGTTGAAATAGACGTTTTCGAGAAATAGAAGGAAATGGTGGACTACAACACTGTTGTTATAGTAAATGATTTTCGAAAGGAAATGTTTTATATAGTATTGGGATTTATATATCTATTTTACGTTCGAATCCCTATACTAGTGATTTTGGGTAGTCGTAACGGTGTTTTACGTAACATTCATTTTGACTCAAATAAATGTGTTTAAGAGGATGTTTCCCTTAAAGAATAAAATATATACTTAATTTCGATTTAAGTATATTAAATATTTTCCAAGTGCTGAAAATAAATGGATTTGTGAATTACTTATTATTAATAAGTATGGAAATGCAGGTGAAATGTTTTGAGATTGTTTCTTTTTAAGATAAATTGAAAATGAATATTAGAAATCAATTTGGAAATCGTATATTCATAGATATTTTGGAATTGTAAATTTACAATGGTATTTATAAAAGAAAGGGAAATTTGTTTAAAAATAAACGTTGATTTAATTTTGAAGTGTGGAAATAAATTTACGGATTTGGGACGTAAATATAAAGTAAATCGGTAGGGATTTATTTAATTGGTTTAAATGAACCATTTTGAAATGAAAATGAATAAAGATTTGTGAATATATCCTGTATAGGGAAACGATTTGAATTTTTATTTCAAAAGTTATAAAGGTGAAATGTGATTTGAAATTTGTTTTCAAATGTTGAAGTGTGGAAAATATATATCTTGTAAAGATATTTTTGGAAAATAAATAATTTGGGAAATTATTTGGAATCTGGTGATGTTGTGCATATCTATTGATAGTTAAATAACCGACTATCAATATTTACCTTTAAATGGGTATTTGTTGTGATTTGCTTGAATTTGAATGCTACACTTATTTTTAAAATAAGCGCTCAATATTCGGGTTAGCCGGGAAATGACCTTTGCGTCGTATAACCCATTCCGAATATGTGATACATCGTAATGGATAGCATTTGAAGACTGGGTATTTGTGAAATGGAAGGATTACCGTCGAATGTTTCTGCATCGGCTGATCTCCGATATAGAAATTTATTACCCTTTGTGATGGGAATTCCGGACGTGATTAGTAAATATCCGAATTGCAAGGACTTCTTTATAAGTGCCTTCAGTTCCATTCGATCCCGGAATGGACTTGTATTGATGTGTGTCTAACATTACAATTTGAGATGTAAAGCTGGTTTCTATCAAATATATTTCCGTTGGTGGCAAAGAATTTATTCTCTTAGCTTAACACCCTTAGAGGTCATGTAGTTGATGGTTACTAGTGATGCATTCCCAATTTGGTAAATGTGGCATACAAAGTGCTGTTGAGCATTTATTGAACAAAGCACAGCTTTTGTATAAAGCGTAGCTTTGTGGACGAGACTTCGTCGGATCTCACACCCCGGAAATGGTCAAAACAGTAAGGATGCAGCAAGGTTATTAGGGGGTAGCGCCCCGTTAGTGTATGTCATTCATTCTGGATAGAGGTGGTATCATGGTATGGAGCCTAGATACTTAACCTATGTTGTCGCTGCAAATTTATTACTTTGTGATTGTTGGAATCGAGGATCCTCGGATATAGATCGGTTACGATCGAGGAATGACATATTCATGTCAGTAGTTACCCAGTTTGAAGGGTAACCCGTAGCGTTAGGTTCTTGGGTCGTCTTTCTAGAGGCGTACCCATGTGGCAATGGGAAGTTCCTTGGCCTGACCATTTGTTGGAAATACAAAGAAACAATACAAACCCTGTACGGTTTTAGTTTATAACCTGCCATGGAATGTGGCGGTAACCTGCTATTGAACATGGTAGCTATAGTAGGCATACGATAATGGTCGTATGTTGGCTAAGATTTATATCTTTACTTTCGAAATGTTTTCTACACTATGCACTAATAATAATATCAAATGTTTCTTTTTAATGCATATCAAGCATCTTTGACTATCATAAGGAGAAATCTCCTCCGATTCTGCGTTTGCATTGTGTGTGCGTGTGCGGGAGGCCTTATGGTAGTCTCATTTTCTAAAAGTATTGCGAATCTAATTTTAAAATATTTCTTTTTTTATTTTTAAAAGATAAACTATTTTAAGTTCTCACACCAGTCCCATGACTGGCTCGGAGTTTATTGTTTCCTTCCTAAACTCTGGGTACTCGCCAATTTCCACACGGGTAGTCTAGAGTTAGGTTATCAGGATATTCTGGAACGCAGGAGTTGCTGTAGAGATCTGGAGGCAAATTGGATGGCTTGGCGTATCAACTAGTATATAGTATTTCTTTTCCGCTGTTATTGTTGTACACTCTGATGATATAATGTAATGTGATGTGATGTGATGTAATAACCGATATAGTTCTTTGTTTTAAAGATTATTCATTTATCTATTATATGTTGTTCCGCTGCGATTGTGAGTTTCTGTTATTGTTCTGTTGTTTCTTTCTGTTCTGTTCTATCTTTTTCTCTCTCCTTCTATCCTTTTCTTCTTCTTTAACCATAACATTTCGGTTTTCCTGCATTCGATTGCTCGGCACTTGATACGGTGGACGTATTGATGTCGGTTTTCGAGCGTCGAAAAGTCGTGATCGTTGCAGCAACGACAGCATTTATAAAGTGCTATCGTAGCTTATAGTTTCCAAAATAGTTTAGTACAAGAATAACAGCATTTATAAAATGCCGTAATAGATATTGGTTATTTAAAACATAGTTAAATTTAGAAATGATAGCACTTTCCAAATGCCATCGTAAAACCACAGCATTTTTGAAAAATGCTATAAATAAAATTCCAGTTTTATTATAACTTTTCAGAAACAATTAAACTTCAATTTTAGCAAATTTTTAAGCTTATAAATCATATTTTTAGGCTTCAAAACTTCAATTTAAATCAATTTAACATATGATTTATCACACCAAAATTATATAATTAAATATCCAATTAAAAACTTAATTCATTTGTTAAGTCAAAATTCACTGTTTTGTTAACTTATTAATTTAACCAAACTTTAATATTTTACTTCAAATATCTTTTCAAAACTTTAAATTTAATTTCCATTATTTATTTACATTTTTAAAATAAAAAATTTAAAGTCAAAAATCACATTCACTTCAAATTACATGCTTAAATTCACAATTCAAAACTTATTATTTAGCCTTCTTAAAACCACAAAATATATTTTTTTAAATCAAAATTTCATACTTTAAAATACATATCTTAAGAAAATCATTTAAAAATATTCCACGGGGTCTATATAATTTTCTAACCTAGGTCAATTATACGGATATGTATCATTTCAATCCGTAATTTAAAAAGAAAATCCGGGTTCTATCATTTCAAACCCGCAATCCCAAGTCAAATAAAATGCAATAAAAATCACTTGATCCTATCATTTCAGCTCATAATGATTTTTTACTATTCTAATGTCTGTTTCTGTATGTATCATTTCAACCCATAGTGATTCTATTCTAACAGGGAACTTGCAATGTGAACGTATGCATAAACAACATAAACAATTACACTAATAGGTTGATGTCACAATATACTGTCATATATCATATGTCAGGTGATAATTAACAAAGTTAACATGGTAATAACATGGAATAACATATCGTATAATCATCACTAACTTATATAAACATTTTAATTACTAATCACTTGTCATCCATTTACTATTTCATAAGTAAAAATGTCAGAGTGAGAATGGCTCACATTTATCAAGCTAGAGACCACTACGACACACAAGAACGATTCCAAAGGCACGATAAGCACGATACATGACGAATTTTGATTTGAATGAATAGAGATCCTTGATATTGATCTTATAAACAATAAACAAAACAAGACCATATAAACATATTTATTCAACACGGAATACATTGAAACAATTTTGAAATAAAAAGCAACAAAGAACAAATGACTTGACCTTGCCATAACCATTCAAGTGCTTGGCCATGACATCATTTGGCTCATCCATAGTGATGTTATAGACTTGGGTATGCATCACATATGCACGGCTAGAAGTGGATGGTGATGGTAGGAGTTACAATATAGGGTAGAATGCAAAGGAACAAGGCAAAAGAGACAAGTTTTGCACATCACTAGGCTCGGCCTAGTCAAGAAATGGGCTCGGCCATACATGCTTCAAGTCCGGTCAGATATGAAGTGTTGTCTAGAGGTGGTGTTGGCAGGTGGTGGTGGAGCTAGGGGTGCGGCCGAGGCAAGCTATGAAGGGTATAGTGGAAACTATGGTCGGTTAGGCATGTTTGTGGAGTTCTATGCAAATATTTGTGGTGATGGCTTCACATGAAGGCATGGCCAGATCCGGACAAGGGGAAAAGGAGTGGTTGTTGCCGTGTATGGTGGTGGTGGTCGGTGGAGATTAAGGTGGTAGAGGCCTAGCAAAGCACAAGAGGAACAAGGTAAAATCAATGTAAAATAAGAAGAAAAAGTGAAAAATAAGAAGCCATAAACTTACAATTTTTCTCTCAAGATAAGTAGCTGTGAGAAATGAAGTGAGAAGTATCTTTATTCATGTGAATGGAAGATGAGAAACATGGCTATAGGATAGAAAGATGTACGACCAAAGAATGAAATGAAAAGGAAAAAGAAAATGAAAAGACAAAGTAAATGAAAAGGCAAAGAAATGAAAAGGCCTTGTCTTTTGAACTTCCATTTTCTTTTAATCAAAATAAACAAAATAAAATTAAGTAAATAAAATAAAAGACAAAAAAAGTAAAGTGAAAAAGAAAATAAATAAATAATTTTAGGAAAAATAGAAGATAAATCAGAAAATAGCTTATTATATTGAAAATAGAATTAAAAATTGTAAACAAAATACAATAAACATTGGAAAATTATAACTACACTTTTAAAATGTTTTAAAATAAAATATATACATAACATGTCATGTTACACATATAAGAACAAGATATGACAAAACAAAATATTATTTATATAAATTAAAATAAACAATTTTGTTAAATAAAATAATTTACATACAATAGTGTAAAAAGCATAACTTTCACAATATTAATCGGATTTCAATGAAACCAAAAGCATTACACTTGAAAATTTGTTTATTTTCATAATAAAGGAAAAAATTAAAATTTTCAAAATTTTAAATTAAAAGTCAAAGTTTGACCATATTGACCAAAATTCACATTTCTGGAAAATATTCTATTTATTCATGTTTGGAATTATAATTTACGTCAAAATCAAAATTTATATTTAAATAATAAAAATTATCCATTTTAATAAATAAAATAAAGCTTTTAAATCAGGAATTTCAATTTAGAATAATTACAAAATATACAATTGAAATAATCACAAAATACAGGGTTGTTACACAAATTGTTTAAGTTTAAACAATACAATTTATATTCAAATTTTCATATTCACACAAAAATTCATCTCAGATAGATAACCCACAATATCACAGTTCAACCAATGTATCTCATATCACAAAGCATCACAAATCACATATCAGAGATATCTAATAATTTAAGTCATTCAGTATATCGTAATCATCTATAAATTGGATAAATCAATGGTACATTTCTAATTAATTTAATTACTTTTAAATCATGCTTACTTAACATTAATTAATTACAAACCATTAATTAATCATCCTTTAATTATCCATCAAAATTAATTATGCATAATTACTTTCATAAAGTAATTAGCCCATTGGTTAATTATCCTCAACTAATTAACCTTTAATTATTAATTAGTTATCCTCTAATTATTAATTAACCTTTAATTGCTAATTAAATTAATTAACCCTTAACAAAATAATCCTTTAATTACTTACATTAAGTAATTATCATTTAAGTAATTAATCTCTAATTACTTACATTAATAAATTATCCTTTGATTAATCACTCTAATTAATGATCCTTTAATTGCATTAATTTATTAATTATCCTTCAATTAATTTCATTAAAGTAATTATTCCATAATTTCTTAAGTTAATTAATTAACCCTTAATTGCATAAGTCCTTAATTAATCTAAGATAAACCATTATCTTAATTAATTACTTAATTAAATCATTAAGTTTCACTTGAAGACACATAGGGATTTAATTAAATAATTAACCTAATATATGATTATTCAAAACCAACTCAATTAATCTTAAAAACATTTTGTAACGACCCTGATTTTTTCAGCCCAATTTAAATTTTAAATCCATCGTTTTAGTATAAAAATTTTGAAATTTATAAACGATCTCAATTTACGTCCAAACTTTATTTATGACATACGTCTAGTTAGATATGGACATAGAAAAAGTGTAACGACCCAGAATTTATATTAATTAAAATTCATATATTTAATTGATTTTAAATATTAATAATTGAATTTATAAGTCGAATAAATTTATTTTGAATATCTAGATTTAATTGGATAATTAAATCGATAATTTATTATTTCAAATTACAAAAATAATTGAAAATTGGGTTTAATATGATTGAAAATGATTTGTAAAATTTTATTATATCATATTGAAGTTAGAATGATGTCATAGAACTTTTAAAATTGAATTAAAAGTTTATTTGTGAAAATTGAATATTTTAATATTTAAATTATCGATTGAAAAATAGTGATTTTTCAAACAGTCCCGGATTTCGATGAAACCAGTTTCATCGGATCCATAATGTCATATTATTGTAAGGTTTCAAATTTCTTGTCAATCGGATTTACCGTTTGTCCAGTGCAAGCTAAAACACACAGAAAATTGGTTAACCGATTTAATTTAAAATCGATAGTTTATTGCTGTAACTCGCACATATGATCGAATTAGCTCCCGAAACCTATTCCATTGTGTCCGGAACGTGGGGTAAACCCTAGAAACGTCGGTCACCACGCGAGGTTTGGAGTTCGGAAAATCCCGGATGAATAGTGATTCGCTGGTTATCTATAAAAGAACCCCCTCTCTTCACAATTGAAAACCCTAACCCTACTCAAGCTTCAGCCGCCACTTATTTTATCAATGGCCGAAAATCTCCCGTCTTCCTCCTCAAATTTCTTCAAATTCGCTAACCAATTTGTGAAACTTTCAACATGAAAGTTATAGAGCAGATCGACATATTCAAGGATCAAGATCATCTGAAGTGCATTAGATCGATGGAAAAATGGAGATGAAGGCAGCGGCTTCGTGCATGTTTTTCTAGGCCATGGGGGGGACGAGCTATATATAGTTCTAGCCGAGAGTTAAGCACAAAACGAGCTTCGGAATGGTGTATCCTGATCGTCCTGGAAGTCGATGTGGTAGTTGCATGTATTAGGGCAAATAGGCGTCCACGTTGGGTTCGTGTACATGTTCTTAACGTTGGAGAAGAAGATGGGGAGTGCGGCTATGATTTGATGGTAACAAAATGGACGGACAAATGTTGAGTTAGCTTAAGATTTGAAAAAGAAATGTAAATTAGTTATATTTGAAATTGTGAAAACTTCTAAATATCATAACTTGTTGATGCGAGGTCCGTTTTGGACGAAACGAATTGCGTTGCAATCGTTTTGTCTAGCACTACGTAGTGGAGCTGGATTGGAGTCGTTTGGAGCTAGTGAAAATTTTGGAAAAAATTAAACGCACATTTAATTTTATTCGAAATAAAACGCTGAAACGAAATTGAAACCAAGGTGAGAACTCCTCACTCAATCGAATTGTTTCGATTTATATTTTAAATAGTTAGATTTAAAATTGTTGATTGTATGCCTAGATGATAAATTTATCATCTGTTATTGATTGAAATAGACACTATGCGCCGTTAGTAAGCGGATGTTATTTATTAAAAACATATACCGTGATAATTTCACTAAAAAGTGGAATTGGTATTATATATGTACTTGGAGTTGATTTTCGCGCATTATACAGTGGATGAGACCCTATTACGCCGCATAATAGCGGATAGTATTTATAAATCCCATATACCACGATATTTCGTCTTGAAGCGAAATTGGTATTGTGCTAATATCTTTGGATGCAGGGAAACAGGTTGGAGTGATCCAACTGGATTCCTCAAACATTTGAATTGGTCTCAATGTTGTGTGTTGATCTATTTATAATCTGCGTGATTATCTTTATGATTGAGTTCGTTAAAGACTAAATTTTAGCCGAATATATTTTGGTATCATCAGATGCCGAAATTAAATAAAATTGGATTTTTGAAAACTTAAGTTGAGAATTCAAAATAAAATTTAATTTTGGAATTTATTCATTTTAAATAAATAAACGTTATAATTTTTATTATTATAAAAATGATATTTTTGGAAAATAATACTTAAGCATGATTTTGGAGTTATGTAAGCTTTAATAACGATTTGTAAATTATTAAAAGGATTGGTTTATTTAAATTGAGATTTTTGAATTATTATAAATGATTTATATAAAATATTTATAAAATTGATATTTATAAATTAAAAATATTGGAATTATAAAACAAGTTTTTATAAGTGTTAAAATGGAATATAAATGGATTTCATAAGTGAATGAAATTCACAGTTTTATAAATTGTGAAGTTATAAAATGAATAGATTTTATAAAATAAAAGATTTATAAGTAATTAACTTATAAATTGGATTTTTGCGTGTAAATGGAATATGGATAGAATTTGTTAATAAAGTGATTTTAGAAGTTGAAGTTGCCATAAAATATAAATGGAATTTATAAACGTTGTTTTATAAATCCGAAAACGATTTATTTTGATAAGTTGATTATTATAGCTTATTAAAGGAAATATATCCACGATTTTGGACAGTGGATAATCCTTTAAATAAAATATGTAGAAATGTTGAATTTGGGTAAGGAAATATATTCACGATTTTGGACGGTGAATAATATATTAAAGAAATATCTTGGAAAAAGTGATATTTTGAAATAGAATTTAAACAATTCAAAAACGTTTTAAAATGTGTTAAGTATCGAAATCATAGATTTCAACATTTATTGTTGAAATAGACGTTTTCGAGGAATAGAAGGAAATGGTGGACTATAACACTGTTGTTATACTAAATGATTTCCGAAAGGAAATGTTTTATGTAGTATTTGGATTCGTATATCTATTTTAAGTTCGAATCCCTATACTAGTGATTTTGGGTTGTCGTAACGATGTTTTACGTAACATTCATTTTGACCCAAACAAATGTGTTTAAGAGAATGTTTTCCTTATAAAATAAAATATATACTTAATTTAGATTTAAGTATACTGAATATTTTCAAAATGTTGAAAATAAATTGATTGGTGAATTACTTATTATTAAATAAGTATGGAAATGTTTTTCCAATATGAAGTGAATGTTTGAGATTTTATCTTTTAAAGATAAATTGAAAATGAATATTAGAAATCGATTTAAAAATCGTATATTCATAGATATTTTGAAATTGTAAATTCACTATGGAATTTATAAAAGAAAGGGAAATTAGTTAAAAATAAACGTTGATTTATTTTGAAGTGTGGAAATTAATTTACGGATTTGGAACGTAAATTTAATAAATCGGTAAGGATTTATTTAATTGGTTTAAATGAACCATTTTGAAATGAAAGTTGTAAGGGTGTAAATTTATTTGAAATTGGTTTTCAAATGGTTGAAGTGTGGGATATATATCTTATAAAGATATTTTTGAAAATAAATAATTTGGGAAATTATTTGAAATCGGGTGATGTTGTGAATCATGATTGATAGTTAAATAGCCGACTGTCAAATATTGACCTTTGAATAGGTATTTGTTGTGAATTGGTTGAAATTGAAATGCTGCGCTTATTTTTAAATTATTGCGCTCGATATTCGGATTACCCATTCTGAATAGTGATACGACGTAATGGATAGCATTGAAGACCGGTGGTGAAGACCGGGTATTTGTGTAAACGATAGGATGACCTATCGATTGTCTCTGCACCGTTAGCTACGGTATGGAGATTTCCTTTGTGATGGGAAATTGAATCGGGATTGTGAGTACTCGGATTGCAAGGGCTTCTTTTGAAGTGCCTTCGGTTCTGTTCGAACCCGGAACAGACTTGTATGGTTATGTGTCTGACATTACATTTTGAGATATAAAGCAGATTTCTTTCAAATACATTTCTGTTGGTGGCGGAGAATTTATTCTCTTAGCTTAACACCCTTCTCTGAGACGTATGCGCTCAAAGGTTATGTAGTTGAAGATTATCAGCGATATATTCCCAATTTGGTAATGTGGCATGCTGAGTGTTGCTGTGTGATGATTATTTATTGATCATTTGTTGATCAAAGCGTGGCTTTGTGCCTAGCTTTGTGGACGAGACTTCGTCAGACCTCACTCCCCGGAAATGGTCAAAATAGGAATATGCGGCAAGGTTATGAGGGTCGCGCCCTTTAGGGTATGTCATTTCCTTCTGGAAAGGGTGGTACCATGGTATGGAGCCCAGATACTTACTCATGTTGACACACTATATTTCTTACTGTGTGATGTTGGTTATCGAGCGCTCGGATAAAGGTCCAAGGGGACCGAGGGATGGCATATTCGTGTAGTATTTTCCTAATGACAAAGGCAACCCGGCCTTGTGTTGGCAGAGAACTGGTTAAGTTCTCATGACGTCCCGCCAGAGGTGATCCCATGTGGCAGTAGGAAGTTTCTTAGCCTGACCATTTGTTAGAAATCCAAAGAAACAATACGATCCTTGTACGGTTTTATTTGTATAACCTTCCATGGAATGTGGCAGTAATCTGCTATTGAACATGGTAGCTATAGTAGGCATAAGTGCGAAATGCCTATGCTGGCTAAGATTTATATCTTTACTTTCGAAATGTTTTCCTATACTATGCACTAGTAATAATATCAAATGTTTCTTTTTAATGCGTATCAAGCATCTTTGACTATCATAAGAAGAAATCTCCTCCAATTGTGCGTTTGCATTGTGTGTATGGCGGGAGATCTTATGGTAGTCTCATTTTGCAAAAGCATTGCGAATTGACTTTAAAATTATCCTTGTTGTAGTTGTTTTAGAAGATAATAATTGTTTTAATTTCTCACACCAGTCACATGACTGTCCTGGAGTTTATTGTTCTCTTCCTAAACTCTGGGTGCCCATAATTTTCCACACGGGCAGTCTAGAGTCAGGTTATCAGGTCATTCTAGATTCAGAAGTGCTTTTGAGCCCAAGTGGCGAGCTGGATGGCGAGAGGTATTACTTGTATATGATATTATCTTTCCGCTGTAAATTCACTTGTAAGGACATGTTGTATAATTATCCATTGCCCAGTTGTGTGTATATTGTTGTTGTATACTCTAATGTAATGAAATGTATTAACTGAGATAGTTCTTTGTTTTAAAGATTATTCATTTATCTATTATATGTTGTTCCGCTGCGACTGTGAGATTCTGATATTGTTTCTGTTCTGTTTCCTTATTTCTTCTATCCTTTTCTTCTACCTCTTCTTCTTTAACCCTAACAATTCAGTTTTCCAACATTCGATTATGCGACATTTGATATAGTGGACGTAAGAATGCCGACCTTCGGATCCCGATAAAATCGTAACATTACAGCTAGTATCAAAGCATATGGTTAAGCGACAACCATGGCTCTGTTGGGTGTTACTCATTAGAGATAGAGTCAGTAGTACTCTAGAATGAGTTTGAGTGTAATAATAGATATGAGCGCATATTTGTTAGTGAATATAAAATGTTTTATATTGTGATGATTGGTTTGTTGAGTGGTATATGGATTCTGGTCGGTATAGTCTGTACAACTCTATCGATAGGGATCTCTAAACACTGGTTCAGAATAATTCGGCACGATATCGTTTTAAATTGGGTAAATGAAATAATTTTACCTCGATTATATTTTTATATAAAGGAAATATTTTTTTCAGAAATTATTAAAGTACATATAAATTGATTGCTTGGTTGTTGAAAACATAAATATATATAAGTCAATAAAAGTTGTTTGAATAAGTTAAATAAAAACAACAGTTGTAAAAGAATGAATTGTATAAGAAAATGAATTATAATTAAAATGATTTACAATTGTAAAATAATCTTATATATAAATAGTGAAATTATATGAGGAAATTTTTTTATAAATGTGATTTATAAACAATGAAAAGAAATTTTTATGAAAGAATATTTAGCACTGATTTCACTTTTGTTGCTGGGAAATAATAAGGGTGATGACTGCAGCATCATCAGTATCATTTTTGAGTTTCTGTGTGATGGATTTGCTACCATAGTAAATTGAAAATTTGAGTTTTGTTGTGGTAAACAAATTTGAAAATTTAAAAAATCCAAGTTGAAATTGATGAATATAAGTGAAATGAATTTTGAACTTATAGTATGAGATAATAAATTTAGCTTTGGATAATAAATTGATGAATATAAGTTGTATAACTTAGAAAATGAGAAAATGTAAGTGAAACCAATAGTTAAAATGGTTAAACAATTTTGTTAAGTAAAATGAAATATGAATTTGAATGTTGATATGAATTTGACTTAAGTAAAAGTTAAATGAAATAGATTTTGAAATAAATAAGAAGTGAACTTAAGTTGTATAGTGGAAGTAAAATGTAAATAAAGTTGAATGGAATATAACTTAAGGGATGTTGAAAGAAGTTGATTTTGGTGTCAAAGTAAACTAATAAGTGAATGAAATGAAGTCAATAAGAATATGAACTTGAGTTATATAAATGAAATTCAACTTTATTTGTAAAATGAATTAGCCATTGAATTAATGAATGAATTGAATGTAAATCAATTGAATGTAAATAGAATTGATATAGGATAATGAGTGAAGTGTTAATTCATTGAAAGCCAATGTAATTAGAAATTGAATAATTGAATGAAAATCAATTAAATGTTAAACCAATTGAAATTAAAAGTGTTGAACCAAATTAAATGTTGAATGTAACTTTAATAATTTGGTTATGTTGAATATACATTGGTTGTTATTT
Source organism: Allium cepa (assembly GCA_030765085.1). Lineage (NCBI taxonomy): Eukaryota > Viridiplantae > Streptophyta > Magnoliopsida > Asparagales > Amaryllidaceae > Allium > Allium cepa. The sequence continues at coordinate 155,263,271 of CM060946.1, read as the reverse complement.
GATTTTTACTTGATTGTATATAAATTCATTAAGTGTTAATGAAATTGAATTAGCAAAATTGGAAGCTAAAGTAATTGAATCCAAATTGGAAGTAAATGAATATGAACTGGATTGGATTTGAATTGAAAGTGAACTAATGAGAATGTAAATTAGTGAATGTAAAGTAACTGAAATCGAATGAATGAATGTTAGTAAAATTTAATGTTAACAAATCAAACATGCATATATGGGAAACCAATTTGAATTGTGCAAAATGATTTTTGAATGTTGAAATTGGATATTATGGCTAGCAGGATATACAGGTGTATTAAAGGAAATAGAATTGGAATTTTGATTTCGAAGATAAAAATTTAATTGCTCGACAAAAGGTACGTGTTTCAATTTCAGTATGGAATTTGACGATCTTCTTGTCTAGCCGCTAGGCTTTTTCTTTTCTTTTTGATTCTGAGGGGCCATAGTGCTATTTTGTAGTCGTACCGATCGAGCCGCGCAAAGGAGGTTATGGCGAAATTTTTCAAAAATTTAAGGCGTTAGAATATTTTTGAGAAAATTGGAAATTTTGAAAACTAAGTATGATTTGAAACTTAGTAAAGATTTTGTAAGAAGTTTAACTATTGGATTTTGAGAAAGTTAAACACTTAAGAGATTTGTAAATTTAATTGGAACGGTTCATTTTAAAAAAGTTAATGGATTCTGTAAAATTTTCTTAGCTGGTAATTTCGAGGAAGAAATTCTTTTAAGGGGGGAAGTCTGTAACGACGCAGAATTTATATTAATTAAAATTCATATATTTAATTGATATTAAATATTAATAAGTGAAATTTATAAGTCGAATAAATTTATTTCGAATATCTGGATTTAATTGGATAATTAAATCGATAATTTAACATTTCAAATTACAGAAATAATTGGAAATTGGGTTTAATATGATTGAAAATGATTTGTAAAATTTTATTATTTCATATTGAAGTTAGAATGATGTCATTGAATTTAAAAGTTTATTTGTGAAAATTGAATATTTTAATATTTAAATTATCGATTGAAAAATAGTCATTTTTCAAACAGTCTCGGCTTTGGACGGAACTAGTTTCATCGGATCCGTAATGTCATATTATTGTAAGGTTTCAAACTTCGTGTCAATCGGATTTACCGTTTGTCCGGTGCAAGCTAAAACGTACAGAAAATTGGTTAACCGATTTAATTTAAAATCGATCGTTTATTGTTGTAACTCGCACATATGATCGAATTAGCTCCCGAAACCTATTCCATTGTGTCCGGAACGTGGGGTAACCTTAGAAACGCCGGTCATCGTGCGAGATTTGGTGTTCGGAAAATCCCGGATGAATGGTGTTTCGCGGGTTATCTATAAAAGAACCCCCTCTCTTCACAATTGAAAACCCTAATCCTACTCAACCTTCAGCGGCCACTTATTTCATCCATGGCCGAAAATCTCCTGTCTTCCTCCTCAAATTTCTTCAAATCCGCTAACCAATTCGCGAAACTTTCAACATGAAAGTTGTAGAGCATCGAGTGATCGACATATTCAGCGGTCAAGATCGTCTGAAGTGCATTAGATCGATGGCAAAATGGAGATGAAGGCAGCAGCTTCGTGCACGTTTTAATAGGCCATGGGGGGGCCGAGCTCTACATAGTTCTAGTCGAGAGTCGAGCACAAAACGAGCTTCGGAATGGTGTATCCTGATCGTTCTGGAAGTCGATGTGGTAGTTGCGTGTATCAGGGAAAATAGGCGGCCACGTTGGGTTCGTGTACGTGTTCTTCACGTTGGAGAAGAAGATGGGGAGTGCGGCTACGATTTGATGGCAACAAAATGGACGGCCAGATGTTGAGTTAGGTTAAGATTTGAAAAAGAAATGTAAATTAATTATATTTAAAATTGTGAAAACTTCTAAATATCATAACTTGTTGATGCGAGGTCCGTTTTGGACGAAACGAATTGCGTTGCAATCGTTTTGTCGAGCACAACGCAATGGACCTGGATTGGAGTCGTTTGGAGCTAGTGAAAATTTTGGGTAAAATTAAACGCTCGTTTAATTTTATTCGAAATAAAATGCTGAAACGAAATTGAAACCAAGGCGAGAACTTCTCACTCAATCGAATTGTTTTGATTTATATTTTAAATAGTTAGATTTAAAATTGTTTATTGCATGTCTAGATGATAAATTTATTATCTGTTATTGATTGAAATAGACATTATGCGCCGTTAGTAAGCGGATGTTATTTATTAAAAACATATACCGCGATAATTTCACTAAAAAGTGGAATTGGTATTATATATGTACTTGGAGTTGATTTTCCCGCATCATATAGCGGATGAGACCCTGTTGCGCCGCATAATAGCGGATAGTATTTTATAAATCCCATATACCGCGATATTTCGTCTTGAAGAGAAATTGGTATTGTGCTAACATCTTTGGATGCAGGGAAACAGGTTGGAGGGATCCAATTGGATTCCTCAAACATTTGAATTGGTTTCAATGTTGTGTGTTGATCTATTTGTTGATCTATTTATAATCTACGTGATTATCATTGTGATTGAGATTGTTAAAGGCTAAATTTTAGCCGAATATATTTTGGTATCGTTAGATGCCGAAATTAAATAAAATTGGATTTTTGAAAACTTAAGTTGAGAATTCAGAATAAAATTTAATTTTGGAATTTATTCATTTTAAATAAATAAACGTTATAATTTTTATTATTATAAAAGTGATATTTTTGGAAAATAATACTTAAGTATGATTTTGGAGTAATATAAGCTTTAGTAACGATTTGTAAATTATTAAAAGGATTGGTTTATTTATATTAGGATTTTTGAATTATTATAAATGATTTATATAAAATATTTATAAAATTGATATTTATAAATTAAAAATATTGGAATTATAAAATAAGTTTTTATAAGTGTTAAAATGGAATATAAGTGAATTTCATAAGTGAATGAAATTCGCAGTTTTATAAATTATGAAGTTATAAAATGAATAGATTTTATAAAATAAATGATTTATAAGTAATTAGCCTATAAATTGGATTTTTGTGTGTAAATGGAATATGGAAAGAATTTGTTAATAAAGTGGTTTTAAAAGTTGAAGTTGCCATAAAATATAAATGGAATTTATGAACATTGTTTTATAAATCCGAAAACGACTTATTTTGATAAGTTAATTATTATAGCTTATTAAAGGAAATATATCCACGATTTTGTACAGTGGATAATCCTTTAAATAAAATATGCAGAAATGTTGAATTTGGGTATGGAAATATATTCACGATTTTGGACGGTGAATAATATATTAAAGAAATATCTTGGAAAAAGTGATATTTTTAAATAGAATTTAAACGATTCAAAAATGTTTTAAAATGTGTTAAGTACCGAAATCATAGATTTCAACATTTATTGTTGAAATAGACGTTTTCGAGGAATAGAAGGAAATGGTGGACTATAACACTGTTGTTATAGTAAATGATTTCCGAAAGGAAATGTTTTATGTAGTATTGGGATTTATATATCTATTTTAAGTTCGAGTCCCTATACTAGTGATTTTGGGTTGTCGTAACGATGTTTTACGTAACATTCGTTTTGACCCAAATAAATGTGTTTAAGGGAATGCTTTCCTTATAAAATAAAATATATACTTAATTTAGATTTAAGTATATTGACTATTTTCAAAATGTTGAAAATAAATAGATTGGTGACATACTTATTCTTAAATAAGTATGGAAATGTTTTTCCAATATGAAGTGAATGTTTGAGATTTTATCTTTTAAAGATAAATTGAAAATGAATATTAGAAATCGATTTAAAAATCGTATATTCATAGATATTTTGGAATTGTAAATTCACTATGGAATTTATAAAAGAAAGGGAAATTAGTTAAAAATAAACGTTGATTTATTTTGAAGTGTGGAAATTAATTTACGGATTTGGAACGTAAATTTAATAAATCGGTAAGGATTTATTTAATTGGTTTAAATGAACCATTTTGAAATGAAAGTTGTAAGGGTGTAAATTTATTTGAAATTGGTTTTCAAATGGTTGAAGTGTGGGATATATATCTTATAAAGATATTTTTGAAAATAAATAATTTGGGAAATTATTTGAAATCGGGTGATGTTGTGAATCTTGATTGATAGTTAAATAACCAACTATCAAATATTGACTTTTGAATATGTATTTGTTGTGAATTGGTTGAAATTGAAATGCTACACTTATTTTTAAATTATTGCGCTCGTTATTCGGATTACCCATTCTGAATAGTGATACGACGTAATGGATAGCATTGAAGACCGATGGTGAAGCCCGGGTATTGTGAAAACAATTGGATGACCTATCGATTGTCTCTGCACCGTTAGCTACGGTATGGAGATTTCCTTTGTGATGGAAAATTCAATCGGGATTGTGAATACCCGAATTGCAAGGGCTTCTTTTGAAGTGCCTTCGGTTTTGTTCGAACCCGAAACAGACTTGTATGGTTACGTGTCTGACATTACATTTTGAGATGCAAAGCAGATTTCTTTCAAATACATTTCTGTTGGTGGCGGAGAATTTATTCTCTTAGCTTAACACCCTTCTCTGAGACGTACGCGCTCAGAGGTTATGTAGTTGAAGGTTATCAGCGATATATTCCCAATTTGGTAATGTGGCATGCTGAGTGTTGCTATATGATGATTATTTATTGATCATTTGTTGATCAAAGCGTGGCTTTGTGCCTAGCTTTGTGGACGAGACTTCGTCAGACCTCACTCCCCGAAAATGGTCAAAATAGGAATATGCGGCAAGGTTATGAGGGTCGCGCCCTTTAGGGTATGTCTTTTCCTTCTGGAAAGGGTGGTATCATGGTATGGAGCTCAGATACTTACTCATGTTGACACACTATATTTATTACTGTGTGATGTTGGTTATCGAGCGCTCGGATATAGGTCCAAAGGGACCGGGGGATAACATATTCGTTTAGTAGTTACCTAGTGACAAAGGTAACCTGGCCTTGTGTTGGCAGAGAGCTAGTTAAGTTCTCGGGACGTCCCTCCAGAAGCGATCCCATGTGGCAGTAGGAAGTTCCTTAGCCTGACCATTTGTTGGAAATCCAAAGAAACAATACGATCCTTGTACGGTTTTAGTTGTATAACCTGCCATGGAATGTGGCAGTAATCTGCTATTGAACATGGTAGCTATTGAAGGCATAAATGTGAAATGCCTATGCTGGCTAAGATTTATATCTTTACTTTCGAAATGTTTTCCTACACTATGCACTAGTAATAATATCAAATGTTTCTTTTTAATGCGTATCAAGCATCTTTGACTATCATAAGAAGAAATCTCCTCCAATTCTGCGTTTGCATTGTGTGTGTGGCGGGAGGTCTTATGGTAGTCTCATTTTCCAAAAGCATTGCGAATTGACTTTAAAATTATCCTTGTTGTAGTTGTTTTAAAAGATAATAACCGTTTAAGTTCTCACACCAGTCTCATCACTGACCTGGAGTTTATTGTTCTCTTCCTAAACTCTGGGTGCCCATAATTTTCCACACGGGCAGTCTAGAGTCAGGTTATCAGGTCATTCTCGATTCAGAAGTGCTTTGGAGCCCAAGTGGCGAGCTGGATGGCGAGATGTATTACTTGTATATGATATTATATTTCCACTGTAAATTCACTTGTAAGGACATGTTGTATAATTGTCCATTGCCCAGTTGTGTGTATATTGTTGTTGTATACTCTGATGTAATGAAATGTATTAACTGAGATAGTTCTTTGTTTTAAAGATTATTCATTTATCTATTATATGTTGTTCCGCTATGGCTGTGTGATTCTGATATTGTTTCTGTTCTGTTTCCTTATTTCTTCTAACATTTTCTTCTACCTCTTCTTCTTTAACCTTAACAATTCGGTTTTCCGGCATTCGATTATGCGGCATTTGATATAGTAGACGTAAGAATGCCGACCTTTGGATCCCGATAAAATCGTAACTGTAACGACCACGCAAATCCGTATCCCTTGAGTCAACACTATTCTACAACAATTAACTCAAGTTGCACAGAAATACGAACCATTTGGGTTTAAGAAAAAGAGGTAGAAGAAGAGAAAACAAAATCAACATCAGAATCTAACCATCGCAGCGGAATAAAATATAATAGATAGTAAATAATCTTTACTCAAAATCAAATATATCTGTTTTATACAAATATCAGAGTACATCAATCACAGCTCAACATCAATAACATACAACTGGATTTACAACAGTATCATCACAGCGGAATATATACAGAACAAGTACGTAAATACGTGTCGCCACCCAGCTCGCCTCCTGAGCTCCACAGCATCAATCCTGTATCCTATAATACTCGGTCTGACCCGAGCATTACAGTTAAATAATACCCGAGTCAGTCTGGATTACCAGCGTGAGAAAATCACACCCAATTTATTATTGAAGTTTCAAAAATCCTTTGAAAACAAAAGCATCTCGTAAGACCACGCCACAAATAAACATGTCGGGTTTTTACCTTACGATAGCTAAAACAATTTTTATAGAAATCCTCTGATATTATAATAGGGTCTATACACAAGTACTTATAAAATAGCCGAAATTGTTACATTATTAAATTCCAGCTACTAGCCACAAAAGTGGGTAATACAAACAAAACTCGTACAAGGCTCGTAGGGAGAATGGATTTCCAACTAATGACTAGGCACTGGGGTACCACCTGTCACAGTACGGGGCCTAGATCACCGTACCGAGGATTACTCCCTTCATCCCCTGCAACACAAGGCCGGAACCATCCCTTACTGGATAGTCCCGAGTGAGATCACCCCGCGGTTGGGATCAGCAACCGCCCACTAAGCCGAAATAAAAAGGGACATATAGACAGAAATGATCTCACCCTGCTAGGGTGCTACCCTCCTAGCCTTGTTGCATAACCCCTGATTTTCAGTCATTCCCATTTGATGAGGCTTGAGGCTAAGCGTTACCTTTAGAACGTTTTACTTAGAATGCCCATCGCCCGCCTGACGATGTTTCGCAAGCATTCGTCCATACAAGTCCGTCCCGGGTTCAAACGGAACCGAAGGCACTATTCCTACTACATCCATTTTGGAAATATCCTCAGGATTAGTAGCGACTAGCCCTTGCACTTCACTGCTCCATCTTCGCATCCAAACTCGTTTTCCACGAAAACGTATAAACCGGATCGAAGTGGTTTTCGAGAAATAAATCTCGATCCCGGTCTCTTCGAAACGATCAACGCATTTGTCCAATATTGATAGTCGGTTATTTAACTATCAATTAATATTCACAAACATCCATCAAACAATAAATAATTTCCCAAATTATTTATTAACCCCAAAATATCTTTACAAGATAAATTTCCAATTCCAACCCCTTTGGAAACAGTTTCAAAAACCAATTTTCCTTTCACAGAGTACATTCCCAATAAATTTCCACTGGAACACCAAGTACAAAATACTTTAGATTTAAATAATTTAAAAGCACTTTTATAAAATATACTTATAACATTAAAATTAAAACTACTTTAAATATCCTATTAAAATATATATACTTCAAGAATATTCTACATACAACATTCTATACAATATAAACTAAACTTTCTCTTTAAAACAAAATACTAAGTTACTTAATATAGTTATTACAATAATAGATTCGGAAAAATATACTTACTTCAAAAATTTACATTTAGAAATAATAAACCTTCCAAACATGCTTTTTAAAACAATATTAAAACCTTTGATTTACTTAAAACCTCTTTGAAAACCCTACTTGGCCATCCAGGGAAGTACTCTTCTCTTTCCCATTTCTTAAAATAAATCTCCATTTATTTTAAACAATTTCTCATTCCTTTAATAAATTCTTATCTTGAATTTATAATTTATAATTTAAAATATCCACCGATAATTTATTTCACTTTGTAAACCCAGTTCACAAAGTCTCAAAGTCTCTCTACATTTTAAATTTCAATTTCGACACTTAAATCAATTTTACAATTGATTTCTATTTACTTTACCATGAAATAAATTTTCTTACTTCATTTATTTCAAAATTCATTAACTTTAGATTTAATTTCAAAATTTTGTTTTTAAAATCTTTAAACTGAAAAATACAAATTTTCAGATTTCTCAATTTCCTTATTTACCTTTAATTTAATCCTTAAATTTAAAGTAATGACTTTTATTCACCTTAGTTCCAAAATTTATTATTCCCCTGTTAATTCAATTCCTCATATTCCATATTTGTTAGATTTTATAAATTACTTTATTTATTTTATTTTCACTTCGTTATTAATTTATTCCAATTCACTAAAATTATTTACTCAAAATTTTACTCTTTTATTACCTTTCAAAAATCCAATTCTATAGATTTTGGTAACTCTTTATACTGAGTTATTCCATCCAACCATACTATCCAATATTCCAGTTATCCATAAAACAATCACAGGATATCAAATATTCATCACACAGAATATTAAATAATCTAAATAAATTTGAGGAATCCAGTTGGATCCCTCCAACCTGTTTCCCTGCATCCACAAATGTTAGCACAGCATTATTTACTAATTTCAGAATATATCATTCTATAGCACATCAATCAATCAATTTCAACCATTCAAACAATTATTTAAATTTAATCATTTAAATTTAAATTTAAACTGAGTGAGATTAACTCACCTTTAATGTTTGCAATCCCAATCCAAATCTCGACTTGTTTTCTTCATAGTTTTAAACCTTGTATAAACATCATATGATTATTAATACTTTGTAAAAATCGGGCAATTTAGTTATCATTTAATAAATTTACTTAACTAACTTTTTAAGTTAAAGAAATAATTTTCCTTTAATAAAAATCTTTTATTAATTAAAATAAATTAAATAAGTTAATTAAACAAACTAATCTCCCTAATACATATTTTTAAATTTAGACCAGTAAATGAAAATAGGAGTATATGTATATTGAAATAGTCTGCCTATATAAATCTCACTGTGTATTTTCTTCTGTACATATTCATATATGTATTTTTAAACTTTAAATTGAAACTTATACCCGCTGCAATTACTTTTCTCTTCTTTATAGATATATATTTTTAGAATCCAAACTAATATAGGTTTCAAACTTACTGAATTCATCTTTAAAAATTAAAGAGTGGGTTACAATGTGACTGTGTACTTTTGCCTTACCGTAAGGTATTAAAAATTTATTCTCTTCCTCTGTTCCAAAGTTTATGTATACATTTACCAAATTTATATGTATATATTCCCTACTGAATATATTCTTCTATGTGTGTGTATATATATATATATAAACATCTACTCATTTAATTTGAAAAAAAAAACGATATACCTCACTGCCATTCGATCAAGTACGAACCCAGCCTCACTAACCAACTCCAAACCCTAGAATCCAATCTGGAGCCCTATGAACACACGCGCGTTCCAACAGCCACTCGCGACCCACGAGTACGCAACACCACACGCCACCACAACCTCTTGAACGCGAACACCACGCCCAAATTAACCCCCATCTGTAAGCCCTAGCCAAGTCGAGCTCGCGACAATGTCCCCTCCATCGAAGCTATTTCGCGATTCACTATCGTGCGCGTCACTGCCCCTCTCGATTCAATCGTGAATCAACACGAGTCTCTCCTCCTTGCAGCGCACAGAATTCACACTACACGAGCACAAATCAAACCCTAATCCATTGCCTCAACTGGAGGAGACCCTCCCAATACTCAATCGCGATTAGATTTGCAAAATCGAGCTTGAAAAGAGTCGCGCGGCCATGGATGATGGGAGAATGGCACGCGACTTGTTTTTGGTTTAGGAAAATTGCGTTTGAAGAGGTGAGCTTCAGCCGAACGATTTTGATTTTCAAATGGGGCATAAATTAGGATTAGGGGAAAAAAAATGACTCGTTTATATTATTCGGCTGTGTTGACGTACAAGTAGGCACGAATGATTGGAAGAAAAGAAGCGTGCAAAGGAAGCTTATGATAATTTTGACCAGGCGTACACAAGAAGCTTGACTAACGAGATTTCATCAGGTTATTATCAATTAATTTTCCCACGCGTCTATATATCATACACTCACACACTAACTCCGATTAATACGAAATTCGAAATCCGGTAATAATTCATTATTACGGACCCAATGGAGCTGGTTTCATCGAATTTCGAGACTGCGCCTCGAAAGGCTATTTTTAAATTCAATTTAAACGATATATTTTAAAAACTGAACAAACCACTGCTAATTTTAATTTTACAACTTCTATTATCCTCTATACTATCAGTATAAATTAAATAAGCCTTCTAATTATTTTTAACCAGCTTTAAAATCAAGATTCAATATTTTTACCCAATCCCGATAATTAAATTTAATAATTAATTATTCAATACATATTGAGATTTGAAATTAAAGTTAATAATTAACTTTCGAATATTTAAAATTAATTAAATATTCCCATTTCAAATGTCTAAAAATTTCGGGTCGTCACATTCCTCCCCCCTTAAAAGAATTTCGTCCCCGAAATTACTAGTTGGAAGACTGATCCATAACCCATTAACTATTTCCTCAAACCAAACAATTTTTAACAACTTAGCAAACAAATCTTTTTATCGAAGACACTCTAACTCTATCCTAGCCTTTTAAACTTACCCATACCCTTAAACCATATTACATACTTACTTATCAATTCAAATCTTAAATTTGAATTCAAATTTTGAATTATCAAAAATTTCTCAAAATTTTTCTAACTCTCTAAATTTTCGAAAAATTTCGCCAGCGTCTCCTTTGCGCGGCTAGCTCGGTACTACTACAAAAATGGCTCTACGGCCTCCCAAATCCAAAAAGAAAACAAAAGCCAAGTGGCTCAATCCAAAAACCCAATCAAATTTCATATAGAAATTCAAATACATACCTTTTTTGTCGGGCCATTAATTTTAATCTTCTAAAATCCAAAATCTTTATTTATCCATTTCTTTTATACACCTGTATATCCAACTAAGCAACAATATCCATCACAACATTCAAAAACATTTACAAATTTCAATATTTATTCATTTAAGCCCGTACGATGCACACATACCATTCGTACGCAATACCAAATTCGATCGCTCACTCGATCACACAATTTCATTTCCGAACTACTATCGTCCACCCGACTTCCTAGTGCGGACTCAGATCTGGTTTCTTGATCAGAAACCGTCATTCTCCTTTCATATTCATAACTATGATAGAGAATTTCCAGAATCAATCAACAATCCATATCCAGGTTCACCGTCGAAAATCGAGTGAAAAATCCTAACTCGGATCGATATAACTATCTCGAAAATCTGTGCTCGAATTCTGGATCAATATAGCTATGCGAATAAATAATATACGTACACCTTACGTATTTAGCCCAATTTATTTTTAGCTACACCAATTCTCTTTTTATTCACATTCCCAGCTATCACTTTAACCTTCAGTTAATTTCCATTCAATTATTCTCTTGGAATAATTTTTCCCCAATACCAAATTTACTTAAGAATTTCATTTTCCATTCCTTAAGTTTAATTTGAATATTGTATATAATTCTTATATAAATCTTCATTTTACTATTGAAGTTTATTTCCATTACCATTCTCTTTGCCTTTACAATTTCATTTAAGTTTAAATTTTGGTTTCCACTTTGAATATTGTATTAGTTGCACTTACCAATTAATTTAAATCTCAAATTAAAGTTTATTTGCAATCTTTACTTCTTTAGTTTCTTCAATTTCATTCTCTTTACATTTACATTCCAATTAGATTTCAATATCCAATTTTTCAATTTTATTTGCTTAGCAAATTTAGATCATTTGCCGTTTATGAAATTTTCGAGAATTTCAAAAATTTTCTAACTCCCAAAATTTACGGAAAATTTTGGCAGAGTCTCCTTTGTACGGAGGGACTTCTGCGATATCGCAGGATGTACAAAAACGTATATACATCGGCCTCAGGCCGGAAATCAATATACATCGACCCACACGGTCGGAAAACAGAAAAACAGTTCATATTTCCTATTTGTATTGCGTAGGCGTACCTTATTTTAGCATTTTTAAGCAAGCGGCGATTTATTTTAGCAAATTGTGAAATCAAACCAGCCAAACGACTTCCCTGAACCTGTACTTACTCAATATAAATATGTAAGTGACAATTACACAAATTTATAGCATTTCACTTAAATATAAATAATTAAAACATGGGTTTCATAAACGATGCATATCATATACTTCCACAAGCACATGTGAAACATTTCGACATTTATTTTGAATGCTTCTAATCCATTCCAATACCATTTCATTTAATTCATTTTACATTCCAATTAGATGATTTACACTTCATTGCCTACTTCCAATTCATTTGAATCCAAACGAGTTTATTTTTATTCCAAGTGATTCAAAATAAATTTTATTTCACTTCTATCAACTCATAAAATTTTATTCAATGAATTCCCATTTTATTCGAAGCCAAGCTCTTGTTAATATAACTTGAGTTACTCAACTTAATTACTAATTTCATTCCACTTACCAAACAGGTTTTATTATAAACCATTTATAATTCAACCGATTTCAAAAATAAATTTTTAGTCAATTTCTATTCATTCATAGAATTTTGATTTTATTAATAACAAGGTCTTTTCCATTCTATTTCAACCTACTTGGAATTGATTCACAAATTCCAACCATCACTGTTATAACCCAATTTCATTTTGTTGGACGACATTCCCAATTATTTTTAATTCATCGTTGGTCTAAGTTGAATTTATATGTTACTCGAGCTCATTTCGAATTTCATTGTTAGCTCCATTCGCTTAAATTAAATTAGTATATTTCATTGAATCAATATGAATTCTAATTCACATTCAATAATTTATTTCGGAATTCCTTTCATTTTATAATGAGGTCATTTCCAATTTATCCCTACTTGGATTTTTTTATTGGCAATACAAATCATTTTTATATTAATTCAATTCCATTCAACTTCAATTCAAATTTAATTCACTTACAATTTCAAGTTGAATTTCTATTAATAACTCAACATCTCTTTCAAATTTTATCATCTATCCGCAACTCAAATTTTTATTTAAACAATTCGAGTTCCATTTCCATATTCCATTAATTAATCTTGGAACATTCCATATTATTTATATCGAATATTCATCCCATAATTCATTTACAAACTCAACATTTGTCACCACAAAATTTGATATTCAACATACATTAAATCAATATTTGATTTTATATCCAACTCACCTTTATTATCTTATTGGAGTTCATTTTATTTTATAATCTAGGTTTAGGATTTTATTCATTTCCAATACAACAATTTAATTTCAGAACCTCTTAATCTATTTTACTGGAGTTCAACCTATTTATTTAATAAGTTAAGTTTTGAATTTTCATTACCATTCCAACCAATTTCATTTTGGCTTATATATCTTACTTCCCAATTTTTTTATACGTCACACTTATTTATATTCATATCTCATTTATTTACAATCAATTCTCATTCACATTTTTACTTATATCCAGGCATTTTTATTTATTCCATATATTTTATTATTCCACAAACATTTTTACATAAGATTCCAGAGTTTTTAAACAATTCCTAAAATTCCAAAATCAACTTTGAAATCAATTATATCCAAAATCCTTTGGTAAATTCAATTGTCCTTTGAATTTCAAGACCAAATCCAGTTCACAACCAATTCCATTTTAAAACAATTTGGCAGCAATCTCTCTTTTAGAAACTCGAAAATAAACATCGATGATGCTGCAGTCATCACCGACGTTATTTTCCAGTGACCGAAAGAGTTCGATGCTTTTATCCCTTTAAAACATTTCAAATATTTTTAATTTCCAATCTCACCAGATTCAATTTCAATTCAAAAATATTCCCGAAATAATACCACTATTATTTCTTCAAAACTTTTGAAAACCATTTCCAAACCCAAGGAATTTAAACTTTTCCCAAATTTCCAAATTTGAAATTCATCCCGATTTATTTTAACATTGCTCTGGAAATCTTAATTTATCTCAATTTATACATTTCATTTATAATCGATATTTTCAAATTCCATTTTGTTATATAGATTTATTCTTCAACTTTGGTTATAAGTTTCAATTTCTTATTCAATTTTTACACAATAGCGTTAATAATTTAATATTATCCTTCCTTAACAATCAAACATCCAAATACTATAATAATTTCTGAAAATTATTTCTTTCATATACAAAAATAATTTGGGTAAAATTATTTCATTTACCCTATTTAAAAACAATACTGTGTCGAATTATTCTATTCAAGTGTTTAGAGATCCCTATCAATAACGTTAATTACTCGTATTGACCAGAATCCATAAACCACTCAATAAACCAATCAACACAATATAAAACCATTTTATATTCACTAACAAATACGCGCTCATATCTATTAATACACTCAAACTCATTATAGAGTACTACGGACTCTACTTGAGTAATTCCCACCAAAGCCTAGGTTGTCGTCAACCTAAGCTCTGATACCAACTGTAACGACCACGCAAATCCGTATCCCTTGAGTCAACACTATTCTACAACAATTAACTCAAGTTGCACAGAAATACGAACCATTTGGGTTTAAGAAAAAGAGGTAGAAGAAGAGAAAACAAAATCAACATCAGAATCTAACCATCGCAGCGGAATAAAATATAATAGATAGTAAATAATCTTTACTCAAAATCAAATATATCTGTTTTATACAAATATCAAAGTACATCAATCACAGCTCAACATCAATAACATACAACTGGATTTACAACAGTATCATCACAGCGGAATATATACAGAACAAGTACGTAAATACGTGTCGCCACCCAGCTCGCCTCCTGAGCTCCACAGCATCAATCCTGTATCCTATAATACTCGGTCTGACCCGAGCATTACAGTTAAATAATACCCGAGTCAGTCTGGATTACCAGCGTGAGAAAATCACACCCAATTTATTATTGAAGTTTCAAAAATCCTTTGAAAACAAAAGCATCTCGTAAGACCACGCCACAAATAAACATGTCGGGTTTTTACCTTACGATAGCTAAAACAATTTTTATAGAAATCCTCTGATATTATAATAGGGTCTATACACAAGTACTTATAAAATAGCCGAAATTGTTACATTATTAAATTCCAGCTACTAGCCACAAAAGTGGGTAATACAAACAAAACTCGTACAAGGCTCGTAGGGAGAATGGATTTCCAACTAATGACTAGGCACTGGGGTACCACCTGTCACAGTACGGGGCCTAGATCACCGTACCGAGGATTACTCCCTTCATCCCCTGCAACACAAGGCCGGAACCATCCCTTACTGGATAGTCCCGAGTGAGATCACCCCGCGGTTGGGATCAGCAACCGCCCACTAAGCCGAAATAAAAAGGGACATATAGACAGAAATGATCTCACCCTGCTAGGGTGCTACCCTCCTAGCCTTGCTGCATAACCCCTGATTTTCAGTCATTCCCATTTGATGAGGCTTGAGGCTAAGCGTTACCTTTAGAACGTTTTACTTAGAATGCCCATCGCCCGCCTGACGATGTTTCGCAAGCATTCGTCCATACAAGTCCGTCCCGGGTTCGAACGGAACCGAAGGCACTATTCCTACTACATCCATTTTGGAAATATCCTCAGGATTAGTAGCGACTAGCCCTTGCACTTCACTGCTCCATCTTCGCATCCAAACTCGTTTTCCATGAAAACGTATAAACCGGATCGAAGTGGTTTTCGAGAAATAAATCTCGATCCCGGTCTCTTCGAAACGATCAACGCATTTGTCCAATATTGATAGTCGGTTATTTAACTATCAATTAATATTCACAAACATCCATCAACCAATAAATAATTTCCCAAATTATTTATTAACCCCAAAATATCTTTACAAGATAAATTTCCAATTCCAACCCCTTTGGAAACAGTTTCAAAAACCAATTTTCCTTTCACAGAGTACATTCCCAATAAATTTCCACTGGAACACCAAGTACAAAATACTTTAGATTTAAATAATTTAAAAGCACTTTTATAAAATATACTTATAACATTAAAATTAAAACTACTTTAAATATCCTATTAAAATATATATACTTCAAGAATATTCTACATACAACATTCTATACAATATAAACTAAACTTTCTCTTTAAAACAAAATACTAAGTTACTTAATATAGTTATTACAATAATAGATTCGGAAAAATATACTTACTTCAAAAATTTACATTTAGAAATAATAAACCTTCCAAACATGCTTTTTAAAACAATATTAAAACCTTTGATTTACTCAAAACCTCTTTGAAAACCCTACTTGGCCATCCAGGGAAGTACTCTTCTCTTTCCCATTTCTTAAAATAAATCTCCATTTATTTTAAACAATTTCTCATTCCTTTAATAAATTCTTATCTTGAATTTATAATTTATAATTTAAAATATCCACCGATAATTTATTTCACTTTGTAAACCCAGTTCACAAAATCTCAAAGTCTCTCTACATTTTAAATTTCAATTTCGACACTTAAATCAATTTTACAATTGATTTCTATTTACTTTACCATGAAATAAATTTTCTTACTTCATTTATTTCAAAATTCATTAACTTTAGATTTAATTTCAAAATTTTGTTTTTAAAATCTTTAAACTGAAAAATACAAATTTTCAGATTTCTCAATTTCCTTATTTACCTTTAATTTAATCCTTAAATTTAAAGTAATGACTTTTATTCACCTTAGTTCCAAAATTTATTATTCCCCTGTTAATTCAATTCCTCATATTCCATATTTGTTAGATTTTATAAATTACTTTATTTATTTTATTTTCACTTCGTTATTAATTTATTCCAATTCACTAAAATTATTTACTCAAAATTTTACTCTTTTATTACCTTTCAAAAATCCAATTCTATAGATTTTGGTAACTCTTTATACTGAGTTATTCCATCCAACCATACTATCCAATATTCCAGTTATCCATAAAACAATCACAGGATATCAAATATTCATCACACAGAATATTAAATAATCTAAATAAATTTGAGGAATCCAGTTGGATCCCTCCAACCTGTTTCCCTGCATCCACAAATGTTAGCACAGCATTATTTACTAATTTCAGAATATATCATTCTATAGCACATCAATCAATCAATTTCAACCATTCAAACAATTATTTAAATTTAATCATTTAAATTTAAACTGAGTGAGATTAACTCACCTTTAATGTTTGCAATCCCAATCCAAATCTCGACTTGTTTTCTTCATAGTTTTAAACCTTGTATAAACATCATATGATTATTAATACTTTGTAAAAATCGGGCAATTTAGTTATCATTTAATAAATTTACTTAACTAACTTTTTAAGTTAAAGAAATAATTTTCCTTTAATAAAAATCTTTTATTAATTAAAATAAATTAAATAAGTTAATTAAACAAACTAATCTCCCTAATACATATTTTTAAATTTAGACCAGTAAATGAAAATAGGAGTATATATGTATATTGAAATAGTCTGCCTATATAAATCTCACTGTGTATTTTCTTCTGTACATATTCATATATGTATTTTTAAACTTTAAATTGAAACTTATACCCGCTGCAATTACTTTTCTCTTCTTTATAGATATATATTTTTAGAATCCAAACTAATATAGGTTTCAAACTTACTGAATTCATCTTTAAAAATTAAAGAGTGGGTTACAATGTGACTGTGTACTTTTGCCTTACCGTAAGGTATTAAAAATTTATTCTCTTCCTCTGTTCCAAAGTTTATGTATACATTTACCAAATTTATATGTATATATTCCCTACTGAATATATTCTTCTATGTGTGTGTGTGTATATATATATAAACATCTACTCATTTAATTTGAAAAAAAAAACGATATACCTCACTGCCATTCGATCAAGTACGAACCCAGCCTCACTAACCAACTCCAAACCCTAGAATCCAATCTGGAGCCCTATGAACACACGCGCGTTCCAACAGCCACTCGCGACCCACGAGTACGCAACACCACACGCCACCACAACCTCTTGAACGCGAACACCACGCCCAAATTAACCCCCATCTGTAAGCCCTAGCCAAGTCGAGCTCGCGACAATGTCCCCTCCATCGAAGCTATTTCGCGATTCACTATCGTGCGCGTCACTGCCCCTCTCGATTCAATCGTGAATCAACACGAGTCTCTCCTCCTTGCAGCGCACAGAATTCACACTACACGAGCACAAATCAAACCCTAATCCATTGCCTCAACTGGAGGAGACCCTCCCAATACTCAATCGCGATTAGATTTGCAAAATCGAGCTTGAAAAGAGTCGCGCGGCCATGGATGATGGGAGAATGGCACGCGACTTGTTTTTGGTTTAGGAAAATTGCGTTTGAAGAGGTGAGCTTCAGCCGAACGATTTTGATTTTCAAATGGGGCATAAATTAGGATTAGGGGAAAAAAATGACTCGTTTATATTATTCGGCTGTGTTGACGTACAAGTAGGCACGAATGATTGGAAGAAAAGAAGCGTGCAAAGGAAGCTTATGATAATTTTGACCAGGCGTACACAAGAAGCTTGACTAACGAGATTTCATCAGGTTATTATCAATTAATTTTCCCACGCGTCTGTATATCATACACTCACACACTAACTCCGATTAATACGAAATTCGAAATCCGGTAATAATTCATTATTACGGACCCAATGGAGCTGGTTTCATCGAATTTCAAGACTGCGCCTCGAAAGGCTATTTTTAAATTCAATTTAAACGATATATTTTAAAAACTGAACAAACCACTGCTAAAATTAATTTTACAACTTCTATTATCCTCTGTACTATCAATATAAATTAAATAAGCCTTCTAATTATTTTTAACCAGCTTTAAAATCAAGATTCAATATTTTTACCCAATCCCGATAATTAAATTTAATAATTAATTATTCAATACATATTGAGATTTGAAATTAAAGTTAATAATTAACTTTCGAATATTTAAAATTAATTAAATATTCCCATTTCAAATGTCTAAAAATTTCGGGTCGTCACAGTAACGTTACAAAAAGTTTCGTTGTAATTTATTACAGTAAACTTTGTTCGCGTTTTACTGTATATCAGTCCGTATAAAGCTGCGTAAAATTTATCCTTCAAATCCAAATATTTTTACACAGTTATGTTGTAAAAATTATTCTGATCAAGATTATGTAATTTGTTTCGTCAAAAACTGTCATCGCCTGTCCCGTTTAAATTGTTTTGTAAAACGTACAATTTTAGCGGCGTAAATGCGAATTTTATAAAACCATCGTATCACAATAATCTGTGTACCGTTGGAAGCGTCTCGTCGCACTGATCATAACGGTATATTTATTTGCGTGAATCGAAGTCCGGCATAATCCGTCACGTTAAATTAACCGTTTCGGACGGACCAAGCACACAATTTCAGCCCAAAATTCCTTAACCCGTTTACAAAAGAAAGTTGAAAATAAAGTCAGTTGTGCATTTAAGAGGGTAGTTGGAAGCTAGGTGTTGCTTGGGAATACGTGTGAACGTTTGTGTAACAACCCGGAATTTTCACCAATTTATAATCATCTTTAAACCGTTTGTGGCGATAGCAAATTGCTGTTTAAGGTTTACAAAACCCGGATTAAATTCATTTCAAAAATTTGGTGAAAATAGTTGCGGGCTTCAATTGAATTTGGCCCATGTTTTCTTTGTTGATGTCGTGACTATCAACAAAGGCAAGTGACCGTTCCCTTTTTATTTCTGTTCAACCCGTTCCCCTTTTCACCATTTCAACTTTCATTCGAAACCTAAATTAAGGAACATACGAACGAAATAGCGGCCCCCCTTCTCGTTCGCCCCTCTTTTCAAAAATTAGGGATTTGTTCAGCTCCTAGGTGCCGCGACTTCGGCTTGCTCGATCGAATGATGGGTTTCGTTGCTCGGCTTATTCTAATTCGTCGACAAGGTGAGTAATCTTTATTACTCACATCTAATTTGACTTAGTAAGATGTTTTGTGTTCGATTTGGTTTCGTTGTTGATACTTTCTCTGATCTTGTCTAATTCGTGCAATTTCGTGATATTTGGTTAACTCGACTTTGACTTTTGGGCTGTTTAATATCTCGTGACCATCACGAATTTCATTTTTTGTTGACTTCGGTCACTTTGATAGTTAAACCTCCTTGCTGTGTTTTACTTGAATTTGCCGAGTGTCTATGACCTGAGCATTGATTCCCATCGTGACTTCAGTCTTGACTTCTGGTAATACTCGTGTATTACCACTGTATCGTTCGATTTTAGGCTTGACTTATCGAAACATTTTTATGCTCGGCATTAGTTAATTGTGTTCATTCCTGAGTTGTTCTCGCTGTTCAATTTTTGCCTTGCCTTTATTTATGCTTGCTGCATTTTTAACTGTGGCTTTGGCACTGGATTTGTTCGAACTTGTTTTAGTTGAACTTCAACATTGACTTGATAATGTCTTTGAGTTCTCGGTTTGATGTACTTGAGTCTGCATCCCTGCTCTCTGTTGTATTTTTTATTCTTTGTGCATTTGTGTGCACTGTCGAATGCTGCATGCTTCGTGATTTGAAACTGCTACCATCATTTGCTATCTGATGCATTTTATATTGTAACTGTGTCATATTGCTTCTATGGTGCATGTTGTTTTTGCTTTGACTTTGGCCGAGACTACCTGGACTTGTTCGAACTTCTGGCTTTGACTTGGTCGACATTGTCGAACCCTGTTCTGCCTTCTAACCTGTACATGTTGATGCTCGATTATTGTTAGTGTTATTGATGCATTGGTCTTACCATGTTGTATCATTGAGTAAATTTGCACTGTGTCTTGTTTAAGCCACTGATGTTGTTTCTTTTTACTGTTGCATTGCCTTCAATTCACTGTATTGTGTCATGGGTCGAGCAACATCTGTTTTGTGGCAGTCCATGCCTTCACTTTAGTCACTGGCATGATTCATATTCATTTGCATAGTGCAGTTGCCTTTGTGTCCGACCATGTTGCATCTCTGTCACCTAGGGTCTGATTTGCATTTGAATGCATATATACTTTACCCTTTCATATGTGACTAAGTCCCCTGTTGCATTTCTGTGCATCCTCCCTGTTGCACCCCTGTGCATTCATTTGCTTATGCTGGTTCATATCTTCCAGGCTGCACTCTGTTTCATTTTTCCTTGGTCATTTCTGACCACCTGGAGCTTGCAGTATCCTGACTTGTATTCTTGTGATGGTTGTCGTTTAAATTGGTTCGTGCATTGCACTGACCACTGCATTCACTGGCATATATGAGTTTTGTTTTCACTTGAGTTTGTAGTGTCTTGTTGCTTTGTGTTGAGTCATGGTTGTCGTGACTTGACCTTTGCATTTTGCTTGATTTTTGAAATATACTTGAGTTGAATCCAGTAACCCGGGTTCGATCTTGTGTTTGCTTGTGAATATTTGTTGGGTATATCATCACTAATGTGGCAAGGCAGTGCACGCAAGCGTGAACTGCAGCCACACGGTATTCATTGGGTACGTCATCACTGTAGTGGCAGGGCAGTACACGTTAGCGTGTACTGCAGCCAATTAGAATTGATGTTTTTAAGTGATATTTCAATTGTTTGAATTGATTTAGTTTCATTTGATCATTTTGTTGTTATCTAATTATCTATTTGATAATTAGATTATGAGTTTCTAGTTATTTATTAATAATTAGATTTTGATGTTAATTGCCGATTAGGCAATTCTGATGTTTTTCTAAATTATCTACATTAATAATCCTTTCATCTATCTTCGTTGATAATTTGAGTTTGCTGAATTGTTGTTTAACACTATACGTGTTATATTCACCGTTATCCGATTTTCTTGTTAAAGGATCGGATAGGTGAATTTATTTTGACTGTCGTCTAATTTTTATTTAATTATTATTGCTTCTGTGCACTAATAACTGAGTTTGAATTAGACTGACCCGTGTATTATTTTCTTTGAATTTAATACTCGGGTCAGACCGAGTATTTACAGGTTGTTGATATCTTACTTTGGGTTGCTGCTAGAGCTATGAAGTCTTTTCATACTTTTTGGAGTAGTCGTTGTCTTAGTATAGGATGTTGTATATTCATGTATATTATTTACGATAATGTATTTGTATATGTAACTTCCAGAGTCGACAGTTGTAGTTGTATCATATGTACTGTATCACATGTATTGTAACTGACATCAGTTATTATATATATGAGACTTTTGTTTTATCCGTGTTTCACATTTATATTATCTGTGTTATTATTATATCTATTGTCCTAAACTATTATGAACCATCGTAGATCGTTTTATACTGGAATTGGGTATGTCGATGGGAGTAAATAAATAAAAGATGAAAAATTAGAAATATAGATCACTCCTATCGAAATAACCAATACTAGTGTAAGGCCTAACTATGGATTGTCGCTCCTATCCAGCCTTATTCTTCGTGATAACAGACAGTATTTCTTTTAATACTCTTTGTTATTGCGAGCATAGAGGTGGGGCGTCACAGTTTGGGAACTAGATGCAAATTTATCACTGTACTAAAGTTAAGTAAATAAGGGACAAACTCATTTTCATCTTCTCACCGTTCCTATTCTCATTTAACAAAAGTTTCAGGTAATCATCTTCTCCCCATTTCAATTTTCATTTTTATATTTTGTTCCTGTGTAAACAGACCCCACTCCATCTCAACTCTCCTCAACCCCTCCTCCTTTCCCCTCTCTCATTCCTTCCCTGTTGATTGTGTTATGATAGGTTTGTGCGGGTACATGCATGTGTTGCATGAGTTGCGTGAGTATGTATGCTTGGGTTATGCAGAAACATAAATTTTTTGTCTCGGCCATGTGAAAAAAAAAATGAATGAAGGCTGAAACTCAGCTTAGTATGCGTGAGTGAAACTCAGCTTAGTATGCGTGAGTGAATGGAAAGTAAGATATGTAAAAGTGAGTGAATGTAAAAGTAATATAAGCAATTTATGCATACGTGTGTATTGGTGTTGCATATTTGAGTGAATGGAAAGTTGTCTGCATGTTTAGTATGCGTGAGTAAGAAATGTAAAGGTGAGTTGCATGAGTAAAAAAAAAAAAAAAAAATTTGAAGTATGTTGCATGCATGGGCTGTTGGGTGGAGTATGTGAAGCTTGTGCATGCGTGTGTTGTGTTCTTTTGTATGATGAATGTTGGGTTATGAAGTGCATGTGTGTGTTGTGTATAATAAAAAAACGAAGAAAGTGGGCAAAAGAAGTGTGCGTGTTGGGCAGCAGGTTCTCAATGTTGTGCATGCAATGTCAATGTTGTGCATGCAGGAGTGGAAATGTGTGTGTGTGTAGTGTGGGTGTTGGACATGCGTGTGTGTTTGTGTATATATAAAAAAAAAGAACGAAGTGTTGCGTGGGAATGTTGTACTGGGAATGGGAATGTTGTATTGCATGCATATTCTTCTGTGTGTTGTGTTTTTGTGTGTGTCGTGTGTTGTTAAAATAAAAAAAAAAGTAAAAAAAAAAAGATGAAATAAGTTACGCGTATGGAAGAAGCAAGTAGAAGTAAGTGCATGTTGCATGTTTAGTTTATGCGTGAACGCAAATGGAAATGCAGGCATGCTTACTCTCGGCTTGTAAAAAAAAATTGAAACTGGGTTTTTTAAAATAGTTTTTAAATATTGTAGTATAGTATTACGCCAATATCTATTTTGGTTGCCAAAAATAGTAACCAAATTTTCTTTGCTTGTTGTGTGGAGAAGCAACCAGCTAAGCTTTTTGCAGCAACATCGATCTCTCAGCTTTTGTCTTTTCTCCGTCGTCGGTAAGCGCATTTATATAAATTTATAAATTATATAAAAACGTTCATTGTACTAATATCGTTTTCTTTGTCGATATTACAGTGTTCGTTGTTCGTGTTGTACCGACTTCTACTCGTGCTTCGCCGTCAATTTCTTTATCCACGAAAGGTGAAATAAATTTTCACGACATATATTCTTATGTTAGTTTGGTTGATAACTAATTGCTATGTGATAATTAAATTGAATGTTGATTGCTATTGGTAAGTGATAAAATATGCAAGTTGAAAGTGATATAGGATATTTAACAATATTAAATGAATCATTTATGTTGAATGTTGATTAACTTGACCCCCCTTATATGCTGAATATGGACTAGTTAAATATGTCCTTTTAATTGTTAAGATTAACTGACACATATAATTTGATAAATTCACTTTGAACCCTTGAACGTACATCTGATTTATTTGTTGTAGTATTGAAATTGAATTGAACGACAAGTGAAAAAACCGTAATGTAATAATCTTTAATCTACATGAAATGATGGTGTAGATTCTAGAAATAATTATATTAATTCACATTAATAACAAATGTAAATTAATACGATTATTTTGGGATTATTTAATAAAATTGTTGAATTGTTATGTATGGATGCTATTGCTTGTTTATTTACTTTGACACCATCCCAGCTATCACACTGCAAGTTCCCTTTGTATGTTTTGATTTTGAACTGAAATGGAATCGGGTTGAAATGATAGATACCCAAATAACTTTGACTTAGGATAGAAAATTAAATTATAACCGATTCGTCAATGTTTTGATTTAAAATAAAATAAAGTTTTATTTGACTAATAAAAAGATTTTGAATAAAAATTGGAATTTAAATTCGAATGAATTGTAAATGTGAATATTTAAGTTTGAAACAAATATGAACGTCGTAATTGACAAAAGAATATTGATTAAAATTTAATTATGTAATAATTAAATTAGAATTAATTGATAATTAAATTTGAAATTATTAATAATTAAGTTTGAAATTAGTAATAATTAAATTTGGAATTATTAATAATTAAGTCTTGAAATTTATTAATAATTTAGTTTGGAAGGAAGTTGAAATTATTAAAATTAAGCTTTGAAATTTTTGATAATTAAGTTTTAGAATTATTAATAATGAAGTTTTGAAATAAATAAATAAATAAGTTTTGAAATCAGTAATAATTAATTTGGAATTATTATTAATTATTTGAAATCATTAATAATTAAGTTTGGAATTATTATTAATTAAGATTTTTTAAATTATTAATAATTAAGTTGGGAATTAGTGATAATTAAGATTTGAAATTATTTGATAAATTAATGAGATTGAATTATTTAATAATTGAATTGAATTGAATTTTCTTATTAAGAGAAATTGTAATTTTGAATAAGTGGAACTAAGTTTCTTTAATTTGATTTTGAAATTTGTAACTAAGGAAATAAATAAATGAAATTGAATTTCTTTAACAAGAAATTAAATGCGTTTATCGAAACAAATGAAAGACTTGAGATTTAAAGAATTGGATTCGACAAATTTAATTTAAATTAAATTTATAAGCTGGACAATGAAGTTGAACTTAAGAAGTAAATTTAATGAATTAGAAATTTAACGGAAAATGTTTAATGATAATTAAATTAATGAATATTGAATGAAATTGATAAATGAGTTTAAATCGATTTGAGTGTTAAATTAAGTTTAAATGATTATGGAATGAACTTATATACGAAATTAAATAAATATTTGAATTGTTTAAACTGAACTTTGAAATTGAATTATAGAAGTTTTGAAATAAAACCGTGAATTTATGAAATGTAAATTTTGGAACTTGATTTAGAATGAC
Source organism: Allium cepa (assembly GCA_030765085.1). Lineage (NCBI taxonomy): Eukaryota > Viridiplantae > Streptophyta > Magnoliopsida > Asparagales > Amaryllidaceae > Allium > Allium cepa. The sequence goes on along the minus strand of CM060946.1, from coordinate 155,237,557 downwards.
TAATGAAATGTTGATTTACAAATTATAATTGAAACTGAAATTGAATCGGTTTTGAAATATATTAAGCGACCAATCGGTAAATTAATTACGAAGATTATTAAAGGAACCGGAATCGGTTAGGGACATACTCACTGTCTAAAAAGAAAACCACTTTAATAACTATACGTGGAGTGTGATCCATAATGAAGTGGTTGGATTGGCGAACGTTCATGATTGAAGAAAGTGAACGATAATGGATAGCCTTGACACTTGTGTCAAATTGGAAATGACTAAAACAGGAGCCGTGCTGGGCCAAATGGGGTTAGCTACCTCGAGTGAACACACTTCTTCGTAAACTACTCATTTACTTTTGTGATTGATTGGCGCGCACCCTTGAATTTGGAGTGTTGTTTCGCGGTGTTGGGATCGTTGCGGCGATGCGTTCTCACCAGTCCGGATCAGGAAAACGGTAGTTTCGCTTCCTTGGGTATTGCCTCATGTGCCTTGTCATACTTGTATTCCCATATACGCGACCACTATGATTTTGTTTTGTATTATACCTATGGAGCACTCCCTGATATCCCACTAGTTTACGGTGGAGTTACAGTGCTGTATAGTCTATAATGCTATATGAAATGTGTTAATGGGGATATTGGTAATGCCTTAACACTATTTTGATATTTTACTTTACCGTTGGACATTATCTATGTATCGTACACTCTTATGTATAAATAGTATAAGGGATCCTTAAAGATGTTATTCCATTCATCTTTGAGTTATTGTTATTTGAACTTGAACCATATTATCTGTATAAGAATATATGTCCTAATTCGAGTGTTTGTTTGTGCTTATGCTCGGATCAGATTGAGGATTGCTTTTGCTGTTTGTACTTGGAGCTGAAGACCGAAGACTATCATTATCTTATCTTATCAGTATTGCTCTTTCTATTCAGACTATTTGGACATCTATGTTGTTCTATTTTATTTTATTTTATTTGAGACATTGTTGTATTTATGGGTAGCTTCATGAACTACTCTTATGACTATGTTGTATTTCCGCTGCACTATTCTGTGATGTTATTTCTGTGATTCTGTGATGATTCTCATTCATATATATATACACACACTTCATTAATGATTCGTGTTTTGTATTATTTAAGTTGACAAGTTGGAATATCGTCAATTTAAATGGTACAAATATACGGTTTGTTACAGTTGGTATCAGAGCTTTGGTTCTCGATAACCTTAGCCTGTGGAGTTTAAAGCTCATTAAAGATAAGGTAAACATACCTTAGAATGAGGAGAATCATTTCAGAATCCATATCCTTTGATTCCATTCTCTTATTGAATTCATTCGATTTGAATTTCTTTAAGTTCCATAAATTTCTATCTTTGATTCCAAAAAAAAATCTCTTTTGGTATTCCAGGATGGCTACCAGAAGAAATGTTAGAGGCAGGGGTAGGGGAAAGGCTCCCGAACCATATGCCCCAGCTCCCGCTGTCAGATTCTCCACTCTTAGCAAGGAGTACACTCAGCTTGGCGGAGTCAAATTCACTGGCTCCGAGAGTATCATTGAAGCACAGCAATGGCTAAAGAGTTTGGAGAGGATCTTTACTGGCTTAGAGATCACAGACGCTCAAAAGCGTCAGTAGGCCGCTTGGCAGCTTCAGGACGCTTCACAGGATTGGTGAGAGTCAATCACTTATCGTACTGATGAGGAAACCATCACTTGGGCCCAGTTTAGGTAGTAATCTAACTAAAATTTCATCTAAATGAAATTCCTTTTTATCTCGTCAAATTTTGATTCGAATTTATATCACTTGTGAATAGGGATTCATTTATGGCTCAGTGGATGCCAGCTTCTGGGAAGGCCCAACTTTATCGGTCTTTTATGGATCTCAAGCAGGACAACATGACCTTCACTGAGTATGAAAGGAAATTCAACGAACTATCCAAGTTCGGACCTGGCTTGATTGACACACCTCTACTTAAGAATGAGAAGTTTATACATGGCGCACGCCCTGAGTATTATGAGCTCCTCACCGCTCATGCTCATGGAACTTTCACTGAGTTGATGGATTTTGCTCTTCGATATGAGGGAAAGCCAAAGGGAACTTCAGTCACTAAGGTTCCAGCTACTCAGCCATCCTCTAGTCAGACTGGGAATAGGAAGCCAAATTTTGCACAACAGAAGAAGAACTGGCAAAAGAAGTCCGGGCTTGGCTATTCTTAGAAGAACCCCATTGACATATCATCTATTACTTGCTTCAACTGCAACCAAAAGGGTCATTATGCTAGTAGCTGCCCATCTTCAAAGGGCACAGCTGTTCCGCCACCGGCACAAATGACTAGGAGGGATTTGTGTCATATCTGCTTACAACCTGGACCTTCAAGAAAGACTGCCCAATACAGAAGCGTGGTACACCATCTGGAGTCTTTTCTCTTTCCACACCTGCCCTGGAAGTTCCTACCCCGGAAGTTTCGGATAATCAAGGTACTTTACAAAGTACTTTTATGTTGCATACCTTGCCTGTTAGAGTTTTATTTTACACCAGAGCAACACACGGCTTCATATCTATTGACTTGTGTAATAAACTTGGTTTGGAATCCACTCTTGCATTTATTTCCTTATGTGTATCTAACCCTATTTGATGGCCCGCTAACCTCAAAAGGGTTTGCAAATATGTCACTCTTATGCGTGGCATTTACCGCTTCACTTGGGATTTCTATGTCCTTGGATTCGAGGCATTTGATATTCTATTAGGCATTGATTGGCTACGAATGTTCGAAGCCATTATCTCTTGCAAAGCTCGAACAGTCTCTCTTATCGACGACAAGAGTATGCCTTTAGTTGTTAAAGGCAAATCACCTCAAGAATATGCTGGGAGTTTTATATTCTCTCTTGACTCCCATCCAAATGAACTTAGCTCTACTCCAGTTGTTCAACTCTTTTCTGATGTATTTGGAGAAGTCAATTCCCTACCTCCTCCGTGGGAAATCGAATTCCACATTGACCTTATTCCTCGTGCACGACCAGTAGTTCTTCCTCCTAGGAGAATGGCTCCTAAAGAAAAGGCAGAGTTGAATGTTCAAATTGAAGATCTATTTTCCAAAGGCTTGATTCGGCGCAGCCATTCAGAATGGGGTGCTACAGTTGTATTTGTCACCAAATCTGATGGCTCACTCAGAATGTGTGTGGACTATAGAGAGCTAAACAAGCTCACACACAAGAACGGCTATCCGATGCCCCGCATCAACGATCTATTCGACCAGCTTCATGGAGCTAAAGTCTTTTCTCAACTTGATTTGGCTACCGGCTTTCACCAACTCAGAATCGCTGAGGATAGTATTCCTAAAACAGCATTTCGCACCGAAAATGGTTTCTATGAATGACTAGTTATTCCATTCGGTCTCACTAATGCTCCAGCTTATTTTGTTGACTTGATGAATAGAGTTTTCCGTGATGTTCTTAACAAATTTGTCCTTGTTTTCATCGACGATATTCTCGTCTTCTCTAAAACTGATAAAGATCATAGGTCACATTTGGCTTTTGTTCTTGAAACTCTTCGCAGACATCAGCTTAAAGCCAAGTTTTCGAAATGCCACTTTTGGCGAGATGAAGTTCGTTTCCTTGGCCATATTGTTTCAGAGAATGGGACTTCGGTCGATCCAACTAAGATCGCCGTAATCAATGTAAGTTCTATCTTTACTTGTCAATTCTATCTAAACAACTTATCAATATCTAAATTCAAAACCTTGGAATTTGCAGGATTTGGAGACTCCCAAAACTCCTACAGATATCCGCAGTTTCTTGTGTTTGGCCGGCTATTATCGCAGATTCATAGAAAACTTTGCTCGTATCGCTGCCCCATTTTCCGCACTGACCAGAAAGAATGTGAAATTTATTTGGAGTGAAAAGTACGAAGCAGCTTTCAATGAGATGAAGCGAAGGTTGACTTCTGCCCCAGTTCTTACAGTTATTGATGGTAGCGAAGGATTGACCGTCTATACAGATGCCTGTCGTGATGGTCTTGGAGCAGTCTTAATACATAAAGGAAAGGTTATTGTCTATGCGGGTCGTGAATTAAAGATCCATGAAGAAAATTATGCAACTCACGATTTAGAGCTTCTGGCAGTTGTATTTGCTCTTAAGCTATGGAGGCACTATCTATTGGGAACCAAATTCGAGTTATTCACAAACCAAAAGTCATTGAGATATATCTTCTCAAAAAGGAATTTGAATTAGAGACAAGTCCGATGGCTCTAATTCTTAGCTGCATATGATCTTGATATTAATTACACTCCAGGGAAAGCAAATGCCGTAGCCGATGCTTTGAGCAGAAACCAAGCGATGGCACGTTGTAATCTTGTTGAAGGAAAGTTATTCCAGCTTTCCGTCTCCCCAGCTCTTATGGATCGTATTATAGCCAAACAATACGAAAACACTTTGCTTTATCGCATCAAAGAAATAGTTCTCGGAAGAGTTGGAAATGCTGACAATAAATTGGGTGCACATGTTGATAGTAATGGAGTCTTGATAATTGATAATCGCATATGTGTTCCTAATGTTGATGGTCTTAGACAAGAAGTGCTGAGAGAAAACCACAACTCTTCGCTTTCATTTCATCCCGGTGTCACTAAAATGTACCAGAATATGAAGAAGCTATATTGGTGGAGTGGGATGAAGCGCGATATTTCTACCTATGTTAGTAGATGCACAACTTGCCAGCAAGTTAAAGCTGATCACAGAAAGATAGCTGGTTTGATTCAACCATTAGAGATTCCAAGATGGAAGTGGGAGCAGATTTCTATGGACTTGATTGACGGACTGCCAAGGACTAGAAAGGGTAACGAAAGCATATGGGTGATTGTCGACAGACTGACGAAATCCGCCCACTTTATTCCAGTCAAGTCTACTCGTACTGCTTCGAATTTGACAGAGATATGTATAAGAGAAGTTGTTAAACTTCAGGGTGTACCATCCAGTATAGTATGCGATCGAGATCCTATTTTCACCAGTAAATTTTGGAAAGCATTTCAGGATACTTTGGGCACCAAACTGAATTTGAGCACAGCTTACCATCCTCAAACAGATGGCCAAATTGAGAGGGTGAATCAGATTTTGGAAGACCTTCTCCAAGCTTGTGTTATTGACTTTGGTGGATCCTGGGAAGACCATCTTCACTTGGTCGAATTCACTTATAATGATAGTTACCAGGTAAAGATATTGAATTTCAAATTTGAATAAGTATATTTGAATTTGAATTAATCATCTTTAATAATCAGGCAAGCATTGGATGGCACCGTTCGAGCCTTATATGGACGGCTGTGCAAATCACCAGCTTGTTAGATAGAGTCGGGTGATCGATTAGTGCTTGGTCTAGAAATAATTATGGAAGCTTCTGAAAAAGTTGAAGAAATCAGGAAGAAAATAAAGATGGCATATGATAGACAGAAGAGCTATGCTGACAAAAGGAGAAGAGATCTTGAATTCAGTGTAGGAGACAAAATATTTCTGAAAGTGTCGCCTTTGAAGAATATTGTTCGATTTGGAAGGAAAGGGAAACTAGCTTCGAGATTTGTTGGTCCGTTTGAGATTATGGAAAGAGTCGGAACATTGGCATATAGAGTTGCATTACCAGAGAAGTTCGCCAGTGTGCACAATGTGTTTCACATCTCTCAACTTCGCAAAGTTGTGCACGATCCATCTATGACTATTCTCACTGCTCAGATGGAAGAGATAGTTATTGAGCCTGATTTGACTATTGAGCGTAAGCCGCTTCGGATAGTTGATCGTGAGACAAAGCAACTTAGAAGGAAGTCGGTAAATCTCGTCAAAGTCCAATGGAGTGCAGATGAGCGAGATTGCACCTGGGAAACTGAGGATAGTATTCGGGATTCAAACCCCGAATTACTAATTTCAGGTATAATTCAAATTTCTTAAACTATCTTGACTTTTTTGCTTATTTCATTCCTACTTCACTCGTCTTGTTCGTTTTCGAGGACGAAAAGTTTTGCGTGGGGGAGATTGTAACGACCCTGATTTTGTCAGCCCAATTTAAATTTGAAATCCATCATTTTAGTATTAAAATTTTGAAATTTATAAACGATCTCAATTTACGTCCAAACTTTATTTATGACATACGTCTAGTTAGATATGGACATAGAAAAAGTTTCGTTGCAAATTATTGCAGTAAACTTCGTTCGCGTTTTACTGTATATCAGTCCATATAAAGCTGCGTAAAATTTATCTTTCAAATCCAAATATTTTTACACAGTTATGTTGTAAAAATTATTCTAATCAAGATTATATAATTCGTCAAAAACTGTCATCGCTGTCCCATTTAAATTGTTTTGCAAAACGTACAATTTTAGCGTCGTAAATGCAAATTTTATAAGACCATCGTATCGCAATAATCTGCGTACCGTTGGAAGCGTCTCGTCGCACTGATCATAACGGTATATTTATCTGCGTGAATCGAAGTCCGGCATAATCCGTCGCGTTAAATTAACCGTTCCGGACGGACCGAGTACACAATTTCAGCCCAAAATTCTTTAACCCGTTTACAAAAGAAAGTTGAAAATAAAGTCAGCTGTGCATTTAAGAGGGTAGTTGGAAGCTAGGTGTTGCTTGGGAATACGTGTGAACGTTTGGGAACTGGATGCAAATTTATCACCGTACTAAAGTTAAGTAAATAAGGGACAAACTCATCTTCATCTTCTCACTGTTCCTATTCTCATTTAACAAAAGTTTCAGGTAATCATCTTCTCCCCTTTTCAATTTTCATTTTTATATTTTGTTCCTGTGTAAACAGACCCCACTCCATCTCAACTCTCCTCAACCTCTCCTCCTTTCCCCTCTCTCATTCCTTCCCTGTTGATTGTGTTGTGATAGGTTTGTGCGGGTACATTCATGCGTTGTGTGAGTTGCGTGAGTATGTATGCTTGGGTTATGCAGAAACATAAATTTTTTGTCTCGCCATGTGAAAAAAAAATGAATGAAGGCTGAAACTCAGCTTAGTATGCGTGAGTGAATGGAAAGTAAGACATGTAAAAGTGAGTGAATGTAAAAGTAATATAAGCAATTTATGCATACGTGTGTATTGGTGTTGCATATTTGAGTGAATGGAAAGTTGTCTGCATGTTCAGTACGCGTGAGTAAGAAATGTAAAGGTGAGTTGCATGAGTAAAAAAAAAATTTGAAGTATGTTGCGTGCATGGGCTGTTGGGTGGAGTATGTGAAGCTTGTGCATGCTTATGTTGTGTTCTTTTGTATGATGCATGTTGGGTTATGAAGTGCATGTGTGTGTTGTGTATAATAAAAAAAACGAAGAAAGTGGGCAAAAGAAGTGTGCGTGTTGGGCAGCAGGTTGTCAATGTTGTGCATGCAATGTCAATGTTGTGCATGCAGGAGTGGAAATGTGTGTGTGTGTAGTGTGGGTGTTGGACATGCGTATGTGTTTGTGTATATGTAAAAAAAAGAATGAAGTGTTGCGTGGGAATGTTGTACTGGGAATGGGAATGTTGTATTGCATGCATATGCTTCTGTGTGTTGCGTTTTTGTGCGTGTCGTATGTTGCTAAAATAAAAAATAAAAAAAGTAAAAAAAAAATGATGAAATAAGTTACGTGTATGGAAGAAGCAAGTAGAAGTGAGTGCATGTTGCATGTTTAGTTTATGCGTGAATGCAAATGGAAATGCAAGCGTGCTTACTCTCGGCTTGTAAAAAAAATGAAACTGAGTTTTTTAAAATAGTTTTTAAATATTGCGGTATAGTATTACGCCAATATCTATTTTGGTTGCCAAAAATAGTAACCAAATTTTCTTTACTTGTTGTGTGGAGAAGCAACCAGCTAAGCTTTTTGCAGCAGCATCGATCTCTCAGCTTTTGTCTTTTCTCCGTCGTCGGTAAGCGCATTTATATAAATTTATAAATTATATACAAACGTTCATTGTACTAATATCGTTTTCTTTGTCGATATTACAGTGTTCGTTGTTCGTGTTGTACCGACTTCTATTCGTGCTTCGCCGTCAATTTCTTTATCCACGAAAGGTGAAATAAAGTTTCACGACATATATTCTTATGCTAGTTTGGTTGATAACCGATTGCTATGTGATAATTAAATTGAATGTTGATTGCTATTGTTAAGTGATAAAATATGCAAGTTGAAAGTGATATAGGATATTTAACAATATTAAATGAATCATTTATGTTGAATGTTGATTAACTTGACCCCCCCTTATATACAACAGCATCGATCTCTCAGCTTTTGTCTTTTCTCCGTCGTCGGTAAGAGCATTTATATAAATTTATAAATTATATACAAACGTTCATTGTATTAATATCATTTTCATTGTCGATATTACAGTGTTCGTTGTTCGTGTTGTACCGACTACTATTCGTGCTTTTCTTGCTTCGCCGTCAATTTCTTTATCCACGAAAGGTGAAATAAATTTTCACGACATATATTCTTATGCTAGTTTGGTTGATAACTGATTGCTATGTGATAATTAAATTGAATGTTTATTGCTATTGTTAAGTGATAAAATATGCAAGTTGAAAGTGATATAGGATATTTAACAATATTAAGTGAATTATTTATGTTGAATGTTGATTAACTTGACCCCCCCTTATATGTTGAATATGGACTAGTTAAATACGACCTTTTAATTGTTAAGATTAATTGACACGTATAATTTGATAAATTCACTTTGAACGTACATCTGATTTATTTGTTGTAGTATTGAAATTGAATTGAAAGACAAGTGAAACAATCTTAATGTAATAATCTTTAATCTACATGAAATGATGGTGTAGATTCTAGAAATAATTATATTAATTTACATAAATAACAAATGTAAATTAATATGATTATTTCGGGATTATTTAATAAAATTGTTGAATTGTTATGTATGGATGCTATTGCTTGTTTATTTACTTTGACACCATCCCAGCTATCACACTACAAGTTCCCTTTGTATGCTTTGATTTTGAATTGAAATGGAATCGGGTTGAAATGATAGATACCCAAATAACTTGGACTTAGGATAGAAAATTAAATTAAAACTGATTGGTCGATGTTTTGATTTAAAATAAAATAAAGTTTTATCTGACTAATAACAAGGTTTTGAATAAAAATTGGAATTTAAATTCGAATGAATTGTAAATGTGAATATTTAAGTTTGAAACAAATATGAACGTCGTAATTGACAAAAGAATATTGATTAAAATTTAATTATGTAATAATTAAATTAGAATTAATTGATAATTAAATTTGAAACTATTAATAATTTAGTTTGAAATTAGTAATAATTAAATTTGGAATTATTAATAATCAAGTCTTGAAATTTATTCATAATTAAGTTTGGAACGAAGTTGAAATTATTAAAATTAAGCTTTGAAGTTTTTCATAATTAAGTTTTAGAATTATTAATAATGAAGTTTTGAAATAAATAAATAATTAATTTTTGAAATCAGTAATAATTAATTTGGAATTATTACTAATTATTTGAAATCATTAATAATTAAGTTTGAAATTATTAATAATTAAGTTTTTTAAATTATTAATAATTAAGTTGGGAATTAGTGATAATTAAGATTTGAAATTATTTGATAAATTAACGAGATTGAATTATTTAATAATTAAATTGAATTGAATTTTCTTATTAAGAGAAATTGTAATTTTGAATAAGTGGAACTAAGTTTTTTAATTTGAGTTTTGAAATTTGTAACTAAGGAAATAAACAAATGAAATTGAATTTCTTTAACAAGAAATTAAATGCGTTTATCGAAACAAATGAAAGACTTGAGTTGGATTCGACAAATTTAATTTAAATTAAATTTATAAGCTTTGACAATGAAGTTGAACTTAAGAAGTAAATTTAATGAATTAGAAATTTAACGGAAATTGTTTAATGATAATTAAATTAATGAATATTGAATGAAATCGATAAATGAGTTTAAATCGATTTGAGCGTTAAATTAAGTTTAAATGATTATGCAATGAACTTATATACGAAATTAAATAAATATTTGAATTGCTTAAACTGAACTTTGAAATTGAATTATAGAAGTTTTGAAATGAAATTGTGAATTTATGAAATGTAAAATTCGGAACTTGATTTAGAATGACTAACGAAATGTTGATTTACGAATTATAATTGAAATTGAAATTGAATCGGTTTTGAAATATATTAAGCGACCAATCGATAAATTAATTATGAAGGTTATTAAAGGAACCGAAATCTGTTAGGGACATACTCACTGTCCAAACCGAAAACCACTTTAATAACTATACACGGAGTGTGATCCATAATGAAGTGGTTGGATTGGCGAACGTTGATGATTGAAGAAAGTGAACGATAATGGATAGCCTTGACATTTGTGTCAAATTGGAAATGACTAAAACAGGAGCCGTGCCGGGCCAAATGGGGTTAGCTACCTCGGGCGAACACACTTCTTCGTAAACTACTCATTTACTTTTGTGATTGATTGGTGCGCACCCTTGAATTTGGAGTGTTGTTTCTCGGTGTTGCGATCATTGCGGCGATGCGTTCGCACCAGTCCGGATCAGGAAAACGGTAGTTTCACTTCCTTGGGTATTGCCATATGTGCCTTGTCATACTTGTATTCCCATATATGCGACCACTATGATTTTGTTTTGTATTATACCTATGGAGTGCTCCCTGATTTCCCACTAGTTTACGGTGGAGTTTACAGTGCTGTATAGTCTATAATGCTATATGAAATGTGTTAAGGGAGATAATGGTAAAGCCTTAACACTATTTTGATATTTTACTTTACCGTTAGACATTATCTATGTATCGTACACTCTTATGTATATATAGTTTAACGGATCCTTAAAGATGTTATTCCATTCATCTTTGAGTTATTGTTATTTGAACTTGAACCATATTATCCGTATAAGAATATATATCCTGATTCGAGTGTTTGTTTGTGCATATGCTCGGATCAGATTGAGGATTGCTGTTGCTGTTTGTACTTGGAGCTGAAGACCGAAGACTATCATTATCTTATCTTATCAATATTGCTCTTTCTATTCAGACTATTTGGACATCTATGTTGTTCTATTTTTTTTTATCTGAGACATTGTTGTATTTATGGGTAGCTTCATGAACTACTCTTATGACTATGTTGTATTTCCGCTGCACTATTCTGTGATGTTATTTCTGTGATTCTGTGATGATTCTCATTTATATATATATACACACACACACTTCATTAATGATTCGTGTTTTGTATTATTTAAATTGACAAGTTGGAATATCGTCAATTTAAATGGTACAAATATACGGGTTGTTACAGTTGGTATCAGAGCTTTGGTTCCCGATAAACTTAGCCTGTGGAGTTTAAAGCTCATTAGAGATAAGGTAAACATACCTTAGAATGAGGAGAATCATTTCAGAATCCATATCCTTTGATTCCATTCTCTTATTGAATTCATTCGATTTGAGTTTCTTTAAGTTCCATAAATTTCTATCTTTGATTCTAAAAAAAATCTCGTTTGGTATTCCAGGATGGCTACCGGAAGAAATGTTAGAGGCAGGGGTAGGGGAAAGGCTCTCGAACCATATGCCTCAGCTCCCGCTGTCAGATTCTCCACTCTTAGCAAGGAGTACACTCAGCTTGGCGGAGTCAAATTCACTGGCTCCAAGAGTATCATTGAAGCACAACAATGGCTAAAGAGTTTGGAGTGGACCTTTACTGGCTTAGAGATCACAGACGCTCAGAAGCGTAAGTTGGCCACTTGGCAGCTTCAGGACGCTGCACAGGATTGGTGGGAGTCAATCGCTTCTCGTACTGATGAGGAAACCATCACTTGGGCCCAGTTTAGGTAGTAATCTAACTAAAATTTCATCTAAATGAAATTCCTTTTTATCTCGTCAAATTTTGATTCGATTTTATATCACTTGTGAATAGGGATTCCTTTATGGCTCAGTGGATGCCAGCTGCTGGGAAGGCCCAACTCTATCGGTCTTTTATGGATCTCAAGCAGGACAACATGACCTTCACTGAGTATGAAAGGAAATTCAACGAACTATCCAAGTTCGGACCTGGCTTGATTGACACACCTCTACTTAACAATGAGAAGTTTATAAATGGCGCACGTCCGGAGTATTACGAGCTCCTCACCGCTCATGTTCATGGAACTTTCACTGAGTTGATGGATTTTGCTCGTCGATATGAGGGAAAGCCAAAGGGAACTTCAGTCACTAAGGTTCCAGCTACTCAACCATCCTCTAGTCAGACTGGGAATAGGAAGCCAAATTTTGCACAACATAAGAAGAATTGGCAAAAGAAGTCCGGGCTTGGCTATTCTCAGAAGAAGCCCATTGACATATCATCTATTACTTGCTTTAACTGCAACCAAAAGGGTCAATATGCTAGTAGCTGCCCATATCCAAAGGGCGCAGCTGTTCCGCCACCGGCACAAACGACTAGGAGGGATTTGTGTCATATCTGATTACAACCTGGACACTTCAAGAAAGACTGCCCAATAAAGAAGCGTGGTACACCATCTGGAGTCTTTGCTCTTTCCACACCTGCCCTGGAAGTTCCTACCCCGGAAGTTCTGGATAATCAAGGTACTTTACAAAGTACTTTTATGTTGCATACCTTGCCTATTAGAGTTTTATTTTACACCAGAGCAACACACGGCTTCATATCTATTCACTTGTGTAATAAACTTGGTTTGGAATCCACTCTTGCATCTATTTCCTTATGTGTATCTAACCCTATTGGATGGCCCGCTAACCTCAAAAGGGTTTGCAAATATGTCACTCTTATGCGTGGCATTTACCTCTTCACTTGGGATTTCTATGTCCTTGGATTCAAGGAATTTGATATTCTATTAGGCATTGATTGGCTGCGAAAGTTCGAAGCCGTTATCTCTTGCAAAGCTCGGACAATCTCTCTTATCGACGACAAGAGTATGCCTTTAGTTGTTAAAGGCAAATCACCTCAAGAATATGCTGGGAGTTTTATATTCTCTCTTGACTCCCATCCAAATGAACTTATCTCTACTCCAGTTGTTCAACTCTTTTCTGATGTATTTGGAGAAGTCAATTCCCTACCACCTCCGTGGGAAATCGAATTCCGCATTGACCTTATTCCTCGTGCACGACCAGTAGTTCTTCCTCCTAGGAGAATGGCTCCTAAAGAAAAGGCAGAGTTGAATGTTCAAATTGAAGATCTATTTTCCAAAGGCTTGATTCGGCACAGCCATTCAGAATGGGGTGCTACAGTTGTATTTGTCACCAAATCTGATGGCTCACTCAGAATGTATGTGGACTATAGAGAGCTACACAAGCTCACACACAAGAACGGCTATCCGATGCCCCGCATCAACGATCTATTCGACCAGCTTCATGGAGCTAAAGTCTTTTCTCAACTTGATTTGGCTACCGGCTTTCACCAACTCAGAATCGCTGAGGATAGTATTCCTAAAATATACCGCACCGAAAATGGTTTCTATGAATGGCTAGTTATGCCATTCGGTCTCACTAATGCTCCATCTTATTTTGTTGACTTGATGAATAGAATTTTCCGTGATGTTCTTAACAAATTCGTCCTTGTTTTCATCGATGATATTCACGTCTTCTCTAAAGATGATAAAGATCATTGGTCACATTTGGCTTTTGTTCTTGAAACTCTTCGCAGACATCAGCTTAAAGCCAAGTTTTCGAAATGCCACTTTTGGCGAGATGAAGTTCGTTTCCTTATCCATATTGTTTCAGAGAATGGGACTTCGGTCGATCCAGCTAAGATCCCCGTAATCAATGTAAGTTCTATCTTTACTTGTCAATTCTATCTAAACAACTTATCAATATCTAAATTCGAATACTTGGAATTTGCAGGATTGGGAGACTCCCAAAACTCCTACAGATATCCGAAGTTTCTTGTGTTTGGCCGGCTATTATCGCAGATTCATAGAAAACTTTGCTCGTATCGCTGCCCTACTTGCCGCACTGACCAGAAAGAATGTGAAATTTATTTGGAGTGAAAAGTGCGAAGCAGCTTTCAATGAGATGAAGTGAAGGTTGACTTCTACCCCAGTTCTTACAGTTAATGATGGTAGCGAAGGATTGACCGTCTATACAGATGCCTGTAGTGATGGTCTTGGAGTAGTCTTAATACAGAAAGGAAAGGTTATTGCCTATGCGGGTCGTGAATTAAAGATCCATGAAGCAAATTATGAAACTCACGATTTAGAGCTTCTGGCGGTTGTATTTGCTCTTAAGCTATGGAGGCACTATCTATTGGGAACCAAATTCGAGTTATTCACAAACCACAAGTCATTGAGATATATCTTCTCACAAAGGGATTTGAATTAGAGACAAGTCCGATGGCTCTAATTCTTAGCTGCATATGATCTTGATATTAATTACACTCCAGGGAAAGCAAATGCCGTAGCCGATGCTTTGAGCAGAAACCAAGCGGTGGCATGTTGTAATCTTGTTGAAGGAATGTTATTCCAGCTTTCCGTCTCCCCAGCTCTTATGGATCGTATTATAGCCAAACAATACGAAGACACTTTGCTTTATCGCATCAAAGAAATAGTTCTCGGAAGAGTTAGAAATGCTGACAATAAATTGGGTGCACATGTTGATAGTAATGGAGTCTTGATAATTGATAATCGCATTTGTGTTCCTAATGTTGATGGTCTTAGACAAGAAGTGCTGAGAGAAAACCACAACTCTTCGCTTTCATTTCATCCCGGTGTCGCTAAAATGTACCAGAATATGAAGAAGCTATATTGGTGGAGTGGGATAAAGCGCGATATTTCTACCTATATTAGTAGATGCACAACTTGCCAGCAAGTTAAACCTGATCACAGAAAGACAGCTGGTTTGATTCAACCATTAGAGATTCAAGGATGGAAGTGGGAGCAGATTTCTATGGACTTTATTGACGGACTGCCAAGGACTAGAAAGGGTAACGAAAGCATATGGGTGATTGTCGACAGACTGACGAAATCCGTCCACTTTATTCCAGTCAAGTCTACTCGTACTGCTTCGAATTTGGCAGAGATATATATGAGAGAAGTTGTTAAACTTCATGGTATACCATCCAGTATAGTATGCGATCGAGATCCTATTTTCACCAGTAAATTTTGGAAAGCATTTCAGGATACTTTAGGCAGCAAACTGAATTTGATCACAGCTTACCATCCTCAAACAGATGGCCAAACTGAGAGGGTGAATCAGATTTTGGAAGACCTTCTCCGAGCTTGTATTATTGACTTTGGTGGATCCTGGGAAGACCATCTTCACTTGGTCGAATTCACTTATAATAATAGTTACCAGGTAAAGATATTGAATTTCAAATTTGAATTAATCATCTTTAATAGTCAGGCAAGCATTGGATGGCACAGTTCGAAGCCTTATATGGACGGCCGTGCAAATCACCAGCTTGTTGGATAGAGTCGGGTGATCGATTAGTGCTAGGTCCATAAATAATTATGGAAGCTTCTGAAAAAGTTGAAGAAATAAGGAAGAAAACAAAGACGACACATGATAGACAGAAGAGCTATGCTGACAAAAGGAGAAGAGATCTTGAATTCAGTGTAGGAGACAAAGTATTTCTGAAAGTGTCGCCTTTGAAGAATATTGTTCGGTTTGGAAGGAAAGGGAAACTAGCTCCGAGACATGTTGGTCCGTTTGAGATTACGGAAAGAGTCGGAACATTGGCATATAGAGTTGCATTACCAGAGAAGTTCGCCGGTGTGCACAATGTGTTTCACGTCTCTCAACTTCGCAAAGTTGTGCACGATCCATCTATGACTATTCCCACTGCTCAGATGGAAGAGATAGTTATTGAGCCTGATTTGACTATTGGGCGTAAGCCGCTTCGGATAGTTGATCGTGAGACCAAGCAACTTAGAAGGAGTCGGTAAATCTCGTCAAAGTCCAATGGAGTGCAGATGAGCGAGATTGCACATGGGAAACTGAGGATAGTATTCGGGATTCAAACCCCGAATTACTAATTTCAGGTATAATTCAAATTTCTTATACTATCTTGACTTTTCTGCTTATTTCATTCCTACTTCACTCGTCTTGTTCCTTTTCGAGGACGAAAAGTTTTGAGTGGGGGAGATTGTAACGACCTTGATTTTGTCAGCCCAATTTAAATTTGAAATCCATCGTTTTAGTATAAAAATTTTGAAATTTATAAACGATCTCAATTTACGTCCAAACTTTATTTATGACATACGTCTAGTTAGATATGGACATAGAAAAAGTTTCGTTGCAAATTATTGCAGTAAACTTCGTTCGCGTTTTGCTGTATATCAGTCCATATAAAGCTGCGTAAAATTTATCTTTCAAATCCAAATATTTTTACACAGTTATGTTGTAAAAATTATTCTGATCAAGATTATGTAATTCGTTTCGTCAAAACTGTCATCGCTATCTCATTTAAATTGTTTTGCAAAACGTACAATTTTAGCGGCGTAAATGCGAATTTTATAAAACCATCGTATCGCAATAATCTGTGTATCGTTGGAAGCGTCTCGTCGCACTGATCATAACGGTATATTTATTTGCACGAATCGGAGTCCGGCATAATCCGTCGCGTTAATTTAACCGTTTTGGACGGACCGGATACACAATTTCAGCCCAAAATTTTTTAACTCGTTTACAAAAGAAAGTTGAAAATAAAGTCAGCTGTGCATTTAAGAGGGTGGTTGGAAGCTAGGTGTTGCTTGGGAATACGTGTAAACGTTTGGGAACTAGATGCAAATTTATCACCGTACTAAAGTTAAGTAAATAAGGGACAAACTCATTTTCATCTTCTCACTGTTCCTATTCTCATTTATCAAATGTTTGAGGTAGTCATCTTCTCCCCTTTTCTATTTTCATTTTTATATTTTGTTCCTGTGTAAACAGACCCCACTCCATCTCAACTCTCCTCAACCTCTCCTCCTTTCCCCTCTCTCATTCCTTCCCTATTAATTGTGTTATGATAGGTTTGTGCGGGTACATGCATGCGTTGCGTGAGTTGCATGAGTATGTATGCTTGGGTTATGTAGAAACATAAATTTTTTGTCTCGGCCTTATGAAAAAAAATTGAATGAAGGTTGAAACTCAGCTTAGTACGCGTGAGTGAATGGAAAGTAAGATATGTAAAAGTGAGTGAATGTAAAAGTAAGATAAGCAATTTATGCATACTTGTGTATTGGTGTTGCATATTTGAGTGAATGGAAAGTTGCCTGCATGTTTAGTATGCGTGAGTAAGATATGTAAAGGCGAGCTGCATGAGTAAAAAAAAAACTGAAGTATGTTGCGTGCATGGGCTGTTGGGTGGAATATGTGAAGCTTGTGCATGCGTGTGTTGTGTTCTTTTGTATGATGCATGTTGGGTTATGAAGTGCATGTGTGTGTTGTGTATAATTAAAAAAAATGAAGAAAGTGGGCAAAAGAAGTGTGCGCGTTGGGTAGCAGGTTGTCAATGTTGTGCATGCAATGTCAATGTTGTGCATGCAGGAGTGGAAATGTGTGCGTGTGTAGTGTGGGTCTTGGACGTGCGTGTGTGTTTGTGTATATAAAAAAAAGAATGAAGTGTTGCGTGGGAATGTTGTACTGGGAATGGGAATATTGTATTGCATGCATATGCTTGTGTGTGTTGTGTTTTTGTGTGTGACGTGTGTTGTTAAAAAAAATAATAAAAAAAAATAAAAAAATGATGAAATAAATTACGTGTATGGAAGCAGCAAGTAGAAGTGAGTGCATGTTGCATGTTTAGTTTATGCGTGAATGCAAATGGAAATGCAGGCGTGCTTACTATCGGCTTGTAAAAAAATGAAACTGAGTTTCTTTAAATAGTTTTTAAATATTACAGTATAGTATTAGGTCAATATCTATTTTGGTTGCCAAAAATAGTACCCAAATTTTCTTTGCTTGTTGTGTGCAGAAGCAATCGGCTAAGCTTTTTGCAACAGCGTCGATCTCTCAGCTTTTGTCTTTTCTCCGTCGTCGGTAAGCGCATTTATATAAATTTATAAATTATATACAAACGTTCATTGTATTAATATCATTTTCATTGTCGATATTACACCGTTGTTCGTGTTGTACCGACTACTATTCGTGCTTTTCTTACTTTGCCGTCAATTTCTTTATCCACGAAAGGTGAAATAAATTTTCACGACATATATTCTTATGCTAGTTTGGTTGATAACTGATTGCTATGTGATAATTAAATTGAATGTTTATTGCTATTGTTAAGTGATAAAATATGCAAGTTGAAAGTGATATATGATATTTAACAATATTAAGTGAATTATTTATGTTGAATGTTGATTAACTTGACCCCCCCCCCTTATATGTTGAATATGGACTAGTTAAATATGACCTTTTAATTGTTAAGATTAATCGACACGTATAATTTGATAAATTCACTTTGAACGTACATCTGATTTATTTGTTGTAGTATTGAAATTGAATTGAAAGACAAGTGAAACAATCTTAATGTAATAATCTTTAATCTACATGAAATGATGGTGTAGATTCTAGAAATAATTATATTAATTTACATAAATAACAAATGTAAATTAATATGATTTCGGGATTATTTAATAAAATTGTTGAATTGTTATGTATGGATGCTATTGCTTGTTTATTTACTTTGACACCATCCCAGCTATACAAGTTCCCTTTGTATGCTTTGATTTTGAATTGAAATGGAATCGGGTTGAAATGATAGATACCCAAATAACTTGGACTTAGGATAGAAAATTAAATTAAAGCTGATTGGTCAATGTTTTGATTTGAAATAAAATAAAGTTTTATTTGACTAATAACAAGGTTTTGAATAAAAATTGGAATTTAAATTCGAGTGAATTGTAAATGTGAATATTTAAGTTTGAAACAAATATGAACGTCGTAATTGACAAAAGAATATTGATTAAAATTTAATTATGTAATAATTAAATTAGAATTAATTGATAATTAAATTTGAAACTATTAATAATTTAGTTTGAAATTAGTAATAATTAAATTTGGAATTATTAATAATCAAGTCTCGAAATTTATTCATAATTAAGTTTGGAACGAAGTTGAAATTATTAAAATTAAGCTTTGAAGTTTTTCATAATTAAGTTTTAGAATTATTAATAATGAAGTTTTGAAATAAATAAATAATTAAGTTTTGAAATCAGTAATAATTAATTTGGAATTATTATTAATTATGTGAAATCATTAATAATTAAGTTTGAAATTATTAATAATTAAGTTTTTTTAAATTATTAATAATTAAGTTGGGAATTAGTGATAATTAAGATTTGAAATTATTTGATAAATTAACGAGATTGAATTATTTAATAATTAAATTGAATTGAATTTTCTTATTAAGAGAAATTGTAATTTTGAATAAGTGGAACTAAGTTTTTTAATTTGAGTTTTGAAATTTGTAACTAAGGAAATAAACAAATGAAATTGAATTTCTTTAACAAGAAATTAAATTTGTTTATCGAAACAAATGAAAGACTTGAGATTTAAAGAATTGGATTCGACAAATTTAATTTAAATTAAATTTGTAAGCTTTGATAATGAAGTTGAACTTAAGAAGTAAATTTAATGAATTAGAAATTTAACGGAAATTGTTTGATGATAATGAAATTAATGAATACTGAATGAAATCGATAAATAAGTTTAAATCGATTTGAGCGTTAAATTAAGTTTAAATGATTATGGAATGAACTTCTATACGAAATTAAATGAATATTTGAATTGTTTAAACTGAACTTTGAAATTGAATTATAGAAGTTTTGTAATGAAATTGTGAATTTATGAAATGTAAATTTTGGAACTTCATTTTGAATGACTAACGAAATGTTGATTTACGAATTATAATTGAAATTGAAATTGAATCGGTTTTGAAATATATTAAGCGACCAATCGGTAAATTAATTATGAAGGTTATTAAAGGAACCGGAATCGGTTAGGACATACTCACTGTCTAAACCGAAAACCACTTTAATAACTATACGCGGAGTGTGATCCATAATGAAGTGGTTGGATTGACGAACATTGATGATTGAAGAAAGTGAACGATAATGGATAGCCTTGACACTTGTGTCAAATTGGAAATGACTAAAACAGGAGCCGTGCCGGGCCAAATGGGGTTAGCTACCTCGAGCGAACACACTTCTTCGTAAACTACTATTTACTTTTGTGATTGATTGGTGCGCACCCTAGAATTTGGAGTGTTGTTTCATGGTGTTGCGATCATTGCGGCGATGCGTTCTCATCGGTCCGGATCAGGAAAACGGTAGTTTTACTATCTTGGGTATTGCCTCATGTGCCTTTTCATACTTGTATTCCCATATACGCGACCACTATGATTTTGTTTTGTATTATACCTATGGAGTACTCCCTGATATCCCACTAGTTTATGGTGGAGTTTACAGTGTTGTATAGTCTATAATGCTATATGAAATATGTTAAGGGGGACAATGGTAACGCCTTAACACTATTTTGATATTTCACTTTACCGTTAGACATTATCTATGTATCGTACACTATTATGTATAAATAGTTTAACGGATCCTTAAAGATGTTATTCCATTCATCTTTGAGTTATTGTTATTTGAACTTGAACCATATTATCTGTATAAGAATATATGTCCTGATTCGAGTTGTTGTGCATATGCTCGGATCAGACTGAGGATTGTGTTGTTGTTTCTACTTGGAGCTGAAGACCGAAGACTATCATTACCTTATCTTATCAGTATTACTCTTTCTATTCAGACTATTTTGGACATCTATGTTGTTCTATTTTATTTTATCTGAGACATCGTTGTATTTATGGGTAGCTTCATGAACTACTCTTATGACTATGTTGTATTTCCGCTGCACTATTCTATGATGTTATTTCTATGATTATGTGATGATCCTCATTTATATAGACACACACACACACACTCCATTAATGATTCGTGTTTTGTATTATTTAAGTTGACTAGTTGGAATATCGTCAATTTATATGGTACAAATATACGGGTTGTTACACATTTAACTTTAAAAATTTAAACTTTGAATTTAACTTGACAACCTTGATCAAAACTTTCGCTTGGAAAACTTGTTCAATATCTTTACTTGAAAAAATTGTTCATTATTTTCTTTGGAAACCTTGTTCATATTGTTCATTTTATTTAAATTTATAAAAAGAGAGGCGTCACAAAGCCCATGCTTCCGACCCAATCCCCAAATTCCCACTTCTTCTTCTTCTTCTTTTTTTAAAAACTTCGAACCCGAGACAAACCCTATATTTCCCCGAGTCCATCCTGAGGATGCTCTTCTTCTCTTTATCAGTAATCACTGATGCACAAAATAGTTACATGCACGTGAACAGATCGATGGTGACCCTCTGGTCATCGTCGCCACCACTATCACATCGACGACATCATCGTCCTCAGTTCCCACAACCCAAAAACCTAAAAACATCACCCTATCGAAATCGAACATGGCAGCTCCCATTGGAACCCAACCATCATCCAAAAATGCCTCGATTACGATGATTCCGGTCACCTGATCTTCGAAATTCCGGCCACAGCCTTGCTATGAACCCTCACACTCATTCCCCCATGACCGATCAAGCCCAGTTTCCCATCGACATCGCAAACCTCTCACGAACCTAGAGATTACTATCAGTACCCAAAACCCAAAATCGATCCCTCAGCGATGCCTCAGTGGATGATAAATCCATCGAACAATTTTGCCGGGTTCGTCAACCTCCCCGCTTCCTCCAACATTGATCCCGACCTTCCACATCACTCTGATCACCGGCAAATACTCAAAACCCAAATTCTGATAAACCCACGATTTCTCTCAATATACTATCTTAAAAATCATGATTCCTTTTTTTTTAAATCTTAGCTTTCGATGACAAATCAAATTATAAACCTGAAAAAAGAAATCGTTCAAGTCAAAAATTTGATAAGATTAGAATTTCATTGTACTTCTTCCTCTCCGTTAAAACTAGCTTCAGATTTAGCTTGAAAATATTTTTAAAATTGATATCATGTTATAACAAACAAATTTTGTTTATACATCATGTCCTAAAGAATATCAGGGAAGGAGAACGTTATTTTTGATCAAATTTTAAAACCTGAACAAGAAGAACAGAACAAACATTCTGTAAGTAGACACGCACACCCATTCAATTCATATATATATATATATACACAATTCGTATTAAACAATCAAATGAACATTTATCACACTTCATTTCATATATTAATTGCATGCATCCATATTTTAAATCAGATTTAAACCTTTTAAAGGGAATTGTTTACTCACTTTGATTTTAGAAATAGAGAAAGCTTGAAGTTTTGAAATCTGGAAACTTAGTTGAGATGATTTTCTTGTACTTAGTTTTTTGGAACTGATTTGATCTTGAATTATTGAGCTGAGCTGATGCTTTGTGTTTTTTAAATGAATTTGAACTGAGCTTGGTGATCTTTGAACTGCCTTTATTTTTGTTTGCTGGTTTTTGTTTTGATTTTTTTCTTAGTCTTAAAAATGAGGATAGAAAAAAATGATTTGAGAATGTACAGATATATTTATATCCTTTTTATGATTTTAAAAAGAATAAAAGAAAATAAAAAGAATTTGTGACACTTGTTAAAAATAGTTTACATTTTTCATTTGCATATGTTAACATCTCAACACTTGTAAAATGCATGTGTTTATATACTTTTAAATGTTTTCTTAAAACTTTTATATTAAATTTTCTATTTAGTAAATACATTTCTTAATTTATATAAATAAAATACTTTAAAGAAAATAATATAAAACAAATTATATACTAATAAAAAAAATCAAATATACATTATTTTCAAATCCTATTTATTTTAAGATATTTATCTTTTGGAGATATTTATCTTTTGAATTCCAAATTCAAATTTTAATTTAAAATCAATTCACTTATATACATATATATATATACAACACAGAATTTATTTGTTTGAAAATAATTATTTTGCCAATTTAAAATAATTATATTAGGAGATTATCAAATAAATATTTATCCAGATATAAATATTTATTATCAGATTTATTTGTTCAACTTATAAATCAGAGTTTTCAATAGGTAAATCAGATAATTATCTAATTACCTGATGCCTAAAAATCCGGATTATCACACTAGTTCTTTATATAATATATGTTTATTTAAATTTGGAAGTTAGTTAAAGGTTTTGAAATAAATTATTTTAAATAAATTAAGTTTAAAATGTTTTAATATATGCCCTTTATTTTGGACTAATTCATAAGCTTATTTTAAATAAAATTAAATAACTTAATTAAGAAGTTAATTAAAAAGATAATGATGTTTATAGTTGTTAATTAACTTAAAGGTCTAAATTAATTTATGGGTTAATAATAAATTTATTTCAAGGGTTAATTTTTTTAAAGTAAATTGTTTTTAAGTTTAAATTGATTTGGTTTTAAAATAATTATATATTAGGTTAATTATTTGATTTAAAACCCTAAGTGTTTTCAAAGAATTTGATGATGTAAATTATTGAGTGTTTAATGTTTTAATTATTAATTTAAAAATCTTAGTTAGTTCATATGTTAACGATAATTGTTTTCAAAGGTTTATTAATTAGATTTTCAATGACAATTAAGTAATTAATTAAGATAAGTGGTTTATCTTAAATTAATTAAGATCTTAATTAATTAGAACATGTTAATTAATGTGATGAATTAAAGGTTGATTAATTAATGTAAGTAATTAAAGGTTAATTAGTAAATGTGATTACTTGAAGATTAATTACTTTAATGTAATTAAAGGTTGATTAATTAATATAAATTAATTAAGTGATAATTAATTACTTAAAGGATAATTACACAATGAGATAAATTAAAGGTTAACTAAATATTGAAGGTTAATTGATTAAACTAATTAAAGGATAATTAATGTAACTAATTATGGATAATTAATTAATTAAAGGATAATTAATTAAGGGTTAATTAATTAATTAATTAATTAATTTGTTAATTAACTAATTAAGGGTTAATTAATTAATGATATTAATTAAAGGTTAATTAATTATTAGTTAAGGGTTAGTTAATTATTAATTAATTAATGTAATTAACTTAAGGTTAATTAATTTGGTGATTAATTGGTAATTAAAGGTTAATTAATTAAAGGATAATTAACCAATGGGATAATTAAAGGTGGATAATTAAGGATCATTAATTAATTTCATAATAACAAATGGTTTGTAATTAATTGATGTTAATTAAGCAGGAGTTAAAAGTAATTAGGAGTTGAACAACCAATCTTGCTTATGGATGATTGAATTTTATTGAATGCCTTGAATTGTTTGATATCTCTGATATGTGATGCTCTGTGATATGAATTGCTTTGGATTGAGCTGTGATTATTATAAGTTGTTTATCTATGATGAATTGCTGTGTGAATGTGACCTTCTTAATTGAATCAAAATTTGTTTACTTAAACAACTTTGCCTTTAAAACGGCATTTGAATTTCGATGCGACCGGGGGTCGGATTCCAAATGGTTATCCAGAAACCACATCGAATCTTAAAGATGGATCATTTGTTTAAAATGTTAAAATGAAAATTTGTTGTGAATGTATCCACGTGTTATTAAAATAACCACTCATTATTCGGACTAGCCGGGAGAGAACTTTAAGTCATAAAACCCATTCTGAATAAATGACACGACGAAATGGAATGGCATTTGAAGACGGTGGTTGAAGACCGGGTATTTTCGAAAGCGAAAGGATTACCTGTCGAATGTCTCTGCACCAAGTGGCCCCGGTATAGAGATTTAGATTACCCTATGTGTTGGGGAGTCCGGACGTGATTAGGGAATATCCTAATTTTCAAGGACTTCTTTTCTTAGTTGGACGAAGTGCCTTCGGTTTCATTCAGACCCAGGATGGACTTGTATGAATGTATGTCTGACGTTACACTTTGAGATGTAAAGCGTGTTTCTATCAAATACATTTCTGTTTGGTGGCGGAGAATTTATTCTCATAGCTTAACACCCTTCTTTGAAACGTACAAGCTCAGAGGTTATGTAGTTGATATTTAATAGTGATATATTCCCAATTTGGTAATGTGGCATGTTAAGTGTTGATCAGTGGTTGATCGAAGCATGGCTTTTGTTAAAACCATAAATTTGTGGGATGAGACTTCATCGAACCTCACACCCTAGAAATGGTTGAAACGGGAAAGGATACAGCAAGGTTACGGGGGTCACGCCCCTTAGGGTATGTGCATTTCCTTCTGGATAAAAAGTGGTATCTTGGTATGGAGCCCAGATATTTCACTTATGTGGTTGTTGGAATTTGTTATTGGCGCCTTGGTAAAGGTTGGGTACGACCGGATGATGGCATACACATGAGAGTTAGTTACCTAGTTACAGATGTAACCCGGTCTTGTGTTGGTAGAGATCCGGTTTGGTTCTCGGGGCGTCTCTCCAGAGACGTACCCTTTCGGAAAGGATGTTCCTTAGGCTTGGCCATTTGTTGGAAATCCAATCACCTAGTACAAGCCCTGTACGGTTTTGGTTGTAGAACCTTCCATTTAACATGGTAGCTATAGCAGGCATACTATAATGGTACGTATACTGACAAAGATTAATATTATACTTTCAAAATGTTTTCACACTATGCACTAATAATAATATCAAAAGGATTTTTGCGTATCAAGCATGTTTGACTATCATTAGGAGAAACCTTCCCCATGTGTGCGATTGCATTGTAACAACCCAGTATTTTGTAGTTATTTTAAATTGGAATGCCTTATTTAAAAACTTTATTTATTTATTTAAATTGGATAAAACTTTATTTTATTTATTAAAATGAATAAATTTTGTTATTTTAAATATTAACTTTGTATGTGAATTAGAATTCCAAACATGAATTAATTGAATATTTTCCAAAAAAATGTGAATTTTGGTCAAAACAGTCAAATTTTGACTTTTAAATTTAAAATTTAAATATTTGAATATTTGAATTTTATCTTTTATTATTAAAATAGATAAAATTTCAAGAATACCACTTTTCGTTTCGTTGAAATTCGATTTATATTGTGAAAGTTATACTTTTTACAATATTGTCTGTAATTGTTTATTTAAAAAAGTTGTTTATTTTAATTTATATATACATTTTTTTTTATCATATCTTGTGTATATATGTGTTATATGATATGTTATGTATTTATTTTATTTTAAAACATTTTATAAGTGTAGTTATAATTATCCAATGTTAGGTGTACATTGTTTATATTTTAAAATGCTAGTTTCAATTTAATAACTATTTTCTTTATTTACTTTTATATTTTCCTAAAAATATTTATTTATTTTCTTTTTTTGCTTTATTTTGTTCAGTTTTATATATTTTTACTGAAATATTTATGGTTCATTTTTAACTTGAAAGAAATAGAAAACAAAGAGTCAAAACCCTTTCATATACCATGACTTTACACCATTGTCTTTCCATTTTCCAATTTGCCTCTTCATTTTGATTGGCCGTCCATTTTTTCTTCCTATTGCCGTAACTTTGTTCTTTCTTTCACATGAAATCACCTTCTTCTCATCATAAAAAAAATGCACGGCAGAAAAGAAAAAATATATTGCTAATGGCTTCTTTTGCTTCACTTTCTCTTCTTCTTTCCCTGATTTTGCCATGCTCTTCCTCTAGTTTTCTCAGCCTAGTTCTCCACTCCATCAGCTCCTCCATCGCTTCCTCCATCTACAGTAGCCATCCGCCCCTCTCCTCTGACCAAAGTCAAGCCACGACCACTTGATGATGTTAGCACCACAAAATCAATGCAAATCTCCACAAAAATTGCCTTAGCTGAACTACATCATCTCCGACCCTCCATATCTTGCTTTGGCCACCCCCTTAGCCTCCACCACCACTTGTTACATCACCTTTAGCCGCCGCTCTAGACATGTCCAGATCTGTACAAGCTTGAGCCAAGCCCAATTGATTCTAGGCCGAGCCAAACATGGTGCACCAGATCTACCTAGTTTGCCTTTTTGCCTTGCTTCTTTTGTATTCTTCATGTTGCATCATCTACCCACCTTCATCTCCACTTGTTGGCATGCCATATTGATGCCAAACCAGAGCTTAACACCATCAATGGCCGAGCAAAAGATCCCCTATTGTCGATTATTAGAGTGGTTAAGGCAAGGTTAAGCTGTCTTGTCTTTGTTGCTTTCGTTTTTCAATTTGTCCAATATTGTTTTGTGTTGTATATTCATGTGCTGTTTTTATTTTTTGGGAGTTGTTTACAAGATCATACATTGGCTATCTCTCTCATTTGAATCCAATGTCATGCGGTATCGTGCTTGTCGTGCCTTCGAAATCGTTTTGTGTCTCATAGTGGTCTTCAGCATGAAAAGGTGAGTCTTTCTCACTCTGACATATTTACTTATGAAATGGTGAATCGATAATAAGTGTTTAGTAATCAAAAGTGTTAGTGCAAGTAAATGATGATTTTATGATATGTTATTCCATGTTATTACCATGTTAAACTGTTAATTATCACCTGACATATGATATATGACATTATATTGTGACATTGACATTGTTTATACTGTTTATTTATTTATGACCACACTGCAAGTTCCCTGTTAGAATAGAGTCACAATGGGTTGAAATGATTCATACCCGAACGGACTTTAGAATAGGGAAAAATCATTATGGACTGAAATGATAGGCCTGAGCGATTTTTATTTATTTTTATTTACTTGGGATTGCGGGTTTGAAATGACAGAACCCGGGTTTTCTTTTTAAACTACGGATTGAAATGATATATATTCGTATCACTTGACCTAGGTTAGAAAATTTTATACAGACACCTTGGTATATTTTCAAATGATTTTATTAAGATATGTATTTTTAAAGGTACGAAATTTTGATTGAAAAAATAAATATATATTATGGTTTTGTGAAAGTTAAATCTTAAGTTTTTAATTTGTGGATTTAAGTATGTAAATTTTAAATAAATGTGATTTTCGACTTTAAATTTTATTTTAAAAAAATGTAAGTAAATAATGGAAATTAAATTTAAAGTTGGAAATGATATTTAAAGTAAAATGCCAAGTTTTATTTCATTTTGAAGTTAAAAAACAGTGAAATTTGAATTAATAAATTAATTGAGTTTTAAAAATTGAACATTTGATTTTAAAATTTTATTATGATAAATCATATGTTAAAATGATTTAAATATGAAGTTTTTAAGTCTAGAAATATGATTTATAAATTTAAATAACAAGAATTGAAGTTTTATTGTTTTTGAAAAGCTAAAATAAAATCTGAAAATTTATTAACCGCATTTCCTAAAAATGCTATAGTCTTATGAAAGCATTTTAAATGCTGTTGTTTTGAACGTAACTATGTTTGAAACAACTAAATATCTATTACGGCATTTTATAAATGCCGTTATTCTTAAACTAACTATTTTGGAAACTATAAGCTACGATAGCACTTTATATATGATGTCGTTACTATATTTTGCCAATGTTTTGAATTGTTATAGATTTTAACACTGTTTGTGTTATATTTTAAAGTGTTAAATGACTTAACTATTGGAATTAATTATTTGTGATATATAAGGAGTTTGAATATAATTTAATATTTAAATTTCAATTTTAAGGAATTTACATTGAATTTGAATTTAAATAAGGTTTACTTGGTTATGTTAAATTGAATGAAATCAAATGAGATAAATGAATTTTTGAATGGAATTTTAAAATGTATTTTTGTAATGATATTTTGAATAATAAATGAATGACATATTTGATTTTTAAGTGATATTTAAATTTGAATATTTGAAATTGAATTCAAATAATGATTCGATAATGAGGTTTTGAAGGATATGATATTTTAATGATTTCGAAATGGTTTTTAATGATATAATCTTTATTTTGATAAAGAATGTGAATTTGGAATGATATTTGATTTTGATAAATGAATATTTGAAGTTTCTATTTATATGAAAAGATATTTGGTTTAATTGCAATTTAAGTTTATTTAAACAATATTGAATTTATGAAATGAATATTTCAAAACTATGTAATAATGAAATTAGATTTGAGATATGAATTTATGAAATTATAAAGTTTAGTTTTGAAATGTAGGATATTAAAGTTTGGAAATATATTAATATTGGATGGTTTATTTTGTAGATCAAATCTATATTTGAAATTTATAAGATTTGAAAAGTTTTGTTGGAAAACTGAACTGAATTGAAACTGATGGTTTGAATTGAATTAAACTGGAAATTTGAAAATTGAGTTTAATTGAATAAATTTGAAATTTTCAAATGTATGATTTTGAAATTTTATGATTTTCAAAGTGTAATGATTTCAAGTATTTTGGTTTCGAAAGAGTTATAACTTTGAAGTATTATGATTTTTGAAAGGTGAATATATGTTTGAAATGAAAATGATATCCTATTGACTTGGACGTAGATTTGGAATAAAAAATGGTTTTAGTTTCGAAGTATAAACTTTTTTGATTTGAATATAGTTTTGAAGTAACAATGGTTTTGATTTCGAAGTGTAAACTATTTTGATTTGAATATAGTTTTGAAGTAAAAATGGTTTTCGTTTCGAAGTACAAACTATTTTGATTTGAATATAGTTTTGAAGTAAAAATGGTTTTGGTTTTGAAGTATAAACTATCTTGAAAGGAATATAGTCTTTAAATGAAATGATTTGATTTTTGAAGTATAAACTATTTTGAAATGACCACGGCGTTATAATAACATTTGGTTGTTAAAGAGACCAGAATTGAAAGTTGTCATACTCTCTGCAAACTCTGAAAACCACTTTAACAACTGTGTACGTGGTGGAGATTCCAGAATGAAGTAGATTGGTGGCGACGTTCTTGAGATATATTACGTAGACCCGACTCCCGTGAGTTGGCTAAAGATGGCTAAAATGGGAGCGATCTTGGGCCAAAAGGGTAGCTCCTCTGGTCGGACACATTCCTTCGATACTATAAACTTGCTTGTGATTGATTAGATGGCCATCCTCCGATTATGATTGGGAGTGTGTTCCGAGGTGGGCGTATGTGGCTGCTACGTTACCACCAGCCGTGTACATAATTGGTATATCTACCCTGGCATTGCCTTGTGTGCCGTGTCACCTACCATTGTGAGCCTTACTATGAGTTTGTTTTTCTCCCTTTGCCCGTGTGGTATCCTCTGATAGTCTCTCAATCTGGAGATATCATGATATTGGATGGACTACTGGAACTATTATGCGTGAAGGGTGATATTGGTAAGCCTGGAACGCTATCTTAAAGTAAGTTTATTTTACAGTTGACATTATTATAGTAGCGCAATATTACTACATAGTAAATAGTTTAACCGATCCTTAAAGGATGGGTGATCCCAAGCATCCTTTAAGTTACTGATGCATTTTTGTTACTGTTCATTTGAGTTGATTTGCAGTTCATAAGTATTTATTTCCTGACTCGAGTGTTTTGTATTTTGCTTTACGCTCGAGTCAGATTGAGTGATTCTGCATTCAAGATTCACCTACGTACTGTTCATTTGAGTTGATTTGCAGTTCATAAGTATTTATGTCCTGACTCGAGTGTTTTGTATTTTGCTTTACGCTCGAGTCAGATTGAGTGATTCTGCATTCAAGATTCACCTACGGAGTTGGAGCTTTGCTTGAAGATCCAGCCATCTATTTTTCTTTCTGTATCCATTGTTTTAGTGATGTATTCTGATTTGTACCTGATGTATCTTATACTCTTCTATTGTATCTTGTTTAACTCTGATGTATCTTTTTTTTATATAGTAGCTTCATGAACAACTATCTCTTTAATTCTGCTGCATTATTATTTACTATGTGTCTGTGATCTGTGTTTATTTATTTGCTGTATATTCTGAGATTTTCCAAATTTTATTTACAATGCGGTATTTCAAGCAATTCAACTGTGACATGTGCTGATGCGAATGGTTGAAAGTAACAGGCTGTTACATTTGGTATCAGTGCTTTGGTAGCTCTTGGAAAAACTCAATATATAGGGTAAATGAATTTGCAGAATCACTTTCATTCGAGTTAAATCTCTTCCTTTTTGACTCGATACCTTTGAATTTTGGAACATTCCCTGCGGTTCCAAAATCCATTCGTGTCCCTCACTAGTTATCTTCTTTTGATTCTGGAGTATCTCATAACTCCACTTCGAAAGATCTTTATAATGAGTCGGCGGTCTCGCAAATCTCAAATTATTTGTAAAGGGGTGAAACTCCTTTACAATAGCATCGATTCACCAAGGATTTTATATCCTCGGTTTAGATGCTAGTATCTCTTATTATCCCAAACTCTATCTCTTGAGACCGAATGTTGATTTTTCCCTAGAAAATCCACATCGATCTTAATCTTTAAGTCACCGTTGACCCAATTAACGTTGCCCGTGATTTATACAAGCTCATCCATCTTCCTATTCTGTTGTTTAATCATCTTATCTTTGTTTCCAACTTATCTTTAATCATTCTTGAAGTGAATTTGTAAACTAATATTTAAATTGCTTTATACATTGTGTTGTTTGAGTTGTTGATGTTGATTTGGGTTTCCGATCGATTCGTTTGATCAACACTATCGATAAGATTTCCAAAACACTTGAACAGAGCAAACTGACACAATATGTTTTCCAAATTTAGTAATGAAATAAATTTTGTAACTATACTATATTTTCTTTGATTTTATTAAATTGGTTGTTAAGAAATATTATTTGATCTTATATATCATTATCTCTTGTTTCATATATAAATAATGGAACTATAAAGATGGTTATAAATTTATTTAGAAATTTAAAATGAATTTAAAACAAGAATTTGAGAATTTAATTTTGGATGGATTTCAAACCTTGTATCTGAAGTTTTAAAGGACATATTATTTATAGTGTTTTCTATTAGAAATTTGTTTCCAAAGAATTTTGAAGTTTAAAATCAGTGCCCTTCTCTTTGTCGCTGGAAAATAATTTCGGTGATGACTCCAGCATCGTCGACATTCATTTTCGAGTTTCGAAGTAAAGAGACGGTTCTGTAGTCTTGCTACAGTTTTGTTTTGGGGAATTTAATTGATTTGAATTTCTAAAATAGGACTGATTTATATTGTTTTGGGAAATTTAATTGATTTGAGTTTCTAAAATAAGATTGGATTTATAACATATGCTGATATATGATTTAAATTTGAATGGATATATCTATAGTATATGTACATTTATTTATCACTAAATAGTTTGGACTTTATCAGAAATTTAATTCCTAAATTTTATCTTGAAAGATAATTTCAAGTACAATTTCAAGATTTGGATGAATATTCAAGATTGAAATGATTGAATTAGAGGTTTTATTTGTATAATACACAATTTCATTCCAATATAACTTAACTTAATTTTCAGAAGTTGAATATGTAATTGGAAAATATAAAAAGGATTTTTTTTTAAATTTTAGTGGTTATAATAAATATTATACACTTAAATTTTAGTTATAAAAAGATTAACATGGGTAAAAAAAAGAAAAAGGGTAATGGAATAATTTAAAATATAGATGATGATAAAAGAACTAAGAATAAATTTAAAGCGGTTATATAATTGTAAGTATATTTAACATAGGTGATAAAATACATTGAGAGGAATAAATTTAATTATAATTAGGAATAAAGAAGAATTATTTTATTGAGTACATTATGAGTATATTAAATGATTTTTCTTTCAAATCCATGATTTTTGAGATTGTTAATTTAAGATAATTGGATGATAAGATAATGAAATTAGAGGTAGTTAAGATTTATTTAACTTATGTAAAATTTAGTTTTCAATTTAGGTTGAAATTTTCATGCTTTCAAATTTATTATCTTATTTTGTTTTTCAAACTGTCTTTTGGTTGTCTTTATTTCCCTTACCTTGCTATAAAATGGGGAAGTTATTGCTTATGCCAGTATATTTGGAAATCTTTGATAACCTTTAGTATTCATTTTGACTCTGAGCACTGCTTGCCATCCACTGACCGTCGGTCAAACGGAAAGAGTGAATCAGATTTTAGAAGATTTTTTCATGCTTGTGTTCTTGATCCTGGAGGATCTTGGAAAGATCATCCCCATCTTGTTAAACTTACATTTAACAACAGTTATCAGGTATAATTTTAATTTTCTTGTCATCTTGTCTTAATCCTATTTCATTCTATCTTTTTCCGTGCTTTCCCGTATCTCATTCCTTTTCGGGGACGAAAAGTTTTGAGTGGGGGAGAGTGTAACAGCCCTGTATTTTGTAGTTATTTTAAATTAAAATTCCTTATTTAAAAACTTTATTTATTTATTTAAATTGGATAAAACTTTATTTAATTTATTAAAATGAATAAATTTTTTTATTTTAAATATTATCTTCGATTTTATGTGAATTAGAATTCCAAACATGAATTAACTTAATATTTTCCAAAAAAATATGAATTTTGGTCAAAACGGTCAAACTTTGACTTTAAAATTTAAAATTTAAATATTTGAATTTTATCTTTCATTATGAAAATAGATAAAATTTCAAGAATACCACTCTTTGTTTCGTTGAAATTCGATTTATATTGTGAAAGTTATGTTTTTTACAATATTGCAGGTAAATTGTTTATTCAACAAAATTGTTTATTTTAATTTATATAAACAATATTTTTTTGTTTATAGTATCTTGTGTATATATTATAGTATCTTGTGTATATATGTGTTATATGATATGTTATGTATTTATTTTATTTTTAAAACATTTTATAAGTGTAGTTATAATTATCCAATGTTAAGTGTACATTGTTTATATTTTAAAATGCTAGTTTCAATTTAATAACTATTTTCTTTATTTACTTGTATACTTCCCTAAAAATATTTATTTATTTTATTTTATTACTTTATTTTGTTCAGTTTTATATCTTATTTACTGAAAATATATATGGCTCATTTTTAATTTGAAAGAAATAGAAAACAAAGAGTCAAAACCCTTTCATATACCATGACTTTACACCATTGTCTTTCCATTTTCCAATTTGCCTCTTCATTTTGATTGGCCGTCCGTTTTTTTTCCTATTGTCGTGACTTTGTTCTTTCTTTCATGTGAAATTACCTTCTTCTCATCACACAAAAAAAAATGCACGGCAGGAAAGGAAAAAAAATTGCTAATGGCTTCTTTTACTTCACTTTCTCTTCTTCTTTCCTTGATTTTGCCATGCTCTTCCTCTAGTTTTCTCGGCCTAGCTCTCCACTCCCTCAGCTCCTCCCTCACCTCCTCCATCTACAGTAGCCATCAACCCCTCTCCCATGACCAAAGTCAAGCCATCACCATTTGATGATGTTAGCAACACAAGATCAATGCAAATCTCGACAAAAATTGCCTTAGCCAAACTATATCGTCTCCTACCCTCCACATCTTGCTTTGGCCACCCCCTTAGCCACCACCACCACTTGCTACATCACCTTTGGCGACTGCTCCATACATGTCCAGATCTCTACAAGCTTTAGCCAAGCCCAATTGACCCTAGGCCAAGCCAAACATGGTGCACCAGACCTACCTAGTTTGCCTTTTTACCTTGTTTCTTTTGTATTCTTCATGTTGCATCATCTACCCACCTTCATCTCCACTTCTTTCCATGCGATGTTGATGCCAAACCTGAGCTTAACACCATCAATGGCTGAGCAAAAGATGCCATGTGGTCGAGCATTGGAGTGGTTAAGGCAAGGGTAAGCTGTCTTGCCTTTGTTGCTTTCATTTTTCAATTTGTCCAATATTGTTTTGAGTTGTATATTCATGTGTTGTTTTGTCTTGTTTGGGTGTTGTTTACATGATCATACCTTGGCTATCTCTCTCATTTGAATCCAATGTCGTGCTGTACCGTGCTTGTCGTGCCTTCGAAATTGTTTTGTGTGTCATAGTGGTCTTCACATGAAAAGGTGAGTCTTTCTCACTCTGACATATTTACTTATGAAATGAAGAATCGAAAACAAGTGTTTAGTAATTAAAAATGTTTATGAAAGTAAATGATGATTTTATGATATGTTATTACTATGTTAAACTGTTAATTATCCATGACATCTGATATATGACATTATATTGTGACATTGACATTGTTTATACTGTTTATTTATTTATGATCACACTGCAGGTTCCCTGTTAGAATAGAATCACTATGAGTTGAAATGATACATACCCGAATGGACTTTAAAATAGGGAAAAATCTTTATGGCCTGAAATGATAGGCCTGATCAATTTTTATTTATTTTTATTTACTTGGGATTGCGGGTTTCAAATGATAGAACCCGGGTTTTCTTTTTAAACTGCGGATTGAAATGATATATATCCTTATCACTTGACCTAGGTTAGAAAATTTTATACAGACACCGTGGTATATTTTTAAATGATTTTATTAAGATATATATTTTTAAAACTATGAAATTTTGATTAAAAAAAACATATTTTATGGTTTTGTGAAAGTTAAATCTTAAGTTTTTAATTTGCGAATTTAAGTATGTAAATCTGAAATAAATGTGATTTTCGACTTTAAATTTTATTTTAAATAAAGGTAAGTAAATAATGGAAATTAAATTTAAAGTTTGAAATGATATTTAAAGTAAAATGCCAAGTTTTATTTAATTTATAAGTTAATAAACAGTGAAATTTGACTTAATAAATGAATTGAGTTTTAAAAATTGAACATATGATTTTAAAATTTTATTATGATAAATCATATGTTAAAATGATTTAAATATGAAGTTTTGAAGTCTAGAAATATGATTTATAAATTTAAATAACAAGAATTGAAGTTTTATTGTTTTTGAAAAGTTAAAATAAAACCTGAAATTTTATTAACAGCATTTCCTCAAAATTTTGTAGCCTTATGACAACATTTTAAATGCTGCTGTTTGAACGTAACTATATTTAAAATAACTAAATATGTATTATGCATTTTATAAATGTCATTATTCTTGAACTAACTATTTTGGAAACTATAAGCTACGATAGCACTTTATATATGCGGTCTTTACTATATTTTGTCAATGTTTTAAAATGTTATAGATTTTAACACTATTTGTGTTATATTTTAAAGTGTTAAATGATTTAACTATTGGAATTGATTGTTTGTGAAATATAAGGAGTTTGAATATAATTTAATACTTAAATTTGAGTTTTGAGGAATTTACATTGAATTTGAATTTAAATAAGGTTTACTTGGTTATGTGTTAAATTGAATGAAATCAAATGAGATAAATGAATTTTTGAATGGAATTTTGAAATGTATTTTTGTAATGATATTTGAAATAATAAACGAATGACAAATTCGATTTTCAAATGATATTTAAATTTGAATATTTGAAATTGAATTCAAATAATGATTCGATGATGTGGTTTTGAAGGATATGATATTTTAGTGATTTTGAAATGGTTTTTAATGATATAATCTTTATTTTGATAAAGAATATGA
This sequence comes from Allium cepa, assembly GCA_030765085.1. Taxonomy (NCBI): domain Eukaryota; kingdom Viridiplantae; phylum Streptophyta; class Magnoliopsida; order Asparagales; family Amaryllidaceae; genus Allium; species Allium cepa. Next base: position 155,201,096 of record CM060946.1, on the reverse strand, counting down.
ATTTGGAATGATATTTGATTTTGATAAATGAATATTTGAAGTTTATATTTGTATGTAAAGATATTTGGTTTAATTGCAATTTAAGTTTATTTAAACAATATTGGATTTATGAAATGAATATTTCAAAACTAAATAATAATGTAATTAGATTTGAGATATGAATTTATGAAATTATAAAGTTTAGTTTTGAAATGTGGGATATTAAAGTTTGAAAATATATTAAAATTGGATGGTTTATTTTGTAGATCAAATCTATATTTGAAATTTATAAGATTTGAAAAGTTTTGTTGGAAAACTGAATTGAATTGAAACTTATGGTTTGAATTGAATTAAATTGGAAATTTGAAAATTCAGTTTAAGTGAATAAATTTGAAATTTTCAAATGTATGATTTCGAAATGTTATGATTTTCAAAGTGTAATGATTTCAAGTATTTTGGTTTCGAAAGAGTTATAACTTTGAAGTATTATGATTTTTGAAAGGTGAATATATGTTTGAAATGGAAATGATATCGTATTGACTTAGACATAGTTTTGGAATAAAAAATGGTTTTGGTTTCGAAGTATAAACTATTTTGATTTGAATATAGTTTTGAAGTAAAAATGGTTTTGGTTTCAAAGTACAAACTATTTTGATTTGAATATAGTTTTGAAGTAAAAATGGTTTTGGTTTCGAAGCACAAACTATTTTGATTTGAATATAGTATTGAAGTAAAAATGGTTTTGGTTTCGAAGTATAAACTATCCTGAAAGGAATATAGGTTTGAAATGAAATGATTTGATTTTTGAAGTATAAACTATTTTGAAATGACCATAGCGTTATAATAACGTTTGGTTGTTAAAGAGACCGGGATCGGAAGTTGTCATACACTCTGCCAACTCCGAAAACCACTTTAACAACTGTGTACGCGGTGGAGATTGCAGAATGAAGTACGTTGGTGGGGACGTTCTTGAGGTATATTACATGGACCCGACTCCCGTGAGTTGGCTTAAGGTGGCTAAAACAGGAGCGATCTCTAGCCATGTAACGACCCACAAATCCGTACCCCTTGAGTTTACACTATTCTACAACAATCAACTCAAGTTGCACAGAAATACGAACCATTAGGGTTTAAGAAGAAGAGGTAGAAGAAGAGAAAACAAAATCAACATCAGAATCTAACCATCGCAGCGGAATAAAATATAATAGAGAATAAATAATCTTTACTCAAAATCAAATATATCAGTTTACATATATTACATCATCAGAGTACATCAGTCACAGCTCACATCAATAACATACAATGAATACACAACAACTCAAACAGCGGAATATATATATAACAAGTACGACTGTACGTATCGTCATCCAGCTCGTCTCCTGAGCTCCACAGCAACATATCCTGTATCCTATAATACTCGATCTGACCCGAGCATTACAGTTAAATAACACCTGAGTCAGTCTGGGTTACCAGCGTGAGAAAATCACACCCAATTGATTATTAAAGTTTCAAAAATCCTTTGAAAACAAAAGCATCTCGTAAGACCACGCCACAAATAAACATGTCGGGTTTTTACCTTACGATAGCTAAAACAATTTTTATAGAAATCCTCTGATATTATAACAGGGTCTATATACAAATACTTATAAAATAGCCGAAATTTTTACATGATTAAATTCCAGCTACTAGCCACCGAAGTGGGTAATACAAACAAAACTCGAAATAGGCTCGTAGGGAGAATGGATTTCCAACAATGACTAGGCATGGGGGTACCACCTGTCACAGTACGGGGCCTAGATCACCGTACCGAGGATTACTCCCTTCATCCCCTGCAACACAAGGTCGGAACCATTCCTTACTGAACAGTCCCGAACAAGATAAACCCCGTGGTTGGCGCGACCAACCACCCACTAAGCCGAAATATATAAGGGACATCTAGACAGGGGAATTATCTTGTCCTGCTTGGGCATGACCCAACTAACCTTGCTGCATATCCCCTGATTTTCAGTCATTCCCATTTGATGAGGCTTGAGGCTAAGCGTTACCTTTTTTAGAACGTTTTACTTAGAATGCCCATCGCCCACCTGACGATGTTTCGCAAGCATTCGTCCATACAAGTCCGTCCCGGGTTCGAACGGAACCGAAGGCACTATTCCTACTACATCCATTTTGGAAATATCCTCAGGATTAGTAGTGACTAGCCCTTGCACTCCAATGCTCCATCTTCGACTCCGTACACGTTTTCGCACGAAACGTACAAACCGGATCGAAGTGGTTTTCGAGAAATTAATCTCGATCCCGGTCTCTTCGAAACGATCAACGCATTGTCCAATATTGATAGTCGGTTATTTAACTATCAATTAATATTCACACAACAACCATCAACCAATAAATAATTTTTTTCCAAATTATTTATTAATCTCCAAAAATATCTTCACAAGATATATTTCTATTTCAATCCTTTGAAACAGTTTCAAAAACCATTTTCCTTTCAAAATAAACTTTCTCAAATATTTTCTATCTCCTCTGAAATCACCAAGCACAAAAATAGTTTTTTAAAATAATTTTAAACACTTTACTTTGAAAATCTATACTATTAACATTTAAGTTAAATTGCTTCAATATTTTGTAAAATACATACTTTATGAGTATTTGAAAATAAAGTTACTTAATAGAATATAAAACTAGATTTTCACTTTTGAAAACAAAATACTAGGTCAATTTTTAAGTAATTACTACTATATTAGATTTTGAGAAAATACTTACCCATTGAATTTTAAATATTGGATATAATAAATTTTTCAAAAAAACTTGCTTTTTTTTTTTTAAACAACTTTAAAACCCTTTTAATTTATATTTAAAAACTCGCTTTGAAAACATACTTGGTTATTCGAGGAGAATTTTCCAACTTCAATCAATTGAATCAATTTTCCAAATTGATTTCCAACTTATTTTATTTGAAATAAACTTCTTCACTTATTCAGTTCATTTCAAAATTCATTAATTATTGACTTAATTATAATTGTTATTATTTTCCCTTTGATTTTACATCTTTAACTGAAATATACATATTTCATATTTTTTTCATTTCTTCTTTATTCTTCTAGAGTAATTTAAATCCTAAATTTGAAATAATTGTTTTATTCTTTTAAACAGTAACATTGAAATTTTAAGTTTTCTTAACTTTCTGTTTATTCAAAAATTCCTTTCCATATACAGGATTCATTAATTAGCATTTTGGAAAAACTAATATTCTTATCAATTCATTTTTAATTTATTTACATTCTTTATAATTATTTTCTTAAAAATTTACTTCTTTTATTATTTCTTTCCAAGAATCCAATGCTATATAATTTGATATCTCAGAGTTCAAGAATATATCCAAGCAGCTATAGCATTCAATATTTCAATATGATTCATCGCAGAATATCCACAAAGCATGTCAGAGAATAATAAACAATAAACAATATATATATGTTGAGGGGCCCAGTTGGATCCCTCCAACCTGTTTTCCCTGCATCCACAGATGTTAGCACAACATAAACATCAATCCAAAATATATCATACTAAAGCACAACAATCAAATCAACCATTCAAACAATTATTTAAATTTAATCTTTTAAATTTAAATTAACTGAGTGAGATTAACTCACCTTTGCTTTCATTTTCAATCCACGTCAATATTGCCTTGGTCTTTTTTCTCGATTTTCTGACCTTGTAAAACCATTAGATGTTTCGTTAATATTTGATCAATCGAATAAATTAATTTCCATTTTGAAAAAAACTAAAATTTAATTAACAAAATTTTATTCAATCTAATTTTTTTTTTTTTAAGAAATTAGTTTCAGAACTAAAATAAATTAGATATGTTAGTGAAACAAATTAATCATCTTAATAATATATATATATATATATATTTTTTAGACCAGTAAAGTAAAATGTGTGCATGTCTATATGATTTTATTTTTTTCACTTTTTGGAAAACCTCATATACCTATAAAATGATCTGCATTACCATTGGAATTTCGTATATTCCTATGTTTTTAACTATGTATTTCTGTTTTACTATATATAAAATTAGACTAAAATATAAATATGAATATATCTATTTTCACTGTTCAACATAAAATTATATGTTCAAACTTACATATAATCCTACTGTTACTGTTTCACCTATATATATTAATTAAAAACTTATGTGTATAGATAAATTTAAATAAAGGATTATCTTACCTCAAAATCACTGCAGCACACACGAAAACTCCAAAGAAGATCGCGACCTCCATTGGAAACGAACCCGAGCATCGCAACTTCCCACGAGCAACGCGCCTCCACCCCGATACTCGAGAACTTCACAGCAAGACTGCGATGTCGATGAACTTCGAAATCCTCGCGAAGTCGTCGCGTCGAACTTGAGCTCGATTCTAGTCGCCATCACGGAACGAGAACCCCACCTCGTCGACACCGCCTCAGGTTGCTACGCGATTTAATCGTAACCCCCCTTGTCGAAGTCGAAATCGACTTCGGTCCTTCACTTATTTTCTTCTGGGTTTCGGTTTCAATAAAACATAGAAAAGAGGGAGCTAGGGTTTTTATTTTTGCCAATTCGAAATTGAAGGAGGAGGCGATTGGGTTTCGAGCAGAAGAAGAAGAGGGGAACTTGCGATTTTAAATTGTTTTACAAACCCCGTTCGCCATTTTTTTAGGCTTCGGCTGATTTTATGTTTTCTTTTCGTTTGATAAAGATTGAAATTGAATTGGATATACGAGAAGGAACCAGCAGTTTTTAGCAGTTTTTAGAAGGGACGAGAAATGTACGATGGAAGATAAGGGTAGCGTGATTAAAACAAATATGAGATGGCGTATTAGATAAGCTTGACTATTTAAATTAAATTTCATTAGATTATTAGCAATAAATTCTCAGCGCGTTTATATATCGTACACTCACACACTAACTCCGATAAATACGAAATTTGAAATCCAGTAATAATTCAATATTACGGACCCAATGGAACCAGTTTCGTCGAATTCCGAGACTGCGCCTCGAAAGGCTATTTTTAAATTCAATTTAAACGATGAAATTTCAAAACTAAATAAATCACTATTAAATTTAATTTTAAAATTCCTATTATCTTCAATATTATCAATATAAATTTCATAAGTCTTCTAATTATTTTTAATCGGCTTAAAATTTTAAATTCAATAATTCTTTCCCAACTTCAAATTATTTAATTTAATAATTCAATTATCAAATAATTTGTGATATCCGTAAATCAATCTAAAATTGTACTATTGAATATTTAAAATCGATTAAATATTCCGATTTAAATTGCTTAAAAATTCCGGGTCGTCACATTCCTTCCCCCTTAAAAAATTTCGTCCCCGAAATTACTAGTTAGGAAGAATGACTCAATTCCCGTTACTATATTTTTTTTTTCAAACCAACAATTTAACATCCTACCAATTATCTTTTTTAATAAAAGTCACATTACCTTTCTTATTACCTTTCCAAATCTTTCCCTAATTTGCAAACAAACCTATTTGCCTAATCATTTAAGTTTCAATTTAAAACCAATTTGGAATTATCAAATTTTCTCAAAATTTTTCTAACTCCCTAAATTCCCGAAAAATTTCGCCAGCGTCTCCTTTGCGCGGCTAGCTCGGTACAACTACAAAATGGCTCTACGGCCTCCCAAATTCAAAAAGAAAACAAAAGACCAAGTGGCTCAAACCAAATCCAAATACCAATCAAATTCCATACCAAATTTAAATACGTAGCTTTTGTCGGGCAATTCAAATTTACCTCTTGAAATCAAATCCAATTTCCTTTTCCCCCTTTATAATAACTGCATATCCTGCTTAGCACTAATATCCAACACAATATTCCAAAACATTTTATCGACTTTCTTACAAAATGTCAATATCTATTCATTTCAATATTATCTTAGATTTTATTTGTATTATCAATTTCCCATCTCTAATTTACCATTCCTTTCAAGTTAGCATAAACATTTTATATGTCTTTTATCTTTATTTCTCTTTACCTCTTTTAGTTTATACTTATTTCTATCCAACTCGATTTCCACATTACATATGTATTTCATTTATTTTCAACTTTGAATTTTAAATTTTATCCTTCATTTAAACTAATTTAAGTCATTACGTTAATTAGTTTCATTTACTAACTTATTTTAGTTTCCAATTCTAAATAGTTTTGTCGTTAACAAAATTTTCCAAAATTTTCTAACTCCCAAAATTTCTGAAAATTTTTGGCAGAGTCCCCTTTGTACGGAGGAGCTTTTGCAATTTGACAAAAGAGATAAATATATATACATCGACCCACACGGTCGGAAAAACCAAAAACAGTTCATATTTCCTAATTTTATTTGCGTAGGCGTACCTTATTTAGCATTTTAAGCAAGCGGCTTATTATTTTTAGCAAATAGCACAATCAAATCCAGCCACACGCCTTCCAAGTACCTGTACTTACTCAATTTAAACATGTAAGTGCCAAATATATGCAGTTTAACTACATTTCACTTATTTATAATAGTTAAAACATATGAATTCTAAAAGAAACTCACACCAAACATTTTACTGTAAGCAATTTATATAGTTTCCATGTCAATTCAACTGTTTCAATTTATTTATAACCATTTTCATTCAATTTGAATGGTTTTCAATCCATTCGTATACCACTTCATTAATTCGAATGGTTTAAAACTCAATTGCTTATATTTAATTTATTTTAAGCAAACTGAACTCATATTTAATTCAATTACTTTCAAAATCAATTTATTTTACTCTTTATCAATCCATAGAATTTTTAATTACTTCAATTTACATCAAATAATAATTTATTTATTTTTTGGCAATTTGACAAGATCTATGTGAATGAATAAGTACTGGAGTTTTATAATAAATTTTAAATTGATTTCAACCCAATTATTACTTAATTCTATTCCATTTCCAAATTTATTCACAATCCAATTATCCTCACTTCCATTTCAGATTGAATACATTCACTTGTATTTCATTTATTAACCCAACTAGTTCCATTATTCAAACAAGTTCCATTCAAAACCATTAACAATTTAGGTTCATCTTATTTACCAATTAAACTTCCCTTTTATTTCAGTCCATTCACAATCATTTATTTAGCTCGACACGTTCCATTTAAATTTTATTTACAATTCATTTATTTACATTTCATTCCATATTTGTTTATTCCAAACTATTTTATTTAGCTCAAAAACAATCCAAGCTATTTCATTTAATAACCATTTCTCAACTTATTTAAACCAACACTTCCTTTGGTTCTTATTTATCCCATCCATTCACTTATTCAGTATAATTAACTTATCCACATTCACTTAAATCATTTCTAATAAACTCGAAACATTCTATTTTCCTTATTGTCTCAAGTTATTTCCATCCCTTACTAATTTAAATGGTTTACAATTATTTATTTAAGCATTTTCATTCCATTAAATATTATCGGCAACACACCGAATTTTATTTCAATTAAAATTTATTTCACTTGATTTAAAACCAATCCAATATTATTAAACTTTGTTTAAGTTGAATTAAATTCAACACTCTTCCATCTACTCAGCTTAAGTCAATTTATTTTGATTCAATCAAATTTTACACTTAAGCTCATTCTCATTTCGCAAATAAATATTTTTTTTTCTTTTATTCAACTTGATTCCATCTCAATTAAATATCATTTTAAATTTTCAATTTCATTTTGATTGGTTATTATAAAATTTAACTTTCCAAATTCAACTCATCCCATTTATTACCTGGCTATTTTCCAGGTTATCTTCACTTATTTGGATTTTATTTGCACATTCAAACCATCACTATTTTAATCCATTTCCATTTTTATTCTATATATTCCCAATTATATTTAATTTGTTAACACTTCAAGTCTAATTTTTAATTAATAACTCAAGTTCTGATTCTATTATCCACTTTTAATTTACCATCCAATTTATTAACTCATAATTCAACTCCATTCTTAATTACTTTCCTTTCGTCACAATTTGAATCGGCTTTAATTTATAACTTAAGTTTATTTCCAAACTTCATCATCAACTCACAATTCAATTTTATTAACTAATTTATTATCTAATTAGTTCTCCCATTATTTATGATCCAACACTTGAATTTTTTTTTTCATTCCAAATATCACTTTTATTTATTTTCCTTAGTTCAATATACTTTACAATTCAAGTTTGGATTTCCCTCTCATTTCCCTATTCATCTAAATATTTATTTGAATTTGTATTCCATTTCAAAAATTTATAAGCCACACCTTATTATTTACACAATTTCATCCATTATAGGCTTGAATATATTCATCTTTTATTTTTAACTCAAGCCTGTTATTTATTTATAGCCCAATCATATTTTATTTCTATGGATTTTAATTCTTTTATAAGTGATTTTGATTTATTTATTCCAATTCCAATCCTTATCCCACTTAATTCCATTTATTCAGGTAAGAATCTAATTCCATTAAATAATTCAATTGAATTCTTATACCAATTCAATTTTATCTTAACTCGGATTTATTTAACCCAATTCGGTTTCAACTAAATTCAAATACAACTGGATATTATTTCTAGCCTATTTAATTTATTCCAATCCAGTTAAGTTTATTATTATTTTTTATTTCCCATCCAAGTTAACTTCATTTCATTTTAAATTTACATTCCATTATTCAAAGCTTATATTTCCTTTCTGTTTTAAAAATCATCTCAATCTATAAGCTTACAATTCATCTCATCAGGATTTTCAAACACCCGGCATTAGTTTCAAATTATTTTGAAATCTCCAACATTTCAAAATCACACTTCTCAGAAATTTAAACCAATCCTGGTTTTATTCCCAACTAATTTCCTCTGAAATTTTCAAAAACACTCGTTTTTCCTGAACAAATTAATTTGGCAGCAAATCCGTCACTTAGAAACTCGAAAATGAACATCGATGATGCTGCAGTCATCACCGAAGTTATTTTCCAGTGACTAAAGTGAATTCAATGCTATATCACTTTCAAAACCCATTTAAAACAAATTTCCATCCAGAAATACTTCCAAAACAATAATGTTATCATTTATCTTCAAAACACTTCGATAACATTTCCAAAATCTCTGAAATTTTGAATTTCCAAATTCTGCTTAAATAAATTTTAACTATAATTCATTTGCACAGCTTATGTTCATACAAATTCTCATTTGATTATATTTCAATTCACAAATTAGTCTATAATTCATATTTATAAATTTCTTTTTATAATAAATTTATTCCTTCAAACTTTGGTTATATTTCCAATTTCTAATTAAATTTTCACTTAACAATGATAATACTTTAATATTATCATTTCTAACATCCAAGCAACCATATATTAGTCAAACAGTTTACAAAAACTATGCTTTATATCAAAATATGTTTTTGGGTAAAATTATTTCATTCACCCATATTTAAAACAATATCGTGTCGATTGCTCTATTCAAGTGTTTAGAAACCCCTTCGATACAGTTGTACGGACTGTGCCGACGAAGGTTCATATGCCACTTAATAAACCAATCAACGCAATATTAAAACAATTTATATTCACTAACAAATACGCGCTCATATTTATTAATACGCTCAAACTCATTATAGAGTACCATAGACTCTATTTTACATGAGTAATTCCCACCAGAGCCAAGGTTATCTCCAACCTAAGCTCTGATACCAAGTGTAACGACCCGCAAATCCGTACCCCTTGAGTTTACACTATTCTACAACAATCAACTCAAGTTGCACAGAAATACGAACCATTAGGGTTTAAGAAGAAGAGGTAGAAGAAGAGAAAACAAAATCAACATCAGAATCTAACCATCGCAGCGGAATAAAATATAATAGAGAATAAATAATCTTTACTCAAAATCAAATATATCAGTTTACATATATTACATCATTAGAGTACATCAGTCACAGCTCACATCAATAACTTACAATGAATACACAACAACTCAAACAGCGGAATATATATATAACAAGTACGACTGTACGTATCGTCATCCAGCTCGTCTCCTGAGCTCCACAGCAACATATCCTGTATCCTATAATACTCGGTCTGACCCGAGCATTACAGTTAAATAACACCCGAGTCAGTCTGGGTTACCAGCGTGAGAAAATCACACCCAATTGATTAATAAAGTTTCAAAAATCCTTTGAAAATAAAAGCATCTCGTAAGACCACGCCACGAATAAACATGTCGGGTTTTTACCTTACGATAGCTAAAACAATTTTTATAGAAATCCTCTGATATTATAATAGGGTCTATATACAAATACTTATAAAATAGCCGAAATTGTTACATGATTAAATTCCAGCTACTAGCCACCAAAGTGGGTAATACAAACAAAACTCGAAATAGGCTCATAGGGAGAATGGATTTCCAACAATGACTAGGCACTGGGGTACCACCTGTCACAGTACGGGGCCTAGATCACGGTACCGAGGATTACTCCCTTCATCCCCTGCAACACAAGGCCGGAACCATTCCTTACTGAACAGTCCCGAACAAGATAAACCCCGTGGTTGGCGCGACCAACCACCCACTAAGCCGAAATATATAAGGGACATCTAAACAGGGGAATTATCTTGTCCTGCGTGGGCATGACCCACCTAACCTTGCTGCATATCCCCTGATTTTCAGTCATTCCCATTTGATGAGGCTTGAGGCTAAGCGTTACCTTTTTTAGAACGTTTTACTTAGAATGCCCATCGCCCACCTGACGATGTTTCGCAAGCATTCGTCCATACAAGTCCGTCCTGGGTTCGAACGGAACCGAAGGTACTATTCCTACTACATCCATTTTGGAAATATCCTCAGGATTAGTAGCGACTAGCCCTTGCACTCCAATGCTCCATCTTCGACTCCGTACACGTTTTCGCACGAAACGTACAAACCGGATCGAAGTGGTTTTCGAGAAATTAATCTCGATCCCGGTCTCTTCGAAACGATCAACGCATTGTCTAATATTGATAGTCGGTTATTTAACTATCAATTAATATTCACACAACAACCATCAACCAATAAATAATTTTTTTCCAAATTATTTATTAATCTCCAAAAATATCTTCACAAGATATATTTCTATTTCAATCCTTTGAAACAGTTTCAAAAACCATTTCCCTTTCAAAATAAACTTTCTAAAATATTTTCTATCTCCTCTGAAATCACCAAGCACAAAAATAGATTTTTAAAATAATTTTAAACACTTTACTTTGAAAATATATACTATTAACATTTAAGTTAAATTGCTTCAATATTTTGTAAAATACATACTATATGAGTATTTGAAAATAAAGTTACTTAATAGAATATAAAACTAGATTTTCACTTTTGAAAACAAAATACTAGGTCAATTTTTAAGTAATTACTACTATATTAGATTTTGAGAAAATACTTACCCATTGAATTTTAAATATCGGATATAATAAATTTTTCAAAAAAACTTGCTTTTTTTTTAAAATAACAACTTTAAAACCCTTTTAATTTATATTTAAAAACTCGCTTTGAAAACATACTTGGTTATTCGAGGAGAATTTTCCAACTTCAATCAATTGAATCAATTTTCCAAATTGATTTCCAACTTATTTTATTTGAAATAAATTTCTTCACTTATTCAGTTCATTTCAAAATTCATTAATTATTGACTTAATTATAATTGTTATTATTTTCCCTTTGATTTTACATCTTTAACTGAAATATACATATTTCATATTTTTTTCATTTCTTCTTTATTCTTCTAGAATAATTTAAATCGTAAATTTGAAATAATTGTTTTTTTCTTTTAAACAGTAACATTGAAATTTTAAGTTTTCTTAACTTTCTGTTTATTCAAAAATTCCTTTCCATATACAGGATTCATTAATTAGCATTTTGAAAAAACTAATATTCTTATCAATTCATTTTTAATTTATTTACATTCTTTATAATTATTTTCTTAAAAATTTACTTCTTTTATTATTTCTTTCCAAGAATCCAATGCTATATAATTTGATATCTCAGAGTTCAAGAATATATCCAAGCAGCTATAGCATTCAATATTTCAATATGATTCATCGCAGAATATCCACAAAGCATGTCAGAGAATAATAAACAATAAACAATATATATATGTTGAGGGACCCAGTTGGATCCCTCCAACCTGTTTTCCCTGCATCCACAGATGTTAGCACAACATAAACATCAATCCAAAATATATCATACTAAAGCACAACAATCAAATCAACCATTCAAACAATTATTTAAATTTAATCTTTTAAATTTAAATTAACTGAGTGAGATTAACTCACCTTTGCTTTCATTTTCAATCCACGTCAATATTGCCTTGGTCTTTTTTCTCGATTTTCTGACCTTGTAAAACCATTAGATGTTTCGTTAATATTTGATCAATCGAATAAATTAATTTCCATTTTGAAAAAAAAAAATTTAATTAACAAAATTTTATTCAATCTATTTTTTTTCTTTTTCTTTTTTTTTTAAGAAATTAGTTTCAGAACTAAAATAAATTAGATATGTTAGTGAAACAAATTAATCATCTTAATAATATATATATATATATTTTTTTAGACCAGTAAAGTAAAATGTGTGCATGTCCATATGATTTTATTTTTTTCACTTTTTGGAAAACCTCATATACCTATAAAATGATCTGCATTACCATTGGAATTTCGTATATTCCTATGTTTTTAACTATGTATTTCTGTTTTACTATATATAAAATTAGACTAAAATATAAATATGAATATATCTATTTTCACTGTTCAACATAAAATTATATGTTCAAACTTACATATAATCCTACTGTTACTGTTTCACCTATATATATTAATTAAAAACTTATGTGTATAGATAAATTTAAATAAAGGATTATCTTACCTCAAAATCACTGCAGCACACACGAAAACTCCAAAGAAGATCGCGACCTCCATTGGAAACGAACCCGAGCATCGCAACTTCCCACGAGCAACGCGCCTCCACCCCGATACTCGAGAACTTCACAGCAAGACTGCGATGTCGATGAACTTCGAAATCCTCCCGAAGTCGTCGCGTCGAACTTGAGCTCGATTCTAGTCGCCATCACGGAACGAGAACCCCACCTCGTCGACACCGCCTCAGGTTGCTACGCGATTTAATCGCAACCCCCCTTGTCGAAGTCGAAATCGACTTTGGTCCTTCACTTATTTTCTTCTGGGTTTCGGTTTCAATAAAACATAGAAAAGTGGGAGCTAGGGTTTTTATTTTTGCCAATTCGAAATTGAAGGAGGAGGCGATTGGGTTTCGAGCAGAAGAAGAAGAGGGGAACTTGCGATTTTAAATTGTTTTACAAACCCCGTTCGCCATTTTTTTAGGCTTCGGCTGATTTTATGTTTTCTTTTCGTTTGATAAAGATTGAAATTGAATTGGATATACGAGAAGGAACCAGCAGTTTTTAGCAGTTTTTAGAAGGGACGAGAAGTGTACGATGGAAGATAAGGGTAGCGTGATTAAAACAAATATGAGATGGCGTATTAGATAAGCTTGACTATTTAAATTAAATTTCATTAGATTATTAGCAATAAATTCTCAGCGCGTTTATATATCGTACACTCACACACTAACTCCGATAAATACGAAATTTGAAATCCAGTAATAATTCAATATTACGGACCCAATGGAACCAGTTTCGTCGAATTCCGAGACTGCGCCTCGGAAGGCTATTTTTAAATTCAATTTAAACGATGAAATTTCAAAACTAATTAAATCACTATTGAATTTAATTTTAAAATTCCTATTATCTTCAATATTATCAATATAAATTTCATAAGTCTTCTAATTATTTTTAATCGGCTTAAAATTTTAAATTCAATAATTCTTTCCTAACTTCAAATTATTTAATTTAATAATTCAATTATCAAATAATTTGTGATATCCGTAAATCAATCTAAAATTGTACTATTGAATATTTAAAATCGATTAAATATTCCGATTTAAATTGCTTAAAAATTCCGGGTCGTCACAAGCCAAAAGGGGTAGCTCCTCTGGTCGGACACATTCCTTCGATACTACACTCTTGCTTACGATTGATTAGATGGCCATCCTCCGATTTTGATTGGGAGTGTGTTCCGAGGTGGGCGTATGTGGCTGCTACCTTCCCACCAGCCTGTGTGCATAATTGGTATATCTACCCTGGCATTGCCTTGTGTGCCGTGTCACCTACCATAGCGAGCCTTACTACGAGTTTGTTTTTCTCCCGTAGCCAGTGTGGTATCCTCTGATTGTCTCCTGATCCGGTGATATCATGATATTGGATGGACTACTGGGACTATTATGTGTGAAGGGTAATATGGGTAAGCCCGGAACGCTATTTTAAAGTAAATTTATTTTACTGTAGACATTATTATAATAGTGCAATATTACTACATAGTAAATAGTTTAACGGATCCTTAAAGGATGGGAGATCCTAAGCATCCTTTAAGTTACTGAAGCATTTTTGTTACTGTTCACTTGAGTTGATTTACAGTTCATAAGTATTTATGTCCCAACTCGAGTGTTTTGTGTTTTGCTTTAAGCTCGAGTCAGACTGAGTGATCTTGCATTCAAGATTCACCTTCGGAGTTGGAGCTTTGCTTGAAGATCCAGCCATTTATTTTGCTTTCTGTATCCAGTGTTTCGGTGATGCATTCTGATTTGTACCTGATGTATCTTATACTCTTCCATTGTATCTTGTTTAACTCTGATGTATCTTATTTTTTTCATATAGTAGCTTCATGAACTACTATCTTTTTAATTCCGCTGCATTATTATTTACTTTGTGTCTGTGATCTTTGTTTATTTATTTACTGCATATTCTGAGATTTGCCAAATTTTGTTTACAATGCGGTATTTTGAGCAATTCAAATCTGACATGTGCGGATGCGAATGGTTGAAAACGGGCTGTTACATGCATTGTGTGTGTACCGGAGACCTTATGGTAGTTTATTTTCGAAAAAGAATAGAATATTTCTTTTTATTTCTTTTTGTTTAAAACAACTATTTTTGTTTGCTCACACCAGTCACATGACTGACTTGGAGTTTATTGTTCCCTTTCTAAACTCTGGGTGCCCATAATTTTACACACGGACAGCCTAGAGTCAGGTTATCAGATAGTCAGCTAGTTGATGTAGATTTGGCAGTCTTTTAAGTATGTGGATTTGGGATCGCATTTGCTTCATTGCAGCATGATAGCTTTTGGTTTTGAGCATTTTTGTTTGGAAATCTATGGAGCTTTGACAATGAAGATGCAATCCGTTGGATTCTATTTTTCTCTCTCTCTTGGAGACCCTGTTGATGGTTGTAAGGATAGACCGTCACATTTGCAGATATATTTCCGCTATTGTTGCTCTTGTTCTCAGTCTGTTATTTCTTTCCTTTGTTGTCTTCTATATTGTGGCTCTTATATTGTTGGGCATTTGTTATCAGATGTTGTATCACGTTGTATCCATTTTTGTATCAATAAAATCATTCATTTCTATTTCCGCTGTGTTGTTATCACCTAATTGTTATAATCTCTAGCGAATCGGACACCAACGTTTGAATCTCTGGCGTTCGAATACGGGTGATGTATTGGATGCCGATTTTCGGACGTCAGAGTCCGAGTCATCACATAATCATAACTTATATATATCCAATCCTCTTTGGGAAAATTTAGATTTGTTATCAAATAAAAGTGTAGTAAAACTACTACAGCAGCCTTCCCACTTGGAATCTCGAAAACGAATGTCGATGATGTGTGCACTCATCACCGAAATTATTTTCCAGTGATAGAGAGGGGAGTACAAACTTATTTCCTTTAAATTCTTTTTAAAACTTCCTCTCAAATCATATTGAGATATTTATATCGAAAAATACTTCCAAATAATACTAATATTATATTCCAAAATCTTTTGAAAGAAATTTAAAAAATCTCAGAACTTAAGTTCTCAAATTTCAATTTATATTTACTTTACTTGTAAATCTTAATTTTCCATCAGTATTTATAAAATTTCACTACCTAATAAACAAATATATAAAAATCAACTATATCATTTATAAAATTTATTATTTTATATGCTAAATATAAAATTGGAAAATTATTTCATTTACCTATATTTCAAAACAATATTGTGTCAATCTGTCCTATTAAGTATTTAGAAATTCCTATCGATGTTATAGCATCCTTATGCACAAACTAGAATTTATAAATACAAAACGGAACAAATTAACATGATAAAAAAACCTTTTATAACACTAACGAATATGCTCTCTCATATATATACACTCAACGGCTCATTCTAGGGTATTGCTACCCTATTTCTAAAAAGTCAGACCCTACAAAGCTAAGGTTATCGCTAAACCAAAGCTCTGATACTAAGTGTAATAACCTACCGTTTTGGACGTTTAAGCAAACACATATGTCGGACTCAAACCATTCAAAAGGGCAGATTATTATAGGGTAAATAAGAAAGAGAAAGAAATAATAAAAAATACAGAACCTTGCAGTGGAATGACAATATAATAATCAAATAACAGTTCATGAAGCTGTTTATAAATATATTTGATTATTCTTTTACAAAAAAAAAATCAGAGTTACATAAGACAGTAAAAAAGCAATAAATGCAGCGGAACAACATGATGTAGCGGAATAAATAAAAGAAATAATAACAGTACTATATCTTCGTCTTCGTCCTCTAGAAAGCAGTCTTCGATAAAATGAAAAGCTCGGACCGACCTAAGCGGATTTAATAGACAAAACACTCGAGTCAGAAGTAAAAGATCTTATGTAATTTAAATCAACAATAAATAAATATGGACGTAACGGTGTCAGAGATATTTACAGGGTTTGACATCTCTTATCCAATGTCTAACATTAATGCAATAACTTAAGAGATGTTTGGGATTTCCATCTCCTAAGGATCCGTTAAACTATCTACTATGTAGTACAAGACACTATTACAAATAGTGTCTACAGTAAAGTATTAAAATAGAATTAAGGCGTTACCCATACCCCCTTTAACACATTTTATATAATCCCATAGTCTATACAATGCCGTAAGCTCCACCGAACCGGTGGTTTACCCAAAGGACACCCCATAGGTACAGTACAAAACAAACTTATAGAAGGCGATCTAGGGCATGTGAACATGGCAATCTAGGAAATCCTAGGTTAGATATAGCAATTGCAGAACCGGGCTGGTAGTAATGCATAGCAGCTACTGTTGCCCATCTTGGAACACACTCTCATATTCCAAAGCAAGGGGTGGCCACAAAATCATCACAAAGTCATAATATGGTATCGAAAAAGCATGTCCAATCAGAGGAATGACCTCACTTGGCCCAAGTATAGCTCCTGTTTCACTCACATCTAAGCTGACTCATGGGAGTCAAGGTCACGTCAATACCTCATGTAGAAATCGTTCACCAAACCATCCTACTTCAGTTTTGGAATCTCCACCATGTTCACAGTTGTTAAAGTGGTTTTCGGTATTGGTAGAGCGTATGACAATATCCAGTCCCGATCTCTTTAACAACCAAACGCTTATTTCACACCCAATGGTTCTTTTAGGTTTTAAAAAGTCAATTCACAATTTATATCAAAATATCATATTCAATTTCAAATCATAACTCTTTCTAAATCATATTCACTTCAAACTATAGTCACTTCAAATCATGTTCGCTTCCAAATCATATTCACTTTCAAGTCATGTTCACTTTTGAAATCCCCATTCACTTCTAAATTATCGATAAGTTCTATTAATTAGTTCTTAATTTCAAAATCATCTTACTCACTCGAATATGCCATTCACAAAAAGGTATTAATTCCAAGTTCCAACTTAGGTCGTATCATCATCAAGGATTTCAATAAAAATACTTCACTTTACACAGTCTAAAACATTAGAAAATAGTTTAGGTAACTATAAATAGTTTATATAGTTTTAAAATATTTTAAATAGATTTAGAATAGTTTAAATAGTAAAAGTAGTTTAAATAAATTTAAAATAGTTCAAATGGTAAAAAAAGATTAAATAGATTTAACTGATATTAAATAGATTTATAATAAATTAAATAAATAATTAGTTTAAAATAGGTAAACGGGTTAATAGGATTAAATAGGTTGTAATAGATTAATATAAATTAAAAATAGTTTTAAATTGATTAAAATAGTTAATTTAATTAAAATACTATAAATTAGTTTAAATCTATTTCAAAGATATATCCAAACATTTTCAATAACTCAATTCTAATAAATTCATTTATATTTGATACTTTAACTTTGAAATTTCAATTTAAATCCTTTAAAAAATTCATTTATTCAATTCCACTTTCAGCATTTACACTTGGATTAACAAAAATAATGCAGTTTATATTAATCAATTTTTATTTGAAAATATCGGTTAACTGAATTCAATATTTCCAAGATTCAAAAATCATTTAATTTAACCAATCCGGTGTCTGTATATAATCTTCTACCCTAGGGTCAAGTGATACAGATATTTATCATTTCAATCCGCAATTTAAAATTTTACGGTTATGTATCATTTCAAACCGCAATCCCGATTAAATAAAAATCCAAAAAATCTGTCGAGTCCAACATTTCAACCCGTAACGATTTTTCTCTTATTTATAGATCGTTCGGGTATGTATCATTTCGACCCATAGGGAACTTGTAGTTTATAACAATATAAAATACAATCATCCAGTCATACAATATCAACAATCAAACACCCATCACAATCATCATCCAAATTGATCAATAAACATAACCAAATAACTGATAATCAATAACAGGTATTAAATTGACAATTTATATTCAATATTAAATTTGACGATGATTAAATGCAATAAAAGTCAAATTTAACAAGAATGATGATTTAAACACACCAAACATCAGTCAATAAATTTCTAATCACTTCATAAATTTAATTTAACTAACATAATATAGTCTAGTAGTTGTGAGTGGGTCAGAACACTCACCTTTGATTTTTAAATCGATTTAAAATTAAAAATAAGCCCCAAATTTGCACAGTCTCAGAATTCATCCAAAACTAGCATCAAAATGTCTGGAATTCTAATACGATCCCAGTGGAATAAATCACGCATGAATCCGAGTCCGTGTGCAAAAGATGTTATGTTTTGAAGTTAAACGATTCAAATTAAAAAAAACAATAAAATAATAATAAAACTAGGACATGTAACTTTCGTATTTCTCCCAGGCTTTATCGATCGAAACCCTATCTTCCTTCATCCCGACTGAAGCCGCCACCGCGCACCAAGACGCACATCGCCCACAGCCATCAACGGCCACGACCTAGCGCTGCACATCATTGAGTCGCGCCACCACATCACGTGGCGACTCCTCTCAAGCGATCAAACGCCTCAATTTTTGCACCAACCGCCACCTGGGTTATTAAACCTTAAGGAATTTTCCATGACAATCTAGCCTTCAAACCTCCAAGCGAACACCACCGATGAACAATGAACTCGACTCTCTAGACAACAGTACGAATGATTCGACGATCAGACAAGGTTGATCAAGAAGTGAAGAACGACCGAGACTTCATCACCTAATTCTGGCCACATTGAAACCCAAATCCAAGAACAGACTGCAGATTGGACTTGCGCTCGTTGAGTGCTTCAAATTGATATATAATTTATTATGGTCTGGAGGAGTTTGAATTTCAATTAGATTTTTTGTTTGTAATTGAATTTGGAATTGGTTTGGTTTGTTTGCCATTAAAAAGAGAGAAGCAGATAGAATTGTACGTACAGACAATTGGAATAAGAAATAGTTAGGCCTCATAACGGACCATTTATAGATAGATCAGAAACAGAAATGAATGAGCTAGATCGATTTGAAGGTTGAACGATAAACGACCCGAAAAGCCCGTTTCGTTCCTGAAACGAAAATGGGTCATCCCATATGTCAAAATAGATGTTTTCAATGATTTAAAACCCAATGGAGTAGGTCTAATATCCTAATTCCATCGTATGAAGAAGTTAGCTTAAATTCAATTTATTTCAAATTAATTTCAATTGAATTTAATTAAATTGATTTCTACGTGTTTCGAGTCTGTATGATCAGACGACAAGTCTGATCACTACGAAACTTTTAACCTTACAATAATTCATCGTTATGGATCGGACAACAAGTCCGATTGCTAGGAAACTTGAAACCTTACAATAATTCACTATCTACAGATCCGCTGAAACTGATTTCGTCCAAATTCGAGACCAAAATGGCTATTTTCACGTTAATTAAATAAATTAATATTAAATTAATTAAATCACTTTTTAAATTTCAATATTTATAAACTAACGAATTTCATCATTTTTGATTACTTAGACATTTATAATAACTTAAAGCAAATTTACATATCAAATTCAGTGTTTAATATTTCATTAATTACAGTATTCAATTTCAACTGTAGTTAAATCAAATTAATTAATTTCCAATAAGTTATTTCAACTTGATGTCGATCTTTTATTCAATCATTTATTACTCTATTGACATAGTTAACATTTTTCTATGTTTTATTACACTAATACTTTACCACTATAATCTTACTATCCATTAACATAATATTTAATTACATTTAATTGTAATAAATCCATTTATCAAAATTTAAATTCCAATAAATTGAACAGACTTGATTCCAATTTTTTTTTCCGATCAATTATCATATTATGCATAAAATTTTCATTAGTTACATCTTATTGAATTATCATTTTATAATTATCAATTTAACCTACCTTAACCGCACTATTTATGTAACATCCCGATATTTTCTGTAACAGCCCGTAATTTTCGACTTTGAAAATTCCAGATTGTTAGAGAATGGAAGAAAGAAGGTAGAAGAAGAACAGAAACAACAACATCTCACGTTTGCAGCAGATTAAATATAATATCAAATAATATTATTTATACAAAGAAAAACTGTAATTGTCAATTTATAACCATACATCAGAGTTACAACCATTTACAAAAAGACGAGACAGTTATATCAACCTGCCTCAGACTAATATTAATACAACTCTCAAATACACAGCGGTAAACTCCTTACGTTCCCGCCATCCAACTCGCCTCCTGAGCTACAGAACGACCTAACCTGAAAATTTGTAATCCTCGGTCTGACCCGAGCATTACATTAAAGTAACACCCGGGTCAGGCTAGAAACAAGCGTGTGTAAATCCACCTAACATAAAATTCTAAAGCATACAACTTATTTAAAACCCGGGGTAACACGTTCTTCACTTCAAGTTCATAAGTTGTTATGGTCAACACATATTTCACACATCAATATCTAAGTACCAAACTTGTTTTAATGGTCCATTTTAATTAAATTATTCCATTCCAGCCTATTGATTTCACATATCAAATGTATAAGAATTATTACAGATCGCAAATCGAAGTGGTTTCGGGCATTTGCTGATTACCGGACCCCGGTCTATTCGAATCAAGTATCATCTTATCCCAAGTTATTTGAGTGAAAACAATTACATTTATATCTAGAATTACATATTTACACAGTCGTTTATCACAGATAAAAAAACCATATTATCACAGTTCAACTCAAACATATTATATCACATAGCATCACAATCACATATCAAAGATATCAACTAATCTAAGGCATAAAATACCATTCAATCGTTCAATCATTCATAAACCAGATTAATTCGCCACACCATTTCTAATTAATTTAAAAAATTAAATTAATTACTTCAATCACCTTTAAAATCCTGTTACTTAATCATTAATTAGTTACAAAGCATTAATCAATCATCCTTTATTTCCCATAATTACTTCCATTGAGTAATTATCCGTTGGTTAATTATCCTCAATTAATTAACCTTTAATTATTAGTTAATTTAACCTTTGATTACTAATTAAATTAATTAATCCTTAACAAATTTATCCCTTAATTACTTGCATTAAGTAATTATCATTTAAGTAATTAATCTCTAATAACTAACCAATTAATCTCTAATTACCAATTAATTAATTTAATTAATTAATTGATAACCCTCAATTATAAATTAATTAATCCTTGATCATTAATTAATTAATCTTCTCTTTAATTTCTTTATTAATTTAATTAATCTATAATTACCAAAATCTTAATTAAATTCAAGATAACCCACTTATCATTTTTAACTACTTAGTTATCGCTAACATAAAATTTAACTTAAAAACCTTTAAGTAAATCAAAATATTATTTAAGATAACTATTTATCTTAAGACCTTATTTAAATAACCTTGAGATTAATTCTCATTTACTTATGGGTTAACTTAGATTGATAATTTAAAGACTTCTTACCATTTTAATTCAATTCCTTAAATATACTATTTAAATTCACTCAAATAGACTTAAGTATTTAACTTAAATTAATTTAAGTTAACAAATTATATCACTTTCTTAAATCCATTTTTTTTCTAAAAACATTTATTATGTAAAGAATTAGATTTAAGAAATAGATTTAAACTAGATTTATTTTAATTTTAAAACTTTCTTTTTCAAAACTTTTAAAAACTGTTTTAAAATCTGTTTCGGGTCCAACCCTACTTCTACCCGAGACCTTCCTCGAGTACTCCCCTTACCCTTAATTTCTTTCAAAATTTAGTTAGTTTAAATTTTAACCTGGAAACATGATTTTCACTCATGATCTACCCGAGTCCCTACTCGAGTTCCTTACCTAATCAATCGAGCTTCCCTTCGAGTCAACCATTTACCCAAACCTACTGACACCGCTGACACCCCCGTGCACATGTACTAGCGACCGAGGCCATTCCGACCATCCACGACACCTTCGACTCATTGACCATCGCCTCATCCTTTGATCCCGACCCGCAATTCTCTATCACAAACCAAAATCATGATCGAGCTAATCTGGCAAACCTGGAACCAAAATCCATTGCTTGAAAAAACCCTCGAACTGCCAACACCGACCACCAGCACCCCTATAACTCCGGCCATACCTTGCTGACCTTCCACGCTTCCATTTCCCCAAGCCCCGTGCAACTCGATTCACCAGAGATGTCTTAATAACAAGATTTCCAACCTCGACACATTTTGAGTTTGAAACCCTACTTCGATCGATTGCCGACGCTATGGTGATCTATCCACCCTCATGATATTTTTGCCGTGCTCGCCGAACCTTCCGCCACCTCCAATCGAAACCCCAACCACCCGAGTACCTCCGGCTACCAGAATTTGCTCAAAAACCATTTTCTGGTCATCCATGAAATACTCACTCGATTCGATTTTGAAAATCATGATTTTATTTTTAAAAAACAAATTTTTTAAAGTCGATTCAAGTTATATACTTGAATCAGCAAATTATAATGTTTGATCATTACAAGTTTTTAAAATTACTACTGTTTTTCTTGATTCCAGGGGATTTTCAAACCTATTATACTTAAACATATTTTTAAAACCTAGATTATGTTTAAACTAACTTATCTTATATGAATCCAAAAGCCTAATGGAGAACAGATGAAAAGATTTTGAATTTTGATCAAAACATTAAGCACTAAACTTTGAATGGAGACATACACAAGCAACAGACATGCACACTTTGAAAAGATACATATATATAGAGATTTTACTTATATATATACTTCAAGGAAATCTTCATCATAGAAATTCACATGCAATAGACATTTACTTACTGAAGTTTTTAAAATAAATGTTTACTCACAAATTTAAAGAAAACAGAGCCTGGAAGTTTGATTTAAACTGAAACTTGATTTTACTAAATTTGCACCTTGCTTGATCTTACAATTTTAGATCAGGTTCAACTTAAAACAGGTTTTGATTTGGCTAGCAACTTGAATTGATCTTCGAATCTACTAGCTTTGATCAAATTGAAAACGTTGAAACAGGCCTTGGTTTACTTTTTTTATTTTAGTTTTTAGTTAGAAGGTGAAAGAAGAGTTTTAGAAAAGAGAAATGGAAAATGCCTTGAACTGAACTAGCCCTCTTTCTTTTATTTTATTTTTAAACATTTATTAATTTTACAAACCAAAAAGAAAAGTAAGCAACTTGTAAATTTGCATGTTACACAAGTTACAAATGTTTAAAACATGTTTTTCTTATCTAACAAATGTTAAAACTTATATATATATATATATATTCTCTTAATTACTTAAGTTTTATAAATTTTGTAATTTGTTCTTTACTTAATTTATCTATTGTTTTAAGTGTTTACGTATATACAAATACATTTATTCATGTTAAATTAAAAGGAAAGAATATTAACCCTTTTTATTAAATCCTATTTAAACTTATACTATTTACTTAAATTGATAACTATAAATAAGTACTAGTGTTAAAAATATTCAATTTAATTTTAATTAACTTCATAAAAAAATCATTATATATTAAATTCAAACCCAAGCTTTCCATTCACAATGTATACATATATGTATACATTATCAATCAACATCAAACATATATATAAACAATAGCTATCATATTTATTTTGTTCTGAAATGAAAATATATTAGAAGATTATAAAAATCAATATTTATTATCTGAATTACTTGTTCAACTTAAATCAGTGGTTCAATTAGAATCAGTTAATTACCAATTAACCGATGTTCAAAAATCCGGGTTATCACATTCCTCCCCCTTTTAAATCTTTTCGTCCTCGAAAAGGAACGAAACCAGAATTTAAAGTTACCCTTTTAACATTTTTAACTATAGACTCCTTTTTATTCAAAACTTAAAATACTTTAAAATCTATATAATACTATCAAAATAGCTTTATAAAATACCTTTTTTTTATAACCCGATGTCTCAACGAGTCCATCCTTGTTCTCATAGAAATTCGATCATACGTTGATCAGGCGTAGGACTGAAAATCTATAAGTACTTAGCAGACCCGTTTTCAACACCCAGTGAAAATACTTGGGGAAACATTTTCGATAACTTTATGAAAATATAGAAAAAAAATTTGAAATAGAGGAAATATGTTTGGTGAGAATGCTCTGGAAATCATCACCCCCTTCCATGGTCGTAGTTAATCTAATGGTTATGTTACCATCTCGACAAAATATATAGATAACTATAGGCACTCTGCGCCCCTCGACTACGCCATGGAACCCGCCACAGATCGCAGTTACATAAGGGGTTACCTTACCATCATGGTAAAAGTCAATGTAACTGAAGGCATCAGCGCCCTCGATTTTCGCTACCAAATGAAACTTCACCACTCCCACATAGGTCGTAGACTACATCAGTCAAGTCCTAATGTAGCCCTAGGCTCTCACGGCCTCTCGACTTTTCCTATGTCACCATAGGTCGAAGTCTACCGATATTACATTGCCATCATGGCAAAATCACACATAGACTTTTGGCTCTCACGGCACACACGACTTCCGCTATGGTCCATAGTAGATCGTAGTGACATCGAGTTACACTATCGTCAAAGCATAACCCAAATGTCTTTGTAAGCATCAACGCCCTCGACTTTTGCTACCCACTACACATAATCCTCAGGAATTTCAGTTTGTCTAAACTTCCTCCCATGATTCAATTTAGAGCCTTCCCCTTAGGGCTCAAAGCATACCCACCCCGTGGATCTCCTAATGAAGTTCATTCCAATGGGAGCGCCTTTTTCTCCAGAGCCAATCACAAAACATTTTACATTATACACATATAGTATCTTCCAAATCATACCCTTTATTATTTACATCAAAATCTTCTTTACACAAATTCGATATCTCAAATCGATAGTTCCAAACTTGGTTTTCCAAACTCCCAAATTTTGATTTTCCCAAAAATCAAAAGCCTTTTCCAAATCAATAGGTTCCAAACCTTTCCCAAAATCATTTTCATCAAATCCATTTATACACACACACACACACACAACTTATCCTTTCCAATCTTGAAAAGAATCTTTGGATCACTTATACAGATTCCCCTTTTATACTTCAAATATTTTCAAAAGCCCTTTTCTTTTGGTTTTAGATTCAACATAGGGGGAGCTTACCAAATATAACGATATATATAACTTTACCATGCCAAATCAACATTCAAATTTGACTTTCTTTTATAAAGTTACTTACCATATCACTTACTTTCCATAAAGTGGATTTCAAAAGATATCCAACTTCCACCTTTATTCATGTAAATTTCTCAAAATGTACTTTTTTTTTCAAAATCATTTCTCATTTCTTTTAAAATTTCAATATCAATTTCATTTAAGCACGTATGATGTACATATACCATCCGTATGCAATATTAAATCCGATCGCTCACTCGATCACACAATTTCATTTTCGAACTAGTATCGTCCACCCGACTTTCTAGTGCGGACTCAGATCTGGTTTCTTGATTACAAATCGTCATTCTCCTTGCATGGCCTAACTATGATAGAAAATATTCAGAATCAATCAAAAATCCATATGCACGTTCGCCATCGAGAATCGAGTGAAAAATCCTAACTCGAATCAATATACTATCTCAAAATTCCGTGCTCGAATCTGGATCAAATCATTATGAGAATAGAATAATATACGTACATCCTGTTTATTTATCTTCATTGATCATTAGCTAAATCAATTATCTTTTCTGATCACCTTCATTTTGATTCCATTCACTAATCCGTTGTTGCTCCCAATTTTCCATTTGGGTTAACACTACAATTCTTATCTCAATTGGTATTCAATTATAGACAGTTTGCACTCAGACCAACTTGTATTAGAAAATAGCTTGAATTTTATTTTAAAATAAATAAGTAGTTGAAAAATAGTTATTAGTTGCAAAATATTTGTAGAATAGTTGAGTAATTATAAAATAGCTGTAAAATAGTTAAATACTTGTAAAATTGTTGGATAGTTACAAAGTAGTTGTAAAATAGTAATTAGTTTGTAAAACAGATGTAAAGTATTAATTAGTTTCCAAAATAATTGTAAAATAAATATAAGATAGTTTGGGGTTTAAAAAGAAAGATTTTATAGTAAATAACTAGCAAAATAGATTTAAAACAGTTCATATTAAAACAATTTATTTGAAAAATAGTTCAGAGCCAAACCGTTCAATTCCCAATCCCCATTTCCAACCAATTTCCAATTTCCACATCCATTTAAATTGATTCAATCTCAATCCAATTTAAATTAACTTTAATTCCTAAGCGAAATTCAAATCAATTTCCATTTGAAATACAAACTTATTCAACTTCAATTTCACTTCTTCAATTCAAATTTTCCATTTGAATTTTATGCTTATCCATCTTCAATCATATTTCCAATTAATTCAAATCAAATTTAATTTGAACTAATTCAATTTCAATCTCAACTTTAAACCATCTCGACTTATATAAATTCGAGTTAAATTTTACAATGTTGATTTAATTACTTAGATCAAACTAACCTTTACTTTTAAGTTAACAACTTAAAATTTTTAAACCATTTAATTCTAAGCCCAAATTTCAAAATTCCATTTTAAATTGCCTCTACTTAACTTATTTCAAAATTCAAATAAGAGTTCAAAACTTTTAAACAATTTAATCTTTAGAATTTCATTTTGTCTCCAAATTTTTTTAACTTCTAACTTTGAAACTAATTCTTAACAATTTAGTTTGCAAATTTAATTCTTAAGTTCAAAGTGATTCCATTTAATTTCTGCAATGGATATATATATTACCTCAATCCATTTCTTAATTCAACTAAAATAATCCAGTTCACAGTTTCATAGATTATTAATAACAACAGGATGATACCAGGATAAGTAAACATCCAAATTTATCCAAATACCAATCAATAGCATCTAATTCCAGTTTCCAGATCTCAAACCCATTTTGAAACCACACATACTCCCAATTCAAATCAACTATTTAACTTACCCCAAGTTAAATTCAATTCAATTTAATCCAGTCAACTTTATCCAATTTGAATTCCCATTTCAAATTCTAAACTTTATATTAATAATCTTCCCACTTATCAGTTCAAAAACTTATCGCTTTGGGTTTTCATATCACATTCAGAGGAAAAAATTAAAACTCAACACTTAGAGTTTATTACAAACCATCTTTGATATTACGTATATCCCTCATATATACATATATTTTTTTTTGCACACCAAGTTATACCTTAAATTTTAAACCAAGTTTGGTTTTAATTCAAAACAAATTTCTTTAAAATTTCCAAAAAATTCTTGTTCGAAACAGGCCCTTTTTATTCAATTACATTGTAAGCAATACTATCATTGTTTCTTTTATCACTTTGAAAAAAAATTCAAAATTACGGACTTAGATTTAAAACTTCACAATTTAAATTATCTTCAATTCAAATTTATAAGTCATACTCACCAAAATGTTTACTTCCTTAAAACATTTCGTTTTTGCTTAATCATTAACAAACATTACTTTATCAAGATACAACAAACAATTTAGGATAATAACCAAGGCTATCATATCTGGATACCCATTTCGTTATTATCTTATTCTGAAAACACTTCTACAAACTTAGGATTTTAGTTTCAGTTTGGATCCATTTCAAACTTGTCGTAATTAAATTTCAATTTGGTTATATTTCTAATACCACTTACTTCTCACTATTTTATTTAATTCCAGTGGTTCATCAACCAATTTCTTTAAATATATTTAATAATTAGAAAAATTATTTCTTTATATATCAAAAGATAAACTTATATAAAATTCAATTTTAAAATCATTTTATAGGAAAATAACAAAGACACCCTCATATATACTACCCTCAACTCATTCTAGGGTACTATTGACCCTCTCCTTAATGAGTAAACCCACCAGAGCCAAGGTTCTTGCTTAACCTTCGGCTCTGATACCAAATGTAACATCCCGTAATTATTGACTCCAAAAATTCCAGTTTGTTAGAGAAAAGAAGAAAGAAGGTAGAGGAAGAACAGAAACAACAGCAGCGGATTAAATATAATATCAATAATATCATTTATACAAAGAAAAACTGTAATTCTCAATTTATAACTATACATTAGAGATACAACCATGTATAAAAAGACAAGACAGTTATATCAACCTGCCTCAGACTAATATCAATACAACTCTCAAATACACAACGGGAAACTCCTTACGTTACCGCCATCAACTCGCCATGAGCTCCAGAACATCCAAACCTAAAAATCTGTAATACTCGATCAGGCCCGAGCATTACATCAAAGTAACACCCGGGTCAGGCTAGAAACCAGCGTGAGTAAACCCATCTAACATAAAATTCTAAAGCATAAAACTTATTTAAAACCCGGGGTAGCGTGTTCTTCACTTCAAGTTTATAACTTGTTATAGTCAACACATATTTCACACATCAATATCTAAGTACCAAACTTGGTTTTAATGGTTCAGCTTACTTAAATTATTCCATTTCAGCCTATTGATTTCACATATCAAATGTATAAGAATTATTACAGATCGCAAATCGAAGTGGTTTCGGGCATTTGCTGATTACCCGACCCCGGTCTCTTCGAATCAAGTATCATCTTATCCCAAGTTATTTGAGTGAAAACAATTACATTTATATCCAGAATTACATATTTACATAGTCGTTTATCACAGATAAAAAAACCATATTATCACAGTTCAATCCAAACATATTATATCACATAGCATCACAATCACATATCAGAGATATCAACTAATCTAAGGGATACAATATCATTCAATCGTTCAATTATTCATAAGTAAGATTAATTCGCCACACCATTTCTAATTAATTGAATTAAATTAAATTAATTACTTCAATCACCTTTAAAATCCAACTTACTTAATCATTAATTAATTACAAATCATTAATTAACCATCCTTTAACTACCCACTAATTTACCATAATTAGTTCCATTAAGTAATTATCCATTGGTTAATTATCCTCAATTAATTAACCTTTAATTATTAGTTAATTTAACCTTTGATTACTAATTAAATTAATTAATCCTTAACAAATTTATCCCTTAATTACTTACATTAAGTAATTATCATTAAAGTAATTAATCTCTAATTACTAACCAATTAATCTCTAATTACCAATTAATTAATTTAATTAATTTATTGGTTATCAATTAATTATTCCTTAATCATTAATTAATCAATCTTCTCTTTAATTTATTTATTAATTTAAGAAATCTATAATTACCCAAAATATTAATTAAATTCAAGATAACCCACTTATCATTTTTAATTACTTAGTTATCATTAACATAAAATTTAACTTAAAAACCTTTATGAAAATCAAAATATTATTTCTATTTATCTTAAGACCTTATTTAAATAACCTTGAGATTAATTTTCATTTACTTATATGTTAACTAGATTAATAATTTAAAAACTTCTTACCATTTAAATTCAATTCCTTAAATACACTATTTAAATTCTTTCAAATAGACTTAAGTATTTAACTTAAACAAATTTAAGTTAACAAATTATATAACTTTCTTAAATCCATTTTTTATTAAAAACATTTATTATGTAAAGAATTAGATTTAAGAATTTTATTTAAACTAGATTTATTTTAATTTTAAAATTTGCTTTTTTAAAAACTTTTAAAAACTGTTTTAAATCTGCTTCGGGTCCAACCCAACTTCGACCCGAGACCTTCCCCGTGTACTTCCCTTATCCTTACTTTCTTTCAAAATTTAGTTAGTTTAAATTTTAACCTGGAAACATGATTTTCACTCATAATCTACCCGAGTCCCTACTCGAGTTTCTTACCCATTCACCCGGGCTTCCCTTCGAGTCAACCATTTACCCAAACCTACAAACACCGCTGACAACCCCATGCACATGCACCAGCGATCGAAGCCATTCCGACCATCCACGACACCTTCGACTCATCGACCATCGCCTCATCCTTCGATCCCGACCCCAATTTCTCCATCACAAACCAAAAATCATGATCGAACTAATCTGGCAAACCTGGAACCAAAAACCATTACTTGAAAAATCCCTCAAACTGCCGACGTCGACCACTAGCACCCCTATAACTTCGGCCACACCTTGCTGACCTTCCACGCTACCATTTCCCCAAGACCCGTGTAACTCGATTCACTGGAGACATCGCAGCAACGAGATTTCCGACCTCGACCCATTTTGAGTTTGAAACCCTACTTCGATCGATCGCTGACGCCATGGTGGTCTATCCATCTTCCTAATATTTTTTGCCGAGCTCACCGAACCTTCCCCCACCTCCAGTCCAAACCCCGACCACCCAAGTACCTCCGACTACCAAAATTTGCTCAAAAACCATTTTCTGCTCATCCACGAAATACTCACTTGATTCGATTCTAAAAATCATGATTTTCTTTTTAAAAATCACATTTTACAAAGTCGATTCATGTTGTATATTTGAATCAGCAAATTATAATGTTTGATCTTCACATCTTTTTAAAATTACTACTGTTTTTCTTGATTCCAGGGGATTTTCAAATCTATTGTGCTTGAACATATTTTTAAAACCTAGATTATGTTTAAACTGACTTATCTTGTTTTAATCCTAAAGCCTAACAGAGAATAGATGAAAAGATTTTGAATTTTGATCAAAACTTTAAGCTCCGAGTTATGAATAGAGATATACACAAGCAGCAGACATGCACACTTCAAACAGATACATATATATAGAGATTTTACTTGTAAATATATACATGCAAAGCAATCTTCATCACGGAAATTCACATGCAACAGACATTTATTTACTTAAGTTTTTTAAATAAATATTTACTCACCTGTTTAAAGAAAATAGAGCCTGAAAGTTTGATTTAAACTAAAACTTGATTTTCTTGAATTTTCACCTTGCTTGATCTTACAATTTTAGATCAGGTTGAACTTAAAACAGGATTTGATTTGGCTAGCAACTTGAATTGATTTTTGACTCTATTAGCTTTGATCAGTTTGAAAACATTGAAACGGGCCTTGGTTTTCTTATTATTTTATTTTAGTTTTTAGTTAAAAGATGAAAGAAGTGTTTTAGAAAAGAGAAATGGAAAATGCCTTGAACTGAACCAGCCCTCTTTCTTTTATTTTATTTTTAAACATTTATTAATTTTTCAAACCAAAAAGAAAAGTAAGCTACTTGAAAATTTACATGTTACACAAGTTACAAATTTTTAAAGCATGTTTTTCTTATCTAACAAATGTCAAAACTTATTTTTAAATATATATATTTTCTCTTAATTACTTAAGTTTTATAAATTATGTAATTTGTTTTTTCCTTAATTTATCTATTGTTTTAAGCGTTTAGATATGTACGAATACACTTATTCATGTTAGATTAAAAAGGAAGAGTACTAACCCTTTTTATTAAATCCTATTTAAACTTAAACTATTTACTTAAATTTATAACTATAAATAAGTACTAGTGTTAAATATGTTGAATTTAACTTTAATTAACTTCATAAAAAATCATTATATATTAAATTCAAACCCAAACTTTCCATTCACAATGCATACATATATATACATTATCAATCAATATCAAACATATATATAAACAATAGCTATCATATTTATTTTATTCTGAAATGAAAATATAACAACCCGCATATTTAACGATTTTATATTTAAATGTTTCATTTAAATATTGCGTCGTTAGTCGGATTTAGGTCCGAAATGTTACTTTCTACAAATAGCCGAATTGAAACTCGAAAGCACCTCCATTGGTTCCAAAATGGCGTTTGCGATCTTTTTGAGTATAAGCTTTGATATGCTTGGAGTAAGTTGAATTTTGCAACTTTTTCTATTTTGGGTTTGGGTTCAGCCCACTAACTATCTAATTAACCTAACTCAGCCCATCTCTTCTCATTCACTCATTTTCTCACCTCTAAACTTAAGCAAAACTAAAAATGGTGGAGGGGAAGAGGAAATAGAAATTGCAAGCCCTAGTTTCCACTTGCAACTTGATTTCTTGCTCCAAAATCAAAGAGAAGACATAGGTAAGCTCCTCTTCATCTTCTCTATCTCTTTCTCTCTTCAATCTCAGAAATTCCTAAACCTGAACTTAGGAAAAATACTTGTTTTATTCTTAGATTGAAGCTAGTTGAGTAGAAGTGGAGATTTGTTGGTCTTCTCCTTGCAAATGAACTCCTTCTTCTTTGTTTTGGATTAAAAGGTGAGTTTTGAACTCACATCTACTTCTCTTGATTTCATTGATGTTAGGTATGAATTCCTAACACTTGTTCATATGCTTTTGCTTTCGATTTGGTTTGCTTTGGTGAAATTGCCAAATTATGATTTTTGAAGCCAAATCTATGTAAAACCTTATATGGTTGATGTTTTATGTTGTTCGGAGTGTTGGGTGTGTCGTTAAGCGTGGGCAGTCGTTTGACATAAGCCCATAATCAACACGCATCCGATTGCTTTTGATTTGTTTGGCCATAATGGCCTAGGTTAAGGAAATGCCTGAACATTGAGTTTCAGACATCTGAAACCATAATTTCAGACGTCTGAATATTGTTCTGGGGAACATTTCCATCCCCAGATTCAGACGGCTGAAATTATATCCTAGACGTCTGAATTGGCCAATTTTCAACCAGAAAGGAAATAGGCCGAATATTGCCAATTTCAGACGTCTGGAAGTATGGATTCAGATGTCTAAATTCTGTTTTGAAAAAAATAAATTATTTTCAGATTCAGACGTCTGAATCCCTTCTTTCAGACGTCTGAATATGCTGTTTTTTTACCAACTTGCCTTGTTCGTTTAGTTTTCCAAATTTGATTAACGCTTGTTGATTTCGATTTGTTGTTTATGCATATTTGACCTTGATAATTCCTTTTTGACTTCATTCACGGGTTTTATAAATGATTTCTTCAAATCGTATTAAAAGCTCGCATTTTCAATTTATAAATTCTATTTAAAGCACACATAATTTCGCACTTCAAGCGAAGTGGAAGGGTGATTAAATGGGTGGGCAAAACACGGACCATGAATCTGTGCGTTTATCCTTCCGATTAATTCCCGACCTATTCAATTGATCGTTTTAACCTTCGCGTTTGGTTTACCGATGATATGAGGTGAACTTTGTACTGCTTTGAGTGTGAAATTAACTAACGGATAGTAAACCGTTTAGTGCGAACGAGTGGTTATGGGACCCACGTTACCACTTTTCGGATTCCTTTTTGAGAGTTATGACACATTCCGCCAGTTAGTGGTGTCCAGTACTGGGTCTCTGACCTTGACCACTACGGTTTGTTGCCTTCGGGTATGTGCCTTCGGGTTTGTTGCCTATAGTATCGCTTCCGATGTTGGTCGTTATGAGCCGCATGGGTGATATTGGGTTGCCCTTTAGTATCGCTTCCGATGTTGGTCGTTATGAGCCGCATGGGAGATATTGGGTTTGGAGTCTTCGGGCTCATGGATCCTTGTTTGTACAGTACTGAGCTCGAGCAAATTTTCTGATGTTTCATTAATATGTATATTCCCTAGGTATCGCCCTTCGGTGTTGGTCTTTTTGAGCCGCATGATGCGTAGCATTTACCTTGTGGAACTTGTATACCTTATGGGTATTTGTTATTTGCCTTTTGGCTTGGTTTGGGATTCTTATCTGTTTCTATATGTTGTCGATGATATGAGGGTTGTTATCATATGATTCATCTTTTGTTAGATGATTGTGTTATCTCCTTTTGAGATATTTGTTATACCTTGTAACCTTGCAGGTTTATGGTTGTTCAGTTTATCTAACTGATTTGTTTAGCTGGACTGACCGGTGTATTTTTACTCGGGTCAGACCGAGATGTTTCAGGTTAGGTGCCTTTGGACTTAGCCTATTTTGCTTCCTCATGGACTATTCAGCTTGTTCCTTTTTGTTAAAGCTTTTTGTGTAGTCCTTTTTATTCTAACTCTGTTATATGTATTCTTTTGGGATTCGTCTGTATATTGTGGTTTGCTATACCACTTGACATGTATTATTTTGTAAACTCTGTTATGTATCTGTATATGTGTATATGATGATCTACTGTTCTGTGATGTATATTATATTTGAGTTTTTATATTCTGTTCTGATAGATCCTTCAACCACCTATGGTTTTGTTTTAAGTACTCATTGAGTATGTCGACCTGCTTGGTATGTTTATTGTCGATGTATTCAATTGATAGTTAGAGCAAGGCTATGGATGGTCGCTCCCAACCAGCCTTATTCTCCGTGTTAGTTGACGGCATTACTATGTAGTGTCCTTGGCTAGCGTGGGTATAGAGGTGGGGCGTCACAGCGTGGTATCAGAGCTCAGTTCAGAACAAAATATGATAAACACAGAATAAATGCACATATTACGGTACATCAAAGTGTACAAGTGATACAAATCTTTGAATCATCGTGCCTTCTATTCCTTCTGCTATCAAGGTTAGATAGAATTTGGGGAATACGTCTAGGAGTGCATTTTATTCCGTAGTATTCCGTATTGAATTATCTACCTTGTGATTAATCTTGTTCTTATCTTACTTTCAGCATATGGCTGGAAGAGGCAGGGGACGACGTTCGGGTGCTGGGCAATCCAGCGGCTCACATCCGGATGGCGTATATATGTCTACTTATCAGTTTTTGGAATTGTTTAGGAGCACTCAGCCTCCAGTTCCTCCTTGAGTGTCTCCACCTTGCAAGTCTGCCTTTGCACGTCAGTGCAGTGATTTTGCTCATCTTGGAGGAAAGCTGTTTAAGGGCTCCGAGTCAGTTCTTGAAGTCCAAGCTTGGTTTCGCATGTGCGAGCGTATCTTCTCTTGCATGGATCTTTCTGACCATGATAGAGTTCTTGTAACTTCTAGCTTATTACAAGAGCGTACTCTTGATTGGTATGAGCTTCTTGTAGCCGAGATTGAGGAGTCTACTCTTTCTTGGACTCAGTTTCGGGAGCGATTTGAACTCAAGTTCGTTCCTGAATTTGAAAAAGTTTTATTGACCCGTCGCTTCCTTGAGTTGAAGCAAGGGAAATCTTCTATTTCTGAGTATGTTGCATCATTCGAGGCTTTATCTAAGTATGGTTTCGAATTCATTAGCACTTCTTACAAGAAGAATTTGAAGTTTGTCTCTGGTCTTAAGAAATATCTTAAGAAGTCTTTGTTGCTCCAGCATAAGCTTTCTTTTGAGGAGTTGGTTGATTCCGCACTTCATCTCGAGACCGTCGAGAAGGAGTGTGATAGTGATGTTGATGTTGAGGTTTCCAAGAACCCCAACAAGAGGCCGCTTCCAATTCAGAAGTCCAGGTCTTTTCCTTCTAAGAAGAAGAAGATTGGTGGTCCTAGCTCTCAGCCTCAGCCTTCTGGAACACCTTTCATTCGGAAGTGTTTCAATTGTGGGTATCCTGCTCATATTATTCGAGCTTGTCCTAAGCCGCTCTTCTGCTGCTATTGCAAGAAGGAAGGTCATCATGTTTCAGCTTGCCCTACTGTTCCGGCTGGTGCCAAGTCTAGCAAGCTTTATACTGCTAAGGCTTCTGAAGGTCCCTCTCAGCCGAAAGGTATATCTCCATCTATTTTGGAAGGTTCTATTTTATTTCATGATCATAGTATTCGAGTTCTTTTCGATATGGGTGCATCACATTCCTTGGTATCAAAAAAGCTCGTCGATGATTTATCTTTGGATGTTTCTCGTTTGGTTACTTCTTTAAGGATTGCGAATCCTATTAGAGGATCCGCGACCCTTAGTTTTCTTTGTGATGATGTTGAGATTGTTTTATGTGGCTTTTCTTTTCGTGCGAATCTGCACGTTATTTCTTGTCTGGGATTTGATTTGATTTTGGGTATGGACTGGCTAGTGAGATATGATGCCAGGATTATTTGTTCGGAGAGAATTATATATCTTCGACATCCGGATTCGTCTACTCAGTTATCTCTTATTCTTCGGGATGTGGATAATTCCGAAATGGATTTATATTCTCTTGACTCGCGAGATGATAATAATATATCTTGTTAACGCTAAAATTTGAACGCTAACACCCTGGTGTAAAGGATGTGATTGTGAAAGCACCACCCGTTCGTACGGGAAACAGAAATAAGCAGAAAGTATGCAGAAAAACAGTAAGAGACACAGTATTTATAGTGGTTCGGCTTATAATCCAGCCTACGTCCACTTTAATCTTTTTATCTCTAGTTTGATTACAATCCTTTACATGATCTTTCAATTACAACACACTTCAAGTTATAGGATATGTAAAACAAGTGGCTCAAGCTTTGAAGTAGTCTGGAATTCGGCAGAGTAATGGCGCTTGAAGAGAATGAGCAAAAGTCCCCTTCATGTTGAAGGTAGGGTGGCATTTATAGGCAAAGATTAGGCTCGGTCTTAACTCCTCACCGACCCAGTTAAGTCGCAGCCGGCTTATAGGAGCTCTGATATGGTCAAGCTGTGTTGATCCTTCTTCGCTGAATTTGCACAAGTCCAAAGTCGTTACCGGGTCAAGCTAGGTCGCGACCGACTTATCTTATCCCTTCGCCGATCTAACGAGTCAAGCCCTACGACTTAATGGAAACAAGCTAGGTCGCTACCGAGTTAGTATGTCACATGCTAAACTGCCCCGCTACTCCATCCTTTACACCCTTAGATCGGTTACGACTTACTATAAGTCGGTAAAGTCCTCGAGTTGCTAGATCGGAGCATACACTAGGTCGGCTTCCATACTAGGTCGGAACTTTCCTTAGGTCGGCATAGCCTCGTTAGACCGGCATCTCTTCATGCCTTAGGTCGGTATTTCTTCATGCCTTAGGTCGGTATCTATGGGAAAGCATTGGATCGGCGCGTTTCTTAACTAATTAGGTCGGCACCGAACTAAGTCGGCCACCTTGTTAATTGGTTAGGTCGGCAAAGTCTTTGGGTTGTTAGGTCGGCAACTCTTCTGAGTCGGCATCTCTTGAGTCGGCGCCATCTCCACGTACTAGACCTGCTGAGTCGTAACCGAGATAGGGTTAACATTTGCCCCTCGAAGTATACGCCTTAGGCTTAAGTCGTGTGCTTCGAAACATCTCTTATCTCGGCCCTTCACTGAGTCGGCACGTTATTAGATCGGGCACGGTCCAAATGTTAAGCCGGCGAATTGCCGCTTCAGTTCCTTTCACTACGAGGTATAAATCATATCCCCTTCTTCTTTCTCATTACCTGCTCTCTTAACTCCGCCATTAAAATTCTCTTGAGTTCTTTAAGGCGATTCCATCCTACCTGATCACCAGCAATTCCTACTATTCAGAGCGTAAGTGAATCCGTCCCCTTCTCGATCATAGATTGCTATTGGTTCATGAATTCTGTCACTTGAATACGAATTGTCTCTTCGCGCAACATTCCATCACGAATCTCACTATACCTGTAGTCGATGAAGTTTAGGTTACTCGATTTTGGCTTCAGATGATCGTTGAGATGATGAAGAAGGTTTTATCACTCAGGTTCAATGATCTCTGAAGGCAGAGCTACGGACTTATGCGATTTGGAGCTGTTTTATTGGATGATCCGATAGCTTGAATGAAAGGCTGCTGTTGAAGAAATGGCTATTGGGTTATCGGGTTTAATGCTATGGGATGTTGGCTCGAAGGCGAGTTAGTGGGTTTAGGTGGCTTAGCCTTCGACCGATCTAGCTCTTACACGACCTTAAATCGTGGTTGAGATAATGCTTGAAAGAATCTCGCCGACCTAAACATTAAAGCTTAGATCGTGACCGAGTTAAGACTTGGAGGAATTCCTGCCTTTCGACTTGGAGCTTGCCTTCTTATCTCCCCCGTGCGAACTAGAGGAAATGAGTCGCCAAGCTGAACCACCTAGATTTTGACCCGTTACCGACTCAGTCTTATCTCGCATGAGAATTTTTGAATCGTAGCCGAGCTAACACTTGGGCTCTGGACGTATTGACACTTAGAAACATAGGCCTTCTTCAAGTATTTTAACCCGGACTACCGAACTAAATTGAATAAACCTTGAACCGGGATTAAGATTTGAAATGCCCCAACTTTAAATTTGTTTGAATGTCATTGTGTCACTTCACATATCATTCTCACTTTTGAGCTGTAAACCTGTTGATAATAACATACAAACAAAGAAAACCAAGGCGCACATACTGCCATTGACTGCCCATATCAAATGACAGATTAGTTAAGACAAGATAAGAGATATGAACATATTGCATGAAATGTTGTAAATTAATTGACTAAAGTAGAATATTAATGCAAAGTATCAACAATTTGAACTGATTTGTTTGCATCAACATTGTATTTGCATATTCAAACTCAAAACAAAGATTCCTGGTTTTTATAACTAACAAATGTTTGCTAGGTTTTATTCCAGTTACCTTTGCTTATTGTTTGATTGATACTTGTACAACACTTCACACACTTTAGGAAACGTGCACCTTCATGTTTGAATATCCAATTGCTTGTGTAGAATGACTTCCCATCAAGGAGAAGAAGCAGCAAGTCAAGAAGAAGAAACTTTCCCGATAGCTGTTCCTATAGAGAATCCTCCGGAAAGAACTTCGACTATTCTATCTTCGAGAACATTTATTCAGTTGCGTACTCAATTCGGCTTTGCTGAAGATGATGTCATATTTCCTGGACCGAATGATACTGCTGACAGACCTCCCTATGGTTTTGTCGCGGTTAATCGTCAAATGTGCTTAAGTGGGGTGATCCCACCTTTCAATGACTTTCTTCGAATTCTTCTTCTTCGGATGTCAATTTCTCCGTTCCAACTTCATCCTAATGGTTACGCTATCTTGATGGGGTTGGGTGTTTTGTTCAGAAGAAATCTTGACCGACTGCCGAGCTTCGAAGAAATTCGCTACTTATGCTCGTTTGCAAAGAGCAAAGACCATCCTTCTCTTATCATTGTGAGAAGTGCAAGAAACCGCAAGCTCATTCTTGATCTTACTGAAAGTGTCCATGGATTTTTAAACCAATTTTTCTTTGCCCGCAGTCCCCCAGAGTTTTATGCTTCTTGGAGAGTAGGAAGTAAGATCATTTATTTCCGTCTTTCCACTTTCTTTCTTAACTCTTTTCGGGGTCCAAATTGCTAATCTCATTCTTTGCTTTTTTCAGCACTTCCCCTTCCCTCTAGAGATCCGATACATAGGCAGACTTTTGATAGACTGAGCGCTGTAGCCGCAGAAGAGAGAAGTATCAAGTTTCTACTAAGCGACGAATTTCTACATCAATACGGACTTCTCCACCCTTCTCGCTATACTCAGCTTTGTGAAGCTCCGACTGAAGTTCCCGATTCCCCGACTGAAGCATCGGATGCCCCCGTTACTATCGAACAACCCTCATCAAAAGAGTCTAACATCGAAGCTTCATTGGTGAAATGTTCCACCCCTACCGACATTATGGGGTCATCTAGTAAGACGGCACTTGCCCCGATTGAGGAAGAAGAAGAACCTTCACAGCCTCTCGGGGGATTAGCTGATGTAGGAACTGAGAAAACAAGTCTCACCGAGCATGATGGTGACGATGTTTATGATGGGTTGAGCGACATAATAGTGACCTCACAGGAGCTTTTTAGAGATGACGTGTCTAAAACTATCTCTCCTATAGTTGAGGCGACGTCCCTTCTTCGACTAACACCAACACAAACACCAACTCCTCATACCCAAGCTATCATCACCTCTACACCAATGAGTGGTTTGTAGCTTAATGCGCGTAGCTTGCACATCACACAACACTTAGGATTTTTTGGCATTTGTTCACATTTAACTTCTTTTCTCCGGAAGTTTCTAAGACTTGCTATTTTTGCCTTTTCAGATTCCTCTATGGGGAGCAGCGGCAGCGGTTCTTATTACAAAGACTTTCGACGCTATGGAGGGCGTGGCAGCTATGATTACAAGCAATACTATACCGATCCCAGAGAGACCAATGAGCAGAGAGCTGCGCGAAAAGCTGAAGAGAGGAGAAGGTATGAAGAACGTCATGAGGGAGCGGGCACGCGACATGAATCTTTCCCAAGGGATGATGATTCCCATAAACGTAAAACGCACGATGATAGGGGGAAGAGCCATATTGAGGATTCGAGAAAGCGGACCAAACTTGGCGAGGAGCACGTGCCCGTGACATCTGAGAGACCTGGTGCCTCAGTTTCTATTGACATCCCTTCCAAATCTCCTGCTCTTGAAGGAAGTGCCATCCAAACACTTCTCAACAGGCCTTCATACCATGTTGAAAGGGGCCCCCCGACTTTGCAGAGCCGATTCCCGAACTGGTGTTTGAGGGGGGTACGCTTCGACCTTGATTTGGTCCCCATCGACAAAGAAGCTATGTACAGAAATCTCGATGCTGTCAAGCTTGATATCGATAGAATGTCTGGATGGCAAAAGCTGGTTGATGAACTTCAAAGAGTTAATCGGGCTAACATCGAAGCAATGCTGACCATGGAAAATGACAAATCAGAATGGCAGAAGATTCTTGATCAACACAACACTGAGATGAAGGAGATAGCCGAATACAATGAAAAACTCGAAGCTGAAGTAAAGCAGCTCAAAGATGATCTTGCCTCTTCTACTAATACTTACACCCAAAGAGAAGAGGTATTGCAAAAACAAGTGCGAGATGCGCACGCCAGCCAGAGGGACGCTGAAGCTAAAGCTGAGAGGTTGGAACAAGCTGTAGAGAACCACCGCACTGATGTCACCCAGCTGCAGAATAAACTGAGCGCCCGGGACATGGAGATTGAAGCGCTAAAAGCCCAACTTGCTCAGACCGAAAAAGATCGAGATGAGGCCATGGCTGGCAAAATTGCAGCCGAAGAAACTGCTCAGACCATGGAAGACGATATCAATTCGACTTTATTCGATTTTTATTTACATTGTGTCTTGGGACGCGGCAGCCTCTCTTTTCTTGGTCCTAAGTATGAAATCACCCTGGCCGAGGTGTGGGAAGCTGCTCTTAACATGTTTAAAGACGCCGGGTATGGCGATGAAGATTTTGAGGCGCGTTACCTGGATGAGGGAGCTCGCGCTGCTCTTGCGAAGGGGCGAGAACAACTTGCCAGGATGAGAACTGGAATGGCGGAAGAGGAACGTTCTGGAAAGGAATTAACGCTTACTTCCTCTGTCCAACCTCCAGTTTCTCCTGTGGTTGACATCACGGGTTCTAGCTCCTCTACTCCGCCTGCAACTAAGACAGTAACTGAAACTACAAGTGCACAAGGCGGGGATGAAGGTGGTGAAAGCAACGAAGCACAGCGATATGAAATCAGCCTCAGAGATCCAACTGCCCCAGGTAAACTTGACACCGGACCAGCCCAAGTGGTGAACTGCTCGTTCGCTCCTTGTGAACTTGACGATCTTCTTGATTATTTTTCAAATGTCAATGAATTCCCGACTTTTGATTATTCCTCAAATGTTAATGAATTCCCGACTTTTGACGAGCCGTCATCCCCTCTCTTTTCGAAAGATACTGATATTTTAAGTTTTTTCTCCTTTGTAGAGAAAGCACCGAGTCAAACTCAAGCTTCTTCTCCCCCGGTGATCCTTCCTCCATCTCTTCAAGTGGCGCCTCCTTCTGCCTCGCAACCTGGGTCACAAGAAGAACAAATAGAAGCTCTCCATGGCCTGGATGATCCCATTGCTTCGCAAGAGCAAAAAGATGAGGGACTTGAGGGAGGTGACATATCTCCGGAGCGGACTCCTTCTGACGATATAACTTTATCTAAACTTGTCACTCCAGGAAGTGAGTCTTCCTCAAAGAGGAGAAGGAAGCAAGGAGCATCAAGGAGGAGAGGGAAGATAATCACTGCCACTGAAGAGGAGCCAGAAGTTGGGCCAGCTGCGCCTACCTCTCCTTCCTCCCTTATACCCACTGACCGACCTGAAAAGCTGGTCATTCGGTCGGGTAAAGGGTCCAAAGGCAGTAAAAAGAAGTGAAGACTTTAGCTTTTTGTCTTTTGTATGAACTGGCCGAGAGTTGTGCGGGTATCGGCCCCCGCTTTTATTTTGAGAACCTGTATCTGCATTATAGTTGAATAAAATGATTCTTCGTTTGTACAAACTTCTGTTTGAATTTGAGAATGCATTTACTATTTATTTTTGCACAAGTTTGTTTATATAGTGTTGCAGCGGGCTTATGGTATGTTGCTTGAGTATTACTCTACTGATGCATCTATACTACTATACCATGTTGCCCCCATACCTTAAGCTTGCTGCAATATTTTAT
This sequence comes from Allium cepa, assembly GCA_030765085.1. Lineage (NCBI taxonomy): Eukaryota > Viridiplantae > Streptophyta > Magnoliopsida > Asparagales > Amaryllidaceae > Allium > Allium cepa. The sequence goes on along the minus strand of CM060946.1, from coordinate 155,157,965 downwards.
ACTTCGAGGGGACTTGCACTCTTATTTGCTAAAGAATAATTATTTTATTCTTTAAAGAAAATTTTTATAGAGTACAACTCCCTTCGTATAAGTTTTTACGCTTGGCCGTTCGAAGAAATCACTTTTTTCTTTTGCTTATGTGCATATTTCATCAAGTGAATTCCTCTATGTGGTAAAGCGGACCTCCGAAGGGTACTTTAACTTCTTTTCTTTTTACGATCATTTCCCATAGTAGGCAAATTACTTTTCCTTTGAAAGTTAAAGTACGCTTTTGATGAGGATTTTTTTTTTTATATAGAAAGTTGTACCTCTGAGGAGGGATTTTTTTACGTTTCAACACTTGGAAGTTTTATTTCAATCTCGGTGAAACGTGTACCTCCAAAGAGTTATGCTTTAGAAATCCTTTTCACGTTTCAACACTTGGAAGTTTTATTTCAATCTCGGTGAAACGTGGGTTTCCAAAGAGGTCTTTCTTCTTAATTGTGTTCCCGGGAGGGGGTTGTACCTCTGAGGAGGGATTTCTCACGTTCCAACACTTGGAAGTTTTATTTCAATCTTGGTGAAACGTGTACCCCCAAAGAGTTGTGCCTTTGAAGAAAGCCTTTTCACGTTTCAACACTTGGAAGTTTTATTTCAATCTCGGTGAAACGTGTGCTTTCAAGAAGGTCTTTGTTTTTGCATTTCAACTTTGGTGAAGTGAAATTCCGAAGAGCGGTTGCTACACTTCAACTCCTGGCGAAATGGGCCTCCGAAGAGGGCTTTTATTTTGTTTACATTTCAACTCTGGTGAAGTGAAATCCCGAAGAGCGGTTATAACACTTCAACTCCTGGCGAAATGGGCCTCCGAAGAGGGCTTTTATTTTGTTTACATTTCAACTCTGGTGAAGTGAAATCCCGAAGAGCGGTTATAACACTTCAACTCCTGGTGAAATGTGCCTCAGAGAGGGTTTTCATCGCCTGGAAGTTACTCTCTCATGGTTGGAGGGTCATGACTCCTCCAATCTTTTTTTTTTTTTGTTGAGTAGAGAACTTTCTTTTTTGTGGCGTATGACCCATTAGAGGTCTTTTTATCCTCCGAAGAGTTGCGCCTCCGAAGAGGACTTGTGCCGCTGATGGTAGCTTTGGTTGTTCCTCTGTTCACTTGCTTATGCCTTTTCAGCGATCCTTTTTTTTTTTTTTTTTTTTTTTTTCTTTCTTTTCAAGTTTTCATCCCCCTTTTTCTCACAAGTGGCTTGTTTAATCCAAGGAAGTGTACTTCATTGCCAGGCAAGTTCGTGAGAACGGGCACTAGCTTCCTAATTGGATGTTTGTTTGTTTAAACAATCTCAATTTATCAGCAAGGGCTCGTTCCTATCGAAATCATTAGCCGTTCAATTGAAGCATTTCCTATCTAGGATTTGAATTCGGGGTCTTTGTGACTTGAAATTTGTTTGTTGAATGATGGTGAGAATCGCTCGGTCTTATTATGCGCAAGTTTTATCTCCACTGTCTGCAAAAATTTAAATCGATATTTCAGCAATACATTTTGTGTATTTTTATATCGAAAACAAAGCAAACATATAATGATAATAAGGAACACAAGATTTATAGTGGTTCGGCCATGAAATTGGGCCTACATCCACTTTATATTCTTTCATTATTTACTTGCATCAGTTTCACAATTGCTTTCAATTACAGGAATCATACATTCATAATTCTTTTTACAATGTTTCAACAAAATTTTCAAGTAAAGTATGGACGCAAGTGATTGCTGTTCCATGCCCTTGGAATTTGATCTCCATCAACTGTGGTGAGCTTGAATGTGCCGTCAAGAAGTTTCTGACCTATCACATACGGTCCTTCCCAATTTGGCCCAAACACACCTGTCGCTGTCATAATTCTTTTTAGGACTAGATCTCCAATTTCAAAGCTGCGTTGACGAACTTTGGAATTGAAATGTCTGGCTATCCTTTGCTGATGAGCTGCAACTCTGAGGTTAGCTTCATCTCTTTTTTCATCAAGGAGATCCAGCGCTTCAAGTTGCAGCTTTTCATTTTCTGCTTGATTGAAATGGATTCTTCTGTGTGAAGGGACCTCTGTTTCAACCGGGATCATTGCTTCCGATCCGTATGCTAACGAAAAAGGAGTATGCCCAGTTGCAGTTTTGTGAGTAGTTCTGTATGCCCATAGTGCAAGCGGTAGTTTATCGACCCAACCACCTTTTGCTCTTTCGAGTTGCTTTTTGATGGTTGATTTGATGATCTTGTTCACTGCTTCCACTTGCCCGTTTGCCTGCGGATGAGCTACTGCCGAAAAGCTTTTCTGGATTTTGAATCGCTTGCAAAAATCCTGGAATTCCTCGCTTTCAAACTGAGTACCATTGTCTGTGATTATTTTCTGAGGCACACCGTATCTGCAAATGATATTCTTAGTCACAAAATTTATCATCTTTTTGGAGGTGATAGTTGCCAATGGTTCAGCTTCAGCCCATTTAGTGAAATAATCTACAGTAACAATGGCATATTTGATTCCAGATTTGGCGGTTGGTAAAGGTCCGATCAAATCTATTCCCCAAATCGCAAACGGCCACGGACTGGTCATTTGTGTGAGCTCAGTAGAAGGTGCTCTAGGAATTTTGGCAAATCTTTGACATCTGTCACATTTTCGAGAGTAATCTGCAGCATCTCGATTAATTTCTGGCCAAAAATATCCATATCGGAGAATTTTCTTTGCTAAAGTTTGACCACCTGAATGATCCCCACATTCTCCTCCATGTACCTCTGATAGGATTATTTTGGCTTCTTCTTTGGATACACATCGAAGCAATGGCATTGAGAATCCTCGTCTGTATAATTGACCATCCTGGATTATATATCGAGAAGCTTTTCTCAGTAGCTTTTGTCGTTCTTTAGAGTTTTCTGGTAAAGAGCCATTGAGTAGATACTTTGTTATTGGAGTCATCCATGATTCTTGCTCTTGCGACATACTCATAACCCAATCGATATCCATTTCATCAATGCTCGGATTTGACAAAACTTCCACTGGAACTAACCCTAAGGATTGGGCTTCGCCAGAACTTGAGTATTTTGCGAGAGAATCTGCTTTCATGTTTTCTTCTCGAGGAATATGACTTATCGTGTAATGGTCGAATTCACATAAAAGTTCCCAAGCCTTTGACACATAAGCGGGCAGATTTCCTCCTTTCGTTTGAAACTCCTTCTTGACTTGACATACTATAAGCTGCGAATCACTGAAGATCTGTAACGCTCGAATGTTTAGTTCTTTAGCAATTTTCAAACCAGCGATCAGAGCTTCATATTCTGCTTCATTGTTTGTTGAAGGAAATTCTAATCTTAGCGCATAGCATAATGACCGGCCTTCAGGAGTTTCAAGAACAATTCCAGCACCTGAACAGTAATCATTTCTTGCGCCATCTACAAATAACTTCCATTGGGTTGGGGAGTTCTCGATTGTTTCTTCCTCGCTGTTACCCTTGTCTGTAAATTCTGCAATAAAATCTGCCAAAGCTTGTCCGTTGATCGCTTTTCTAGGATGATAAGTGATGTCATATTGGCTCAATTCAATATTCCACTTTAAAAGGCGGCCCGAAGTCTCAGGGCGAAACAAGACTTGCTTTAAAGGTTGATCAGTGAGGACTTTGATAGGATGAGCCTGGAAATATTGCCTCAACTTTCTTGAGGCAATCAATAGACAATAGGCGAGTTTTTCCAACTTGGAGTAATTCATTTCTGCCCCAGTGAGTCTTTTGCTGATATAGTAAACTGGATGTTGAATCCTTTTGTCTTCCCGTACCAGCGCTGCACTTAAAGCATGAGATGAAACTGCCAAGTATATAAGAAGATCCTCGCCATCGCCGGGCCTGGAAAGTATTGGAGGCGTTTCCATATGTTGAATCAATTCTTCAAAAGCTTTCTGGCATTCGGGAGTCCAGTCAAAGTTTTTCTTTCCTTTCTTTAGAGCGTCGAAGAATGGAATGCATTTATCAGTAGCTTTGGATATGAACCGACTTAAGGCGGCAATTTTTCCATTGAGACTTTGCAATTCCCTCTTTGTTTTAGGAGCTTTGACTTCTTTTAGAGCAGTGATTTGAGCTGGACTAGCTTCAATGCCCCTAGCGCTCACGATGAAACCCAAGAACTTCCCAGATTCTACCCCGAAAGAACATTTTAAAGGGTTAAGCTTCATTCCGTATCTTCGGAGAATTGCGAACATTTCTGCTAAGTGTTCGATGTGATCCACTGCTTTCTTAGATTTTACTAGCATGTCATCAACGTAAACTTCCATAGTCTTTCCCAACTGCGGTTTGAACATAGCATTTACCAGTCTTTGGTATGTTGCCCCCGCATTCTTCAACCCAAAGGGCATAACTCTGTAACAGTAAAGACCGACATCGGTGATAAAGCTTGTGTCCTCCTGATCTGGCTCATGCATCATGATCTGATTATATCCGGAGTAGGCATCCATAAAAGACAACAATTCATGACCCGCTGTTCCATCTACCAGTTGATCGATCCTGGGTAATGGGAAGCAGTCTTTGGGACAGGCCTTGTTTAGATCTGAAAAGTCGATGCACACTCTCCATTTACCATTGGCTTTCTTAACTAGCACTGGATTTGAAACCCAATTTGGATAGGTAGATTCTCTGATGAAATTATTCTCCATGAGCCGGTCAACTTCCTCTTTCAATGCTGTCGACCTTTCTAGACCTTGGATTCTTCTTTTCTGCTTTACTGGCGTGAACTTTGGGTCAATATTCAGAGCATGTACCGCAACTTCTGGGGATATTCCGCACATATCGGCATGGGTCCAAGCGAAAACATCCAGGTTTGCTTTCAAAAAAGATATCAAGGCATTCTGAACTGACACATTAAGTTGTGAACCCACATTCAGCACCTTGTTTGGGTCCTTCAGATCAACGGGCACCGGTATCGTTGTTTCTGCTGGTACCACCCTACTCTCCCCCGCACTGGCCTTTCTAGGATCCATCACTTTTCGTGCCCCGCTATGCTCGCCAGTGCAGGGTCCGCCCTGTAGTTGCTATAGGGTTGGTGTTTTGATGCGGATTGGGGTTGCCGCATCTTTTCCCATTTCTCTCTTCCTTGTTTCTCGCAGCTCTGTCATATAACATTCTCGCCCAGCGTTCTGGTCTCCTTTAATAACTCCTACCCCATTGTCTGTAGGGAATTTAATAGTAAGACACCATGGGGCAAGGACAGCTTTGAATGCAGCAAGAATAGGTCGACCAAAGAAAGCATTATAAGCAGAAAATTCATCTACTATCACAAAAGTCTGCTTGCGAACTACTTTTCTTTCTCCTTCTCCGAGTTCCACAAGCAAGTCAATGGTTCCTACTGGTTGCTTTGGCTCCCCTGCAAAGCCAGCAATTTTTTGCAATGATGCCTGCACTTCAACCATAGGAATCTTCATCTGGTCGAAGGTTTTCTTAAAGAGGATATTACAGGATGCGCCGCTGTCGATAAGAATCCTTCTGACGATGGCTGGCCCAATGCCAGCCGAGATGACCAAAGGATCCAAGGTTGGGGCTTCAATGCCAATGGAATCCCTGGTTTTGAATACAATGTCATCATTGAATGTCTTTCGTTGCTTCAAAGGCGTAGTGTCTTCTAGAACAAAAACATTTTCTTCCTCCGGTGCATATTTCAGGGCCCGGGAATACCTTTCCATCTCACCCCAGCTTCTGCCCGCTGGGTGAGGTCCGCCTGTAATGATATTGATAACAGGCCTTCCAGACTCAAAACCTGCATCTTTGCCATTAGTCCCAGATTGACGAGCAGGAGTTTGCTGTCCTTGGTTTGACGAAGCAGGATTATTATTATCATTCTTCTTCACAAATTGTTGTAGTTTATTTTCCCTTAACAATTCTTCAATTAGATTCTTCAATTGACGGCAGTCATCAGTATCATGACCGGGCTGATTATGGAAGCGACAGAACCTCCCACTTTGCACAGCTTTTTTCCCGGTTCTCAAGACTGGGGGTTTAGGATAATTGACTGAATCTTTGGTAGCCAGGTAGATTCGTTCTGGAGTATCTGACAAAGGTGTGTATTCTGATGGCTTGAAGGATCTAAGCTTCTTCTGATTATTCTGTTGTTTTCCATTATTGTTCTCCCTCTTCTGTCCCACAGACTCATTTTTGCGTGGCGCAGCAGTGTTGTCTTCAGCTTTCTCTACTGTTGCCTTTGCCGGGACAGGACGGCTTTCCAAACGCATGAATTCATCCGCCTTTTTGTAGAACTTTTCCAGAGAATTTGGCTCCTTCATGTTCAGCCACTTTCCGAATTCACTTGACTTATCAATAGCTCTCATCAAATAGGTCAAGACCATGCGGGGTTCTGCATTATCCACCTCAGCTAACGCTATATTAAAGCGATTTAAAAAAGACTTGATAGTTTCCCCCGGATTCTGTTCCAAACCGGACAACGACATGATGTCTTTTGCCTTTGAAGCATATAGCCTGAATTGCTCTTTAAATTTCCTGGTTAGGTCCGAAAACTGATCGATGGACCGGACAGGTAGCTTTGTGAACCAAAGCAGAGCTACGCCTTCCAAATATACGGGGAAGTATCTGCATTTTACTTCATCTGAGGCTCGGGCACCTGTCATGTGCCAATCATATTTGTACAGGAACTCATTTGGATCACTTGTCCCCTTGTAAGCTGGAATGGTCGGAGGGACGAACTTCCTTGGGAATTCAGCTTTTAGGATCTTTTCAGTAAACGGAGTCTTGCTCGGAGCGAAACCCCACTCTTTCTCATCTTCGACCCTTTGCATACTTTCTTTCATAATCTGTCGAACCATACCAGAAAGATATTCTTCGTCATTCCTATTTCTGGATCCTCCAGCCTCAGGCAATGTCTGTTCAAAGGGGCTAGCAGCCCTTTCGGGAATGTTTCTAGTTTCAGCATCATGGACATTACCGACAAAGTTCCTTTCATTATTCGCAGGTTGACGGTTTGCCCCGAGCAGATCGTTTAACCTATTCAGAATCAGAGCATTCTGAGCATTCTGAGCTTCCAATTGCGCGTTCTGGGCATTTATTTGCTGATTCAACCCAAAGATAGCAGCGTCCAATTCCGCTTTTGAAACTCCAACAGCTGGAGTGGCTTGATTTGGTGTTGGGGAAGCGGAGGTTCCCTCTTGAATGTTTGCAGATCTCACAGATTTACTTTTCCTTCCAGGAGCCATGATTTCGGATAGACTTCTGGTTCTTAAAGAAACTCTATCTACAAATCTTTCTGAAACAATGATGATAGATGTCCTGAGTTCAATTCTCAGTGAAAGCACCAAAATGTTAACGCTAAAATTTGAACGCTAACACCCTGGTGTAAAGGATGTGATTGTGAAAGCACCACCCGTTCGTACGGGAAACAGAAATAAGCAGAAAGTATGCAGAAAAACAGTAAGAGACACAGTATTTATAGTGGTTCGGCTTATAATCCAGCCTACGTCCACTTTAATCTTTTTATCTCTAGTTCGATTACAATCCTTTACATGATCTTTCAATTACAACACACTTCAAGTTATAGGATATGTAAAACAAGTGGCTCAAGCTTTGAAGTAGTCTGGAATTCGGCAGAGTAATGGCGCTTGAAGAGAATGAGCAAAAGTCCCCTTCATGTTGAAGGTAGGGTGGCATTTATAGGCAAAGATTAGGCTCGGTCTTAACTCCTCACCGACCCAGTTAAGTCGCAGCCGGCTTATAGGAGCTCTGATATGGTCAAGCTGTGTTGATCCTTCTTCGCTGAATTTGCACAAGTCCAAAGTCGTTACCGGGTCAAGCTAGGTCGCGACCGACTTATCTTATCCCTTCGCCGATCTAACGAGTCAAGCCCTACGACTTAATGGAAACAAGCTAGGTCGCTACCGAGTTAGTATGTCACATGCTAAACTGCCCCGCTACTCCATCCTTTACACCCTTAGATCGGTTACGACTTACTATAAGTCGGTAAAGTCCTCGAGTTGCTAGATCGGAGCATACACTAGGTCGGCTTCCATACTAGGTCGGAACTTTCCTTAGGTCGGCATAGCCTCGTTAGACCGGCATCTCTTCATGCCTTAGGTCGGTATTTCTTCATGCCTTAGGTCGGTATCTATGGGAAAGCATTGGATCGGCGCGTTTCTTAACTAATTAGGTCGGCACCGAACTAAGTCGGCCACCTTGTTAATTGGTTAGGTCGGCAAAGTCTTTGGGTTGTTAGGTCGGCAACTCTTCTGAGTCGGCATCTCTTGAGTCGGCGCCATCTCCACGTACTAGACCTGCTGAGTCGTAACCGAGATAGGGTTAACATATCTCGTATTCCTATTGCTTGTGACTTTTCTGATGTTTTTGAGCCTATCTTGGGTTTGCCACCTAAGCGGGCAATTGAGTTCCGCATTGATCTCATTCCAGGCGCGCAGCCAGTTAGTCGTCCTCCCACGAGGATGTCTACAAGGGAAAATGAGGAACTCAAGAAGCAGCTTTTAGAGCTTGAGTCCAAGCAGTTGATTCAGTCCAGTTTTTCTCCGTGGAGATCCGCGGTCGTTTTCGTGAAGAAGTCCGATGGAACTCTTAGGCTTTGCATTGACTATCGCAAACTTAACGAGTTAACCATCAGGAATAGGTATCCATTGCCTAGGATCGATGATATGTTCGATCTATTGAGTGGTGCTAAGGTCTTTTCTCAGCTAGACCTTGCCACAGGTTTTCATCAGTTACGAGTCGCGGAGGATAGCATACCTCTTACCGCTTTCCGCACTAGGTATGGTTCTTTTGAGTGGCTTGTTATGTCGTTCGGTTTGAGAACGCTCCTGCTTTCTTTGTTGATCTCATGAATCGGGTATTCCGGGAATATCTCGACAAGTTCATCCTTGTGTTCGTTGATGATATCCTTATTTATTCTAAGTCTGAAGCCGAGCATGCTAATCACTTGAGAATTGTCTTGGGTACTTTTCGTCATCATCAGCTTAGAGCCAAATTCTCCAAGTGCCACTTTTGGGAGAATAAGGTTAAGTTCTTAGGCCATGTTGTATCTTCTGATGGCATTTCTATCGATCCTTCAAAGATCGAAGCCATCCAGAATTGGAAGAGGCCCGAGAATGTTCATGAGATTCGTAGTTTCCTTGGATTGGCGGGTTATTACCATCGGTTCATTAAGGATTTTTCCCGTGTTGTGCTTCCTCTCACTTGCCTTACTCGGAAAGGCATTCGTTTTGATTGGTCCGACAGGTGTGAAGCTTCCTTTCTGACGTTGAAGGAACTTCTCACTAATGCTCCTATTCTTGTGGTTCCCGAGGGGAATCATGATCTTGTTGTCTACACCGATGCTTGTGGTAGTGGTCTCGGTGCTGTTCTTATGCAGAAGGATCGGGTAGGTTCTTATGCTTCTTGGCAACTGCGTCTGAATGAAGTTCGCTATGCCACTTATGATCTTGAGTTAGCCGCCATTGTCTTTACCTTGAAAATTTGGCGACATTATTTATTGGGCGAGCACTTCATTCTCTATACCGATCATAAATCCTTGAAGTATTTGTTCACTCAGAAGGAACTCAATATGAGACAACAGCGTTGGCTCGAGTTTCTTGCTTCCTATGACATCGATATCCTGTATACCCCTGGTAAGGGTAATCGTGTTGCTGATGCGCTTAGTCGCAAACATTCGGCTATTGTTTCTATGATGCTTGCCGAATGGATTATTCTTGAGACTCTATCTTTTTGTGAAATTCGTGATCGAGGTTCATCTTCTATTTCTCCTATCCTATTATTTAGTTTGGGAGCTCGACCTATTTTATTGGATTGTATTGCCGATGCTCAGCGGCGTGATCCTGATTTGTTGCATCTTATTCAGCTTTGTGAGTCTGGATCCTGTGATGAGGCGTTGTGGGATTTCAGCATTGATTCTCATGGGTGTCTTCCAAGAAGAACCGTCTTTTTATGCCTCCTGATTTTGCACTTAGGCATGACATTCTTGATGACTATCATCGTTCTACGTATACCATTCATCCTGGTAGTAGTAAGATGTATGCCGATATGCATCGTCTTTATTATTGGGAAGGCGTGAAGCGCGATGTGGCGGGGTATGTGAGTAATTGCATAACTTGTCAGCGTTTTAAGGCCGAACATAAACGTCCTTCGGGTCTTCTTCAGCCTCTAGAGATTCCATTGTGGAAATGGGACCAGATTTCTATGGATTTCATTGACGGCCTACCTCGTTTGAGATCAAGCCATTCTAGTATTTGGGTTATTGTTGATCGCCTCACCAAGTCTGCTCATTTTGTCCCTATTAAGTCTAGTAGTACTGCTTCGCATTTGGCTAAGTTGTATGTTAACGAAATCGTGAGACTTCACGGTGTTCCTAGTTTTATTGTGAGTGATCGTGATCCTTTATTCACGAGTCATTTTTTGCATAGTCTTCAGCAAGCTTTGGGAACAAAGCTTAATTTTAGTACAGCTTATCATCCGCAGTCTGACGGACAGACTGAACGGGTGAATCGTATCTTGGAAGATCTTCTCCGTATTTGTATTTTTGATTTCGGTGGTTGTTGGGAGGATCACCTACCTCTTGTAGAGTTCTCCTACAACAATAGTTTTCAGTCTAGTATCAGTATGGCTCCTTTCGAATCCCTATACGGAAGGCCATGTCGATCTCCTTCATGTTGGTTGGAATCTGGGGAGAAGCTTATTCTTGGTCCAGATTTTGTTCGTGATTCTTCCGAGAAGATTGATCTTATCCGGTTGAGAATGAAAGAGGCACAGAGTCGCCAGAATCCTACACGGACAAACGTAGGAAGCCTCTTGAGTTTTCGATTGGTGATCTTGTTTTTATTCGTGTTTCTCCTTTGAAAGGGGTTATGCGTTTCAGTACGACTAGGAAATTGGCTCCTCGCTTTATAGGACCATTTTCTATAACTGAACGTATTGGCCCTGTGGCTTATAGAGTTTCACTTCCTGCTCATTTATCTAGCATTCATGACGTGTTTCACGTCTCTCAACTTCGAAAGTGTCTTCGGGAGTCGGATTCTGTTATTGCTTCTCCTGATTTTCAAGAGCTTGAGGTCTCAACGGACTTATCTATTGTACAGCAACCTATTCGCGTACTTGACACGGAGGTGCGACACCTTCGGAACAAGGACGTGCCACTTGTTAATGTTCAATGGTCCGCTAGTCCCAATGACTGTACTTGGGGAAACCAGAGAGTTTATTGAGCGATCTTATCCGGGTTTTCTATGTTTGCCTAGAAATGGTGAGTATATCTTTGCATCTCAAGCTTATTTCTTTTTGAATGTTATATGTATGTAGTTGTTACAAATATCGTCTCTAGGAATTGCGGGGACGCAATTTTGTAAGGAGGGGAGATCTGTAACAACCCGCATATTTAACGATTTTATATTTAAATGTTTCATTTAAATATAGCGTCGTCAGTCGGATTTAGGTCCGAAATGTTACTTTCTGCAAATGGCCGAATTGGAACTCGAAACCACCTCCATTGGCTCCAAAATGGCGTTTGCGATCTTTTTGAGTATAAGCTTTGATATGTTTGGAGTAAGTTGAATTTTGCAACTATTTCTATTTTGGGTTTGGGTTCAGCCCACTAACTATCTAATTAACCTAACTCAGCCCATCTCTTCTCATTCACTCATTTTCTCACCTCCAAACTTAAGCAAAACTAAAAATGGTGGAGGGGAAAAGGAAATAGAAATTGCAAGCCCTAGTTTCCTCTTGCAACTTGATTTCTTGCTCCAAAATCAATGAGAAGACATAGGTAAGCTCCTCTTCATCTTCTCTATCTCTTTCTCTCTTCAATCTCAGAAATTCCTAAACCTAAACTTAGAAAAAATACTTTTTTTATTCTTAGATTGAAGCTAGTTGAGTAGAAGTAAAGATTTGTTGGTCTTCTCCTTGCAAATTGAACTCCTTCTTGTTTATTTTGGATTAAAAGGTGAGTTTTTTTGAACTCACATCTACTTCTCTTGATTTCGTTAATGTTAGGTATGAATTCCTAACACTTGTTCATATGCTTTTGCTTTCGATTTGGTTTGCTTTGGTGAAATTTCCAAATTATGATTTTTGAAGCCAAATCTATGTAAAACCTTATATGGTTGATGTTTTATGTTGTTTAGAGTGTTGGGTGTGTCGTTAAACTTGGGCAGTCATTTGACGTAAGCCCATAATCAACACGCATCCGATTGCTTTCGATTTGTTTGGCCATAATGGCCTAGGTTCAGGAAATGCCTGAACATTGAGTTTCAGACGTCTGAAACCATAATTTCAAACGTCTGAATATTGTTCTGGGGAACATTTTCACCCCAAGATTCAGACGTCTAAAATTATATTCCGGACGTCTGAATTGGCCAATTTTCAACCAGAAAGGAAATAGGCCGAATATTGCCTTTTTCAGACGTCTGGAAGTATGGATTCAGACGTCTGAATTCAGTTTTGAAAAAACAAATTTATTTTCAGATTCAAACGTCTGAATCCCTTCTTTCAGATGTCTGAATATGCTGTTTTTTTGCCAACTTGCCTTGTTCGTTTAGTTTTCCAAATTTGATCGACGCTTGTTGATTCCGATTAGTTGTTTATGCATATTTGACCTTGATAATTCCTTTTTGACTTCGTTCATGGGTTTTATAAATGATTTCTTCAAATCGTATTAAAAGCTCGCTTTTCCAATTTATAAATTCTATTTAAAGCACACATAATTTCGCACTTCAAGCAAAGTGGAAGGGTGATTAAATGGGTGGGCAAAACACGGACCATGAATCTGTGCGTTTATCCTTCCGATTAATTCCCGACCTATTCAATTGATCGTTTTAACCTTCAGGTTTGGTTTACCGATGATATGAGGTGAACTTTATATTGCTTTGAGTGTGAAATTAACTAACGGATAGTAAACTGTTTAGTGCGAACGAGTGGTTAGGGACTCACGTTACCACTTTTCGGATTCCTTTTTGAGAGTTATGACACATTTCGCCAGTTAGAAGTGTCCAGTACCAGGTCTCTGACCTTCACCACTACTGTTTGTTGCCTTCGGGTATGTGCCTTCGGGTTTGTGCCTTCGGGTTTGTTGCCTACAGTATCGCTTTCGATGTTGGTCGTTATGAGCCGCATGGGTGATATTGGGTTGCCCTTTAGTATCGCTTCCGATGTTGGTCGTTATGAGCCGCATGGGTGATATTGGGTTTGGAGTCTTCGGGCTCATGGATCCTTGTTTGTACAGTACCGAGCTCGAGCAAATTTTCTGATGTTTCATTCATATGTATATTCCCTAGGTATCGCCCTTCGGTGTTGGTCTTTTTGAGCCGCATGATGCGTAGCGTTTACCTTGTGGAACTTGTATACCTTATGGGTATTTGTTATTTGCCTTTTGGCTTGGTTTGGGATTCTTATCCTTTGTTTCTATATGTTGTCGATGATATGAGGCTTGCTATCATATGATTCATCTTTTGTTAGATGATTATGTTATCTCCTTTTGAGATATTTTTTATACTTTGTAACCTTGTAGGTTTATTATTGTTCAGTTTATCTAACTGATTTGTTTAGCTAGACTGACCCATGTATTTTTACTCGGGTCAGACCGAGATGTTTCAGGTTAGGTGCTTTTGGACTTAGCCTATTTTGCTTCCGCATGGACTATTCAGCTTGTTTCTTTTTGTTAAAGCTTTTTGTGTAGTCCTTTTTATTATAACTCTGTTATATGTATTCTTTTGGGATTCGCCTATATATTGTGGCTTGCTATACCACTTGACATGTATTATTTTGTAAACTCTGTTATGTATTTGTATATGTGTATATGATGATCTACTGTTCTGTGATGTATATTACATTTGAGTTGTTATATTCTGTTCTGATAGATCCTTCAACCACCTATGGTTTTGTTTTAAGTATTCATTGAGTATGTCGACCTGCTTGGTATGTTTATTGTCGATGTATTCAATTGATAGTTAGAGCAAGGCTATGGATGGTCGCTTCCAACCAGCCTTATTCTCCGTGTTAGTTGACGGCATTACTATGTAGTGTCCTTGGCTAGCGTGGGTATAGAGGTGGGGTGTGACAGAAAATATATTAGAAGATTATCAAAATCAATATTTATTATCCGAATTACTTGTTCAACTTAAATCAGTGTTTCAATTAGAATCGGTTAATTACCAGTTAACCGATGTTCAAAAATCCGGGTTATCACCTTTTCAACCATTCGTATCCACACATGCCGGACTTGAATTGCTCAAAATATCAGATTGTTAATATAAATTTGGCAAAGCTCATCATATACAGTAACTAAATCAATCACAGAATCACAGACACAAAGTATTATAACATAATGCAGTGGAATAGATTAATAAATAGTGGTTCATGAAGCAACTACAATAACAAAGTCTAAAGAAAATATAACAGAGGTCTCAAATACAAAGAAGCTTCAAATACAAACTGATGACATATCTGAATAAATCAATTTGAAAAGCTGAAAGATGAATCGATAGTTGGATCTCCAAGCGAAGCACCAAACTCCAAGATGAGTCTCAAACGTTGTATCACTCAGTCTGACCCAAGTGTAAAGCAAACACAAAACACTCGAGTCTGGATTAACATTCTTATATCAATAAATCCAACTCAAGTGAAACATCAACTAAGATAAAAGTAACTCAAAGGATGTTTGGAATAATCATCCTCTAAGGATCCATGGAACAATCCAACATGTAGAGATATATGATATTGCAACCAAACTCATTACAACACCATGGTCATTTCAAAACAATTCATCTTCAAAACCAAACTATCTTTTTCGTTCCAAACATATATATATTCCAAATTATAGCACTTTCAAAAATAAATTGATAATTTCATATATATCTTATTTTGACTTCATTATTATTTAGTTTTGAAATATTCAGTTAATAAATCCATTGTCATCTAATAACCTTAAATTACATTAAACTAAATATTTCCTTCGATTTATTTAAACTTGAAATATCCATTTAATCGCTTTAAATCAAAAATCAAATTATAAAATCATATCTTGAAACCCTTAAATCCAATAAGTTTCAAATTGATTTAATTAAAAATATTCTTAATTAAATACAATTTTGAATAAATTCGAATTTATCTTTTAACCTTAACTTATAAAATCATAAAAATCTATTTTTTTAAATATAATTTTAGATAAATACTTAAAATATCATATTATTTTTTTAAATCAAACTTTACTCAATTCAAAGCTTATTATTAAATTTATTTTATACTAAAACTAATTCATATACATAATAATTTCAAATTTAAATTAAACCACACATATATCCTTTCAAAACTATAGATTTCAAAATATTGATATATAGACCAACGGTGTCTGTATGAAATTTTCTATCACATGGTCAAGTGATACAGATATTTATCACGCCCCACCCCGAGACCCACCATAGTAAAGAGAATTAACAAGTAATTCTGTCTACTAAAGCGGAGAAAGGGCTGGTTAAGGGCGACCATCTATAATTTTGTCTTAAACATCTATTGAATACGTCGATAAATGCAATATAACTTTTTTCAACTCAAGTGGATCGACATACCCAGTAAATGCTTAGTCCAAAACTATAGGTGTTAACGGATCTATCAGAACAAAATACAATAACTGAATGTAAATCACATCACAGAACAGTAACCAACATCATATATATACATATACACTGATACATGTTTAGTACAATACAATATAAAGACAATAAAGGTGGTACTCAACCACACCATAAATATCGAATCAAATATAACTACATCAGAGTATGCGAAAGAACAAAAACTACTCAAGAGAAAGAAGAGCTGATATCCAACATCAACTTCAAGCTAAGTCCAATAGATGATACCTGAAAAAACTCGGTCTGACCCGAGTGAAAACACACGGTCAGGCTAGCTAGAACTTATCATTTGTACAGGTGATAATAAGAGATAAGGGAAAAACATTCCATCATTACCAATGGAATGATATAAGTCATCAAGTTATCTCTAGAGTGATACATCAATGGTTCGTCATGATTGGATAGAGGAATACAATATGTATATTATATTGACATGGTTCACCTAATTATATATATAACCGAATGAAATGGGTGAGGATATGGACTATAGAGTAAATCTTCATAAGATAATTAAAACTTCAAGAATCCATCATAAATAAAACTCATCTAATAGAAACTTCTTAATTATTATACCTCATCTCATCGGTATAAATATAAATACATCTTGAATCCATCATTAAACTGATTATAAAGGACTCGTACATTCACTAAATCGTTTAATTTATTTTCTTATACGTCCTAAAAAGCATATATATATAAATAGTAAAAATAAGTAAAATTATACATATAATATTTTTCACGAGAAAACATGATTTTAAAACAATTTCCAGCAATTTTATAGAAAAGATTTTAGAGAGAAAACGGCTTATTTTCAGAGTTTTTAATAAATTATAAAATCTTAGAAAATAAGAACAAATCCTCAAATCTCCAACCACATATGATTTATTTATAGAATGGTTTAATCATCTAAGCTCAAACTATTCACAAATCAAGTGAAAAGAAAATCATCATCAGAAAACTCATCAACCAAAGCAAATACAACACACAAGGCTACATGCAAGTGCTCAGCACAGCGATCTTGCATCAGCTATTTCGACCCTTTACCGTAATTTAAATATATATGGGTAGATATCATTTAAACCCGTAATCCCAAATTTAATTCAAATAATAGTCGCTTGGGTTTATCATTTCAACCCATAACGATTTTCTCCTATTCTATAGATCATTCGGGTATGTATCATTTCAACCCATAAGGAATTCTATACTAACAGGGAACTTGCAGAGTGATAACAGATATGATAATAAAAAATCACAGGAATATATCATCAATAATAATAATATATACACAACGGGATATGGTGTCACATCCCACAGGTGAACAATTTCAGATAATAGCATATAGAACAATTTAAATAACTACAACAGTATATTTCAATTGTCGTTTTAATTGAAATAAAATTTAATAAATACAAGAACATTAATCGTGAGTGATTGCTCACCCTACGAGGCTAGACAATGAAATTGGGTTGCGAAATGTAAGCACAACTTCCAAAGCAAGCTAGATTGGCACGAATTTGATGGACAAAGCTGATAGATAGAGAACCAAGAATAAAAAAATCAGTTTGATATAACAGAATGTATATTATATTATTATTATTATTTTATTAAAATCAATATGGAAATTATAAAATAAATATATATATATATATATATATATATATACTATAAAACGTATAACTGTCTATATATACTTATAAACATACGTGTAGAAATATATACTTTATAATATGAATTGGGATGCAAGCATACTCATATTTAAAAATATATATGCCTTAGTTCGAAATATTAATATAAGTCTATGTTAGTAAACCTATGTAGTAAACATATATATACACCTTGTTCACAAATCTTAATACAAATGCTATACAGAACATAAGTCAGAATAAACAAACAAATAGACCTTACAAAATCACTCTCTTTATAACATATGTATAGGAAACATCAATATACTTTCATAAAGTAAAATATACTTTATATAAATAAGTCGACGGTAATATTTATACTTAAAAATCAGATAATACCGGCGTACGAAATAATTCAAACTGCTATTTAATAAAATCCATATTTACATTGAAATCAATATATATATATATATATATATATATATATATATATATATATATATATATATATATATATTCGAATCAATAAACAAAGATCAGTATACACATCCTACTGACTTATCTCAAGAAGAATGCTACAGGTAATTCTATGTAGACACTGTGTGTGTGTACACACACACAAAAAAATACCATATATACAACACGATGCTCAGATCCATAACTATCATATTAAACTAACATTGTTGTAATACCTATGAAAACAGTAGTTTAAAACAATAAAGCATCCATATCTATATACATATACTGTCACGTAATGCCAATGTAATATATTATACCAAAATCAGAACACCTACACTGAAACGAACATATCTTATAAAACTTACTTATATGTTATATTAAGGATCAATATAAACATAGGTACAAAATTTACTTAAATATATATATGTAATATAAACTTATACAAAAAAACAAATTATATAAGTACATGCGACTTTGAAGACTGGGCAGGAGGAATTATATATGCAACCGGTTATATATACATACTTATACACTAAAAGTAGTATCAGATTATATATATACGTATAAATAAATTAGTATAACATAACAATATAAATAACTATATATATATAAGATTTTGAAACCCCTATATATAAACCAGGCTTATATTTATATATTCCATAAACACATAGCATATAAGTTTCATAACAAAATATACAAACATTTAGTAAATTATATAACTACATATTGTAAACTAACTGACCAACTATAATATAATATATATAACTTCCCATATAATATATATAACATACCAAAGAGGCAGAGGCGAGGACACGCTCAGAGAAGCTTGCAAGGAGGCCCGGCCTGGGTGGGAAGTTGGTCGAGAGAGAGAGAGGCTCGGATTGGTGGTTGCTAGACAGAGAGGAGAGGCTGGTGATTTTCGTGGTGGGAAGGGTGCTCTGCGGTGATAGCTTGGGAGGCTGGCGAAGTATTGGAGGAAATGGCATCTGACTGGGGAAGAAAACAAACGGTCAGGGGAGAGTGTGGTGGGAAGGATCAACCTTGGAAGTGATGGTGGCGAAGACGCTAGAAAAGATGGGACAGGCCGAAAGAATAAGGGGAGAGGAGACAAGAAGAATGCAATGTATATTTTCTTTTTCTTTTTTTCAAAGCAAAATGAACGGACGAAAAGAAACGGAAAAAAAATTTATATGTAAGCACAGAACAAATAGAGCGAATGAACAGATGGACGTTGGAGATGTACAGGCACGAAAACCAAAAGGCTTCAGATTATATAGAAACGTTAAACTATTTTTTTTTCAATTCGAACCATTCCCAAACAGTGAACAGTCACAAAAAGTACATGAAAATAATGAAACAACGGTCAAATCCTTCGATTTAACTGAAAAGTTACTGGAGAAATTTATTGTTGCATGGCAGTTACTGTTAAGACAAAAGAAAACAAACGGTCACAGATCTGATACCGATACGGTTAGCAGTTTCGCGGATTCCACTATTTACCGGATTTCAAAACGGAGAATCGAATATACCGCAGAGATCAGCACGACGAGACGATCAAAACGGTATACAAATATTAGTGGTATGATCATCCGATCAAAAGTCGATAATTGATATTGATATACGTTGCTGTTCCATACAAAAAATCCAAACGGATCTAGAAACATTCGAATTTCATGAAACGAATTTCGCAGTCTAATTCAGAGTGTTCTACATAAATTTTATCATGTTGATATATTTATGTTTTGGAATACTTTTAAATTCAACTGTTATTAACTGATTTAAACTGAATTTCTATCGACCGGTAGAATATCTATATTATTCGACGAAAATTTGCCATTTGCTATGTCTAGATAGACGTATTACAAATATTAAAACTTCAATTCAAAATTTTATTGTTTAAAATTTTACAAAATTTCAATCAATTTAATAAATAAAATCACTAAAATTTTTGGGTCATTACACTCTCTCCCACTCAAAACTTTTCGTCCCCAAAAAGGAAGGAGGTACGAGAATAGAATAGTAGAAATAAAAGCAGATTGAAAGTAAAGATTAAACAATTAATTTAAAACTATATAAATTTTACTTGAAATGTTCATTTGAAAACTTCATTTGCAAATCAATTATCTTTAATACTTTAATACCTTTCAAAACCCATTTGTAAAATTTCTAGCTTCCTTTATAAATACCATTTATATGTTTAAATAACACCTTTATAAATATTTGAAAACAATTATTTACATCATCAGTTATATTTACAAAGGAGCTATTGAAAACAATAAATCCATAATTCATAAATTTATAAATTTCGTCTCAAGATACTTTCAAATATTATTAATAAATCAATAATCATTTACTTTAAATATGTTTTATTTAACTAATAACTTCTAAAATATTATAACACTAAATTTTTTCTATTAAACCATGTAGTATATAAATAAACAGCATTTTAAAATGACATATTCAAAAAGGAAAAGAATGTAGATTCGGGAAAATAGAACATAGGTGAATAAATAAAGCTGAGCAGATAAGGTAGACTCAAAAGAAGAGTATCAGGCACGAATAGTTAATTCAAACCATAAGAATTTCAATTTCAGATATTAATACAAAAAAATTTTGTTGGAAATACTTTTATAATAAAATACCTTTATAATAAAATACTTTTATAATAAAATACCTTCATAATAAAATATTTTATATCGAAACAAATTTTCCTTTCGAAAACACTTTTGTAACTCGATGTTTCGATAAGTTTATCTTCGTTCTAGGAGACTCTGGCCATGCGTTGATAAGGCGCAAAGCTAGAATTCTTCAAGTACTTAGTAGAACTGTTTCAACACCCAGTGAAAATACTTGAAAAACCTTCAAAACCGATATGGAAAGTACAATCCAAAAGAATCAACCGAATCATGGATCGTAGATACAAAATGGTTACGCGTGGATCCCCTAGGAATCCTACCTTAAGCAATCATTGCCTTGCGAATTTCGCCATGATAACCAAAAACACGTACACTGCGGATACACAGTGGTTACGCCTGGATCCCCCGGCAAACATCCGTAACCTTTAAGCAATCTCTGCCTTGCAGATTACGCTACCAAAACGACCATGGGTAACTTCATGGAATTCGAAGGACACTCGAGTATCATATCTGAAAAACCCAAATCAGAGAGAATAATACTGATAGAATGAATCCACGATGTGGCCACAAAGTGGATATCAAGCAGAAGGAACTTTCCATATCTTTACTTCAAAAAAATGTCATATAGTACCCTTTCAAATCACTTTCAAATATCATACTGATATAAAGTCCATTATATATAAGATTTCATTTTCAAGTTGAATACTTTCCAAAATCAATAGTATATCAAATCAAACTTATATAGACTTCGATTACATAAAATTTCGCTATTCAAATTGAGTACCTTTCCATATCAGTAGTCTTCAAATCAACTTCATACTTGTACAAATCAATTTTATATAAGTTCGACAACACCCAAATCAAGTATTTAGTAAAATAAGGTTCTCAATTTCAATTCGTTTCAATATCAGTTCAGTTTCAAAGTTTCCAAAATAATAGGTTTAGAAAATAATCCTAGTTCAAAATCAACATAATTTAGGTCATTTCCAAAATCATCATAAAAATAATGGGTTTTAAATTCCAATCCATTTTCGGAACCAAATATTTTTCTCAAAATTAATTATACCCAAAATGATTACCAAGTTTATAGCCATCACTCTAAAACCTTTAAACTATTTATTTATATTTGAAAGATCCTATACGCTTTAAAAATTATTATTCTTTATATATATAGTTTTATAAAAGATGTTACTAAGATAAAAACATTTTAAACTAAATTTTATTCAAAACATTTCAAAACTAAATTTCATATTGGTATAATTCAAAATGGTCACATTCATTTACTTAACAAAAAGTTTTTAGTTTATTTAAATCATATTACTTCTTACTTAAACATACAAAACTAAACTAATATACTTTATCAAATAGTTTATACTTTCTCAAAATTGCTTAACTTTGAAAATTAAGCCTCGATTTGGAAATGTTTGAACATTCAAATAGTCAGAGCAATCAAATTTCAAATCCAAGATTGGAAATCGGCAAAAAATCAGTAAATCAATTTCAATAGATAAGGTTATACCAAATCAAATTCAAAACTCGAGGACTGAACACTGGGCTCACTTCAAATTGTTTCAAATATATATACATATATCTTTCGAATATCAATTCATACTTCAGAATTTGAAATCAAAAATTGGTTTCACAAAATCAATTGCATAGCAAAGCTACTAAAGTGGCCTCTCCCCCACTTTGAAACTCGAAAATCAATGTCGATGATGCGTGCACTCATCATCGAAATTATTTTTCAGCGAGATAAGTGAGTTCTGGACTTCTATTTTCTTGAAAACTTCTTTGAAATTTCTTTCAAGTCATTGGAACTCATTTGAAGTCATTTGAAATGTTTCTTATTCGGAAAATACTTTTAAATCGTATCATTATTTATTTTCAAAATCTTCAAACCAATTTCAAAACATCAGAATTCAACTCCTCGAATTTCCAATTTAAAATCCTTCAGTTATAAATCATTTTTAGATAAATCAAATTTCTTATATAATTTTCAAAATTTCAAATCCTTTCGAAACATCAAATTCTTGCTTTTAAAAAGGTATATAATCCTTATCAAAAACATTTTCACCTTTATATAGAATATAATCATTCTCATCAAAAATATAATCGGTATATAAAACAATTTCTAAAATACAAACAAACCCGATTTTTCCTAGGATGATTTAAGAATGGATTCCAAAACAAAAATAGAGATTCAAATTAGAGGGACTCTAATAAAATAGAATTCTGATTCGAAGATAGGCTCGAACGAAGATGAGATAACTAAATTTCAAAATAGAAGATGGATATACTTATATAAATCGCGGGTGACCTTAACGGGTCAACCATGACTTCAGGAACAAGGTCGATGCAGAACTCCAAGGAAAATCAATGCCAATTGTGAAGGAGTTTCTCCCCTTTACAAATCATTCAAAGATTGGCGGGATCACCGATTTTTATAGAGATCATTCGAAGTGGAGTTATGGGATGCTCCAGAATCAAAAGAATACAAATAGAAGAGACAAGAATGGATTTCAATACAGGTGGGAGCGTTCCAAAATTCAAAGGAAACCGAATCAAAGAGGAAGAGATTCAAGCACGAATGATAGTAATTCTGTAATTAAATCTACTACATATGCTAAGTTTTGCCTAAAACCTTGCTCTGATACCAACGGTAACATCTCGATATTTTCAACCATTCACATCCACACATGCCGGACTTGAACTACTCAAAATATCAGATTGTTAATATAAATTTGGAAAAGCTCAGCATACACAGTAAATAAATCATTCATATAATCACAGACACAGAGTATTATAACATAATGAAGCAGAATAGATTAATAAATAGTAGTTCATGAAGCTACTACAATAATAAAGTCTAAACAAAATATAAGAGAGGTCTCAAATACAAAGAAGCTTCAAATACAAACTGATGACATCCCTAAACAAATCAACTGGAAAAGCTAAAAGCAGAATCGATAGTTTGATCTCCAAGCGAAGCTCCAAACTCCAAGGTGAATCTCCAATGTTGCATCACTCAGTCTGACCTGAGCGTAAAGCAAACACAAAACACTCGAGTCTGGATTAACATTCTTATATCAATAAATCCAACTCAAGTGAAACATCAACTGCGATACAAGTAACTCAAAGGATGTTTGGATAACCATCCGCTAAGGATCCGTGGAACTTTCTACCACGTAGAGATATACGATATTGGCAACCAAACGTCATTTTAACACCGTGGTCATTTCAAAATAATTCATCTTCAAAACCTAACTATCATTTTCATTCCAAACATATATATTCCAAATTATAGCACTTTCAAAACTAAATTGATAATTTCATATATATATATATATATATTATTTTGACTTCATTATTATTTACTTTCGAAATATTCACTTAATAAATCCATTGTCATATAATTACCTTAAATTACATTAAACTAAATATTTCATTCGACTTATTTAAACTTCAAATATCCATTTAATCACTTTAAATCAAATTATAAAATCATATCTTGAAACCCTTAAATCCAATCAGTTTCAATTAGATTTATTAAAAAAATTCTTAATTAAATACAATTTTTAATAAATTCCAATTTATCTTTCTAACTTAACTAATAGAATCATAAAAATCTATTTTTTTAAATATAATTTTAGATAAATACTTTACATATTATATTTTTCTTAAATCAAACTTAACTCATTTCAAAGCTTATTATTAAATTTATTTTATACTAAAACTTATTCATATACATAATAATTTCAAGTTAAATTAAACCATATATATATCCTTTCAAAACCATAGAAATCATTTTCAAAATATTGATATATAGACCAACGGTGTCGTAGATAGTTTTCTATCTTATGGTCAAGTGATATGGATATTTATCATTTCAATCCGTAATTTAAATACATACGGGTAAATATCATTTCAACCCATAGTCCCAAATTCAATTCAAAAAAAAATCGCTTGGGTTTAACATCTCAACCCATAACGATTATCTCCTATTCTACAGATCGTTCGGGTATGTAACATTTCAACCCATTGGGAATTCTATACTAACAGGGAACTTCCAGAGTGATAATATATATGATAATAAAATAACAGGAATATGTCATCAATAACAATAAAATATAAACAATAGGATATGGTGTCATATCTCATAGGTGAACAATTTCAGATAATAGCATATAAAACAATTTAAATAACTACAGCAGGATATTTCAATTGTCGTTTCAATTGAAATCAAATTTAATAAATAAAAGAACGTTAGTCATGATTGTTTGCTCACCTTTCGAGGCTATATAGGATGGACAATGAAATTGAGTCACGAAATGTAAGCACAACTTCCAAAACAAGATAGATTAGCACGAATTTGACAGACAAAGCTGATAGATAGGGAATCAAGAATAAAAAAATGGTTTGATATAACAGAAATAAAATGTGTATTATGTTATTATTATTATTTTATTAAAATCAATATTGCAATTATAAAATAAAATAAAAATAAAATATATATACTATACAACGTATAACTATCTATATATACTTATAAACACACATGTATAAATATATAATTTATAATATGAACTAGGACGCAAGCGTACTCATATTTAAAAAAAAATATGCCTTAGTTTGAAATATTAATATAAGTCTATATAAGTAAACCTGTATAGTAAACATACACACACACACACACACACACCTTGTTCACAAATCTTAATACAAGTAATATACAGAACATAAGTCCGAACAAACAAATAAATAGACCTTTAAAAGAAATTCCAATATACGTACTATTACAAAATCACTTACTTTATAACATACGTATAGGAAACATCAACATACTTTCATAAAGGAAAGTATACTTTATATAAATAAGTCAACAATAACAACCCTAGATTTTTAGATATATTTTTAAATTTGATTTTGTTTCATTTTGAAATTATTTTAAATTTATTTTTATTTCAAGATTTCATTTTAAATATTTTTAAAGCGAAGATAAAAAATTTCTAAAGCTTATTGTATTTATTTACAATTTTTAAAACCTAGTTTCTATTTTTTAAGCTGTTTTCTTCATTTATTTATATTTATCTAAAATTTATTTATTTTTATCCATACATTATTTTGTCGTTTTTTTATTTTATTTATATTCATTTGTCATATGTTTAAAAATGAATAAAGAAAAAGGAAATTTGAAGAGTTTTAAACCTTTCATTTACCTTAGACTTTTTACCTCCTTCACCTTTTCATTTAATCAACACTTGCATCAATTTTTGGCCGACCTACTTTCATTTCTTCAGCCACATATCATTTCATTTCTCATGCAAAAATAAAGTTTCTCATCTCCAAAACTTGTGGCATCATTTTTGAGAAAAAATTAGGTAATGGTTTCATCTTTTCTTACTCTTTCTTTCCTTGTTTTATGTATTTATCTTTCCTTGCTTTCACTATGACTGTTCGGCCTATAGCCTCCTCCTTCACCACCACCTCCATCACCACCTTACTTGGTTGTCATCTCTTCCAGTACCTTTGTCCTGTCATGGCCGTGTCCTTCCTTGATTAGAAGCTCCATAAAAAAATGCAAACGCCACTTGAAACATGCATAGCCGACCTCCACATGCCATTATCACCCCATACACCATCTCGTCCACCTTTGCACCACCTTCCACCAGCCCCTACCTGACCAAAAGCCACTGCCACACCATCCCCTAGACTCCAGCAGTCATGGCCATGACACATAAGGCCATGGCTGAAGCTTGTTGTTGTACAAAAATTCACTTTGTTGCCTTGTGTTTGTATTTTCATGCATAACAACTTCGATACATTCATACCCTAGCTAGGCCGACCCTATATAACCCATACTTGACTAAATACAACCCATGACCGTGCCTTATAATCATATGGCGGAGCATTGTATTGGTGAAAGCAAGTGCAAGTCGTTTGATTTTATGTTGTGTATTAATTCTAGTTTGTTTAATGTTATATTTAGTGTTGAAATTCATGTCCTATATATATTGTTTTGTTTCATATGCACAAGACAACTACTTTGGCTCTTCCCACACTTGAATCATAGTCATGATTTCGTGCCTTTTGGATCTCTATTGTGTGTCTGAATTGGTTATCTCCAGCTTGTAGAGGTGAGTATTTCTCACCAGACTTTTATACTTATATAACTTGTAAACTGATAGCATTTGAAAATGTAAACCATATTATCATGTTGTGACTGTCTGTGTTATGATCATATGATGTTTACCCCTTTTTATACACCTGTGATATCATCTGTTACTTTTATTTAATGCTATTCTGTTTATTAATATCGGTTTATCACACTGCAAGTTCCTTGTAGATTAGAATCACCATGGGTTGAAATGATACATAACCAAACAGACTTTAAAATAGGGAAAAATCATTGTGCAATTAAATGATAGGCTTGAGCGATTATTATTTATTTCATTTTACTTGGGACCATGTGTTTGAAATGATAGAACATGGGTTTTCTTTGTAAATTACGGATTGAAATGATATATATCCGTTTCACTTGACCTAGGTTAGAAAATTATATACAGACCCGTGGTTCTATATATATTTTTCTAGAATTTTAAAGTATTTTGAAAATGTAAATATTATAATATTTTGATTTCATTTGAATTTTAAATGATTTTTATAAAGTGTTATTGATTTTTATATAAATTAAAAATGCTTAAATAAATGAATGTTTAAAATTGAAATTTGAAATATAACTTAACTTAGAAAATGTGAAATTTGTTATAAATTAAAAGTTAAGTTAAGAAAATAAAGTAAAATTTAAATTTAATTTATGAAATGGTAAGTTAAATTAAAATGTAAAATAAACGAAATGTTATAAAGATTTTACATTTATTTTGTAAGTGAATTATTAAAAATTTGATAATTATTTGTGAAATTTCACTTTATAAAATCATAAAATAAAAAGTATTTAAATGATAAGTTTAAAGTGTGAAAATATGATTTATAAGTTAAAATATTGTTTAAATTAAAATTTAATTATCTATGAAATTTTATTGAAAACTTGGAATTTAATTAACAGCATTTTGAAATGCTATCATTCCTTAAGTAAAGGATATTACAGCATTTCTAAGTGCTGTAATTGATACAAAAAAACTAAATGGCTAAATGAACTAAGGGCTATTACAGCACTTTGTAAGTGTTGTAGTTGCTGAATTTAACTAAGGTGTTATTTAAAACCTAAAACCTATTACAGCATTTTATATGCTCTCTTTGACTAATTGAATTGTTTTAAAAACATAACTTTTCGTAGCGTTTTTCTAAGTGCTGCGAAAGTTAGAATTTCACTGTTTTAATAAAATTTAAGTGAATAAATGAATCCTCTAGAAAGATTAAATTTTGAGAATTGAATATTTAATTATTAAAATTAATGACTTTATTTTTTAAATGGTTTAAATGGAGTATTTTGATTTGAAATATAAACCATTTGAAATGTGATTTGGAATGATATTTAATTTAAATAAAAATGAATGATGTTTTTGAAAAGATATAATATTTTAATATTTTGAAATGGATTTGAAATGATGTTGAATTTTAAATGATATTTAATTTTTGAAATATAAATACCATTTTTAAATTATAACCACGGTTATAATAACGATTGGATGTTAAAAAGACCAGGATCGGATAAAGACATACTCTCTATCGATACCGAAAACCACTTTAACAACTATGTAAGCGGTGGAGATTCCAGAACGAAGTAGGATGGTGGCGACGATCCTATTATGGTATGAACGTGGGCCCGACTCCCGTGAGTTGGCTTAAGGTGGCTGAAACAGGAGCGATCGACAGGCCAAGTGAGGTAACTCCTCCGATCGGACACACTTCTTCAATACCATTCTATTACTTTTGTGATTGATTGGGTGCACCCCTTTGATTTTAGGAGTGTGGCTCGAGGTGGGCGGTAGTGGCTACTACGCGTTACCACCAGCCCGGATGCGTAATTGGTATATCTACCCTGGTATTGTCTCGTGTGCCTTGTCACCTACCATAGCGAGCCTTACTATGAGTTTATTTTTCTTCCGTAGCCCATGGAGTATTTTGGGTAGTCTCCCGATCTGGAGATATGCTGATACTGGAGGGACTACTGGGACTATTATGTGTTGAAGCTATATGGGTAACCCTTCGACGCTATTTTAAAGTAAGTTTATTTTACTGTAGACATTATTATAATAGCGCAATATTATTACATAGTAAATAGTTTAACGGATCCTTAGAGGATGAGCGGTCCCAAGCATCCTTCAAGTTACTTGTATCTTATTAAAGTTCACTTGAATTGATTACATTATATAAGTATATATATCCTGACTCGAGTGTTTTGTGTTTTGCTTTATGTTCGGGTCAGCATGAGTATTCATAGCTTTGGATTCTTTTTCTGGAGCTGGTCTTTATTGGAGATTCTGCCTATCTATTTATATATCTATTTCTGTTCCAGCTGTTCTAGTTTATCTCATGTATTGGTGAACTTCTGTGCATTTGGGATTTCTATTATGCAGTTTTCAGACTGATACTATGTAGTTGTTTTGAGACTTTGTTATAGTAGGTTCATGAACTGCTATGGTACTTTATATGCCGTTGCAAGTTATTCTGATATTTCTGTGTCTGTGATTTTGCATATTTGATTTCATTTGCTCCAAATTTATTTACAATATGTTATTTTGCATCATTCAAGTCCGACATATGTGGATTATTGTCAATTTGAATGGTACGAAATAGTGGGCCGTTACATTGGGTATCCGAGCTTTGGTTTTAGGAAAACAATTACCTACAGAGAAAAAACTCATTAGAGATAGGGTAGAAATACCCTAGAATGAATGAAATCAATCTCAGAATCATATCTTTGTGAGAGAATATATTTTCAAAGTATAAAATAATTTTCAAAATGATTTTTAAAAGGATTTTCAAAGATTATTTTGATATAAAAAATTTCTTGTTTTAAAAGGATTTTTCAAATGTTTTCTAACTTCCTTCCTTTCATATCTACCTTATTAGTATTTGCTTTCTTTAGGATATTCGTCCAAGTGAATTTATCTTGTCTTATCTTAATTTATCTTTAGCTTCTCTATATCTTGTCCTAAATTCATTTTGATAATTTTCAGGATGAATCGAGGAAATGCCAGAGGTAGGGGTCGTGGTATTGCCCCAGCTCCTCAACTTGTTGCTCTTGTTAGATTCACTATTCTTTGTAAGGAATACACTCAACTTGATGGAACCCCATTCACCGGTTCAGAGTGCATCATTGATGCTTAGCAGTGGTTGCAGAGTCTAGAGGGGATATTTACTAGTCTCGAGATTACTGATGCCCAGAAGCATCAGTTAGCAGCTTGGTAGTTGCATGAGGCTGCTCTAGATTGGTGGGAGTCCGTTACGGCTAACACCGTCGAGGCTGATATTACTTGGGAGCAGTTTAGGTATCCTTTGAGTTATCTTGAATTTATTCCTATTATTCCTTTCTTTTGAATCAATCTTAGTTTGTTTCTGTATCTCTTTTCCAGGGAGGCTTTTGTGGCAATATGGATGCCAGAAGCCAAGAAATCTCATCTTTATCATGAATTTATGGATCTCAAGCAGGGTATCATGTCTTTTGCTGAGTATGAGAGGAAGTTCATTGAACTTTCCAAGTTCGGTCCTAGCCTGATTGACAATCCTATTAATAAGAATGAGAAATTCATTACTGGTGCTCGTCTTGGGTATTATAGTCGTCTCATTGCTCATGTTCATTGCACTTTCACCCAGCTTATGGATATGGTTATCCGTTATGAGAACCCTACTTCTAAGGGTCCTGCTGCCGCTGGTGCTCCTTCATCTCAATCTTCCTCTACTAATTCTAGGAAGAGAAAGCCTAATTATCACCAGCAGAAGAAGAATTTGCACAAGCGTCCTGGTTTGGGATCTTCATCATCTGCTCCTTTTCAGAGGCAACGATCTTTCCTCTATCACCTGCTTTAGATGTGATCAGAAGGGACACTATGCCAATAGTTGTTCTACTTTATCTGGTGCTACTATTCCTCCACCTACTCAGTTGGGTAGGTGTGATCTCTTCCATAGCTATCTCCAGCCTGGTCATATTAGGAAGGATTGCCCTACCCAGCAGAAGGGTAAGCCTTCTGGTGTATTTTCTGTTTCATCTGCATCTTCTCCTGTTCCTCCACCTGCTCCTGCTCCTAGTGATGACCAAGATACTATTTAGGGCATATTTACTTTATTTCATCACCTAGTTCGAGTTCTATTTGATACTGGAGCTTCCCACAGTTTTATTTCTGTTGATTTGTGTAATAAGTTTGAGCATCTCCTTTCTCCTAGGTATGCTTCTGTTCCTTTATATGTTTCTAATCCTATTGGAGGTCCTGCCAACCTTAATAGGATTTGTAGAGGAGTGAAACTCTTCCGTTCTGGTAAGTATTTTTTTGGTGATTTCTATGTTCTGGGCTTCGATGCTTTTGATTTATTGCGTTGGTCAAGATTGGTTGAGGAATCATGATGCCCATATTTCTTGCAAATCCAGTATTGTCACTCTTGTCGGAGATAAGGGTGATTCTTTGATTATTCAGTGCCGCATGCCTCAATATTTTGCTGGCAGTTTTATTTATTCTCTGGATTCTTCTCCTGGTGATCTTGATTCGACTCATTTGGTCAGACTATATCCCGATGCATTTGGTGAAGTCACTTCTTTGCCACCTAAGCGGGAAATTGAATTTCGGATTGATCTTATTCCTGGTGCTCGACCTGTTGTTCTTCCTCCTAGAAGAATGGAACCCCGTGAGAAGGTTGAGTTAAGGAAACAAATTGGGGACTTAGCTTCCAAAGGTCTGATTAGACCTAGTTTTCTAAATGGGGAGCTGCGGTGGTTTTTGTCACCAAGTCCGATGGTTCTCTGAGGATATGTGTTGATTATAGGGAGGTGAACAAGCTCACTATAAAAAACAGATATCCAATGCCTCGTATCCATGATATGTTTGATCAGCTTTATGTTGCCACTGTTTTCTCTCAGCTTGATCTTGCCACAGGTTTTCGTCGGCTCAGTGTTGCTGAGGATAGCATTCCCAAGACTGCTTTCCGCACTGAGAATGGTTTCTATGAATGTTTAGTCATGCCTTTTGGTTTGACTAATGCTCCAGCTTTCTTTGTTGATTTGATGAATTGTGTTTTTCATGATTTTCTTAATAAATTTGTTCAAGTCTTTGTTGATGATATCCTTATCTTCTCTAAGACAAAGGAAGAGCATGAGCCACATTTGAAATATGTTTTGGAGACTCTCAGAAATCATCAGTTGAAGGCTAAATTTTCTAAATGCCATTTCTGGAAGGATGAAGCCCGATTTCTCGAGAATATTATTTCAAGTAACGGAGTTTCTGTTGATTCAGTCAAGATCGTGGCGATCAATGTAAGCTTTTTTTCCTCTCTTTTCTTTTATCAATTAGTAATTCTATCTTTTCGGTTGTCCTTATGTTCTCCCTATTCTGTTGCAAGATTGGGAAACTCCAAAGACTCCATTTGATAGTCGTAGTTTTCTGGGCCTTGCCGATTACTACTAGAGATTCATTGAGAATTTCACTCGGATTGCTGCACCTCTCACTTTTTTGACCCATAAGAATGCTAGGTTCAACTGGGATAAGAAGTGTGAAGCTGCATTCAATGAGTTAAAGAGCAAGCTAACTTATGCACCATTTCTTACTGTTTCGAATGGAAGTGAGGGATTGACGGTATATACTGATGCTAGTCGTGAGGGTTTGGGTGCTGTTCTCATGCAGCATGGTAAGATCATTGCCTATGCCAGCCGTCAGTTGAAAACCCACGAGGAAAATTATGCTGCTCATGATTTAGAGTTGCTTGCTGTTTTCTTTGCTTTGAAGCTTTGGAGGCATCATCTTTTACGAACCAAGTTTGAGCTTTTCACCGATCATCAGTCTCTGAGATATATCTTCTCCTAGAAGGATTTAAATCATAGGAAAGTTCGTTGGCTTGAGTTTCTGGCTTCTTACAACCTCGATATTGGCTATACTCCCGGTAAAGCTAATGTTATGGCCTATGCTTTGAGTCGGAAGAAGGCTTTGTTGTGTCATCTTGTTGTTTCCTCTTCTCCTCTTTTGGATCGTATCATGGCTAAGCATGATGAGGATGAGATGCTTAGATTAATGAAGGAGAGTGTTCATAGCAGGGTTGGTGGTAGTAGTAGTGGTAGTGGAGCTCAGATCGATGATAGAGGGATTTTGAGGATTAATGGAAGGATTTGTGTCTCGAATGTTGATGGTTTGAGGCAGGAGTTGCTTCAGGAGAATCATCGATCTAGGCTTTCTATTCATCCTGGTATGTCGAAGATGTATCAAGATATAAAGAGGCTTTATTGGTGGAAGGGAATGAAGAGGGATATATCTATCTTTATTAGTCGGTGTGCGACTTGTGAGCAAGTCAAAGCCGATCACCAAAAGACCCTGTTTTGTTGCAGCCCCTTGAGATACCCAATTGGAAATGGGAACAGGTTTCCATGGATTTCATCGATGGTTTACCGAGGACTCGGAGGGATAATGAGAGTATCTGGTTTATTGTTGATAGACTGACCAAGTCCGCTCATTTCATTCCGGTCAAGTCTACTCGTTCTGCTCCTAGCTTGTCTGAGATCTACATGAGAGAGATTGTTCGTCCCCATGGTGTTCCTATCAGCATTATTTGTGATCATGATCCTATCTTTACCTGTCAATTTTGGAAAGCTTTTCAGGAATCTTTGGGGACTAATCTGAATCTGAGCACTGTTTACCATCCATTGGCCGACGGTCAAACGGAAAGAGTGACTCGGATTCTCGAGGATCTTCTTCATGCTTGTGTGCTTGATTATGGAGGATCATGGGAAGATCATCTCCATCTTGTCGAATTAACCTACAATAATAGCTATCAGGTTATCTTATCTTCTATTTCAAGCTTATTTTAATCTCTTTATCTATCTCATTCCATCTTTGCATTGAGGCCAGTATCAAAATGTCTCGGTTTGCTGCTCTATACGGACGACCTTGTAGATCTCCAACTTGCTAGATTGAATCCGGTAATCATTTGGTTCTTGGTCCTGATGTGATTTTTGAAGCTTCTGAGAGAGTTGAGGAGATTAAGAGGAGGTTAAGAGCTGCTCAGGATAGGCAGAAGAAGTACGCTGATAGGCATAGGTGGAATTTGGAATTTTCTGTTGGTGATCAGGTTTTCCTTAAGGTCACTCCCTTAAGGAATGTCATTCGTTTTGTTCGTAGAGGGATGCTTTCTCCTAGGTTCATTGGTCCTTTTCGCATTGTGGAAAGAGTTGGTTCCCTGGCTTATCGTCTAGATTTTCCCGAGAAACTTTCTGGAGTGCATGATGTATTCCATGTCTCGCATCTTCGCCGATATCTTCATAATCCAACTCTTATTGTCCAGCCTTCTGCTCTTGATAGTTTGGATATTGAGCCTAACTTGATTGTCGAGAGGAAGCCACTTTGTATTGTCGACCGAGGTACGAACAGCTCAAAGGAAATCTATTAATCTGGTCAAAGTTTAGTGGAGTACTAACGATCAAGATTGTACATGGGAGACGGAGGAGAGCTTTCGTGCTTCGAATCCGGAATTATTTGTTTCAGGTACTATTTGTTTTTCTATCTTGTTTCTCTTTATTTTCCTTGTCCGTTCTTTTCGAGGATGAAAAGATTTGAGTGGGGGAGAGTGTAACAACCCTAGAATTTTCAATATATTTTTAAATTTGACTTTATTTCATTTTGAAATTATTTTAAATTTATTTTATTTCAAGGTTTCATATTTAAATATTTTTAAAGTGATGATAAAAATTTTCTAAAGCTTATTGTATTTATTTACAATTTTTAAAACCTAGTTTCTATTTTTAAGCTATTTTCTTAATTTATTTATATTTATCTAAAATTCATTTATTTATTTTTATTCATATATTATTTTGTTGTGTTTTTATTTTATTTATATTCATTTGTCATTTGTTTAAAAATGAATAAAGAAAAAGGAAATTTGAAGAGCTTTAAACCTTTCATTTACCTTAGACTTTTCACCTCCTTTACCTTTTCATTTAATCAACAATTGCATTAATTTTTGGCCGACCTTATCTCATTTCTTCAGCCACATATCATTTCGTTTCTCATGCAAAAATAAATTTTCTCATCTCCAAAAATTGTGGCATCATTTCTGAGAAAAAAAAAATGGTAATGTTTTCATCTTTTCTTACTCTTTCTTTCCGTGTTTTATGTATTTATCTTGCCCTGCTTTCACTATGAGTGTTCGGCCTATAGCCTCCTCCTTCACCACCACCTCCATCACCACCTTACTCGGCTGTCATCTCCTCCAGCACCTCTGTCCTGTCATGGCCGTGGCCTTCCTTGATTAGAAGCTCCATAAAAAAATGCAAACGCCACTTGAAACATGCATAGCCGACCTCCACATGCCATTATCACCCCATACACCATCTCGGCCACCTTTGCACCACCTTCCACCAGCCCCTACCTGACCAAAAGCCACTGCCACACCATCCCCTAGACTCCAGCAGTCATGGCCATGCCACATAAGGCCATTGCTGAAACTTGTTGTTGTACAAAAATTCACTTTGTTGCCTTGTGTTTGTATTTTCATGCATAACAACTTCCATACCTTCATACCCTAGCTAGGCCGACCCTATATGACCCATACTTGACCAAATACACCCCATGGCCATGCCTTATCATCATATGGTCGAGCATTGTAATTGTGAAAGCAAGTGCAAGTTGTTTGATTTTATGTTGTGCATTAATTCTAGTTTGTTTAATGTTATATTTAGTATTGAAATTCATGTCCTATATATATATATATATATTTTTGTTTCATATGCACAAGATAACTACTTTGGCTCTTCCCACACTTGCATCATAGTCGTGTTTTCATGCCTTTTGCATCTCTGTTGTATGTCTGAATTGGTTATCTCCAACTTATAGAGGTGAGTATTTCTCACCAGACATTTTATAATTATATAACTATTAAACTGATAGCATTTGAATCTATAGACCATATTATCATGTTATAACTATCTATATTGTGATCATATGATGTTCACCCCTGTTTATACACCTGTCATATCATCTGTTACTGTTATTTGATGCTATTCTGTTTATTTATATCAGTTTGTCACACTACAAGTTCCCTAAAGATTAGAATCACTATGAGTTGAAAGGATACATACCCGAGCGGATTTTAGAATAGGGAAAAATCGTTATGGGATGAAATGATAGGCCTGAGCGATTATTATTTATTTCATTTTACTTGGCTCTGCGGGTTTGAAATGATAGAACCCGGGTTTTATTTGTAAATTACGGATTGAAATGATATATATCCGTATCACTTGACCTTGGTTAGAAAATTATATACAGACCCATGGTTATATATATATATATATATATATATATATTTCTCTAGATTTTTTAAAGTATTTTGAAAATGTAAATATTATATTATGTTGATTTAATTTGAATTTTAAATGATTTTTTTAAAGTGTTATTGATTTTTCTATAAACTAAAAATGGTTAAAATAATGAATGTTTAAATTTGAAATTTGAAATATAGTTTAACTTAAAAAATGTGAAATGTGTTTTACATTAAAAATTAAGTTAAGAAAATAAAATAAAAGTTAAATTGAATTTATGAAATGGTAAATTAAGTTAAAATGTAAAATAAATGGAATGTTATAACGATTTTACATTTATTTTATAAGTGAATTATTAAAAATTTGATAATTATTTGTGAAATTTCACTTTATAAAATCATAGATTAAAAAGTATTTAAATGATAAGTTTATAGTGTGAAAATATGATTTTTATAAGTTAAAAATTTGTTTAAATTAAAATTTATCTGTTTGTGAAATTTTATTGAAAACTTGGAATTTAATTAACAACATTTTGAAATGCTATTATTTCTTAAGTAAATGATATTACAACATTTCTAAGTGCTGTAATTGATACAAATGAACTAAATGGCAAAATGAACTAAGGGCTATTACAGCACTTTGTAAGTGCTGTAGTTGCTGAATATAACTATGGTGTTATTTGAAGCCTAAAACCTATTACAGTATTTTAAATGTTGTCTTTTGCTAATTGAATTGTTTTAGAAACATAACTTATCATAGCATTTTCCTAAGTGCTGCGAAAGTTGGAATTTCAATGCTTTAACAAAATTTAAGTGAATAAGTGAATCCTGAGAAAGATTAAAATT
Source organism: Allium cepa (assembly GCA_030765085.1). NCBI lineage: Eukaryota > Viridiplantae > Streptophyta > Magnoliopsida > Asparagales > Amaryllidaceae > Allium > Allium cepa. The sequence goes on along the minus strand of CM060946.1, from coordinate 155,121,373 downwards.
TTGAGAATTGAATATTTAATTATTAAACATATTGACTTCGTTTTTAAATGGTTTAAATGGAGTATTTTGATTTGAAATATAAACCATTTGAAATGTGATTTAGAATGATATTTAATTTAAATAAAAATGAATGAGGTTTTTGAAAAGATATAATATTTTGATATTTTGAAATGGATTTGAAATGATGTTGAATTTTTAGATGTTATTTAATTTTTGAAATATAAATACCATTTTTAAATTATAACCGCGGATTATAGTAACGATTGGTTGTTAAAGAGACCGGGATTGGATATGGACATACTCTCTGTCGATACCGAAAACCACTTTAACAACTATGTAGGCGGTGGAGATTCCAGAATGAAGTAGGATGGTGGCGGCGATCCTATTATGGTATGAACGTGGACCCGACTCCCGTGAGTTGGCTTAAGGTGGCTAAAATAGGAGCGATCGACAGGCCAAGTGATGTAGCTCCTCCGATCGGACACACTTCTTTGATACCATTCTACTACTTTTGTGATTTATTGGGTGCACCCCTTTGATTTTGAGAGTGTGGCTCGAGGTGGGGCGGTAGTGGCTGCTACGTGTTACCACCAGCCCGAAAGCGTAATTGGTATATCTACCTGGGCATCGCCTCATGTGCCTTGTCACCTACCATAGCGAGCCTTACTACGAGTTTGTTTTTCTCCCGTAGCCCATGGAGTATTTAGAGTAGTCTTCCGATTTGGAGATATGTTGATACTGGATGGACTACTGGGACTATTATGTGTTGGGGGCTATATGGGTAACCCTTCGACGCTATTTTAAAGTAAGGTTATTTTACTGTAGACATTATTATAATAGCGCAATATTACTACATAGTAAATAGTTTAACGGATCCTTAGAGGATGGGTGGTCCCAAGCATTCTTTAAGTTACTTGTATCTTATTACAATTCACTTGAGTTGGTTTACATTATATAAGTATATATATGTCCTAACCCGAGTGTTTTGTGTTTTTCTTTACGCTCAGGTTAGCCTGAGTATTCACAGCTTTCGATTCTCTTTTGCAGCCGGTCTTTGCTGGAGATTCTGCCTATCTATTTATATATCTATCTCTGTTTCAGCTGTTCTAGTTTATCTCATGTATTAGTGAACTTCTATGTATTTGGGATTTTTACTATGCTGTTATCAGACTGATATTATGTATTTTTTTGAGACTTTGTTATAGTAGCTTCATGAACTACTATATTATTTTTTATTCCGCTGCGAGTTATTCTAATATTTCTATGTCTGTGATTCTGTGTATTGGATTTCATTTGCTCCAAATTTATTTACAATCTGTTATTTTACATCATTCAAGTCCGACATGTGTGGATTATTGTTGATTTGAATGGTACGAAATAGTGGGCCATCACATCGACAGTAATATTTATACTTAAAAATCAGATAAGACCGGCGTACGATATAATTCTAACTGCTATTTAATAAAATCCTTATTTCTATTGAAATCAATATATATATATATATATATATATATATATATATATCTGTGTGTGTGTGTGAATCAATAAATAGAGACCAATATACACATCCTACCGACTTATCTCAAGAAGAATGCTGCAGGTAATTCTATGCAGACACTATATATATACATAATACCATATATACAACACGTTGCTCTGATCTATAGCTATTATATTAAACTAACATAGTCTTAATACCTATGAAAATAGTAGTTTAAAACAACAAAACATCCATATATATATGTGTGTGTGTATATACCGTCAGGTAATGCCAATGAAATATATTATACGAAAATCAAAACGCGTACACTAAAATGAACATATCTTATAAAACTTACTTATATATTATATATAAGGATCAATATAAACATAGGTACAAAATTTACTTATATATATTTATATATATATATATATATATATGTAATATAAACTTATACTAAAAAACAACAACTTTATATAAGTACATGCGACTTTGAAGACTGGGCAAGAGGAATTATATATGAAACCTGTTATATATACATACTTACACAATAAAACTAGTATCAGATTATATATATATACGTATAAATAAACTAGTATAACATAATAATATAAATAACTATATATATACAAGAGTTTGAAACCCGTATATATATAAACCAGGCTTATAGTTATATTCCATAAACACACAGCATCCATATACATAAATTTCATAATAAAATATATAAACATTTAGTAAATTATATAATTACATATTGTAAACTAATAGAACAACTATAATATAATATATATATATATATATAACTTCCAATATAAATAACATACCAAAGAGGCAGAGGCAGAGACGAGGACATGCTCAGAGAAGCTTGCGAGGAGGCTCGGCCTGGGTGGGAAGTTGTTCGAGAGAGAGAGGCTCGGATTAGTGGTTGCCAGACAGGAAGGAGCGGATGGTGATTTTCGTGGTGGGGCAGCTCTGCGGTGGTAGCTTGGGAGGCCGGCGAAATATTGAAGTAAAGGGCATCTGACTGGGGAAGAAAACGAATGGTCAGGGGAGTGTGTGGTGGGGAGGATCAGCCTTGGAAGAGATGGTGATGAAGTTGCTATAAAAGAGGGGAGGGTCCGAAAGAATTAGGGGAGAGGAGAGAAGAAGAATGCAATGTATACTTTTTTCAAAGCAAAATGAACGAACGAAAAGAAACCAAAATTTTTTTATATGTAAGCACAGAACAAATAAATCGAATGAATAGATCGATGTTGGAGATGTACAGGCACGAAAACCATAAGGCTTCGGATTATATAGCAACGTTATACTTTTTTTCCAATTCGAACCGTTCCCAAACAGTGAACAGTCATAAACAGTACATGAAAATAATGAAACAACAACGGTCAAATCCTTCGATTTTGATGAAAAGTTATTAGAGAAATTTATTGTCGCATGGCAGTCACGATTAAGATTTGAAACACAAAAGAAAACAAACGGTCACGGATCCGATACCGATACGGTTACCGGTTACGTGGATTAAGCTGTTTACCGAATTTCAAAATACAGAATTGAATATACCGTAGAGATTAGCATGATAAGACGTTCAAAAAGGTATATAGATATTAGTGGTACGATCATCCGATCAAAAATCGATAATCGATACCGATATACATTGCTATTCCGTACGGAAAAATCCAAACAGAGCTAGAAATGTCCAAATTTCACGAAACAAATTTCGCAGTCTGATTCAGAGTATTCTAAATAAATGTTCTCATGTTGACATATTTAGATTTCGGAAAACTTTTAAATTCAACATTTATTAACTGATTTAAACTGAATTTCTAGCCACCGATAGAACATCTATATTATTCGACGAAAATTTGCCATTTGCTATGCCTAGATAGACGTATTACAAATATTAAATTTTTAATTCAAAATTTTATTGTTTAAAATTTCACAGAATTTCAATTAATTTAATAAATAAAATCACTAAAATTTTTGGGTCGTTAAAAATTAAGTAAATTTATTACAATTGATTTCCAATTTTAGCTTAACAGGCTAAATAAATAGGTAATGTATAATAATTGTCATCATTAACCTTTTATCGCAATTATAAGTTTATTATTTACAACCAAATGTTATAACTACTTACATAATACTAATTTTTCAATTTCAATTTATTACACGGTATTTCATTAATTAATCAACATTTAATTTATCAAATCACTCTTTTACTCCAATTATCAATCAATATACTATTACAAATAAAATTATAATCCGTAACCAATTACAACCTTTTATCATTTCAATTAATTATAATTACATTAGAATAGTTATCAATCACCTTAAATTAATACTATTTCATTTTTATTCCAGTTATATTCTTATTATCAATCATAAATTTTTATTTTTTCCAATATTAAATCACAAAACTTTATTAAATCAACAAATTTTAATTACCAAAAATTACGGGTCATTACATGACCTCAAAACGAAAATAATATACATTCTTATTGGACTCTCTAAAATCACAAAAATGGGATTGTTTACCGATAAATCGTCAAATGACAATTAAATAATTTCCAAATTAAAAATTATGGAAATTCAAATGAATTGAATTAAAAATGCATTGATAAAAATCCAATCAATAAAATAAAAATAAAATTTTCTTATTATTTATTCGAACCATTTTTTTGTAAATAGATTCACAAATGAATTCGCTGTTACTAATTTGTTAATTTAAAAGGAGTTAATTAAGACCACTAAATCCATTCAATAAATTTTCAATTTAAAATCCAAATATTTAAATCATTATTCAATTATTAATTTATAATTTAAACAATTTAAACGAAAACCTATTTGAATTCAAGTTTAAACCATTTAAAACAAATTATTTAATATTTAAAATCAAATAAATATTCGAAATCCAATGACCAAAATTTTGGGTTGTTACACTTTCTTTATATGGCCTAGCTTGTCACAATCATGATATTTGAGCGATGAAGATGACTGATCATTATTGTTGTTTCCAAACCTTATTCTTCTTATACTTCAAAAACACACTTAAACTTTTGACTAAAATGAAATACCATCGTTATCTATGTCACATTCTTCTTTCTCTGCTTGAAAATGCAATTGTCTTTCTGTGTTGAGCTAATCACAATCTTCTTTCTCTACTTGAAATGCGATTGTCTTTCCATGTTGAGCTTACCACACTCTTCTTTCTCTACTTGAAATGCGATTATCTTTCTGTGTTGAGCTTATATTCGTTTTGCCTGCAAGTTCACATGATACAACATGATTTTTCCTATTAACTCTTCTAGTTTTATGGTCGAAATATCATTAGCTGCTTCGATAGCTAAGACCTCTCATTTCCAATCATCATTCGAAGAGTTAAGGATTTTTAACATAATATCAAAATCTATTTATCTTTCTCCTAGTGCAAGAAGTGAATGATAGATATCTTGAAATCTAGAGTACATATCATTAATACTCTAATCTTGCTTCATTCTAAAATTTTGAAACTAATTTTAGAGCATATAGAACTTGCTTTGTTTAACCTTGTTTGTACCTTCATGAGTAATTTTTAAGGTGCGCTAAATTTCATAAGCAGATGTACATATATTAACTCTTTTGAATTCATTTTTTTCCAGCAAGCAAAATAGGATGTTCATAGCTGTAGCATTACTAGTAGCATCTTCTTTTTGGTTGTTTTATCATTGTGCATAGTCAGTAGTAGGAACAATGTATTTCTATTGTGTAATATTCTAGGTGCCATACCCATTAGCTTGCATATATATTCTCATCCTAGTTTACCAATAAGCATAGTTTAATGCTTTAAATATTTGTGGTCGTACAATTGATTATTTTCACAAACGTCGAAGTAGTGCTATCCATATTACTTGAATATCAAAAAAATTGTTATAGTTATATGATGACATGCCTCTGATATCAAATGAAAGTTGCCATGGATCGAGTAATATGAAATATTCTATTGAAATAAGACTTGTACATCAATAAAGTATGTCTGTTTCTAATTGCTAATAGATATGCAGAATAATAAATTAAGGAAGAATAAAATGATCACCGGAGATTTTTATACTGGTTCGAACTTCTCATTCTATGTCTAGTCCCAAACACCTTCTGGACTTAAGCAACATCCTCACTTCGCCTGGAGGAATAGACAACTGAGCAGCAGAACATGATTTCAATACACTTACCCGAGCAACCAAATATGATTTGAATACTTTTCCCTGAGCAACAGAACAGGACTTCCATTATAAAAGAGTAAATAAGTTTGTGACTTCGTGTGCTCTAGTATAGCATAAATGAGTCGATAAGTACAACCTTTCTATAATCTTCTTCTTATTGGGAAGAAGCGTATTCATGAAGAAATGGAAGTTATTTTATCATAAGATAAGTATAGTTGAAAGTGCAAGTGATCGAATTGAAAGCAAATGTAAATCCTTTGAACGCTTAGAGAATTCAACACAAGATATAGAAATTAGGGAGAAAAGAATTTTTATTCAAGAGTAGTGATTGCTTTGTCTAGAGAATGTGTAGATGCAACTATTAGTGAAGCATGATAACTTAGTGAAGAATTACAGCCATTGTTGGAGGGAATTTTCTCTTCATAAAGGAGAAGATCCCATTAAAATTTCAAATAAAAAACTATTGCTACTTTTAGTCAACTGAACTAAGTGATTTTGTCGACTGAATTAGAGTAAAAATTATCAAAGACAAAACAGTGTAATTTTGATTTGATTTGATCGACTAAAAAAAGTGGTTTAGTCGACTAACCTTTTAATTAGTTGACTGAATTAAAATATTTAGTCAACTGAATTTGTGAATTTTGATTTTTAAAACATGAATTTTAACAACCATGTTCGATGCTGTATATTAAACTAATTGAATTAAAATAGAAGTGTTTGAATTTATTTTTTGATAATTATATTTAAAAACATAATAAAAGGTTTTAATCAATGTAAAATATTTTTGGAAGTGCGAGTAATTTTCATATCATTAAAATAGTTGAGAGTAGATTTATTTTATGACAATATAATGAATGAATAAATGTAAAATAAGAAGTGTTGAATTGAAAGAAAGTGGTTAATTACTAAAATATTTGTTGAATGGAGTGCAAATTTTATTAAGTTAAATTGAAATTTTATCTACAGATTAATAAAAGAGTTATTAAAAGAAGTAGAAATAAATGGTAAATGAATTGAATAAAAGAATGAAAGCTTAATAATGTACCTTTATCACCTAAGGCAAAGCCCATTTGAAAATAAAGCATTTCAATCAATCTTCTACTTTCAGAGCAGGGTGTACCACTTACTCTCCTCAAACCCGATAGGCCCTTAACAGAAACAAAAATATCAAAGGAGGAATCAGTGTTGGCATAGGGGAGATGGTTCATGTAAGCGCCTTCCTACTTAAAGGCAGGATAGCTTGGGAGACATAGGGATGACGTGCATGATTTGGGCTCAGAGCTCGAGCATGTCAACGGCTAGATGCATTAATTCTTATGGAGGTGCCAACGCGATGGTGGAAACGATGGTGTTAAGGTTGGAAATATGTGGAGGAGTGATGATTTTTAATGTCATCAATGCTAGTTAGGGATTTTGCCAATAATTCATTGGGATTTTAGTGTATGATGAAGCTTATAAGGATGTCTTGTACGGCAATTGATTAAGGTGAGTTATTTTAACTAATACTTCTATATCTTCATAAATGAATATGCTTATGCATATCGTGATATGGTTGTTTCATTGATAATTGTTGATTTTTAATTGTTGAATTAGTTAAAGTATGAATGCATATGATGAATTGTTATATATTTTGCATACAGTATAAATAAACTCGAATGTTTTGATAGTGTAAATTTGCAAACGTAATTCCTTTCGTTTGTAATTTAAAATTTTATAGTATGTTGACACTTGTATATCGTCGTGTGGTTAGAGTCGTCGGAAAGCAGCTCGGATCTCTAAGAAATTTTATATCATGGAATGATATTTTATAGGGCGATATTGGCTCTAAAAGATGCATTTTGGATTGATCTATTATTTGAATTGTTTAGACGTTTTTAAAAGATTCTCAAAATGAAATTTATCTATTTTGAATCTTTTTGGAATTTAGTTTATAATATATAGTTAAATTATAACTTATCTCTTATTTCAAATTTTTTATTCAAAGCTGTTAAAAATTAGTAATGTTTAATTATAAAAACCTTCTTAAATTTGCAATTATAAGTATATTATAATTCTAGAAATGTTTTAGAGGCGAAAGATAAAATATAGTATTATTTTATCAATTCTACTCTGAAAGTACTAATTTCAATTTCAAGTGATTACAGTTATAAAAGAGATTTAAATGATTTTGGAAGTGTTCGAAAGCTTTTGTAAATGAATGTTAATCGACGGAAATTCTATGGAATTAGAAAACCGTCGAAAAATTTAAATTTAAAAATTACCGCAAGCGCACGGTGTACGAATGTAGCAGGTGGCGAATACGGGTCGATCCGCAGGGAATTGGTGATTTTAAAATTCTACTCAATCAAATTAATCAAAGTTGAAAGAGTGATTAACTAAAAAAGGAGAAAAATGTCAAAAGAAAATTGATAAAAATATGAGAGTGTTAAGACAATTTAGAGGCAACTTCCACTCTCCAGATCATATAAATCAACAAAATGAAGTTATTATCTCTCTTTTCTTTGTCATTAGTTAGCTTAATTGATGTGCTTATCATAAGTATGGCCTATTTGTGCTATTAATTAGCTCAACATAAGCCATCAAACTATAGCACACCCCTTAAACCATTTACTAACTCACATGAAAAATGATAACAAAGTTGGAAGAAAAATCTATTTTAAGTATGGCCTATTAACTATTAATTAGAAATATAGACCATCAAATTTTAATCTCAACATTCACTTCATTTCCATCATCATATGTAGATGAAGAGGTAATTTGTGTTTGTGATTGTTTAAGTATAGCCCAGTAGGACGAGTGTTGTCTCATGAGGGCTTTCAGCTGATACTACCTACAAAATCCAAATGCAGAATGAAGATATTTACAAAATGCAAGAATTATTTACAAAGAGATGAATGCAAGTTTTTGAAAATATTTACAAATGAAGGATTTATTCTTAAATTGACACAATAATTTAAATATAGGTTTTGGTCATTATCTTGAAATTTAAGTTATTTACTCATCAATATTTCCAATAAAGACGAAGCTATCATAAATATACTATAGTTTAACTCGTTATTTCGGTTAATAACAAAGTGTAATTATAAAAAGGATTCTTAGTTGATTATCAAAGTTTATCAAAGTGGTATTTTCATTTCTTTTCAATAACAAATCAAATCAACTAAGTGAAAATAGTACTAGGATTTCAATTGCTTGCTCTCTCATTATTTGCAAGAAAAATTACGCACCTAGCTAAGGTAAACTGAGGCCAGATATACCACCCATGCACTGCCTTTCGGGCTTATGTGAGGGGAGTACAAAGCATGGAGAGTGCACACACTTACGTGCATACACCTATCGACAATAGGTAGTTTTTATTATGTCTATTCTTTTTTTTACATGTATTCCATACATGCATAACCGTGAGGACTTTTAAATGAGCATGAAAGCACATAATCAAATATTCCAAGTAATTCACCCATGCATAATCGTAAGGACTTTTAAATGAGAGTGAATACTTTGGAAGTTAATTTTTTTTTATTTATTTTTTAAGAGGGAGAGTTTTGCAAAATCATCTTAGCACCATTTAACTTAGAAGGCAAAAAAAAATGTTATATCCTTTACTTTAAATTCACCACTTTTAAAACAAAGATTTTCAATTAGGATGTATTTCATAATTAACACGTATGAATCTTCCTATATACAAGTTAAACCATTGTTATTTATAATCAAACTTCATTTTTATTTTTGTTAAGAAAATAAATTTTCAATAATTTCAATTTAATAAACCAAAACCATATATTTATCCTATAGTGTTTTTTTAAAAATAAATTAAACGCTAAAAAAAATTCTTCTTTTTTTTTTGGTTTTTTTTTTTTGAGTTTTTGGAAGAAAAATGAAAAATGAATCTTGAAAAATCAAGAAGAATATGAGTCTCCCCCCACACTTGATTTTGACTGTGTCCCTACAGTCAACCCAAGTGAAAGGAACGTTTATTATTATTTACATGAAAATGAAATGTATTTACATGGCATCAGAAAGTATATCGTCAAAAAGTAAATGAAACGGTCTTCCAAAGACCGATTCATTTGTCTCGTCAAGTATACAAGACACAACTTAAGCTCGGAAAACCAAACCATAAAAGATTTCGAAGTTGAAAGTGGATTTGAAAAAACGAATGTCGTTTTATTAAAAATCGTACGAGTTGTTTTATTTTCGATGATTTTTGGGGTAGATATAACGATTGATTTAAATTCAAGTTTATTTTCACCAAATTGAAAGTCAAGTTTGTCATTGAAAAATTCCTCAAAATTATTGATTTCAAAATGGTGATGTAAATCGTCCCCTTTGGAATCCAACAAATCATCTACAAAAAGTCCAAAGAAATCGTGTTCGTTAAATTCGTCTTCCTTTGTTGGATTATCAACAACTTTGTTACATGTCTCAAGTTCGAAATTCAAAGTTGTTGTATTCAAATTTTCGAAATCGAGAAAAGGAAGATCGAATTTTAAATTTGGTTCCACACCCTCAAATGAATTGAAATCCAACTCAATTACCGTGTTTTCAACAACTTCATTAAGATCAACATTTTCAGTTTCAAAAGTTGTTATTTGAAAATCGTCAATTGTGGTAAAAGATGGATTGTCACTTGACTTGTCACACGTTGAAATTTGATTTTGTTTTTCACGTTGTTTCGTATATGTTTCAAACAAGAAATCCGTGTGGTCATCATAAATTTCATTCATTTGCTCAACAACGTCAAATTTGTAATTATTAACTTGAAAATTTTCGATTTGGACTTGTTGAGTACAAGAATTGTCAATTTCGATAAACAGTAGATTATTATTTGATTCTTCGCAAGTTGAGATTTAATTATGATTTTCGCAAATTTGTTTTTATTTTTCAAGTAATGAATCCCCGTTATCTTTTTCCATTTGGTCAACAAAATCAAATTCATGATTATTAATTTGAAAATTTTCATTTTGAATTGTTGATAACCAATATTTTCAATCGTATCGTTATTGAAACTATTCCCATTGCCAAAATTATTTGAAAATTGCTTCATATTTTCATCCTGATTTTGAAATTTATTTTGAAGCTTGAAATTGAATTGGCATGGGTTATACTCGAAATTATTTGAATTTTGAAGTGAATTCAAATTTTGATTATTTTAACTTGAACTATTGCACAATTATGAGTTACACAAATCGTTTATATTTTGATTTTGTTGTGTAGAGAGTTCAAGTAAAGATAAAATGCTATTTTCGAGATTCGAGGGTTGATCGTCGTTTTGAAAACTTTTTTGTTGAAAATTTGAATTATTTACAAAATAGTTGTCGCTAAAATATCCATAAGAATTTTGAGTGAAATTATATGGACTATATCGATTTTTTCACAACTATTGTAAAATTCACATAAGTGGGGAAACTCGGACATTTTCATGAATGTTCTTTTTTCTTTTATTTAATAAAGAAAAATATTTATAAATAGAATTTATTTTTCAAAATGAAAAATTGATTTTTGTTTTTGGATTTTCTAATTTTTTGGTTTTTTTTAGGAAAAGTTTTTATATATTTTTTTGGATTTTTGTTTTTCTAAATTTTTTTCATAGATTTTTGAAATTTCAAAGGAAATGGTTTTAAAAATTTCAAAGAAAAATAAAAGGAATATTTACAGATTTTTTTAGTTTTGGATTTTTGAAAATTTTTCGTTTTTTGTTTTTTTAAAATATGCATGAACTAATGCAACTAAGTGAATGCAAGGGTTAATTACAAATGATTTATCCTAAGTTAACGCAAAATTGTATAATCACAAATTGTCTTAAATCAACAAGATAATTCTCGGCCAGGTAACGAACAGGATTTATCGATGCACCACGAATCACCGTAGCAATGCAGCCGAAGGTTTAAATACCTTCAGAGGAACAACCACAATAATATTTACGAATCACCATAATATTTATAAATGATTATTACTCTGTCATAGCATAGACACCAAGAAATTAAATTGTTCAAAGAAGACAAATTGTCAATATACAATTAAGAGCCATTGTTATTATTAATCAAAATTCTAAGATGAAATGCAAAGCAGAAATTAAACGTGTATTAACAATGCAACTAAGAATGGAATTTTGTTTTTGTTTTTGTTTTTTTTATAAAATGCAAATGCAAACTACCAACAATGCAATTTAAATAAAACTAGAGATGAAAGCAGCACTTTTTTTAAGCTAGCAAGCACAGCAGTTTTATAGCAAGTTGTTCCTCCTTTTGATCTTCTGCTTTTGCAATCTAACAAAGGAATCAAATACAATAATACCTTTTTTTACAAGATTGAACCAAAGCAAAGAATTTTTTAATTTTTTTTGAAAGGGAGACTTTAAACTAACTAAAACGAAAACAAAATAAGCAAAAATGAAATAAATGAAGGTATTTGTTTTTTTTTAACCTAAAGAAAATTTAAAAGCAATTCAACTCAACTCGACCTAAAAACAAATTTTTTTTCAAAGGAAGAATGAACAAAAGAAAGATGGTAGAAAAAACAAAAAAAAGTAAAATTAAAAAAAAAATGAAAACAACTCGGCCCATTTTTGAAAGAGACTAATCCCACCTCCCTATAATTCGTAATGTTTTGTTAATTCACGATTCATCTTTATAAAAAAACTAATACCTCTTAAAAGAAAAATGAATTCGATTCAGAATGCCACTCAAAATAAAAATCAAAATCAAAATTTTGCAATCAAAATCGATTGTGGGTTGATTTGGGGGTACGATGCCGTGTTGTTCTGTTCAATGTTCCAGAGGCGATTGGAGGGGATGAAGCAATTGTTTTTGTTGTTGCATGGCTTGCTGATGGGTTCGCTGATGGAGATTGTTTCGACGGTAGGTGATTCGTTGCTCTGGTGGGTGGTTGCAGTACCAATTGGGGTTCTAGGTAGAACTGTTGATGGCTGGAGTAGGTTTGTAGTGGCAGTCGAGGTTTATCGAGATGATTTGCAGCCAAAGTGTGGAGTTCGTAGTTGTTCGCGAGTTGTTGCCGAAGTCATGAATTGATGAGGATGCAAGTCGATGTGCTTCAAGTCTGATTTCGTGGAAGGAAGTTCGACTGTTTTTTTAATTGGTGATGGATTCGATTTGTTTTTGAGGTGCAGTTTTCAGGTTTTGGAGAAGTCGTCGATTGTATGTGCTTTGAAGTGGGCAAGGCCGTGATGTTTTGGTTGTTAGAGGATTGGATAAATGAAAATGTTGAACTAAGGTGGAGGTGGGAATGGTAGTGGTGATTTGCAAAAGTGCAGATGGTGGTTGAATTTGTTGTGAAATGGCTCAGAGAGGAGTTTTGGTGGTTCAAGAATGGGTTTGTGTTGCTACGAGCACCGTTTTGTAAAGAGCAGTGACCTAGCAAGGGGATGATTGGTGGAAATGAAGTTGAAACAGGCTGGGAATGTTGTAGCACTAGTGGTGGCTGAAGTTCGAGTAGTTGTCGCTTGAAAATGGTAGTTAGGGGTTGCATCACTGTGATGATATTACTCTGTGCAGTAGCAATAGGGGATGGCTGTGGGCAGAAGAGTAGCAATAGATAGCGGTGGTTTGTATATGGTTTGAAGTGGTGAAGTGATATGAGAAGTTTGAAGATGTGAATTACAGTGAGAAGATTGAGAAGATTGTGCAGTAACAGCAATAGAGAAGGTGGAGAACCGCACAGTTTTTAGGCAATCAAATTTGTAAAAGAAATTGAGTTGTAAATTGTAACTGAAATTGCAAAGAAAATGAATAGGAAATAAAATGTTTTTTGTTTTTGTTTTGAAATTTTGTATGTTTTTTATGGAAATAGAAATGAAAATGCAAAATGAAAACTACAAACACACAAACAAATGCAAGCACAAATCAAACACACAAAACAATTTTTTTTAAATGCACTCAACACACAAAACAAACACACAATATAATCTGACGAAAACAATCCGTAGAATATAAAATCAAAATCGAAGCAATTCCCCGGCAATGATGTCAAAAACTTGTTAATCAACGGAAATTCTATGGAATTAGAAAACCGTCGAAAAATTTAAATTCAAAAATTACTGCAAGCGCACGGTGTACGAGTGTAGCATGTGGCGAATATGAGTCGATCCGCAGGGAATTGATGATTTTAAAATTCTACTCAATCAAATTAACCAAATTTGAAAGAGTGATTAACTAAAAAAGGAGAAAAATGACAAAAGGAAATGGATAAAAATATGAGAGTGTTAAGACAATTTAGAGGCAACTTCCACTCTCCAGATCATATAAATTAACAAAATGAAGTTATGATCTCTCTTTTCTTTGTCATTAATTAGCTTAATTAATGTGCTTATCATAAGTATGGCCTATTTGTGTTATTAATTAGCTCAACATAAGCCATCAAAGTATATCACACCCCTTAAACCATTTACTAACTCACATGAAAAATGATAACAAAGTTGAAAGCAAAATCTATTTTAACTATGGCCTATTAACTATTAATTAGAAATATAGACCATCAAATTTTAATCTCAGCATTCACTTCATTACCATCATCATATATAGATGAAGAGGTAATTTGTGTTAGTGATTATTTAAGTATAGCCTATTTGGTGTCAACAATATAGGCTATCAAATTCAAAGAAAAACAACGAGTTAACCACTTCATACATTCTCATTAAAGCACAAAAAAGAGAGTATAAAACATTAAAATGTTGAAGCTACATGATTAGAGGCTTCATTACCCCTAAATTGAAGGGATTAGTCTCTCATTTGTGTTATTATATCAACACAAGTAGCATGCAACATGAAAGTAAAAAGAAAGAAAAATGAAAGCTAATGGAAAAGAGATCTATTCTATTTGCATAAAAGAAAAAGAAATCTATACTACAACATGAAAGGAAATAAACAAAGAAAGGAAAAGATCATGTATTAAATTGCATAAAAGAGAAATTACACGAGAATAAAAATGGCTAAGTAGCCATAAAAAAAGAAAGAGAAGAGCTTTGTTTATTTTGAGCCTAAAACTAATAAAAGAGAGACTAAGTAAGAGAGGAGAGATTACATGAAACATATGGGTATTTATACATGTATGAAACGCTAATTCATATTTTTGGGGAATTCCCAAAATGCCATTGAGGTAGTGTGGCTACCAAGTAATCATTACCATGCCATAATCCCCACTTAAGTGTACATGAAGCCATTAATTTCATAAGCATGTGCATTAGCCTCTAATTTGTACATTAAGGGGTGGGTAGGTACGGTCCTCCATGATCTTCACTTTGAATTATTTCCATCTTCATTCCTTTATATTCATGTTGTGCATGCATATGTCTTCATGAAACCACTCATATTTGAGAATAAATTCCTACACATATTTGTATAAATTTTCAATTAATTTTTCTCAAAGAAACATATGCACACAAATGACCGATTTTCCCCTATATAAAGATGGATATGTGACAATTTGGAATTAATACGGATTTTGGTTAAAACATGTTAAAATACCCAATATGACCATTTATTTAATTTAAGTAGATTAAATATGGTGGTAAAAATATGCACATTTACGTGCACATCAATGAACAAATTTTCCTTAAAATGGATTTAAGTATTTAAAAGTGAATTTGGGAAATTATATATTTGTGTATATAAAATTAATTCAAAACGCTTTTATTTTATTTATCATGGATTTAAGATTTTTGATATTTCATGCTTTTCTACAAAATGAAGAATTTTAATAAATGATTGAACTATCAGATTGGTATATGACTTTTCATACGGTTCTCTTGCTTATTATTATAATTTATCAAATATAGTTTGAGTGGAAATTACTAGGTTTTAGTAAATACTTGAATTTACTTTTCGAGATGAGATAGTTAGTTAAATTCTAGTAATTACTAAAGTAAAAGTGACCTACACTTTAGAGTTGTATTATCTTTTGTTGTTCAAATTTCGGTTTTTAGACCGATAAATACCTGAGAGACAACAACTCATTTTTCTTCAACCCGAGAGTCGATATATTCATAGATTTAGGTAGGCAGACATATTAGTTAGATTAGGTTTGTTATGGTGTAATGCAGCTATCCTTTGGTTGTTTGGAGGTATTACATGCACGATTAGTCTATAAACCGGATGATTAATACCTATTGTTTATTTGGTATATAGTAAGACGATGCTTGCCTATTTAGTTAATTCGCATGTGACGCCCCACCCCGAGACCCACATTAACACAGAGAATTACTGGGTAATTCTGTCTGCTAATGTGGAGAATAGAGCTGGTTAGGAGCGACCATCTATAATCTTGTCTTAAACATCTACTACATACGTCGATAAATGCCCTATATCTTTTCTTTCTATTTCAAGTGAATCGACATATCCAATAAATGCTTAATACAAAACTCTAGGTGGCTAATGGATCTATCAAAACAAAATACAACAGCAGAATGCATATCACATCACAGAACAATAACATCATATATATAAATACATATACATAGATACATCCTAGTATGATACAAATTGATACACGAAAGTGGTACAGAGGCCATACTATATACATCTAATCAAATACATATCAGAGTCAAGCGGAAAGAATTATAAGCTACACAAAAGTACTAGGCTGATATCCAAGCAGATGCATCAAAGCTAAGTCCCGTTACTGATAGCTAACCTGAAATAACTCGGTCTGACCCGAGTACAGAATACACGGGTCAGTCTAGCTAAAACACTCAGTTAATGATGATAGACAATGATATGAAGCATAAGAAACAAGGTGATAATTCTTTTCGAGTGAGAAAAGGCAACAGAAAGAATACAACCCAGTCTTAAGTGAACTAATGTCACTTAAGTATACAAAGACCTCAAAAGAGGTAAATTTAATAATAATACTCAAATAATATAAACATTCGCCTCATATCATCAACGACATTCCAAAATGTCTACATGGTTTCCATGAAACATATCTCCTCAAAAGGAGAAACATCAATACAAATTCTCGCCAAAATGGAAAACATAAAAAATTCTCAAATAGGATGATCCAAAACTCAAATATGGAAGAATCTCCCAATTCAATTATACCTCATCTCATTGGTATAAATGTATATAAATCTCAATCTCAACTGACCAAAATGGCAAAACCCGGATTATCCTATAAAATCATGAAGTCATCCAAACTCATGACTCAAGGAACTCAATAAGAGTTAAAGACATCGTAAATGAAATCACCACATATAAAACATCTTATATAGCACTAGGCTATCGATTAATAAAACATCTTAAAATTGTGTAATCACATTAAAACAGAAAACCTAGAAAACCCGGATTGGCCAAATCCCCGATTGCAATGTCGATGCAATGTTGCACGTGCTAAACTCAGACGGCCGAAGCCTAAAACAAGGTCTCTAACACCTCCCAAAGAAGTTCGTCCTCATGACAAGGTCGCTGACACCTCTCCAAGCTATTTTGTCAGCCCTAACAAGGTCGCTAACACCTCCCTAAGCAGTTCGTCCTCATGACAAGACCGCTAACACCTCTTAAAGCAGTTCTGTTAGGTAAACATCGTGAATGTGTCACAAACTCATGGATAGGAATTCGAAAAGTGTTAACGTGTGTCCCATACCACTCGTTCGCACTTAGCGGTTTACTAGCCGCCGGGCGATGCCACAATAGGAACATCATAAGACTCAGAAAATCATATTTCACCTCATCTCATTGGCAAGTGGTAAAGAGATACCATACTCGTCTCATCTCATCGACAAATATTAAATGGCATCTTAACTTATCTCATCTCATCGACAAATATTAAATGGCATCTTAACTTATCTCATCTCATCGACAAGTGAAAACATCGTGATGGTTCCTCATAAACCATAAATCTCAAAATATGAAAACATATACTCAAGATTTGCCTTATATCATTGGCAAGTAAATAAAACATCATGATGGTTCTCATCTACCATACTCTTACATATGAGATCTCAAACCATAATACTTGCCAAATATTGGCCATCTTAAATAAGTCCAATAAATAGGAATTATAAAACTCAAAATACGCCATAAAATGGCAGAACATCTCAAAATCAATAATCTCAAATAGCTCCGATCGTACAAGTCCGGAATTAACCGAAATAGTAAATGCACATGTCCCGTACCACATGTTTTACTAAATTGCTTAATTCTATTTCTCACACGTTCGAATAGTGTAAAAGTGTATGTTTTATACTTAAAATAGTTTACTAGAGAAAACAAGCTTTTAAAACTATTTCCCGAAAAGATTAACAAAACCAATATTTAAAATTCCTTTATTATAGGTAGTAAATAGATTTTATATAAAAATAATAATTTTAAAACTATATAATAATAATAACTGAAATGTCCATTTATTTCGAAAAATTACTTCAAAAATGATTTAGTGAAAACTGTGCTCTAAAACAATGAAAAACAAGAAAGATAACTCAAGACCGATAACTTGAATTCAATACGAATTCAATTTTAAATTTAACACAAAAGCAATTCAAATTCTATTTAAATTTGAATTTCAAATTCTTCAAATATATATATCCTATTGATAGGGACCACAACTCTCAAAACATCTCAAACTCAACATCAAAATCGAACAAGAATGAGAGCAAAAATAAACAAATACAATTCTCATGTCAATGATTATTATTGCTGTCGTTTTGCTCTGGGGAAAGCAACAAACAAATACAGTTTTGACCAAGCTAATTTAGAAATTTCAGAAAAGTCAAAGCATGAAACTTTTAGCACAAAGTCTAAGCTTTTCATAACATCTAAATTATTGAAATTGGATAAGAAACGTGGAAGATATGGCCAAAACAAATTTCAGATCTGAAGTTCGCTATGGCTGTCATTTTAGTTCCAGACAACGATACTTAAATGAACTTTCGACCATGTAAACATCAAAATTTAACAAAACCCAAAATACAAAAGTTGTAGTAGATAATCTTTTCTTTCTAGAACATCAAGAATTGTCCAATTCAGACATCAAATGAGAAAGTTAAGCTCAAATTACCAATGACATTAAGCATATAAAGTCATAGTTTTACAGTGACAGGGTTGTAAGTTTGTCTTGGATTTTCCGACACATTACTCTCATAATTTGCGAAAGCGTTTAAAATGAAAGTTATCACACTATTTTCAGGCTTTCCAGAACTTCAAGAAAAATAAAATTCCGATTAAAAAAGAAAGAAATATGCTTAATTTACTGACAGTGATTCATAAATGAACATGCAACAAAAATAAAATTGAGATATCTAACTTTGAAATCTCAATCTATGCTAGAAAATGTGAATTTTGATAATCACCTTGACAAAATCAGATCACACTTGAGGAAATCTGAAGAAAATTTGAGCTTTGCCCATGTATATGCTTTATGAACCTGATTTTGTTGTCTTTAATTTGGTTAACTTCAGCAAAGAGGTTGAATAATTTGAAGATTTTGGTTTTGGGTTTGAAGAGGGAAAGGGTTTTCTTAATTTTCTTCTTTGTTTCTGGTTATGTGAAATTTGTACTGTACTTACTTTTTTTGAGAAAGAGAAGCTTCCTTTTTACTTCGGTTTAGATAAAAAAATGGGCTTAGACCCAATAACATTAATTTGCCTAAATATTAATTATCATCAACTAAACTAAAGCTCTTTTATTTAAATCAAAACAACCTATATTTACAAGATTTGAACACAATAAAATCTCACAACTACATTCCTATGTTTTAACAAACATTTTTTAAGGAAATATAAGATAATTTATCTCCAAAAATTATTTTCATCATTAAAAACTCTTATTTAATTAAATACCCAACTTAACATAAATATTTACATATAACACTATTTTTAATTCCCGAAATTGCGCCAAAATAATTTTCTTGTGTAATAAAATAGAACAAACCATTCTCCATGAATTTATGATCAAAACTTACTTTTAAATCAAATTTCACCTTTTTATTTAAAATAAACATATTTTAAAATTAAATACTTTCTTTAAAAATTATGAAAAGAGGCAATTGGCAATAAATACAAGAATTATTGCATTTTCACTAAATAAAATCATATTTCGTTCATCATTCTCACAAATACTCAAGATAAAGTTTTCAAAACTTTATTTTCACATTTTATTTACAAAATTCATTGTTTATCCCAAATAAACAAATTTAAAATTTTTGATTATATTTTAACTGAAAAAAACTAAATTATAACTACATTTATAATTTAATATTAACAAGTAATCTCTAAAGCCAGAGTTGTTACTTACCTCCCTCCTTAATAAAATTGCGTCCTCGTAATTTCTAGAGAAGAGTTTGTATTCAACCTATTAATTTCATAGTCAAAGGAAGGATATACTAGCTTGAGTTTAAAAGAAATTCTCACACTCTCAAGATAAGATGGTAGAAAACGAAGACGAGACTCGCTCGATTAATTATATGGTTTCTAAAGCGCAAATATTGAGACTAGCAAACCATTGAATATTCTGAGCAATACATAAAATTTCGAAGGCATCTCACCTTCAAATTGGAAACTCAACAAGATGCTACACATAAAAGATTACTTGAATGAAATTGATTTCTCAAAAGCTCCTGGAGTAGAGGTGCGATTTAGCACAACTCCAACTCAAACTCTAACCAACAAAATGATTATCGATAGGATTTCTGTATGACACTACGGAAGGAACCACATCAATATAAGATAGAAATCAAAATAGACAAGATAGATCAACCAAAAGGTGCTTTATTCTCTAATTCTTCCATACGTATTCTCTAATTTGCAATACATATATATTTTTCAATTTATTTCTCAAATTTTCTAAGTGTTAGAAGTTTTTAGAAAAATTAGTGGAGTCTCCTTTGTACGGAGGGTCGTATACAATATTGTAAAAATTATTTATATATTATACATCGACCATTAGGTCGAAAACACAATATATCATCATTTAACTGTTAAAATTAATCCGAAAACATACCTTTCCCTTTTAGCATTTTAAAGCGGTTTTGCACAAACTTATATTTATAATCATTTTGCTCAAAATATATTTCATCTATCCTCTTTCCACCTGCACTTAACTCAAATAGATGATATAAGTTCATGATCATAAATAAGAAATGCTACACTTAACTATTGAGGGAAAATAAATCAATTTCATTTCAGACCTTCTATAAAGAAGACCTATTTTGATCGAGAAAACAACAAAATCTGAAGAACTTTATAAAATGAATTTTATTCTAATTATCTGGGCTTTCCAGCAATATAAAGAACATCAAAATAGGATTTACGATTTAAAATTTATGTTAAATCTACTTTCAGCTTAATCTTAGAGAATTTTGTAATAGGACAGAATTTCCTATCTCCATTCAAACCCATTTTAGACTAAGTAAATTGCAAAATATTTAAAAGTGGTAAAAAGAAACATTATAGCTTACTGAAAGTTCTTTCATTTGAAAAAAGATTGAGCTCATTTGGAGTTATAAATCTCTAGTTATCGCTATTTTAGTACAACACTTTTCTAAATGAAATTTCAACTTTTAAAATTAATTTAAAATTTGATATTCTCCCAAACCATTTTAATTTCAAACTACAATTTCAAAATAGCTTTTTGATAAATCATTTATTAAACGATTCTCCTTTTCCCCAAAAAGCTAAGATATTTAAAATTATGATCAATCTTATGTAATCATCATAAAATATTTTATTAAGTGGAAATATTTTCATTAC
The DNA here is from genome assembly GCA_030765085.1 of Allium cepa. Lineage (NCBI taxonomy): Eukaryota > Viridiplantae > Streptophyta > Magnoliopsida > Asparagales > Amaryllidaceae > Allium > Allium cepa. The sequence continues at coordinate 155,100,006 of CM060946.1, read as the reverse complement.
TTTCCTAGTTTTAGCTTTAAAAACAATTAATTATGAAAGAACATTTTGGAAGAGATAACAAATTTCTTCCATTATCAAGCTTTGATTATTAATTATTCATCAAAATAAATTTTTTTAGTCATCATTCATAACTTGTACTAAAATATTCAATTAATATTTTAATTTTCAAACCAAAGTATTCTTTTACCTTAAATACATCATTTTATTAATCAAAGCATCGAATGATATTTTCTTCTAATTAAGACATCCCCTTAATTAGAATTATTCATTTTACTTAACTAAATTACCATATTCAATTTCACAAATTTCAAGAAATATAAGGGTATTGCCTCACCATTGATTTATTGTGAATGTCCCCATCGATTGGCTGCATAGTTGATTAAACGATCAAAACTGCCTCGCCACTCCTCCAACACTCAGTATGGTATAATAGTTTTATTAAAAAATTAAAATAAAATTAATACTCCACCATATTAATTATTTTCAAACATTACTAATTAAAACTTAATTTATTATGTCCGACTGTCTCATCACAGCGTTTAGGAAATTCCTATCGATAACATTGGCCAAACGCATCGACCAGAATTCTTAAAGCAGTAGACGGACAACCCAACACAAAAATTCATTTTCTTTAAAAATAAATACCTCATATATAATACTTAATTATTATTTTTTTGAAAAATTTGAAAACACCACTTATTACTTATTCTCAAAATCAAAAACACAAGAAGAACTCACAAGATATTCTTAGAATACTCGATCCTCAAGATTGATGGAATAGACGGGAGTGTTCATTATTCCGAACGGTATAACTAACCACTCACAGGACTCACCCCGAGTGTGGAACACAATAAGGGTAATGCAATCCTCCGCAACTTGTAGCTTACGAAAAATTGGTGTAACGTCAAGCCGAGGAATGACCTTAGCACCACTCAATAGATTAAAAGAAGCCTATGAGATATAGGAGTAATGGCAAGATATCTTCTCGAATGAGAAGAAGAGAACAAACAATACATCATTACTTTAAGTGAAGTAATATCACAAAGTATATCAACAATTGAGTATCCAAGGAGGATATCTCAAAAGGTGTAAGAATGGCAATATCGAATAAATTCAAAGAATCACATTATTTCCCTAGTGGACAACCTCATGGGAGGATGGCCAAAAGGACAAGAACCGAGAATGAAGTCAATACAATATTCTATTGCCCGATTGGGTGTCATACCCAAAGCGGACTCACAGAAATCAACAAAGTCACAACAAAAGGAATTCGAGATATATCATCAACATATCGAAACCCAAGAGTGAATACAGATACTTTAAAATTATCAATAATATTCCAATGAGCAAGAAACAAAAAAAATCAGTTAAAATTAGGATACCTAAATATAGGATCCTTTAGATCATAGAATGCAACTCGAAAATACCCAAGCTACCTTAACTCAAATCATTCCAAACTCTAGATAGGAAAAATCATGCTAATTCACTTGAAAAGATAAGCTATAAGGAAAAGTCCCAAAATCCTAAACATCATACCAAATATTACAGATCCCCTCAATAGGATTCGCAATCCTCAAAGAAATCACAAAATAAGAACACCAAGGACCATAAACAAACTCCTTCAATACGGATGGGTGTCAAGCACCCCTATTGAAGTGGACTTGAATAAAACAATCACAATTAGGATTACTCCTAAGATAAGATGTCATCAACTAAATTTGGGAATATTACGAAATAAAACATATCCCTAGACATATCCCAAATAATCTACTCCAAAAGACACGATAAGGTAAAGGACGCGACGATTAAAGGATTCATAACACTTGTATCACACTTAGATGTACTATAATATGTGGTTCTGTTCTGTGTTTATCATACTTTGTTCTGAACTCGGCTACGATACCAAGCTGTGACGCCCCACCCTGAGACCCACATTAACAAAGAGAATTACTGGGTAATTCTGTCTGCTAATGTGGAAAATAGGGCTAGTTAGGAGCGAACATCTATAATCTTTTCTTAAACATCTACTGCATACGTCGATAAATGCTCTATATTTTTTTTCTATTTCAAGTGAATCGACATATCCAATAAATGCTTAATACAAAACTATAGGTGGCTAATGGATCTATCAGAACAAAATACAATAACAGAATGCATATCACATCACAGCACAATAATCATCATATATATAAATACATATACGTAGATACATCCTAATGATACAAACTGATACACAAAAGTGGTACAGAGGCCACACTATATACATCTAATCAAATACATATCAGAGTCAAGCGGAAAAAATATAAATTACACAAAAATACTAGGTTGATATCCGAGCAGATGCCTCAAAGCTAAGTCCCGTAACTGATAGCTAACCTGAAACAACTCGGTCTGACCCGAGTACAAAATACATGGGTTAGTCTAGCTAAAACCATCAATTAATGAGGATAGACGATAATATGAAGCATAAGACACAAGGCGATAATTCTTTTCGTATGAGAAAAGGCAACATAAAGAATACAACCCATGACTTAAGTGAACTAATGTCGCTTAAGTATACAAAGACCTCAAAAGAGGTAAATTTAATAATAATACTCAAATAATATAAACATTCGCCTCATATCATCAGCGACATTCCAAAACGTCTACATGGTTTCCATGAACCATATCTCCTCAAAAGGAGAAACATTAATACAAACTCTCGCCAAAATGGAAAACATAAAACATTCTCAAATAGGATGATCCAAAACTCAAATATAGAAGAATCTCCAAATTCAATTATACCTCATCTCATTGGTATAAATGTATATAAATCTCAATCTCAACTCGCCAAAATGGCAAAACCCGGAATATCCTATAAAATCGTGAAATCATCCAAACTCATGACTCAAGGAACTCAATAAGAGATCATAAATGAAATCACCACATATAAAACATCTTATATAGCACTAGGCTATCGATGTAATAAAACATCTTAAAATGGTGAAATCGCATTAAAACAGAAAACCTAGAAAACCCGGATTGGCCAAATCCCCGATTGCAATGCCGATGCAATGCTGCACGTGCTAAACTCAGACGACTGAAGCCTAAGACAAGGTCGCTAACACCTCCCAAAGAAGTTCGTCCTCATGACAAGGTCGCTGACACCTCTCCAAGCTATTTTGTCAGCCCTAACAAGGTCGCTAACACCTCCGTAAGCAGTTCGTCCTCATGACAAGACCGCTAACACCTCTTTAAGCAGTTCTGTTAGGTAAACATCGTGAATGTGTCACAAACTCACGGATAGCAATCCGAAAAGTGTTAACGTGTGTCCCATACCACTCGTTCGCACTTAGCGGTTTACTAGCCGCTAGTCGATGCCACACTAGGAACATCATAAAACTCAGAAAATCATATCTCACCTCATCTCATTGGCAAGTGGTAAAGAGACACCATACTCATCTCATCTCATCGACAAATATTAAATGGCATCTTAACTTGTCTCATCACATCGACAAGTGAAAACATCGTGATGGTTCCTCATAAACCATAAATCTCAAAATATGAAAACATATACTCAAGACTTGCCTTCTATCATTGGCAAGTAAATAAAACATCGTGATGGTTCTCATCGACCATACTCTTACATAGGAGATCTCAAACCATAATACTTGCCAAATATTGGACATCTTAAATAAGTCCAATAAATAGGAATTATAAAACTCAAAATACGCCATAAAATGGTGCAACATCTCAAAATCAATAATCTCAAATAGCTTCGATCGTACAAGTCCGGAATTAACCAAAATAGTAAACGCACATGTCCCATACCACATGTTTTACTAAATCGTTTAATTCTCTTTCTCATACGTTCGAATAGTGTAAAAGTGTATGTTTTATATTTAAAACAGTTTACTAGAGAAAACAAGTTTTTAAAACTATTTCCCGAAAAAATTAACAAAACCAATATTTGAAATTCCTTTATTATAGGTAATAAATAGATTTTATATAAAAAAATAATTTTAAAACTATGTAATAATAATAACTAAAATGTCCATTTATTTCAAAAAATCACTTCAAAAATGGTTTAGTGAAAACTGTGCTCGAAAACAATGAAAAACAGGAAAGATAACTCAAGACCGATAACTTGAATTCAATTTATATTTAACCCAAAACCAATTGAAATTCTATTTAAATTTAAATTTCAAATTCTTCAAATATAACTATCCTATTGATAGGTATCACAGCTCTCAAAACATCTCAAACACAACATCAAAATCGAACAATAATGAGAGAAAAAGTAACCAAATACAATTCTCAGGTCAATGATTATTATTGCTGTCGTTTTGCTCTCGGGACAGCAACAAACAAATACAGTTTTGACCAAGCTAACTTGGAAATTTCAAAAAACTCAAAATATGAAACTTTTATCACAAATTCTAAGCTTTCCAGAACATCTAAAGCTATTGAAATTGGATAAGAAACGTGGAAGATATGGCCAAACAAAATTCCAGATATGAAGTTCGCTATGGCTGTCGTTTTAGTTCCGGGACAGCGATGCTTACATGAACTTTCAACCATGTAAACATCAAAATTTAACAAAACCCAAAACACAAAAGTTGTAGCAGATAATCTTATCTTTCCAGAACATCAAGAATCGTCCAATCCGGAGATCAAATGAGAAAGTTCAGCTCAAATTACCAATGACATTAAGCACAGAAAGTCACAGTTTTACAGTGACAGGGTAGTTATTTTTTCTTGGATTTTCCGACCCATTACTCTCAGAATTTGTGAAAGTGTTTAAAATTAAAGTTATCACATTATTTTTAGGCTTTCCAGAACTTCAAACAAAAATCAGATTCCGATTAAAAACGAAAGGAATATGCTCAATTTACTGACAGTGATTCATAATTGAACATGCAACAAAAATAAAATTGAGATTTCTAACTTTGAAATCTCAATCTATGCTAGAAAATGTGAGTTTTGATACTCACCTTGACAAATCAGATCATACTTGAGGAAACATGAAGAAAATTTGAGCTTTGGCCTTATATATGCTTTAAGAACCTGATTTTGTTGTCTTTAATTTGGTTAACTTCAGCAAAGAGGTTGAATAATTTGAAGATTTTGGTTTAGGGTTTAAGGAGAGAAAGGGTTGTCTTAATTTTCTTTTTTCTTTCTGGTTATGTGAAGTTTGTACTGTAAGTACTTTGTTTGAGGAAGAAAAGCTTACTCTTTACTTTAGGTTAGAGATAAAAATGGGCTTAGACCCAATAACAATTAATTTGCCTAAATACTAATTATCACCAATTAAACTAAAGCTCTTTTATTTAAATCAAAACAACTTATATTTACAAGATTTGCACATAATAGAATCTCACAACTATATTCCTATGTTTTAACAAACATTTTTTTTTTCAAGGAAATAATAGATAATTTTGTTTTAAAAATTATTTTCATTATTGATAACTTTTATTTTAATTAAATACCCAACTTAACATAAATATTTACATATAACACTATTTTTAATTCCCGAAATTGCACAAAAATAATTTTCTTGTGTAATAAAATAAAACAAACCATTCTCCATCAATTTATGATCAAAACTTATTTTTAAATCAAATTTCACCTTTTAATTTAAAATAAACATATTTTAAAATTAAATACTTTCTTTAAAAATTATGAAAAGAGGCAATTGGCAATAAATACAAGAATTATTGCATTTTCACTAAATAAAATCATATTTCGTTCATCATTCTCACAAATACTCAAGATAAAGTTTTCAAAACTTTATTTTCACATTTTATTTACAAAATTCATTGTTTATACTAAATAAAAAAATTAAAATTTTCAATTATATTTTAACTGAAAATACTAAATTATAACTAAATTTATAATTAAATATTAACAAGTAATCTCCAAAGGCAGGGTTGTTACATCGCATAGCTATTCTATTATGTTGGGTTGGACTATTATACTATGCTACAGGGTCTATTTGGGCTGATATCAATCTATTTGGTTCTAGGCTATGTGTTGCTATTTAAACTGATAGTTGACTAGCACTATTATTTCATTAGTGATGATTGTTTCTTCAGAGATTTTGAGACGGATATTTAATATCTTTTGGCTCTAAAGAAATTTTGAATCGTTATCATTATTTTTTTTGTGATAGTCTATTTGAGACTTGATATGGATTTTTGAAATGGTGATTTTGACTGATATGCCTTATTATGATTATTTGGTTTCATAAATATTTCTATCATGGCTTATTTTATTATTAAGACATATATATATATATATATATATATATATGATAATGGATTTATGAAATGGAGATTTTGATTGGTATGCCCTTATTATGATTATTTGGTTTCAAGCATATGTCTATTATGGCTTATTTTATTGTTAAGTCATATAATTATGATATCATTATCTCACCCTTATATTAGATATAATCCGATCCGTTTAATTTATAATACTCGGGTCAGTCGATACTATATAGGTACGGGACTCACTGACTTATGGATTTTATGTAGCACTAGAGTAGACTATTTTGACTGTTTCGGTTCATTCCATTATGTATACGTACATACATTTAGGATGATAGGTCATGTATATTATTTAGTAGTTAGCTTGTGCTTGGTATTATTTTGAATGTGATGTATACATATTTATATAGGTCTAGTACTAATATTTTTTAGACTCGCATCTTATTATGTTTTATGATATATGTTATTCTGTTGTGGTCTGTGACTCTGATTTTGATTTACTTATATTATATATTGTTTCGAATATTTTAAATTGTTGTGTTTATTACTTCGTATTAATATTGTACATGTCAAATTTTCAATTCAGATCCTCAAAATAGCAATAAAAATATGTCATTTTTAGTCTAAAGATATATTCACATTCAATCGCCCTTAACCAACCATATTCTTCGTGTTATTTGACGAGATTACTTGTAATATTCTATAATAATATGGGTATAGCTGTGGGGTCGTTATATGAATGAACTTCTTATTTTTGTTTGCTTTTGTATACCACTTTGAAGAGATTTTAAATCTCTAAACTCTAGACTAAGAACTCTTATAACTAATAACACATTGTGTGTCATCTTTGTCTTCTCTTTGTCATGTAAATCTCTTCGGTAGTTGATATTATTTCTTGTAAAATCTATTATATACACAATATATTATTGCGTAGTAGTCACTATGAAAACATCAAACTTATGAGGTTCTAACATCTGCATTATAAGAGACTAAGAACACATGAATTTTTTTACATTTAGAAATATAAATATTTTTTGTTATTTTTATTAGATATGAATGAATATTTTTTTATTGGTATAATATTTATGTTTCACTAGCAAACTAATTTTTAATTTATGAGTGCAATGTAATAGTATTTATATTTTTTTATCATTTGAAATTTTTAGCAAAGGCAAAATCAGTTGCAGAGGGCCCGATTGGAACGGGCAAAAACAAGTGTGAAATACCCTATAGCAACAGGAAAACCAGCAAAAGACCCTATTGCAATAGCTATTTTCTATTGCAAAAAAATATTCAAAGGGCTTCTTCAATGGTTTTGAAATTTTATAAAATCTTTTGGGTCTATTATAACATCACATAATACAACCGACGTTGGCTCGTTGCGAAACCCCTATTACAACGAGTATTTCCCATTTTAAAAGGGTATTTTATTATATTATATATGCATTTATTAAGTAACTCAAGGTACACGTACTATATGTGTAACAACCCATAAATTTGTAAGTATTTTTAACCAAATTGTTTTTTGAAACTTTGATTTTTAAATCATTTAAAGGTGAATTTTAAGAATTTTTCGAAAGTAAGTTTGGAATTCCAAATACAATAAAATAAACATTTTCTCAAAATTTTATATTTTGGTCAACTTTGGCCAAATTTGAATTTTAGTTTAAATTTTTTTAATTTGAATTTTTTAATTTTATTCTTTTTCTTTGAAGCAGAATATAATTCGGATATCCGTTTTGCTTTTCATTTTGTTAAATTCTAATCTATACTTTTAAAATTGGATAAAATACAGCGTTTTACACGCAATTAATTTCTGTATTTTATTTTAAATTTTCCTATGTCCATCTCTTTATTTTATTTCTCTATTTTATTTTTTCTAGACTTTTATGGTATTTATTGATTTTTGATTGATTTATCTATTTTAAATGGCTTGGAGAAAATCAAGGAGACATAGTTTACATTGTTTAAATTCTAGCCATTTTGTTTTCCTAGCATTTACACTCCATAGCCATTCACTCTTGTCTTTCTTGGCCGTGTATTCCTATCTCAGTCACATGCAAAAATATTTCCTTCTCATCTCAATATCCTTATTTTTATTTGCATTTAAGAATAAAATATATTATAAATTTCTTTTTCCTTAAATCATGCCTTTTCCGTTTCTTAGCATTCACTCCCACTTTTCCTGCCATCCAAACCTTATCTAGCCGTGAGAAACACTCCTCTAACTCACGCACAAAACATTCTCACCTTTTTTTCATTTCCTAAAAAAATAAATTAATTAAATACATTAAGTTATTTGTTTTTATAGTGTTGCCTTTTAATTTTCCAAACAATTCAAACTCTATCCTTTTATTGGCGAGCCTCTTTGTTACTTACCTTAGCCGTTCATTCCTTTAATCTAGCTATGAATTTCTCTTGCCTATCATGCATAAAAACTTCCCCAAACATCTCACTTCCATTTGCGTGCAAACAAAGCAAAAAATATGCAAGATCTCATGGCTTCTTTTCTTGGAAATAAAGTAAGCCTTTTTATTTACTAGCCTTTCATTTTCTAACCTTTACATCTATAGCCATTCAATATTTTTGTTAACCCTAGCCGCCACCTATTTTATAAATCATGTACAAATTCATTTCTCATCTCTTCATTATTCATTTGCGTGAGAAAAAATTATACAAGTTCTCAATTTCCATGGCTTCCTTCTTCTTTCTCCTCTTTTTCATTTTTGTTTTCTTTGTTTTGTCTTCATGTTAGCTCGGCCTCCACCCTATAGCTGACCTCACCATCTCCACCACACCACCATGCCGACCATCACCACCTCCTTCATCACCCCATGCCAAAGCCGTGACCACCAAGTTGCAACACATCACCAAAACATGACCAAACCCTAGCCAAACTCCTATATTCCATCACCACTTTTCCTATTAGCCTCGGCCACAAATTGAAACACCTCCTCCTTTGCTTTGCCTAACCCTAGTCATGCCTTATGATGCCCACTCCACCCATACTATAGCCATGGCCGAGCACATAGAGACTTAAGGCTGAACCAAAACCTTGTTGCCTTTGACCTTTAGCCTTCCTTGCATTTGTAACTTACACCTCTTACACTTCTCTTCATTTCTCAAGCCTTAGCCGTGCCTTGCATGATCATAACCAAGCCAATGTTGCAAAAAACCATCATGGTTGAGCCATGTATTGATGTGGTCAAGAAAAAATACAATGTGGCCGAGCCCACTTGTTGGTGAAAGCAAGGTTATGTCATTTTGTTTCATTTCTTTTCATTATTTTAATCTATATTCTTTTGTATTGAATCACATACTTATGTTTGTGATATTTTTTTGCATACAAGGTTTGGATCTGACTGTTCATCCACTAAAATTCTTGATCGTGCCTTTTCGTGCTTTTCGGAGATTCAGTTATGTGCTTTGAATCTGATTCTAGCTTTAAAAAGGTGAGTTTATCACACTCGACATGCGTACTTTTATAATTGTTAAATGATGATAAGTGAATTGTATAAATTAATATGTAATGTTCATACATGCCTGTGATACATTTATATGATGTTTAATGCTGTTTATATACCTGTTACATCATCTGATATGATATTATATGATATACTTTTCATTTTATTTTCTGTTTCTCACACTGCAAGTTCCCTATAACTATGTGTTGATATGATACATACCCGAATGGACATTAGAATAAGAAAAATCAGTATGAGCTGAAATTATAAGCTTGAGTGATTTTTATTGTATTTATTTTTCTTAGGATTATGGATTTGAAATGATAGAACCTGGATTTTTCTTTTTAAATTACGGATTGAAGTGATACATATCTGCATCACACGACCAAGGTTATAAAATATTATACAGGCCCATGGTTATATTTTAAATAATATTTCCCTAAAAATTTATTAAGTATTTTTAAATAATATTTCCCTAAAAGATTATTAAGTACTTTGATTTTTACAAATATATGAAATTTTAACTTAAAATTTGATTTAACGCTGTAATTATAAAGGTGTATCGGTTTTTCTATAAGTTAAATTTTGATAAGTTAATAATTGGTTTTAAGTTGAATTAAATATCTTTATTGATGATAAATAATATAATAATTGAATTTGACAAAATATAGAAGTTTTAAATCTAACCTAGTAATTGTTATGAATTTTACTTTACGAAATGGACATGTTTTGTATAATAAATAATGTATTTTGAACTGAAAAGAATGGAATACAGTTTTAATTGGACATTTTGTAATAAAATTTATTTAACTAGAAAATCATAGTTAATCGATGTCTAAATGAATAGATCTATAAGGAATATTTGATTGTTATATTAACTATGATAAAAATGTTCTTTTGTGAAATGTTATGTTTTGTAACATCGATAGTTATGATTTTAAAATGGAAAATGTATCTTAAATTATGACTTAACTTGATAATTGGAATTTGGGTTTTAAATAAAATTATTAAGTTAAGTAAATGTAATGACCTAGAATTTCTAGTCGTTAGATTTTGAACATTTAATTCATTTTAAATGTTAAATGTGGATTTTGAATTGAATTTGAAGTAAAAAAAATATTTTGGTAAATTAATAGGATTAGTTAAATTTCAAATACGGTAATTTAATTGGATTAGAATAATAATTATTAAATATTTGGAATTGTGATAATTGGTGAATCTGGATACAAATGGTTATGAAATGGTTTCTAAAATTTATTTGTCTATTTGAATTTAAATAGCTATGTTGGACTTTTGGATAGAATCAAAAGTCGATAGGTTTAAAAAAATTGGAATTTTATATTAATTTAATAATGGGATTTAATAATATAATAATGCAAATAAGCAGATTTTGGTTCAAAGTGAATCAGAATAGTTTCTAATGTAATTATAAAGTCTATATGATTTATAATAGAGTTAATAAAATTTTAAAGGTGAAATTTTAAGTGATTTCGACGATTTTGAAAATCGCTCGAATTAATCGACGAGCTAAATTAGCCTTCCGGGGCACAGTCTCGGAATTTGACGAAATTAGTACTATTGGATCCGTAATAGTGCATTATTATCGGATTTCAAATTTCGTAGCGTTTGGATTTACCCTTTGTTCGTACGGGTGAGAAACGCGTTGAAATTAAAATCGATAATTTAATATTTAAACTCGATTCGAAAAACTATTTTCCACATATGATTGAATTAGCTTCCAAAACACATTCCATTGTGTTCGAAATGTGGGTAAAACCTTATAAGCGTCTGTCGGCACGCGTTGTTTGAAGGTCGTGTGAGAAAGTTGTTTAAAATGAATTTAATATTAAAATAACATTTATAAACGTATATATATACCTATAAGGGCTGAAACCCTAACCATTTTCACTCGGCCGCCGCTTACAACATTTCAATGGCCGAAAACTCACGAATTTCATTTCGATTTTTCTCTTAATCCAAGATTTTATTCCAGAAACTTTCTAAAGGGAAACTGTAGATCATGAAGAGATCTACCCGTCCATATGGTGGAGTGGCACAAGATTCGTCGTGGTGGCCAGAATTTGGGCAGACAGGAGTTCCGCTCGTGCACGTTTTTCTCTGCGCAAGGAAGGCCGAGCTTCGCGACGGTTGGAGCGACGATGGAGGGTGCAGTGGCGCATTCGGTGGTTGTGCTCGATCGATCTCCGATCGACCAGGGGCGGAGCGATCTTGAACCCTATTGGTACGTTGATGGGTTCCTGGGTGTTGCGTGTTGCGTAAAGAGGATTAAGGCTACGGCTTTGATCTGCTATCAAATTTTGAACGGCCGATGGTATATTATGATATAAAAAATATATATTTGTTTTAAACAATTATTCAAACTATAAAATCCATATCTTACGCATACGTTATCAGATTTTGACGAAACTGGGGACGCCGGAATCGCATCGACGAGTACAACGTAGTGGAGTAATTCTGGGATCATTCTGAGCAAGTAAAAATTTAGGTTAAATCAAACGTCGTTCGACTGAATTTAAAATTTAAACGCTCGATGAACTCAAGGTGAGTTAATCTCACTCACATCTGGATACCGGTTAATTTAAATAGCTAATATTTAAATGTTTGATTGGTTGTTTAGATGAATATGATAATTATTATCAGACGGAATCGATATTTATTGGTTGTGCTAATATCTATGGATGCAGGGAAAACATGTTGGAGGGATCCAACTGGATTCCTCACAAATAGGAATTTTATTTATATTCTGTGATATATCTCATTGATATCCTGTGATAATTGATTTGGATCTTGTTATGCTGTTTTATGGTTGGATAAATATAATTTGGTATTTTAAAAATATCAATAAATAAATTGGGATTAAAGGAAAAAGAAAGTGGATATTTAAGTAGTTATACCCTATCTACTAATTTTGTTTAAAAATTAGTTTGGAATTGAAGTTCTATATGAGATATAGGTATAAAGTTTTCATAGCTAATATTTAAAATAAGTATTTAAAAATATTTGAACTCGGTAGATTTTCAGTGGAATTAAATGAATATTTTGAAATTTATTCCACGTGAGGGAAATGACTTGAAATTGTTTTCAAAGGTTTGAAAGGTGCAAAGTGACTTGAAATTTGTTTTCAAACAGTTGAAGTGTTAAAACTATAATTTTGCAAAGATATTTAAATTAAATAATTGGGGAAAATTATTTAAATCTTGGTGATTGTTGTGAATGTTGATTGATAGTTAAATAACCGACTATCAATATTTGCCTTTTTAATGGCATTTGAATTTCGATGTGACCGGGAGTCGGATTCGAAATGGATATTCGAAAACCACTCGAACCTAGGTGATTGTGATGGATCTTTTGTTTAAAAGATCAAGTGGAAATTGTTATGATTTGTTTGAAACATGAATGTAACACTTATTTTTAGAAATAAGCGTCGTTATTCGGATTAGCCGGGAGAGGACTTTGTGTCATAAAACCCATTCCGAATAACGATACGACGAAATGGGATTACATTTGTAGATGGTATTGAAGACCGAGTATTTTCGAAAATGAAAGGATTACCTGTCGAATGTATCTGCACCGGGTTGCTCCGGTATAAAGATTTTTTATCACACTTTGTGATGGGGATTCTGGACGTGATTAGTGAATATTGCAAGGGCTTCTTTGAAGTGCCTTCGGTTCCGTTCAATCCCGGAGCGGACTTGTATGGATGTGTGTCTGATATTACACTCTGAGATGTAAAGCTGATTTCTATCAAATACATTTCTTTTGGTGGCGGAGAATCTATTCTCTTAGCTTAACACCCTTCTGTTAGACATACGAGCTCAGAGGTTATGTGGTTGATGGTTATTAGTGATATATTCCGAAAACTGGTAATGTGACATATGAAGTGCTGGTGATCATTTGTTGATTATTTGTGATCAAAGCATGGCTTTCGTGTAAAGCGTATCATTATGGATGAGACCTCATCGGACCACACACCCCGAAAATGGTCGAAACAGGAAAGATGCGGCAAGGTTATGAGGGTCGCGTCCTTTAGGGTATGTCATTTCCTTCGGGAAAAGGGTAGTATCATGGTATGTAGCCCGGATATTTTACCTATGTTGTTGCCGCAAATTTATTATATTTTATGGTTGTTGCTTTATGGTTGTGGATCCTCGGATAAAGGTCGCAAATGACCGGGGGATGGCATACTCGAGTAGTAGTTACCTAATTACAGAGGTAACCCGGACTTATGTTGGCGGAGATCCGGGTAGGTTCTCGGGATGTCCCTCCAAAGGCGTACCCATGTGGTAGTAGAAAGTTCCTTAGCCTGACCATTTGTTAGAAATCCAAAGAAACAATACACAGCCTGTAAGGTTTTAGTTGTATAACCTGCCATGGAATGTGGCGATAACCTGCTATTGAACATGGTAGCTATAGTAGGCATACAATAATGGTTGTGTGCTAGCTAAGATTAATATTATACTTTCGGAATATTTTCCGCACTATTCACTAATAATAATATAAAAAGATTTTTCATATTAAGCATGTTTGACTATCATAAGGAGAAATCTCCTCCAATTCTGTGCTTGCATTGTGTGTGTCGAGGGAGGCCTTATGGTAGTTTCATTTTCCAAAATCATAGCGGATTTCTTTTCTTTCCTTTTCTTTGTGAAAATAACTGTTTTTGAGATCTCACACCAGTCCCATGACTGACCTGGAGTTTATTGTTACCTTTCTAAACTCTAGGTGCCCATAATTTTCCACATGGGCAGCCTAGAGTCAGGTTATCAGTTATTCGGGAGAGAAGTCAAGAAGTTGCTATGGAGATCTGAAGGCAAGCTGGATGGTGAGACGTACCACTTATACTATGCAGTGTCTGTTGCGTCTGGGTTAGTGCAAGTCAAATTTTATTGTACACAAGCTACTGTAACTGCTAGTGTTTGTATTGAGTCGTTGTAAACTCTGATAATGTGATGTATAAACTGTTATAGTGCCTTTTATTTTAAAGATATTCATTTATCTATTATATGTTGTTCCGCTACGAAATGTGAGATTCTGTTTATTATTTCTATTTCTTCTTTTATCTTCTTTTTCTCACTACACCATTATAAGCTATTAACAATGGGTATAAACCGTTGTTAAGTCCAAAAGCAATGGGTAAAAACCGTCTTCAACACAGGAGTGGTTGAATTTAGCGACGGGAGAAAACCGTTACTTTATGTCCAAAAGGCAACGGGTATAAACCGTTGCGAATTGGGACAAAGGCAATGGGTATAAACCGTTGTAAACTGGGCCAAAGGCAACGGGTATTAACCGTTGCAAATTGGGCCAAAGGCAACGGGTATAAACCGTTGCAAATTGGGCCAAAGGCAACGGGTATAAACCGTTGCAAATTGGGCCAAAGGCAACGGGTATAAACCGTTGCTTTATGGACAATAGGCAACGGGTATAAACCGTTGCTTAATGTACAAAAGGCAACGGTTACAAACCGTTGCTTGATGGGCATAAAATCAACGTATATAAACCGTTGCTTTCTGTCCAAAAAGCAACGGGTGCAAGCGTTGCTTTATGGCCAAAAAACGTTGCTTTATGTCCAGTAAAAAATGGTTAAAAACCGTTGCTTTATGCCCAAAGTCACATATAAAGCAACGGTTAACACCCGTTGCACATAGTGTTTGCTCCTGCTCCTACAAAATCACATCTGTAACTCACTACTGCGTTACACGCATATATCATTATATATACCAGAATATCAATATATATCAAAATATGCCAGAATATCAAAATATTGGTACACAAGCACTATAAACATATCACACATATACCATACATATAAAATTATCAAACTTATAGTTACACTCATTGTTTTGCAAACAGAATGCTACCGTGCCGGAATATCATACTTATTACACTACATTGTTTATTACACTACACTACAAAGATTTCATTAATTACACTACATTGTTTTGCAAGCAGTGAAGTCTACATATAATAAACACATTAAAAGGATGCTAAGCAGGTTAGCCGAAGCTGATATTTCTTTGGCTCATGCTGTGGTGCATACAGTATTCTATCCAATTCCTGCGCAAAAGTAAAAACAGGTTTTAAACTCAAATCATACAGTGAATTTTAGCTTGGTCAAGTTCAGTTAATAGAGCAATGGAATTCCTGTGTAAGCAATAATACTGCACAAGTAAAAGTGGCAGCAAACATTTAAACAACTATAACAACACTAACAAAAAAAACTGCATTTCAACTTCATCCCATCCCCTCTGCTATACACTTCCACTCACAACCACACTCCTACACACTACAACACTTCCTCATTTTCTCTGTTTTCATCTCATCCACACTTAAGTACTACATCACACCCCCTACTGCCTATTTCCTGTCAACAACATACACCATTAGCTTGGTCAAATACTACACTTAAGTACTACACTATTTTTGGGTTTTTGTCCAATGTTGCACCGTTTGTATTGAGCCAGAAATCAAGTAATATGAACAAGTTGCTCGGACATATCTAACCTTAAATGTCCACCTCCTCCGAATGCATTTGATTCTACTATTTTTCTTAATTATCTCATTCGGGTATTGTTAAATCCATCATCTTTAAAGTTTGTACGTGCACACACCTATCAAGTTAAATCCAAACATTTTATAATGGTGTTTTCAATAAATATTGCTTGATGTTAATAGTATGTACTAATTTTGCACCATTAATATCCAACAAAAGCTATATTGCAGTATACCTTTAACTTATTACCTCATCGGTAGGTGTACATTATGTATGCTTAATCTATGATAGATTTCACCTAGAATATATGAAAACAAAAGGATATTGCACATAGCCTCGTTATCATAAATAAGCCAAATACAGGTTTGGTTCTACTCAGTACTCAGGCAAAAGAGATGTTTGCGAATGCGGCGAGTGTTTCTGCTGGTAATCCAACATTGATTAAACGAGGTAATTATATGCATTCTAACTGTTATAACTTTTAAATCAATTATATGCATTCTAACAACTGTAATTCCTTTTATTGTCTGCTTCAAAACCAATCCCATGTCAACTGCACATTCACATCACATCACAAAAACTATAACAGTCTTCTTCTGACTGCTCCGCAGCCTTCAACTTCCCTTTCATCCACCATTTACACTTCCAACCTGGTTCCCTTGGTACCAGTAAGCCATCAAACACAAACTACAAACCTGCCTGCATTCCAACAACATTTCCATATTTCCTATTCAAACCAATCACTGCACATTTCATTTCCTCTTCAAACCAAATCATAACCATAACACTGTCGGCATAATTCAACTATCCCGACCAACCTCTCTAACTCCACATTCTGTACTGAACTCCAGCATTACAAACTGCCTCCCACTTCCTATTCACCAACTCTACCACAAACCACCAGTAAACACTCCAGTAACCACTCCAGTTCCCTACGAAACATTCTACTCCCCTACCATTTCAGTCCCCTCCCCTACATCATAACCAAATTATTTTACCACCCATTAAACCCAATTAGTACGATACACACATAAATTTTTTTAGCTAATCAATTTTTAGTTTGGACCTCCATTCACCGTTCAGGCACATTGATCATGTTTTTTGTTTTTTGATTTTGTCCTTGAATTTTGACTTTA
The DNA here is from genome assembly GCA_030765085.1 of Allium cepa. Lineage (NCBI taxonomy): Eukaryota > Viridiplantae > Streptophyta > Magnoliopsida > Asparagales > Amaryllidaceae > Allium > Allium cepa. The sequence continues at coordinate 155,082,644 of CM060946.1, read as the reverse complement.
CTTCCTAGTATTTGATAAATTGTCGATTATCTTGTAAACAAGACAGACCAGGACAAAATACACATGCATTTGCATATGCAAATTTCATGTACAACAAACAAAAGAAAATCAGCAATATATGCAAAGAACAAGTCAGAAATATCAATACCTCTGACTAAAGATATCGTATCAAACACTTTTGATGGCTCACATAACCTCCGGCTCCAACATCCCCAAAGGTCTCGGTAAATTGTCGACATATTTTGGCGGTTAGCTCATTCGGCAATAAAATTTTGTCCAACAACACTTTTTCATATGTGGGTGGTACTGGTTTTCCATGAATTACTAATGCTATGGAATCTCGGCATATAGTACCTGTTATATAAGCATTTCTAGAGTGAATATATGTAATCACATTTACAGAACTAATAAGCTCCCAAACATTTAAGACCATTATGCAGAGCTACACAAGTCCTAGACCCATTGTGTATGTGATATTCGATCTTTAAAATCATGCAAGATTGAAATGGAAGGTGTAAACTTTTATGATCTTTCTATATCCTTTTTTGTTTTGGAGTTTACTGATTTATTTTTGGACATAATGGCTATTGTGAGTGTCAATGAAAATTGAAACCAAAACAGATATAAGATAAAGACAACGATGAGTATAAGTATACAAACTAGATCGCTATTGACAATGAATTCCTTCTCATCTCTGTCATTCATTCGCTGTCTCAAACTCTAGCTCTGCAATAGCATTTTGAACTTTTACGTGATTCTTCATCATTTCTTGCTATCTCTCACTGTTTCTCAAATATAATCATGAACACAACCTTTTTTAAAATAACACTGTACTTTCAGCCAAGCAAGAATTTAGTGAAGGTTGTGCCCACCAGAACTTATCCATGTGATCATTGTTATTGATTTGCTAAAACTACTTAAAACTACTTAATTTGCTCTATCCTACGGTTATAGCATTATAAATATTGCTAAATATTCTCTTATATCTTACAATTATGTTAATTTGGATTTGAAAATGTCATATACACCTCTTGTGAACCTAATTATGACATACATGTCAAACGTGAACCTTTGTTGCCTAACCTCTTTTTCTATAACAAAAGATAATTTGGAATCTATAAATACACATGCACTAATACTCATTAATTTGTTTATATGCACAATAACAGAGAGCAGTAAACTCGGTAGTGTTTCAATTTACTTCAATTAACTTATAGTTGTACTATAGACTTGTAGTAAGTTATTATACATAGCTAAAAAAATAACACTAAGTTATTATAAATCTAGCACTACATCGGTAGTGTTAGATTATCTCACATTGTACAATTTGTAAAACAAATCATATATAAATGTAAAAAGATCATCCTTTGCATAACCAATTGTTTCTTGGTTCTCTAACACTGTACACTTAAAACATAAAAAATGTATTCTGATGGTTCAGTTTAGAAGGTGCATCTCTACTTTGGCAAACTGTTAAAGAGTAGTAGATATTAACTATAATCAATCCCCAAAAACTTAATGAAACATCAATCCTAAAAGATGAAGATAATGATGGAACTCAAATGACAGCTTATATGGTAACACTAAACAAACCCATAAGCAAGCATTATAGGGAATAAACTGTTCCTTAACTTGTGTTGCATCCCTTTCTTTATTATTCTAAACTACAAATATAAGCATGTAATCTTTTCCTATTATTCAACCATAGAAACAAATGGATTCACCGTGTACAGACAGCCAGTCATCGATAATACATATAAAGCACTGAGTAGAAACACACATGCTTGTTTTCCAAATAATTTACTGATTTCTATTAATCATGTGTGGATTACAGATTAATTTGTTATCATTGCATTTGACAATCTTTTAACTAAGTTGTGATAAGTCAATTTTCAAGGTGACTGTAACATTCGTCCAAAATCTCTTTTCAGCGACATGGAACAAGCAAAAGGTGGCAAATTTTTAGCCGAGAAGAATCAGAAAATCCTTGGTACATAGATAAAAGTTTATCTTATCATCATGAAGATATTCACGTTAAATTTGAACCAGGTTCTTCAAGACTTAGCCGAGCAACGTATGAAGTTAAAGGTTCTTTTAATTCTACACATAAGTACTGTGATATAACAATGCACCGCAAATACATGTACACGGAGTTTCCATTTCAATTGACAACAAGTATTATTACAAAACAAAGCTTACCTGGTAGTTATGCGCTCTCTTTGATTATGCCAATGAAACTCGAGGAACCAAATATCAAAGATACACAGATCTAAGATAATTAAGATTTCAAATTAGACTTTATAATACAAGTATGAAACAAAATCAAATTTAAAATAGAAATCAAATAATTAAAAATAAGTACCCAACCTGGAGTAGGTATTCGATAAATTCACGTTGTAATACTTCTCCGAACACAGATCTGAGAGGGCCACTGATTGGCGTTGAATGAAGGAAGAACTGGTGCGGCTGGAAGGAAGATGAGTTCGCAGCTGGACACGATTAGGTGGAAAGATGGGTTCGTGGTTGGATGGAAGATGATTTCATGATTAGATGGAAAGATGAGTGGGTTGAAGCAAATCAAATTGGTGGAATTGGGGTTTTTTTTATTTAGGTTTTCTTTTCGTTGAAAGAGGACGAAACGAATATCAAAGGAAAGAAGGGAAGGAAAAGTGACGGGCTAATTCTTTTTGGCTCCCAGTGAATATTTGGCACAAAATTAGCGCCATTATTTGCCACAACATTTACGACGGTTACAAACCGTTGCTAATTAGCCACGGTTGAAAACCGTTGCTAGTTGGAACGAAGCGCGCCAAAAATTATGGCGCGAAAGGATGAAATTCACCGCCATCATTTGTCTCCAAAGAAGCTACGGTTAATAACTGTTCCCAATTAGCAACGATAAAAAACCGTTGCTAACTGAACCAAGACGGTGATTAACCGTTTCTAAATGGCAACGGTTAATAACCGTTGCCAAATGCGGGGATGGTTAGTTGCAAATCTCAGTATTTGGTGTAGTGTCTTTAACCCTAATGGTTCGGTTTTTCCGGCATTCGATTGTTCGGCATTCGATACAGTGGACGTATCGATGTCGACTTTCAAAAGTCGAAAAAATGGGACTATTAAATTTGGTATCAGAGCATTTGGTTAAGCGATAACCTTGGCTCTGGTGGATGTTACTCATTAGAGATAGAGTTAGTGGTACTCTAGAATGAGTTTGAGTGTAATAATAGATATGAGCACCTATTTGTTAGTGAATATAAAATTGTTTTACACTGTGTTTACTTATCGATTGAATATTCATGAATTATGGTCGGTACGGAAAGTACCACCGTATCAATAGGGGTTTCTAAACTCTTAAACAAGATAAACCGACATGGTATTGTTTTTAAAGTGGGTAAATGAAATAATTTTATCCAAAATTATATTTTGGTAAAAAAGGAATAATTTTTTGAAATTATTATAAATATATATTTGGATGTTTGGTTGCTTATATTGTAATCAAATATAAGAATCTAAAGTTTGAAAAGGTTTATAACCAAATAAAATTCTATAAGTATGATTTATCCAAAAAAAGAATAACAAAATTTGAATTAAACAATTATTTTAGTCCCGGAAATTTTGAAAAGTGTTTTAAAATGTAGTGAAAATAAAAGTTTGGAAATTTAAAATCTTGGGATTGTTTGAAATGTTTTCCAAAGTGTTTGAAGGCAATGATGGGGTATTATTTGGGAAGTATTTTTGAATGGAAATTATTTGAAAGGAATTTGTGGAGGTACACTGAAATCACTTCAGTCGCTGGAAAATAATGTTGATCATGATGGCCACATCATCAGAATTCATTTTCGAGTTTCTAAAGTGATGGATTGCTACCGTGGTGATTGGTTATGATATTTGTTTGGACTTGTTGGGTATAAAAGTGGTTCTAGAAATTTCGAAAGGGAAATTTGTTTAGCATAAACAAGTTATTTAGAATCCGGAGATTTGAATTAATATACCAAGTAGGTATGAGTTGATTATTATTTTAAAATGGTTTTGGAATAAAACTGGGTAATTGAATTCTGGGAAACACTATTTAAATAATGTGAAAGTTAAGATAAATCAACTATTTAACCTATAAAGTGAAGTTGATTTGAATAAGAAAGAAAAATGAAAATTTTACTCCTGGAATTAAAATTTAATTTAAATGAATGGTAGTGAATACAACATATTTGAATTTATCTTAAGATAAGTTAAATAAAATTGGAATTGGAATTGAATTAAATTGGATATAAAGATGAAAAGTAAAATGACTATAATTGTGTAATGATTATTTCCTTAAGCTATTAAGTGGTATATATATACATAATCTAGAATTGTGATTGTAAGATGTAAATGGATTAAAATGAGCAATATAAGCTTTGAAATAAATAAGTTGATGAACTTAGGAATAGAAAATGGAATTATAAGCATAAATAGGGAATGGTTGAATGGTATGGTAAAGTCAAAACTTAAATCCTAAATGGATGTTAAGTGTGATACGGCAAAGAAAAATATAAGATGTGAATGGACTTAAGTTAGTAAATAAGTTTTAAAACTTATATATTAAAAAGTAAAAAAAAAGAATGGAGAAATAAAATTGGATCGAATTGTATTTAACTTCGATTAAAAGGAATTAAGTTGAATTTGGATTGAATTGAAATCAAAATCCAGTTGTGTTATAAATACTATTGAATGGAATTAAATTCTTATTCAAAATAGTTAAGGGAATAGTAAAAATTTAAGTTGGCTGAATAAATTTAGTTGAACTTGAATTAAACGGAATTTAAATTAATTAAGAATGATACTGAATGAATTGAATTCTCGCTCAACTGGATTCAGAAAGGATTGTTTAGAAATGAATTTAGTGTGAGCTAAATTTAATGGAAACTGTATTGGAATGGTTATATTATTAATAAAATTCAGAATGAATCGTGGAGATGAATTAAAATTTAAAGTGGATTGAATAAATAAACAAATTGTGTTAAAATTTGTAAATGAATTGGAATTTGATTGGATGAAAATCAATATAAAATAAAATAAAATTGATATAAGAAGAAATGGAAATATTGGGAAATTGAAGAACTTAAGCAAATTGGAAAAAAATAATTATGGCCGAGCTTTATATGGGGTCTTGAATAATATTTGTTTAGGTAATAAAATTGAAATGCAAGTGAAAGGATTTTAATTAATTATTGTGATGAAATAAGAATGCATGAGTTATAAATATTACAGAATGGGATGATATTAATATAAACTTAAGTTGGATGATGAACTTGAAGTGAGAATAAGGATTTGATTTAAAAAAATTGCAAAGAAATAAGAATATTTAGGATTGTGAAAAATTCCGAATGAAATAAAATTAATATAAATCTAAGTTGGAATTAATTTAAAATGGTTATAAACTTCAGTAATTGTTGTTTGCTTGAATGACATCAAATTTGCATTGAGATTAGTCATTTTGTTGTACACAAAGCTAATAAATTAAGGAAAGTAAATCAAGTTGGTTTTGAATATATTAGATTGAGATGAATTAATTGAAATTGGTATAAGCTTAGGTAATTGTTGTTTGTATAAACAACATTAGAATTTGCACAAGAAAATAGTCGTTTTTTCGTAAATGGAAGTAAATTGATTTGAAAAAGTGAATAAAATTGGTTTTAAAATCAATTGGAATGGATCGAAATTTTAATAAGTGGATTTGTATATAAATGCATGTGAATCATAAAGAAATGCACATGTATCAAATTTGAAATATAGATTTGATTATAAATCAATTTGGAATTGGATTGGAATAAATTGATGTAAGTAATGCATATGTTAATCATATTGAAGAGAGAGTGAAATGGGTTGTAGTAAATATGAATTGTAAAAAGTAAACTTGAATTAATCAGTCGAGAAGATTAAAAATGAAGTTTGGATTTGTCGGGAAATTAAAATGGTGATTCAAATATTTGGATTGTTGTTAAAATATGGTTAACATATTAAATTATGAGGTTTATTGGTTTAAATTATGTAATTGATGTGTCTGGCTAGTTTAATGAATATAATGTTGATAAATTTTCATATTATTGAAAACTGATGTGTTTGTTTAAGTAAGTATAGGTACGGGAAGCGATTGATAGAGTTGAAGCGTGTATATGCAATATAATTAGCCGCTTGCTTTTAAAATGATAATAAAAGGTATGCCTATGCAATAAAATTGGGAAAATGATATATATATTGTGATATATTTGGTTTTTCGACCGTGTGGGTTGATGTATATATATTTATATCTATTGTGATATTGCAAAAGCTCCTCCATACAAGGGAGACTCTGCCAAAATTTCCTGAAAATTTTGGGAGTTAGAAATTTTTTTACAAATTTTGAAAATTTAAAATTTGAATTTAAATTTGAATTTGAATTGTCAGGAAAACAATGTTGTTTGGGAACAATGAAAGGTTTTAGAAAGTTAGTTGAAATGATAATGGGTCTCTAATAGAAAGATTTATTTTGGAAAGTTGAAAGTGTTTGGTTTGGGGAAAATGATAAATGGGTTAAGGATCATTCTTCTTAACTAGTAATTTCGGGACGAAATTCTTTTAAGAGGGGAAGGATGTAACGACCCAGAATTTCTAGTCGTTAGATTTTGAACATTTAATTCATTTTAAATATTAAATGTGGATTTTGAAGTAAAAAAAAGATTTTTTTTAAATTAATAGGATTAGTTAAATTTCAAATACGGTAATTTAATTGGATTTGAATAATAATAATTAAATATTTGGAATTGTGATAATTGCTGAATATGGGTACAAATGGTTATGAAATGGTTTCTAAAATTTATTTTAAGTCTATTTGAATTTAAACACTGATGTTTGACTTTTGGATAGAATCAAAAGTCGATATGTTTAAAAAAAATTGGGATTTTATATTAATTTAATAATGGGATTTAATAATATAATAATGCAAATAATCAGATTTTGGTTCGTAGTGAATCAGAATAGTTTCTAATGTAATTATAAAGTCTATATGATTTATAATAGAGTTGATAAAATTTTAAAGGTGAAATTTTAAGTGATTTCGACGATTTTGAAAATCGCTCGAATTAATCGACGAGCTAAATTAGCCTTCCGGGGCACAGTCTCAGTATTCGACGAAACCAGTTCCATTGGATCCGTAATAGTGTATTACTATCGGATTTCAAATTTCGTACCGTTTGGATTTACCGTTTGTTCGTACGGGTGAGAAACACGTTGATATTAAAATCGATAATTTAATATTTAAACTCGGTTCAAAAGCTATTTTCCACATATGATTGAATTAGCTTCCAAAACACATTCCATTATGTTCGGAATGTGGGTAAAACCTTATAATCGCCTGCCGGCATGCGTTGTTTGAAGGTCGTGTGAGAAAGTTATTTAAAATGAATTTAATATTAAAATAACATTTATAAACGTATATATATACACGTATAAGGGCTGAAACCCTAGCCATTTTCACTCGGCCACCGCTTGCAACATTTTAATGGCCAAAAACTCTCGAATTTCATTTCGATTTTTCTCTTAATCCAAGCTTTCATTCCAGAAACTTTCTAAAGGGAAACTGTAGATCATGAAGAGATCTACCCATCCATACGATGGAGTGGCACAAGATTCGTCGTGGTGGCCAAAAAAATTGGGCCGATAGGAGTTTCTCTTGTGCATGTTTTTCTCTGCGCTTGGAAGGCAGAGCTTCACGAGGGTTGGAGGGACGGTGGAGGGTGCAACAGCGCATTCGGTGGTCGTGCTCGATCAATCTCCGGTCGACCAGGGGCGGAGCAATCTTGAACCCTAGTTGTACGTTGATGGGTTCCTGGGTAATGCGTGTTGCGTAAAGAGGATAAAGGCTACGGCTTTGATCTACTATCAAATTTTGAACGGCCGATGGTATATTATTATATATAAAAAAAAATTGTTTTAAACAATTATTCAAACTATAAAATTCATATCTTGTGCATATGTTATCAAATTTCGGCGAAACTGGCGACGCCGAAATCGCAGCGACGAGTACTACGCAGTGGAGCAATTATGGAATCATTATGAACAAGTAAAAATTTAGGTTAAATCAAGTGCCGTTCGATTTAATTTAAAATTTAAACGCTCGACGAACTCAAGGTGAGTTAATCTCACTCACATCTGGATAATAGTCAATTTAAATAGCTAATATTTAAATGTTTGATTGATTGCTTAGCTGAATATGAAAATTATTATCAGATTGAATCGATATTTATTAGTTGTGTTAATATTTGTGAATACAGGGAAAACAGGTTGGAGAGATCCAACTGGATTCCTCACAAATAGGAATTCTATTATATTCTGTGATATATCTCATTGATATCCTATGATAAATTGATTTGGATCTTGTTATGCTGTTTTATGGTTGGATAAATATAATTTAGTATTTTAAAAATATCAACAAATAAATTGGGGTTAAAGGAAAAAGAAAGTGGATATTTAAGTAGTTACACCCTATCTACTAATTTTGTTTAAAAATTAGATTGGAATTGAAGTTCTATATGAGATATTGGTATAAAGTTTTCATAGCTAATATTTAAAATAAGTATTTTAAAATATTTGGACTCGGTAGATTTTCAATGGAATTAAATGAATATTTGGAAATTTATTCCATGTGAGGGAAATGACTTGAAATTGTGTAACAGCCTAAATTTTAACAAATATTTCATTCATTTATTTATTAAACTTTAGGGTTTTATATTACAAAAGTTTTAACTTTTAAATTTATTTTTAATCATTGCCCAAAATATTGTAAAAAAAGCAATTTCTATAATTTTATTTTGGTTAAAGTTTAACATTTGTTGGAATTTTTAAATCTTTTAAATTCTAACTTCCAAATCTTTTAATTTAACTGAATATGTTCGTATCAGCATTTTACTCCACTTTTGTTTCTTTTAAAAATTGGTTGTATACCTTTTAAATTAAGTAATTAATATTTTTACTTCTATACATCAGTTCTTAGTAAATGGTAAAAGAATCAAAAGGATGTAAACAAATCCTATTTTATTTGAGTAATTAATTTTAAAATGTATAGTCTATAAATAATCTGTTTAATTACACCGTTAATTTGTACGATTATATCCGTTTTGATTAATTTAGTTGACATAAATGGTACGTATTTAATGAAATATTCTTTAAACATATATTTACTAAATATAGGTAGCGAGCAAATAAGAAAACGTATAAATTTAGAAACGTACTTTTGTTATAACAAAGGCGTATGTTTGATTTAAATCGTTGCGTCTTTAGTACGCATTCTTAAAATTCTTACCTTGGCTATAAATAAATAAATTAATCAGTAGACATGCATTTCTAAGTGGGAAAGGAATAAATTCGCTAGCCATTCAATTTCGTTTAAAAGTTTGAATTGAATTCACGTGTTAATTTCTACTCTTTCCATTGGCCTCTCATATATAATTGGTATAAATCTTTGAATGCAAATAACTGTTCGATTTCCATTCTTCCTTGCCCAAATTTGCATGCCTAAAATTATGCAACCCTCTGAAATTAAAAACCACTTTTCCAAAGTTTCCATATCCGTTCAAAAATCAAATTGTTATTTGTTGCCTTCCATACGCGATATCAACGCAAGTTTTCGTTTAATCATAAAACACGTTCACATAAATTTTTCAAATTCCATTACCGTTCAAAGCAAAAAGATTGCTTGCGTTTTCTTTCGCTGTTAAAATTCATTTCCCACTGCTAAATATTTTCTTCCAATATTTCTTGCCGTCCTTCCCCCTGTATTCACGCGAGCTTCCCCATATATATACTCCAACCCACGTATATAATCACTGTACAATTGTGGCCTTCATCTTCTTGCTCTCATGAGTAGGCTCTCAGATATAGGTCATGGCCGCGTGCTATTTATCTATTTTATTTTTCTTTGCTTCTTGCATGTTTTTTCTTTGTTCCTATCTACGGTGCACACTAGTGCCTCCACCATATGCCATGCCGGCCTGCACCCTATTCTCCATCACCTGGCATGACCGATGCTTGCATGCGATGATGATCTAAACTAGTGAACCCATGAAACGGCCGAGCCTTTGTGCTCCCCACCTCCAAGTGCAGCCACTACCATCATCACCGCCGACTTCTCCTCCAATCATGTAGCCTTGCCTTGTCCTTGTCGCATCGCTAGGCAGTGATGGCCACTGGCAAAAACCCATGCACAGAACGTGCCTTGCACAACAGTGCAATGTTGTGTTTTGAACCAACTATTGAACCAAAAATATTTCGCCACCTGTGCATATTTTATATCAGCCTTTGCCTAAGTATCCCACTGCCTTTCTTTTTGCGTGCATGAGTGCATATCAGGCATCTATTCTGGATAAGGCCGAACCCTTGAGATGTGGGTCGAGCCATTTATATCAAAATCTTATTATTTGATCTTGTCCAGATTTTCCTTATTTTAATGATTTGAGCAGTTTGTTTTGAATTTTGCGTACTTAGTTGTATTTGTTTTATGTCAAGATTTGAATCGGATTGGCTCATCTTCCAATATTTGATCGTGTCTTCTGTACGCTGTTTCTGGTGTGGTTATCGTAGTTTTGAATATAAATATTCAGTAGCATAGAGGTGAGTTTCTCACCCGACAAACATACTTATAGATCTGTAAATTAGTAACAAGTGTAATTACAAAATGGTTATATTTTATTTTACTTGCCTGTGATAAATTTATGATGTTAAAAACCCTGTTAGCAAATTGATACATCATCAGTTATATTATATACTGTTATATTTATGCTTTTATACTATTTATTTATCTACTATTTTATCACACTGCAAGTTCCCTGTAGAATAGAAACGTTACGGGCGGAAATGATAGGCCTAAACAATATTTATTTAATTATTTATTTAGTTAGTTATTTAACTTTGGATTGCGGGTTTGAAATGATAGAACCTGGTTTTTGTAAATTACGGATTGAAATGATATATTATCCGTATCACCTGACCTAGGATAGAAAATATTACACAGACCCGTGGTTATTTTATATATATTTTCTACGAATTATGAAGTATTTTTAAATATGTATATTATAATATTTTGGTTTAAACTGAATTAAAAATGATTTTTGTACAAAAATTTATAAGTTAAATGTATAAATGAACATATGATTAAGTTGGAATTTAAACTATGTTTATTTTGGAAATTTTGTGGAATTTAAGTTAAAGTAAATAAAATATGACAATTTGGAATTTAAAATGAATTAATAAGGTACTATTGAATTTTTATGAATTTACTGGCTAAATAAATAAATACATAAAAAAATGAAATTTTAAAATAACTAAATTTAGAAAAGTGAAGTTTCGAATAAAGGTAAGTTAAGATATAATTGAAAATTTAGTTATATTTTTTACGGTAATTAAAACTTAATTGTTAAGTTAATTTTGAATACAAAGAATAGAAGATTGTGTATTTGACTCTAATAAGTGAACCATTGAGAAGTTGATATTTATTGGTGAAATTTACTTTGGGTAATTTGAATGACTATTTCAAATGGAAATTATGATTTTTATAAGTTATTTTAGTTTAAAAATTTAAGTTTAATTTTTGTTGAATTATATTGAAGTCAAGAAATTTAATTAACTTAAAAACTGTTGTAAGGGATATTACCGCACTTTGTAAGTGCCGTAGTTGATGCAAATGAACTAAAAGCTAAAAAAAATTAATTAAGGGCTATTGCAGTACTTGGTAAGTGTTGTGGTCATGAAATTTAAATTAAACCTGAATAAATAAAAAAGTTACAGTAGCACTTGTTAAGTGTTGCAGTGGCTGAAATTGAGATTTTGGATATTTGGTTTGCAAATATAATAACTTCACTTTTAAAAGTTAAATGAAGTATTTTGAGTTAATATTAACTATATTGGAATTTATAACCACGGGTATTAATAACGTTGGTTATTAAAGAGACCGGGATCGGATATGGGCATACTCTCTGTCGATACCGGAAACTACATTCACAATCGTGTACGCGATGGAGATTCCAGAATGAAGTAGGACGGTGGTGACGTTCTATTAAGGTATGTAGGTGGACCCTACTCCCGTGAGTTGGCATAAGGTGGCTACAACAGGAGCGATTCTCGGGCTAAGAAGGTAGCACCTCTTATCGGACGCACTTCTTCGTATGCCATTCTATTACTTTTGTGATTGTTTAGTGCACACCTTTAATTTGGGAGTGTTGTTCGAGGTGGGTGGTAGTAGCAGCTACGCGCTATCACCGGTCCGGATTCGTAATCGGTATATCTACCCTAGCATTGCCTAGTTGTGCCATGTCACCTACCCTAGCGAGCCTTGTACGAGTTTGGTTTTCTCCCGTAGCCCGTAGAGTATTTAGGGTAGTCTCTCGACCTGGAGATGCGCTGATACTGGATAGACTACTGGGACTATTATGTGGTAAGGGATATATGGGTAACCCCTTAACGCTATTTAAAAGTAAGTTTACTTTACAAATATACACTATTATAATAGCGAAATATTACTACATAGTATATAGTTTAACGGATCCTTAGAGGATGGGCGGTCCCAAGCATCCTTTAAGTTACTTGCCTTTATATTACAGTTCACTTGAATTAGCTTACATTGTATAAGTATGTATGTCCTGACTCGAGTGTTTATATTTTATTTTATGCTCGGGTCTGCCTGAGTATCAGTTCGAACTTCATTCCCCGAGCTAGGACTTCTAAAGGTCATCTTTTTCAAGCTGCGTCAAGATTCTGTTCAGTTCTTATTTTAGCTTTTGTAATCGAGACAATTGATTATTGAGATTTTCTATGGTTGTTTCAAACTATATTTGGTTTAGGACAATGTAATTTATACTTATTTTGAGACTATGTGATAGTGGCTTCATGAACCACTAAGTTATTTTATTCCGCTGCGAGTATTTTGATTTCATTTGCTCCAAATTTATTTACAATATATTGTTTTGAACTATTCAAGTTTGACATGTTTTTAATTTATTATCGAATTTGAACGGTGCAAAATAATGGATCGTTACAAATTGTTTTCAAAGGTTTGAAAGGTGAAAAGTGACTTGAAATTTATTTTCAAATAGTTGAAGTGTTAAAATTATATATTTTGCGAAGATATTTTAAAATAAATAATTGGGGAAAATTATTTAAATCTTGGTGATTGTTGTGAATGTTGATTGATAGTTAAATAACCGACTATCAATATTGGCCTTTCTAAAGGCATTTGAATTTCGATGCGACCGGGGGTCGGATTCCAAATGGATATTCGAAAACCACATTGTACCTTTGTGATTGTGATGGATCTTTTGTTCAAAAGATCAGTGGAAATTATTATGATTTGTTTGAAATCTGAATGTAACACTTATTTTTAAAAGTAAGCGCTCGTTATTCGAATTAGACGGGAGAGGACTTTGTGTCATAAAACCCATTCCGAATAACGATACGAAGAAATGGGATTGCACTTGAAGACGGTGTTGAAGACCGGGTATTTTCGAAAACGAAAGGATTACCTGTCGAATGTCTCTGCATCGGGTTGCTTCGGTATAGAGATTTTTTATCACACTTTTTGATGAGGATTCCGGATGTGATTAGTGAATATCGGGATTTGCAAGGGCTTCTTTGAACTGCCTTCGGTTCCGTTCAATCCCGGAGCAGACTTGTATGGTTGTGTGTGTGACATTACACTTTGAGATGTAAAGCTGGTTTTTATCAAATACATTTCTGTTGGTGGCGGAGAATTTATTCTCTTAGCTTAATACACTTCTCTAAAACATACGAGCTCAGAGGTTATGTAGTTGATGGTTATTAGTGATATATTCCCAAAACTGGTAATGTGACATACGAAGTGCTGGTGATAATTTGTGATCAAAGCATGGCTTTCGTGTAAAGCGTATGTTTGTGGACGAGACCTCATTGGACCTCACACCCCGGAAATGGTTGAAACATGAAAGATGCGGCAAGGTTACGAGGGTCGCGCCCTTTAGGGTATGTCATTTCGTTCTGGAAAAGGGTAGTATCATGGTATGGAGCCCAGATATTTTACCTATGTTGTTGCCACAAATTTATCATACTTTATGGTTGTTGCTTTCTGGTTGAGGATCCTCGGATAAAGGTCGCAAACGACCAAGGGATGGCATACTCGAGTAGTAGTTACCTAGTTACAGAGGTAACCCGGCCTTGTGTTGGCAGAGATCCGGGTAGGTTCTCGGGATGTCCCACCTGAGGCGTACCCATGTGGCAGTAGGAAGTTCCTTAGCCTGACCTTTTGTTGGAAATCTAAAGATACAATACGCACCATGTACGATTTTAGTTGTATAACCTCCCATGGAATGTGACGGTAACCTGCTATTGAACATGGTAGCTATAGTAGGTGTACAATAATGGTTGTATGCTGGCTAAGATTAATATTATATTTTCGAAATGTTTTCCGCACTATGCACTAATAATAATGTAAAAAGATTTTACGTATTAAGCATGTTTGGCTATCATAAGGAGAAATCTCCTCCAATTCTGCGCTTGCATTGTGTGTATGGCGGGGGGCCTTATGGTAGTTTCATTTTCCAAAAGCATAGCGGATTTCTTTTCTTTCCTTTTCTTTGTGAAAATAACTGTTTTTAAGATCTCACACCAGTCCCATGACTGACCTGGAGTTTTTTGTTCCCTTTCTAAACTCTAGGTGCCCATAATTTTTCATATGGGCAGCCTAGAGTCTGGTTATCAGTTATTCGGGAGCGAAGTCAAGAAGTTGCTATGGAGATCTAGAAGCAAGTTGGATGGCGAGACGTACCACTTATACTATGTAGTGTCCATTGCTTCTGGGTTAGTGCAAGTCAAATTTTATTGTACACAAGTTACTATAACTGCCATTGTTTGTATTGAATCGTTGTAAACTCTGATAATGTGATGTATAAACTGATATAGTGCTTTTATTTTAAAGACATTCATTTATCTATTATACGTTGTTCCGCTGCGAAATGTGAGATTCTGTTTATTATTTCTGTTTCTTCTTCTATCTTCTTTTTCTTAAATCCTAATGGTTCGGTTTTTCTGGCATTCGATACAGTGGACGTATCGATGTCGACTTTCGAAAGTCGAAAAAATGGGATTGTTACATTAAATAAATGAAAATTTAGTTTTATTTATAAAGTGGGTATTTTAAAATAAAGTGTTTAGTTATTTGTTAAAGTAGAGTTAAGGAAGAATTTATTTTTGACTTAACAAATGAATCGTAGTTCAAACTGGATATTTAATGATAAAATTTTATTTTATTAAATCATAAGTTGAATGGTTTCCAAATGAATATTTTTGAAGCCAAAAATATGATTTTTATAAGTTAAAATGGTTAAAATTGAAGTTTTAATGTTTCTAAAATTTTATATTAAATCTGGAATTAGTATTGGTAGCATTTCAGAAATGCTGGGTTTTAAGACAGCATTTGTTAAGTGCTATCATTTCCGAAAATAAACTAAATTTTGGAATAATAATAAAGCTGCTGCAGCACTTTGTAAGTGTTGTTGCTGCTGAATGAAAACTGTTTACCGCAGCACTTGGTAAGTGTGGTTGTTGCTGAAAGTAAACTGTTTTGAAATAATAACTAAATACCTACTGTAGCACTATGTAAGTGCTGTTGTTTTTGAATTTCACAATATTTTTGAAATACTAATATATCTACTGTAACACTTTATAAATGTTGTTGAAGCTGAAATTTACAATGCATTGGAAATTTTATAATTAAATGAATGGACTAGAAATGCTACAACTTTGAAATGAATATTATTTGACATTGAATTTAAATGATTTAAATGAATCTTGTTTTGAATATACTAACATTGAATTTAAATGGTCTAAATAAATACGTTTCAAAGTGTTATGATTTTCTAAATATTATAATTTCCAAATGATAATATTTCAAAGTATTATGGTTCCAAAGTGTTTTTGTCTTGGATTCGTTATAACTTTAAAAGTACTATAGTCTTGGAAATTAAATGATATATTATTACGTTGGTTTTTGAAATGGAAATAATATATTGATATGGTTTTGAAATGAACTAATATAGTATTTAGTTTCGAAATGGATATGATATTTTGGGTTTTTAAGTATAATTGATTTTGAAATAAATATCAATGGGTTATAATAACGTTGGGTTGTTAAAGAGACCGGGATCGGAAGTTGTGATACTCTCTGCCAACTCCGAAAACCACTCTAACAACCGTGTACGCGATGGAGATTCCAGAATGAAGTAGGATGGTGGCGACATTCTATTGAGGTATATACGTGCACCCGACTCTCGTGAGTTGGCATAGAGTGACTAAAACAAGAGCAATCGACGGGCTAGTGAGGTCAGTCCCCTAATCGGCCACACTCCTTTGATACTATATTCTGACTTGAAGATTTATTTGGTGGCCACTTTTGATTCTTTGATTTGAGGGTGTGGCTCGAGAAGGGCGGTAGTAGCTGCTACGAGTTACCATCGGCCCGGAAGTGTAATTGGTATATTTACTCTGGCATTGCCTAGTTGTGTCGTGTCACCAACCCTAGCGCGCCTTGAACGAGTTTGATTTGTGTCGTACCTATGGAGTATCCTCTGGTAGCCTCCTGATCAGGAGGTATTATGGTACTGTATATACTATTGGCACTATTTATGTGTTAAGGTAGAAAATATAAAGCCTTAACACTATTTAAAAGTAAGTTTATTTTACTATAGACATTATTATAATAGCGAAATATTACTACATAGTAAATGGTTTAACGGATACTTAGAGGATGGGCTATCCCAAGCATCCTTTAAGTTACTTGTACCTTTCTATTACAGTTCACTTGAGTTGGTTAACATTGTATAAGTATGTATGTCCTGACTCGAGTGTTTTATGTATTTGCTTTACGCTCGGGTCAGACTGAGTGATATAGCTTTTGAGACTCACCTTTGGAGTTGGAGCTTTGTTGGAAATCCATCTCCATCTTTTCAGCTTGGAGTAATTTAGTTGATTCTTGTGATGTATTCTGATTGTACTTAACTATCATATTGAGACTTCTGTTGTATCTTGTTTAAATATGATGTATATTTATATAGTAGCTTCATGAACTACTATCTCTTGCTTCTGCTGCATTATATTACTCTGTGTCTGAGATCCGTGGTTTATTTACTGTATATTCTAAGTATTGCCAAATTTAAATTACAATCTGACATTTTGAATCATTCAAGTCCGACATGTCGGATGCAAAAGGTCCAAGATAGTGGGTCGTTACATTTGATATCAGAGCTTTGGCTCTTGGCAAAACTTAGCATATATGGTAAATTTATTTACAGAATCACTTTCGTTCGAGCTTGAATCTCTTTCTCTTTGACTTTGTTCCCTTTGAATTTTAGAACGTTCCCTCAATTCTGAAATTCATTCTTGTCCCTCACTCTTTGTATTCTTTTGAATTCTGGAGCATCACATAGCTCCACTAAATGACTTGTAAAGGGGTGGAACTCCTTTACAATAGGCATTGATTCATCAGAGATTTTGTATATCCTCGGTTTAGATGCTGATATCTTTTGTCAAACCCAAATCTATTTTTTGAGATCAGAAGTAGACTTTCCCAGAATCCTATATCGATCTTGTTCTTTAAATCAAGGTTGAACTGGTTAAGGTTGCCCGCGATTTATATAAGCTTATCCATTTCCTTATTCTGTTAGTTAATCATCTTATCTTTTGTTCCAACTTATCCTCAAATCAAAATTTTCTTCGATTTGAGTTAATAAAATTTGAACCCCTATTCTTGCTTTGTAAAGCTATATTTAAAATGTTTTATATATTATGTTGTTTGAGTTGTTGATGTTGATTTGGGTTTCTAATCGATTCGTCTGATCAACGCTATCGATAGGATCTCCAAAACACTTGAACAGAGCAAACAGACACAGTATTGTTTTCAAACTTAGTAAATGAATAAATTTTGTATACTTATGTTATATATTCATAAGTATAATTTTTTGAATTTTGATAGTTAATTGACTTGGATATTAAGAAATAATATTTGATTTTGGATATAGCTTGTAACCATTAGTTTTTGTTTCATATATAAATAATTGAACTATAAACATGGCTATAAATTAATTTGGAAATTTAAATGAATTTAAAACAAGAAACTAAGAAATGGATTTCCGATGGTTTCAAACTTTGTGTTTAAAGTTTTATAAGGTGTATTATTTAAAGTATTTCAAGTAGAAATTGTTTCAAAGAATTTTTAATTTGTAAATCAGTGCTCTTTTCTTTGTCACTGGAAAATAATTTCGGTGATGACTGTAACATCATCGGCATTCATTTTCGAGTTTCGAAGTGAAGAGACCATTCTGTAGTTTTTCTATAATCTCGCTTTGGTGAATTAAACTTATTTGGATTTCTAAAATATGACTTTATATATAATATATGCGATATATGATTTAAAAATTTAATTTGATATATATATATATTGTGTGTAATTATTTATCTCTAAAATAGTTTGAAGTTAATCGAAAATATAATTCTTAAACTTTTTCTTAAAGGTTAATGTCAATTATAAAATGAAATCAAAGTTATAAATAAATATTTAAGCTTGGATAATTGAATTAGGAAAATTTTATTTGTATAATATTCTATTGCATTCCAATATAATTTTCCTAAATTATTAAGAAGTTGAATATGTAATTGGATAATATATAATATAAAAAAGATTTTTATAAATAAAATTTGAGTGGTTATAATAAATGCTATATACTTAAATTTTAGTTATAAAAAGATTAATAGGGGTAAATAGAATGAAAAGTTAATTGAATAAAATTCAATAAAAATGCTGTTAAAGGATTTATATATAAATTGGAGTAGTTATAATAAAATGTAAATTCACTTAATGTATGTGATTAGATATATTAAGTGGAATAAATTTAATAACAACTTGGAATAAAGAAGAATTAAATTTATTGAATAAATTATGAGTATAATAAATGATTTTCAAATTCATGATTTTAGACATTATTAATTTAAGATAATTGGATGATATGACAATGAGGTTAGAAATAGTTAAGGTTTATTTAACTTAGGTGAAATTAAATGGATGAAATCAATTATTAATTTAAGTTGATATTTTCATGGTTTTAAAATTTATTATCTTATCTTGTTTTCCAATCTCTTTTCTTTCGGGATGTTCCTATTTTCCTGCATCCTAAAGCGGGAAATTAAACTTCGGATTGATCTTATTTCAGAAGTTCGACCTGTAGTTCTTCCTCCTAGAAGAACATATCTTTGCCAGTCTACTTCGAAAGCTTTTTATAAATCTCTGGTACTCATTTGAGTCTGGGCAATGCTTACCATCCACAGACCGTTGGTCAAATAGAAAGGGTGAATCAGATTCTAGATTATCTTCTTCGTGCTTGTGTTCTTGATTTATGGAGGATCTGGGAAAGATCGTTCCATCTTGTTGAATTTACCTATAATGACAGTTATCAGGTATAATTTCAATCTTCTTTTCATCTTGCCTTAATCCTATCTTATTATATCTTGTTCTCCTTGTCTCGTTCCTTTTCGAGGACGAAAAGTTTTGAGTGGGGGAGAGTGTAACAACCCATAATTTTGTAAGTATTTTTTGATTAGAATAGTATTTGAAACTTTGATTTTTAATCATTTAAAGGTGAATTTTTAGAATTTTTCCAATATAAGTTTGGAATTTGTTTATAATTTTATTTCCAAATACAATAAAATAAACATTTTCTAAAATTTTTATATTTTGATCAACTTTGGTCAAATTTGAATTTCAGTTTAAATTTTGTTAATTTGATTTTTTAAATTTTATTCTTTTTCTTTGAAGCAGAATATAATTCGGATATCCGTTAAGCTTTTCGTTTCGTCAAATTCTAATCTGTACTTTTAAAATTGGATAAAATACAGCGTTTTACACGCAACTAATTTCTGTATTTTATTTCAAATTTTCATATGTCCATCTCTTTATTTTATTTCTCTATTTTATTTTTTCTAAACTTTTATGATATTTATTGATTTTTGATTGATATATCTATTTTAAATGGCTTGGATAAAATCTAGGAGACATAGTTTACACTGTTTAAATTCTTGCCTTTTTGTATTGCTAGCAATTACACTCCATAGCCATTCACTCTTGTCTTTCTTGGCCGTGTATTCCTATCTCAATCACGTGCAAGAATATTTCTTTCTCATCTCAATATCCTTATTTTCATTTGCATTTAAGAATAAAATATACTGTAAGTTTCTTTTTCCTTAAATCATGCCTTTTCCGTTACTTAGCATTCACTCCCACTTTTCCTGCCATCCAAACCTTCTCTAGCCATGAGAAAAACTCCTCTAACTCACGCACAAAACATTCTCAACTTTTTTCATTTCCTAAAAAAATCAAATTAATTAAATACATTAAGTTTTTTTTTGTAGTGTTGCCTTTTTATTTTCCAAACCATTCAAACTCTTGCCTTTTATTGCCTAGCCTCTTTATTACTTTCCGTAGCCGTTCATTCCTTTAATCTTGCCGTGAATTTCTCTTCCCTGTCATGTATAAAAACTTCCTAAAACATCTCACTTCCATTTGCACGCAAACAAAGAAAAAATTATGCATGATCTCATGGCTCCTTTTTTGGAAATCAAGTAAGCCTTTTTATTTGCTAGCCTTTCATTTTCTAACCTTTACATCTGTAGCCATTCAATATTTTTGTTAACCCTAGCAGCTACCTATTTTCTAAATCACGTACGAACTCATTTCTCAAATCTTTGAGAAAAAAATTATACAAGTTCTCAATTTCCGTGGCTTCCTTCTTCTTTCTCCTGTTTTTCATTTTTGTTTTCTTTGTTTTCTCTTCATGTTAGCTCGACCTCCACCCTATAGCCGACCTCACCATCTCCACCACACCACCATGCCGACCATCAGCACCTCCTCCATCACCCCATGCCAAAGTCGTGACCACCAAGTTGCACCACATCATCAAAACATGACCAAACCATAGCAAAACTCCTATATTCCATAACCATTTTTCCTATTAGCCTCGGCCACAAATTGAAACACCTCTTCCTTTGCTTTGCCTAACCCTAGCCGTGAATTATGACTTCCACTGGACCCATGCTATAGCCATGGCCGGGCACATAGAGACTTAGGGATGAACCAAAAACTTGCTTGCCTTTGACCTTTAGCCTTCCTTGCATTTGTAACTTACACCTCTTGCACTTCTCTTCATTTGTCAAGCCTTAGCTGTGCCATGCATGATCATAACCGAGCCTATGTTGCACAAAACCATCATGTTCGAGCCATGTATTGATGTGGTCAAGCCAAAATACAAAGTGGTCGAGCCCACTTGTTGGTAGAAGTAAGGTTATGTCATCTTGTTTCATATCTTTTCATTATTTTAATCTATATTCTTTTGTGTTGAATCACATGCTTATTTTTGTGATATTTGTTCGTATAAAAAATTTGGATCTGACTATTCATCCACTAAAAATCTTGTTCGTGCCTTGTCATGTTGTTCGGAGTTACAGTTGTGTGCTTAGAATCTGATTCTAGCTTTAAAAGTTGAGTTTATCACTCTCGACATACGTACATTTATAATTGTGAAATGATGACAGGTGAATTGTATAAATTAATATGTTATGTTCATACATGCTTGTGATACATTTATATGATGTTAAATGCTCTTTATATACCTGTTACATCATTTGATATATTCATTTTATGTAACATCCCGAAATTTTTGAAAATTAAAAATAGATAAATTGTTTGAACTTCGGGATTTAACTAGTAAAATTTAATCTAAAGATTTTATTGTTGATATTAATATTACACATTAATATAGAATTAAATAAAAAGAGATATTGATAGATGATCTTTTAATAGAATTTAGAATTTGTTAAAGTTATGATGAAATTATAAGATTTAAATCACATAACAAATAAGTAAACATCTAAACAAATAATTAAATAAAAGATCAAACAAATAAATAAATAAAAGATATAAACAAAGGATCAAACAAATGAACAAATAATTAAACAAATAGTTGAACCAAAGAACAAACGATTAACAAAAGAATAAATAAACAAATAAATGAACAAATAAACAAGCAAGATAACAAAACAATAAGAAAAAAAACATAACATGCTTAAATTAACAAAGTAACTAAACAACTTGCAAAAAGAAAATGTACAGGCCAGTAAACTAAAAGGGGTAAGCAAAAGAAATAAAATAAAGTAAAACAAACTCATACATTATTAAAATATAAAACAAATCAAATAGCATGCTGAAAATATACAAGCATGAAACCCTACATACTTTCATTAAATGCAAGCATCTACAAAGAACATACCTGCATTAAATGTTTTACTTCCAGCATGTTTAAACCTGTACTTGTTTTAATAAAATTCAGTAAAAAAATCTGTTATAAAGGAACATCAATTGCCTTAGTTAATTCATTCCACAAACTTTTGCAAACCTGAAAAAGATAAAACATCATATTTCATAACTTCCAAAGGCATTCAGGTGATTAAAACAGAAAGTAAAAAGAAAAAAAGAAGAAGAAAACAAACCAGGGAAGAAGGAGATTCAAACTGCAGTTCAAAACCCATATAGCCTCTGTTTCGAAACATTTGCCAAGTGAGTAAACTTGTTTTGTTTTAAATTGAAACTGAGTATTCAGTCAACCAAACTTTATTGTTGCTGCATGTGGAAGAAGATTGAAAGTGGAATGCCTGTCATGTTTGAAACCATCCCTGTCTTTGTTTTCAGAGAACCTCACTTATTCAAAACCTCATCTTTAATTATGTGATCATTACTAGACTTTGATCTCAAAATTTAACCTACCTATTTAAAGTTGAACTATGATTTTAAAATAAATTTCAGAAGAAAAATGATACATAGTTGAAAAAATTGGATTTTTCAGCAAACATGTCATCTTTTGGTTAAACTCGAATGTCATGAAATGGTAACTCAGGTTCATATCTTGAATCCTCACTAAAAGATGAGATTTTTAAGACAAGAATGGAAACTTTTAATTGCCTATACGTTGGGCAGTTCGAAGTTGAACGAAAATTTCATTTTGATCGATTCTCAATCATCAAGCAAAGTTTGGATGTTAAGATTCTTAGTGAAGCTTGTGTGGCCATAGACGATTTCATGAAAATTGTCGAAATATTTTTCTATTGTGTAGATTTACAAACCAAGGCCATTTTAGGGTTTTTGGGGTAGGATGGGTTCGCTGTTGTTCACGGGGGTGTTTCGTTGTCGTCGTGGCAATCTGGACGATCGCACGGGGGGGGGGGGGGGGGGGGGAAAGGGCCGTGGTGTGGTGTTGGAGCTAAGGCCGAAGATCCATGGCCACCGGTGGCTCCACGTGGCGGCGGCGAGACGATTCTCTGAAGGGGGTTAAGAACTGTTTTTCGAACGAACGATGAAATTTTTTTTCTTGAGTTTTTGCTTCAAACCGATCGTTGCCATCGAATGTAAAATCGATATGTGGCGTGCTGGAGGTCGCGATAGCCACCAGAACGACGGCGAGGTGGCGTGCACGTGCACGGGGACGAGCTAGTATCAGGGCGTTCGCGTGTACCTGTAGTTGTTCAGTAGTTTTGAGTTTTATACTTGAGCAAATGAAAGAGAAAAAAATGGACAGGGGTGGGGAGAAGAAAGTGGTTGGGCCGAGTATAGCTGTTGCATTTGGGTTTACTTTAAGATGGGTAGGCCGTCCAGAATTTTAAAGTATAAAACTAAGTAAATTTGTATATTTATAAATTAACCAATATTAGTTTTGTTAAGTTAAAGAATTTAGCAAATGCTTTAGAATTTGTTGGCTCTTTGATTTAGTAAGGGAAGTTTAAAACAAAAGTTAATTTAGAAAAAAAAAATATATATTTCCAATGTAACAATAAATAAAATTTTAAAGTATAAAGTAGTTTTCAAATAATAATTAAGGTGAATAACTTGTAAATGATTTTAAAATTGAGAATGGTTTAAACTTTGTAATTAAAATTGATGTAATAATCAATTAAGTACCTAAATAAATTGAGTTTGTTGATTAGATAAATTAAGTTAACTGATTTAAAATTGGCAGTTAATTAAAATAATTAATTTAATAAATCAAGCGGATTAAGATTAATTAATTTGTCATTAAGAATAATAAATCATTTGTTTTAAATAATCAAAAAAAAAAAAAAAAATTTATGTGGTCAAATTAT
Source organism: Allium cepa (assembly GCA_030765085.1). NCBI lineage: Eukaryota > Viridiplantae > Streptophyta > Magnoliopsida > Asparagales > Amaryllidaceae > Allium > Allium cepa. The sequence goes on along the minus strand of CM060946.1, from coordinate 155,058,431 downwards.
TAAATCACATTCACTTTGATTTGGTAAATAATTGATTAGGAAATTCACTTAAGTAATTAGTGATAAATAAAGGATTAATTAAGTTTTATTAATCAATAATTAAGGCTGTTTATGAATAATCAATTCAGGATTTATTTGATTAAAGATAATTAAGATGTGGTTAATTAATTTGAACCACACGATTCATTAACCACATTTAAAAATAGTTTAACAATGACTATGCACAAGATTGACACTGTCTATTCTGATTGTGATGCTGTGTTATGTGGATTGCTATGTACTGCGCTATGTTGTGTTTTGTTCTGTATAGATGTGAAAACCCTGTTGTCCGTGAAACGGCATTTAAACTTCGATGCGACAGGGAATCGGATTTCAGTTTGTTATCCGAAACCCACATCGAACCTATGAATTGTTATGAATGACATCCGCATTGTTTTTAAATTAACGCTCACTATTCGGTTTAACCGGGAGATGACCTTCGTGTCGTATAACCCATTTCAAATAGTGATACGTCGAATTGGATAGCATTTGAAGACCGGTGTTGAAGACCGGGTATTTGCGAGAGCGATAGGATGACCTGTCGATTGACTCTGCACCGAGTTGCTCCGGTATAGAGTTCTCCATATGTGATGGTGAATCCGATCAGGATTGTGAATATCCGGATTTGCAAGGACTTCTTTGGAAGTGCCTTCGGTTCTGTTCGAACCCAGAACAGACTTGTATGGATTGTGTGTCTGACATTACAGGTTGAGATATAAAGCAGATTTCTTTCAAATATATTTCTGTTGGTGGCGGAGAATTTATTCTTTTAGCTTAACACCCTTCTCTGAGACGTACGAGCTCAGAGGTTATATAGTTGAAGTTATCAGCGATATATTCCCAATTTGGTAATGTGACATGCTGAGTGTTGCTGAAATGATCATTGTGTTGATTATTTGTGATAGGATCATTTATTTGATCGTCTATCTTAGTGATCATTGTGTTGATCATTTGTTGACCCAAAGCATGGCTTTTGTATAAAGTATGTTTTGTGGACGTGACTTCGTCGGACCTCACACCCCGAAATGGTCGAAACAGGAAAGATGCAGCAAGGTTATTGGGGGTAGCACCCCTTAGGGTATGTACATTTCCTTCTGGATAGAAGTGGTATCATGGTATGGAGCCCAGATACTTAACTTATGTGGATATCGCAGATATATATATATGATTTTGTGATTTGTTGCTGGGGCCCCGGTTAAAGGTTGGTTACGACCGGGAGATGGCATACTCGTGTCAGTAGTTACCCAGTTAGGGGTAACCCGGCCTTGTGTTGGCAGAGATCCGGTTTGGTTCTCGGGGATGTCCATCCAGAGGCATTCTCAGTGGCAATGGGAAGTTCCTTGGCCTGACCATTTGTTGGAAATCCAATTCCCAATACGAAACCCTGTACGGTTTTAGTTGTAGAACCTGTCATGCAGCGTGGCGGTAACCTGCCACAAAACATGGTAGCTATAGTAGGCATACGATAATGGTCGTATGTTGGCTAAGATTAATATTCTACTTTCAGAAATGATTTACTATCACTATGCACTAGTAATAATAACAAAGAATTCTTTTCTCGTATCAAGCATATTTAACTGTCATAAGAAGAAATCTCCTCCAATTCTGCGTTTGCATTGTGTGTGTGGCGGGAGGTCTTATGGTAGTTCCATTTTTAAAAGCATTCCGAAAATTCTTTTATAAATCTTGTTTTATTTAAATGCAACTGTTTTTGTTTACTCATACCAGTCCCACGACTGATCCGGAGTTTATTGTTTTCTTTCCTAAACTCTGGGTGCCCATTATTTCCACACGGGCAGCCTAGTAACAGGTTTAGGTTATTTTGGAGTAGCAGTATTTTGGAGCTCTTATCTTGGATATATCTTAGGAGCTATTGGAGACTTCAGGTGTTTAGCTCTTGGGAGTTCGTTATCACCTCTTTCATTTTGAGGACTTTTGGATACATGTTCACTGTTGTATTATCATGATGTTGTATTTAGAGATTGTGGTGTATGTACTATGTACTCTGATATAGTATGGATATTATGTTGATGTTGTAACAGTGATATTATTTATGATATTGATTCTGTTCCGCTGTTTTATATTCATCTAATTGTTGTTATAAGCTCCGGCGATGCGAATTTGATGTCGTTTATTGGACATCGAGTTTGGGTCGTCACAAAGTGGTATCAGAGCTGTTGGTTGAGTAAGAACTTTAGCTACGGAGTATAACACATTAGACGGCTCATTAGAGATAGGGTGAAGTATACCCTAGAATGAGTATAATCAAAATTGAAACTTTAAAATTTTCTTAGTCTGTTATTTTTACTGCTGATATTCCTTAAGATATTTCGTCTGCAATCTAAATCAATTTTCTTACTAATCTCAGATAGTGAAAATGAGTGGACGCAGAGGAAGAGTGAGGGGTCAAGGCAATGCTGCAGTACCAAATCAAATTCCCGCAGCCGCAGAAGCAGTAATAGAAATTCAGCAGCAGCCGGACTTGGCTGAATTATATAAGAAGTTTGAGAAGCTTGGTGGAAAACCATTTATTGGCAAAGAGTCAATTATTGACGCTCAAGCTTGGGTAAGATCTTGTGAAAAGATTTTTAAAGGACTAAAATTGCAGGATGAGCAGAAAAGACTTATAGCTTCTTGGCAACTCCAAGGAGAAGCTTCAGCTTGGTGGGAAACCATCATTGTAGATGAACCCGAGGAAGAATTCACTTGGGATCGTTTTAAAGAAGTGTTTGAGAAACGTTACATGCCATCAGCGGGTGTTTCTAGAATGTATCAGGAATTTCTGGATTTGAAACAAGGAAGTTTGTCGTTTGAAGAATACTTGAATAAATTCAGTGAACTATCTCGGTTTGGTCCGGAATTGCTAAATACACCTCTGAAGAAAAACGAAAGGTTTATCCGAGGAATGAACCAGAAATATCATGGAAGAATGACGGGTCATGTTAAAGAATCTTTCTCAGATTTAGTAGATATGGGTTACAGGTACGCTACTCTTGATATACAGGAAGCGACTGTGGAGAAAGGTAATTCAGGTAGTCAGAATTATAAAAAGCGTAAATTCGGAGGCAAGAAACCTTGGCAAGGCAATGAGAAGAAGAGGAATATTCAGGGAAGCGCAGCAGAAAATGTCACTTGTTACAACTGCAAAGAGAAAGGCCACTATTCAAGTCACTGTCCAAAACCGAAGAGACCAGCTAGAGAATGTTACAATTGTCATAAACCGGGACATTTAGTTAAAGATTGCCCAGTGATGAGGCCAGCACAAGTAGCAAAAGTCTATGCAATAAAGGAGGACCCCTCATCTTCAAAAGCTGACAAAGGGAAAAGTGTTTTGGAAGGTAACCTTACTATTAATAATAGAACTGTTAGAGTTTTATTTGATACAGGAGCTTCACATAGCTTTATTTCCCAACAAACTGTAAAAGAATTAGGACTTGAAACTAAATTTGCTGACGATCTTATTTGCGTGAAAAATCCGGTCGGAGGTCCCGCAAATCTTAGTTCATATTGTAAGAGAGTTCCTATTTCATATGCTAGCTATAAATTTCCTATCAACCTGTATGTCCTCGAATTTGATGAATTTGAAATCTTACTCGGTATGAACTGGTTAACGAGATACGATGCTAGATTGGAGTGTAGTAATCGGACAGTTTTGATCAAAACAAGTCTTGGAAATTTTATTGAAATCTCTTGTGAGAATCCAAGTCCAAGGAGCGACAGATTGATATATACTTTGGGAAATCTTGAACCCACTTTGCAGTCTATACCTGTTGTTCGGGATTTTTCCGACGTATTCGAAGAAGTGAAATCTTTACCTCCTCATCGAGAAATAGAATTCCGAATCGATCTTGTACCTAATACTCGTCCTGTTGTTCACGCAAGTCGCAGGATGGCACCTAGGGAAAAGATTGAATTGGTTCATCAAACTAATGAGCTACTAGCAAAAGGATTAATTCGACCCAGTGTTTCTGAATGGGGCTCAGCCGTCGTATTTGTTGCCAAATCAGACGGATCCTTGAGATTGTGTGTAGATTACCGCGATCTAAATAAACAAACTCTCAAGAATAAATTTCCACTGCCCAGGATTGATGATTTATTTGATCAGTTACACGGCGCTCGTTTCTTTTCAAAAATGGATCTGGCCCAAGGATTCCATCAATTACGAATCGCCGAAGATTGTGTACATCTGACCGCTTTCAGAGGTCCTAATATGTTCTATGAATGGTTAGTTATGCCTTTCGGACTAACCAATGCTCCAGCATACTTCGTAGATCTGATGACTCGTGTGTTTCGGGAAGTTTTAAATAAATTTGTGCTTGTATTCATTGATGACATCTTAATTTTCTCCAAAACTAAAGATGAGCATGCCGAGCATCTTAGAATTGTCTTGGAAATTTTGAGGAGAAATGTTCTGTATGCAAAATTTTCCAAATGTCACTTCTGGGTCAATGAAGTCAAATTCCTTGGCCATATTGTTAATGAAGAAGGAATTTCAGTAGATCCTAGCAAAATTTCCGCTATTCTTGATTGGAAACAACCCACTACTCCAAAAGAAGTTCGAAGCTTTTTGGGTTTAGCAGGCTATTACCGGAAATTCGTTCAAGATTTTTCTAAGTTGGCTAGCCCATTGACTAAGCTAACAATGAAAGGTGTAGAATTTGATTGGACTTCAAAATGTGAGGAAGCTTTTCAAGAGTTGAAAAAGAGATTAACCACTGCTCCTGTTCTCACTATTGTTAACGGGAACCAAGGCTTATCTGTCTATACTGATGCAAGTGGTGAAGGGGTAGGTGCAGTATTAATGCAAAATGGAAAGGTAGTTGCCTACGCAGGTAGACAATTACGTCCGCATGAGAAGAACTACCCAACGCACGATTTGGAACTTTTGGCTGTTGTTTTCGCTTTGAAAATATGGCGACATTATCTTCTGGGTAAGAATCTTTTCAGCTTTCTAAATAATTTGCGAAATTAGCTAAAGAAATATACTTAATAAACTCTCTTTGTTATAGGTGAAAAATTCGAATTATTCACCGATCATAAAAACTTGAAATATCTTTTCTCCCAGAAGGATCTGAATCTGCGACAACAACGTTGGTTGGAATTTCTGGCATCTTATGACTTAGATATCCAATATACGCCGGGAAAAGCCAATGTAGTAGCCGATGCTTTAAGTAGAAGACATGCTGTTCTTGCATATCTTGTTATCACTCCTACTCTCCTTGAGAAGATCGCGAGCAGGCAAACGGAAGACAAGTTTCTTCGAGAAATGCGTAGAAGAATAGATCGAGGAGAGGATACTACTTTTGAATTAGATAATAGAGAAGTTATAAGGATGAAGGGCAGAATTTGTGTCCCTGACATTCCAGAATTGAAACGTGAAGTATTGAACGAATGCCACAAATCCAAATTTAACATCCATCCCGGAGTCAACAAAATGTATCGTGATGTTAAAAGGACATTCTGGTGGAAAACGATGAAGAGAGACATATCTATTTATGTGAGTCGATGTGCTACTTGTCAGCAGATCAAGAGCGACTAAAGGAAAGTGGCCGGTTTACTTCAACCTTTAGAAGTACCGAAATGGAAGTGGGATCAAGTATCGATGGATTTCATCGATGGATTGCCTCGTACGAAGAAAGGCAATGAAGCGATTTGGGTTATTGTGGATCGTCTAACCAAGAATGCTCATTTCATTCCAGTTAAATCCACTCGCACTGCAGCAAGCTTGGCAGGTATTTATATAAAGGAAATTGTTCGCCTCCATGGTATTCCCAGTAGTATAGTGAGTGATCGTGACCCGATCTTCACTTGTAGATTTTGGGAGGCTTTCCAAGACGCTTTGGGAACGAAATTAAATTTCAGTACTGCTTACCATCCGCAATCTGATGGACAGACTGAGAGGGTTAACCGAGTTTTAGAAGACCTACTGCGTGCTTGTGTTCATGATTTTGGTGGTTCTTGGGAGGACCATTTGCATCTGGTTGAATTCTCATATAATAACAGCTATCAAGCCAGTTTAGAAATGGCTCCTTTCGAAGCTTTATATGGTCGTCCGTGTCGATCACCTACATGTTGGATCGAATCAGGTGATAGACTTGTTCTTGGACCAGATATGATAAAAGAAGCCACTGAGAAGGTAGAATTTATACGAAAGAAGTTATTAACTGCCCAAAGTCGTCAGAAGAGCTATTATGACCGTCGAAGGAGAAATTTGGAATTTCAAGTTGGAGATTCTGTATTTCTAAAAGTATCTCCGATGCGGGGAGTGTTGAGATTTGGGAAAACTGGAAAGTTAGCACCGCGTTATATTGGTCCTTTTCCTATTCTGGAAAGGATTGGTTCTCTAGCATATAGAGTGCAGTTACCCAACTGGTTATCTGGCGTACATGATGTGTTCCATATTTCTAATCTTCGGAAATATGTGCACGATCCAGATGATATTATTGAAGAAGCTGCTCAGCAGGATCTTGAAATCACTCCCAACTTGGCAGTTAGAAGGGAACCGATAAAAATTGTTGATCGTGATGAGAAGCGATTGAGGAACAAAATTGTGAAATTGGTCAAAGTTAAATGGAGTGGCGATCCAAAGGACTGTACTTGGGAGACTGAAGAGAATATGAAGAAATCATATCCCAAATGCAGAATTGACATCTCAACTTGAATCTGTAAGTCATTTCCTTATTTCTGAATTCGTATATTCTTTGTTTGAGTTTCTCTTTCTTTTAATTTCGAGGACGAAATTTTCTTAAGGAGGGGATATTGTAACATCCCGAAATTTTTGAAAATTAAAAATAGATAAATTGTTTGAACTTCGGGATTTAACTAGTAAAATTTAATCTAAAGATTTTATTGTTGATATTAATATTACACATTAATATAGAATTAAATAAAAAGAGATATTGATAGATGATCTTTTAATAGAATTTAGAATTTGTTAAAGTTATGATGAAATTATAAGATTTAAATCACATAACAAATAAGTAAACATCTAAACAAATAATTAAATAAAAGATCAAACAAATAAATAAATAAAAGATATAAACAAAGGATCAAACAAATGAACAAATAATTAAACAAATAGTTGAACCAAAGAACAAACGATTAACAAAAGAATAAATAAACAAATAAATGAACAAATAAACAAGCAAGATAACAAAACAATAAGAAAAAAAACATAACATGCTTAAATTAACAAAGTAACTAAACAACTTGCAAAAAGAAAATGTACAGGCCAGTAAACTAAAAGGGGTAAGCAAAAGAAATAAAATAAAGTAAAACAAACTCATACATTATTAAAATATAAAACAAATCAAATAGCATGCTGAAAATATACAAGCATGAAACCCTACATACTTTCATTAAATGCAAGCATCTACAAAGAACATACCTGCATTAAATGTTTTACTTCCAGCATGTTTAAACCTGTACTTGTTTTAATAAAATTCAGTAAAAAAATCTGTTATAAAGGAACATCAATTGCCTTAGTTAATTCATTCCACAAACTTTTGCAAACCTGAAAAAGATAAAACATCATATTTCATAACTTCCAAAGGCATTCAGGTGATTAAAACAGAAAGTAAAAAGAAAAAAAGAAGAAGAAAACAAACCAGGGAAGAAGGAGATTCAAACTGCAGTTCAAAACCCATATAGCCTCTGTTTCGAAACATTTGCCAAGTGAGTAAACTTGTTTTGTTTTAAATTGAAACTGAGTATTCAGTCAACCAAACTTTATTGTTGCTGCATGTGGAAGAAGATTGAAAGTGGAATGCCTGTCATGTTTGAAACCATCCCTGTCTTTGTTTTCAGAGAACCTCACTTATTCAAAACCTCATCTTTAATTATGTGATCATTACTAGACTTTGATCTCAAAATTTAACCTACCTATTTAAAGTTGAACTATGATTTTAAAATAAATTTCAGAAGAAAAATGATACATAGTTGAAAAAATTGGATTTTTCAGCAAACATGTCATCTTTTGGTTAAACTCGAATGTCATGAAATGGTAATTCAGGTTCATATCTTGAATCCTCACTAAAAGATGAGATTTTTAAGACAAGAATGGAAACTTTTAATTGCCTATACGTTGGGCAGTTCGAAGTTGAACGAAAATTTCATTTTGATCGATTCTCAATCATCAAGCAAAGTTTGGATGTTAAGATTCTTAGTGAAGCTTGTGTGGCCATAGACGATTTCATGAAAATTGTCGAAATATTTTTCTATTGTGTAGATTTACGAACCAAGGCCATTTTAGGGTTTTTGGGGTAGGATGGGTTCGCTGTTGTTCACGGGGGTGTTTCGTTGTCGTCGTGGCAATCTGGACGATCGCACGGGGGGGGGGGGGGAAAGGGCCGTGGTGTGGTGTTGGAGCTAAGGCCGAAGATCCATGGCCACCGGTGGCTCCACGTGGCGGCGGCGAGACGATTCTCTGAAGGGGGTTAAGAACTGTTTTTCGAACGAACGATGAAATTTTTTTTCTTGAGTTTTTGCTTCAAACCGATCGTTGCCATCGAATGTAAAATCGATATGTGGCGTGCTGGAGGTCGCGATAGCCACCAGAACGACGGCGAGGTGGCGTGCACGTGCACGGGGACGAGCTAGTATCAGGGCGTTCGCGTGTACCTGTAGTTGTTCAGTAGTTTTGAGTTTTATACTTGAGCAAATGAAAGAGAAAAAAATGGACAGGGGTGGGGAGAAGAAAGTGGTTGGGCCGAGTATAGCTGTTGCATTTGGGTTTACTTTAAGATGGGTAGGCCGTCCAGAATTTTAAAGTATAAAACTAAGTAAATTTGTATATTTATAAATTAACCAATATTAGTTTTGTTAAGTTAAAGAATTTAGCAAATGCTTTAGAATTTGTTGGCTCTTTGATTTAGTAAGGGAAGTTTAAAACAAAAGTTAATTTAGAAAAAAAAAAATATATATTTCCAATGTAACAATAAATAAAATTTTAAAGTATAAAGTAGTTTTCAAATAATAATTAAGGTGAATAACTTGTAAATGATTTTAAAATTGAGAATGGTTTAAACTTTGTAATTAAAATTGATGTAATAATCAATTAAGTACCTAAATAAATTGAGTTTGTTGATTAGATAAATTAAGTTAACTGATTTAAAATTGGCAGTTAATTAAAATAATTAATTTAATAAATCAAGCGGATTAAGATTAATTAATTTGTCATTAAGAATAATAAATCATTTGTTTTAAATAATCAAAAAAAAAAAAAAAATTATGTGGTCAAATTATTAAATCACATTCACTTTGATTTGGTAAATAATTGATTAGGAAATTCACTTAAGTAATTAGTGATAAATAAAGGATTAATTAAGTTTTATTAATCAATAATTAAGGCTGTTTATGAATAATCAATTCAGGATTTATTTGATTAAAGATAATTAAGATGTGGTTAATTAATTTGAACCACACGATTCATTAACCACATTTAAAAATAGTTTAACAATGACTATGCACAAGATTGACACTGTCTATTCTGATTGTGATGCTGTGTTATGTGGATTGCTATGTACTGCGCTATGTTGTGTTTTGTTCTGTATAGATGTGAAAACCCTGTTGTCCGTGAAACGGCATTTAAACTTCGATGCGACAGGGAATCGGATTTCAGTTTGTTATCCGAAACCCACATCGAACCTATGAATTGTTATGAATGACATCCACATTGTTTTTAAATTAACGCTCACTATTCGGTTTAACCGGGAGATGACCTTCGTGTCGTATAACCCATTTCAAATAGTGATACGTCGAATTGGATAGCATTTGAAGACCGGTGTTGAAGACCGGGTATTTGCGAGAGCGATAGGATGACCTGTCGATTGACTCTGCACCGAGTTGCTCCGGTATAGAGTTCTCCATATGTGATGGTGAATCCGATCAGGATTGTGAATATCCGGATTTGCAAGGACTTCTTTGGAAGTGCCTTCGGTTCTGTTCGAACCCAGAACAGACTTGTATGGATTGTGTGTCTGACATTACAGGTTGAGATATAAAGCAGATTTCTTTCAAATATATTTCTGTTGGTGGCGGAGAATTTATTCTTTTAGCTTAACACCCTTCTCTGAGACGTACGAGCTCAGAGGTTATATAGTTGAAGTTATCAGCGATATATTCCCAATTTGGTAATGTGACATGCTGAGTGTTGCTGAAATGATCATTGTGTTGATTATTTGTGATAGGATCATTTATTTGATCGTCTATCTTAGTGATCATTGTGTTGATCATTTGTTGACCCAAAGCATGGCTTTTGTATAAAGTATGTTTTGTGGACGTGACTTCGTCGGACCTCACACCCCGAAATGGTCGAAACAGGAAAGATGCAGCAAGGTTATTGGGGGTAGCACCCCTTAGGGTATGTACATTTCCTTCTGGATAGAAGTGGTATCATGGTATGGAGCCCAGATACTTAACTTATGTGGATATCGCAGATATATATATATGATTTTGTGATTTGTTGCTGGGGCCCCGGTTAAAGGTTGGTTACGACCGGGAGATGGCATACTCGTGTCAGTAGTTACCCAGTTAGGGGTAACCCGGCCTTGTGTTGGCAGAGATCCGGTTTGGTTCTCGGGGATGTCCATCCAGAGGCATTCTCAGTGGCAATGGGAAGTTCCTTGGCCTGACCATTTGTTGGAAATCCAATTCCCAATACGAAACCCTGTACGGTTTTAGTTGTAGAACCTGTCATGCAGCGTGGCGGTAACCTGCCACAAAACATGGTAGCTATAGTAGGCATACGATAATGGTCGTATGTTGGCTAAGATTAATATTCTACTTTCAGAAATGATTTACTATCACTATGCACTAGTAATAATAACAAAGAATTCTTTTCTCGTATCAAGCATATTTAACTGTCATAAGAAGAAATCTCCTCCAATTCTGCGTTTGCATTGTGTGTGTGGCGGGAGGTCTTATGGTAGTTCCATTTTTAAAAGCATTCCGAAAATTCTTTTATAAATCTTGTTTTATTTAAATGCAACTGTTTTTGTTTACTCATACCAGTCCCACGGCTGATCCGGAGTTTATTGTTTTCTTTCCTAAACTCTGGGTGCCCATTATTTCCACACGGGCAGCCTAGTAACAGGTTTAGGTTATTTTGGAGTAGCAGTATTTTGGAGCTCTTATCTTGGATATATCTTAGGAGCTATTGGAGACTTCAGGTGTTTAGCTCTTGGGAGTTCGTTATCACCTCTTTCATTTTGAGGACTTTTGGATACAAGTTCACTGTTGTATTATCATGATGTTGTATTTAGAGATTGTGGTGTATGTACTATGTACTCTGATATAGTATGGATATTATGTTGATGTTGTAACAGTGATATTATTTATGATATTGATTCTGTTCCGCTGTTTTATATTCATCTAATTGTTGTTATAAGCTCCGGCGATGCGAATTTGATGTCGTTTATTGGACATCGAGTTTGGGTCGTCACATTTTACTTTCTATTTCTCACACTGCAAGTTCCCTGTCACTATGGGTTGAAATGATACATACTCGAACGGACATTAGAATAAGGAAAATCATTATGAGCTAAAATGATAGGCTTGAGTGATTTTTATTGTATTTATTTTTCCTGGGATTTCGGGTTAGAAATGATAGAACCTGGATTTTTCTTTTTAGATTACGGATTGAAACGATACATATCCGTATCACTTGACCTAGGTTAGAAAATATTATACAGGACCATGGTTATTTTTAAATAATATTTCCCTAAAAATTTATTTAGTATTTTTAAATAATATTTCCATAAAAGATGATTAATTATTTTGAGTTTTATAAATATATGAAATTTTAACTTAAAATTTGATTTAATGCTATAATTATAAAGGTGTATCGGTTTTTCTGTAAGTTAAATTTTTATAAGTTAATAATTGGTTTTAATTTGAATTAAAGACCTTTATCGATGATAAATAACTTAATAATTGAATTTGACTTAATATGGAAGTTTCAAATCTAACCTAGTAATTGTTATGAATTTTGTTTTATGAAATGGACATGTTTTGTATAATAAATAATGTATTTTGAACTGATAAAATGGAATACAGTTTTAATTGGACGTTTTGTAATAAAATTTATTTAACTAGAAAATCATAGTTAATCGATGTCTAAATGAATACATCTATAAGGAAAATTTGATTGTTATATTAAGTATGATAAAAATGTTCTTTTGTGAAATGTTATGTTTTGTAACATAAATAGTTATGATTTTAAAATGGAAAAACGTATCTTAAATTATGACTTAACTTGATAATTGGAAATTGGGTTTTAAATAAAATTATCAAGTTAAGTAAATAAATGAAAATTTAGTTTTATTTGTAAAGTGGGTATTTTAAAATAAAGTGTTATGTTATTTGTTAAAGTAGAACTAAGGAAGAATGTACTTTTGACTTAACAAATGAATCTTAGTTTAAATTGGATATTTATCGATAAAAATTATTTTATTAAATCATAAGTTGAACGATATCCAAATGAATATTTTTAAAGCGAGAAATAGGATTTTTATAAGTTAAAATTGTTAAAATTTAAGTTTTAATGTTTCTGAAATTTTATATTAAATTTGGAATTAGTATTGGTAGCATTTCTGAAATGCTGTGGTTTTATGACAACATTTGTTAAGTGCTATCATTTGTGAAAATAAACTAAGTTCTGGAATAATAATAAAGCTACTGTTGCACTTTGTAAGTGTTGTTGCTACTAAATGTAAACGGTTTTGCAATACTAGTAGGCTGTCGCAGCACTTAGTAAGTGATGTTGCTGATGAAAGTAATCTGTTTTGAAATAATAACTAAATACCTACCGTAGCACTTTGTAAGTGCTACTGTTTTTGAATTTGACAATGTTTTTGAAATACTAATATATCTACTATAAGACTTTATAAATGCTTTTGACGCTGAAATTTACAATATATTGGAAATTTTATAATTAAATGAATGGACTTAGAAATGCTACAACTTTGAAATGAATATTATTTGACATTGAATTTAAATGATTTAAATGAATCTTGTTTTAAAGATATTAACATTGAATTTAAATGGTCTAAATAAATACGTTTCAAAGTGATATGATTTTCTAAATATTATAATTTCCAAATGATAAATTTCACAGTATTATGGTTCCAAAGTGTTTTTGTCTTGGAGTCGTTGTAACTTTGAAAGTACTATGGATTTGGAAATTAAATGATATATTATTACTTTGGTTTTTGAAATGGAAATGATATATTGATTTGGTTTTCAAATGAAATAATATAGTATTTAGTTTTGAAATGGATATGATATTTTGGGTTTTGAAGTATAATTGATTTTGAAATAAATATCCATGGGTTATAATAACGTTGGGTTGTTAAACAGACCGGGACCGGAAGTTGTCATACTCTCTACCAACTCCGAAAACCACTTTAACAACCCTGTACGCGATGGAGATTCCAGAATGAAGTAGGATGGTGGCGACGTTCTATTGAGGTATATACATGGACCCGACTCCCGTGAGTTGGCATAAGGTGGCTAAAACATGAGCAATCGACGGGCTAATGAGGTCGCTCCCATGATCGGACACACTCCTTCGATACTATATTCTGACTTGGAGATTTATTTTGTGGCCACTTTTGGTTCTTTGATTTAGGGGTGTGGCTCGAGGTGGGCGGTAGTAGCTGATACGCGTTACCACCGGCCCGGAAGTGTAATTGGTATATCTACCCTGGCATTGCCTAGTTGTGCCGTGTCACCTACCCTAGCGCGCCTTGTACGAGTTTGATTTGTGTCGTACCTATGGAGTATCCTCTGGTAGCCTCCCGATCATGAGGTATTACAGTACTGTATAGACTACTGGCAATATTTATGTGTTATGGTGGAAAATGTAAAGCCTTAACGCTATTTAAAAGTAAGTTTAATTTACTATAGACATTATTATAATAGCGAAATATTACTATGTAGTAAATAGTTTAATGGATCCATTAAGGATGGGCAGTCCCAAGCATCCTTTAAGTTACTTGTACCTTTCTATTACAGTTCACTTGAGTTGGTTTACATTGTATAAGTATGTATGTCCCGACTCGAGTGTTTTGTGTATTTGCTTTACGCTCGGGTCTGACTGAGTGATACAGCTTTTGAGACCCACCTTTGGAGTTGGAGCTTCGTTGGAGATCCATCTGCATCTTTTCAGCCCGGAGTTATTCAGCTGATTCCAGTGATTTATTCTGATTGTACTTAACTATCATATTGAGACTTCTGTTGTATCTTGTTTAACTCTGATGTATATATATAATAGCTTCATAAACTAATATCTCTTACTTCCGCTGCATTATATTACTCTGTGTCTATGATCTGTGATTTATTTACTGTATATTCTGAGTATTGCCAAATTTAAATTACAATATGGTATTTTGAATTTTTCAAGTTCGACATGTGCGGATGCAAAAGGTCCAAGATAGCCGGTCATTGTAATAACCCGTAATTTTTCGTTAATTATTCTAGTAGATAGTTAAATTAATTAGGCTCGAAAAATGAAATTTATGCAAATGATGGAATTTGACAACAAAACTTGCACCATTCCGTTCGTTGGTAAATTAATTGCCTGAGCCCACAGCCTACCTTTCATTGGGGCCGATGGACCCCTAGTGATTTAAACTGGTGCTCCATAGGCGGTCGACTAGTCACATTGAGGTGGCTGCAATAAACCTTGGCTGCAACGGCCTGGATTTAATATTCTAAATCATACGGTTGTGGTTGATTTTAGTGCTTATAAATTCATGCCTAACCCTTCGTTCTCTTCTCATATTTTTCTAGAGGCAGTAGCGAAGCTCTACCATTTCTTATACTCCACTTTCTTTCTATATTATAAAAATAAGATATTTATATCTATATTAATACGAATTGGGGAAGAATAGGAATCTAATAAAAAAGGAGAAAAGAAGAGAATTAACTATATGCGTATTTGAGGTAATTTATATATTCATATATTTGCATCTATTTTCTCTCCCAATCCCAAATCTCTTCTCAGATCTATAATTCTATTGTATGTATACACCCTTTTATACTTATTTTTTGGATTAAAAAGGCACTACAAAACACACAGTGCATTCCAATGGCGGCGGGACGTTGGCGGCTATTGGAAAGCCATTGACGGACGTTGGAAACGCCGTTGGTATACATTTCAATGGCGTCCAACGTCAACCAACGGACCCACGCGCATATACCAACGTCTTCCAACGTTTAGGTCGACTACGTGGAAGAAGATGTTGACCAAAATGGACATTGGAAAGACGTTGGAAGATGTTGGAAGATCCTATGGAGGACGTTGAAAGACGTTGGATTAAATGTGCCAGTGAGCCGTTGGTGGACGTTGGAAGACGTTGGAAATCTGTGCTTTTTTACAGAACCAACAATGCATGCTTCCAGCCACCTACAACATCGTATATCTCATAAAAGCTCAATTTCGAGCACATATACAACAACATATCTCACATATAATCAATCATAATAGTAAATCCAAGTAGTAAGCATATATACTAACCAATATACACAATACAAATTAATATAAACAACATAAACCATCCAACATCAACATCCAACAAAACGTCCAATCCAACAATATCCAAACTACTACATCAACATCTCAAAAATCACATCCAAACCAACATCCAAAACATCATAATGTATCAAATCCTCACACTCTCCAAATATACATGTCCATAGAAAAATAAATCAAATCATACCTGAAATCACTCTCCTCCAGAACCACCAGAAGACGAAAACCGTCTGTATTGCTCCATAAACTCCGTAGGACGCCTGTTCAGTTCCTCCATCTTGGCTTCGGTGCGAATATTGTGTTCCTCGAGCGCGGCGACCTGGGCTCTGAGCTGTGCAATCTCCTCCTTATCTTGAGCCCTCTGATACTCAATCTGAGCCGTCCTAGCCTATAAATAAAATTTAAATTATTAGTGTTTAATAATTGTAATTCGTGTTTACTATAATCCATCACAATGTGCAACAGTTGGTTCGGAATAATTATTTTAAAATTTAAGTTAAAGTTATTACCGATTAATTTCCAAAACCACAGCGTCCTCCATGTGCCGCTGGATCCATGACAGACTCAAAAATAGCGTCATCTTCATCGGCGGTCAACTCGTCGTGCCCAGAGCCCTCGAGAATGGAAGTCCGTGCTTGCTGAAACTTTTGTTGTTATGCAAAATTAGTTGAATTTAGATAACATTATTTTAATTAACTTGTATAAGTGTTAAGTCATTATGTTACTTACATATGCGGACTGCGCTTTGGCATCGTAATCCCAAGAGTATGAAACGTTGCTTGCTTCATCGATCTGGCTCAACGCATGAGTATGCGTGAAAACATCCCAGTAACTCACAGAAGCACCACCACACTGTCTCTCCTGAAATATGTCCATATACATATATTATATATATTGTTACATTATCTACGACTTAGAAATTAAAATCTTTAAATTATTATCGTAATTAATAAATATACCAAGTCCTCTCGGTGATGCTGAAATGACTTGGAACCACCACGATGTGTGACAGGTTTCTTGTTCCTATTGGTTGAGTTCCTCTCCGACTGCCTCTGTAAATTTAATTTAAAAAAAAAATTGTTTAACATTTTTAGTTAGTATTTGCGTAGAAGAAATTAAATTAAACATGTGATAAATTTAACCGAAACTCCTCGTTTCTCCACCATGTCACAAAATCATCCCACACAGCTGCGCTCATCTACTGAGGCTTCTTTCCCGCTGTTTTTAAGTTGTTTACTGTTTCCCGATAGTTCTTTGCGACTTTGTTGCACTAGTGGCGATATATGACTGAAATATCTACGTCCTGAAGGTCCTCTTCCGCCTGCACGTTTGACAAAATAAGAGTTATACAGCTTTTATAAATAATGTAAACATGAATTGATAAAACATGTTCCTAATATACAAAGTGACATACCAAAAAATCCTGCCAGATAGTCTCTTTAACATTATCTGGAATCAATGTCCACTTAGGCCAACATTGGGTCATACGACTCATGTACGCCCATCGAGATATAGATAGAACTACTTGAGTCGGCTCCAAAGAGAAACCACTGTGTTTAAACAGAGAAAAAACATTAATATTTCATGACTACTATATATTTTCAGAATAGATTGTACGAAAATGAAATTTAATTTTGAAATTTAATACTTACCTTTGATCTGCTTTTGGCTTTAGCCACACCAAAGGACACCGTAGCTCCTGTGATGGACCACCGTCGTTCACCACCGTCCGGACGAGCATGCCCTCTCCGTGAGGAAGAGGGAGGCCCAGAATGTCCACCGGTACGTCTACGTGACGACATACCTATATAATACAAGTTACAAACAAACATTATAAACGAAAATAAAATGACTATATGTAAAACATACAGTATGGCGTAACATAAAAATGAGATGTGATACATATCATATATTAGCATACCATTTCATTTTTAATGAAAACAGGATAATGTTTTAAAAAAAATATAAATTTACCTTCTCAAAATGTAGATAGTTGATCAGCCCTCGTCATTTTCAGATTCAGACTCTGTTTCGCACTCTATATTTTGTTCCTTTGTACTCTCAAATGCTTCAATTAATGCATTTGACTCATCATTTAGAGGTCCAAAATCTATTTGATTGTCGGTTATTATTATTCCTCTATTTTCCTCGATATCTTCTTGGTAAGCTTGTTCTTCGGTAATATTCCGTCCATCAAATGTAAACCTTGCCTTTATTCTAAAAACAGCCGACCAATCTATTTTATCTCTTCTTAGAGATGGGTAAGAAGCATAATAAACTTGAAGAGCTTGTTTGGCAAGTACAAATGGATCGTATTTATAATATCGTGAAGTATGCTTTATTTCTATAAGATTATATTTTGGGTGCACGTAGATCCCAGAACCTAGAACGTTGCTAAACCAGTTGCATTTAAACAAAAATACTTCTTCTGTGGGTCGTGTGAAATACGTCAATTGCAAAACCTGGGTTAGCATGCCATAAAAATCATGTGTATGATCATTTGGATCATCACTACCTTTAACAAATACACCAGTATTGTTAGTTAATTTTTCGGCACCTTATTCTTTGGTATTAAATTTATATCCATTGACAAAGAATATTGGATAGGTCTTCACTTTCCTTTTTGGTCCCATAGCTAAATGTTTCAATCCTTCGTCTACAACACAATTTGTTGTGTCAAAAACGTACTTAGAAAACCAAGAAGTGAATTCTTTGCCAATATCGCCGTTAGGATGTTGTGATTCTTAAATACTGCAATTATATAACAAATGTTGCATTATGATTAAGATACACGTGTATGCATATATTTGTGTATACACACGTGTTGATGATATATATATATATATATATATATAAGTATAAGTAAATTACCTAACAAACGGTGCAACTTTGGCACAGTTGAGAAGAACATATGTGTGTGCAACATGATAATCTCTATCATCCAACCATACTTCCACACAAGCACCAGCATGCGACCTTGTTTTTAAAAATTGATAAGGTCGTTTGACAATCATCTTGATCAATGCCTTAATCATTACGCGTAGCACTTTCAAATGATATGTTCACATGGTCACTAAAATAATGAGAGAAAAAAACAAAGCTTCTTCTTCGATGTATGATTTGCAAATCGAACCTTCAACTCGAGCTTTCGCCTCACTTTTTTTTAGATGATTGAAATACCTTTCAAATGGATACATCCATCCATATTGCATAGGCCCTCGAAGGCGTGCTTCTAATGAAAGATGAATAGGTAAATGTTCCATAACATTGAAAAAACCTGGAGGAAATACTTTTTCCATTTTGCAGAGCAATATCGAGATTTCTTCCTCAAGTTTACGTAGACGATCAACTTTTAATATAGTAGAACAAATCTCTTTATAAAAAAGACCAAGTTCTGTTACAACAGTCCAAACTTTTACGGGCAACAGTTCTTTAAAAGCGACGGGTAATAAATTTTCCATCATAACATGACAATCATGACTTTTCATCCCGCTAAATTTATTGTTCTTATAGTCGACACATCTACGAATATTAGAAGATATACCATCCGGGAATCTTAGTCCTTCCACCCATTTTAAAAGTACTTTAACTTGATTATTGTCTAGCTCATAGCAAGCTTTTGGCTTTTTTGTGTCATTTGGCTTTATATGAAGCTCAGGGCGATTACATATTACTTCGATATCACGTCTTGATTTCAAATCATCTTTCGTCTTCCCCTTGACATTCAAAAGGGTATTAAAAACATTATCAAACATATTTTTCTCATTATGCATCACGTCAATATTACGACGAATCAGGAGATTTTTCTAATAAGGCAACTCCCAAAATATGCTTTGTTTGCACCAGTTATGAATCGAGGATTTACCTTGAATTTCAATTTGTTCTCCTGTTTCATGTATCATTGGATAATCCTTTACAAGTTCATAAATATCTTCGCTTGACCAAACCGTAGGTGGTCTCAAAGTTTCATGTCTATTAGCTGTAAAGTTTTTTTTATCTCTTCTAAAAGGATGATTAATATGAAGAAAACATTGATGACAGTCAAACCATGAAATTTTCTTTCCATGAGGTAAAAAAAATGCTTGTGTATCTTCCATGCAGTACGGACAAGCTAGATGACCAGCCGTGCTCCAATCTGAAAGCATTGCATAAGGAGGAAAATCGCTGATTGTCCACATCAAAGAAGCATACATGCAAAAGTTTTTTTTTGGAAATATCGTATGTTTCTACTCCTTCGCACCATAATGTTTTTAATTCTTCAATCAAAGGTTGTAAATAAACATCGATTCCTTGTGTCGGATCATTAGGACCAGGGACGACAACTGTGAGAAACATATATGAAGTTTTCATACACATCCATGGAGGTAAATTATAAGGTGTGACAATTATAGGCCACGACGAATATTTAGAACCGAACTGAGAAAATGGTGAAAATCCATCCGTACATAAACCAAGTCGAACTTTACGACTCTCGGATGCAAAATCAGGATATTTGTGGTCAAAATGCTTCCATGCTTCCCCATCAGCTGGGTGTGTTAACGTACCTTCTTCCCGTGTTCTAACACTATGCCGTCTCATATGTTGCGCGGTTACAGAAGATGCATATAACCTTTGAAGTCTAGGAGTAATTGAAAAATAATGCATACGTTTATACGAGACTTCCTTTCTTTTTTTCTTTCTTGATTTGTACCTTTCCTGATTACATATTTTACAATTTCTAAGGTTGATATCTTCTTTCCAAAACAGAATGCAACCGTTTAGACAAGTATCTATTTTATGATACGGTAAACCAAAAGCTGACATTATTTTTTTACTTCATAATGATTTTTGCACATTAAATTATTGGGAGGCATATGCCGTTTCGCAGCTTGTACAACAGCTGTAAATCCAGCTTCTTTGAAGTTGTATTTAGATTTCATTGCAATGTATTCAACAGTTACTGATAATTGGGTTCCGCTTGTGCAGCCTTCCCAAAGGGGTTTCTTTGCGGCATCTAATAAATCATATATTTTTTTGCCCTAATATTTGATTCTTCTTCAGCATTACCATAGTCATCAATTAATTGAGGAACAGGAAACATTGACCGTGCAGCATCTTCAACCATATGTTCTACGAGATTCGTCGTATCAACTTCAGTACACACTACCTCCTTAGCTTGTGCATGATTAGATGCTAACGGTTCTCCATGATGATCCCGAACCAAATAGTTCGGCACGAAATCGTATTGACGCAAATGAACTCTAACCATTTCTGGTACCAAATGCTTTAACATTTTGCATTTAGTACATGGACAACGGATTTCTTCGTCGTTTCTGTTATTACTTAAAGCAAAATCAATAAATACGCTAACACCGTTATTAAACTGTTCACTTATTGAGCCCCCATTGTCGACCCTTCTTTTTTTGTACATCCAGCTTCGATCAATAAAATAATAGTCCATTTACCTACGTATATAATTAAAAAGTACGATATAAATTTAAAAAATTGACATTTTATTAAAACAATATTATTGGTGAATTTTATATTAATAGATCATTGACACTTTGTCGATGGGTCATCCTACCTTCCATTACAAATACAATAACGTAATTAAATCGCGTAAATCATTTCAATTTAAATGATTCAACAAAATTTCGGCAGCACTTCGCTTTAGTTCCGTAAACAGTACACATTTGCGTGTGCACAGGGAACATAAAGGAAGCGCTGTCGAAATTCTATGAACCATTTAAAATGAAATGTTTTACGAGATTTAATTGCGTTACTGTGTTCGTAACTTGTCCAGTACAGGGATAAATCCAACAAATATTGTATACGATGAATATAGATGTCCGTTCTGTTAAAAAACGAATATCCACATAACAATCATATACAATACTTATCAGACAGGGCCGAAAGACACTCTAAGGGTTTCATGAATATAAAATATCGTTTTGAAATTTTCTAAAATACATAAACTAATTGTATGCTCACTAACAACTAACATTTCCAAACAAACCTAAAACTAATTATATGCACATTATTCTATTGTTAACACAAACTTAAATATATATAATCTTGCAATACATAAGTTAATAACATAAATTATGCCTTAATAAACTAGATTATACATACAATAGGGCAATACAAACATTTAATACAGTAATTTAACAAATTTAATTAAATGTAGGGATTAGGGTTTATACCTTTTATTGAGAGATTAGGGAGTTAGAGTGGGCGAGAGGGAGGCTTGGATTTGTCGGAGGAGCCATTGATCGTCGGAGCAGGGGGGGGGTTTAGAATTGGAGAAAAATTAGGAATTATGGGGGAGGGTAAATTTGCTTCAGCCGAATGGGGAAGAAGAAGCTGAGTTTCAGTTTTGCTCGTGGATTTCCAACGTCTTTCAACGGCCGCCAACGTCCTGATTCCAACGTCTACCAACGTCCTACAGTTTTAACTAATAAAATATACAAGAAAACACTGGACGTTGGAAGACGTTGGTCAATGACGTTGGAGGCTCCATCGGAAGGCCCCATCGGAATACACTGTGTGTCTTGTAGTGAGGATTTGAAGACGAATCTAAGGTTCTACTTCAGATCTAGAGATTTGGATTGCTTTCAAACGGTGAGTGGGAAATTTTACATATTGTTTATGATTTTAAATATATTCTTTTGACATATGTTTGATTTTATGCCTAAATCAATTTCATTTGTAAATTGTAAGCTTAGACTAGTATAGAAAACTATTGCCTACATATTCTTGTTTAGACCTAATTTGAAATATGTTTACACATATATCTAGAAATCAATCACAAGAATTTTTGAATTTGAATGACGTATAATTTATTCTAGATCTGTACTACGATGTAAAATAGGATTTTTTGATTATTTCCCAAATGTATGTTGAGTTGTAGATTTTTCATAGTTTAATTTGTAGGAAGAACATCCATTTGATTTTTATAAATTTGATTACTTTTTACATTTTTGATTCAGATAAGGCCACGCATGATTTAACAAGAAATAAAAAAAGGGAAAATATGTGTAAAGTATAGATTTATTCTCCATAGTTTACGTTATTTATTTTAAATTGAAAGAAATTATCCATTCCTTTTAGTTTCAAATGTTGTAAATCTGTTCTTTTATGTTAAAACCAATTTATGGAAGTCATAGTGGAAAATCAACTTACGGATTTTAATTATAGCAAATTAAACATGGAAAACATATTCTAGTTGCATATTTATGACTAGAATATATTTGGATAAGAATAAGTAGTTTACGTATTTGTTGCGTTAATAAAGATGAACTTTGTTTATTCGTGCATTATTTATACGTAATGTTCGTTAGTTATTATTATGTTTAGGAAAGTGAATAGGTGGAATTTGCGAAATGTAGTAATTCCTATCAATGGGTAATAAATTAAGAATTTCCAATAATTAATAAAAAAATTAAAGGATTATAGCCCTAATTAATGGGCAACTAATGGGAAATAGTGTATAGGATTAGATTAAGGGCTACAATTGGTTAGTTAAAGACTGTAACTCTAATTAATTGGTAATTAATGGAAATGAATTTGGAAGTTACAATGAATAAGGAAAAATGGATAAAAAGGGAATGAGAAAATTGGAATATATATAAAAGGTTATTAATTTAAAATGAGTAATCAAACATAAATGTTTAGGAAATGTCTGTTAGGATTTATGAACAAATTGACATTTATGAGCCTAAAAAGGGATCTATGGGTTAATAAGCATTTAAGGTAAATCTTATTTCTTTAAATAAAAATGGAATTAGCAAGATAAGTCCAATGTCTTCCTAAGATAATATAATTAAAGATTTAGGATGGATAATTGGAATTAGTAAACTAGTAATGCAAGGTCACTAGATCGCTCGAAGGAAGATTACCTTTCACTTTGAGGCTACACGCGGTCGAGATGCACTCACTGCTGATGTGAGATATCACTAATCATAGGACCAGTGATGACATGAGAGATTGGGCCTGATTTCTCAATTGAAAGGTATTAAATGGTCCAAATTGAGAATTAGGGGTGGTGAGGGATATCTCCATAGGGTCCACTTCTGCTTTGAGATATTAAGCGGCTATAGGGTCCACCTCGCTCCTCAAATGAAGTATTAAGTAAGCTAGTGAGATTCCAAATAAATAAGAAGGGTTTACTTTAGTGATGAGGTATTAAGTGGCTATTTTTGGGCCTGTCTCCCTACCGAAATAAGTAAACTAATTAGATTCCATATGTTTAAATAGGGAGTATTAAGTAACATAGTGAGATTCGAAGCGGTGACTGCTAGATAGTACCAATAAGGAGTCTACCTTATGGTTAGGTATTAAATGAAAAAGTCCTCATATAAATAGGCGTTAAATGGTCAAGGTTTTTCCTTGTCCTTATTAATGAGGTATTAAGTGGCCTAGGTACTATCTTTCACAATTCTAAAGGCTGTAATAATGATAGTAGCGATGAGGAGTCCGCCTAAGGATAGGTATTAGTAAAGTAGGACCTGCCTAGAATATAGGTATTAAATGGTTAGAAGTCCTCATATCCCTTTTAAAGGCATTAAGTGGCTTGGGTAATGTCTCCTAATTGCTACAATTTTTATTAGCGATGGACACGTTAATGGTTGGACATTAAATGTCGAAAGCCTTAAATTGCGGTTAGTGGTCTTTGTAACTAGGACCCACCGATCGTTGACAGCATTCTTAGAAAACCACCTTAGGAATAGGTCTTAAATGATGGGGCCTAAGTGCGTCTATCTCTCTTTTAAAAGTATTATATGATGATTTTAGAAGACTACTTCATATTTGGAAGTATTAAGTGACAAATGGGTTTGGAAGTATTGGAATGTTGATAAGGCTTCATTAGTATTTTGTATTTTGGGTAGGGATAAGTAAGTAATCGTGTGTGCAATGCAAGGTTAGATTAGCATTGCTAACCTTAAAAGGCCCAACAATTAAATGGAAACCGATTAGTATAAATTTATGTTATGAATAGTCCATAGATTTTCCAGTCACCAGAACAATGTTCTGACCTCCTCCTCATTACAACCCATATGATAGATTTAGAGGAACATGTCACAGGAGCTAGTTCTGTTTAGTAGTTGGAGAAGTATTCTTTTCTCTCATGCTCGATGCTGATGTGATAATCTGTAATTCAAGGAATACCATTAATTCCAAAGTAGTAGTCACGATCAGTATTCTTGCCCTATTATTGTTTCCGCTGTGTGTTTAGATTTATATCAATCTCTAATAATGCTCTTGCTTATTTGCAGCTACCAAATCCAACGATCTGTACTTTGTTGGACATGGGATTCACTTTTTGTCGAAATTTATGCCCTTTTAAGGTGCGAGTTATTTCATTTGGTATAGCCTATGTTAGTAGATCAAAGGAATTAGGATTAATTAGGAGAACATATTATTACTTTCCTATCTATTAATGTTATATTTTTATGCTAGACACTAAGAGTTCCGACTATAGAAGTAGTTGTAGTTCCACTCAAAGGGCGTGGACAAAGCAACTGCAGGTTGGAAATATATCGGAGTCAAGATTTTCATGCTGACTTTGAAGTATCCCATGGAGTGCCGGCGATGCGTAAAGTGCTATTGATAAAGAGCATGAGTACGACATACGGTAGAATCTCGAAGACTTGAGTTGTTCGACTTGATGATTGAGATTCTAGCTACCTTATGATTTTGGATTCCGATGATGAGTTCCAGTCAGAGACACACATATATTCCAGAAGGACAGAAAATTAGAGTCTGTTTGTTGTAATTGTCAAAAAGCACGTTTTTCCTAAGGTGCATTCGTTGGTCACTTCTTCAATGGAAAATAGGATTTTTATTTGGATGATTAATGTCAATTCCTTAGTCTAAAACCTATGAGAGAATTTTTATAGAGTATATTTTGGAAATTCCTTAGATTCTAGAAAAAGGGTTTTCAAAGGATTTCTTTTTCCAAGGATTTATTTTGGAAATTTTGTTGTGAAAGTTTTAAAATTTTAATTTTCAAAGTATCACATATACCACTAAATTGGTTGTGTTAAAAACTTCTAGTTTATAAAAAGATTAATTTTTGAATTCCTTAAATATTTATATATATAAGTAAAGACTTGATTTTCATTTTTGGTAACAAAATAGTTTTCCTATTTGGGAAATTTGTATTTTGAAAAAGTAAACCGTGAAATATTTATATATATACATTTGATTTTTAAGAGAAGTTTTGGTCCAAAATAGTTTGTGTTATTTAAAATAAGTATAAAAGAGCATATATTTAGCTCTGTGATTTTTCGGCTTATAAAATTATGATTTTTAAATTTACTCTCTTTAAGGTGCAGACAAAATAGGAATGACATGCAATTTTCTTGGGATATATACTTTGAAGTGTTTTATACCGCCGGCTATTGGAAGATATATTTCCATGTGAAGTAGGTAGTAAATGGCAGCTGGATTACTTTAAGGTTTATGGAATTGGTCTTGGTGGTAGTAGTTTTATTAGGATTACTGTGAATTGCTAGAGCATGGTTCGGGAGAAGGCGGTAGGCTTGACACTACTATGATGAGGACAAGAATTTTTAGGATCGTGTAAAATCGAAGGAGATGGCGTGAAACGATTATTATTATTTAATCCGGCCTTAATTTGGTTTAGGTCCAATCAACACCCAAAGACCTTCTAGTGATTGACCACTTAGCGGTAAAACTAGAGTGATCTACTGGTTAAGGAGGTTTGGCACCACTTGAACCTGAACGGGACTATAAAATTCACGTCCAAATTTCCCTTGTTGCATTCTTTCGTTCCTTCTTCCTTAATAAGCAAAACCCATTCTCCATCCTTTTCTCCTTCCCTTCTTCAACAAGCCTCGTCTTCCATTCATGATGGTTTTTGCACATTAGGTCTCCCTCTCCCCCCCAACCTCTCTAGATCTAAATCCTATTTCCTCGCTCTGACCACTTCTTAGCCCAAAATACCTTTCTACATCGCCAGTTTTTCCTTGCACCATTATGGTCTCAACACTGAAGAGGCCACTTGGCTAAACTGGAATGAGCAGAAGGTTTTGCCGCATTGGGGCTGGAAGAGCTATTTGTCACGGTAGGATTTGCACTGATCCTCTGCTTCAAGACTTTTGAGTAGGAATGTTATATGTGCTGCATCTGGCTTTTCAATGTCCTGTTGGAAGAATTTTGATAGTGGCAATAGTTTGATTCGTTCGAAGGTGAAGGATGTCTTGATTGAGCTATTTAATGATGATCTCGTTGATATTTTGAAGGCCTCCATGAAGGATGCGCACTTGGATGACTTTGAGGCGACCGAAACAATGATTTTTCAATGGATCTTTTTCCCACGATGTCGGTGCTTGGAAGATGAATAATCTACGTCTAACTATCGGTCTGATTGTGCTTATCATTTAGCATAATGTTATCCCTAAGACTAGAAGTTACTGTCAGATTTATTGCATGGTGCGAAAGACCACCTATGCTAGCATTGGTGGCATCGCCATCAATTGGACACACACCTTTTGATTCAATTTGTTGATCAAGGATTAGTACTCCACAGAGTCACTTTTCATATTTTCACCTAGATTCTCTTGTCTTTAAATAATACGGGTCAACCTCTATAGAGTGGTAGTTTAGTAGAAGGTTCTTTCTATCATCATTAGATCCTTCCTTTGGAAGATGGAATTTCCAATGCCGTCAGCAACGGCCACAGCGTCGGCGGCACGAGATTGGGTGTATATCTGTCATGCTATGACCATTCAGGGATAATAGCCACGGATCGAGCTCTAGCTTCATAGCAAATCATCTCATAGTATGTAGACCTTAGGATTTATGGAGTAGTTATCTTTTCCCTTCCAACATTTGTTCTTTTCTTTTTGGTTTATTTGTGTGGTAACTATTAGTTGTCTCTTCTAAAAGGCACGCATAGTATTATTAGTTTCTATACATTTACTGTGCCGCTATTTTTGGATATTCAAACCACTCATTATATGCATTGTAAAGATGCGGTATAAATATGGGAATCTCATAAAGACACTTGATTAACGATAAATGCAATATAAAACTTAAATTTTAAAATAGTTGAATTTTTTTAGCGAAGGACATGATAAAGTTGTTTTGGAATCATGGGTCATTGCTCAAGTTCTTTAAAAGATAAATTTTCTGAATAACAGATGTGATGACATTTTTAAATAAAATCTTAAGTTCTATGAGTAAAGGTTAGTTGTAGATTTTAAATTTTGGTTTATGAATTTAGCACATAACCGACTGTCAAATACGCTGAAATTGTGGGTTGGTTTATCAAAATTTTTGAGAAGGAAAATATTCTAAAAAGTTTCCCCTTAATTTAAAAGTTTCTCTTTCAGAAATTTTTTTGCGTTTAGTTATTTTTGACTCTTAAATTATTTTTATAGTATTTTTCCAAAATTTGATTTCAAGGGAAAATGTGGATCTAAATATTTTGGGATCTTATTTTGATGTATGAATTTGAAAAGTGAGAAAGGTTTTTGTAAAATCTTTGATTTTGAAGGCTACATATTAGCTGTATGAAAGGTAAATAGTGATAGAATTTGCAGACTTAGCGGTGCATTAGTATATGATTTTTCGACGCCCGAAAATCGATATCAATACGTCCACTGTATACAATGCCGAACAATCGAAAGCCGGAAAACCAAACCATTAGGGTTAAAGAAGAAGAAGGTAGAAGAAGAAATAGAAAACAATATCAGAATCTCATAATCGCAGTGGAACAATATATAATAGATAAATGACTAATATTTAAAGAAAAGAACTATATCAGTTTATACATTACATCATCAGAGTCATATATATGACACAACAGCCGAATACAACATAACGGCATAAAATAAACATCAACTTGGTCTTCCAAGAGAGTTCAACATACTGCATCTTCATTTCCAAAGCTCCAAAGTCTGATATTCAAATGCACATCTACTTCCTGACTTAGCTCCAGATCCTACCGATAGCCCGACTCTAGGCTGCCCGTGTGGAAAATTAAGGGCATCCAGAGTATAGAAAAGGGAACAATAAACTCTGAGTCAGTCATGGGACTGGTGTGAGAACTTAAAATAGTTATTTATACAAAAAGAAATCCGTTCATACTTTTGGAAAATGAAACTACCATAAGGTCTCCCGGCACACACTCAAATGTAATCGCACACATGGGGAAGGTTTTTTCTTATAGTAGTCAAACATGCTTGATACGCGAAAATCCTTTTGATATTATTATTAGTGCGTAGTGTGGAAAAACATTTGCAAGTATAATATTAGTCTTAGCTAGCATAAGTACCATTATAGTATGCCTACTATAGCTACCATGTTAAATGGCAGGTTCTACAACTAAAACCGTAAAGGGCTCGTATTGATTTGTTTGCATTTCTAATAAATGGTCAAGGCTATGAAGTTCCTTTATCTGAATGGGCACGCCTCTGGAAGGACGTCCCGAGAACCTAATCGGATCTCTGCCAACACAAGGCCGGGTTATCTTTGTAACTAGGTAACTAACTGTCGAGTATGCCATCCCTCGGTCGTAACCGACCTTTACCGAGGCACCTCAAATTCCAACAACCACATAAGTAAAATATCTGGGCTCCATACCAGAATACCACTTTTTATCCACATAAGTAAAATATCCGGACTCCATACCAGAATACTACTTTTTATCCAGAAGGAAATGTACATACCCTGAGGGTTGCGAACCCCATAACCTTGCTGCATCCTTCCTCTTTCGACCACTTCCCAGGGTGTGAGGTTCAGTGAAGTCTCGTCCCACAAAGTTATGCTTTACACAAAAGCCATGCTTCCATCAACCAATGCTCAACACTTAGCATGCCATATTTGTAACAACCCGCATATTTATCGATTGTATATTTAAATATTTTATTTAAATATTTCACTGTTTGTCGGATTTTAGTCCGAAAACCTACTTTTTGCAAACAGTCGAATTAGGACTCGAGACCACTTCCATTGAGTTCAAAATGTCGTTTGCAACCTTTTTTAGTATAAACATTGATATGTTTGGAGCTAGCTAAAAATTTGACCTTTTTCACTTTGGGCTTTGGTTAGGGTTTCAGCTCAATAACCCCACTTATTACTCTAGCTCAGTCCACCTCTCCTCTTCACTTCATTCTTATTCTCCTAACACTCAAGCTTCAATTGAAAATGGAGAGAGGAATGGGAAATTAAAATTCAAAACCCTAGTTTCATTTGCAAATACAAATTCTAGCTCCAAACTCAAAAGAGAAGCTTTGGTAAGCAACTCCTTCTTCTTCTCCACTCATTCTCTTTTCTATTTCAGAAAATTCCTAAACCTAACTTAGGAAATGTTTCTCTTTTAAGCTTAGATTCAAGCTTCTTGGGTTAGGATTGAAGAGTGATTGTTCTTGCCTTGCTCTATATCTTCTCCTTCATTGATTTGGGTTTAAAGGTGAGATTTTTATTTCACATCTATGTCTATATCTATTTTTGTTATGAATTCCTAACACTTATTTATGTTCATTTTCTTTTGATTTGGATTGATTTGGTGAATATTCCAATTTTTGTTGTTTTGTAGTTAAATCTCTAAAAATCCAATCTTTGATGTTTGAACATGTTTTTTTGGTGATGCATCGAAGAGCCTCTAGGGCTGGGTTGCCGATTGGCATAAATCCCTAATATCCATCGCTCGTTCGATCGCATTTTGGTTTGGATTTGTCATTTTTGGTCTAGGCTATATATTTTTTGCCTAGCAGAAAATTTCAGACGTCTGAAAGTAATTTCAGACGTTTGAAACCAAATCCAAAAGTCTGGTTGAAAAATCCATACGTCTGGAAAGAGGTCTGGAAAATGCAGAGACTAAATCCAGACATCTGAAACAAAATCCAGACGTCTGAAATCAAATTGAGACATCTGGTTGAAAATTTCAGATGTCTGAAATAGCCCAGGAATTAAAAATAGAAGGGAAAAAACACATATACTTCAAGATACAAGGGCCAGACGTCTGGGAACACCTACCAGACTTCTGGAACTGTTTAATTTGCCTATTTTGGCTATTTTTGAGTAAATTTCCAAGGTTTACCGATTTTTATTGATCCGGATAGTTGTTATCACTTATTATCGACTTTGATGACTTCTTTTTATGGATTTTTGGAAATATCCATTTTGATGGATTTCGTATCGATTTCTTTGGATTTGATTCACGTCTTCATATGTGAATTTTGATGATTGATTATTTCTATAATCATTTTTCGTAATTTGTCACTTTAAAATATAATGGTTTTCTATACTAGTAGTAAATATCAAAACTCTTTCACCAAAACAATTTCAACACTATTTTATTTCAAAGCTCGTTTCTTAAACCGTTTTCCAATCTACTAGTAAATACAAACCTTTATCTCACTCGTATGAGAAATCTAATTAAATGACTTAGTAAAACAAGTGGTATGAAACGCTTGCGTTTACTCGTCGGTTAATTCTTGGACTTGTTCGATTGAAACTCTTGTGACAATTTTCGAGTGGAAATCTACAATTTGTTCGTAAATATTTAAGTTAAGCAAGTGGTGATGGGACATGAAGTTAAACTCATATATTTACTAGCTTAATGTAATTGACACTTCTTGATGATCGATGATGATCATTTTATGGTTTAGACTAGCAATGTGCAATATCTCTTTGTCCACGTGGAGGACTGTACCTCATTTTATTGAACTTTGTCTCATTTCCTTGTGGGCTAGCAACCCATGTACTATGTTTCGATTCATCTGATGTACCGGTTGTACTACATCGATGTCTCGGCTTTTCGATTCATCTGACGTACCATTTGTACTGCGTCGATGTTCCGAATTGTTTTTGTTTCGATTCATTGGATGTGCCATTTTTACTACATCGATGTCTCGGCTTTTCAATTCATCTAACATACCGTTTGTACTGCGTCGATGTTCCAAATTGTTTTGTGTTTCGATTCATTGGATGTACCCGTTTGTACTACATCGGTGTCTCGGCTTTTCGATTCATCTGACGTACCGTTTGTACTGCGTCGATGTTTCGAATTGTTTTGTGTTTCGATTCATTGGATGTACCGTTTGTACTACATCGATGTCTCGGCTTTTCGGTTCATTTGACGTACCGTTTGTACTGCGTCGATGTTCCAAATTATTTTGTGTTTCGATTCATTGGATGTACCGTTTGTACTACATCGATGTCTCGGCTTTTCGATTCATTGGACGTACCGTTTGTACTGCGTAGATGCTCCGAATTGTTTGTGATACACGTGTTGGTGAGTTTTCATGCTCCCGCTTGGGATTGGCCATCCTTTTCTTGTGATTTCTGGATTTCTAATTACTGATTTCTGGAATTTATGTTTCACCAACGTTTACAATTGGCATTGATATGTATGTAATTCTTTGTGGATTGGTGAATTAAATAAAGAATATGACATTCTTTTTGATGCTATGAGATTCTTGAGATATCGTATGACTCTTGTGGATCTTCTAATGTATACTTATCATAGTATGACATTTTTGGTTATCATATGTTTTATTATTATATCTCTTCTTATATCTCGTTTTATCTGATAATCATAGCTAGACTGATCCGTTTATTATTTTCTTCTGAAATAATACTCGGGTTGGACTGAGATTTTACAGGTGCTTCTGCTTGACTCCTTATTAGACCATCATCTGACTTTTGGCTAACTACTTTAGATTAGTAGTTTTTAGTTGTATACATTTGAGATATTGACTACTTGATGTACACATATTCTTTTATCTTGCACTTGTATCTATTCTTTTGTGTTATTGTGGATCTTGTTTGACCATAACTCTGATATGCACTTATATGTATTGTATTCATATCTTTTTCCGCCTTGTGATATGGATATATGTGACTGATTTGTGTTACGTTTATTTCTATATTTGTTTCCGAAGATATTATAGCTACCGTGTAGTAGCTTTAAGTGTGTATCGGTATGTCGGATTTCCTCTTGAAATCAAATGCATGTTATACTATCTGACATATCAGTGCTCGCACAAAGCAATTACACAGATGGTCGCTTCTCAATAGCCTTACTCTTTGCGCTATTTGATAGCATTACTCCATAGTGTCCTTGGCTAGCGTGAGTATAGAGGTGGGGCATCACAGCTTGGTATCAAAGCCAAACTTCGGAACAATGTAGAATAATCTACCAAGGATCATGTCCTAAGTCTTTCTTAGGAGTTGTGTCTTAGTATTTAATTCGTGTCTTCGTACCGTTCTATACTATTTTCTTTTATGATTCCTTTTTATCAATCAAGTTTGTTTGATATTCATTCTAAGAATAACTTTTCCTTCTTCTTTCTTTCTTTCTTAAAGAAAAGAAATGGTTAGAT
The DNA here is from genome assembly GCA_030765085.1 of Allium cepa. Classification (NCBI taxonomy): domain Eukaryota; kingdom Viridiplantae; phylum Streptophyta; class Magnoliopsida; order Asparagales; family Amaryllidaceae; genus Allium; species Allium cepa. Next base: position 155,025,524 of record CM060946.1, on the reverse strand, counting down.
CAAATCGTCCCAGTGCCGGACAATCTAGTGCTACTCCCCATGATGGAGTATTTATGTCTGCCCAGCAGCTTCTTAATCTAGTAAAGAACGCTCAAGCAGCCGGACCCATTCCAGAGCCTATTCATCCTAGATCTGGTTTTGCATGCTTGTACAGAGACTATACCAATTTGGGTGGAAGGACATTCATGGGATCCGAGAGTGTTATAGAAATTCAAGCTTGGCTCAAATCGTGCGATCACATCTTTTCTCGCATGAACCTTATTGATCTATATCGAGTCCAAGTAGCTGCTAGCATGCTCCAAGAAAGAGCGTTAGATTGGTATGAGCTCTTGACTTTGGAGATTATCGAAGCGGATCTTACATGGGAGCAATTCCGGGAAAGATTTGAATCAAAATTTATGCTAGAGGCTGAAAAAATAACTTCGGCCCGGCGTTTTATTGACCTTGTTCAAGGTGAATCTTCTGTGGCAGAATATGTCGCATCTTTTGAATCTCTTTCTAAATACGGGGTTGAATACATTAATACCTCATTGAAGAAAAATCAGAGATTCGTCTATGGCTTGAATAAGAATCTCAAAAAGCCTTTGCTCCTAAAACTAGAAGTTTCTTTTGATCAGCTTATTGATATCGCTCTTCGACTTGAAAAGGCCAATAATGAGGGTGATGTTCAAGTTGTGGGTGTCCAACAGAACTTCAACAATAACATGAAGAGGCCTATCAAATTCAAAGGCCTCACTCCCAACAAGAAAGGGAAGCAACAAACTCCGGTAGCAAAGACTCCTACCTCTAATCGAGGACATTGCTACAATTGTGGTTCCACAGACCATTATGCTAATAGGTGTCCGAAACCTCTCTTTTGTCGTTATTGCAAAAGTTCGGGTCATCTTTTATCTACATGTCCCAAACTTCCAAGCAAGAGGAAGGGATGGCTTAATGTTGTTCAAACGCCTAGTGACACTTCTCTTGGTCAAGGTACTTTTTACTCAATCCTTGATGACATTGTTTTATTTCGTGATCTTCTTATTTGAGTTCTTTTTGATATGGGTTCATCTCATTATTTTTATATCAAAAGAACTTGTTGATCCTTTTTCTTTAAACATTTTTGGGCTTGTTGACTCCTTTCATAATGGCGAATCCTGTTGGTGGATCCGCAACGCTCAGTTGGTTTCTTGTAGTGATGTCGAAATTATTTTTTGTGATTTTTCTTTCCGAGCCGATTTTTTTACTTTTGCTTCGGAATTGACTTTTCTATGGATTGGCTTAATTATTATGAAGCCATATCCTATGTCCCTAGTGGACTATTCATCTTTGACCTTTTTAATCTGTTAAGCAGATTTTCTATTTTTTCTTTGTGATTTTGATTCCAGTTTGATGGCATCATTTTATTCTTTAAGCCCTCATCATGAAAAAAGTGTTATTTCTCTCATTCATGTAGTTTGAGTATTTTTTTCATATTTTTGGAGTTTGTCTTAGGATCATCATCTAAGCAATATCTTGTGTGGTGTTAAGGTCATTTCAGCTCGACCTTGCCACCGGTTTTCATTTGCTACGAGTTGCGGCAGTTAGCATTCCACTTACCGCATTCCGCACTCGTTATGATTCTTATGAATGACTTATTATGTCATTCAGTTTGCTCATCTTGTTTCATCCATTTTATAAATTGAGTATTCTATGAATATCTCGATAATTCCACTATTATATTTATTGATTTTGGATAAAAATAGAAACTTAAAATTTTGCAAATCTTTTTCATAAGATTTATTTTTAAGTACAATCGGATTCTGATCTTAAACGAGCAACGAATATTCATAAAACATTTAAGAGATATTTTCATCATATAGAAGATGATTTTGTGATTGTATTGCCCGTTGAGTGCTTTAAGAATTCTGGTCGATGCGCTTGATCAATGTTATCGATAGGAATTCTCTAAATGCTTTGATGAGACAATCAGACACGATATATTGACTTGTAAAATGTAAATTTTTCTAGAAAGATTTTTACATTGAGATAATTGTAATTTTGAAAGTTTTAGCTTTTCGGAAAGAAGATTATTTAAAAGAATTCTTTTTCGATACTCTTATTCTTGTGATTCCCGAAGGGAACCAAGACATTATCTTTTGTACCGATGCTTATCGTATAGGTTTGAATGTCGTTCTCTTGAAAAGGAGAACGTGCTATCATTTATCTTTCTAAATCATTAAAGCCTATCAGACTAGATATGCCATTCATGATCTAGTGCTCGCGGCTATTGATTTCACTTTTAGAATTGGCATCATCATTTTTGGATGAGAAATTTGTTCTCTAGCCCGATCAAAATCTTTGGAATATTTGTTTTCTCATAAGGAACTTAATGTTGGCTAGAGTTCCTTGCATCTTATGATCTTAATATTCTTTGTATACTCCCGGAAGGGAAATCATGTTGCCAGTGCCCTTAGTCGTAAGCAACAAGTGGTTGTCTTTTTGATGATGTCCGAATGGAATGATCTTTTACCAAGTTCATAGGACGTTTCGATGTGCCTTGTTTTATTGAGCTTCATCTCATTTCTTTTATGGGCTTGCGTATGATCTTCTTTTATGGTGTTCGGTTCATTGGACGCACCGTTTTTGTAGTGCGTCGGTGTTTCGTATTATTTGAGTTTCGGTTCATTGGACGTACCGTTTTTGTACTGCGTCGGTGTTCCGAATTATTTGAGCTTCGATTCATTGGATGTACCGTTTTTGTATTGCGTTGATGTTCCGAATTATTTGAGCTTTGGTTCATCTGGCGTACCATCATTGTACTACGCCGTTGTTCCAAATTATTCGAGTTTCTAGTTTCTCGGAAGTACTGTTATTATACTACGTCGTTGCACCGGCTAAATTTTCTGTTATCATGACGTTTTCTCACGTCTTTCTACTACGGAAATGTCTTAGGGATTTTGATTTTTATTCTTGAGCCCGGTGTTAGTGAGGAAATTGGAGTTTCACCAGATTTGACTTATGAGCAACATTCCATTCGCATCATTGCTTCGAAGGTTGAGCGCCTTCGAAATAAATATGTACTTCTTGTGAAAGTTCAATGGTTCTCAAATCTCGAGGATAGCTCTTGGGAATCCATAGAATTCAACGAGCGAACACGTTCATACTTACTCTTTCGTGCTCCTTGTGATGAACTTCAAATTTTCTTTTGTGTTGATATGCTTTTATGGTTGTTACTATTTATTTTCTTCTTAAGTATTACGAGGATGCAATTTCTTTAAGGAGAGGAGTCTGTAACAACCCGTATATTTATCGATTGTATATTTAAATATTTTATTTAAATATTTCACTGTTTGTCGGATTTTAGTCCGAAAACCTACTTTTTGCAAACAGTCGAATTAGGACTCGAGACCACTTCCATTGAGTTCAAAATGTTGTTTGCAACCTTTTTTAGTATAAACATTGATATGTTTGGAGCTAGCTAAAAATTTGACCTTTTTCACTTTGGGCTTTGGTTTGGGTTTCAGCTCAATAACCCCACTTATTACTCTAGCTCAGTCTACCTCTCCTCTTCACTTCATTCTTATTCTCTTAACACTCAAGCTTCAACTGAAAATGGAGAGAGGAATGGGAAATTAAAATTCAAAACCCTAGTTTCTTTTGCAAATACAAATTCTAGCTCCAAACTCAAAAGAGAAGCTTTGGTAAGCAACTCCTTCTTCTTCTCCAACTCATTCTCTTTTCAATTTCAGAAAATTCCTAAACCAAACTTAAGAAATGCTTCTCTTTTAAGCTTAGATTCAAGCTTCTTGGGTTAGGATTGAAGAGTGATTGTTCTTGCCTTGCTCTATAGCTTCTCCTACATTGATTTAGGTTCAAAGGTGAGATTTCTATCTCACATCTATGTCTATTATTTATCTTTGTTGTTAGGTATGAATTCCTAACACTTATTTATGTTCATTTGCTTTTGATTTGGATTGATTTGGTGAATATTCAAATTTTTGGTGTTTTGTAGTTAAATCTCTAAAAATCCAATCTTTGATGTTTGAACATGTTTTTTTGGTGATGCATCGAAGAGCCTATAGGGCTGGTTTGCCGATTGGCATAAATCCCTAGTATCCATCGCTCGTTCGATCACATTTTGGTTTGCATTTGTCATTTTCGGTCCAGGCTGTTTTTTTTGCCCAGTAGAAAATTTCAGACGTCTGAAACCAAATCCAGACGTCTGGTTGAAAAATCCAGACTTTTGGAAAGGGGTCTGGAAAAGGCAGAGACTAATTCAGACGTCTGAAACAAAGTCCAGACGTTTGAAATCAAATTCAGACGTCTGGTTGAAAATTTTAGATGTTTAGAATGGCCCAAGAATTAAAAATAGAAGGGAAAAAACACATATACTTCCAAATACTAGGGCCAGATGTCTGGGAACATCTACCAAACGTCTGGAACTGTTTAATTTGCCTATTTTGCTATTTTTGAGTAAATTTCCAAGGTTTACCAATTTTTGTTGATCTGGATAGTTATTATCACTTATTATCGACTTTGATGACTTCTTTTTATGGATTTTTGGAAATATCAATTTTGATGGATTTCGTATCGATTTCTTTAGATTTGATTCACGTCTTCATATGTGAATTTTGATGATTGATTATTTCTACAATCAATTTTAGTAATTTGTCACTTTAAAATATAATGCTTTTCTAAGCTAGTAGTAAATATCATAACTCTTTCACCAAAACAATTTCAACACTATTTTATTTCAAAGCTCGTTTCTTAAACCGTTTTCCAATCTACTAGTATATACAAACCTTTATCTTACTCGTATGAGAAATCTAATTAAACGACTTAGTAAAACAAGTGGTATGAAACGCTTGCGTTTACCTTGTTGGTTAATTCTTGGACTTGTTCGATTGAAACTCTTGTGACAATTTTCGAGTGGAAATCTACAATTTGTTCGTAAATATTTAAGTTAAGCAAGTGGTTATGGGACATGAAGCTAAACTCATATATTTACTAGCTTAGTGTAATTGATACTTCTTGATGATCGATGATCATCACTTTATGGTTTGGACCAGCAATGTGCAATGTCTCTTTGTCCACGTGGAGGACTGTACCTCATTTTATTGAGCTTCGTCTCATTTCTTTGTGGGCTAGCAACCCATGTACTTTTAATGTGTTTCGATTCATCTGATGTACCGGTTGTACTACATCGATGTCTCGGCTTTTCGATTCATCTGACGTACCATTTGTACTGCGTCGATGTTCCGAAATGTTTTGTGTTTCGATTCATTGGATGTACCGTTTGTACTACAACGATGTCTCAGCTTTTCGATTCATCTGACGTAACATTTGTACAGCGTCGATGTTCCCAATTGTTTTTTGTTTCGATTCATTGGATGTACCGTTTGTACTACATCGATGTCTCGGCTTTTTGATTCATCTGACGTAACGTTTGTACTGCGTCGATGTTCCGAATTGTTTTGTGTTCCGATTCATTGGATGTACTGTTTGTACTACATCGACGTCTCAGCTTTTCGATTCATTTGACGTACTGTTTGTACTACGTCGATGTTCCGAATTGTTTTGTGTTTCGATTCATTGGATGTACCTTTTGTACTACATCGATGTCTCGGCTTTTCGATTCATTGGACGTACTGTTTGTACTACGTCGATGCTCTGAATTGTTTGTGATACACGTATTGGTGAGTTTTCATGCTCCCGCTTGGGATTGGCCATCCTTTTCTTGTGATTTCTGGATTTCTAATTACTGATTTCTGGAATTTATGTTTCACCAACGTTTACAATTGGCATTGATATGTATGTCATTTTTTGTGGCTTGGTGAATTAAATAAAGAATATGACATTCTTTTTTATGCTATGAGATTCTTGAGATATTGTATGACTCTTGTGGATTTTCTAATGTATACTTGTCATAGTATGACATTTTTGGTTATCATACATTTTAGTATTATATCTCTTCTTATGTCTCATTTTATCTGATAATTATAGCTAGACTGATCCGTTTATTATTTTCTTCTTAAATAATACTCGGGTCAGACTGAGATTTTACAGGTGCTTCTGCTTGACTCCTTAACGGACTATCATCCGACTTTTGGCTAACTACTTTAGATTAGTAGTTTTTGGTTGTGTACATTTGAGATATTGACTCCTTGATGTATACATATTCTTTTGTCTTGCACTTGTATTATTCTTTTGTGTTATTGTGGATCTTGTTTGACCATAACTCTGATATACACTTATATGTGTTGTATTCATATCTTTTTCCTCCTTGTGATATGGATATCTGTGACTGATTTGTGTTATATTTACTTTTATATTTGTTTCCGAAGATATTATAGCCACCGTGTAGTCACTTTGAGTTTGTATCGGTATGTCGAATTTCCTCTTGAAATCAAATGCATGTTATACTATCTGACATATTGGTGCTCGCACAAAGCAATTGCACGGATGGTCACTCCTCAACAGCCTTATTCTTCACGCTAGTTGATGGCATTACTCCGTAGTGTCCTTGGCTAGCATGAGTATAGAGGTGGGGCATCACAACATTACCATATTGGGAATATATCACTAATAACGATCAACTACATTACCTCTGAGCTCGTACTTCTTAGAGAAGGGTGTTAAGCTAAGAGAATAAATTCTCCACCACCAAATAGAAATGTATTTGATAGAAATCGGCTTTATACCTCAAAGTGTAATGTCAGACATACGTCCATACAACTCCATCTTGGGTGTGAATAGAATCGAAGGCACTTCGTCCAATTAAGGAAAAAGTCCTTGCAAATACGGATATCCCCTAATCACGTCCGGACTTCCCATCACATAAGGTAATTTCTATACCAAAGCAACTCGGTGCAGAGACAATCAACAGGAAATCCTTTCGTTTTCGAAAATACCCGGTCTTCAACCACCATCTTCAAATGCAATTCCATTCCGTCGTATCATTATTCGGAATGGGTTTTATTACTTAATGTCCTCCCTCGGCCTTTTCGAATAATGAGCCCTTATTTTAAAACATGTGGATACAAATTTCCATTATTAATCTTTCAAACAAAAGATACACCTTTAAGATCCGATATGGTTTTCCGATAACCATTTGGCATCCAATCTCGGTCTCATCGAAATTCAAATGCCGTCTTAAAGGCCAATATTGATAGTTGGTTATTTAAAATTAAAATAACATTCATAAACAACCATCAGATTTAAATAATTTTCCAAATTATTTATTTCAAAATATCTTTGCAAGATATTTTCCTACACTTCAACCCTTTGAAAATAGTTTTCAAATCACTTTCCTCTCATGGAATATGTGACGACCCGGAATTTTAAGCAATATCAATTTAATAATCTGTATTAATAATTAAATTGATTTGACAATTTTCCTTTATAATTTTAATTTAAATTGGTAAATTTAATCTTTTAAAGGTTAATAAATATTTAATCTGGCAATATTGATCAATATTTTTCTAACAATTTAAAATTGGTAAGATTATCTTTCAAAGCTAATAAAATTTTATTCTATTTATAATATATATCTTTGGTATGTATATTGTGAATAGATAATCTTTTGTTTTAAATAAGAGATGCATTTTCATTTTGTAAAATATATGTATGTATATGTTATGATTTGAAGTCGTTATAAAATTTAATATAATAATTCTCAAAACAAATGTCAAAAATATTTTCTATTTAAAATGTAAATATGTATATGTATGTATATTATAAATAGGAAATCTTTGATTTTAATAAAGGGTATGTTTTCAAATTTTATATATATTGAGATTTGAAGTTTTGTTTTAAAATTCAAGTTAATAATTTTTCAAAGCAAATTAAAATTTAATCTTATATTTTCAAAACCAATATATATATATATATATATATCAAAAATATGTTTAGCTTGTGTTAAAATGAGATTTAAATTTGGTTTATCTCTTTGTTTTTAAAATTCCTTCCTTAAATTACATGGTTTATAAATGTGTATAAGTTTAAACCTTAAATATAAATTGATACAAACATAACTTATTAAATAAATACTTGTATAATTAATTTAAGAATGGTTTAAACATTTGTAAATACGTAAGTCAAGATTTAGACACTTGTTAATAATTGAACACATGCAAATTACAATTGTAATTAATATGGCATGCATTAAAACAAGTGGCCTTTATTTCTTTTGTTTGAAAATTTAAACATATAAAGAAAATGTTTAAGAGAAACCTGTTTTTTCACTTTCAATTCAAAAACTTTCTTCTTCTCACATTCTTTTCTTTTTCTCTCCTCGTCTTTTCAAAAATTAAAAAGCAAACCAGAAACTATTACAAACCTGAAAACTGAAACTAAAAGCAAAATCAAGCATGGAATTCAAATCTGCAACTATCACGAATTCACGGCTTGGTTTCAGCCTTCAACATGCAAAGGATTTCAACAGCAAAAAAAATTCAAAAGCACTTTCCAGATCAAAATTAAGCCTGGAAAATACCTTTGTTCTCTGCTAGTTAATTATTGAGTAAACATTTTAAAAACGGTGTTAATAAAAATCTATGGTTAAATTTTGATGCATGTGATGAATTGTGCTATGATAATGAATATATGTTTATATGAATATTGTTTATGTATGCATGTTGGAAGTGTGAAATGTCTGAGAATATAAGTGCCTGTACAAATTCATCTTCTCTGTTTTATTTACAGAATTTGTTTTTGTTAAGAAAAATTCAAAATCTTCCAATCTAAACCATATTAGATTTTGATATTTGAATGAAAGTTTTGAGTTAAGGTGTGATGATAATTTTAAAAATAGTTTCAGGAATTTTGAATTAACAAATAATTTTTAAAATAGGAATAATAGTAAAATATTGACACATGTTAAAAAATCAACAACCTTAATTTCGGTTTTGGATTGCATGAATGAATTAGTGGTTAAAAATCATTATTTTTAATATACATCTAATGATTTTTAGTTTGATGATTCATAAGATTTTTGGGGTTTCGAATTTGGTGTTTTGGGTGATTGCCAATAATCGGCAATGATTGGAGAGTTAATTTTGGGTCTGGAGAAGGTCTGAGGCAAGGGGATCTCGGGAAAATTGGCGAGGCGTGTTAACGTTGGCTGTGGTGGTCGTGATTTGGCGAACTAGGGTTCAGGTGTGTGTTTTGTTCGTCTGGTTTGTCGAAGCAGTTTCGACATGGGTGGAGCACCGGGGTGGTTCGCGTTGGTGGGAATGCGAGCTGGAGAGTATGAAGAAGCTTCGGTGGAGATGGTCGGCAATCTCGAGGTCTGAGGCATCGGAATGGTGAAGTTTTCTGGCCATGGTGGTTTTTATTTGGGCATGAATGCCTCGATTTTGATTCGCATGATTTTCGTTCGACTTGAGTGTTCGAGAGTGCTTGTATGGATAGGAGTGATCGGCGAGAGTCGCCGCGATAACCTACGGGTGTTTGAGTCGTTGGGGTACGTGCACCACGTGCATGATGTATCTCGGAACAATGGAGCTTGGGGAAGATGATGATCGACCCGGAGTGGCGCTCGTGATTTTCTGATGTTGACTCGAAGCAGTAGATGTGGGTGAGTGACTCAAGATGAGCATGGGTTCATGAGTGATTAACTCGAGATTTCTTGTTGTAGTGTTAATCTAATCTAATTAAGTAAAACAAACTTTGAATAGGAAATCAAGCTTAAATAAAGGCAACTTTTATAAAAGAAATCAAGTTTTAAATTGTAAAACAAGTTTCTTTCCAAAATAAAAGAAAAATCAAGATTTTGAGAATGTTTAAATTTAATATGTTAACTAAATTAATTTGAATCGAATTCAAAGAGGTTTCCAAGTTAAAACATTAGAACAATGTTTTAAGAGATTAAACAAGTTTTAAATAAGCATGTTTCAAGTACTTGAGTTATATTCAAAGTAATGTTTAAACTATATTTCAAATTTTATTTTCTTTATATTTTTAAATAGATAAGTTTAAAGAATATGATAATTGAGTTTTCAAAGATTAATATTTGTTTAATTCGATTAAATATGTTTGAAAAGGATTTTCAATAATTTTGAGTATATTAAAACTAAGTGTTTAAATTGTTTTGTTTTAAAAGTAAATCATATTTCAAATTGATTTTTAAATTGGTTTTAATGAAGTTAATGATTAAAGTAAATATTTAACATAAATGCAAAGTTTGTTCTTAATTAGTTAAGTTCAGATTAATTAAGAATAATTAATTAATAAAATAAATTTAAGCTTAATTACTATTTGTAATTAAGAATAATTACTTAATAAGTAATTAGTGGATGGTTAATGAATTAATTAGAGATTAAGTGATGATTAATTAGTTAATTAATTAATGTAATTAAGTTTAGGTTGATTAATATGACTAATTAATTAGTAGATAATCACTTATGATAAATTAAGTGTAATTACATAGCAAAGTAATTAGTGTATAATTACTAAATGTAATTAAGAAAAGAGAAATTACTTATGGAAGTAATTAGTGTGTAATTACTTGTGAAGGTAATTAATGGGAAATTACTTATGGAAGTAATTAAATGGAAGTGATTAAGGGTAATCACATGATGTTATTAATTAAAGGATTAATTAATATAATTGATTTGAAAGCTAATTAATTAAAGAGTAATTAATTAATTAAAGAATTAAGGTTAATTAATGATGGGATTAATTACTTGTTAAGGTAATTAATTAAGAGAGTAATTAACTAATGGAAGTAATTAAGGGTTAATTACTTAGTTAATTTGGCTAATTAATTAATATGATTAATTAATTAAAAATATGATTAATTGATAAAGTAATTAATTAAGGATTATTAATTAATATAATTTATTAATAATTACTTAATGAAGTAATTAAGGATTAATTAATTAGTGTAACTAATCAAAGGATTAATATAATTAATTAAGAAGTTAATTAATTAAGATAAGTAATTACAAGTTTGTTAATTATTGTTTATGATTAATTAAGACTAATTAATGAAGGTGGATAATTAAAGACTAATTATCTAAAGTATTAATTAACTAACAGGTATCACTAATTAATATAATTAATGGAATTAATCAAGGTTGATTAATGAAAGTGATTAATTAAAGTATAATTAATCAAGTGTAATTAATTAAGGATCAAGTGTAATTAATTATAATTAATTAATTAATTAATGGAAGTAAATGGAGGATCATTAATTAAAGTAATTAATGATAGTAATTAAAGGTTAATTACTATTATTGGGTAAGGACAACTAATTTGTGTAATTAATTAAAGGTTAATTAGTTGAATGTAATTAAAGGATAATTAATCAAGGGTGATTAATAAAGAAAGATCATTAAGAGTTGATTAGTTAATTAATTTGTAATTAATTTATGTTAAATAAGCAGGATTAAGGTAATCCAAGTTATTAAGGTTTGTAACTAATTTAATTAAAGGTTAATTAAATTGATTAAGAGTTAATCAAACCTGCTTATGGATGATTGATTGATATTGGATGATTTGGATATGATATCTCTGATATGTGACATGTGATGATTTGTAACATGACTGGTTGATATCTATTGTGATAATGTGAATCATCCATCTGTATATGTTATTCTGAATATAAGTTTAAATGTTTAAACCCTTAAACAACTTGGCCGTTAAAATGGCGTTTGGATTTCAGTGAGACCGGGATCGGGTTTCCATATTTGGATATCCAAAAACCATATCGATCCAAATTAAACGTTAGGTCGTGAATCCAAGTGGAGTTCAAGATGAAGACTCGAGGTGTAAGAACTGTTCGTTGTTAAAAACTCTTAGGCTGATTCCAAAATGAGTTAACGGGAATAGTACTTTCAGATTCGAGATGGAAATTCAGAGTGCAAGGGCTATGGTCGTTAACTCTGAGGGTGATTCTAAAATGAGTGTAACGAGATAGTGCCTTCGGTTTCGTTCGAACCCGGAACGAACTTGTATGGATTGAATGCTTTCAAAACATCATCAGGTGGACGATGAGCATTCTAAGATAGATGTGTTCTATAAAGGTAATCGCAGCCTCAAGCCTCATCAACCGGGAATGGCTAAAACAGGGGAGGTGCAGCAAGGTTAAGTGGGTAGCACCCAAGTAGGACGAGATTTACCCCTTTCTAGAGGTCCCTTTCTATTTAGGCTTAGTGTGTGTGGTTGGTCGCACCAACAACGGGGTGGTCTTGTTCGGGACTGTCCAATAAGGGATGGTTCCAGCCTTGTGTGGCAGGGGATTGGGAGTAATCCTCGGTACGGTGATCTGTGCCCCGTACTGTGACGGGCGTTACTCCAGTATCCCTGCCATTGATGGAAACACATTCTTCCTACGTGCCCTTACGGTTTTGATTGTGTTACCTACTTTTGTGGCTAGTAGCTGGAATTTAATCATGTAACAATTTTCGCTATTTCTTATTTACTGGAAAATCCTAGACACTATTATAATATCACTGAATTTCCTATCAAATGTTTTGGTTAGCGTAAGGTAAAAACTTTTCCATGTTTATGTGTGGGAAGTCTTACGTGATACCTTTCTTTCCAAAGTTTTTCAAAGTTAAACAATTTTAATACGTTTATTCACACCAGACCCATGTCTGACCCAAGTATTTATTATCTGTTTTATTAAACTCTTGGGTACTCATATTATGTATGAGTAGTCGAGGGATTCAGGTTAGCTTGACGAATTATGGAGGAGATTTGGAGCAGGAGGCTTCAGCGTGTAGATATATAATGGTTCCGATGTGCTTGTGTGGTGTCTGTACCTTTATGATACCTTGAGTTGTATAGTTAGACAGATGTTTGTAACTATTTAATATGAAATGTATAAGTTGTGTACTCTGATGTATATGATACTATGTAATATTTTATGTGATATATTATATTTCATTCATTCCGTTGTGAGAATCTATTGTTGTTGAGTTTCTTCTTTCCTATCTTTTCTTCTTCTATCCATTTCTTTCTTAATTCATGATGCGTCTTCCTGGTAGATGAAAGAAGGGTCGTGACAGTTGGTATCAGAGTGCTAGGCTGAGTGAATACCTAGGCTTTGGAGTGATTTCTATCTTTCTTGAGAGAGCGTACTTGTAATTTTTATATATAACTATATATTTATATATCTACCTGATTTGTTGGGTTACCTGTTCGAGTTTTCCAACATAAGTTCTAGAGGTAGATGGAGCAGTGGTGTGTGTGTAACACGACTACCACTAATGGAAGAGGTCCATATGTTTGAGGTTGGAAGTATATTTGTCGAGACGGTAGACCTAATACCGTCTCGAGTGAGCTTTGTAGCTTGGAGTAAGGATTTCTCTGATCTCCAAAGGAAATCTTTTAAACATTCGCAGTCCATCTTTGAAGTGTAAGTTTGGATTGCGCTCGGGTGAGCGGATTTGTTAGAGTTTGGATCTATCGGATGTACAAAAGCAAGTGATGGTAACTTAGCAACCATAGGAAGGAGTTTGTCTGTTTTGGAATATGAGATTAAGGTCTGTAAGTTGCTTCGCTACGGCATGGTCTCATTGTTTCCCCTTAAGAAGAGTAAGTTGTTGATGCTTGATTTAGAGCCCGAGTTTCTTGAGAGGATATTTGCCCATCTCGAGGAGTCATGTATGCAGTTAGTTGATGGTTTTTGGGGTTCAAGGAGCCTATTGATTAGAAGTCTTTGGTTAGCTGTGGTAGCAATGCAGCTTAGAGGTGTTCTGTGTGCCGAGAAGAAGGTCTTTTGGCTTAACAATATCCTAGAGATAGAGCATGGAAGCAGCAGTGTGGACCCATTTCTCCGATTGTTCAGGAATCTTTGAGGTTCTTCTACCAGCAGTCCAGGCATATGGTGAAGGCTTTCTTGAAGAGTTAACCTTGTTTGGAAAAGCTTAACGATGTTCTAATTGGTAAAGAGAGAACAGTTTCTTTGGAATCCGAACTTGGTAGGATCGCAAAAGTGACTTGCGATTAGTTTGGAAAGTTCATCTTTGGTAATCATTTGGTTGTGATTGAGGCTTCTCATGAGGAAGTCGGAGCTATTGAAGTAGTATGAAGTTGTCTGCACCTGGAGTCTGAGTCCCATATTGACTTGGTTCCAGAAGTGATACCGGTGGTTAGCCTGGTTCCTAGAGATAGGATTTGGTGAAGCAGCTCAGGATTTGGAGGAACTTCTGAGTTTTCTTTTATGGATCTATGGAACCATATTTGTGGATGTGTTTTCCAGTTTGTGCTGGTGTTCATCGTCAACATTTTCATCTACTCCAGATCAAAGTTGTGCAGCGGAAGAAGTTTGGGAGTGCAACTGTTTGTCTTTTCTGGATAGGAGAAGTTAGTTCAGTCTTCTGATGTTTGTGGAGTAGAGTTTGTGGATTTCGACGAATCTTGGAAACCATCTCGTAGAGTAGGATCCAAAAACTGATTTGTTTTGGTCCAGTTTGTTTCTGGAAGCATCAGCATAGGTTGAGCTGATCAGGAAGAAAATTGGCAGCCTAGAAATGTCTGTTGAGTTATGCAGATATGAGATAAGGAGTTTGGAATTCGAAGTTGGAGACTTCATTGTTCTTAAGGTTTCTCGGGTTAGGAGAACAGCATGGTTGGGTAAGACTGGATGGCTAGTTCAGAGGTATTTGGGATTTCTTATCCGTGTTCTTGATAGGATAAGTTCTTTTGTCTATAGGATTGAATGGCCAGTTTGGATGACTGGGATTCATTGTATTTCACGTATCTCTGAGGGAGTACGTGTATGATTCATCGTTGATTGTAGAATCAGCAATTCAGTTGGATTTGGAAGTTGTGTTGGACATGGGTATGATCGGATGTTTTGATCAGATTGGTGGATCTAGAGAAGAAAGGAGCTGTGGATTATGGTGGTGTAGTTAGCTGAGTTTCTGTAGAGCGAGTCTCCCAGTAATTTATACTTGGGAAACTCTAGATGGTGTTAGTAAGATCTATCCTGATTTGTGTCAGGATAATTAGTTAGGTTTGTTTGTTTGATTGATTGCTATGGTTGTTAGTAACTGGACGATATGTATGTTTTTCTGTTTGAAATTGAAATCTTTGTTGGGTTATTAAATTATCTTTGCTTTTAAATTTCGGGGATGAAATTCTTTTAAGGGGGAGGAATGTAACGACCCGAAATTTTAAGCAATATCAATTTAATAATCTGTACTAACAATTAAATTAATTTGATAATTTTCCTTTATAATTTTAATTTAAATTGGTAAATTTAATCTTTTAAAGGTTAATAAATATTTAATCTGGCAATATTGATCAATATCTTTCTAATAATTTAAAATTGATAAGATTTATCTTTCAAAGCTAATAAAATTTTATCCTATTTATAATATATATCTTTGGTATATATATTGTGAATAGAGAATCTTTTGTTTTAAATAAGAGATGTATTTTCAATTTGTATATGTATGTATATGTTATGATTTGAAGTTGTTTTAAAATTTAATACAATAATTCTCAAAACTAATGTCAAAATTATTTTCTATTTAAAATGTAAATATATATATATATATATATATATATATTGTAAATGGGAAATCTTTGATTTTAATAAAGGGTACGTTTTCAAATTTTATATATATTGAGATTTGAAGTTTTGTTTTAAAATTCAAGTTAATAATTTTTCAAAGCTAGTTAAAATTTAATCCTATATTTTCAAAACCAATATATATATATATATATCAAAAATATTTTAAGCTTGTGTTAAAATGAGATTTAACTTTGGTTTATCTCTTTGTTTTTAAAATTCCTTCTTTAAATTACATGGTTTATAAATGTGTATAAGTTTAAACCTTAAATATAAATTAATATAAACATAACATATTAAAATAAATACTTGTATAGTTAATTTAAAAATGGTTTTAAACATTTGTAGATACATAAGTCAAGATTTAGACACTTGTTAATAAATGAACTCATGCAAATTACACTTGTAATTAATATGGCATGCATTAAAACAAGTGGCCTTTATTTCTTTTGTTTGAAAATTTAAACGCATAAAGAAAATGTTTAAGAGAAACCTGTTTTTCCACTTTCAATTCAAAAACTTTCTTGTTCTCAAATTCTTTTCTTTTTCTCTCCTCATCTTTTCAAAAATTAAAAAGAAAATCAGAAACTATTACAAACCTAAAAACTAAAACCAAAAGCAAAATCAAGCCTGGAATTCAAATATGCAACTATCTCAAATTCCCAGCTTGGTTTCAGCCTTCAACATGCGAAGGATTTCAACAGCAAAGAAATTCAAAAGCACTTTCCAGATTAAAATTAAGCCTGTAAAATACCTTTGTTCTCTGCTAATTAATTCGTGAGTAAACATTTTAAAAACAGTTTTAATAAAAATCTGTGGTCAAATTTGATGCATGTGATGAATTGTGCTATGATAATGAATATATGTTTATATGAATATTGTTTATGTATGCATGTTGGAAGTGTGAAATGTCTAAGAATATAAGTGCCTGTATAAATTCATCTTCTCTGTTTTATTTACAGAATTTGTTTTTCTTAAGAAAAATTCAAAATCTTCCTATCTAAACCATATTAGACTTTGATATTTGAATGAAAGTTGTGAGTTAAGTTATGATGATAATTTTAAAAATAGTTTCAGGAATTTTGAATTAACAAATAATTTTTAAAATAGGAATAATAGTAAAATACTGATACATGTTAAAAAATCAACAACCTTAATTTCTGTTTTGGACTGCATGAATGAATTAGTGGTTAAAAATCATGATTTTTAATATACATCTCATGATTTTTAGTTTGATTATTCATAAGAATTTGGGGTTGTTCGAATTTGGTGTTTTGGGTGATTGCCAATAATCGACGATGATTGGAGAGTTGATGTTGGGTCTGGAGAAGGTTTGAGGCATGGGGATCTCGAGAAAATTGGCGAGGCATGTTAACGTTGGCTGTGGTGGTCGTGATTTGGCGAACTAGGGTTCAGGTGTGTGTTTTGTTCGTCTGGTTTGTCGAAGTAATTTCGACATGGGTGGAGCACGGGGTGGTTCGCGTTGGTGGGAACGCGAGCTGGAGGGTATGAAGAAGCTTCGGTGGAGATGGTCGGCAATCTTGAGGTCTGAGGCATCGGAATGGTGAAGTTTTCTGGCCATGGTGGTTTTTAGTTTGGGATTGAATGCCTTGATTTCGATTCGCATGATTTTCGCTCGACCTGAGTGTTCGAGAGTGCTTGCGTGGATAGGAGTGATCGGCGAGAGTCGCCGCGATAACCTACGGTAGTCGGAGTCGTTGGGGTACGTGCACCATGTGCATGATGTATCTGGGAACAATGGAGCTTGAGGAAGATGATGATCGACTCGGAGTGGTGCTCGTGATTTTATGATATCGACTCGAAGCAGTTGATGTGGGTGGGTGACTCGAGGCGAGCACGGGTTTCGTAGGTGATTGACTCGGGTTCATGAGTGATTAACTTGAGATTTCCTGTTGCAGTGTTAATCTGATTAAGTAAGTAAAACAAACTTTGAAAAGGAATTCAAGCTTAAGTAAAGGCAACTTTTATAAAATAAATCAAGTTTTAAATTGTAAAACAAGTTTCTTTTCGAAATAAATGAAAATCAAGATTTTGAGAATGTTTAAACTTAATATGTTAACTAAATTAATTTGAATCGAATTCAAAGAGGTTTCCATTTTAAAACATTAGAACAAAGTTTTAAGAGGTTAAACAAGTTTTAAATAAGCATGTTTCAAGTAGTTGAGTTACATTCAAAGTAATGTTTGAACTATATTTCAAATTTTATTTTCTTTATATTTTTAAATAGATAAGTTTAAAGAATATGATAAATTTTCAAAGATTAATATTTGTTTAATTCAATTAAACATGTTTGAAAAGGGTTTTCAATAATTTTGAGTATATTAAAATTAAGTGTTTAAATTGTTTTCTTTTAAAAGTAAATCATATTTCAAATTGATTTTTAAATTGTTTTTAATGAAGTTAATGATTAAAGTAAATATTTAACATAAATGAAAAGTTTATTCTTAATTAGTTGAGTTGGGATTAATTAAGAATAATTCATTAATAAGATAAATTTGAGCTTAATTACTATTTGTAATTAAGAATAATTACTTAATAAGTAATTAGTGGATGGTTAATGAATTAATTAGCGATTAAGTGATGATTAATTAGTTAATTAATTAATGTAATTAATTTTAGGTTAATTAATATGACTAATTAATTAAAAAATAATCACTTATGATAAACTAAGTGTAATTACTTAGTAAAGTAATTAATGTATAATTACTAAACGTAATTAAGAAAAGAGAAATTACTTATGGAAGTAATTAGTGTGTAATTACTTATGGAAGTAATTAATGGGAAATTACTTATAGAAGTAATTAAATGGAAGTGGTTAAGGGTAATCACTTGATGTTATTAATTAAAGGATTAATTAATATAATTGATTTGAAAGTTAATTAATTAAAGAGTAATTAATTAATTAAAGAATTAAGGTTAATTAATGATGGGAATAATTACTTGTTAAGGTAATTAATTAAGATAGTAATTAACTAATGGAAGTAATTTAGGGTTAATTACTTAGTTAATTTGGCTAATTAATTAATGAGATTAATTAATTAATGAATGTGATTTATTTAAGATTAATTACTGAGTGTAATTAATTAAAAATGTGATTATTAATAAAGTAATTAATTAAGGATTATTAATTAATGTAATTTATTAATAATTACTTAATGAAGTAATTAAGGATTAATTAATTAGTGTAATTAATCAAAGGATTAATATAATTAATTAAGAAGTTAATTAATTAAGATAAGTAATTACAAGTTTGTTAATTACTGTTTATGATTAATTAAGACTAATTAATGAAGGTGGTTAATTAAAGATTAATTATTTAAACGATTAATTGACTAATAGGTATCACTAATTAATATAATTAATAGAATTAATCAAGGTTGATTAATGAAAGTGATTAATTAAAGTATGATTAATTAATTATAATTAATTAAGGATCAAGTTTAATTAATTATAATTAATTAATAAATTAATGGAAGTGTAAAAGGAGGATCATTAATTAATGTAATTAATGATAGTAATTAAAGTTCAATTACTATAATTGGGTAAGGATAATTAATTTGTGTAGTTAATTAAAGGTTAATTACTTGAACGTTATTAAAAGATAATTAATCAAGGGAGATTAATTAAGAAAGATCATTAAGATGTGATTAATTAATTAATTTGTAATTAATTAATGTTAAATAAGCAAGACTAAGGTAATCCAAGTGATTAAGGTTAGTAATTAATTTAATTAAAGGTTAATTAAATTGATTAAGTGTTTTGATTGATATTGCATGATTTGGATACGATATCTCTGATATGTGATATGTGCTGCTTTGTGAGATGATTGGTTGATATCTATTGTGATAATGTGAATCACCATCTTTATATGTTATTCTGAATATAAATTTAAATGTTTAAACTCTTAAACAACTTGGACATTAAAATGGCGTTTGGATTTCAGTGAGACCGGGATCGGTTTTCGTATTTGGATATTCGAAAACCACATCGATCCAAATTAAACGTTAGGTCGTGAATCCAAGTGGAGTTCAAGATGAAGACTCGAGGTTAAGAACTATTCATTGTTAAAACCTCTGAGGGTGATTCCAAAATGAGTTAACGAAAATAGTACTTTCAGATTCGAGATGGAAATTCAGAATGCAAGGGCTATGGTCGTTAACTCTGTGGGTTATTCCAAAATGAGTGTAACGATATAGTGCCTTCGGTTTCGTTCGAACTCGGAACGAATTTGTACGGATTGAATGCTTTCAGAACATCGTCAGGTGGACAATGAGCATTCTAAGATAGATGCGCTCTATAAAGGTAATTGCAGCCTCAAGCCTCATCAACCGGGAATGGCTAAAACAGGGGAGGTGCAACAAGGTTAAGTGGGTAGCACCCAAGTAGAACAAGATTTACCCCTGTCTATAGGTCCCTTTCAATTTCGGCTTATTGTGTGTGGTTGGTCGCGCCAACCATGGGGTGGTCTTGTTCGAGACTGTCTAGTAAGGGATGGTTCTAGCCTCGTGTTGCAGGAGATTGGGAGTAATCCTCGGTACGGTGATCTAGGCCCCGTACTGTGACGGGCGGTACCCCAGTAGCCCTGCCATTGATGGAAACCCATTCTTCCTACGTGCCCTTACGGTTTTGATTATGTTACCCACTTTGGTGGCTAGTAGCTGGAATTTAATCATGTAACAATTTCAACTATTTCTTATATACTTGAAAACCTAGACACTATTATAATATCACTGGATTTCCTATCCAATGTTTTGGTTAGCGTAAGGTAAAACTTTTTCATTTTTATGTGTGGGAAGTCTTACGTGATACCTTTCTTTCCAAAAAAATTCAAAATTAAACAATTTTAACATGTTTATTCACCCCAGACCCATGTCTGACCCAAGTGTTTATTTTTCATTTTATTAAACTCTTGGGTACTCATATTATGTATGAGTAGTCGAGGGATTCAGGTTAGCTTGACGAATTCTGGAGGAGATTTGGAGCAGGAGTCTTCAACGTATAGATATATAATGGTTCCGCTGTGTTTGTGTGGTGTCTGTATCTTTATGATACCTTGAGTTGTATGGTTAGACAGATATTTATAACTGTCTAATATGAAATGTATAAGTTGTGTACTCTGATGTACATGATACTATGTAATATTTTATGTGATATATTATATTTCATTCGTTCCGCTGTGAGAATCTATTGTTGTTGAGTTTCTTTTTTCTTATCTTTTCTTCTTCTATCCCTTTCTTTCTTAATTCATGATGCGTCTTCCTAGTAGATGAAAGACGGGTCGTGACAGAATAAATTCCGCATATTGCTTATTTCCACAAAAAATCACCAAGACTAAATGCTTTAGATTTAAAAATAAGTTAAATCACTTTATCTAAAAATATATACTTTAAAATACTTAAAGTAAAAACTATTTAAAACGCTTTATTTAAAATACTAGTTATGAAATTTTATAGTAATTTCTTATGTAATACTTAAGCCAAAACAATCTTAAAATAAAAGTTATGAAATTCTATACAAGTTTTTCATATAAAAGTTTAAGCAAAACTATCTTTAGAATAAAATTACTTTATAAAATATAAATGTTAATAATTATCTTTTTAAATCATAATACAAATTAGCCTTTTAAAATAATTACTTCTATAACTATTTTAATAAATATTTAACTTTAAAATTCTAAACAACTTAAATAAATAATTTCTAAAAAACATTCTTTTAAGACAACTTTAAAACTTCCAACTTACACTTAAAAATATGCTTTGAAAACATACTTTGCTTTTCAGGGAAATACACTTTTCTTTCACACCTTTAAAAATAAACCAATATTTATCTTTTTCTTTTTTTTTAAAAAACGGGTTCAAACTTTTCTATAACGAACTATATAAAGCAAAATACAAATGCCGTAAGGCAAAGTTCACAATGGACATAACTTAATACAATAACTAAACAGGCCTTTATATTATTAAACACATGAAGAACAAGGCCGATTAAAGCTATATCAAAGCCCATGCGTAGAAGCTTCTCGATTGCTCGTAAGTAAATAAGGCAGGTTTTACTTCCTACTCCTTCATTAAACCAACTCCGAAATAATTCCCTTTAATGGCGGCAAGAAGAGAATGGTAACATTCTCTTCAATCTAATCTGCAGCTGGAGTTAAAACTCTACTCTGCTACTTCAATTATCTCGACGAGACACCATTTTGACCAAAGATATAACAAATCTTACAGCTATGAAGCTCTTTATCTCGTATGTCCCAAATCTGAAGAAGATAAGTGAATTGAACCCCGAAGGTGAAGTCTTTAAGCTTTATGTGACTAATACAACCAGATCTGAGTTAATTTATGTCTTTTTACAGCAGTTTCAGCAGCATATAGGAGATCCACATTCAGTTATAATCTTTTCGAGTAAATCAGGCCCAGATCTGTATCAGGAAAGATTCTTATCTCACAAAGAATGTGATTTTGAGTTGTGTTTTGTGACTAATTGAGATTTTAATCATCAGGAAACTCGAGAACGAATTCAACATTACTGATGAGAAGCTAATTAATCTCCTTGTGTTGTATTATAGCACTATGGACTTCAGCTAGCAAGGCCGAAGATCCTTCCTTCTGCAACTTAACAGTCTATGTCAATTCGAATAGTTAATTGTAAATTAAAATGTAATTAAAAGAGAGCGTGAAGGTATTGTAAAATAAAGCAGGTACAGAAGAACCTGAATCAAGAGTCAGAGACACAGAAAGCTTAAGGAAGAACTCAACATATGATAATGCAAGTGTTACCCCAATTCAGCATTGTGAGGTAAATCCCCATTTTTTTGCTATTAGTTCGTTCTTATCAGTGATTTTTTGAAATGTTTGGATCTAGCCATTCTTATGTTCATAGTCTGATGTATTCTTTTACAAATCTGTGTTATATCTGTTCTGCGATTTTGAAAGATCCTTTCATTTCTTTCTTGCCATATATGCCAAATACAAGTGGAAAGAGACAATTGAAACAAGTCTGAATAGAGACTATTAACCTTTGATCGCGAAACAATTTGCTGTACATCTTCTTTTAGTTTAAATGAGAACATATTTTTCGGAGCTGTGAAAAAAAATTTACAGCTCCAAATCCATATGTTTTCTGTGTATTCACATTGAAAGAATAAGTGATTTGTAGTTTCACAATGATTATTACAGAAGACACATATGGGATCCACCATTATCTGCTTCTGTATTAGTCTATCTTTTGTCAATAAATAATCATTTATGGCTTTATAGAGACATATCGCCATTTTTGGAACATGAATTTTATTCCAAACCAAAGATGACCAAAATTTGTTTTCAAAACTGGTTCTTATTGCATTCCAAACATTTATAAATTGGTATAAGCCATTCTTTGTACACTTCCAAGTCCAAAAATCCCTTTCTCTATCCTTATGAATTTTGACACCTTCTATTTCTGCATGAATTTGGAATAAAAAACTGCATGAATCCCATTTCCATTCTCCGTTCTTTAAAATTCTACTAAGAATCAAATCTTCCGTACCAGTTCTGAAGGCTGTATCTCTATCAATGCGTTCCAAAATAGAACTACCATTTAACCATGGATCATACCACAATGAAGTAGTTTTACCATCTGTTATATTAAGAGAAAGACATTTCAAAGCTACATGTCTATTTTTCAGAATGAATTTCCACACTCCGGAGTCATCTGATCGCTGATTCAATTCCCAAAAACTTTTTTGACCAATATATTTACAATGTATAAGATTCGCCCTTTTAAAAAACAAATTACCCATTCCTTTATAAATTCTCATCATGAATTTATACTTCCAAATATCCACTGATATCTTATTCCACTTTATAAACCCAATTTATAAATTCCATAGTCTTATCCTTCTTTCAAAACACAGTTTCAAACAATAAATCAATTTCCAAAATATACTACATTTAAAAATTTCTCCTTACTAATCCAAATTTATTTAAAAAACCCATTCTTCCAATATTCACACCTATATTTATGATTTAAATTCCATTTAAATAAGAAATACCAATTTGATAATTGATTTCAAAATTCCCCTTTTATTTTCCAAACTCATTCAAATCTTGAATTTTTAAAAGAATATTTCTTCGTGCTAAAATAAAAATATTGCTTAAGTCCTGATTTTAAATGAAAATCTTTTAAAAATTTCCCATTTTTATTTCCTTTAAATAAAAGTCTAAACTTCATGTATTTTTCATTTTCTCAAATATTAATATATATATTCAATCAAGCCATAGCATTCAATAATTTTAATTCCAAAAAAAAATTCAATATAATCATCATAGATTATCACATAAATCACATCGCTGAAATATAATATAAATTCAACGTTTGAGGTATCCGGTTGGTTCCCTCCAACCTGTTTCCCTGCATCCACAGATATTAGCACAACAATTTAAAATACTAATCCTGCTTCAAGGCGGGATATCGCGGTATAAAGGGCCATCCGCTTTTATGCGGGGCGAATAGGGTCTCATCCGCTATATAATGCGGGAAATCACTCCAATATATATATACACACTACTATATATAATATCACCCAATAGATAAATTATTAAATTCTCCCAAACACATCCAATAATTTAAATTTATTCATTTAAATTAACTAGGCAAAACAAATGAGTGAGAAGATCTCGTACTTACTTTTATTTTGCAATCCATTTCCTTTCCAGCTTGTTTTCATGATTTTTAAACCTTGTAACAAACATTATAAGGTTTTATTATTATTCGAGTTAATCGAATGATCAATTATCATTTAAATAACTTTAATTAACTAATTTTTCGTTTGAACTAACCGAACAATTAATTTCCAATTAATAATTTAATTTAAACTAATTATTTAATTTTAATTAATAATTTTCCTATAATAAATAAATCCTAGTAATTTAATAAGTTAATAAAACGAAATTACCCCAATAACCCATTATTCTAAAATAACTTGTAAGTTAAAAATGTATATATCTCTCTATTTTCTCTTAATCTATGTTATATAGTTTATAACAAATATATATATATATATATATATATATATATATATATATATATATATATTCTTTTCAGTAAATAACCTAACCAGCTTTATTTTACTGTAAAAATTTCCTGATTTGAAAAGTAACCAACAAAATAAATTTTAAGGGTTTTAAACTCACTTAACTAAATGTTTTAAAATTCAAGTTACCTCAAATAGCTCGATATCCACATTGTGCCCTCGTCGAGCTCATCACCATACGCCAGCTCGAACTCCATCAAGCAGCCCACATCCCATGGAGCCTTCACCAAAACCAACCCTGAGCACAGCGCACGCGAAGGAGCCTCGACGACCAAAGACAACGCGACCTCAAACCCTACCTGCCTCGGTTCCACATCAAGACTTGCCTGCTGGGCCCATGTGAGCCGTCCTCACCATCGAGTGCTCACCCATCGAAGCCTTCAACCAATTTGCCACTCTCGAAATCATGCCGCACGAACCCACAGTGTCGCCTCCCTTGCGTGCGAACGCGACCTGCCTTCGTCAAGCACAAATTCTCGATTTCGATTTTAAAGTGGACTGCCATCATTTTATATAACTGAATTTGATGTTTGCTTTCTTTTTTGAAGAGAAGCTCGTCCATTTTATTTGGCTGAATTTGATTTTTTTGTTTTCGAAGATAAAAGAAAGGCACGGTTTTCTTTTTATTTTTACTACTCTACGTTGTTTTTTTATTTTTTTTTAAAAACGAACGAATGTTAAAAGAAAAGAGAAATAAAAGGCCAAGTGTTTGAAGGGAAGATATGTGTATTATTTGTCTTAAAAAAAATTATTATATTAAATTCATATATATATTATTTTTAAATTCAAATTTAAATTGTCACAATTACGCAACTCATAATCTCGACCTCTTATTGAGGCGTGCCGCCAGGCGTTTATAATGTTAAACCCCTATTCCGAATGCGATGGAAAAGGTTTCGAGTCTCAACTCGATCGTATGGAGAAGATTGCTTTTTTTTAACCCAGTTATAATATTGAATTTTCAATAAAAATTTCAGCTCGTTTATCTACCGTACGATCACACGATAACTCCGAACACTACGAAATTTGAAATCCGATAGTAGTACACTATTACGGATCCAATGGAGCTGGTTTCGTCGAAATCCGAGATTGTGCCTTGGAAGGCTATTTTTAAATCCAATTTAGACAATATATTTTAAAAATTGAGCAAAACACTTTTAAATTCAAAATTTAAAGCTTTCATTATATTCGAGACCACAAATATAAATTTTATAATCTTTTGAAATATTTTTAACAAGCATAAAATTTCAGATTCAACAATTTACCCAATTTCCAATTACTAAATTTAAAATTTTAATTGCCCAATAATCAGTGATATTTGAAATTCAAATTAAACTAACTTTCAAATGTTTAAAATCGATTAAATATTTCAATTTCAAATATCCAAAAATTCCGGGTCGTCACATTCTTCCCACCATAAAAGAATTTCGTCCTCGAAATTACTAGTTAAGAAGAATGATCCATAACCCGTTAACTTTTTCCCAATCCAAATAGTTTTGAAACAACTTCCCAAAACCCAACGGTTTCAACTTTCCAAAACAATTTTTATTAAAGACACTGTCATTCTTACTAACTCCCAAACTCAACCATAAGTTCCAAACAATATTATTTTCTCAACAATTCAAATTTAAATTTAAATTCAAATTTTAAATTATCCAAATTTCTTAAAAAAATTCTAACTCTCTAAATTTTGAAAAAATTTCGCCAGTGTCTCCTTTGCGTGGCTAGATCGGTACAGCTATAAAATGCCTCTACGGGCCTCCAGATTTCAAAAGAATACAAAAGGCCAAGTTGATAGACCAGAAAATCATCAAATTTCATATAGAAATTTAAATACATACCTTTTCGTCGAGCAATTAAATTTATCTTCTGAAATCAAAAATCCAATTCCCTTTTCCTTTATAACACCTGTATATTCCACTAACAATAATGTCCAATTACAACATTCAAAATCATTTTGCATATTTTTTACAAAAGTTTCAATATTTATTTCATTCAAGCCCATACGATACACATATATCATCCATACGCAATACCAAATTCGATCACTCACTCGATCACACAAATTCATTTCCGAACAAGTATCGTCTACCTGACTTTCTAATGCGGACTCAGATCTGGTTGCTCGGTAAGAAACCGTTATTCTCCTTGCATAGCCACAAATACGATATAGAATTTCCAAAATACACCAAAAATCCATATCCAGGATTCGCCATCAAAAATCGAGTGAAAAATCCTAACTCGAAGCAATACGATTATCTCGAAATTATGTGCTCGAATATGGATCAAATTGTTATGCAAACAAATAATATACGTACATCCTACATATTTATTCCAATTGATTATCAGCTATATAAATTCTGTTTTATTCACATTTATATTGATTTCTATCCAAAATTTTCATTTCCCACAATTTTATTTACTCCATTCAAAAACTTAGTATATTTTCCCAATTCCAGATTTTACTTAAGAATTTCACCACTTATTTCTTCAGTTCAATATAAGTATTTTATACACTTCTTATATTATATATTTTCACTTCATTTCTTAAGCCTTTATATCCACTTTCATTCAAATTGAGTTCCAATTCCATATAAATTAAATTTTTCTTTAAACTCTGAGTATTGAATTTTTTTTTATCAACTATCTTCCTTTCACAACTGATTCATATCATTGTTTAAATTAGTTACATTTACTAATTATTTCAAATTCCAATTCATTTTATCTCAAACCATTTTTATTTCCAAACCTTTATTATCTTTAGTCCACTTTGAACTAATTCTTCAACTTTACTTAACTTAACCAAATTTAAATTGAATTCGAGTAATCAGTTCAAGTTCTATTTACATACAATTTAAATTAAATATCATTCCAATTTTTCAATTTCAATTCATTTATTTACAAATGTAAATTCATTTGTTCATCCATAAATTTATTTCCTACTTAATTCAATTATCTTCCAATTAAATTCAAAATTTAAATTTCTGTAGATTTCCTAACTTATTTACATTTCATATTTATTTTAATTTAATACTTCTTCAAGTTAAATCTTATTCAACCAAAATTTCGAATTTTTTATAAATTATCAAACTTATTTATATTCCGTAACAATTTAAATAAGATTTCATAGTCTTTTAAACAATTACTCAACATTTCAAAAATCATTTTTGAAATCAATCATTTCTTTGAATTTCAAAACCAAACTCAGTTTTGCAAACAACACCAATTCAAAATCTCCAGGCAGCAATTCCTCCCTTGAAAACTCGAAAATGCACACCGATGATGTCGCGATCATCATCAGAATTATTTTCCAACGATCGAAAAGAGTTTAGTGCTTTTATCCTGCAAAAACATTTTCCAAATATTTTTAAATTCTAAATCTCACCAGATTTCAAATCCAATTCAAAAATATTTTTTAATAATATCCTTATTATTCCTCCAAAACCTTTGAAAATCATTTCCAAACTAAAAAGGAATTAAATTTCTCAAAATTTCATATCCCAAATCCTTTCATTCTATATTCAAAAATTACTTTCGAATTTTTGTTTCATTTCCAATTATAAACCACATTTACAATTTATATTTATAAATCCCATTTGGTTATATAAATTTATTCCTTGACCTTTGGTTATAATTTTAATTTCTAGTTCAACTTCCACACAATAATGATAATAATTTAATATTATCACTTCCTAACAGTCAAGCAACCATATATATACTATAATAATTTACGGAAAATTATTTCTTTTGTATACAAAAATAATTTGGGTAACATTATTTCATTTACCCTATTTTAAAAAAATACTATGTCGATTTATCCTGTTTAAGAGTTTAGAAACCCCTATGGATAACATGGCGTCCAACATATCGACCAGAATCTATAAACACTCAATCGATAACAAAACAATACAAAAACAATTTTTATAGTCACTAACAAATACGCGCTCATATCTATCAATACGCTCAAACTCATTCTAGAGTACCACGGACTAAATTTCTAATGAGTAATCCCCACAGGAGCAAAGGTTCTCGCTTAACCTTCAGCTCTGATACCAAATTGTAACGATTCGAATTTTCGACGCCCGAAAATCGACATCAATACGTCAACTGTATCCAATGTCGAACAATCGAAAGCCGGAAAACCGAACCGTTAGGGTTAAAGAAGAAGAAGGTAGAAAAAGAAATAGAAAACAATATCAGAATCTCACAATCGCAGCGGAACAATATGTAATAAATAAATGTCTAACTTTAAACAAAAGAATATCAGTTTATACATTACATCATCAGAGCCATATATATGACATAACCGCAGAATACAACATAATAGTGGAAAAATAACATCAACGTGCTCTTCCAAGAGTGTTCAACATACTGCATCTTCATTTCCAAAGATCCAAAGTTCGATATCCAAATCCACATATACTTCCTGACTTAGCTCCAGATCCTATTGATAACCTGACTCTAGGCTGCCCGTATGGAAAATTAGGGGCACCTAGAGTTTAGAAAAGGGAATAAAAAAATTCGAGTCGGTCATGGGACTGGTGTGAGAACTTAAAACAATTATTTGTACAAAAAGAAATCCATTCGTGCTTTTGGAAAATGAAACTACCATAAGGTATCCCAGCACACACTCAAATGCAATCGCACACATGGGGAAGGTTTCTCCTTATAGTAATCAAACATGCTTGATACGCAAAAATCCTTTTGATATTATTATTAGTGCATAGCGTGGAAAAACATTTGCAAGTATAATATTAATCTTTGCCAGCATACGTACCATTAAAGTATGCCTACTATAGCTACCATGTTAAATGGCAGGTTCTACAACTAAAACCGTAAAGGGATCATATTATTCTGTTTGGATATCCAACAAATGGTTAAGGATAAGGAACTTCCTTTATCCGAATGGGTACGCCTCTGGAAGGACGTCTCGAGAAACTAACTGGATCTCTGCCGATAGAAAGCCGGGTTACCTTTGTAACTAGGTAACTAACTGTCACGAGTATGACATCCCTCGGTCGTAACCGACCTTTACCAAGGTGCCTCAAATTCCAACAACCGCATAAGTAAAATACCTAGGCTCCATACCAGAATACCACTTTTTATCGACATAAGTAAAATATCTGGACTCCATACCAGAATACAACTTTTTATCCAGAAGGAAATGTATATACCTGGAGGGTCGCGAACCCCATAACCTTGCTGATCCTTTCCGTTTCGACCATTTCTCAGGATGTGAGGTTCGATGAAGTCTCGTTCCACAAAGCTACGCTTTACACAAAAGCCATGCTTCGATCAACCAATGCTCAACACTTAGCATACCACATTACCAAATTGGGAATATATCACTAATAACGATCAATTACATAACCTCTGAGCTCGTATGTCTCAGAGAAGGGTGTTAAGCTAAGAGAATAAATTCTCCACCACCAAAAAGAAATGTATTCGATAGAAACCACCTTTATATCTCAGAGTGTAATGTAAGACATACATCCATACAAGTCCATCCTGGGCCTGAATGGAACTGAAGGCACTTCGCACAATTAAGGAAAATGTCCTTGCAAATCTGGATATCCCCTAATCACATCCGGACTTCCCATCACATAAGGTAATCTCTATACCGGAGCAACTCGGTGCAGAGACAATCAACAGGCAATCCATTCGTTTTCGAAAATACCCAGTCTTCAACCAGTGTCTTCAAATGCAATTCCATTCCGTCGTATCATTATTTGGAATGGGTTTTATGACTTAATGTCCACCCCCGGCCTTTTCGAATAATTAGCGCTTATTTTAAAAAATGTGGATACAAATTTCCATTTTTATTCTTTCAAACAAAAGATCCAGCTTTAAGATCCGGTGTGGTTTTCAGATAACAATTTGGAATCCGATCCTGGTCTCATCGAAATTCAAATATCATCTTAAAGGCCAATTTTGATAGTCGGATATTTAACTATCAAATAACATCCATAAACAACCATCAGATTTAAATAATTTCCCAAATTATTTATTTCAAAATATCTTTGCAAGATATTTTCCTACACTTCTGCCCTTTGAAAACAGTTTTCTAATCACTTTCCTCTCACGGAAGAAATTCCAAATATTGTTTATTTCAACTGAAAAATCACCAAGTGTAACATCTCGGAATTTTTAACAATATCAATTTAATAATCTGTAATTAAAATTAAATTGATATTGATTTCTGATAATAATTATTCAAATAGATTTAATAATCTTCTTCAATAAATATTTAAATTGGTTATTTTATCTTTTAAAAATAATAATTGATTTCTATTTACAATATAAATATATGGTTTATATTTTAAATAGATTGGCATTTGTTTTAATTTTAATAAGTAAAGCATATTTTCTAGTTGTAGTAATTTGGAAATTTGTTTTATTTAATATTTAAGCTTTTCAAAATTAAATAAATGATTTTGGTTTAAAATTTATAAATGAATCATGTTTTAAAATTCTAATATATATATAACAATAATTTGGGAAGTTTGATTAATTTAATATTAAGTTTTCAAAGCCATTAAATAAATAAGTATATGATTTTAAAATTGTTAAGAAAGGTGTTTTAATGTTTAAAATGATGTGTGGCTTAAGTTTTAAAATATAAATGAATTAACAAAAAGAGTTGTTTTGTTTTCTTTTAAAATATAGCTTAATAAAATAAGTAATTTAATAATTTCTTTTATAATGATTTTAATTTAATAATAAGTGATTTATAAAAACAATATTGATAGTGTATTGTCTTTATAAATAAGTTTGAATAGAATTTGTAATTTTTATTTCAAATTGAATTTATGTATATAACTTGATTTGAAAATAATTGATTTTGAATTTAGTTTGAATATAAATTCAAAAGTATAAAATCTTAATTGTTTTAATTTCTATATGTATAAGTTTTATTTTATAAGCATGATTTGTTTTCTTTTATAAATTTATATACATATTTAAATTCTAATTAATTTATCAATTAAGCTTAATACATATTTATTAACATGTTAATTAATATACAAATTACTTTTAAAAGATAAGTGTATGAAGATTAAACATCATTTAACAAGTGTTCAAGAATTAAACATTTAACTTGACAAATGTAGATAATAGGTACAAGTGGCCTCTTTCAAATTTATTTTTCTTTTACTTAATAAAATCTGAAAATTTACTTATATAAGTGAATATTTTTCACTCTTGTTCTTTTTCTCATTTCTTAATCAAAGTTAAGAAATTTAAAGCATAATCTCAACACAAATCTGAGAATACATAAGAACTACTTTCAGATTCAAGATCAAATCTGCAAATCCCTTAACTCATCAAAGATCAAGCTGCATATCCAAAACAATGTTCTAATCTGCATCTTCCACCTGCATGCAAGCATTTTAAATCAGTGGAAACAATTAGGCAAACCTATGTATTAATTCAAAACTCAGAGTTCAACAGAGGTCAAGCCTGCATATCCTATTTTCTGCAAATTCAAGGGATCAAAACAGCTCTGCATTTATGAACAAGTGAGTAGCTCTTAAAATTTAAGGTTTAAATTTAAAATGGTTGCATGCTTGTATACTGAAGTAACTTAGTATTGCATGTGTGAATGTTGATGTGAAGTTGTATTTGTAAGCATGATATTTGAATGTTCTCTGTTATGTTTTCCAGTAAACCTGTACTGTTTTAAATACATACTCTTTTTGATTCAATCTCTACAGGAATTAGATTACAGACAATAAGTGTTTATTTAAGTTATTAAGTAAATTAAAATTTAATTAAGTTAGTAATAAACTGGGATGGATACTGGAAAACCAAATAAGTGAACAAGTTCAAAGATAATTGAAATTTAATCATCATATTTTCTGGATTCATAAATATAGGATGAATACATAAATCAAAATATTTTTAAAGCAAAAACTAAAATTTTTAGTAAAAAGGCTTAGGATCAGTTAAGAGTTGAACTAAAAATGAACTTTGGGGTTTCTCTGGTGATGCATGAATTTGGAGGGGATGAGATTCTGCATGATGGTGGAGGGTTGATCTGAGAAGCTAGGAAAAATATTGGTTAGTGCTAAATTCCATTGTGGAAGATGCAGTTTTGAATTTTATTTTTAAACCCTAGTCTGTAAATGGTTTGAAGAATTGGCAATGTCGGGGTGTAGTGATGATCGAGTGTTGAGATATTTTGGGGATCGATAGATTGGCCGTAGTTGAGTTCGACGCCGGAGAGGTTAATTGTCAGGTGGCCGGAGAGGTAGGTTATCGCCGTTGACAGTTTAGAGGGTGAAACCTGTTTTTGCTTCCAGGTTTTGATATTGGGTATCATCTTCGATTTCTGGTGATGGTAGCTCGAATTGATGGTTATAGTGGGTAGTTATGAGGGTTTCTGATGAGATGCGATAGTTGTTGGCGATCATCAATGGCCGGAGGCGCCGCACATATGCACAGTGGAGTAGGGTACAGGTGATATGTTGGTTAGTTGAGGGAGGACTCGGGTAAACTCTGATTTGACTCGAAGTGGAGTAGTGTTTTCCTCGGGGATGTGGGGTTGCAGACTCGAAGTAATTTTTGTGGGGGTTCGAGTGTTTTTGTTTTATAGGTTTTATAAAACCTGTAACCTCTGGGTTTAAAAACTTGTAAAAGCCTGAATCATTTTAATGATCAAGAAAATTTAAATCATATTTGAATTCAAGTTTGAATTTATTTGAATTCAAGTTAAATTAACATCTCAGTTTAAATAAAATAAGTTTAAGGGAAAAGAATTTTTTTTACAGGTTTTAATAAACCTGAACCCGTTTTGTCAAAACTGTTTACCAACCTGAAAGTATTTAAGTTTTTAAAATTTAAAACTGAATTTAAAAAGTATAGAGCAATTCTTAAACAAAGTTTTAAAATAAGTTTAAAATCTTAATTCAAAATGAGTTTGAATTATAGATTAAAAAGTATATAAGTTTTATAAAGATAGAAGGTTTTAACAACTTTGAATTTGTTAAAGTATTTTATAAAATGTTTTAAAATCTGAAGTTTAAGGTTTAAACAGAGTTTAAAATTTAAATTTAAATCTGGATTCAAAGCTAATTTAAATCTTAAGTTTAAATCTGGAATCAAAGTGGAATGTGTATTTCAGTTTTTGAAATTGAAAGAAAAGTTGAAGTTGAAAGATTTAAACTTAATATAAATTGAAGTTATTGAAAGGTTAAAAGTTATAAATTGTTTAACTTTGATAAGTTGTAATTATTTTCATTTTAAAACTTGTATTTAAAATGAAATTGGGAAACAGTTTCAAAAGTACTTTTGTTTAAAATAAAATTTGTTTTAAACATAATTTAGAATATTTTATTAAGTGAAGAATTGATGTTTGAAATTAATTTATTAAAAGGGTAATTAAGAAATAATTTATTTATTTATTTATTTAATTATTTAGGGTTTAATGCATATTGATTTAGGGTTAATCAATTTGAAATTTAGATCATTAATTAGATTAATAATTAATGATTAATAAATTATTAATTAAGTAATTAAGTTTTTAATCAAGGTTAATTTATTTAAATAATTAGACTTTAAATTATAGATAATTAAAGATGATTAAATTTGTAATTAATTTAAGTTAACTACTTTATGAAATAATTAGAGAAGGGTTAATGATGGTCATTAACCAGGATTATTTAAATAATTAATTAATGTGATTAATTTCTATAATTAATTAGATTAATTAATTTATTAATAATCAATTGGAAATGGTTTGAGTATAATTACTTTATAAAGTAATTAGGAAATTAATTACTTAATGTAATTTATTTAATTTAATGTGATTGTTTATTTTAATTAATTAAGTTTAATTAATTTTAAACACTTGGGTTTTATGAATAATTACTTTTTGCAATTAATGATTTGGGTATTTACTTAGTTAAGTAATTAATTAATAATTACATGGTTGTAATTAAGTGGAGATGTTTAAGTGCAAAGTAATTTGGTTTAAATTACTTATTAATTAACCAAGGAATTAACTAAGAGATTAATTACGGATAATTAATTTGTTTTAATATGGTAATTAAGTTAATTAATTACTTAAGGTAATTAATAAAAGAGAATCATTAATTATTTTAATGATGTAATAAAGTAGATTAATTAAGATTAATTAATCAATGATAAATAATTAAAGGTAATTAATTAATGTAATCAATTAAGGATAAATGTAACTAATTATGATTAAGTAATTAATTGAAGTAATTAAAGGTTAATTACTGTTTGTTTGAGGATAATTAATTTGTGAAATTAATTAAGTATAATTACATGAATGTCATTGTAACGACCCAGAATTTTATTTAATTAAAATTTGAATATTTAATTAATTTTAAATATTAATAAGTGAATTTATAAGTCGAATAAATTTTATTTCGAATAATTGGATTTAATTGAATAATTAAATCAATAATTTAATATGTGAAATTATGGAAATAATTGAAAATTGGGTTAAATATGATTGAAAATGATTTGTAAAATTTTATTATATCATGTTGAAGTTAGAATGATATTTTAAAACTTTTAAAATCGAACTAAGAGTTAATTTGTGAAAATTTAATATTTTAATATTAAATCGACTAGTGAAAATAGTCAATTTTTGAACAGTCTCAGAATTGAACGAAACAAGTTCCATTGGAACCGTAATAGTTTGTTATTACCGGATTTTAGTTTTGGTGTCAATCGGAGTTATCGTTTCATCGTGGCAGCTCGAAATGCATCGAAATTGTTTTAATATTAATTTGGCAAGTTAAAATAGCCATTTTTCAAAAAGTGTCGGATTTCGACGAAACCAGTTTCATCGGATCCGTGGTGTGATATTATTGTAAGGTTTCAAATTTTGTATCAATTGGATTTACCGTTTGTCCGGTACAAACTAAAACGCCTAGAAAATCGTTTAAATCGGTTTAATTCAAATTGAACGTTTATTCCCATAACTCGCACAGATGTCCGAATTAGCTTCCGAAACACGTTCCATTGTGTCCGGAACGCGGGGTAAATCCTAGAAACGCCAACCGACACGCTTCGTTTGGAGTTCGGAAAATCCGGGATGAATAGTGTCGCGCGAATTTTCTATAAAAGCCCCCTAACTTCATTTTTTTCACAAAATAACAACCCTAGGGTTTTGAAAACTGCAGGCCGCCACTTACTACTTCAATGGCCAGAATTTCACTCTCTTCTTCCCTCAATCTCTCCCAATCCACACGTTTTTAGAAAAACTTGTCAACACGAAAGTTGTAGATCTTGGCGAAAGCTTTCAATCCATACGGTTGAGATCGTGTTTGGAGCTACGGATCTTCAACAATGGGGCCGCGTTCCCTGGGAGTTGCGCACGTTTTTTCTTGATGATGGTAGGGCCGAGCTCATGGCTATTCATGCCGTAGATGAAGTTGAAGATGCTCGTTTGAATGGAAGTGGCTGATCGAAGTATAGTCGAGCATAGTGGTTGCAAAATTTAAACCTAGCTAGTGGTAAATGGGTTCTTTTGCGCGTGTAGCTTACTGGAGAGTAACGTGAGTTTGGGGGAGAAGCAGGGGACGGTCATGATGCAAGGAGATGGGATCTTGTGGCTGTGGTTGAGTGTAGGTTAAAAGTTATGAAAGAAAGTTGTAAATTTAGTTTATATAAAATTGTGTAAACTTCATAAATGCATAACTTTTTCATACGAGGTCGAAAACGCGCGAAACCAGTTGCGTTGGAATCGTATGGACGAGCACTACGCGATGGAATTGGATTGGAGTCGTTCCGAGTTAGTGAGAATTTCGGGTAAAATTAAACGTCCGTTTAATTTTATTCGAAATAAATCGCTAAAACGAAATTGAAATCAAGGGGAGAACTTCTCACTCAATCGAATCAGTTTCGATTTTATTTTAAATAATTAGATTTAAAATATTTGAATGCATGTTTGAATGATGATTGTTATCTATTGATTGTTAAAATAGACATTATGCGCCGTTAGTAAGCGGATGTTATTTATTAAAAACATATACCGCGAATATTTCATAAACAGTGAAATTGGTATTATATATAATAGCAATATATATATATATTGGCATATGTATATATTGGAGTTGTTGATTTCCCGCATTTTTTAGCGGATGAGACCCTATTGCGCCGTCTATTAAGCGGATAATATTTTTAAATCCCATATACCGCGATAATTTCGTACTGGAGCGAAATTGGTATTGTGCTAATATTTGTGGATGCAGGAAAACAGGTTGGAGGGATCCAACTGGATTCCTCAACAGTATTCATTTTATTTCAGATATTTTAATATTTGATGGATTATCATATCGATATATGATATCGTTGTTGTCGTGATTGAGTATTTGGTGTGTAGCATCATTGGACCAATTTTGGAACTTTAAAAATAATTTTTAAAGTGATTTTTGAAAATATACTATATTTTTGGGAATTTATCCATTTTAAATAAATAAACGTATAATTTTTAATGTTATAAAAATTATGATTTTTGAGAAATATAGTTAAAGGTTGATTCTTGAAAATATGAGGCTAATGATTTTATAAAATAGTTTAATCGGGATTTTTGAAATTATTATAAAGAGTTGAAATATAGGATTTATGAAATTTGATTATTTTATAAATCAAAATGATGAAGTTTTTAAAGGAGTTCAAAGACGTTTTAAATATTAATATGAATTGAATTATATAAGAGATTTATAAATGGATATTTATAAATTAAAATATTGAAATTATAAAACAAGTTTTTATAAGTGTTAGAATGAATTATGAATGAATTTCGTAATGAATGAAATTTATAGAATTATAAACGGTGAAGTTATAAATGGAATTTTATAAGCAGTAGGTTTATAAAATTTGTAAAGTTATTTGAAGAATGGATTTTTGATAAATAAATGAATCTTATAAGTTATAAGATTTATAATTATGAAGTTCAAAGGAACGATTTTTGCAAACAAATAAATTATAAGTATTTCACTTATAATATGAACTTTTAGTTTATAATTGAGTTATGAATTGGATAGGTTAATAAAGGAATTTATAAAAGGAAGTTGTTATAAAATAAATAGAAAAGGAATTTATGAACATTGTTTTATAAATTCGCAAACGATTTATTTTGATAAGTAAATTGTTGTAACTTATTAATGGAGTTATATTCACGTTTTGACTGTGAATAATCCTTTGAAATAAAATGAATAAAAGGATGAAATTTGTTAACAAAGTATATTCACGCTTTTGAATAGTGAATAACATGTTAAAGAAAATGTTTTAGATGTGATGTTTTTAAACAGAATTAAAACGATCTAACGATGTTTTAAATGTGTTGAGATTCAAAACCATAGATTTCAACATTTATTGTTGAAATAGACGTTTTCGAGAAATAAAAGGAAATGGTGGACTATAACACTGTTGTTATAGTAAATGATTTCCGAAAGGAAATGTTTTTGTATAGTATTGGGATTTATATATCTATTTTAATTTCGAATCCCTATACTAGTGATTTTGGGTTGTCGTAACGATGTTTTACGTAACATTCGTTTTGGCCCAAATAAATATGTTTAAGAGCATGATTTCCTTAAAGAATGAAATATATACTTAATTTCGATTTAAGTATATTGAATATTTTCCAAGTGTTGAAAATAAATGGATTTGAGAATAACTTATTAAGTAAGTATGGAAATGTTTTCCAATATAAAGTGAATATTTTGAGAATTTATCTTTTTGAAGATAAATTGAAAATGAATAAATGAAATCGTATATGCATAGATATTTTAGAATATAAATTCACTATGGAATTTATAAAAGAAAGTGGAATCTGTTTAAAAATAAATATTGATTTATTTTTGACATATTGAAATTATATATCTTGTAAAGATATTTTTGGGAAATAAATAATTTGGAAAATTATTTGGAATCTGGTGATGTTGTGCATATCCATTGATAGTTCAATAACCGACTATCAATATTTACCTTTGAAAGGTATTTGTTGTGATTTGCTTGGATTTGAATGCTACACTTATTTTTAAATTATTGCGCTCGTTATTCGGATTACCCATTCCGAATAGTGATACGACGTAATGGATAGCATTGATGACCGGTGTTGAAGACCGGATATTTGTGAGAGCGATAGGATGACCTATCGATTGTCTCTGCACTGAGTTGCAACGGTATAGAGACTCCCTAAGTGATGGGAAATCCGATCAGGATTGTGGATATCCGGATTGCAAGGACTTCTTTGTAAGTGCCTTCGGTTTTGTTCGATCCCAGAACAGACTTGTATGGATTGTATGTCTGACATTACAAATTGAGATATAAAGCAGATTTCTTTCAAATATATTTCTGTTGATGGCGGAGAATTTATTCTTTTAGCTTAACACCCTTCTTTGAGACGTACGAGCTCAGAGGTTATGTAGTTGAAGGTTATCAGCGATATATTCCCAATTTGGTAATGTGACATGCTGAGTGTTGCTGTAAATGATCATTGTGTTGATTATTTGTGATAGGATCATTTGTTTGATCGTCTAGCCTAGTGATCATTTCTATGATCATTTGTTGACCCAAAGCATGGCTTTTGTATAAAGTATGTTTTTGTGGACGTGACTTCGTCGAGCCTCACACCCCGGAATGGTCAAAACAGGAAAGATGCGGCAAGGTTATGAGGGGTAGCTCCCTTTAGGGTATGTGCATTTCCTTCTGGAAAAGGGTGGTATCATGGTATGGAGCCCAGATACTTACTCATGTTGAAAACACTTTATGATTGTGTGATGTTGATTTCGAGCGCTCGGTTGAAGGTCCCAAAGGACCGGGGAATGGCATACTCGTACAGTAGTTACCTAGTGATAAAGATAACCCGGCCTTGTGTTGGCAGAGAGCTGGTTAAGTTCTCGGGACGTCCATCCAGAGGCGTTTCCATGTGGCAATGGGAAGTTCCTTGGCCTGACCATTTGTTGGAAATCCAAAGAAACAATACGATCCTTGTACGGTATTAGTTGTAGAACCTATCATTCACTTATGGTGGCGCCCCACTGTTTGGATGGTAGCTATAGTAGGCATACGATAATGGTCGTATGTTGGCTAAGATTTATATTCTACTTTCGAAATGAATTTTTCTCTACACTATGCACTAGTAATAATATCAAATGTTCTTTTTAATGCGTATCAAGCATCTTTGACTATCATAAGGAGAAATCTCCTTCGATTCTGCGTTTGCATTGTGTGTGTGTGCGGGAGGCCTTATGGCAGTCTCATTTTTAAAAAGCATTGCGAATTGACTTTAAAAATATTCCTCTATTTTGATTTTAAAGATAAATAAACTGTTTTGAGTTCTCACACCAGTCACATGACTGACTCGTAGTTTATTGTTTTCCTTCCTAAACTCTGGGTGCCCACCAATTTCCACACGGGCAGTCAAGAGTTAGGTTTAACAGGATATTCTGGATATTCTGGAGTTGCTGGAGGCAAGATGGATGGCATGGCGTAATTATTAGTATATAGTATTTCTTTTCTGCTGTTTGATGTTGTTGTTGTTGTAACACTCTGATGTAATGTGATGAAATGTAATAACTGATATAGTTTTTTGTTTAAAGATTATTCACTTATTATTATATGTTGTTCCGCTGTGATTGTGAGATTCTGATGTTGTTCTGTTATTTCTTTCAGTTCCGTTCTATTTTCTATTCTCTTTTTTTCCCTCCATTTTCTATCTTCTTATCTCTTCTTCTAGCTCTTTCTTTTTCTTAAACCATAACATTTCGGGTTTCCGGCCTTCGATTTCTCGGCAGTCGATAAAGTGAGTATCGATGTTGAATTTTCGAAAGTCGAAAAATTTTCGGGACGTTACAGTCATTAAGGGTAATTAATCAAGAGTGATTAATTAGGATGATTTATTTATGATTAATTGATTGTAATCAATTAAATAGGGGGAGAAGCAAGTTACAATTTGGTGAAGTAATTAATTTAATTCATTTTAAATTAATTAAAGATGAAGCAATTAATTTAATTTATTTTTAATTAATTAAAGTTGGGGTAATTAATTTATTCATTTTAAATTAATTAGAGATAGAGATAGTTAATTTAATTCATTTTAAATTAATTATATTGTGATGAGTGAATCTTTGCTTATGTATAAATGGATGTCATTGTTTGACTTGGATGCTTTATGATCTCAGTAATGAGATAAATGATATTATGTGGTATGGATGTTTGATTGTGTTGTGATGATAACATAGGTTATCTATGGTGATGATAGTATATGGAATATCTATTTAATATTGATGATTGTAGATTACATGTTATGTGATAATGTTGATTATCAGTTATGATTTATAAGTTATCTATCTGTGCGTATATAGATACTGTATTGAATTGTTTTAAACCTTTAAAACAACTTGGACCTTAAAAGACACGCTTTGGTTTTCGATGAGACCAGGATCGGGTTTCCATATTTGGATATCCGAAAACCACATCAATTCCAAATAACGTTAGGTCGTGAATCCAAGTGGAGCGAGTGAAGACTCGAGGTGTAAGGGCTATACGTCAAAATAATTCTGTGGGTGATTCCGTAATGAGTTTGACGGAATAGTACTTATAGATTCGAGATGGTGGTTTAGAATGAAAGGGTTATCGTCGTTAACTCTGAGGGTGATTCCAAAATGAGTGTAACGAGATAATGCCTTCGGTTTTGTTCGAACCCGGAACGAACTTGTATGGATTGAATGCTTTCAAAACAACGTCAGGCGGACGATGAGCATTCTAAGATGTTATGTCCTATAAAGGTAATCGTAGCCTCAAGCCTCATCAACCGAGAATGGCTAAAACAGGGGAGGTGCAGCAAGGCTTCGTGGGTCGCACCCACTGGAGAGCAATATTGATCCCTTTCTAGAGGTCCCTTTATATTTCGGCTGTGTGGACGGTTTTGAGCTCCAACCGTCGGGGTTGTCTTGTTCGGAACTATTCAGTAAGGAATGGGTCCGGCTTTGTGTTGCAGGGGAGTGGGAGTACTCCTCGGTACGGTGATCTAGGCCACGTACTGTGACAGGCGCTACCCCAGTAGCCCTGCCATTGTATGGAATCCAAAATCCAATAAGTGCCAACGGTTTTGATTGTATTACCCACTTTTGTGGCTAGTAGCTGGAATTTAATGAATGTAACAATTTCGGCTATTTCTTATTTATTTTAAAACCCTAGACACTATTATAATATCATCGAATTTCCTATCAAATGTTTTGGTTAGCGTAAGGTAAAAACTTTTCCATGTTTATGTGTGGGAAGTCTTACGTGATACCTTTCTTTTCAAAAGGTTTTTGAAAGTTAAGCAACTTTAACCTGTTACTCACACCAGACACATGTCTGACCCGGAGTTTATTTTTGTTTTTCATAAACTCTTGGGTACTCAAATTTTTATGAGTAGTCAAGGGATTCAGGTTAGGATTCTGGTTAGCTTTGACGAATTGTGGAGGAGCATTGGAGCAGGAGGCTTCTGCGTGTAGATATATATAGTATTCCGCTGTGTGTTCTCTGTGTTGTTGTATTGAGTTGTAAATACTAGGCAGGTGTTTATAACTGTCTAGTATATGTGATGTGTATGCTGGTGATTGGTATTGTATATTATGTAAATACTTATGTTATTAATATAATTTATTCGTTCCGCTGTTGAGATTCTTGTGTTGTTTCTTCTTTCTCTTCTTTCTTTTCTTCTTCTATCCCTTTCTTTCTTAGTTCATAATGCGATTTTCTGGGAGTAGAAAGTCGGTTCGTTACTGTTGGCATCAGAGCATTAGGTTGAGTGAATACCTAGGCTCTGTAGTGGTGTCTTTCTTGAGAGAGCGTATTTGTAATTTTTTTAATATAATATATATTTATTTCTACCTATCTGTTGGGTTACCTGTTCAGGTTTTCCAATATAAGTTATAAAGGTAGATGGGGTAGTAGTGTGTGTATCACGATTACTACCATTGGTTGGAGTTGAATGTTTGAGGTTGGGAGTGTTTTGTCGAGACTGTAGACCTAATACCGTCTCGAGTGAGTTCTGTAGCAATGAAGGACTTCATTGATCTCTGAAGGAAACCTGTGAAGGTTCGAAGTTCATTTCTGAAGTTGGATGAGTAGTGTTTGGATCTGTTGGTTGGCTGAAGTGAGTGATGGTATTTTAATACCTTAAGGAGTAGTAGCTACGTGATGAGATGAAGTGATTATGGATGTTCCCGAAGATGTTTTCTTTGGAACAAGTTAAGGAGGTGAGTCCGCATCGGTGTTGTAGCTGTGTTCAGTTGAAGTTTCTGTTTTCTTTGTGGTCCGAGTTTTTCGGAGAGCTTTGGATTAGAATTCTTTGGCATCTGTGGCAGCAGTGTAACTTGGAGTGGTACCAGTAGTTCAGCTTTATAGGAGAAAGGTTCCAAGAGATTGAGTTGGTGTAGTAGCTCGGAGTTTTGGAGGAACTTCTGAATTTCTTATGGATTTGTTGAATCATATCTTTGGGGTGTGTTGTCCAGTTTGTGCTTGTGTTCTTCTTCAGCATTCTCTTCTTGTCGGATCAGAGTTGAGCAGCGGAAGCAGTTTGGAAGTGTATCTGCTTTTCTTTTCTGGACAGAAGAAGTTGTTGTCTTCTGATGTTGAAGAGTTGAGTTTGAGTTCTTGGTTTTGGTTGATCTTGAGGAGATCATTTTGTTGTGTTGATTAGACT
This sequence comes from Allium cepa, assembly GCA_030765085.1. Lineage (NCBI taxonomy): Eukaryota > Viridiplantae > Streptophyta > Magnoliopsida > Asparagales > Amaryllidaceae > Allium > Allium cepa. The sequence continues at coordinate 154,982,270 of CM060946.1, read as the reverse complement.
AGTTTGTTTCTAGAAGCATCAGCGTAGGTTGAGCTGATTAGGGAAGTTGAAGACAACCCAGGATTTGTCCGAAGAGTTTTGTGAATAAGAGTCGAAGGATTTGGACTCTGAAGTCGGAGATTTAATTTTGGATAAGTTTTCTCCGATCAAAGGTGAGCTATTGGTTTGGGTAGGTCTGTGAAGCTAGCTCTGAAGTGTTTTGGATCTTTTCTGTGATCCTGGAGAATAAGTGATTGATCTACAGGATTGAATTTCCAGTGTGGATTACTGGGATTCGATGAGTTTCACGTATCTCTGAGGGAGTACGTGTATGATCTATTTCTGGTTATGGAACCAGCAGTTCTGGAGTTTTGGTTGTTGAGTCAGACTCGTTTGTAGTCTGATATCTTGTCTAGTGTTTTAGATATAGTTGTATAGGAGCTTTGTAGCTTCATAGTATTGTTTGTTTAGATTTTCTAGAGCGAGTATCCTGGTATATATATATGCCTGGGGAAACTCGAAGGAATTATCCAGAATTTGTCTGGATAATTAGATTTGTTTGATTGTTTGTTTTTGGTTGTTAGCATAGGTTTGATATATGCTTGTGTTTTTAAAATTAAAATTTAATGAAATTATTAAATTACCTTTGTTTTAAATTTCGGGGACGAAATTCTTTTAAAGGGGAAGGATTGTAACATCCCGGAATTTTTCACAATATCAATTTAATAATCTGTAATTAAAATTAAATTGATATTGATATTCTGATAATAATTATTCAAATAGATTTAATAATCTTCTTCAATAAATATTTAAATTGGTTATTTTATCTTTTAAAAATAATAATTGATTTCTATTTACAATATAAATATATGGTTTATATTTTAAATAGATTGGCATTTGTTTTAATTTTAATAAGTAAAGCATATTTTCTAGTTGTAGTAATTTGGAAATTTGTTTTATTTAATATTTAAGCTTTTCATAATTAAATAAATGATTTTGGTTTAAAATTTATAAATGAATCATGTTTTAAAATTCTAATATATATATAACAATAATTTGGGAAGTTTGATTAATTTAATATTAAGTTTTCAAAGCCATTAAATAAATAAGTATATGATTTTAAAATTGTTAAGAAAGGTGTTTTAATGTTTAAAATGATGTGTGGCTTAAGTTTTAAAATATAAATGAATTAACAAAAAGAGTTGTTTTGTTTTCTTTTAAAATATAGCTTAATAAAATAAGTAATTTAATAATTTCTTTTATAATGATTTTAATTTAATAATAAGTGATTTATAAAAACAATATTGATAGTGTATTGTCTTTATAAATAAGTTTGAATAGAATTTGTAATTTTTATTTCAAATTGAATTTATGTATATAACTTGATTTGAAAATAATTGATTTTGAATTTAGTTTGAATATAAATTCAAAAGTATAAAATCTTAATTGTTTTAATTTCTATATGTATAAGTTTTATTTTATAAGCATGATTTGTTTCCTTTTATAAATTTATATACATATTTAAATTCTAATTAATTTATCAATTATGCTTAATACATATTTATTAACATGTTAATTAATATAAAAATTACTTTTAAAAAACAAGTGTATGAAGATTAAGCATCATTTAACAAGTGTTCAAGAATTAAACATTTAACTTGACAAATGTAGATAATAGGTACAAGTGGCCTCTTTCAAATTTATTTTTCGTTTACTTAATAAAATCTGAAAATTTACTTATATAAGTGGAAAATTTTCACTCTTGTTCTTTTTCTCATTTCTTAATAAAAGTTAAGAAATTTAAAGCATAATCTCAACACAAATCTGAGAATACATAAGAACTACTTTCAGATTCAAGATCAAATCTGCAAATCCCTTAACTCATCAAAGATCAAGCTGCATATCCAAAACAATGTTCTAATCTGCATCTTCCACCTTGCATGCAAGCATTTTAAATCAGTGGAAACAATTAGGCAAACCTGTGTATTAATTCAAAACTCAGAGTTCAACAGAGGTCAAGCCTGCATATCCTATTTTCTGCAAACTCAAGGGATCAAAATAGCTCTGCATTTATTAACAAGTGAGTTACTCTTAAAATTTAAGGTTTAAATTTAAAATGGTTGCATGCTTGTATACTGAAGTAACTTAGTATCGCATGTGTGAATGTTGATGTGAAGTTGTATTTGTAAGCATGATATTTGAATGTTCTCTGTTATGTTTTCCAGTAAACCTGTACTGTTTTATATACATACTCTTTTTGATTCAATCTCTGCAGGATTTAGATTGCAGACAATAAGTGTTTGTTTAAGTTATTAGGTAAATTAAAATTTAATTAACTTAGTAATAAACTGGGATGGATAATGGAAAACCAAATAAGTGAACAAGTTCAAAGATAATTGAAATTTAATCATCATATTTTCTGGATTCATAAATATAGGATGAATACATAAATCAAAATATGATTTTTAAAGCAAAAACTAAAATTTTTAGTAAAGAGGCTTAGGAGCAGTTAAGAGTTGAACTAAAAATGAACTTTGGGGTTTCTCTGGTGATGCATGAATTTGGAGGGGATGGGATTCTGCATGATGGTGGAGGGTTGATTTGAGAAGCTAGGAAAAATATTGGTTGGTGCTAAATTCCATTGTGGAAGATGCAGTTTTGAATTTTATTTTTAAACCCTAGTCTGTAAATGGTTTGAAGAATTGGCAATGTCGGCGTGTAGTGATGATCGAGTGTTGAGATATTTTGGGAATCGATAGATTGGCCGTAGTTGAGTTCGAGGCCGGAGAGCTAGTTGTCAGGTGGCCGGAGAGGTAGGTTATCGCCGTTGACAGGTTAGAGGGTGAAACCTGTTTCTGCTTCCAGGTTTTGATATTGGATATCATCTTCGATTTCTGGTGATGGTAGCTCGAATTGATGGTTATAGTGGGTAGTTATGAGGGTTTCTGATGAGATGCGATGGTTGTTGGCGATCATCAATGGCCGGAGGCGCCGCGCATATGCACAGTGGAGTAGGGTACAGGTGATATGTTGGTAAGTTGAGGGAGGACTCGGGTAAACTCTGATTTGACTCGAAGTGGAGTAGTGTTTTCCTCGGGGATGTGGGGTTGCAGACTCGAAGTAATTTTTGTAGGGGTTCGAGTGTTTTTGTTTTACAGGTTTTATAAAACCTGTAACCTATGGGTTTAAAAACTTGTAAAAGCCTGAACCATTTTAATGATCAAGAAAATTTAAATCATATTTGAACTCAAGTTTGAATTTATTTGAATTCAAGTTAAATTAACATCTCAGTTTAAATAAAATAAGTTTAAGGGAAAAGAATTTTTTTTACAGGTTTTAATAAACCTGAACCTGTTTTGTCAAAACTGTTTACAAACCTGAAAGTATTTAAGTTTTTAAAATTTAAAACTGAATTTAAAAAGTATAGAGCAATTCTTAAACAAAGTTTTAAAATAAGTTTAAAATCTTAATTCAAAATGAGTTTGAATTATAGATTTAAAAGTATATAAGTTTTATGAAGATAGAAGGTTTTAACAACTTTGAATTTGTTAAAGTATTTTATAAAATGTTTTAAAACCTGAAGTTTAAGGTTTAAACAGAGTTTAAAATTTAAATTTAAATCTGGATTCAAAGCTAATTTTAATCTTAAGTTTAAATCTGGAATCAAAGTGGAATGTGTATTTCAGTTTTTGAAATTGAAAGAAAATTTGAAGTTGAAAGATTTAAACTTAATATAAATTGAAGTTATTGAAAGGTTAAAATTTATAAATTGTTTAACTTTGATAAGTTGTAATTATTTTCATTTTAAAACTTGTATTTAAAATGAAATGGGAAACAGTTTCAAAAGTACTTTGTTTAAAATAAAATTTGTTTTAAACAGAATTTAGAATATTTTATAAGGTGAAGAATTTATGTTTGAAATTAATTTATTAAAAGGGTAATTAAGAAATAATTTATTTATTTATTTATTTAATTATTTAGGGTTTAATGCATATTGATTTAGGGTTAATCAATTTGAAATTTAGATCATTAATTAGAGTATTAATTAATGATTAATAAATTATTAATTAAGTAATTAAGTTTTTAATCAAGGTTAATTTATTTAAATAATTAGACTTTAAATTATAGATAATTAAAGATGATTAAATTTGTAATTAATTTAAGTTAATTACTTTATGAAATAATTAGAGAAGGGTTAATGAAGGTCATTATCCAGGATTATTTAAATAATTAATTAATGTGATTAATTTTTAAAATTAATTAGATTAATTAATTTATTAATAATAAATTGGAAATGGTTTGAGTATAATTACTTAATAAAGTAATTAGGAAATTAATTACTTAATGTAATTAATTTAATTTAATGTGATTGTTTATTTTAATTAATTAAGTTTAATTAATTTTAAACACTTGGGTTTTATAAATAATTACTTTATGTAATTAATGATTTGGGTATTTACTTAGTTAAGTAATTAATTAATAATTACATGGTTGTAATTAAGTGGAGATGTTTAAGTGTAAAGTAATTTGGTTTAAATTACTTATTAATTAACCAAGGAATTAATTAAGAGATTAATTAAGGATAATTAATTTGTTTTAATATGGTAATTAAGTTAATTAATTACTTAAGGTAATTAATAAAAGGGAATCATTAATTATTTTAATGATGTAATAAAGTTGATTAATTAAGATTAATTAATCAATGATAAATAATTAAAGGTAATTAATTAATGTAATTAATTAAGGATAAATGTAATTAATTATGATTAAGTAATTAATTGAAGTAATTAAAGGTTAATTACTGTTTGTTTGTGGATAATTAATTTGTGAAATTAATTAAGTATAATTACATGAATGCCATTAAGGGTAATTAATTAAGAGTGATTAATTAGGATGATTTATTTATGATTAATTGATTGTAATCAATTAAATAGGGTGATAAGCAAGTTATAATTTGGTGAAGTAATTAATTTAATTCATTTTAAATTAATTAAAGATGAAGTAATTAATTTAATTTATTTTTAATTAATTAAAGTTGGGGTAATTAATTTAATTCATTTTAAATTAATTAGAGATAGAGATAGTTAATTTAATTCATTTTAAATTAATTATATTGTGATGAGTGAATCTTTGCTTATGTATAAATGGATGTCATTGTTTGACTTGGATGCTTTGTGATCTCAGTAATGAGATAAATGATATTATGTGGTATGGATGTTTGATTGTGTTGTGATGATAACATAGGTTATCTATGTTGATGATAGTATATGGAATATCTATTTGATATTGATGATCGTAGATTACCTGTTATGTGATAATGTTGATTATCAGTTATGATTTATAAGTTATCCATCTGTGTGTATATAGATACTGTATTGAATTGTTTTAAACCTTTAAAACAACTTGGACCTTAAAAGACACGCTTTGGTTTTCGATGAGACCGGGATCGGGTTTCCATATTTGGATTCCGAAAACCACATCGATTCCAAATAACGTTAGGTCGTGAATCCAAGTGGAGCGAGTGAAGACTCGAGGTGTAAGGGCTATACGTCAGAATAACTCTGTGGGTGATTCCGTTATGAGTTTGACGGAATAGTACTTATAGATTCGAGATGGTGGTTTAGAATGCAAGGGTTATCGTCGTTAACTCTGAGGGTGATTCCAAAATGAGTGTAACGAGATAATGCCTTCGGTTTCGTTCAAACCTGGAACGAACTTGTATGGATTGAATGCTATCAGAACATCGTCAGGCGGACGATGAGCATTCTAAGATGTTATGTCCTATAAAGGTAATCGTAGCCTCAAGCCTCATCAACCGGGAATGGCTGAAACAAGGGAGGTGCAGCAAGGCTACGTGGGTCGCACCCACTAGAGAGCAAGATTGATCTCTGTCTAGTGGTCCCTTTATATTTCGGCTGTGTGGACGGTTTTGAGCTCCAACCGTCGGGGTTGTCTTGTTCGGAACTATTCAGTAAGGAATGGGTCCGGCTTTGTGTTGCAGGGGAGTGGGAGTACTCCTCGGTACGGTGATCTAGGCCACGTACTGTGACGGGCGGTACCCCAGTAGCCCTGCCATTGTATGGAATCCAAAATCCAATAAGTGCCAACGGTTTTGATTGTATTACCCACTTTTGTGGCTAGTAGCTGGAATTTAATGAATGTAACAATTTCGGCTATTTCTTATTTATTTGAAAACCCTAGACACTATTATAATATCATCGAATTTCCTATCAAATGTTTTGGTTAGCGTAAGGTTAAAACTTTTCCATGTTTATGTGTGGGAAGTCTTACGTGATACCTTTCTTTTCAAAAGGTTTTCGAAAGTTAAGCAACTTTAACCTGTTACTCACACCAGACCCATGTCTGACCCAGAATTTATTTTTGTTTTTCATAAACTCTTGGGTGCTCCAATTTTTATGAGTAGTCAAGGGATTCAGGTTAGGATTCTGGTTAGCTTTAACGAATTGTGGAGGAGCATTGGAGTAGGAGGCTTCAGCGTGTAGATATATATAGTATTCCGCTGTGTGTTCTCTGTGTTGTTGTATTGAGTTGTAAATACTAGGCCGGTGTTTATAACTGTCTAGTATATGTGATGTGTATGATGGTGATTGGTATTGTATATTATGTAAATACTTATGTTATTAATATAATTTATTTGTTCCGCTGTTGAGATTCTTGTGTTGTTTCTTCTTTCTCTTCTTTCTTTTCTTCTTCTATCCCTTTCTTTCTTAATTCATGATGCGATTTTCTGGGAGTAGAAAGTCGAGTCGTTACTCCAAGACTAAATGCTTTAGATTTTTAAATAATTTAAATCACTTTATCTAAAAATATATACTTTAAAAAACTTAAAGTAAAAAATGTTTAAAACACTTTATTTAAAATACTAGTTATGAAATTTTATAGTAATTGCTCATGTAATACTTAAGCCAAAACAATGTTAAAATAAAAGTTATGAAATTCTGTGCAAGTTTTTCAAATAAAAGTTTAAGCAAAACTATCTTTAAAATAAAATTACTTTATAAAATATAAATATTAATAATTATCCTTTTAAATCATAATAACAATTAGCCTTTTAAAATAATTACTACTATAACTAATTTAATAAATATTTAACTTTAAAATTCTAAAAAACTTAAATAAATAGTTTCTCAAAAACATTCTTTTAAAACAACTTTAAAACTTCCAACTTACACTTAAAAATCTGCTTTGAAAACATACTTGGCTTTTTAGGGAAATACACTTTTCTTTCACACCTTTAAAAATAAACAAATATTTCTTCTTGTAAAACAAATTACCCATGCCTTCATAAATTCCCATCATGAATTTATACTTCCAAAATATCCACTGATATCTTACTCCACTTTATAAACCCAATTTATAAATTCCATAGTCTCATCCTTCTTTCAAAACACAGTTTCAAACAATAAATCAATTTCCAAATCGATTTTCAAAATTTACTCCATTTAAAAATTTCTCCTGTACTCATCCAAATTTATTTCAAAACCAATTAATCCAATATTCACACCTATATTTATGATTGAAATTCCATTTAAATCAGAAATACCAATTTCATACTTGATTTCAAAATTCTTCATTTATTTTCCAAACTCATTCAAATCATGAATTTTTAAAAGAATATTTCTTCGTACTAAATTAAAAATAGTGCTTAAGTCCTGATTTTAAATGAAAATCTTTATAAAATTTCCCCTTTTTATTTCCTTTAAAAAATCCAAACTTCATATATTTTTCATTTTCTCAAATATTAATATATATATTCAATCAAGCCATAGCACTCTATAATATCAGTTTCAAAAAAAATCAATATAATCATCATAGATTATCACGTAAATCACATCGCTGAAATATAATAAAAATTCAGCGTTTCGAGGAATCCAGTTGGAACCCTCCAACCTGTTTCCCTGCATCCATAGATGTTAGCACAAAAATTAAAAATGCCAATCCCGCTTCAAGACGGGATATCACGGTATAAAGGGTCATCCGCTATTATGCGGGGCGCGTAGTGTCTCATCCACTATATAGTGTGGGAAATCAATCACGATTTCCCTTCCAACTTGTTTTCACGATTTTTAAACCTTCTAACAAACATTTTAAGGTTTTATTAATATTTGAATTAATTGAATGATCAATTATCATTTAAATAATTTAATTAGCTAATTTTTCATTTCAACTAACCGAACAATCAATTTCCAATTAATAATTTAATTTAAAATAATTATTTAATTTTAATTAATAATTTTCTATAATAAATAAATTCTAGTAGTTTAATAATTAATAAGTTAATAAGCTAATAAAATGAATTTACCCCCATAACCAAGTATTTTAAAATAACTTGTAAGTTAAAAATGTATATATCTCCAATTTCTCTTAATCTGTTCTATACAGTTTATAAAAAATATACATATATTTTTTTCTTTTTAGTAAATGACCGAACCAGCTTTATTTTACTGTAAAAATTTCCTAATTTGAAAAGTAATTAAGAAAATAAATTTTAAGGGTTTTAAACTCGCTTAACTAAATGTTTTAAAATTGAAGTTACCTCAAATCACACAAGAACCTAACATCACGAGCTCTGCTCGATATCCACATCATGCCCTCGACGAGCTCATCGCCACAAGCCAGCTCGAACTCCATCAGGTAGCCCACATCCCATGACGGCTTCCCGGAAACCAACCCTGACCACAGCACACGCAAAAGAGCCTTCACGACCAAAGACGATGCGACCTCAAACCCTACCTACCTCGGACCCACATCAAAACTTTCATGCCGCTCCCGTACGAGCCTCCCTCACCATCGCATTCTCACCCATCGATGCCTTCCAGTAATTTGCCACTCTCAAAATCATGCCGCACGAACCCGCGGTGCCGCCTCCCTTGCGTGCGAACGCGACCTAACTTCGTTAAGCACAAATTCTTGATTTCGATTTTAAAGTGGACAGCCATTATTTTATATAACTGAATTTGATTTTTGCTTTATATTTTGAAGAGAAGCTCGGCCATTTTATTTGGCTGAATTCGATTTTTTTTTGTTTTTGAAGATAAAAGAAAGGCTCGGTTTTCTTTTTATTTTTACTGCTTTGCATTATTTTATTTATATATGTTTTTTAAAAACGAACGCACGTCAAGAGAAAAGAGAATTAAAAGGCCAAGTGTTTGAAGGGAAGATACATGTATTATTTTTATTGAAAAAAACATTATTATATTAAATTCATATATATATTATTTTTAAATTCAAATTTAAATTTAAATTGTTACAATTATGTAGCTCACAATCTCGACCTCCTATCGAGGCATGCCGCCAGGCGTTTATAAGGCTAAACCCCACCCAAAGGTGATGGAAAAGGTTTCGAGTCTCAAATCGATCATATGGAGAAAATAGCTTTTTTAACCTAGTTATAATAATTAATTTTCAACAAAAATTTCAGTGCCTTTATCTACCGAACGATCGTACGATAAATTCGAATACTACGAAATTTGAAATCCGATAATAATACACTATTATGGATCCAATGGAACCGGTTTCGTCGAAACCTGAAACTGAGCCTCCGAAGGCTATTTTTAAATTCAATTTAAACAATATATTTTTAAAACTGAGCAAAAAACTTTTAAATTCAAATTTTTAGGCTTTCATTATCTTCATGACTACAAATATAAATTTTATTATCTTTTGAAATATTTTTAAAAAGCATAAAATTTTAGATTCAACAATTTACCCAATTTCCAATTATTAAATTCAAAAATTTAATTGCCAAAAAACAGTGATATTTTGAATTCAAGTTAAACTAGCTTTCAAATATCCAAAAGTTTCGGGTCGTCACAATTAGGATCGACGATGCGACAAATGTAAGTGGTAATAAGGGAAAACTATTTTAGCGTTGGAGTTTTTATTTTCATACCTTGTCAACGATGCACACAGGTCTATTTTTAGACATATTTCCTTTGTAGTGCTTGAAACAAGCCTTCTTATGTGTTTTACGTATGGAAAATTTGGAGTAAATCAAGGACAGTAAGGAAATTTCCACTATATTATGGTAATAAGAAGATTATAGTGTGGTAAGAGTGCTAAATTCTCCGCCTAAATCCCCTTTTTGGCATAGGAGTAAATTTTAGGAAGCAATTGCTTGATGCGTTAGATTATTGGGTGGTAGAAAGTTGATGCAAAATTGGTGGGGGTTTTGGTTGAAATGATTTTCAAAAGCTACATACATATAGAACTGTCAGTATATATATAAGCTGTTTGAATCATATTTTTTTGAAAATGTTTTCAAAAGAAATGCATTAATATGGAGGATCAGATTTTGAATCATTCGACATACATATTTTCTATATGGTGGTAAACTATACATTTGTGCACGTTTGGTTGCAAAATTGGTTGTATACTAATTGGTTGTATACTTTAGGATTAATGGTCAAAACCAATTTGTGAAATTTCAAGGAGGAAATTGTTTATAAAGGGGGAAGAATGTAATACCCTATAATCTGACTTTATTTATTTAATTAGTAAGTTACTCAGTTAATTAGGCTCTGAAAACAAAATTTGTGCAAATGATGAAATTTGACCAAGAAACTTGCACTATTGCATTCGTGGTGAAATTTTGAGTAACTTTCATATTTGGAGTTTTGTGATTGGAGTCCAAACAAAGAAGCTACGAACAAAAAACGAATCCGAAACGAAAATAATTCGATTAGATAAATTAACGTTTATTAATTAATCCTCCATGCCCACGAGCCGACTTGTTACTAGGACCGGTTGACCCTTAGAAGTCGTTTGGTGCTCCATGGGCGGTCGACCCCGTCACCTTCAAGTGGCTGCAATAAACCTAGGCTACAACGGATGGATTTAATATTTTAAATTGTATGGTTATGGTTGATTCTAGTGCCTATAAACTCAAGCCTAACCCTCCCTTCCCTTCTCATATTTTTTTTAGAGGCATAGTGAAGCTCTGCCATTTCTTATTCTTCACTTTCTTTCTAAAGTAAAAAATAAGATATTTACCTATATATTCATACAAATTGGAGAAGAATAGAAATCTAATAAAAAAGAGAAGAGAAGAGTATCAACTATATGCGTATTTGAGGTAATTTATATATTTGTATCTATTTTCTCTCCTAATCCCAAATTTCTTCTTAGATATGTAATTCTAATGTATGTATATACCTAGTTATACATACTCCTTGGATTAAAAAGGATTGGAAGATGAATTTAAGGTTCTACTTTAGATCTGGAGATTTGGATCACTTTTAAAAGGTGAGTAGGATTTTTATATATTGTTTATGATTTTAAATCTGTTCCATTAGCATACATTTTATTTTTATGCGTAAACAAATTTTATTTATGAATTATAGACTTAAATTGCTATAGAAAACTATTGCCTACATATTCTTGTTTGGACCTGATTTGAAATATTTTTACACCTAGATTTTAAAATCAGTCGACCCAAATGGATAAATGGGCAATTAACGGAATGAATTTGGGAGTTATAATTAACAAGGATAAATGGATAGAAATGGACTGATAAAAATGGAACAGATATAAAAGGTTACTAATTTGTTAGTAATCATACATAAATGTCTTAAGAAATATCCATAGGATACTACGGACAAATTGACATTTATGAGCATAAAAGAGGATTTATAGGTTGATAAGCATTTAAGGTGAATCTTATTGCTTTAAATAAAAAGGGAATTAGTAAGTTAAATCCAATGTCTATCTAAGATAACATAAGTAAAGACTTAAGATGGTTAGTTGGACTGAGTAGGTTAGTGATGCGAGGTCAGTAGACGCACTCAATGGACGACTGCCCTTCACTTTGATGCTACCAGCAGTCGGGTGCACTTACGACTGATATGAAATACCACTAACCCAAGGAATCGTGATGACAAGAGAGAGTGGGCCTTCTTTCTTAATTGGAAAGTATTAAATGGTCCAAATTTGGAATTAGGAGCTGTGAGGGATATGTCCATAGGGGTTCACTTCTGGTTTGAGGTATTATGTGGTTGAAGGGTCTGCCTCTCCCCTAAAAGGAGGTATTACGTAAACTAGTGAGATTCCGAATACATAAGGATGTATGTAAAAGGGTTTACTCCAGTGTTGAGGTAATAAGTGGTTACTTTAGGGCCCACCTCCCTACCAAAAGAAGTAACCCAATGAGATTCTATATTTATTATTAAGAGTGATAGTGGACATCTAGGAAAGGGTTCGCATCAGAATTGATGTATTAAGTGACCGATCGAAGGGTTCGCCTCTCTTCAAAAAAATATATTAAGTAACCTAGTGAGATTCTAAGTAATGTCAGCTAGATAGTATCAATAAGGAGTTTGCCTTAGGGTTAGGTATTAGATGACAAAGGCCTACCTGGAAATGGGTGTTAAATGGTCAGAGGTCTGCCTCGTCCTTATTAATAAGGTATTAAGTGGCTTGGGTACAGTCTCTCACGTAGTTAAGGCCGTAATAATGGTAGTACCAGTGAGGAGTCCGCCTGAGGATAAGTGACGTAGGGCATGCATAGAATACTGGTATTCAATGGTTAGAAGTCCTCCTAGTCCTTTTAATGGTATTAAGTGGCTTGGTTACTGTCTCTTACATGGATATGATTTTACTAGTGATAGACGTGGTAATAGTTGAACATTAAATGTTGGAAGCCTTAAATAATGGTTAGAGGTCTTTAAAGCTATGACCCTCTGACTATTGACAACAATGTTAGAAAACCACCTTAAGAATATGATCTAAATGACGGGTCTACCTTGATTGAGGTCTTATATGCCAAAGTTTGCCTATTTCTGTTTTAACAGTATTATGTGATGATTGTAGAGGCCCGCTTCATATTTAGAAGTATTAAGTGACAAATGGGTTTGGAAGTATTGGATGGTTGATGTGACGACCCAAACTCGATGTCCGATAAACGACACCAAATTCGTATCGCCGGAGCTTATAACAACAATTAGATGAATATAAAACAGCGGAACAGAATCAATATCATAAATATCATCACAGTTACAACATCAACATAATATCCATACTGCAACAGAGTACATAATACATACACTGCAACTCCAAATACAACATCATGATTAATATAACAGTTATCATATATACAAAAGTCCTCTAATGAGAGAGGTGATAATGAACTCCCAAAAGCTAACACCTGAAATCTCCAATAGCTCCTAAGATATCTCCAAGATAAGAGCTCCAAAATACTGCTACTCCAAAATACAGAAACCTGCTACTAGGCTGCCCGTGTGGAAATAATGGGCACCCAGAGTTTAGGAAAGAAAACAATAAACTCCGGATCAGTCATGGGACTGGTATGAGTAAACAAAAACAGTTGCATTTAAATAAAACAAGATTTATAAAAGAATTTTCGGTATGCTTTTAAAAATGGAACTACCATAAGACCTCCCGCCACACACACAATGCAAACGCAGAATTGGAGGAGATTTCTTCTTATGATAGTAAAATATGCTTGGTACGAGAAAAGAAATTCTTTGATATTATTACTAGTGCATAGTGAAGAAAACATTTCAAAAGTAGAATATTAATCTTAGTCAGCATAGGTACCATTATATTATGCCTACTATAGCTACCATATTAAATGGCAGGTTCTACAACTAAAACCGTACATGGCTCGTATTGTTTCTTTGGATTTCCAACAAATGGTCAGGCCAAGGAACTTCCCATTGCCACATGGAAACGCCTTTGGAAAGACGTCCCGAGAACCTAACCGGATCTCTGCCAACACAAGGCCGGGTTACCCTTCAAACTGGGTAACAACTGACACGAGTATGCCATCTCCCAGTTGTAAACAACCTTTAACCGGGGCCCCAGCAACAAATAACAAAGTAATATATATATATATATGCGATATCAACATAAGTTAAGTATCTGGGATCCATACCATGATACCACTTCTATCCAGAAGGAAATGCACATACCCTAAAGGGAGCTACCCCTCATAACCTTGCCGCATCTTTCCTGTTTTGACCATTCCGGGGTGTGAGGCTCGACGAAGTCTCGTCCACAAAAACACGATTTATACAAAAACTGTGCTTTGGGTCAACAAATGATCATAGAAATGATCACAAAGATAAACGATCAAACAAATGATCTTATCACAAATGATCAACACAATGATCATTTCACAGCAACACTCAGCATGTCACATTACCAAATTGGGAATATATCGCTGATAACCTTCAACTACATAACCTCTGAGCTCGTACGTCTCAGAGAAGGGTGTTAAGCTAAGAGAATAAATTCTCCGCCACCAACAGAAATATATTTGAAAGAAATCTGCTTTATATCTCAATTTGTAATGTAAGACATACAATCCATACAAGTCTGTTCCGGGCTCGAACAGAACCGAAGGCACTTCCAAAAAAGTCCTTGCAATCCGGATATCCACAATCCTGATCAGATTCCCCATCACATATGGAGAACTCTATACCGGAGCAACTCGGTGCAGAGTCAATCGACAGGTCATCCTATCGCTCTCGCAAATGCCCGGTCTTCAACACCTGTCTTCAAATGCTATCCATAACGTCGAATCACATATTCGAAATGGGTTATATGACACAAAGGTCCTTTCCCGGCTAATTCGAATAGTGAGTGTCAAATTTTAAAACATGTGGATGTCATTCACAAATATTCACAGGTTCGATGTGGGTTTCGGATAGCCAACCGAAATCCGACTCCCTATCGCATCGAAGTTTAAATGCCGTTTTACAGACAACAGGGTTTTTTTCAAGTCATACAGTAGTAATACCAATATCACAGCTCAGCTCAAAATATTCAATGTCACATAGCATCATATCAACTACAGGAATATCAATCCAACATACAGCAATCAAGAACAATCAAAGCATCTTTAATTTGGATAAATAAATCATATGGTTTAGTTTTATTTATTACATAGTTATTTCCTTTAGAAATCTTAAATCAATGATTACTTACAATTAATTACAGTTGATTAGATCTTAATCATTTTCATTAATTTATCACTTCTTAATTAATTTCAAAATCAATTTATCTTAATTATTAATTTATTAAATCTTAATTATCTTTTAATTTAAACTTTAATATTAATTAATTTACTAGATAATTTTTTTCTCTTAAGGTATTATATTAACTAATCATTAATTGTTTAAATGAACCAAAGGATAATTTAAATTGCTTTGATTATCTTTTTTAAACCATGTTCAATAATTCACCTCAATAAGTTAAAATTTAGTTTTAAACAACATTATATTTTAATTTTTTTAATTTATATTATTTATTATTGATGACCTTATAAATGATGTATCAAAATTAAATAAATTAAAATTTTAATTACTCTAAACATCTTACTTCAGTTTTATATTAACTTAAAATCTCAGTCAAATTATTGTTTTGAACATATTTTAAAAGTGTCATTAAGATTTGAAAATTTTAATCATTATTTAGTTAACTTCACATTCCATTAACAAACAATCATCATTTTATAAAGAATGCTTATAAGAATTATTTAAACTTAAGTTTTCGACAATCTCAAACTGAAAATGCCGTTTCAGGTGGCCAACCCGAGGCTCCCCCTGAGTTACGCCCGAGCTCGAACGCTCCCTGCTTCGAGTTTCACCCCACAGCTACCAGTGTAATAAAAATTTTCATAATTTGTTTAAGTCCAAATTTTGCCACGACACAACTGCTGAAATCCCCGAGTCCCCCTTCGAGTTCTGTCCTGTTTTCCCCGAGTCAAGCTTCGAGTATAACCCATAAGAAAAACAAACCTGAAACGCTTCAGGCTATAACCTTCCTGATCATCAACTCATGCACATATACGTGCACAACTGGAATCGCCTCCTCCGGTCGAACTTCTGGTCGTCCACACGTCATCGACGACGTGCTCGTGCCTCTCAAACACTCACAAGTTCGAACTAATCACAATTTCAAAATCTCGTTCTCAAACCCAAAGGCTTGAACGAACAACCCTTAAACAATTGCCTCACCCCAACGCCTGACGCCACCAGAAACCGAACAACTTCGTCCGTAGTTGCCTCAATGACCCCTGACCCTTACCTCCTATGACCGATCATCTCAGACCCCTCGACGAAGGAGCGGTTTGCTCGAAAACGTGGGCAACCCAAACCTGCCCACAAACCCTATATCCTCCTCGTATAGCTTCTCTGATGATTTAAAAATGTTGTTGCCATTTTTCTGGTGACCATCAGCGTTCAAGCTATCCCTGACACCAAGCTCGAGATCATACGATCTCGTGGTCACCGGAATTTGCCACCAGTTGAATTTCCGTTCAACTCGAAATGCCGCTCAATCAATCAAGTTAAAAATATAGATTTTTGCTTTAAAAATCATGGTTTTTGAAGAGAAATTATATCGTGCCATTGAATCAAAATTCTAAACATTCGAATTTTATGAAATTTCAAGATCTACTGTATATTTTTCTTCCTCGGTAAGATATATATATTTTTCTCTTCCAATCTCCACTAGAAATATATTTAAAGCTTGGATCTCACTTTAACAAACCTGTCTTAATGATGCCTAAAAGTATACCAAAGATTTGAGGGAAAGTTTTAAGTTTTTAAAACAAATTGTGAAACCTGTTAACACATAACCTATCACTGTGTATCATACATACTATCAATTTCATACTCATATGTACATACATAAAACATCATGCAGGCATATTAACCATCATTCAAGAGCATCATCAAAACAATATCACTGGGTACAGGCAAATAAAAGTGGGTTTTCTCACTTGGAAATATGAAACAGAGAGGCTTCTGCTTTGAAAAAGAAACAGTTTATATATTTTCTCTTTTTTTGTTTGGTTGTATACTGAGCTTTGAATTTACAAAATAAATGCTTGCTTTTGTTTGTTTTCATGCTTTGCTAAGATTTGTTTAAAAGAAATAGAGCAACTATGCATGAGTATTTATAAAGGAATGTACAGGGTTTAGCAACACTTTTTGTTTTTTTTAATCCTGAAGCTAATCAGGGAGTTACTTTCTCGTGCAAGCATACACAGGGCAACATTAATTCACTTACTCAAAATTCTTGCCTGCAACCTAATGATTAATTATACTATATTATCCAAGAATTTACACAGCAATAAGATTGTGAAAGAATCAAAAGTTTACTCACATGGAAATATTTGAAAACAGAGGATACTTTTGTTTTTTTTTGAAATCTGCAGTTTTTGATTCTTCTCTTCTTCTTTTTTTTTTCTTAGCTTGATTTGAATTTGTTAGCTGCAACAAATTTTTTTTGTATGAACTTATTTAAATCATTGGGGTAATTTTCTTACTTAACCTTTTAACAACAAATTAAAAATTAAATTACTTACAGTAACTTTTCAGTTGAAACAGAGGAAAGAAATCTCTGGCCTTCACTTTTAAATTTTTGTGTTTGCTGATTATAATTTTTTCTTTCTCTTTCTCTCTGATTTTGCTTTTATTTTATTTTTATTTTCTGATCTTGTTAGGGTTTGCCTTTGAACAAACTATACTAAGTTGCATGTATATATAAAAGGTTGTATGCAAGCTAAATTATAGGCAAGTACAAGATGAATAAACCCATGCTTTAAATTGGGCTGATGTGATCTGGTTTATGCAGAAGAGTAAATGGCATTTAATGCCTCATGCTTCCTTGCACATCTACAGCATGCCGTGTTTCATGCTTTATGTTTTTATAAGTACAAAATCTTGTTTCATTGATTTGTTTTATTTTTTTTTTATTTTTTTATGTTAGGGCTTGCATATTTTATTTCCCTGGTTTGTATATTCTTTTTGCAACTTGTTTAGTTACATTGCTAAATGAGAGTGTTTTAGTTAGGGTTTTATTTTGTCTACATATTTGTTTACAGCAATGTTTTTTTATTTATTTTTTTCTTTCTTTGCTACTTTGTTTTCTTGTTTATTTTGTTAAGTGAAAATGTTTGCTTTAACATTTAATTCATCATATATTTTATTTTATTTTATTTTTATAACTTTTCAATTTAAATTTCAAAAAGTTCAAATACATTACCAAATTTTAAATTTAAAAATTTCCGGGATGTTACAATATCCCCTCCTTAAGAAAATTTCGTCCTCGAAATTGAAAGAGAGAGAAACGTAAACAAAGAATAGACGAATTTATAAACAAGGAAATGACTTACAGTTTTAAGTCAAGATGTCAATTCTGCAGTTGGGATATGATTTCTTCATATTATCTTCGGTCTGCCAAGTACAGTCTTTTGGATCGCCACTCCATTGAACTTTGACCAGCTTCACAATTTTGTTCCTCAATCGCTTCTCATCACGATCTACAATTTTTATCGGTTCCCTTCTAACTTCCAAGTTGGGAGTGATTTCAAGATCCTGCTGAGCAGCTTCTTCAATAATATCATCTGGATCGTGCACATATTTCCGAAGGTTAGAAATATGGAACACATCATGTACACCAGACAACCAGCTGGGTAACTGCACTCTATATGCTAGAGAACCAATCCTTTCCAGAATAGGAAAAGGACCAATATAACGCGGTGCCAACTTTCCAGTTTTCCCGAATCTCAATACACCCCGCATCGGAGATACTTTCAGAAATACAGAATCTCCAACTTGAAATTCTAAATTTCTTCTTCGTCGGTCATAATAGCTCTTCTGACGGCTTTGGGCAATTAATAACTTCTTTTGAATAAAGTCTACCTTCTCAGTGGCTTCTTTTATCATATCCGGTCCAAGCACAAGTCTATCACCTGATTCGATCCAGCATATAGGTGATCGACACGGACGACCATATAAAGCTTTGAAAGGAGCCATTTCTAAACTGGCCTGATAACTGTTGTTATATGAGAATTCAACCAGATGCAAATGGTCCTCCCAAGAACCACCAAAATCATGAACACAAGCACGCAGCAGGTCTTCTAAAATTCGATTGACCCTTTCAGTCTGCCCATCAGATTGTGGGTGATAAGCAGTGCTGAAATTTAATTTCGTTCCCAATGCGTCCTGAAATGCTTCCCAAAATCTACTAGTGAAGATCGGATCACGATCACTCACAATACTGCTGGGAATACCATGGAGGCGAACAATTTCCTTTATATATATACCTGCCAAGCTTGCTGCAGTCCGAGTATATTTAACTGGAATGAAATGAACATTTTTTGTTAGACGATCCACAATAACCCAAATCGCTTCATTGCCTTTCTTGGTTCGTGGCAATCCATCGATGAAATCCATCGATACCTGATCCCACTTCCATTTCGGTACTTCCAAAGGTTGAAGTAAACCGGCCACTTTCTTTTGGTCGCTCTTGATTTGCTGACAAGTAGCACAACGACTCACATAAATAGATATGTCTCTCTTCATCGTCTTCCACCAGAATGTTCTTTTAACATCTCGATACATTTTGTTGACTCCTGGATGGATGTTGAATTTTGACTTGTGGCATTCGGCCAATACTTCACGTTTTAGATCAGGGAAGTCTGGAACACAAATCCTGCCTTTTAATCTAATAATTTTATTGTCGTCAATTTCAAAACTCATATCTTCACCATGACGTATTTTCTCATAAATTTGATGAAGGAACTCGTCCTCTTTTTGTTTACTGGCGACTTTCTCAAGAAGAGTAGGAGTGATAACCAGATAAGCAAGAACAGCATAACTTCTGCTTAAAGCGTCTGCAACTACATTGGCCTTTCCGGGTGTATACAGAATATCTAAGTCATATGATGCTAGAAATTCCAACCAACGTTGTTGTCGCAGATTCAGATCCTTCTGGGTGAAAAGATATTTCAAAGATTTATAGTCGGCGAATAATTCAAATTTTTCACCTAAAACAAAGAGAGTTTATTAGGTATATTTCTTTAGTTAAGCTAGTTCATAAATTTTTAGGGAAGCCGAAAAGATTCTTACCCAAAAGATAATGTCGCCATATTTTCAAACCGAAAACAACAGCCAAAAGTTCCAAATCGTGCGTCGGGTAGTTTTTCTCATGTGGACGTAATTGTCTACTCGCGTAGGCAACCACCTTTCCATTTTGCATTAATACTGCACCTACCCCTTCACCACATGCATCAGTATAGACAGATAAGCCTTGGTTCCCTTTAACAATAGTGAGAACAGGAGCAGTGGTCAATCTCTTTTTCAACTCTTGAAAAACTTCTTTACATTCTGGAGTCCAAATGAACTTTGCATTTTTCATTGTTAACTTAGTCAGCGGACTAGCCAACTTAGAAAAATCTTGAACGAATTTCCGGTAATAGCCTGCTAAACCCAAAAAGCTTCGAACTTCTCTTGGAGTAGTGGGTTGTTTCCAATCAAGAATAGCGGAAATTTTACTAGGATCTACTGAAATTCCTTCTTCATTAACTATATGGCCAAGGAATTTGACTTCATTGACCCAGAAGTGGCATTTGGAAAATTTTGCATATAGAACATTTCTCCTCAAAATTTCTAAAACAATTCTAAGATGCTCGGCATGCTCTTCTTTAGTTTTGGAGAAAATTAAGATATCATCAATGAATACAAGCACAAATTTATTCAAAACTTCCCGAAACACACGAGTCATAAGATCTACGAAGTATGCTGGAGCATTGGTTAGCCCGAAAGGCATAACTAACCATTCATAGAACATATCAGGACCTCTGAAAGCGGTCAGATGTACACAATCTTCCGCGGTTCGTAATTGATGGAATCCCTGGGCTAGATCCATTTTTGAAAAGAAACGAGCGCCATGAAGTTGGTCGAATAGATCATCAATTCTTGGTAGAGGGAATTTATTTTTGAGAGTTTGTTTATTTAGATCGTGGTAATCTACACACAATCTCAAAGATCCGTCTGATTTAGCAACAAATACGACAGCTGAGCCCCATTCAGAAACACTGGGTCGAATTAATCCTTTTGCTCGTAGCTCATCAGTTTGATGAACCAATTCAATCTTTTCCCGGGGTGCCATCCTGCGACTTGCATGAACAACAGGACGAGTATTAGGTACAAGATCAATTCGGAATTATATTTCTCGATGAGGAGGTAAAGATTACACTTCTTCAAATACGTCGAAAAAATCCTGAACAACAGGTATAGACTGCAAAGTGGGTTCAAGATATCCCAAGGTATACATCAATCTATCTCTCCTTGGACTTGGATCTTCACAAGAGATTTCAATAAAAATTCCAAGATTCGTTTTGATTAAAACTGTCCGATTATTACAATCCAAAATAGCTTCGTACCTCGATAACAAGTTCGTACCGAGTAAGATTTCAAATTCATTAAATTCGAGGACAAAAAGGTTGATAGGAAATCGATAGCTATCATATGAAATAGGAACTCTCTTACAATATAAACAAAGATTTTCGGGACCTCCAACCGGATTTTTCGCGCAAATAGGATCTTCGACAAATTTAGTTTTAAGTCCTAATTCATTTGCGGTTTGTTGAGAGATAAAGCTATGTGAAGCTCCTGTATCAAATAAAACTCTAACAGTTCTATCATTAATAGTAAGGTTACCTTCCAAAACGCTTTTTCCCTTATTAGCTTTAGAAGTCGAGGGGTCCTTCTTAATTGTATAAACTTTTGCCACCTGCGCTGGCTTCATTACTGAGCAATCTTTAACAAAATGTCCCGATTTATGACAATTGTAGCATTCTTTAGCTCCGCTAACAGTTTCTTCCTTCTTAACTTGCATCTTTGGTTTTGGACAGCTGTTTGAATAGTGGCCCTTCTCTTTGCAGTTGTAACAAGTGACATTTTCTGCCGCACTTCCCTAAATGCTCTTCTTCTTCTCGTTGCCTTGCCAAGGTTTCTTGCCACCGAATTTTCACTTCTTCCAATTTTGACTACCTGAATTACCTCCCTCCACAGTTGCTTCCTGTATGTCAAGAGTAGAGTACCTGTACCCCATATCCACTAAATCTGAAAAAGAGTCTTTAACATGGCCCGTCATTCTTTCATGATATTTCTGGTTCATTCCCCAGATAAACCTTTCGTTTTTCTTAAGAGGTGTGTTTAGCAATTCCGGGCCAAACCGAGATAGTTCACTGAATTTATTCAAGTATTCTTCAAACGACAAACTTCCTTGTTTCAAATCCAGAAATTCCTGATACATTCTGGAAACTCGCGCTGACGGCATGTAACGTTCTCAAACACTTCCTTAAAACGATCCCAAGTAAATTCTTCCTCGGGTTCATCTACAATGATGGTTTCCCACCAAGCTGAAGCTTCTCCTTGGAGTTGCCAAGAAGCTATAAGTCTTTTCTGATCATCCGGCAATTTTAGCCTTTTAAAAATCTTTTCACACGATCTTACCCAAGCTTGAGCGTCAATAATTGACTCTTTGCCAACGAACGGTTTGCCACCAAGCTTTTCGAACTTCTTATATAAATCAGCCAAGTCCGGCTGCTGCTGAATATCTATTACTGCTTCTACGGCTGGAGGAATTTGATTAGGTACTGCAGCATTGCCTTGACCCCTAGCTCTTCCTCTGCGTCCACTCATTTTCACTATCTGAGATTAGTAAGAAAATTGATTTAGATATACAGATGAAATATCTTAAGGAATACCAGCAGTAAAAAGAAACAGACTAAGAAAATTTAAAGTTTCAGTCTTGGTTATACTCATTCTAGGGTATACTTCACCCTATCTCTAATGAGCCATCTAATGTGTTATACTCCGTAGCTAAAGTTCTTACTCAACCAACAGCTCTGATACCACTTGTGACGACCCAAACTCGATGTCCGATAAACGACACCAAATTCGTATCGCCGGAGCTTATAACAACAATTAGATGAATATAAAACAGCGGAACATAATCAATATCATAAATATCATCACAGTTACAACATCAACATAATATCCATACTGCAACAGAGTACATAATACATACACTACAACTCCAAATACAACATCATGATTAATATAACAGTGATCATATATACAAAAGTCCTCTAATGAGAGAGGTGATAACGAACTCCCAAAAGCTAACATCTGAAATCTCCAATAGCTCCTAAGATATCTCCAAGATAAGAGCTCCAAAATACTGCTACTCCAAAATACAGAAACCTGCTACTAGGCTGCCCGTGTGGAAATAATGGGCACCCAGAGTTTAGGAAAGAAAACAATAAACTCCGGATCAGTCATGGGACTGGTATGAGTAAACCAAAACAGTTGCATTTAAATAAAACAAGATTTATAAAAGAATTTTCGGTATGCTTTTAAAAATGGAACTACCATAAGACCTCCCGGCACACACACAATGCAAACGCAGAATTGGAGGAGATTTCTTCTTATGATAGTTAAATATGCTTGGTATGAGAAAAGAAATTCTTTGATATTATTACTAGTGCATAGTGAAGAAAATATTTCAAAAGTAGAATGTTAATCTTAGCCAGCATAGGTACCATTATATTTGCCTACTATAGCTACCATATTAAATGGCAGGTTCTACAACTAAAACCGTACATGGCTCGTATTGTTTTTTTGGATTTCCAACAAATGGTCAGGCCAAGGAACTTCCCATTGCCACATGGAAACGCCTCTGGAAAGACGTCCCGAGAACCTAACTGGATCTCTGCCAACACAAGGCCGGGTTACCCTTCAAACTGGGTAACAACTGACACGAGTATGCCATCTCCCGGTTGTAAACAACCTTTAACCGGGGCCCCAGCAACAAATCACAAAGTAATATATATATATATATATATATATATATATATATATATATATATATATGCGATATCAACATAAGTTAAGTATCTGGGCTCCATACCATGATACCACTTCTATCCAGAAGGAAATGCACATACCCTAAAGGGAGCTACCCCTCATAACCTTGCCGCATCTTTCCTGTTTTGACCATTTCGGGGTGTGAGGCTCGACGAAGTCTCGTCTACAAAAACACGCTTTATACAAAAACTGTGCTTTGGGTCAACAAATGATCATAGAAATGATCACAAAGATAAATGATCAAACAAATGATCTTATCACAAATGATCAACACAATGATCATTTCACAGCAACACTCAGCATGTCACATTACCAAATTGGGAATATATCGTTGATAACCTTCAACTACATAACCTCTGAGCTCGTACATCTCAGAGAAGGGTGTTAAGCTAAGAGAATAAATTCTCCGCCACCAACAGAAATATATTTGAAAGAAATCTGCTTTATATCTCAATTTGTAATGTCAGACATACAATCAATACAAGTCTGTTCCGGGCTCGAACAGAACCGAAGGCACTTCCAAAAAAGTCCTTGCAATCCGGATATCCACAATCCTGATCGGCTTCCCCATCACATATGGAGAACTCTATACCGGAGCAACTCGGTGCAGAGTCAATCGACAAGTCATCCTATCGCTCTCGCAAATACCCGGTCTTCAACACCGGTCTTCAAATGCTATCCATAACGTCGAATCACATATTTGAAATGGGTTATATGACACAAAGGTCCTTTCCCGGCTAATTCAAATAGTGAGTGTCAAATTTTAAAACATGTGGATGTCATTCACAAATATTCACATGTTCGATGTGGGTTTCGGATAGCCAACCGAAATCCGACTCCCTGTCGCATCGAAGTTTAAATGCCGTTTTACAGACAACAGGGTTTTTTTTCAAATCATACAGTAGTAATACCAATATCACATCTCATCTCAAAATATTCAATGTCACATAGCATCATATCAACTACAGGAATATCAATCCAACATACAGCAATCAAGAACAATCAAAGCATCTTTAATTTGGATAAATAAATCATATGGTTTAGTTTTATTTATTACATAGTTATTTCCTTTAGAAATCTTAAATCAATGATTACTTACAATTAATTACAGTTGATTAGATCTTAATCATTTTCATTAATTTATCACTTCTTAATTAATTTCAAAATCAATTTATCTTAATTATTAATTTATTAAATCTTAATTATCTTTTACTTTAAACTTTAATATTAATTAATTACTAGATAATTTTTTTCTCTTAAGGTATTATATTAACTAATCATTAATTGTTTAAATGAACCAAAGGATAATTTAAATTGCTTTGATTATCTTTTTTAAACCATGTTCAATAATTCACCTCAATAAGTTAAAATTTAGTTTTAAACAACATCATATTTTAATTTTTTTTATTATTTATATTATTTATTATTGATGACCTTATAAATGATGTATCAAAATTAAATAAATTAAAATTTTAATTAGTCTAAACATCTTACTTCAATTTTATATTAACTTAAAATCTCAGTCAAATTATTGTTTTGAACATATTTTAAAAGTGCCATTAAGATTTGAAAATTTTAATCATTATTTAGTTAACTTCACATTCCATTAACAAACAATCATCATTTTATAAAGAATGCTTATAAGAATTGTTTAAACTTAAGTTTTCGACAATCTCAAACTGAAAATGCTGTTTCAGGTGGCCAACCCGAGGCTCCCCCTGAGTCACGCCCGAGCTCGAACGCTCCCTGCTTCGAGTTTCACCCCACAGCTACCTGTGTAATAAAATTTTTAAAAATTTGTTTAAGTCCAAATTTTGTCACGACACAACTTCTGAAATCCCCGAGTCCCCCTTCGAGTTCTGTCCTGTTTTCCCTGAGTCAAGCTTCGAGTACAACCCATAAGAAAAACAAACCTGAAACGCTTCAGGCTATAACCTTCCTGATCATCAACTCGTGCACATATACGTGCACAACTGGAATCGCCTCCTCCGATCGAACTTCTGGTCGTCCACACGTCATCGGCGACGTGCTCGTGCCTCTCAGAAACTCACAAGTTCGAACTAATCTCAATTTCAAAATCTCGTTCTCAAACCCAAAAGCTTGAACGAACAACCCTTAAACAATTGCCTCGCCCCAACGCCTGACGCCGCCAGAAACCGAACAACTTCGTCCATAGTTGCCTCAATGACCCCTGACCCTTACCCCCCATGACCGATCATCTCAGACCCCTCGACGAAGAAGCGGTTTGCTCGAAAACGCGGGCAACCCAAACCTGCCCACAAACCCTATATCCTCCTCGTATAGCTTCTCTGATGATTTAAAAATGTTGTTGCCATTTTTATGGTGACCATCAGCGTTCAAGCTATCCCTGACACCAAGCTCGAGATCATATGATCTCGAGGTCACCGGAATTTGCCACCAGTTGAATCTCCGTTCAACTCGAAATGCTGCTCGATCAATCAAGTTAAAAATCTAGATTTTTGCTTTAAAAATCATGGTTTTTGAAGAGAAATTATATCGTGCCATTGAATCAAAATTTCTAAACATTCGAATTTTATGAAATTTCAAGTTCTACTGTATATTTTCTTCCTCAGTAAGATATATATATTTTTCTCTTCCAATCTCCACTAGAAATATATTTAAAGCTTGGATCTCACTTTAACAAACCTGTCTTAATGATGCCTAAAAGTATACCAAAGATTTGAGGGAAAGTTTTAAGTTTTTAAAACAAATTTTGAAACCTGTTAACACATAACCTATCACCGTGTATCATACATACTATCAATTTCATACTCATATGTACATACATAAAACAACATGCAGGCATATTAACCATCATTCAAGAGCATCATCAAAACAATATCACTGGGTACAGGCAAATAAAAGTGGGTTTGCTCACTTGGAAATATGAAACAGAGAGGCTTCTGCTTTGAAAAAGAAATAGTTTATATCTTTTCTCTTTTTTTGTTTGGTTGTATACTGAGCTTTGAATTTACAAAATAAATGCTTGCTTTTGTTTGTTTTCATGCTTTGCTAAGATTTGTTTAAAAGAAATAGAGCAACTATGCATGAGTATTTATAAAGGAATGTACAGGGTTTAACAACACATTTTATTTTTATTTTTAATCCTGAAGCTAATCAGAGAGTTACTTTCTCGTGAAAGCATACACAGGGCAACATTAATTCACTTACTCAAAATTCTTGCCTGCAACCTAATGATTAATTCTACTATATTATCCACGAATTTACACAGCAATAAGATTGTGAAAGAATCAAAAGTTTACTCACATGGAAATATTTGAAAACAGAGGATACTTTTGTTTTGTTTTGAAATCTGCAGTTTTTTATTCTTCTTTTTTTTTTCTTTTTTTTTCTTAGCTTGATTTGAATTTGTTAGCTGCAACAATTTTTTTTTGTATGAACTTATTTAAATCATTGGGGTAATTTGCTTACTTAACCTTTTAACAACAAATTAAAAATTAAATTACTTACAGTAACTTTTCAGTTGAAACAGAGGAAAGAAATCTCTGGCCTTCACTTTTAAATTTTTGTGTTTGCTGATTATAATTTTTTCTTTCTCTTTCTCTCTGATTTTGCTTTTATTCTCTTTTTATGTTCTGATCTTGTTAGGGTTTGCCTTTGAACAAACTATACTAAGTTGCATGTATATATAAAAGGTTGTATGCAAGCTAAAGTATAGGCAAGTACAAGATGAATAAACCCATGCTTTAAATTAGGCTGATGTGATCTGGTTTATGCAGAAGAGTAAATGGCATTTAATGCCTCATGCTTCCTTGCACATCTACAGCATGCCGTGTTTCATGCTTTATGTTTTTATAAGTACAAAATTTTGTTTCATTGATTTGTTTTATTATTATTATTTTTATGTTAGGGCTTGCATATTTTATTTCCCTGGTTTGTATATTCCTTTTGCAACTTGTTTAGTTACATTGCTAAATGAGAGTGTTTTAGTTAGGGTTTTATTTTGTCTACATATTTGTTTACAGCAATTTTTTTTTCTTTCTTTGTTACTTTGTTTTCTTGTTTATTTTGTTAAGTGAAAATGTTTGCTTTAACATTTAATTCATCATATATTTTATTTTATTTTATTTTTATAACTTTTCAATTTAAATTTCAAAAAGTTCAAATACATTACCAAATTTTAAATTCAAAAATTTCCGGGATGTTACAATTGATAAGGCTTCATTAGTGCTTCGTACCTAAGGAAGGGGTAATAAGTAATCATGCGTGTAATGCAAGGTTGGATTAGAATTGCTAGCCTTAATAGACATAACAATTAAATGGAAACCAATCGGTATAAATTTATGTTATGGACAGTTTATAAATTTTCTAGTCACCGAAACGTTGTTCTGGCCCCTCCTCATTATAACCTACGTGATAGATTTAGAGAAATATGTCACTAGAGCTGGAACCATCGATTTGGAGTTGTATATGATACAATCAATAAAGATTTATCCATCGTTTGTGGGGTTACGACTTACTGAGCAACCTCAAGGTCAGAATCCCATGAAAGACGAGTCCTAACACCTACTACTAATGTCTAAATACTTCTACGCTTCGTCTTAGGGTTTGAAGAAACATAAAAGACCAATGGGAGCTTATTGTAAAAATGAAATATTAACATTTATCCTTTCGAAAATTGCAAGAACATATGCTATATAAC
Organism: Allium cepa; assembly: GCA_030765085.1. Classification (NCBI taxonomy): domain Eukaryota; kingdom Viridiplantae; phylum Streptophyta; class Magnoliopsida; order Asparagales; family Amaryllidaceae; genus Allium; species Allium cepa. The sequence goes on along the minus strand of CM060946.1, from coordinate 154,953,899 downwards.
GTTTCAATAATCTACATTGATAAATTTATGTATTTAATATGATTGACAAAACATTTATCAATTAAGATACAAAAATTAGCTGAATTGATGATTGACAAATAGAAATATAATATATACTTACTAACAAATGCTTATTGCATGTAATATGTCAACACCCATGCAAGCACCGAATTTTACAACTAATAGATACGTTCATAATTTGGTCGCTTATGTGTCTATTTGGTCGAGATAGTGCATTGCATTCTATGAGTTCTAAACTCAAAAGCAATACAGGACTATGGATATTTAATCCATATACACTGCATATAAATGTTATAAGGTGAATAGTCATAGTTCGTAATGTATGATATTTCTTTCAAATTAATTCATCGGAAATAAGCCAATAAACCGTAATGAAAGATCGAGAAAATAAGGTGAATCATATTTAATGTTCTTAAATGTTAAAGATGATTGAGTGTATTTTTTTAAACAGTTCGTTATTATATCGTGGTAAAGGATTTCTCTTGAATGTTTCGACCATTTAAAAAGAAAAAAGAATAAACAAGAATAACTGTGATTTATGTTACAGTTGGGATGAAGAGAGTTAACAATCACTTCTATTTCAAAAATAAGCAATAGAAACAAGAATTTTAATAATAAAAATAAATGATACTTAGCATTGGAATAAGAAATACTATTTCTATTTCGAAATGTATTTTCATACAAAAAATTGTTTTCTGTGAGATTTATTTCTTTGAGTTTAATATATTATTAAAGAACTTTCCATTGCAATGTAAGAATCCATAATTTCATTGTTATGATTTGTGAATATTTAATGTATTTTAAACATTCAATTAATGGTTTTTAATAATCATAATACTCTCTTTTAATTAATAATCAATGATAGTAAACTCATTTCGAAAGTTTTTTCATAAAAATAAATGGTTCAAAAAACATTTGAAAATGTGACTGAAAATCATTTTTCGAATTTTCGACTTTCTATCGAACAAAAGTTGTCAGAATTTGTTATACCCACTAGTGTACATATGTGCACATACCTAAATAAACAACAGAAAACTTTTTACTAATTAAATGGATCTATCTAGTTACATTCTTGAACATACTTAAGTATTATGTAAAAGTAAATACATATTTTCACTTAAAAACAGAAGAGTACATGCACTTGAGCAGAGATGGTACAAGCACATAAGGAGGTGAGGCTTCCATGCATAGGAAGGGAGGTAAAAGTAGGACTATCCTCACCATTCTAAAATCTATAAAAGTATGCACTTGTTTCGATTTTAGTTTTCAAACTTCATTTTCATTTCATACATTATTCTTCCTTCCTTCTTCCTCTTCATTCAACCATAACTTCCACAAAACCACAGCAAACAAAATATTTTTTTAAACCAAAGAGAATTGAATATGCAAGAATTTTCATTTCAAATTTTTAGAGTAAACATGTCAAATTTTCTTTTTTATCCACGTCACTTTTGTCCCAAATTTTACAAAACACCTCCTCTTCCACAAGTTATAACTTCTAATAAACTACACCAAAAGAGCGACTCATTATTGAAATTAAGGAGAATTGAATAAGGAATAACTTTCATCTTGGTCAGTTCTTCAAATTCATAGGAGAATCTTGTCAAAAACTAGTAGGAAGTCAACCCATTTTCTAGCCCTGTTTTTTTAAGAAAAAATTTAAAACCAAACTCACTCTTTCAATCATGACTGTGCACCCTAGGTGGAGAACCGGGCCATTTTGTGACCTTATGCATGTCTCTGTCACGATTTGATAGTTTGGATGATAGTTTCAAGGAGTAGCATGCTTTTTCAAGGCTTAGGTTGAAATTTTAAGTGAGAACTCTCACTTTAAAACTAAGTTTATTATTGTATATGAATATTATAATTATTTTTTCCATATTATTGCTCAATTATATAAGTGTGTAATAGTATATGTATTTATTTTGGAGTTGTATTCTTGCTCAGTTATACAAATCAGCATATGACTTGTATTTTGCAAGAGACTATGGAAAGGTGTCGAAGTGGTTTGCAATGGAAAAGCCGCGATGAATACACTTTGAAAGATTTATGGAGGGATCCATCGGGCGCCCTCGCAAATGCTGATTTTGCATTACATTATTTACAAAGTATAATATAATGATGTGGATGTTGTTGATAGTCGATTTGTTTTGATGATTTGTTTCTTTTGCAACATTGTAATCCTATGCTTTCCTTTTAATGGTTTACCACTTTGTTTTCTACAAGATTTTTGAATAGATTCCAAACATGGCTCTTGTTTTGCAAGCGCTTTTGCAAAGGTATTAAAGTGATTTAAATTTTCAAAAAGAAATGTGATTTAAAAATTATTTGATTTACAAAACGAAGAGATGGTTGTTGTGGATGCAGTTTGAAAATCTATGATTTAGTATAATGTAAAAGGTTATCAATACTAGATGTGCTGAAAATTCTTTATGGATGTGTTTTATAACAGTTATAAAATTATTTTAAATGGGAGTTTGAAGTTTTAAATATTTTTTTTTAGAATTTATTTAGTTGTTTAAACAAGAGGTTTAAATTTTACTCCTTTGTTTTAAAAGTCAAGTTTTATTAAAAGTGATCATCTTTGAGGGGATGTTTTAAATATAGGTTTCAAACTTGTTTAAAATAATTTTAAAAGGGGAAGGAAACATGGATTTCAACATTATTGTTGTAATAAATATTTTCGAGAAAAATAACGGGATTATGGACTATAACATTTTTTCTATAGTGAATGGTTTTGGAAAATTTAAAAGGAAATTAATTTACAACACTTTGTTATTATTAGATGGGTTGTTTACTTTTTTAAAAAGAAGACATTTTAAAGTGGTTTGGAATTTATCGATTAAAAAGGTGTTTACTTTTATAAAGGAAAGAGGTTGCCTTTTTAATCAAACTTTGGTTTATGTAAGTGGTTTTGGAAAATGGTTTAATAACAAATATTTGGAACTCTTGGATCCTATTTTAATTTGTAGACTTCAAGTATGTAAACTTTTTTCTATTTTGAAGTGAAGTGAATGTCGAGTCAAGGTTTGAGAGGCAATAATACCTCAACTTGAAAGATTTCATTAATCGATGAAAAGTACTAGTTTGAAATCAAAGACTAGTAATAAGTTTATGGAGTTGGTTTTTCGATTATTTTAAAAAAAACTTTGTTTTGTGCAAGGGATTTCTTTGTTGGCGCCATTAAGTAACACAAAACAAATATGATCAGTTATGCTAAAATGTTGGCACATTTGTGGAAACTGAGTAATCTTATATTTAGCACTAAAGTCATCTTATACGATAACCAACGCTCTGACTTACTTGGCTTCATTTTTGGATGAGGGATAAAGAAGACAAAATGTCGACAATGTGATAACTATATAAAAAATTTAATTTTGATAAATCGATTATGATTAATTAAGTATATGAAAGGTACTTCATCTTATACTTGATGCTAAATTTTGAGGTATGGAAACCTAATTCTATTTGTGAGAATTAAGATTTAAGGACGTCGTCGAGTCAGGGTTTGAGAGGTATAACACTCTAATTTGTCTTACTTCCTTGTAAACTGAGGGATAGTTCGGGGTTGAAATTGAAAAGTGGTGAGAAACGATGTCCGATTTTCGATATGCAAATTATATACTTATACCAGACACTGGTCTGTCCACTGTCGACAACTTGATTAGTTTTTCACTTGGGAGTATATGAAAGCTTTACGATTTCATACAGACTGGGTTTCCCTTAGGATAAATCATTTCGGTGAAATATATCTCGCTTTAAGTGGTATATTATAGATCCACTTTGGAATCTTACATAATATGCTTACTTTTGAAAGAACCAGGATTAAGTCAACCGAAAATCTATTGATTGTTTGTTCGAAGGAAATGGAATCAGATAAGCATGAGTTATCCAAAAACAACTTCGAATATGCATAAGTGTTCGAATTGGAGACATTTTTGAAGATGTAGGAAATCTAAAATGGACTTCTTTGAAGTGCAAGGGCTGCTTGCTACTAATCCTGAGGGTGATTCTAAAAGGGTGTAGTAGAAGTAGTGTCTTCGATTTGTTCATACCTTGAACAACTTGTAAGGGTGGATACTAGCATTGCATTTGTTACCTTAAGAGTAGAGTTAGCATTCAAAGTGGGATTTGACAAAGTAAAAGGTAATCGTTGGCTCATGAAACTCATATCCGGTAATGACTAAAACAAAGGAGATGCGGCAAGGCTATGCGTAGGGGTATGGACACCACCCTTCTAGATGTTATGTATTTGATATGTGCTTGAGAATTCTCAAGGAAAAGGTTGCAAGTTAACTAGGGTGATGACATATTCAAAAATATACAGGAAGGGGTAGACAATTCAGTGTTGGCAGCGAGTCCATATGAGGCCCTCGATACATTTTCCAGAGGTGTACTGTAGTAGGCGGTATCTTGGTGCCTTGTCATTATATGGAATTCGTTTTCCAATACATGCGTTACGGTTTTAGTTGGAGAACCTAGTACTATTGAATGTAATTATGGGTAACCATTCCAGATATGTTATATATTTATTTTAGACCTAGACATTATTATAATATCACTGGATTTTCTTATAAAATGGTTCAGTTATCGTAAAGTAAAAAACCATTTCGTCTTTATGTGCGGCATGGTCTTAAATGTTACCTTTATTTTTGAAAGTATTTCATAAATATAACAATCCATATGATTTGAGTTTGTCACACTGGTTTACCGGACTGATCTAGATGTTATTTTCTTATGGTACTTGGGTCAAACATAAGTATTTTCCTAAAATTATCTTTGGACGCTTTGGTGCTTCAACGAACGAGCTGGATGACTCCAAGACTTGACGTATTTTATTTTCCTCTGTATTTTTTTATTTGTATTTATCCACATTTTTAAGGACAAACTATTATTATTTTCCAGGTTGATGATAAGTTAGTTTACTATGTCTTTTGTATATGTCATAAGGATTCTTTTTGTAAAGATCATTTTATGTTACTCATCACGATGTGAAATTTTATTATGTCTTTTCTTTCTTTTACCGATATAATTTGTCTTTTCGAAACTTGGATGCTCGACACATGAATATCATGGATGTATTATTTTCAATTCTGAAGAGGCAAAAAGGCGGATCATAGCATGCAACTAGTTGTGGTACGTGAAATAAGTAATCCATAGTAAGTGAATGATGGACCTTCGAATTCAGTACACTATTATAGTAATTGAAGAAATAATTGGAGTATGTCATATAGCACTTATTGATTGCATCATACTACGTAAATTGTTTTCACAAATCAAAGCGAACATTATTTATAAAAAATGATTATTTTTCGGCGTTGTCTGAATAGTAGACATAGTTATATGTAAATTCATTATGAAGTAAGACTATATTGTGGTATTTTTTTTTACAACAAAAGTGATGCATTGGGAAACACTAAAGTATTTAAAATTATTCATAATTATTTTGGAATTATAGTCTAAGCCATAGTTTTGAGAAATAATTTTTGTTATATGATTATGGATCAAATGATACTGGTTAATTATATCTTAAATAATTAAGGGCTATGATCCGCTTTAGTGAGAGCATCATAAGAGCTGATAAACTCTTCGGATTGGTCCATATAGATATGTGCAATCATTAGTTTATTAATATTAAAATGGTTCCACGTACTTCATAAAATTCACCAACGAGTTATCATGGACATAGACATGTATATTTGGTACATATGTATAAGTCTATAATAAGCTCTTAGAGTATTAAACAGAAGTAAATAATATAACATGCGACAGAATGATTCAATTTGATCGAATGTGTAAGTATATTGGAAAGAGTTCCATATGTGCTTAGTATTGATAAAGATTCAATCTCAAATGTCACTCCTCCATATAATACATAACGATGTGTAGATAAGGAGTAATCTAACTTTGTTAAACAAAGCATGACTAATGATGAGTGAAGTTGAGTTAAACTTTTTCTATAAGATGTGTACTTAAGATAGTACACAAGGTTAAATTTAATATCATCCAAATAATATTTTACAAAACCATATAAGATAAGGTTTTCAAAGAAATTCCCATATATCCTAGCCCCGTCAACCCGAGACTGGGTGCAGGAGTATAATCACTTAACTACCGAATACGACAGTATAACACCATGACTCATGCCCAGTGCTTAATTCGACTCAAGGCCATGACCAAAGGAGGCCTTGAGATAGACTTATCATATCGACACCCAAAGTAATGGGTGACTGAATGGCATTGTAACTTAAACAATGAGCAATAAATTACAATTACATTGATGAAAAACAAAATTGCTCGAACATATCAATAAAAAAGATTTTACTCGTATGCTAAAACTTGGAAAGTTAAGTAAAGGTTTATTCCAAAGCTAGAACCAAAAGTGGGGGTCATACCTGCACAATCATGGCCAATAAAAAGCTAGCTACCTAGCTATCCATAACTCAAGCCAATTCAACGGGTATTTCTTATCCTTCATGGGCTTCTTCGGGGTAGATTCACTAGAGCTATATCCTTATCCCACCTCTATGATTTTCTCTGCTCTTACGATCCTTGGGTGAAATGTTTTTAGAAATAGAAATGGAAGCAATATCACTCTAGTAAATGGAAATATCAACCTCCTTAAGGATGATACCAATAGGCAGTATGATTTGGAGTGGAGTGTCATCCACTGTGACATGCTCCATCTTGATCTTCTTATCCAGCTCCTCCTTCAAGTTTAGCTCTTTCAAGCTGAGTTCGTCTATATGCTCAGAGGCATGAGTCACCATGACATCTTCTGTTGTATCTTGGGTCAGCTAATTGACGATTTTTCTTTATTTAAAGCCTCTATGATTTCAGCATCTAGGCCAGGAGTCTTTGTGTATTGGACGGTCGGGACAGTTTATGCGGTAATTACCAATGTGGGCTCCATGGTCAATGCCTGCTATTCTAGGATGACATCACAACCAGGAGCATGGATGGATGAGAATAGACCTGCAATTTCATAAGGTCAATAGGTAAGCCTGTGACTTTCGTGCACAAGATACAAACCTTCTCCAACATCAAGGAGGCGAGAGAAATACCTTTATTGGATTGGCCTTCAGTTTGAATTAGAGTGCTGCCTTCAAGAATCGGAGATAGCTTAATAGACTTGTACATATAAAGCTGGTTGGGATATGTAGCCTGTATCCTTTTCATGGGCATGAGAAACTAAGGCACTCATTTCCTGACTTATAAGAGGGTCTTGAGAGTCAAAAAAGAGGCTTCACCGCCTTCTTTCTTATTCTCAGTGGTCGCTGGGTCACGAAATAGACTAAGCCAAGCAGCCTTGAGTTCATCAGGCTCTTCATCATGCAAGATTTCATGTATAATATGCTCCCCATCAACCTCATCACCACCAAGAGATTTCTTGAACTCCACGGTATAGTCCCAAGCCTCAACTAATAACTCAGGGTATCCCACTTCGAGAAATTGGAGATTGCGATTAAGGAGGACACTTGCATTGTAATATATCAGTAGGGGATCAAAATCATCCTTTATCTCAACCTCCCCCTTAGTTATACGAGCCTCAACGACTTCTTGCATTGTAATAGTCTTTATTTGCTTATGTTGTTTCTCAACCTCCCCCTTAGTTATACGAGCCTCAACGACTTCTTGCAGCATTATTGAGACTTTTGTTGAGCTTCAATCTTCTCCTTCTTTTTCCTTTCAAGCTCCTCCTCAAGCCATTGAATACAAAGAGTCGAAGCATCATTATCATTTTTTAGACTATCTTTGTCTTTCTGCAAAACATCCTTCTCGAGAGCTAAAGCACCGCTGTGACGAATGGTACTGCCAAGTTTAATTTGATTCTCTTTTTTTTGTATGCTCAACAACTTTAGGAAGTTTGTTGGCTCTCTTCTCAACATCAGCCGGCTTTGTTTTCAACCCCTTAACTTCCTTACCCAGGTGTTTGATAGTTTCTTCATCTTCAGCCACCACGAGATTTAAGCAAGCAATCTCATGCTTCCTTTTCCTTAACACTTCATAGATTCGGTCAGCCGCTTGTAGAGTTGTGCTATGCTGGTTATTGACATCACTGACTTAAGAAAGCACTGTATCCTTGGCCTCTGAAGGAATCAGGTGCATAGCAGGGACAAATTTGAATGCATCAAAGCATATCTTTGGAAATATAGCCTTAAGTGCGGCCAACTTTTCTGCAATAGTAGCATAGCGCTGTTGGAAGTTTGACTTGAGCAATCGAAGATACAAGGATCTGTTTGCCTTGCCTATGAAATGATGTATCGAGGCTTCCTGTGCTAGACCGACGTCCAGAGGATCGCCGGGTGTCGGAAGAACCCGAATTTGCTCGAGTAATGTAGTCAAAGTGGGTGCATAAAATAATGACTTGCCACCACTATATATGATAGGATGCGGATAAACTTTATTATAATGAGAAGACTGAGACTTTGACTTGTGTCTAGACGATGAGTCCTTGGACCGATAGCTTCTATCTCGATCATCCCCTCTTTCACAGCCTTCCCTCTCTTAGGCAGATTTTCGCCCAGAGTTTGGATGTCAACTGGGCTTGAAATAAGAAGGTTAAGAGTGCAATAACTTCATTAAGCGATCGAAGTTATGAAGGCTCCCCATGAAACAAATAAATAAAACAAAGGTGTATCAACATTATTATAATTAATGATGAACAAGTGTCATGCAGTGTCGTATGCATGGACGTGAGTGTCGTAGTGTCCCTCCCATGGACCAGGTGCTAGAGCTTTGTGACCTCTCCTATGCCTGTGGGAAAATGTTAGCATCAATTCAGATAGGAGAATCAAACCCAACAAGGCTCGTATTGGCGAAATCAAAACTCCCGGCGTCCCTTGTTATCGGGATGTTTGCCAGTCCTTCGAATATATCTTCTAGAGACAAAGAAGTGGATTGATCTTCAGTAGTAGTGGTTGGCTTAGGCTGCTTGGTATTTTTCCCTTTGCGAAGTTTGTAAAAGAGCCTCTTCCCTTTTCTCTTCTTTGAAGCAAGGAGCTATGTGTCTTGAGAAGACCCGATTACAGGCTCGTGGCCTGAATCCACGTCGTTGCTACCAGGCTAATTAGCATCACCCCTTATTTTACCTTCTTCGGCATCATCCCGAGCCTCTTTGATGGGGGAACGATAGGATTAACATAGCCATCACCATGCTAAGAAGCGCCTCTTCCTCTTACCACTTCCTCCTCCGCCTTCTCTGATAACCCAGTGCTACGGCCCTCTTCTAGCAAGCTGAAGGTAAAAAGGCACTCGTCGGTAGTAAGGGACTTAACATCTCTATCTTTCACCGATATATTCCTGATCTCATAAACCACCTTTGAATACTTGTTACTATCGAGTCATGGATAATTACCTGCAAGACTTAAGGAATTGCTTAGTTTAAGGTGCAACCTGAATAAAAGCACCCATGATTGAGTTTGAAATGGCACTTACGTCCTTCTAGCCATCGTCCAGCGAAACCTAGTAGGTAACGTACACAAAACCATTCCACTCAGCTTATTCTAATTAACAGTTACGATATGGTAGTTACCGGGTTTCTCAAGAAAAGTATATGAGAGGCTCCCCTTTCATCGCTTGAAGTTGTAAATGAATCCAATGTCCTCTAGGGTCGTTTCACGATATAAGAACTCGAGAAATATCATATATGTGCAATGTAGAAATGCGTAGTCATTTGTGTAAGGACCTATATTTTTAGCTATTTTAAAATTATTAAATTTAATGTAATTATTCAATAAAAATGGTTATAAATAAAAATTTAATGATTTGAATGTAAGTTATTGGATACGAACTTGAATAAAATTTTGAAATAAACTTAGTTGAAGTTTTGACGATAATAAGATTGAAATGAAAAAATTTATATATTAGCTAGGTTCATGATCAATAACCGAAGCTAAATAATAATTGTGAATTATTTAAATAGAAATAAAATTTTGAAATAGACTAATTTCGAAAATTTCAATAGTAACAAGTATGGAAAATAAATGCCACATATTGAATGTGTTTACAGTTAATAGTTGGATTAAATAATAATGCTGAATTTAATAGATGTAAATAAAGTAATTGATTGATAACTAAAATTAATTTAAAATCCAATATTGGAATCTATCGAACATTGATCAATTAAATCGTTTAAATTCAATGTCAGAAATTAATTGAATAATTGAATAACGGGAATTGAATAACTGTATAATGAAAATAGTCATTCTATAATTTGAATTTGTTTTAAAGGTTAAGTCTTATAAATTCATTTTAAAATATTTCAAAAGATATATTATTTTTTAAATAATCTAAATTTAATATTGCAAATATTTGAATATTTGAATTTTGAATATAATATGATTGAAAATGAAACAGGAAATTGATGTAAATTTTAATTAAATAATAATGAAGATTTTCAACGTCAAAAATTTGATTAAAAAGCGAATAATTAGAAATTCGAAATTTCATAGTATAGTCGAGACATTAAAATAGCGATCCAGGGCACAGTCTCCGAATTCGATGAAACCAGTTCTATTAGGTTCGTAATAGTTTGTTATTATCGGATTTCAAATTCCGTAACGTTTGGAGTTATTGTTTGGTCGTACGGGTTATAAACGCGTTGAACTAAATATCAAAAATTTAATATTTTAATTCGATTCAAAATGCTGTTTTCCACGTACGATCGAATTAGGCACCGAAATATGTTCCATTGTGTTCAGAATATGGGTAAAACATTATGAACGTCTGATGGCACGTTTCGTTTGGAGTTCGTTTGAAAAACTCGTTAAAATTTGGAAATAATAATAAAATAATTCGTATACATAAACACACACACACACACACACATATATATATATATATTCACGTACATAGTAACCCTAGCCAGAAACGAACGAGCCGCCACAAACACTTTTAATAGCCGAAAACCAATGATCTTCTCCCTCTTTTATCTCTCCATTCACTCGATAATTTCCAAAACTATCTAAAGGGAAAGAAAAGAGCTCGAAGGGCCCAACAAAGTCAACGGTCATGATCGATGTTCCTGGCCCACAATGGCAATGGTTCGCCTCCGTTTGGAGGCGGTTAGGGTTGAGATTTCTCGACATTGGAGACGACGAGCTTCACCGGACCTTAGCCGTGGGGAAAGCTAGCTGCGACGCTCGCGTTGATGTGGTTTGATCGTCTTCTGATCGCATGGAGGTAGCACGGCAATTGGATGTTAATGGCGGCTTTGGGTTCGCACATACCTGGTATTTGCATGAGGGAGGAAGAGAATATCGAGCGGCCTTGATCTCGATCCAGCAGAAGCAACGGCCCAGATCTGATGGTTAGAAAATAAAAGGATTTTTTTTAAAAATTATATTAATATATACAAACTTTAACAGTTCATATCTCATGCGCACGAGGTCGGAGTCGGACGAAACAAGCGACGTCGGAATCGTAGAGATGAGATCTACGCTGCAAGGAGATTTGAAGATGTTTGCAACTTGTTAAAGTTTTAGGTTAAATTGAACGCGCTCGATTTAATTTAAAATTGGAATGTTTAGCTACGGAAAACTCAATATAAGTGTTTTATAACGCTCACAACGTACTAGAATATTTTTATGCTACTTAAATTTGAATTTATGAATTGATATGAATTTATTGGTCGTTTTTGATAAATTTGGTTGTCATTTGAATTAACCGTTATAAATTAAAATAGACAGTCAACTTGAATTTGGGATTTAATTTTCAGTAAATTACCTAAAATTGACAACTATGAAATTACTGTGAGTTATGTGACTGTTTGGATAATTGATGGTGATGGATGCCATTGATTGATATTTTGGATGATTTAGCTATTTTTTTGTTCTGATATGGCCTGTTATCACACTGTATATTATTTACAATATATAATTCGAATGAATTAAGAAATAGGTTGAAACGACACATACATATGGCATTGTGATTGTAACGACCCAGAATTTTAATTAATTAAAATTCAAATATTTAATTTATTTTAAATATTAATAAGTGAATTTATAAGTCGAATAAATTTTAAATTCGAATAACTGGATTTAATTGAATAATTAGATCGATAATTTAATATGTGAAAATACAGAAATAATTGAAAATTGGGGTTAAATATGATTGAAAATGATTTGTAAAATTTTATTATATCATATTGAAGTTAGAAAGATATTTTAGAACTTTTAAAAATCGAATTAAGAGTTTAATTGTGAAAATTGAATATTTTAATATTTAATCGACTAGTGAAATTAGCCGTTTTTCAAACAGACTCAGAATTGGACGAAACTAGTTTCATTGGATCCGTAATAGTTTTTTATTACCGGATTTCAATTTTCGTACCAATCGGAGTTTTCATTTGATCGTGGCAGCTCGAAACGCATCGAAATTGTTTTAATATTAATTTGGCGAGTTAAAATAGTCATTTTTCAAAAATTCTCGGATTTCGACGAAACAAGTTTCATTGGATCCGTAATGTGATATTATTGTATGGTTTCAAATTTCGTGTCAATTGGATTTACCGTTTGTCCGGTGCAAGCTAAAACGCCTAGAAAATCGTTTAATCGGTTTAATTTTAAATTGAACGTTTATTGCCATAACTCGCACAGATGACCGAATTAGCTCCCGAAACACATTCCATTGTGTTCAAAACGTGGGGTAAACCTTAGAAACGCCAACCGGCATGCTTCGTTTGGAGTTCGGAAAATCCGGGATGAATAGTGTTCGTGGAATTTTCTATATAAGGACCATTCATTCACAATTTTGCAAACAGAACCCTAATTACAAGCCCTAGCCGCCATTAGCTTTCTATGGCCAGAAATTAATCTTTTTCTTCCTCTAATTCGTTCAAATCCACACACCAATTCGTAAAACTTTCTACTACAAACTTGTAGAGCTTCGCAAGGGCTTTAAATCCATACGGTTGAGATGTGATTTCAAGCTATGAATCGACGTGAATTTGTGTATAAAGGGGCCGGCTTTGTGCACGTTTTTCAGGGAGAGGAGGGGGCCAAGTGTCAAGAAATGGTGGCCGAAGGTTGAGCGTGTGAAGGGCTTCAAAATGGCATCGTTTGACCAACGTGAAAATGCTTGTAGTAGTTGCGTGATTTAGGGTTTCCATGTGAACTTTTGGGTTTCTTGCGTGCGTGAGCTTCCTGGGAGTTGAATGCGTGAATGAAGTGGGGGAGATGAAGTGAGGTGTGGCCTGGATGAGGGGGGTTTGGAGATCTAACGGCTGGAATTTAATTAGGTTTAGAAAAATATAATTTATGTTGTAAATTATATATATATATATATATAAAAATTCGTGAAACTTTGAAAAAACATATCTTTTTCATACGAGGTCGAAAACGCACGAAACCAGTTGCGCGTGTGAAGGGCTTCAAAATGGCATCGTTTGAAGGGCCCGAGTGTCAAGAAATGGTGGCCGAAGGTTGAGCGTGTGAAGGGCTTCAAAATGGCATCGTTTGATCCACGTGAAAATGCTTGTAGTAGTTGCGTGATTTAGGGTTTCCATGTGAACTTTTGGGTTTCTTGCGTGCGTGAGCTTCCTGGGAGTTGAATGCGTGAACGAAGTGGGGGAGATGAAGTGAGGTACGGCCTGGATGAGGGGGGTTTGGAGATCTAACGGCTGGAATTTAATTAGGTTTAGAAAAATATAATTTATGTTGTAAATTATATATATATATATAAATTCGTGAAATCATATCTTTTTCATACGAGATCGAAAACGCGCGATGCCAGTTGCGTTGGAATCGTATGGACGAGCATTATGCTATGGAATTAGATTGGAGTCGTTTGGAGTTAGTGAGAATTTCGGGTAAAATTAAACGTCCGTTTAATTTTATTCGAAATAAATCGCTAAAACGAAATTGAAATCAAGGTGAGAACTTCTCACTCAATCGAATCGGTTTCACTTTTAATTTTAAATAGTTAGATTTAAAATACTTGAATGTATGTTTGAATGATGATTGTTATCTATTGATTGTTAAAATACACATTATGCGCCGTTAGTAAGCGGATGTTATTTATTAAAAACATATACCGCGAATATTTCATAAACAGTGAAATTTGTATTATTTATGTACTTGGAATTGATTTCCCGCAGTATATAGCGGATGAGACCCTATTGCGCCGCCTATTAAGCGGATAATATTTTAAATCCCACATACCACGATAATTTCGTACTGGAACGAAATTGGTATTGTGCTAACATCTTTGGATGCAGAGAAACAGGTTGGAGGGATCCAACTGGATTCCTCAACAGTATTTATTTGATTTCAGATATTTTGATATTTGATTGATTATCATATCGATATATGATGTCGTTGTTGTCCTGATCGACTATTTGGTATGTAGCATCATTGGGCCAAATTTTGGAATTTTAAAAGGATTTTTAAAGTGATTTTTGAAGAGTATACGTTTATAAAATATTTTTGGAATTGATTCATTTTAAATAAATAAACGTATAATTTTAATATTATAAAATTTTGATTTTTGAGAAATATGGTTAAAAGTTGATTTTTGAAAATATGAGGTAAATGATTTTATAAAATAGTTTAAATTGGGATTTTTGAATTTATTACAAAAAGTTTAAAAATAGGATTTATCAAATTTGATTATTTTATAAATCAAAGAGAATGGTGAAATTATAAAGGAGATTAAAGATGTTTTAAAATAATAGTATAAATTGATTTATATAAAGGATTTATAAATCGATAATTTATAAATTAAAATATTTGAATTATAAAACGAGTTTTTATAAGTGTTAGAATGAATTGTGAATGAATTTCATAAATGAATGAAATTATATAATTGTAAACGGTGAAGTTATAAATGGAATTTTATAAGCAGTAGGTTTATAAAATTTGTAAAGTAAATAAAAAAAAGATAGATTTGGGTAAATAAATGAATCTTATAAGTTATAAGATTTATAATTTGGAAAGTTAAAGGAACAATTTTGCAAACAAATAAATTGTAAATATTTAACTTAAATTATGGACTTTTGGTTTATAATTGAGTTATAAATTGAATTGGTTAATAAAGGAGATTTATAAATGGAAGTTGTTATAAGATAAATAGAAATGGAGTTTATAAACATTGTTTTATAAATTCGCAACGACTTATTTTGATAAGTAAATTGTTGTAACTTATTAATGGAGTTATATTCACGTTTTTGAACAGTGAATAACATGCTAAAGAAAATGTTTTGGATGTGATGTTTTAAATAGAATTTAAACGATTTAACGATGTTTTTAAAATGTGTTAAGATTCGAAACCATAGATTTCAACATACATTGTTGAAATAGACGTTTTCGAGAAATAGAAGGAAATGGTGGACTATAACACTGTTGTTATAGTAAATGATTTCCGAAAGGAAATGTTTTGTATAGTACTGGGATTTATATATCTATTTTAATTTCGAATCCCTATACTAGTGATTTTGGGTTGTCGTAACGATGTTTTACGCAACATTCGTTTTGGCACAAATAAATATGTTTAAGAGAATGATTTCCTTAAAGAATGAAATATATACTTAATTTAGATTTAAGTATATTGAATATTTTCCAAGTGTTGAAAATAAATGGATTTGAGAATTACTTAATAAGTAAGTATGGAAATGTTTTCCAATATAAAGTGAATATTTTGAGAATTTATCTTTTTGAAGATAAACTGAAAATGAATAATTGAAGTCGCATATTCGTAGATATTTTGGAATGTAAATTCACTATGGAATTTACAAAAGGAAGGGGAATTTGTTTAAAAATAAATATTGATTTATTTTTGAGGTATTGAAATTTTATATCTTGTAAAGATATTTTTGGGAAATAAATAATTTGGAAAATTATTTGGAATCTGGTGATGTTGTGCATATCCATTGATAGTTCAATAACCGACTATCAATATTTACCTTTGAAAGGCATTTGTTGTGATTTGTTTGAATTTGAATGCCACACTTATTTTTGAATGAGCGCTCACTATTCGGGTTAGCCGGGAAAGGACCTTGGGGTCGTATAACCCATTCCGTATATGTGATACGTCGTTATGTATAGCATTTGATGACCGGTGTTGAAGACCGGGTATTTGTGAAAGCGATAGGATGACCTGTCGATTGACTCTGCATCGAGTTGCTCCAGTATAGAGTTCTCCATATGTGATGGGGAATCCGATCAGGATTGTGGATATCCGGTTTGCAAGGACTTCTTTGTAAGTGCCTTCGGTTCTGTTCGAGCCTGGAACAGACTTGTATGGATTGTATGTCTGACATTACAAATTGAGATATAAAGCTGATTTTTTTCAAATATATTTCTGTTGATGGCGGAGAATTTATTCTCTTAGATTAACACCCTTCTCTGAGACGTACGAGCTCAGAGGTTATGTAGTTGAAGGTTATCAGCGATATATTCCCAATTTGGTAATGTGACATGCTGAGTGTTGTTGTGAAATGATCATTGTTTGATCATTTGTGATAGGATCATTTGTTTGATCATTTATCTTTGTGATCATTTCTATGATCATTTGTTGACCCAAAGCATAGCTTTTGTATAAAGCGTGGCTTTGTGGACGAGACTTCGTCGAGCCTCACACCCCGGAATGGTCAAAACAGGAAAGATGCAGCAAGGTTATGAGGGGTAGCTCCCTTTAGGGTATGTGCATTTCCTTCTGGAAAAGGGTGGTATCATGGTATGGAGCGCAGATACTTACTCATGTTGAAAAACTTTATTTATTATGGTGTGATGTTGATTACGAGCGCTCGGTTAAAGGTCCCAAAGGACCGGGGGATGGCATCCTCGTGTTAGTAGTTACCCAGTTAGGGGTAACCCGGCTTTGTGTTGGCAGAGATCCGGTTTGGTTCTCGGGGACGTCCTTCCAGAGGTGTTCTCATGTGGTAATGGAAAGTTCCTTTGACTGACCATTTGTTGGAAATCCAAAGAAACAATACGAGACTTGTACGGTTTTAGTTCTAGAACCTGCCATTTAATATGGTAGCTATAGTAGGCATAATATAATGGTACCTATGCTGGCTAAGATTTATATTCTACCTTCCAAATGATTTTTCCTACACTATGCACTAATAATAATATCAAATGTTTCTTTTTAATGCGTATCAAGCATCTTTGACTATCATAAGGAGAAATCTCCTCCAAGTCTGCATTTGCATTGTGTGTGTGGTGGGAGGTCTTATGGTAGTCTCATTTTTAAAAGCATTGCGAATCTATTTTAAAAATTATCCTGTTCTTTATTTTAAAGATAAATAAACTGTTTTGAGTTCTCACACCAGTCACATGACTGATCAGAGTTTATTGTTTTCCTTCCTAAACTCTGGGTGCCCACCAATTTCCACACGGGCAGTCAAGAGTTAAGGTTTATCAGGATATTCTGGAATTCAAGAGTTGCAGGAGGCAGGCTGGATGGCATGGCGTATTATTAGTATATAGTATTTCTTTTCTGCTGTTTGTTGTTGTTTGATGTTGTACACTCTGATGTAATGAAATGTAATGTATTGTAATAACTGATATAGTTCTTTGCTTAAAGATTATTCATTTATTATTATATGTTGTTCCGCTGCGATTGTGAGATTCTGATATTGTCTGTTGTTTTCTTTTCTTTCCGTTCTATTTTCTATCTTTTTCTCTCTTCTTCTACCTCTTTCTTTTTTTTAAACCCTAATGGTTTGTATTTCCGTTCATCTTGAGTTAATCGATGGAGATTAGTGTCACTTCAAGGGGTATGGAAAAGAAGGCGATTACATTTGGTATCAGAGCATATGGTTAAGCGACAACCATAGCTCTGTTGGGTATTACTCATTAGAGATAGAGTCAGTAGTACTCTAGAATGAGTTGAGTGTAATAATAGCTATGAGAGCGTATTTGTTAGTAAATATAAATTGTTTTGTATTGTGTTGACTTATCGGTTGATTGTTTATAGATTCCGGTCGATGTAGTCTAACTAACTATCGTAGATAGGGGTTTCTAAACTCTTATATAAGATAAACCGACACAGTATTGTTTTAAATTGGGTAAATGAAATAATTTTACCTTGATTATATTTTATATATAAAGGAATAATTTTTCAGAATTATTAAAGTGTATATAAGTGGATTGTTTAGTTGTTTGAATAATCTAAATAAAAGAATAATTGTATAAGCAAAAGAATTATAAGAATTGAATTATAATTAAAGTGATTTGCAATTGTGAAATAAACTTATATATATATAAGAAGTGAAACTATATGAATATATTTATCAATATGAGTTGTAAATAAAAAATGAATTTAAAGTTAAATAAAAAAAATTACTTTAGAATGGGAATCTGAATTGGATTTATAAGTTGGAATTTAAGTTAAGTAAAGCCAAATAATGTTTGAAATGAAATATAACTTAAGTGATGTTGGATGAAGTTGATTTTGGTATCGAAGTAAAATAATAAAGTGAAGTGATAAATGTGAACTTGAGTTATATAAATGAAATTCAACTTTTGTAATTGAATTGAACGAATGAATTGAATGTTAAGCAAATTGAATGTAAATTAAGTTGATATGAAATAATGAATGTAAGTGTTAATTCATTAAAATCTAATGTTATTGGAAGTTGAATAGTTGAATGAAAATCAATTTAATTAAACCAATTCAAAGCAAAGGAATGTGGTTGTAATTAATAGAGATTGGTTGTTATATGGTTGTTAGTTGATTGTATATAATTCATTAAGTGTTAATGAAATTGAATTAATGAAATTGAAAGCTAAAGTAATTGAAATTCAATTGGAAGTTAAGTGAATCTTAAATAGAATTGAATTTGATTTGGAAGTGAACCAACTTGAATATGAATTAATGAATATAAACTAATTGAAAATGAATGTTAGTAAGAACATCCACTGTTAATGAATCAAATGTGATTAAATTGAAAACCATTTCATTGAATATTAATGAGAATATGAATGAATATTTATTGGTTATGAATGCTAGTTGAATGATAGTTGGTTGATGGTTGAATATATTGCTTTTACTACATTTGCTATGTTGGCATATATAGTTATTATGTTGCTATATGTTGTATATCGATACTATTGTCTATATACATGTTTCTCATCTATTTGTTGAGTGTTTAGTATGTGCGGATCGCGTTTGCTTCGCACTTGGAGCTCGCTTTCGCGCTATATTAGCCGTATATGCTTGCTAATAAAATATAAGGTACATATCTCGGATTAAATATCGTACTTTTAAACTTTTTTCCCCGTGGGATGCCTCATCACTTGATGAGATGTATATTTGTGATATATACACTGTCATTTTTTTTTTCGGATCGAGCCGCGCGAAGGAGACTCTGGCGAATTTTTTCGAAAATTTAAGGCATTAAATTTTTTTTGAGAAAATTGAATTTTTTTGAAAACTATAACTTTGATTTAGAATTTGAAGTTAAACAATAGTAGTTGTTTTTGAAAAGATAACTAAGTATGATTTGGAAACTTAGTAAAGATTTTGTAAGAAGTTTAACTATGGATTTATGAAAAATTAATAGATTCTGTAATTTTTCTTACTTTGTGATTTCGAGGACGAAATTCTTTTAAGGGGGGAAGATTGTAACGACCCAGAATTTTAATTAATTAAAATTAAAATATTTAATTTATTTTAAATATTAATAAGTGAATTTATAAGTCGAATAAATTTTTTATTCGAATAATTGGATTTAATTGAATAATTAAATCGATAATTTAATATGTGAAAATACAGAAATAATTGAAAATTGGGGTTAAATATGATTGAAAATGATTTGTAAAATTTTATTATATCATATTGAAGTTAGAACGATATTTTAGAACTTTTAAAAATCGAATTAAGAGTTCAATTGTGAAAATTGAATATTTTAATGTTTAATCGACTGGTGAAATTAGCCGTTTTTCAAACAGTCTCATAATTGGACGAAACTAGTTTCATTGGATCCGTAATAGTTTGTTATTACCGGATTTCAATTTTCGTAGCAATCGGAGTTTTCGTTTGATCGTGGCAGCTCGAAACGCATCGAAATTGTTTTAGTATTAATTTGGCGAGTTAAAATAGTCATTTTTCAAAAAGTCTTGGATTTCGACGAAACCAGTTTCATCGGATCCATAATGTGATATTATTTTATGGTTTCAAATTTCGTGTCAATTGGATTTACCGTTTGTCCGGTGCAAGCTAAAACGCCTAGAAAATCGTTTAATCGGTTTAATTTTAAATTGAACGTTTATTGCCATAACTCGCACAGATCACCGAATTAGCTCCCGAAACACGTTCCATTGTGTTCGGAACGTGGGGTAAGCCTTAGAAACGCCAACCGGCACGCTTCGTTTGGAGTTCGAAAAATCCGGGATGAATAGTGTTCGTGGAATTTTCTATATAAGGACCATTCATTCACAATTTTGCAAACAGAACCCTAATTACAAGCCCTAGCCGCCATTAGCTTTCTATGGCCAGAAATTAATCGTTTTCTTCCTCTAATTCGTTCAAATCCACACACCAATTCGTAATACTTTCTACTACAAACTTGTAGAGCTTCGCAAGGGATTTAAATCCATACGGTTGAGATGTGATTTCAAGCTATGAATCGACGCGAATTTGTGTATAAAGGGGCCGGCTTTGTGCACGTTTTTCAAGGAGAGGAGGGGGCCGAGTGTCAAGAAATGGTGGCCGAAGGTTGAGCGTGTGAAGGGCTTCAAAATGGCATCGTTTGACCAACGTGAAAATGCTTGTAGTAGTTGCGTGATTTAGGGTTTCCATGTGAACTTTTGGGTTTCTTGCGTGCGTGAGCTTCCTGGGAGTTGAATGCGTGAACGAAGTGGGGGAGATGAAGTGAGGTGTGGCCTGGATGAGGGGGGTTTGGAGATCTAACGGCTGGAATTTAATTAGGTTTAGAAAAATATAATTTATGTTGTAAATTATATATATATATATATAAATTCGTGAAACTTTGAAAAAACATATCTTTTTCATACGAGGTCGAAAACGCACGAAACCAGTTGCATTGGAATCGTATGGACGAGCATTACGCTATGGAGTTGGATTGGAGTCTTTTGGAGTTAGTGGGAATTTCGGGTAAAATTAAACGTCTGTTTAATTTTATTCGAAATAAATCGCTAAAACGAAATTGAAATCAAGGTGAGAACTTCTCACTCAATCGAATCGGTTTCGGTTTTAATTTTAAATAATTAGATTTAAAATACTTGAATGTATGTTTGAATGATGATTGTTATTTATTGATTGTTAAAATAGACATTATGCGCCGTTAGTAAGCGAATGTTATTTATTGAAAACATATACCGCGAATATTTCATAAACAGTGA
Organism: Allium cepa; assembly: GCA_030765085.1. Lineage (NCBI taxonomy): Eukaryota > Viridiplantae > Streptophyta > Magnoliopsida > Asparagales > Amaryllidaceae > Allium > Allium cepa. Next base: position 154,932,570 of record CM060946.1, on the reverse strand, counting down.
GATTGGTATTATTTATGTACTTGGAATTGATTTTCCGCAGTATATAGCGGATGAGACCCTATTGCGCCGCCTATTAAGCGGATAATATTTTAAATCCCATATACCGCGATAATTTCGTACTGGAACGGAATTGGTATTGTGCTAACATCTTTGGATGCAGGGAAACAGGTTGGAGGGATCCAACTGGATTCCTCAACAATATTTATTTGATTTCAGATATTTTGATATATGATTGATTATCATATCGATATATGATGTCGTTGTTGTCGTGATTGACTATTTGGTATGTAGCATCATTGGGACAAATTTTGGAATTTTAAAAGGATTTTTAAAGTGATTTTTGAAGAGTATACGTTTATAAAATATTTTTGGAATTGATTCATTTTAAATAAATAAACGTATAATTTTAATGTTATAAAATTTTGATTTTTGAGAAATATGGTTAAAAGTTGATTTTTGAAAATATGAGGTAAATGATTTTATAAAATAGTTTAAATTGGGATTTTTGAATTTATTATAAAAAGTTTAAAAATAGGATTTATCAAATTTGATTATTTTATAAATCAAAGAGAATGGTGAAATTATAAAGGAGATTAAAGATGTTTTAAAATAATAGTGTAAATTGATTTATATAAAGGATTTATAAATTGATAATTTATAAATTAAAATATTTGAATTATAAAACGAGTTTTTATAAGTGTTAGAATGAATTGTGAATGAATTTCATAAATGAATGAAATTATAGAATTATAAACGGTGAAGTTATAAATGGAATTTTATAAGCAGTAGGTTTATAAAATTTGTAAAGTAAATAAAAAAAAGATAGATTTGGGTAAATAAATGAATCTTATAAGTTATAAGATTTATAATTTGGGAAGTTAAAGGAACGATTTTGCAAACAAATAAATTGTAAATATTTAACTTAAATTATGGACTTTGGGTTTATAATTGAGTTATAAATTGAATAGTTTAATAAAGGAGATTTATAAATGGAAGTTGTTATAAGATAAATAGAAATGGAGTTTATAAACATTGTTTTATAAATTCGCAACGACTTATTTTGATAAGTAAATTATTGTAACTTATTAATGGAGTTATATTCACGTTTTTGAATAGTGAATAACATGTTAAAGAAAATGTTTTGGATATGATGTTTTAAATAGAATTTAAACGATTTAACGATGTTTTTAAAACGTGTTAAGATTCGAAACCATAGATTTCAACATACATTGTTGAAATAGACATTTTCGATAAATAGAAGGAAATGGTGGACTATAACACTGTTGTTATAGTAAATGATTTTTAAAGGAAATGTTTTGTATAGTATTAGGATTTATATATCTATTTTAATTTCGAATCCCTATACTAGTGATTTTGGGTTGTCGTAACGATGTTTTACGCAACATTCGTTTTGTCCCAAATAAATATGTTTAAGAGAATGATTTCCTTAAGAATGAAATATATACTTAATTTAGATTTAAGTATATTGATTATTTTCCAAGTGTTGAAAATAAATGGATTTGAGAATTACTTAATAAGTAAGTATGGAAATGTTTTCCAATATAAAGTGAATATTTTGAGAATTTATCTTTTTGAAGATAAATTGAAAATGAATAATTGAAGTCGTATATTCGTAGATATTTTGGAATGTAAATTCACTATGGAATTTACAAAAGGAAGGGGAATTTGTTTAAAAATAAATATTGATTTATTTTTGAGGTATTGAAATTTTATATCTTGTAAAGATATTTTTGGGAAATAAATAATTTGAAAAATTATTTGGAATCTGGTGATGTTGTGCATATCCATTGATAGTTCAATAACCGACTATCAACATTTACCTTTGAAAGGTATTTGTTGTGATTTGTTTGAATTTGAAAGCCACACTTATTTTTGAATAAGCGCTCACTATTCGGGTTAGCCGGGAAAGGACCTTGGGGTCGTATAACCAATTCCGAATATGTGATACGTCGTTATGGATAGCATTTGATGACCGGTGTTGAAGACCGGGTATTTGCGAGAGCGATAGGATGACCTGTCGATTGACTCTGCACTGAGTTGCTCCGGTATAGAGTTCTCCATATGTGATGGGGAATCCGATCAGGATTGTGGATATCCGGATTGCAAGGACTTCTTTGTAAGTGCCTTCGGTTCTGTTCGAGCCCGGAACAGACTTGTATGGATTGTATGTCTGACATTACAAATTGAGATATAAAGCTGATTTCTTTCAAATATATTTCTGTTGGTGGCGGAGAATTTATTCTCTTATCTTAACACCCTTCTCTGAGACGTACGAGCTCAGAGGTTATGTAGTTGAAGGTTATCAGCGATATATTCCCAATTTGGTAATGTGACATGCTGAGTGTTGCTGTGAAATGATCACTGTTTGATAATTTGTGATAGGATCATTTGTTTGATCATTTGTCTTTGTGATCATTTCTATGATCATTTGTTGACCCAAAGCACAGCTTTTGTATAAAGCGTGGCTTTGTGGACGAGACTTCGTTGAGCCTCACACCCCGTAATGGTCAAAACAGGAAAGATGCAGCAAGGTTATGAGGGGTAGCTCCCTTTAGGGTATGTGCATTTCCTTCTGGAAAAGGGTGGTATCATGGTATGGAGCCCAGATACTTACTCATGTTGAAACACTTTATTTATTATGGTGTGATGTTGAGTACGAGCGCACGGTTAAAGGTCCCAAGGGACCTGGGGATGACATACGCGTGTTAGTAGTTACCCAGTTAGGGGTAACTCGGCCTTGTGTTGGCAGAGATCCGGTTTGGTTCTCGGGGACGTCCTTCCAGAGGCGTTCTCATGTGGCAATGGGAAGTTCCTTGGCCTGACCATTTGTTGGAAATCCAAAGAAACAATACGAGACTTGTACGGTTTTAGTTGTAGAACCTGCCATTTAATATGGTAGCTATAGTAGGCATAATATAATGGTACCTATGCTGGCTAAGATTTATATTCTACCTTCGAAATGATTTTTCCTACACTATGCACTAATAATAATATCAAATGTTTCTTTTTAATGCGTATCAAGCATCTTTGACTATCATAAGGAGAAATCTCCTCCAAGTCTGCGTTTGCATTGTGTGTGTGGTGGGAGGTCTTATGGTAGTCTCATTTTTAAAAGCATTGCGAATCTATTTTAAAAATTATCCTGTTCTTTATTTTAAAGATAAATAAACTGTTTTGAGTTCTCACACCAGTCACATGACTGACTCGGAGTTTATTGTTTTCCTTCCTAAACTCTGGGCGCCCACCAATTTCCACACGGGCAGTCAAGAGTTAAGGTTTATCAGGATATTCTGGAATTCAGGAGTTGCAGGAGGCAAGCTGGATGGCATGGCGTATTATTAGTATATAGTATTTCTTTTCTGCTGTTTGTTGTTGTTTGATGTTGTACACTCTGATGTAATGAAATGTAATGTAGTGTAATAACTGATATAGTTCTTTGTTTAAAGATTATTCATTTATTATTATATGTTGTTCCGCTGCGATTGTGAGATTCTGATATTGTCTGTTGTTTTCTTTTCTTTCCGTTCTATTTTCTATCTTTTTCTCTCTTCTTCTACCTCTTTCTTTTTCTTAAACCCTAATGGTTCGTATTTCCGTTCATCTTGAGTTAATCGATGGAGATTAGTGTCACTTCAAGGGGTACGGAAAAGCGGGCGATTACAGTGATTTGGATTGAAATGATATATATCCATCCCCGAAATTAAATTGAAATAACTGATCACTTGGCCATATGATAAAAATTATATACAGGCACCAGATTGGTTAAATCAAATGATTTTAAAAATCTTAGATTTGAAATTATTTAAATGGTTCTAATTAACAAGAAATAGAAATCAAATTTGTAGAAATCGAATTAATCCTGAATTCGAGTTTGAAATGTTGAAATAAAATTTTGGTTAAAAGAAATTGTTAAATAATTGAAGTTGAGATTTTAGAGTTAAAATCGAAATATGATCGAATTCAATAAATTGATTTGTTTAAAAATATTGAACTTTTATGTGAACTTTGAATATTACTAAGTGAAAGTGATATAAAAAAAATGATACGTCGAAATTGAGCTCGGAATTGAACCTATTTGAAGATTGGGATTTTAAACTGAATATGGAAGGATAATTTGGTTTAAATATTTTGAATCGATACTTTGAAAATCAAGCTCGAAACCGATATAGATTGAAGTTGAAATTGAATTAATTGGGTTTGAAAGTGGAATTGAATTAATTTTAAATCAAAGTTGAAATTGATTTGAATAAAAATTGAAATTGAATCGATTGAATGGAAATTGTAATTGGTTTGAGTTGGGAAGTTAGAACTGGACCGTTTGACTTTGAAATTATTTCAAATAATTAATTTAATATAAAACTATTTAAAAGCTATCCTCAAAAATGTACAAATTATTTTGGTTTCTAAATTATTTTGCTATATAAACCATTTTAATACTTAAAATATTTTATATTAAATTATTTTAGCCATTTAAACCATTTTATACTAAACTATTATGATCATTTAAACTATTTAAACTATTTTAATTATTTAAACTATTTTGGAACTATTCAAACTATTTTAAAAAAATTCAAACTGGTTAGGGGTGAAATGTTTATTTTAAATAATGGATTTAAATACAAACGGGGTAAAACGAAGTTACAACCCAATGTAAATTTGAAATCATTTTGGAATCGAAATTGCGATATTGAGACGAAAATGATTTGGAATTGAAATGGTATATTCTGAGTAAATGTGATGGCTTCAAAATAGATTTGATTTTGAAGAGAATATGTTATTTTGATATCAAACATGAACTATTTTCGAAATGTAAAAGTACCGACCGGTGTGTAAAACGAAGTTTGGTTGTTAAAGAGACCAGAGCCCGTTATGGGAATACTCTCTGTCGATACCGGAACCACTTAAACAACTGTGCATGTGGAGTGATGATCCAGAACGAAGTAGTTGGATTTGACGTAATTTGCTGGATTTGAAGAAAGAGAACGATGATGGATTTGCCTGACACTTGTGCTAATTTGAAATGACGAAAACAGGAGTCATGCCGGCCAAGTGGGCTAGCTACCCCGAGCGGACGCACTTCTTCGAATTACCATCATTTACATTGTGATTGATTTGTGTGCACCCTCCGGATTATGGGAGTGTTGGACGCGGTGGGCAATCATGGCTATGATGCGTTACCACCAGTCGAGAAGGATAAACTGGTAGTATCCTACCTTGGGCATTGCCTCACGTGCCTTGTCATACTTTTATCCCTAAATGAGACCCATACAATTTTGGTTTCGTATTGTCGTATCACGGCGCATCCCTATCCACCGATCGTTTAACTGGTGTTTTATATGCAAACTGTACGACAATACTTAAAAGCGCGTTAACGGGGATTAATGTAAAGCCCTAATTCTATTTTAATATTTATTTTGCTGATTAGACTTTATATATATAGCGTATTCTACTACATATAAATATTTTGATGGATCCTTAAGAGATGGAAAATCCCGTAACATCTCTTGAGTTATTGCGCGCATTATACACTGGATAGAAGATATGAAAACCCGTAAACATATCTGACGTCATTACACTCCTGTTTATGCGATATAGATTTGACTTACATAAGGATATTTTAGTCCTGACTCGAGTGTTTTGTCTTTTCATTACGCTCGGGTCAGTCCTGAGTTTTTAACTTGCTGAAGATCTATTCTGGAGTATGAAGACGAAGTTTTGGTACACTACTACTATTATTATCCCTGCATCATGTTGCCTGCTGCATTATTTATTTATCTCTGATAGGTATATATATGACTCTGATGAATGTTGTGTTGAATATAATCAAATGAATAATAGAGACAGCTTTATGAACTGTTTATTTGATTATTGTATTTTATCATTTCGCTGCGAGATTCTATTTTATTTTTCTTCTTCTTTTCTCTTATGTTCTTATTTACCCCATTAACAATCCTCCCTTTTAAATGGTTTGAGTTGACATGTGTGGTTTATTGTCTATTTCAACTGTCCAAAAAGGTGGGTCATTATAGTTTGTATGCAACTGAGCCGGAGCCAATCTCAAATAATGCAACATCTTCTGGATGAATGGATTAAAAAGTAGAACGCATCATGCCCAGCACATATACTTGTTACAAGTAGTGTACCCTTCCAGAGGTAAGTGAGCTCTATCATTATGAGATGGGGCTCGTACATCCTCATATGGGATTCTGTGCATAACAAAAATTCAATGATGAGAAGCCTCGTCGACTCTCGAAGCCACGGAGTCTTTCGGATCCTCCAAAAAGATGGCATCTTCAAGAGTGTCAGGGAATGGCTCATTTTCTACTTTTGGACTTGGAAGGACTTCAGGAAGTCGATGCGTAATTTAGGTTATTTTGATTTTTGACTCGAAGAATAGTGCGTAGAGATTGTTTCATAACATGATTCAACATCAGATCCATCGTGTGTAGCAGCTTACTCAACAGCCATAGTAGCCAAACGCCTCGAGCGTCTAGAACCCATAAACTATCACACTCAATAGATAGTTGTAGTTAGAGAAAGAAACCTTTCCCGCATGTAGAATGTAAATTAGTGTAGTGTGGTGCAGTGAGTGTAGCTATTAATAATTCATGATTAAACGACGAATGTGACAAGGCTCTGAAATTCGATCGGAGTGATCGTCATTGTCGGCTATCTCAACCGGCCTTTATATTGATGATTGTGGATTTCATATAAGATCTGGGATCATTTATTAGCATAATGGAAGATGATAATTTTGCATTAAAGTTCAAGTTCCAATCCAGACTCCATGTGCTCATGTCATATGTGTTCAAGTCTTAAGTCATGTCCAATTGGTTGAGTACATATTCATATGGTCAAGTATGCAAAATTTCATGTTCAAGTGTGCTCACGTCAAATTAAAATTGCCTAAGTCCTGTTTGGGCAAGGGATCGGTACTGATCCCATTGCCTTGGTGAACCCACTTAAGTATACTCAGACTCAACTTAATCATCTCCAACATGCCTGTACAGATCCCTGCCACTCTTATCCCCTATACTTCACCACTCTACTTCGTCTTCTCTAACTTAATAGTGAACCCATCGCTAATCCCTACTCCATTCTGCCTCTCCCATATCTATATCGATCCACTCCTACATAACCACAAACACAAATTGTAACGACTCATAATTTCGCTACTTCGAAAATGAGAGATTTCGTTCATTTTAAATTTAAAATGGAGTTTAAATCTTAAAATAAAAATGTTATATATAATAAATAATCAATCATTCTTATAGTTAATAAATTAAAAGGTATAAATTTGGATTTTAGAACAAATTGACAAAAGTTAAGTTTTGTTAATAATAAATAAAGGCTTAAATAAATAAGTTTAAATATTTATTTGATAAGTTAAATCTTATTTAATCATCTAATAAAGATAATAAAAGTATATTAAAAGATTTAAAAATATGTTAATAATCGTTTTACAAAATAACCAAAATTTGTCGCATTTCGTCAATTTTACGCACATTATAAAAATAGAGATTTTGATATTAATTAAATTTGATTTTAAAATATAAAGAGACATGTTTAATTTATTTAAAGAAGTAAAAAGTGCATTTTAAAGTTTGGTTTACTTCAATATATAGCTTAAAAAAACATCAAATTTTGACTGCAAAATTTGTTGACAAAAACACCGTTTTCAACCGAAACAAGATGTCGACAAGTTGTTGCAACTTGATATATTTTCTAACATATAAATACAATTTAACAAACTATGTTACATGCTACATTTAACAAACGCACTTTGAAAAGTCAAAGTTTACAAATAATTCAAAAAGTACATAATTTGACAGAAAGTGCAAAAGTAAACACAAAAGGACAAAATATGTCAAATCAAACCAAACATAATTATTACTTTACTTTTCATGCTCCTTAAGTGAAAGTGACATAATGCATGATTTGAAATGTGATGTTAAGTGTTGAAAAAAGTAATATTTCTTAAAAAGTAGAGGGCATTTTGGTCATTTTACATAATAATATTTTATTCCAAACTTTTTCCTATAAATAGCCATGCATACCTCTTCCATTTTCACACAAATCATTATATTCTTCTTCTTTTATGCTATTTTAATGGCTTCTCTCTTTAAGAGATGTAGGAGGGTTAAAAATAGTGGAGTGCTTAAGCACTAATCCACTTGTTACTCTCTAGCCTATTCTTAATTCACTTCCTTTTCTTTTCTTCTTAAAAAATGGCGCTTGGTCGTGAGAAATATGGAGGTGGGGAGGCATGGTCGAGATCAAAGCAAAGGTAGAAGCAATGACCGAGCACTTGGAAAAGGTGGAAGAATTTTAGGTGGTGGTTTAGTGAAGCGTTGAATTAAATGAATGTTGGTAGGAAGTTAAACGTTTTGAGTAAAGGTGAGAAATTCTCATCGCTTTTGAATTCAGATTTTAGTTATGTTAAAACAATCATATTTACACCCTTATGTCATATGAATGTTTATATTGATTGTTAATATGGATGATTTGGTAGTTAGTTAATTAATTGAATTGTGATAATCTGTCCCGTTATGATATTAATTGTGAATATTGGATTTGAAAACATATGTTATGTGATTGGTTGAATGGATGTTATGTTAGTGATAAATATGAATATTGGATATGTTCTATAATAGCCTGATATTTTCAACCATTTGCATCCGCTGCGCCGGACTTGAATTGCTCAAAATATCAGATTGTTAATTTAAATTCGGCAAAACTCAGCATATATAGTAAATAAATCAATCACAGAATCACAGACACAGTGTAAGATAATAATAACGCAGCGGAATAGATAAATTGTAGTTCATGAAGCTACTATATAAATATCAGAGTTAGAAATAAAATACAGCAGAATATCTCAAATACAGTGAAGTCTCCAATACAAACTAATGACCTCTCTAAACAAATCGATCGGAAAAGCTGAAAGCTGAATCAATAGTTGGATCTCCAAGCGAAGTTCCAAATTCCAAAGATGAGTCTCAAATACTATATCACTCATTCTGATCCGAGCGCAAAGCAAACACAAAACACTCGAGTCAGGATTAACATTAATATATCGATAAATCCAACTCAAGTGAAATATCAACTGAAATATGATTAACATAGTAGATGTTTGGGATAACCATCCTCTAAGGATCCATGGAACTAAACGTCATAATAACACCGAGGTCCTTTCAAAATAATTTATACTACAAAACCAAAATGTCATTTCCGTTTCAAATATATCTATTTCCAAATTTTATCACTTCCAAAGTTACGATTTAAGTCAACTCAAATTCCAAATTCAAATTTAATTCAACCTCAATTTATCCATTTTTATTCAATTCAGTTTCTAAATAACAAATTCAAATTTTATTGATTTCAAATACAGATCTGAATCACAAATGAACCATTTAAATTCCAGTATATTTCAAAGCTTAAATATTCATCATTTTCAAAGTTCAATTTAACAGTTTCATATAGATCTCGATTTAACCTCATTATTATTTAGTCTTGAAATGTTCACTTAATAAATTCAGTATTACTTAAATAACCTTAATTTACCTTTACTAAATATTCCTTTCGATTTATTTAAACTTGAAATATCTATTTATTCACTTTAAATCAAAAATCAGGTTATAAAATCAAATCTTACACTTCAAATTTATAAATCGATTTAATTTAGTGGAATTCTTAATTTTAAATAAAATTTCAACTAATTCAACTTTATCTTCCCATATTCGAATTATTACAACTATCCATTTTTAAATATAAATTTAAATAAATACTTAAACATATTATACATATTAAATCAATCTCAATAATATTATTATTAAATCTATATACAAAATTTCAATTTATATAATCTTTTTAAGAACCAATATTTGTTAAAACCATATATTCCTTCAAAACCATAGAAATTATTTTCAACACATTTATATATATGGACCAACGGGGTTTGTATGTATTTTCCTATCCTATGGTCGAGTGATACAGATATTTATCATTTCAATCCGTAATTTAAATATATACGGGTAGATATCATTTCGACCCGCAATCCCAAATTCAATTAAATAAAAATCGATTGGGTTTATCATTTCAACCCACAACGATTTTCTCCTATTCTAAAGTCCATTCAGGTATGTATCATTTCAACCCATAGTGAATTCTAGACTAACAAGGAGCTTGCTGAGTAATAATAGATATGAAAATAATAATAACAGGCATATATCATCAATGACAATATAATATAAACAACAGGATATGATGTCATATCCCACAGGTGAACAGTTACAGATATATAACAATTTAAATAACTACATCAGCATATTTCAATTGTCGTTTCAATTGAAATCAAATTTAATAAATATAAGAATGTTAATCGTGAGTGATTGCTCACCTTTCGAGGCTAGAGATGATTTGACAAATGGAAAGAGCTATGAATCCAAGCAAAATGAGATGGGCATGAATTCGATGAAGGAAACTGACACTACGGACCAAAAGCTGATAAAACGAGAATCGATGAGAATCAATCAGAATCAATTCTGATATAAACAGAAAATGCATCTATCGGCATTATTGTTATATATGTACATAAATATTTCCCTTTTTCTTGAATTAGACAATTATTAAAATTGTATAAAATTTCAAAATCATTATTAAATACATAAATAAGCTTATATAAGTAAGTCACCAAGTCACAATATAAAGTCCAATATCTAAGGCTTACTTATATATAAAAGGTAACATACGTTGTTAATAGACAAAATAGATAAAGACCGCAATCATTCATATTTCAATACCAACTTATATAAGCTTATATACTTGTACTCTAAATAGTCAGCACTATTACCCAAATAAATAACATATAGACAGATCTACAAATCATATAAACCAGCCCTTTTTTTATAACTGAAGCATAAGAAAATGGAACAGAACTATAACAACACATGTGTTTCATACATAAGAACGGTCTATACTATATGTATATCAAAATAGCCTTTATATAAGCTTTCTATACTAACAAATAATACTATATATATATATATATATATACATATACATATAAATTGCAAAGCAATATTAAGCTCCAACATGTAAATATCCATATATTTTGAAAACCAAATTCGCCTATGCTTACAATAAAATCTGTATACAAGCCTCCATCAAAACATTCATACGGTTTACCTTTTTTTAAAACTTTACTTAACATAACGGAAATTTAATTTATATAAGTAAACAATTTAAATCTAGAATAGAACTTCTACAAACATATAACTAGCAATATTTCTAGAAAATTTCAAAACACACCATACACGCATAAATATGAATTTACCTGGTACACTAACAGATTTTACAACTCGTATCTGCACCTAAAACTGGCCTATCCACTAATATATGTAACTCATATAAAATACTGCATGTGTAACTTATGTTAGTCTATTTATATATAAAACAGAATTGTATGCTTCATAAATAAACTGTACTAACTTATTTCTTATACTGTACATAGTGGATCCGTAAATAGAGACTATTACACTAATATAAGACTCAACATATAATTATAAATCAACACTTATTAAAAAGAAATATAATTCGCCAAAAACTATGTATACTGATTAAAAAATATATCACATAATATATAGGAGAAGGCGAGTAGAGGGAACAGGCAGGGTTGCACGGTCGCATGCCTTCGACCTGAAAGAAGGCGAGGGGAGGGGATATGGGAGGTGTGGATCTCGGCAAGATCGACGGATGGTTTTTGGCATGGTTGTTGGGGATTTTAGGCGGTGGGTTTGTTTGGTCGGAAAAGATGGTGGCCGTCAAGGGCATCTCCGTGTGATGTGGAAAGCGGCCGTGGAGGGAGGGAAGAAAAGGAGGCGGGTGATGAAGGGTGTGTAGCGAAAAAAAGGACGAGCCAGTTTTATATACTCACTTACTTTTTCTTTTTTCTTCTTTTTTTATAAGATGGCGAATTAGTAGAGAATGATTAACAATCGTTTATTTTTGGTATATATACACTTGGACACGTTATTCAATTTGAGGTAAGGCTCAGTACAAAGTGGAATTTGAGAAGAAATAAACAAGCTTTTAGGTGAATCAGAACGTGCCCTTCTCATACTTAAGCTACTATATATATTTCTTTTATTTAAATTTATTCTTACTATAGCAGAACGAAAGAAGAGCAACCGCTTGGAAAAGAAATGAACTGTATAAAAAATTGACAGTGGGAATAGCAATAGTCAAAACTAAATGTATGGAAATAATAATGATAGTAGTCATTGTTAACACGACTGGACAGTTCAATGGTCATAGAGACAATGAAACACTCAAAACAGGTACTGATACGGTCCCGATTTCATTTATTCCATCGCATACGGGCTCCGAACTGCACAAATGAATATACTACGGAGATCAGCACGACGAGACGATCAAAACAGTATACAGATATCGGTGGTATGATCATCCAATTGAAAGGCGATAACCGGTACCGATATACATTGCTATTCCGTACGGAAAAATCCAAATGGAGCTAGAAATGTTCGAATTTCATGAAACGAATTTGGCAGTCTAAGTCAGAATTTGGAAACCGAAAATTATACCGATGGAGCAATAAGGCCGAGCTATAAATGTTTTCAACTGTTATTTCGCTGAAAATAAGACCGATGGAGAAATAAAAGTCAAAATTTGGAGAAACGAAGTATGACGTCGTGCTCAGACGATGATTTACAATTTTTCTATAGAAAAATATTCAGGTTTGAAAAAAATTTTAATATTCTCAAATATTAACCGATACAAATTTAAATATAATTACACAATAGAATAAACTTCCATATTATCTGATGAAAATTTACCAGTTGCTATATTTAAGTGGACGTATTCCAAGTATAAAATTTTTATCTCCAAATATTATTATGTAAAATTTCAGAAATATCAATTAAATACGTTATTAAAACCATTTAAAATTTATGGGTCGTTACACTCTCCCCCACTCAAAACTTTTCGTCCCCGAAAAGGTAAGAGGTAAGAGAAAGGAAACAACTAGACAGAAAAATAGATTAAAAGACAAGGATAAATAGTTAATTTAAAACTATAAAATTTCAATTTGAATTAATTATTCAATAAATTTAGTTGAACCCATTTTTATTAATTCCATTCATTTATTTTTATAAGATCAATTATTTATAATTTATTGTTAAACCATGTAGTACATAAATAAACTATATTTTAAAAGGATATATTCAACATGGAAAAGGAAGTAGATTCCGAAAAATAGAATATAGGTGAATAAATAAAGCTGAGCAGAAGAGGTAGATTCAAAAGAATAGTATCGGGCACGAATAGTTAATTCAAACCATAAGAATTTCAATTTCAAATATTAATACAAAATTTCTTCATTGGAAATACTTTTATAATAAAATACCTTTATAATGAAATACTTTTATATCGAAACCAATTTTCCTTTCGAAAATGCTTTTATAACTCGATGATTCACCAAGTTTGTCCTCGTTCTTGCAAACTCTGGCCATGCGTTGATCAGACGCAGTGCTAGAATTCTTCAAATACCTAGTAGACCTGTTTCAACATCGAGTGAAAATACTTGAAAATACCTTTAAAACCGATATGGAAAGTACAATCCAAACAAATCGCCTGGATCGTAGATACACAATGGTTACGTCTGGATCCCCCAGGAAACATCTGTACCTTTAAGCAATCACCGCCTTGCGAATTACGCCATGATAACCAAAACTGTGGACCGCAGGATACATAACAATGGTTACGCCTGGATCCCCTAAGAGACATCCGCACCCTTTAAGCAATCTCTGCCTTGCGGATTACGCCATGACAACAAAACCGGTAGACCGCTGGATACATAACAATGGTTACGCCTGGATCCCCCAGGAAACATCTGTACCCTTTAAGCATTCTCTGCCTTGTGCCCAAAAAGAAAACGACCATGGGTTACACCATGGTAGGACACTCGAGTATCAAATTCGAAAAACCAAAATTAGAGAGAATAATATCAATAGAATGAATCCACAATGTGGCCACAAAGCGGATATCAAGCAAAAGGCACTTTCCATCTCTTTACTTCAAAAATATGTATCATACAGTACCTTTTCAAATCTGTAACGACCCAGAATTTTTATTAATTAAAATTTGAATATTTAATTAAATTTAAATATTAATAAGTGAAATTTATAAGTCGAATAAATTTTATTTCGAATAATTGGATTTAATTGGATAATTAAATCGATAATTTAATATGTGGAAATACAGAAATAACTGAAAATAGGGTTAAATATGATTGAAAATGATTTTTAAAATTTTATTATATCATATTGGAGTTATAGAAATGTTATAGAACTTTTAAATTCAAATTAAAAGTTAATTTGTGAAAATTGAATATTTTAATATTTAATTATCGACTGAAAAATAGCCAATTTTTGAACAGTCTCAGAATTGGACGAAACTAGTTCCATTGGATCTGTAATAGTTAGTAATTATCGAATTTCAATTCTCGTAGCAATCGGAGTTATCGTTTGATCGTGGCAGCTCGAAACGCATCGAAATTGTTTTTAATATTAATTTGGCGAGTTAAAATAGTCATTTTTCAAAATGTCTCGGATTTCGACGAAACCAGTTTCATCGGATCCGTAATGTGATATTATTGTATGGTTTCAAATTTCATGTCAATCGGATTTAGCGTTTGTCCTGTGCATGCTAAAACGCCTAGAAAATCGTTTAATCGGTTTAATTTTAAATTGAACGTTTATTTCCATAACTCGCACAGATGACCGAATTAGCTCTCGAAACCTGTTTCATTATGTCCGAAACGCGGGATAAACCCTAGGAACGTCGGTTACCGCACGTAAATCGGAGTTTTGAAAAGCCGGATGAATAGTGTTCGATATTTTCTATAAATAGACAAATTTTATTTCAAAATAAAAAAAATATAGAGCTAGGGTTTAATGACCGGCCGCCTCCCCCTATTTCGAAGGCCAGAAAACTCCCACATTCTTCCTCAATTATCTTTCAATCCGTCAATCGTTTCAAGAAACTCCCAACTACAATAACGTAGAGCGTAACGAGACCTTCGTATCCAACGGTTGTGATTGGATGATTCACAACGTAGAGGAACTTATGGAGGCCGAAAGTGCTTGCGTGTGCACGCGTTTCTATGCACAAGGGGGGAGCCACGTACGTGCGGTCGGCTGGCGTTGGTAGGTGGAGGTGGGGGCTTCGACGTGAGGCTCTCTGATCGTCTTAGTTTTGCTCGTGATGGCCGCGATTTGGAGCCCTAGATCGGCTTGATGGGTTCGGTTTTGAAACGTAATAGCCTGGAGTTTGTGTTGAGGAAGAAGATAGCAAGTGCGGCTCTGATTTCTCATCAAGGAATGGACGGTGCGATTTGGTTCGGGTTAGAAAATAGAATTTAATTGTAAATTGAATAATATATAAATCGTATAACTTTAAATATCATATCTTGTTCATACGAGGTCGGAATTCAACGAAACCTTTTGCTTTGGAATCTTATGGACGAGCACTACGCGATGGAGATGGATTGGAGTCGTTTGGAGTTAGTGAAAATTTCGGGTAAAATTAAACGTGCGTTTAATTTTATTCGAAATAAAAGCTGAAAACGAAATTGAAATCAAGGTGAGAACTTCACACTCAATCGAATCGGTTTCGATTTTTATTTTATATAGTAAGATTTAAAATTGTTGAATGCATGTTTGAATGATGATTGTTATCTATTGATTGTTAAAATAGACATTATGCGCCGTTAGTAAGCGGATGTTATTTATTAAAAACATATACCGCGAATATTTCATAAACAGTGAAATTGGTATTATATATAATAGCAATATATATATATTGGCATATGTATATATTGCAGTTGTTGATTTCCCGCATTATATAGCGGATGAGACCCTATTGCACCGTCTATTAAGCAGATAATATTTTAAATTCCATATACCGCGATAATTCCGTACTGGAGTGAATTGGTATTGTGCTAACATCTTTGGATGCAGGGAAACAGGTTGGAGGGATCCAGCTGGATTCCTCAACTGTATTGATTTATTTACAGATATTGTGATATTTGTTGATTATCATATCGATATATGATGTTTGGATGTCATGATTGACTATTTGGTGCTGCTGCATCATCGGATCCATTTCTGAAGTTTTAAAAATAATGATTTTGGTTTTAAAAGGAATTTTAAAGTGATTTTCGAAAGTATAAGTTTTATTAAACTTTGAATTGTTAAAATAAATAAACGTTAAAATTTTAATGTTATAAAATTGATTTTTATGAAATGTAAGCGAAAAGTGATTTTGAAATAAATAGTTAAGTAATTTATAAAAAGGTTTAAATTGAAAATTTTAAACTATTACAAACAATTTTTATAAAAGATTTATAAAATGGATATTTATAAATTAAAAGTATTGGAATTAAAAAAAACGAAGTTTTTATAAGTGTTAAAATGAAGTATGATGGATTTCATAAGTGAATGAGAATTTATAAGATTTATAATTTGTGAAGTTTTAGAAGAACGATTTTTGTAAATAAATGAATTATAAGTAATCAACTTATAATATGGACTTTTGGTATATATTGAGATAAACAAATGGAATTAGTAAATAAAGGAAATTTATTAATCGAAGTTTATGGATAGAAATGGAATTTATAGACATTGTTTATAAATTCGAAATCAATGGAATTTGATAAATTGAATGTTGAAATTGGTTAAGGAAGTATATTCACGATTTTGGACAGGGAATATATTATCAAATAAAATGTATATGCCTGGGGAAATGAATATTTTAAAAGGAAGTTAATCGTTTTAACGATGTTTTAAAATGGATTAAATATCGAAAACATAGATTTCAACATTCATTGTTGAAATAGACGTTTTCAAGAAATAAGGAAATGGTGGACTATAACACAGTTGTTATAGTAAATGATTTTCGAAAGGAAATATTTTGTATAGTATTGAGATTTATATATCTATTTTAATTTTGAATCCCTATACTAGTGATTTTGGGTCGTCGTAACGGTGTTTTACGCAACATTCGTTTTGGCCCAAATAAATATGTTTAAACGAATGATTTCCTTAAAGAATGAAGTATATACTTAATTTCGATTTAAGTATGTTGAATATTTTCCAAGTGTTGAAAATAAATAGATTTGGGAACTACTTATTATTAAATAAGTATGGAAATATTTTTCCAATGTGAAATGAAACGTTTTGAGAATTTATCTTTTTGAAGACAAATTGAAAATGAATATTAGAAATCGATCTGGGAATCATATATTCATAAATATTTTAGGATGTAAATTCACTTGGAATTTATAAAAGAAAGGAAATTTGCTTAAAAATAAACGTTGGTTTATTTTTGAAGTGTGGGAATTAAATTACGGATTTGGAATGTAAATATAAAGTAAATCGTTAAGGATTTATTTAATTGGTTTAAATAAACCATTTTGAAATGAAAAATATTTACGAGAAGGGAAAATGATTGAAATTTGTTTTCAAAAATGGTAAAGGATTGAAAAGTGATTTGAAAATTTTTTTTCAAATGGTTGAAGTGTGGAATTTTATATCTAGTAAAGATATTTTGGAAAGTAAATAATTTGAGAAATTATTTGGAACTTGGTGATGTTGAGCACGCCTATTGATAGTTAAATAATCCGACTATCAATATTTACCTTTAAACAGGTATTTGTTGTGATTTGTTTGAATTTGAATGCCACACTTGTTTTTGAATAAGCGCGCACTATTCGGGTTATCCGGGAAAGGACCTTGGGGTCATATAACCCATTCTGAATATGTGATAAGTCGTAATGGATTACATTTGATGACCGGTGTTGAAGACCAGATATTTGTGAAAATGGAAGGATTACCGTCGAGTTACTCTACATCGGCTGATCTCCGATATAGAGGTTTTATCACCCTTAGTGACGGAAAGTCCGGTCGTGATTAGTGAATATCCGGATTGCAAGGACTTCCTTGGAAGTGCCTTCGGTTCTGTTCGATCCCGGAACAGACTTGTATGGATTGTATGTCTGACATTACAAATTGAGATATAAAGCTGATTTCTTTCAAATATATTTCTGTTGGTGGCGGAGAATTTATTCTCTTAGCTTAACACCCTTCTCTGAGACGTACGAGCTCAGAGGTTATATAGTTGAAGGTTATTAGTGATATACTCCCAATTTGGTAGTGTGGCATGCTGAGTGTTGCTGTGAAATGATCATTGTTTGATCATTTGTGATAGGATCATTTATTTGATCATTTATCTTGGTGATCATTTGTTGACCCAAAGCACGGCTTTTGTATAAAGTGTGGCTTTGTGGACGAGACTTCGTCGGACCTCACACCCCGAAAATGGTCAAAACAAGAAGGATACGGCAAGGTTATTAGGGGGTAGCGCCCCTTTAGTGCGTGTCATTCCTCCTGGATAGAGGTGGTATCATGGTATGGAGCCCAGATATTTAACCTATGTTGTTGCTGCATATTTTGTGGTTGTTGGAAATCGAGGATCCTCGGATAGATCAGTTACGATTGGGGGATGAGATATTCGTGTCAGTAGTTACCCAGTTAGGGGTAACCGGGCCTTGTGTTGGCAGAGATCCGGTTTGGTTCTCGGGACGTCATTCCAGAGGCGTTTCCATTTGGCAATGGGAAGTTCCTTGGCCTGCCATTTGTTGGAAATCCAAAGAAACAATACGATCTTGTACGGTATTAGTTGTAGAACCTATCATTCACTTATGGTGGCGCCCCACTGTTTGGATGGTAGCTATAGTAGGCATAGTTCAAAATGTCTATGCTGGCTAAGATTAATATTCTACTTTTGAAATGTTTTCCTCACTATGCACTAGTAATAACATCAAATGTTTCTTTTAAATGCGTATCAAGCATCTTTGACTATCATAAGGAGAAATCTCCTCCGATTCTGCGTTTGCATTGTGTGTGTGTGCGGGAGGCCTTATGGTAGTCTCATTTTTAAAAGCATTGCGAATTGACTTTAAAAATATTCTTCTATTTTGATTTTAAAGATAAATAAACTGTTTTGAGTTCTCACACCAGTCACATGACTGACTCGGGGTTTATTGTTTTCCTTCCTAAACTCTGGGTGCCCACCAATTTCCACACGGGCAGTCAAGAGTTAGGTTTATCAGGATATTCTGGAATTTAGGAGTTGCTGGAAGCAAGCTGGATGGCATGGCGTATTACTAGTATATAGTATTTCTTTTCCGGTGTTGATGTTGTTTGTTGTTGTACACTCTGATGATGTAATGAAATGTAATGTAATGTAATAACTGATATAGTTCTTTGTTTGAAGATTATTCATTTATTTATTATATGTTACTCCGCTGCGAATTGCGAGATTCTGATGTTGTTCTGTTATTTCTTCTGTTCTGTTCTATCTTTTATATCTTCTTCTACGTTTTCTTTTTCTAAAACCCTAACGGTACGGTTTTTCGCTTTTCGATTGCTCGGCAGTTGATACAGTGGACGTATTGATGTCGGTTTTCGTCAACGAAAAATCGCGATCGTTACATTTGGTATCAGAGCTTATGGTTAAGTGACAACCATGGCTCTGTTGGGTGTTACTCATTAGAGATGGAGTCAGTAGTACTCTAGAATGAGTGTGAGTGTAATAATAGATACGAGTGTGTATTTGTTAGTGAATTTAAATTGTTTTATATTGTGTTTGCTTATCCGTTGAGCTGTTTGTGAATTCTGGTCGGTGTGTGGGACGCCATATTATCGATAGGGATTTCTAAACACTTAAACGAGACATGTCGACATAGTATATTTTAAATTGGGTAAATGAAATAATTTTACCTTGATTATATTTTGTATATAAAGGAATAATTTTTCAGAATTATTAATGTATATATGAATTGATTGTTTGGTTGTTAAATAAAACACCAATTTTAAAAGAATAATTGTAATGCAAATAAACTATAAGCATGGAATTATAATTGAAATGATTTATAATTGTGAAATAATCGTATATATATAAGAAGTGAAATTATGTAAGTAAAAGACTTATAAATGTGATTTATATTCTGAAAACAAAATTCCAGAGAAGTGTTTTGAAAAGATTTTATATTTTGGGAAAATTGTTTTGGAGAGATGAAAGCTCTAAACTCTTTTCGGTCGCTGGAAAATAATTCCGATGATGATCATGACATCAACGGTGTTCATTTTCGGGTTTCCAAAAGAGGTATTGCTTCCGGGTTATTTTAAATGAAGTTGTTTGGAAAATTTTAAGTTTGGTTTTGGGAATTCAAAAGATAATTTGAATTTATTTCAAAAATGGTTTTGAAAGTTTGAAAGGATTCTGGAATCCTATTTAAAATATTATGGGAATGATAAATGAATTGATAACTTATACAGATTGAATTTTGATAGAATAAATTTAACTTAAAGGATGAAGTTAAATTAAAGGAAGTATAAGTAAATCAATAAAATCCAAGTTGAGATAAATTTGAGTTGTCATCAAAGACATGTAATTTGAAATTTAACAAAAGGAAAGTTAAATAAATTGATTTGGATTTGATAAGATGCTTGAAATGGAATATAACTTAAGTGAAGTTGATTTTGGTGTCAAAGTAAATTAATAAGTGAATTAATGAAGTGAAGTCATTAAGAATTTGAACTTGAGTTATATGAAAGAAATTCAACTTTATATTGTTAAAGGAATTAGCAATTGAATTAAACTAATGAATCGAATGTAAATCAATTGAATGCAAATAAAATTGATATGGGATAATGGATGAAAGTGTTAATTCATTAAAAGCTAATGTTATTGGAAGTTGAATAAATTGAATGGAAGTCAATTTAATATGATCCAATTGGAATTAAATGTGTTGAACCAAATTGAATGTAAAGTGAATAAATTTGGTTGTATTGAATAAACATTGGTTGTTATTTGATTGTTAATTGATTGTATATAAATTCATTAAGTGTTAATGAAAGTGAATTAGCGAAATTGGAAGCTAAAGTAATTGAATTCAAATTGAAAGTAAATAAATTTGAATAGAATTGAATGTGAATTGGACTTGAATTAGTGAATGCAAACTAATTAAAATTGAATATGAATGAATGTTAGTAAAATTCCAATGTTAATGAATCAAATGTGATTTAAATTGAAAACCAATTCATTGAATATTAATGAGAATATGAATGAATATTGATTTGGTTATGGATGATAGTTGGTTGATGTTTGCATTTGTTGTTTTGTTGCATTTGCTATGTTGGCATATGTAGTTGTTATGTTGCTATATGTTTTATATTGATACTATTTTCATATATGCATGATTCTCATGTTGTTGTTGAGTGTTTAGTAGGTGCGGATTGCGTTGCTTTGCATTTGGAGCTCGCTTTCGCGCTATATTAGCCGTATATGCTCGCTAATAATATAATAAGGTATATATCTCGGATTACATACCGTACTTTTACACTTTTTTCCCTGCGGGATGCCTCATCACTTGATGAGATGTATATTTGTGATATATATACTGTCATTTTTTTTCGGATCGAGCCGCGCAAAGGAGACTATGGCGAATTTTCCCGAAAATTTAAGGCGTTAGAAAAATTTTGAGAAAATTTAGGAAATTCGTGAAAATTATAACTTTGATTTTGGAATTGAAAGTTAAATATATAGTTTGGTTTTGAAAGATAACTAAGTATGATTTGGAAACTTAGTAAAATTATTGTAAGAAGTTTAACTATGGATTTTGGAAAGTTAATAAATTCTGTAACTTTTCTTACTTGGTAATTTCGAGGACGAAATTCTTTTAAGGGGGGAAGTCTGTAACGACCCAGAATTTTTATTAATTAAAATTTGAATATTTAATTAAATTTAAATATTAATAAGTGAAATTTATAAGTCGAATAAATTTTATTTCGAATAATTGGATTTAATTGGATAATTAAATCGATAATTTAATATGTGGAAATACAGAAATAACTGAAAATAGGGTTAAATATGATTGAAAATGATTTGTAAAATTTTATTATATCATATTGGAGTTATAGCAATGTTATAGAACTTTTAAAATCAAATTAAAAGTTAATTTGTGAAAATTAAATATTTTAATAGTTAATTATCGACTGAAAAATAGCCAATTTTTGAACAGTCTCAGAATTGGACGAAACTAGTTTCATTGGATCCGTAATAGTTAGTTATTATCGTATTTCAATTTTCGCAGCAATCGGAGTTATCGTTTGATCGTGGTAGCTCGAAACGCATCGAAATTGTTTTTAATATTAATTTAGCGAGTTAAAATAGTCATTTTTCAAAAAGTCTCGGATTTCGACGAAACCAGTTTCATCGGATCCGTAATGTGATATTATTATATGGTTTCAAATTTCATGTCAATCGGATTTACCGTTTGTCCGGTGCAAGCTAAAACGCCTAGAAAATCGTTTAATCGGTTTAATTTTAAATTGAATGTTTATTTCCATAACTCGCACAGATGACCGAATTAGCTCCCGAAACCTGTTCCATTGTGTACGGAACACGGGATAAACCCTAGAAACGCCAGTTACCGCGCGTAAATCGGAGTTTTGAAAAGCCGGATGAATAGTGTTCGATATTTTCTATAAATAGACAAATTTTATCACAAAATTAAAAAATATATATAGAGCTAGGGTTTAATGGCCGGCCGCCTCCCCCTATTTCGAAGGCCAGAAAACTCCCACATTCTTCCTCAATTATCTTTCAATCCGTCAATCGTTTCAAGAAACTCCCAACTACAATAACGTAGAGCGTAACGAGACCTTCGTATCCAACGGTTGTGATTGGATAATTCGCAACGTGGAGGAACTTATGGAGGCCGAGAGTGCTTGCGTGCGCACGCGTTTCTACGCGCAAGGGGGGAGCCACGTACGTGCGGTCGGCCGGCGTTGGTAGGTGGAGGTGGGGGCTTCGACGTGAGGCTCTCTGATCGTCTTAGTTTTGCTCGTGATGGCCGCGATTTGGAGCCCAAGATCGGCTTGATGGGTTCGGTTTTGAAACGTAATAGCCTGGAGTTTGCGTTGAGGAAGAAGATAGCAAGTGCGGCTCTGATTTCTCATCAAGGAATGGACGGTGCGATTTGGTTTGGGTTAGAAAATAGAATTTAATTGTAAATTGAATAATATATAAATCGTGTAACTTTAAATATCATATCTTGTTCATACGAGGTCGGAATTCAACGAAACTTTTTGCGTTGGAATCGTATGGACGAGCACTATGCGATGGAGTTAGATTGGACTCGTTTGGAGTTAGCGAAAATTTCGGGTAAAATTAAACGCGCGTTTAATTTTATTCGAAATAAAAGCTGAAAACGAAATTGAAATCAAGGTGAGAACTTCTCACTCAATCGAATCGGTTTCGATTTTTATTATAAATAGTAAGATTTAAAATTGTTGAATGCATGTTTGAATGATGATTGTTATCTATTGATTGTTAAAATAGACATTATGCGCCGTTAGTAAGCGGATGTTATTTATTAAAAACATATACCGCGAATATTTCATAAACAGTGAAATTGGTATTATATATAATAGCAATATGTATATAATGGTATATATTGCAATTGTTGATTTCCCGCATTATATAGCGGATGAGACCCTATTGCGCCGTCTATTAAGCGGATAATATTTTAAATCCCATATACCGCGATAATTCCGTACTGGAGCGGAATTGGTATTGTGCTAACATCTTTGGATGCAGGGAAACATGTTGGAGGGATCCAGCTGGATTCCTCAACTGTATTGATTTATTTACAGATATTGTGATATTTGTTGATTATCATATCGATATATGATATTTGGATGTCGTGATTGACTATTTGGTGCTGCTGCATCATCGGATCCATTTCTGAAGTTTTAAAAATAATGATTTTGGTTTTAAAAGGAATTTTAAAGTGATTTTCGAAAGTATAAGTTTTATTAAATTTTGAATTGTTAAAATAAATAAAGTTAAAATTTTAATGTTATAAAATTGATTTTTATGAAATGTAAGCGAAAAGTGATTTTGAAATAAATAGTTAAATAATTTATAAAAAGGTTTAAATTGAAATTTTTGAACTATTACAAACAATTTTTATAAAAGATTTATAAAATGGATATTTATAAATTAAAAGTATTGGAATTAAAAAAAACGAAGTTTTTATAAGTGTTAAAATGAAGTATAATAGATTTCATAAGTGAATGAGAATTTATAAGATTTATAATTTGTGAAGTTTTAAAAGAACGATTTTTGTAAATAAATGAAGTATAAGTAATCAACTTATAATATGGACTTTTGGTATATATTGAGATAAACAAATGGAATTGGTAAATAAAGGAAATTTATTAATCGAAGTTTATGGATAGAAATGGAATTTATAGACATTGTTTATAAATTCGAAATCAATGGAATTTGATAAATTGAATGTTGAAATTGGTTAAGGAAGTATATTCACGATTTTGGACAGGGAATATATTATCAAATAAAATGTATATGCCTGGGGAAATGAATATTTTAAAAGGAAGTTAATCGTTTTAACGATGTTTTAAAATGGATCACATATCGAAAACATAGATTTCAACATTCATTGTTGAAATAGACGTTTTCAAGAAATAAGGAAATGGTGGACTATAACACAGTTGTTATAGTAAATGATTTCCGAAAGGAAATATTTTGTATAGTATTGGGATTTATATATCTATTTTAATTTTGAATCCCTATACTAGTGATTTTGGGTCGTTGTAACGGTGTTTTACGCAACATTCGTTTTGGCCCAAATAAACATGTTTAAACGAATTATTTCCTTAAAGAATGAAATATATACTTAATTTCGATTTAAGTATATTGAATATTTTCCAAGTGTTGAAAATAAATAGATTTGGGAACTACTTATTATTAAATAAGTATGGAAATATTTTTCCAATGTGAAATGAAACGTTTTGAGAATTTATCTTTTTGAAGACAAATTGAAAATGAATATTAGAAATCGATCTGGGAATCATATATTCATAAATATTTTAGAATGTAAATTCACTTGGAATTTATAAAAGAAAGGAAATTTGCTTAAAACTAAACGTTGATTTATTTTTGAAGTGTGGGAATTAAATTATGGATTTGGAACGTAAATATAAAGTAAATCGTTAAGGATTTATTTAATTGGTTTAAATAAACCATTTTGAAATGAAAAATATTTCCGAGAAAGGAAAATGATTGAAATTTGTTTTCAAAAATGGTAAAGGATTGAAAAGTGATTTGAAATTTTTTTTTCAAATGGTTGAAGTGTGGAATTTTATATCTAGTAAAGATATTTTGGAAAGTAAATAATTTGAGAAATTATTTGGAACTTGGTGATGTTGAGCACGCCTATTGATAGTTAAATAATCCGACTATCAATATTTACCTTTAAATAGGTATTTGTTGTGATTTGTTTGAATTTGAATGCCACACTTATTTTTGAATAAGCGCTCACTATTCGGGTTATCCGGGAAAGGACCTTTGGGTCGTATAACCCATTCTCAATATGTGATACTTCGTAATGGATTACATTTGATGACCGGTGTTGAAGACCGGATATTTGTGAAAACGGAAGGATAAACGTCGAGTTACTCTACATCGGCTGATCTCCGATATAGAGGTTTTATCACCCTTAGTGACGAGAAGTCCGGTCGTGATTAGTGAATATCCGGATTGCAAGGACTTCCTTGGAAGTGCCTGCGGTTCTGTTCGATCCCGGAACAGACTTGTATGGATTGTATGTCTGACATTACAAATTGAGATATAAAGCTGATTTCTTTCAAATATATTTCTGTTGGTGACGGAGAATTTATTCTCTTAGCTTAACACCCTTCTCTGAGATGTACGAGCTCAGAGGTTATATAGTTGAAGGTTATTAGTGATATACTCCCAATTTGGTAGTGTGGCATGCTGAGTGTTGCTGTGAAATGATCATTATTTGATCATTTGTGATAGGATCATTTATTTGATCATTTATCTTGGTGATCATTTCTATGATCATTTGTTGACCCAAAGCACGGCTTTTGTATAAAGTGTGGCTTTGTGGACGAGACTTCGTCGGACCTCACACCCCGAAAATGGTCAAAACAGGAAGGATGCGGCAAGGTTATTAGGGGGTAGCGCCCCTTTAGTGTAACGCCCCGAAAATTTTCGACTTTCGAAAATTCAACATCGATACTCACTTTATCGACTGCCAAGAAATCGAAGGCCGAAAACCCGAAATGTTATGGTTTTAAGAAAAAGAATTTAAGAAAAGAGAAGAGAAAAAGATAAGAAGGTAGAAGATAGAGAGAAAAGAGAACAGAAGATAGAAAATTTTAAAATAGAAGGAAAAGAGAATAGAGAAAGATAGGGAAAAGGAAATTAGAGAAAAGAAAGAAGATAGAAAATAGGGAAAATTTTAAAAGAGAGAAAAGACAAAAGAAAATAGAGAATTTGAAAACAAAGGGAACATGGAGAATAGAACGGAACAGAAAACAACAGAACAACATCAGAATCTCACAATTCGCAGCGGAACAACATATAATAATAAATGAATAATCTTTAAACAAAGAACTATATCAGTTATTACATTACATACATTTCATTACATCATATCATCAGAGTATACAACATCAACAACATCAAACAGTGCAGCGGAAAAAGAAATACTATATAGTAGTAATACGTCATGCCATCCATCTTGCCTCCAGCAACTCCAGAATATCCAGAATATCCTGATAAACCTTAAACTCTTGACTGCCCGTGTGGAAATTGGTGGGCATCCAGAGTTTAGGAAGGAAAACAATAAACTCCGAGTCAGTCATGTGACTGGTGTGAGAACTCAAAACAGTTTATTTATCTTTAAAATCAAAATAGAGGAATATTTTTATTTTAATTCGCAATGCTTTTAAAATGAGACTACCATAAGGCCTCCCTCACGCACACACATTGCAAACGCAGAATCGGAGGAGATTTCTCCTTATGATAGTCAAAGATGCTTGATACGCATTTAAAATAACATTTGATATTATTATTAGTGTATAGTGTAGGGGAAAAATTCATTTTGAAAGTAGAATATAAATCTTAGCCAACATACGACCATTATCGTATGCCTACTATAGCTACCATCCAAACAGTGTTGCGACACCATAAGTGAATGATAGGTTCTACAGCTAATACCGTACAAGTTTCGTATTGTTTCTTTGGATTTCCAACGAATTATCAGGCCAAGGAACTTCCCATTGCCACATGAGAATGCCTCTGGATGGACATCCCCGAGAACCAAACCGGATCTCTACCAACACAAGGCCGGGTTACCCCTAACTGAGTAACAACTGACCGAATATGCCATCCCTTGGTCCTTTGGGACCTTTTCACCGAGCGCTCGTAATCAATTCACACAATCATAACAAAGTGTTTTCAACATGAGTAAGTATCTGGGCTCCATACCATGATACCACCCTTTTCCAGAAGGAAATGGACACATCCTAAAGGGTGCTACCCCTCATAACCTTGCTGCTTCTTTCCTGTTTTGACCATTCACGGGGTGTGAGGCTCGACGAATTCACGTCCACAAAACATACTTTATACAAAAGCCATGCTTTGGGTCAACAAATGATCAACACAATGATCACAAGGATAGACGATCAAATAAACGATCCTATCACAAATAATCAACACAATGATCATTTCAGCATCACTCAGCATGTCACATTACCAAATTGGGAATATATCGCTGATAACATTCAACTACATAACCTCTGAGCACGTACGTCTCAGAGAAGGGTGTTAAGCTAAAAGAATAAATTCTTCGCCACCAACAGAAATATATTTGAAAGAAATCTGCTTTATATCTCAATTTGTAATGTCAGACATACAATCCATACAAGTCTGTTCCGGGCTCGAACAAAACCGAAGGCACTTCTTACGAAGCCCTTGAAATACGGGTATTCACAATCCCGATCGAATTTCCCATCACTTAAGGAATCTCTATGCCAGGAGCTACCCAGTGCAGAGACAATAGATAGGTCATCCTATCGCTTTCGCAAATACTCGGTCTTCAACACTGATCTTCGAATGCAATTCACAACGACGTATCACATATTCGGAATGGGTTATACGACCCCATGGTCCTTTCCCGGTTAACCCGAATAGTGAGCGCTTATTCAAAAAATAGTGTGGCATTCAAATTCAAACAAATCACATAAATTACCCATTCAAAGGGAAATATTGATAGTCGGTTATTGAACTATCAATGGATATGCCCACATCACCAGTTTCCAAATAATTTTCCAAATTATTTACTTTCCAAAAATATCTTTACTAGATATAAAATTTCACACTTCAAAAATAAATCAATATTTATTTTTAAACAAATTTTCCTTTTCATTTATAAATTCCTTAGTGAATTTATATTCCAAAATATCCATGCATATACGATTTCAATTTATCCATTTTCAATTTATCTTCAAAAAGATAAATTCTAAATATTCACTTCATATTGGAAAAACAATTATTTTCAATTTATCTTCAAAAAGATAAATTCTAAATATTCACTTCATATTGGAAAAACAATTCCATACTTACTTATTCATAAGTAATTCACAAATTTTATTTATTTTCAACACTTAGAAAATATTTAATATACTTAAATCGAAATTAAGTATATATTTCATTCTTTAAGGAAAATCATTCACTTTAACATATTTATTTGGGACAAAACGAATGTTCCGTAAAACATCGTTACGACAACCCAAAATCACTAGTATAGGGATTCGAAATTAAAATAGATATATAAATCCTAATATTATACAAAACATTTCCTTTCGGAAATCATTTACTATAACAACAGTGTTATAGTCCACTATTTCCTTTTATTTCTCGAAACATCTATTTCAAACATTTTCTTTAACGTATTATTCACTATTCCAAAACGTGAATATACTTCTTTAACAATTTCATCCTTTTATTCATTTTAATTCAAAGGATTATTCACTATTCAAAAATGTGAATATAACTCCTTTAATAGGTTTCAACAATTTTCTTATCAAAATAAGTCATTTGCGAATTTATAAAACAACGTTTATAAATTCCATTTTTATTTATTTATAAAAACTTCTTTTTTTATAAATTCTTTTATTAACCTATTCCAGTTTATAACCAAATTATAAACTAAACGTTCATATTATAAGTTAATTACTTATAAAACGATTATTTTACAAAATCGTTCTTTTGAACTTCATAATTATAAATCTTATAACTTATAAGATTCGTTTACTTAACCAAATCTATTCTTCAAATAACTTTTAAATTTATAAATCTTGCTATTTATAAATTTTATTTATCACTTCACCATTTATAATTCTATAAATTTCATTCATTTATGAAATTCATTTTCACTTCATTCAAACACTTATAAAAACTCGTTTTATAAGTCAATATTTCAATTTATAAATATCCATTTATAAATCTCTTAATATAAATCAATTTATATTATTCTTTAAAAACATCTTTAAATTCCTTTATAATTTCACCATTCTGATTTATAAAATAATCAAATTTTATAAATCTTATATTCAAACTTTTAATAATAAACTCAAAAATCCAGTTTAAACTATTTTATAAAATCATTGGTTCATATTTCTCAAAAATCAGCTTTTAACTATATTACACAAAAACCATAATTTTGTAACTTTAAAAATTATAGCTTTTAATTATTTAAAATGGATCAATTTTAAAAATATAGTATATTTTCAAAAATCACTTTAAAAATCATTTTAAAATCCCAAAATCTGGGTCCAATGATGCTACACACCAAATAGTCAATCACGACTACAACGATCCATCATATATCGATATGATAATCCATCAAATATTAAAATATCTGAAATAAATTAAAAACTGTTGAGGAATCCAATTGGATCCCTCCAACCTGTTTCCTGCATCCAAAAACATTAGCACAATACCAATTTCGCTCCAGTACGAAATTATCGCGGTATATGTTTTTATTAAATATTATCCGCTTAATAACGGCGCAATAGGGTCTCATCCGCTAAAAAATACGGGAAATCAATCAACTGCAATATATACATATGCCAATATATATATATATTGATATTATTTATAATACCAATTTCACTGTTTATGAAATATTCGCGGTATATGTTTTTAATAAATAACATCCGCTTAATAACGGCGTATAATGTCTATTTTAACAATCAATTAATATCAATCATCATTCAAACATGCATTCAAATATTTTAAATCTAACTATTTAAAATAAAATCGAAACTGATTCGATTGAGTGAGAAGTTCTCACCTTGGTTTTAATTTCGTTTTAGCGATTTATTTCGAATAAAATTAAACGTACGTTTAATTTACCCAAAATTCTCACTAACTCCAAACGACTCCAAACCAACTCCATTGCGTAGTGCTCGTCCATACGATTCCAACGCAACCGGTTTCGCGCAGTTTCGACCTCGTATGAAAAAGTTATGCATTTTTGAAGTTACACGAATTAATTTATAAACTAATTTCAACATAAATTAACTTTCTTAACCTAAGTCAATCATAGCCCTTGATCCATCACTCATGCAAATCTGGGCCGACCCTATCATCTTCCTCCTTTCACGTTCCTCTACAGATAATACATGCGCAAAACAACCCACTCCTCAATCACTAGGGTTTCAATTTGCAACTCCAAAACTCGATGAAACTCGATCAAACCACCGCCATCTCGAAGCACAACACCCCCTCTACCCACGCCTGCCTCCCCCTTGAGTTCGGCCCCCCCATTTGCATGGAATTGCATGCACAACCTGAAGCAATCGGCCCCCCATATCTCCCTCTACGTTGCACCATTTCCGATCATCACCGTATGGAATCGAAGCTCTCGTCGAGCTCTACGACTTTCGTGTTGAACACCTTGGCTAAATCTTTGTAGATTGAGAGAGATTGAGGGAGAAGTGAGAGACAATTCTGGCCATTGGTTGTAAATGTGGTGGCTAGGGTTTTGTTAGGGTTTATTTTTTTTTTTTAAATTTATGAAGGGTGTGGGTGTGTATTTATAGAGAAACGATCGGCACTATTCATCCGGAAATTCCGAACTCCGATTTACGCGCCGAAACTGACGTACCTAGGGTTTATCCCGCGTTTCGGACACAATGGAATAGCTTTTGGAAGCTAATTCGGACATCTGTGCGAGTTATGGCTGTAAACGCTCAATTTAAATTAAACCGATTTAAGCGATTTTCTAGGCGTTTTAATTTGTATCGGACAAACGGTAAATCCAATCGACTTGAAATTTGAAACCTTACAATAATATCACATTACGGATCCGATGAAACTAGTTTCGTCGAAATCCGAGACTTTTTGAAAAATGGCTATTTTCACTCGTCAAATTTAAATTAAAAATAAATCGATGCGTTTCGAGCTGCCACGATCAAACGATAACTCCGATTGACACGAAAATTGAAATCCGGCAATAACTAACTATTACGGATCCAATGAAACTTGTTTCGTTCAATTCTGAGACTGTTCAAAAATTGGCTATTTTCACTAGTCGATTTTAATATTAAAATATTCAATTTTCACAAATTAACTTTTAATTCGATTTTAAAAGTTCTAAAATATCATTCTAACTTCAATATGATAAAATAAAATTTTACAAATCATTTTCAATCATATTTAACTCAATTTTCAATTATTTCCATAATTTAACATATTAAATTATCGATTTAATTATTCAATTAAATCCAATAATTCAAATAAAAATTTATTTGACTTATAAATTCACTTATTAATATTTAAAATTAATTAAATATTCATATTTTAATTTCTAAAAATTCTGGGTCGTTACATTTAGTGTATGTCATTCCTTCTGGATAAAGGTGGTATCATGGTATGGAGCCCAGATATTTAACCTATGTTGTTGCTGCACATTTTGTGGTTGTTGGAAATCGAGGATCCTCGGATAGATCGGTTACGATCGGGGGATGACATATTCGTGTCAGTAGTTACCCTGTTAGGGGTAACCCGGCCTTGTGTTGGCAGAGATCCGGTTTGGTTCTCGGGACGTCATTCCAGAGGCGTTTCCATGTGGCAATGGGAAGTTCCTTGGCCGGACCATTTGTTGGAAATCCAAAGAAACAATACGATCTTGTACGGTATTAGTTGTAGAACCTATCATTCACTTATGGTGGCGCCCAACTGTTTGGATGGTAGCTATAGTAGGCATAGTTCGAAATGTCTATGCTGGCTAAGATTAATATTCTACTTTTGAAATGTTTTCCTCACTATGCACTAGTAATAACATCAAATGTTTCTTTTAAATGCGTATCAAGCATCTTTGACTATCATAAGGAGAAATCTCCTCCGATTCTACGTTTGCATTGTGTGTGTGTGCGGGTGGCCTTATGGTAGTCTCATTTTTAAAAGCATTGCGAATTGACTTTAAAAATATTCTTCTATTTTGATTTTAAAGATAAATAAACTGTTTTGAGTTCTCACACCAGTCACATGACTGACTCGGGGTTTATTGTTTTCCTTCCTAAACTCTGGGTGCCCACCAATTTCCACACGGGCAGTCAAGAGTTAGGTTTATCAGGATATTCTGGAATTTAGGAGTTGCTGGAAGCAAGCTGGATGGCATGGCGTATTACTAGTATATAGTATTTCTTTTCCGCTGTTGATGTTGTTTGTTGTTGTACACTCTGATGATGTAATGAAATGTAATGCAATGTAATAACTGATGTAGTTCTATGTTTAAACATTATTCATTTATTTATTATATGTTGTTCCGCTGCGAATTGCGAGATTCTGATGTTGTTCTGTTATTTCTTCTGTTCTGTTCTATCTTTTCTATCTTCTTCTATCTTTTCTTTTTCTAAAACCCTAACGATACGGTTTTTCAGTTTTCGATTGCTCGGCAGTTGATACAGTGGACGTATTGATGTCGGTTTTCGTCAACGAAAATCGCGATCGTTACAAAATCGCTTTCAAATATCACACTTATATAAAAGTCCATTATATATAAGATTCCATTTTCAAATCAAATACTTTCCAAAATCAATAGTATATCAAATCACACTTATACAGTCTTCGATTATATAAGATTTCGCTTTTCAAATTGAGTACCTTTCCAAATCAATAGTTTTCAAATAAACTTCATACTTATACAAATCAATTTTATATAAGTTCGATAACTCCCAAATCAAATATTTAGTAAAATAAGGTTCTCAATTTCAATTCGTTTCAATATCAATTCAGTTTCAAAATCGTATACGATTTCACCAAATTATTTCTTCAAAATTTAATATCTTCAGTTTCAAAGTTTTCCAAGATAATAGATTTTGAAAATCATTATTCTATGTATATATAGTTTTATAAAAGAGGTTCCAAAGTCAAAACCTCTAGAACTAAATTTTATTCGAAACATTTTGAAACAAAATTTCGAATTAGTATAATTAAAAATAGTCTTCTTTATTTACTTAACACAACATTTCAAACTCATTTACTTCAACGAATGATTTACACCTTTTGAAAATTACTTAGCTTTGAAAAATTAAACCTCGATTTGGAAGTGCTTGAACATTCAAAATAGTCGAAGAAATTAATTTTCTAATTCAAAGTTAGAACTCAATAACAAATCAGTAAATCAATTTCAAAATATAGAGTCATACAATTCCAAAACTTGAGGACTGAACATTGGTTTCACTTCAAATCATTTCAAATCTATATACATATACCTTTCGAACATCAAATCATATTTCGGCCCTTGAGGCCAAAATTTGGTTTCACAAAATCACTCGCATAGCAAAGCTACTAGAGTGGCCTCTCCCCCACTCTGGAACTAGAAAATCAATGTCGATGATGTGTGCACTCATCGCTGAAATCATTCTCCAGCGACATAAGTGAGTTCTGGACTTCTATTTTCCTAAAAATTTCTTAGAGATTTCTTCGAAATCATTGGAATTCATTTGAAGCCATTTGAAATGTTTCTTGTTCGGAAAATACTTTCAAATCGTATTACTATATATTTTCAAAATATTAAAACCAATTTCAAAACACCGAAGTTCAATTCCTCGAAATTCAAATTCAAAACCCTTCGGTTATAAATCATTTTTATATAAATCAAGTTTCTTATATAATATTTTCAGAATGTCAAATCCTTTCGAAACTTTAAATTTTAGGTTTTAAAAGTTATATAATCCTTATAGAAAATATTCTCACTTTTATATACAGAATATAATCATAAACAATTTCTAAAATACAAACAAACCCAATTTTTCAAAGGATGATTCAAGAATGGATTTCAAACAAAGATAGAGATTCAAATTAGAGGAGCTCTAATCAAATAGAATTCTGATTCAAAGATAGGCTCGAATGAAGATGAGATAATTAATTTACAAAATATAGGATGGGTACTTATATAAATCGCGGGCGATCTCAACTGAGTCAACCCCGACCTCAGGAATATGATCGATGCGAAATTCTAAGGCAAATCGACATTCGATCGCCTAAGGTAGAATTCAGCATAGCACAAGATAGCAACATCTGAATCGAGGGTATAGAAATCCTCGGTGAATCAATGCCAATTGTAAAGGAGTTTCACACCTTTACAAATCATTCAAAGATTGGCGGGATCGCCTACTCTTACAAAGATCTTCGAAGTGGAGTTATGGGATATTCCAGAATCAAGGAACACGAGTAGGGAGAGAAGATAATGGATTTTGCAACCGCAGGGAACGTTCCAAAAGTCCAAAGAAAAATCAAATCAAAGAGGAAAAAATTCAAGCTTGAACGAAAGTGATTCTGCAAATAAATTTACTATATATGCTAAGTTTGCCTAGAGCCAAAGCACTAATATCAACTGTAATGGCCTGATATTTTCAACCATTCACATCCGCTGTGCCGAACTTGAATCTCTCAAAATATTAGATTGTTAATTTAAATTTGGCAAAACTCAACATATATAGTAAATAAATCAATCAAAGAATCATAGACACAGGGTAATATAATAATAACGCCGTGGAATAGATAAATAGTAGTTCATAAAGCTACTATATAAACATCAGCGTTAGAAATAAAATACAGCAGAATATCTTAAATATAGTGAAGTATCTAATATAGACTGATGACCTCTCTGAACAAATCAATCGAAAAAGCTGAAAGGTGAATCAATAGTTGGATCTCCAAGTGAAGCTCCAAACTCCAAAGGTGAGTCTCAAATACTGTATCACTCATTCTGACCCGAACGCAAAATAAAACACAAAACACTCGAGCCAGGATTAATATTCTTATATTAATAAATCCAAGTCAAGTGAAATATCAACTGAAATATGATTAACTTAGAAGATTTTTGGGATAACCATCCTCTAAGGATCCACAGAACTAAACGTCATAATAACACCGTGGTCCTTTCAAAATAATTTGTACTTCAAAACCAAAATGTCATTTCTATTTCAAATATATCTATTTCCAAATTTTATGACTTCCAAAGTTACGATTCAAGTCAACTCAAATTCCAAATTCAAATTTAATTCAACCTCAATTTATCCATTTTTATTCAATTCAGTTTCTAAATAACAAATTCAATTTTTATTGATTTCAAATACAGATCTGAATCACAAATAAACCATTTAAATTCTAGTATATTTCAAAGCTTTAAGATTCATCATTTTCAAAGTTCAATTTAACAGTTTCATATAGATCTCGATTTAACCTCATTATTATTTAGTCTTAAAATGTTCACTTAATAAATTCAGTATTACTTAAATTACCTTAATTTACCTTTACTAAATATTCCTTTCGATTTATTTAAACTTGAAATATCCATTTATTCACTTTAAATCAAAAATCAAGTTATAAAATCAAATCTTACACTTCAAATTTAATAGTTCAAATCGATTTAATTTAGTGGAATTCTTAATTAAATACAATTTCAATTAATTCAACTTTATCTTCTCAACCTTAACTTATTCGAATTATTACAACAATCTATTTTGATATATAAATTTAAATAAATACTTAAACATGTTATACGTATTAAATCAATCTCAATAATATTATTAATAAATCTATATATAAAATTTCAATTTATATAATCCTTTTAAGAACCAATATTTATTAAAACCATATATTCCTTCAAAACCATAGAAATTATTTTCAACACATTTATATATATGGACCAACGATGTTTGTATGTATTTTCCTATCTTATGGTCAAGTGATACGGATATTTATCATTTCAATCCGTAATTTAAATATATACGGGTAGATATCATTTCGACCCGCAATCCCAAATTCAATTAATGAAAATCGCTTGGGTTTATCATTTCAACCCATAATGATTTTCTCGTATTCTAAAGTCCGTTCAAGTATGTATCATTTCAACCTGTAACAACCCGCATATTTAACGATCTTATATTTAAATGTTTGATTTAAATATAGCGTCGTTATTCGGATTTTGGGGTCCGAAATGTTACTTTCTGCAAATGGCCGAATTGGAGCTCGAAACCATTTCCATTGGTTCCAAAATGGCGTTTGCGATCTTTTTGAGTATAATTTTTGTTATGTTTGGAGTTTGTGAAATTTTGGCTACTTTTTCTATTGGGTATGGGGTTGGGTTCAGCCCACTAGCTCATTTAACCCCCTACCTCAACCCTTCTCTTCATTTCATCTTCATTTCATTTTATTTCTCAAGCTCAAAACTGAAATGGGGGAAAGGAAAGAGAAATAGAAATTAGTAAGCCTTAGTTTCTCCTTTGTAGCTTGATTCTTGCTCCAAAATCAAAGAGAATCCATTGGTAAGTTCATCTCCATCTTCTCCATCTCTTCTCCTCTTCAATTTCTGTAATTTTCCTAACCCTAACTTA
Organism: Allium cepa; assembly: GCA_030765085.1. Lineage (NCBI taxonomy): Eukaryota > Viridiplantae > Streptophyta > Magnoliopsida > Asparagales > Amaryllidaceae > Allium > Allium cepa. The sequence continues at coordinate 154,895,659 of CM060946.1, read as the reverse complement.
GGAAATACTTGCTTTGATGCTAGATTGAAGCTTGTAGTTTGAAGTGGAGTGTAGTTGGTTGATCCCTTGCAATTGTGCTTCTTCATCTTCTTTGTTTTGGGTGCAAAGGTGAGTTTTGAACTCACATCTACTTCTCTTGATTTCATTGATGTTAGGTATGAATTCCTAACACCTTGTTCATATGCATTTGCATTTGGTTTGGGTTGAATTGAGGAATAATCCAATTTTTAGTGTTTGGGTTAAAATCTTTGAAATCCTAACTTTGATGTTTTAATCATGTTTTAGTGATGCATCGAGGAACATATAGGGCCGGGTTGTCGATTGGCATAAGCCCTTAGAGCCAATGTTCGTCCGATTGCATTTTGGGAGAGTTTGCTCTTCATTTGAATAAGGCTGAAAAACAGCCCAGGCATGATTCAGTCAACTGAAAAACTCTGTTCAGTCGACTGAACCTGAAACCCGAGAGTTTCCAGGCATGATTCAGTCGACTGAAAAACTCTGCACAGTCGACTGAACCTGGAAACAGAAAGTTTCCTGAACCTGGAAAATTTCCAGGTACAGGGTCAGTCGACTGAAAAACTCTGTTCAGTCGACTGAACCTGCTGTTTCAGCCCACTTTGCCTTTTTTTGATTGAATTCCCAATTTGAATTGATTCATGATGATCCTATGTATGATTATCAATTGTTTTGACTTTGATGGTTCCTTTCTAATTTTAATCCACGGGTTTTTATAAAATAATCTCTCGAATCGCATTTAAAAGTCCGTTTCTCTAATTTATAAATTCTATTTAAAACACACACACTTTCGCACTTCGAGCGAAGTGGAAGGGTGATTAAATGGTTGGGCAAAACACGGACCATGAATCTGTGCGTTTATCTTTCCGATTAATCCTTGACCTATTCGATTGATTGTTTTGACCTTCGGGTTTGGTTTATCGATGATATGAGGTAAACTTTGTACTGCTTTGAGTGTGAAAGGGACTGACGGATAGTAAACCGTTTAGTGCGAACGAGTGGCTATGGGACATACGTTAACACTTTTCAGATTCCTTTTCGAGAGTTGTGACACATTCCGCCAGTTAGTGGTGTCCAGTACTGGGTCTTCGACCTTCACCACTACGGTTTGTTGCCTCTGGGATAGTGTCTTCGGACTGTCTCCCTAGGTTTGTTGCCTTCGGGTATGTTGCCTTCGGGTGTGTGTGCCTTCGGGTTTGTTGCCCTATATAGTTTCGCTCTGATGTTGGCCTTATGTGCCGCATGGGTGATACTTGGGTTTGGAGTCTTCGGGCTCATGGATCCTTGTTTGTACAGTACTGAGCTCGAGCAAATTTTATGATGTTTCATTGATATGTATATTCCCTTGGTATCGCCCTTCGGTGTTGGTCTTTTTGAGCTGCATGGAGTATAGCGTTTACCTTGTGGAACTTGTATACCTTATGGGTATTTGTTATTTGCCTTTTGGCTTGTTTTGGGATATTTGTATCCTTTGTTTCTATATGTTGCCGATGATATGAGGCTTGCTCTATATGATTCATCTCTTGTTGATGATTGTGTTATCTCCTCTAGAGATATTTGTTATACTGTATGACCTTGCAGGTTTATTATTGTTCAGTTTATCTAACTGATTTGTTATCTAGACTGATCCGTGTATTTTATACTCGGGTCAGACCGAGATGTTTCAGGTTAGGTGCTTTTGGATTTAGCCTATTTTGCTTCCGCATGGACTATTCGCTAGCTTCTTGTTGTGATAGCGTCTTTTGTAGTCCTTATCTGTTGTAACTCTGATTTATACTCTTTCGTCTCGTCTGTATATTGTGGTCTCCTGTACCACTTGACATGTATTATTTTGTATACTCTGTTGTGTATCGGTGTATGTGTATATTATGATTGACTATTCTGTGATGTATATTACATTTGAGTTGTTATATTTTCTTCTGATAGATCCTATAGCCATTGTAGTTTTGCTTTAAATATTTATTGAATAGGTCGAATTTTAATTACTTTTCGACATATTTAGCGAATAGTTAAGGTAAGATTGCGCATGGTCGCTTCCATTATACTCTATTGTCCACGTTAGCCGACAGTATTATCTATGTAATACTCTTTGTTAACGAGGCTCTCGGAGCGGGGCGTCACACAACCCATAGTGAATTCTAGACTAACAAGGAGCTTGCAGAGTAATAATAGATATGAAAATAATAATAACATGCATATATCATCAATGACAATATAATATAAACAACAGCATATGGTGTCATATCCCACAGGTGAACAGTTACATATATATAACAATTTAAATAACTACATCAGCATATTTCAATTGTCGTTTCAATTGAAATCAAATTTAATAAATATAAGAATGCTAATCGTGAGTGACTGCTCACCTTTCGAGGCTAGAGATGATTCGACAAATGGAAAGCGCTACGAATCCAAGCAAAATGAGAAGGGCACGAATTCGATGAAGGAAACAGACACAACAGACCAAAAGCTGATAAAATGAGAATCGATGAGGATTAATCAGAATCAATTTTGATATAAACAGAAAATGTATCTATTATTATATTATATATGTATTTCCCTATTTTTTCTGAATTTGAAAATTATTAAAATAGTATAAAATTTAAAAATCATTATTAAATACATAAGTAAGCTTATATAAGTAAGTCACCAAGTCACAATATATATTGCATTTTAAAGTCCAATATCTAAGGCTTGCTTAAATATAAAAGGTAATGTACGTTATTAATAGACAAAATAGATAAAGACTGCAATCATCCATATTTCAATACCAACTTATATAAGCTTATATACTTGTACTCTAAATAGTCAACACAATTACCCACATAAATAACATATAGACAGATCTACAAATCATATAAACCCTTTTCTTATAACTGAAGCATAAGAAAATGGAACAGGACTATAACAACAAATGTGTTTCGTATATAAGAACTGTAATATCCCGGAATTTTGGATAGTATAAATTTAATAATCTGTGTATAAATTTGTATTGAATTGATAATTTTTGTTAATATATTGGATTTGATTCTATAATCTTCTTTATTTAAATATTTAATTTGTGAAATTATTTTTAATGAGTTAATAAATCTATTTAATAATGTATATGTATTTGTATATATTTTAAATAGACAAGTTATTTTAATTTAAATTAGTATAGCATAATTTTATTGTTTTAAAAATGGAAATTTTGATTTGTTTTTTAATTTAAACTTTTCAAAAATATTTAATTAAATGACTATATGATTTTAAATATGTAAGATAAATATTTTATTGGTTTAAAATTTCATTTTAACTTAAGTTTGTATATTAAATGTTTGTGTAATTATTTTTAAATTATTAATTGATAATTTTGATTTGTAAATTTAATTTGAAATTTAAAATACAATTTAAAATATGAACATGTATTCAATAAGTTACAAACTCTTGTGTAAATTTATTTTAATTGTTTAAAAGTTTATTTTTCAAATAGTTAATTTGTAATACTTTGTCTTGTTCTTTAAAAATAATTTACTAAGTTTAAACATTTATTAACATTTGATTTAAATAACAAAACATTTTAAAGACACATGTAAGCATAAGGATACTAGTGTAGATATATTGAAGCTTAAACTAACAAATGTAAACTTATCACCAATTTTAAATGACAAGTGTCAAGATACATCTTTTATTTGTTTTTAATAAATCATAAAATTTAGTTTTTATAACATGGCATTCTTTCATTTCTGATTTTCTCAGTTCCATATTCTTAACTAAAGAAACATTTCATACCAAAGTAATCCTCATTTTATTGAAAATCATTAAACAATAACTCCTCAAACCTGAAAATTCAAATGCCTAGCAAAACAAACTTGCAGTCAACTCCTCTTTTTCAATATACAAACCTGCATGCAACCATGAAAGCAAACAAAACCTGCAGTTCTTCTGAAACATACTGCAATTTCAAGTTTAAGGACCTGCATTCATTTTTCTAAACTTGGATACAAAAAGGGTCTGCATTTCTTTGCATCTGGAAGCAAGAAGCCTGCATGCATATAGTTCACAAGTTTAAAGTTTCAAAAGGGCCTGCATTTCATAATCTGGAACATGCAATTGGAAATGTACTCTGCATTTTAAAAATACAGGTGAGTAACTCAAATTTTATAAACTGTTTAATAGGTAGTTATGCATGCTTATAAATTACAGATAAGTATATATGAAATGACCTGCAAGTATGTGTCAGTAAACAAGAAGATGATTTGTCATGTGTGATCTTCAAAATTTCAAACTTATGTTTGATTTCTGAATTTTCCTTTGTCTTGATTGCTGTTTAGGACTTAAATTCTTGAACAAGTCATGTTTGTTTTAGCATGGTGTAAGTTCTAATTGTATATAAATTAAATATGATATCTGTAACCTGAAAAATCAAATTGTACAGAACCAATTTGACTAGAGTGATAATTTAAACTATATAAATTAATGTTCCAGGTTTATTAATAGAATCAGTAAGTAAATTCAAGAATTTTGAAACTGAGTTTAAATATGAATTCAAATGTGACGCCCACCTCTATACCCACACTAGCCAAGAACGCTCCGGAGTAGTGCTGTCAACTAGCACGGAGAATAAGGCTGTTGAGGAGCGACCATCCATGTAATTGCTTATCACACGGTGGCTATAAATAATCTTCGGAAACAAACATAGAAATAATCATATCACAAATCAGTCACAGATATCCATATCACAAATGCGGAAGAAGATATGAATATATAACTAACACATGAAAGTGTACATCAGAGTAGTGGTCAGTAAGATCCACGATAATACAAAAGAATAGCAACACGTGCTATACAAAAGAATACAACTATGAGTCTATATCTCAAGTGTATACAACAAAAACTGCTAATCTAAACAGTTATCCAAAAGTCAGAGTGATGAATCCCTGGGAAGAAGTCAAGCAGAAGCACCTGTAACATCTCGGTCTGACCCGAGTATTATTTAAGAAAATAATAAACGGGTCAGTCTAGCTATAAATATCAGATGACATGATATAACATAAAAGATATGGCATAAACATAAACATCCATAATGACATACCACTATAAGTATGTAAATAATGATCAACAGAAGATCAATCAATAAGAGATAATCAATATCACAAGAATCTTCTCAAAGATTCGGAAAGGGCATCATACCCCAAACTTGTACTCATAACAAGTCAATGACATAAATTCTAGAAATCAATGCAAGAAGTCCAGAAATCATAGAAAAGAGAAAGAGGCCTATCACATGACGGTCCGAAGACCAAGGGGAGCTACCCCACATGTGTGAATGGAATCACACAGATTAAGGTCCAGACTAACCAAAAATCAAAAAGGTATGTGTGAGTGGAATCACACAAGTGGTGTCTAGTCTAACCTCGCAACAAGAGACATCGCACAGTTGCTAGTCTAAATCATCAGAATGATCGTCATGATCAACGAGAAGTGTCAATTACACTAAGCAAGTAAATATAGAAGTTTAGCATCATGTCCCATAACCACTTGCTTAACTTAAATATTCACGAACAAACTGTAAATCTTCACTAATAAAATTGTCACAAGAGGTTCAATCGAACAAGTCCAAGAATTAACCGACGAAGTGAACGCAAGCATTTTATACCACTTGTTTTGCTAACTCGTTTAATTAGATTTCTCATCCGAGTGAGGTAAAGGTTTGTATATACTAATAGATTGGAAAACGGTTTAAGAAAAGAGCTTTGTTATTAAAAATAGAGTTGAAATTGTTTGTTAAAAGAGTTTTGATATTTACTACTAGTATTGAAACCTTTATATTATAAAGTGACAAAACACAGAAGCAATTGTAGAAACAATCAGTCACAAAATTCGCATACGGAGATGTGAATAAAATCCAAGGAAATCAGCTCAATGTTTTTCAGATAAGATCCCCTACGGAGGGGGGGTCCAGGGGGGTGGCAACCCCCCAAGGTGGGGGTGCGGGGGCAACGCCACCGCTTACGGGGTTCGACCTGCCCGGTCAGGTCACAAGGGTCCAGGGGCCAGCGCCCCGTCCAAAACGGTACGACCTAGTGAAGACAAAACGGGGGTCTAACGACCTAAGAGGGATAGGGTCGAGCGACCTAACGGTTGCGACCTAGGGGTCTAAGGGGTCAAGCGACTTAGTGGTTGCGACCTAGAGGTGTTCGCGACCTAACGATGACTCATGACCCAACATGGCCGACTTAACAGAGGTCGCGACCTAACAGGATAACTCGTGACCGACTTAAGAGTTGCGTGACTGAAGGGTTCCACGACTTAAGGGTTGCACGACTTAAGAGTTGCACGACTTAAGGGTTAGGCCAGGAGCGACCTAACGAGATAAGGTCCAACGACCTACGAGTTAAGGGTCCAACGACCTATCGGGATAACTCGTAACCGACTTAAGGGTTGCTTAACTGAAGGGCTGCACGACTTAAGGGTTGCACGACTTAAGAGTTGCACGACTTAAGGGTTAGGCCAGGAGCGACCTAACGAGATAAGGTCCAACGACCTACGAGTTAAGGGTCCAACGACCTATCGGGATAACTCGTAACCGACTTAAGGGTTGCGTGACTGAAGGGCTGCACGACTTAAGGGTTAACTCGTAAACGACTCACGACCTATGGATGAACGACCTAACTCCGAACGAGCTAAAAATGGCCAGAACGACCTAGGGTTAACTCGTGAACGACTCACGACCTATGGACGAACGACTTAACTCCGAACGACCTAAAAATGGCCAGAACGACCTAGGATTAACTCGTGAACGACTCACGACCTATGGACGAACGACTTAACTCCGAACGACGTAAAAATGGCCAGAACGACCTAGGGTAAACTCGTGAATGACTCACGACCTATGGACGAACGACTTAACTCCGAACGACCTAAAAATGGCCAGAACGACCTAAGTGCAGAAAATTCACCAAAACGCTAAAAATTGGAGTTTTTCGCCAATCCAATCCAAACCAAATGCTGACATGCATGCAAAAATGATAGGGAATCATTCCCAACAGTCCAATATAGTTATAGGCTAGAATTGTGAGATAAAAATCTCACCTTTGCACCAAATATCAATGAAAATGAAGTTTTAAGCAAGCAAGAATCAATCCTTCTTCTATCTAAGCACAAGAAGCTTGAATCCAATGTCTTCTTCTTGAATTTGGAGTAGAAAGATGGATTGCAATTGAATTTGAGTTTTGGAATTTTAATTTCCCATTCCCTCCACCATTAGTGCCAAAGCTTGATTAGTTAGGAAATTTATGAAGAGTGAGGAGAAGAGGGTTGGAACTTGGGCTTAATAGGCTAAACTAACCCAAAGTCCAAAGCGGGAAAAGTTAGTGAAATTTCACTAACTCCAAACCTATCGATGTTTATACTTAAAAAAGTTGTAAACGACATTTTGAACTCAATGGAAGTGGTCTCGAGTCCTAATTTGACCGTTTGCAAAAAGTAGCTTTTCGGACCAAAATCCGATTAACGAGTTAATATTTAAATAAAATATTTAAATACAAACTCGATAAATATGCGGGTTGTTACATCAAATAAGTTTGAATTCTGGTTTCTTTGAAATAATTTAAATTCAAAAATTTCAAAGTTTGGTTTTAAAATAAAACAGAGAACAGTTTTTTGTTTTTATATGTAAAGGTAAATTTAAATTTGCAGGTAGAGATTTAAAACTGAGTTTTTATCTGAAATTTGAATGTGAATTCAAATTTGATTTTCTGAGATTTGAAATCATTCATGTTTTTAAATTTAAATTTGGTTTTCAAACTCACAAGTGTAAATGCATATGTGATTTGCATTTGAATTGGAAGGTTAAATATTTAAATTAAAAATCCAAAGTGAATTCAAATCTGAGTTTTTAAATCTGGAATTTAAATTTAAACTTCATTTTTTTAAAAATAAAGATTTAAATTTTAAATTATTTTTAAATGAATAAATGATATGCATTTGAATTGAAGTTGTAGATTGTAGAAAGAATTTTAAATAGTTAAAACTAAAGTGAGTTTGGATGTTGTATTTCAATTTTGAAATTTTAAAGAAATTTTAAATTGATTTGAATTTAAATTGAATTGAAATTTAAATTGTTTTAACTTATTGATAAAGTAGTTGTTTCTTTTAAACATATAAAATTAAGTTTTGAATTGTTTTAAAATCTTATTTAAAATAAATTTGAGACTTAAGTTTAAAATGAAATGTTAAATGGGATTTAAAGTAAACATTAAAAACATTTTGTTTTTAAATGCTTGATTAAATAGAAATGTTTATTTAAAAGATAAATAAAAGTTTAATGATTGGGTTCTTTTAATTATTAAGGTAATTAAGATGAAAATTAATTATTTAATTAATTAATTATGTGGATGTTTAATTAAGTAATTAATGATTTTTAAGTTAATTAATTAGATTTGAGATTAATTAATTAAGGTTAATTAACCAATAATTAAGGATGATTAATTAAAATTTTAATTTATGATTAAGATTTATTTAATCAAGTGATTAAGGATAATTAAGGTTTTAATTAACACTTAGTTAATTAATAATTAAAGATTAATTAAATAGTAATTAAATATTAATTACTTAATAACTAATTATGATTAATTTAATTTAATTCTTAATTGAGTAATTAAGAAATGTTAATGAAGGTCATTAACTTAAGATTATTTAACAATTAATTAATGTGATTAATTTTGATAACTAATTAAATTAATTAATTAAAAATAATCAATTGTTTAAGTTTAATTACTTATGAAAGTAATTAATGAATTAATTACTTGGTGTAATTAATTTAATGAATGTGATTAGTTTAGATTAATTAAGTTAAATTAATTTAAACATTTATTGATTGTTTGATAATTACTTTATGTAATTTATGAATTTGTAATTACTTAAGGAAGTAATTAATTAATAATTACAGGATGTAATTAAGGATATTTGATATAGAAGTAATTGGATTTAAATTATTTTGAAATTAATCAAGGGGATTAATTTAGATAATTAATTAAGAATAATTAATTATGGGATGAGTAATTAAGGTAGTTAATTACTGAATGGTTATTGATCATGGGTGATTAATATATATGGTTTAAATTGAAAATTAATTACTTATGTAATTAATTTATTTTAGAAATTGATTTAATATTAATGATGTAATTTGGAATTGATTAATTAAGGTATAATTAATAATGAATAAATAATTAATGTAATTAATTTTAGTTAACTAATTAATTTAGTAATTACAAGTTAATTGTTTGCAAAGGGTTTAAGTAATTAACTTGTGATTAACTTAGAAGCTAATTACTTATTGTAATTAGAGATAGTTAATCAATATTAATTGAAATATTGAGGTGGTGATTTATAAATTGATTTAAAATCAATTGATGGTTAAGTTAAGCAGAATTTTAATGATGAAGTAATTAATTTAATTCATTTTAAATCAATTAGAGATTGAGTAATTAATTTAATTCATTTTAAATTAATTATAGAAGTGTGATCATTAGATAGTTGCTTATGTTGATGATTGGTATTGGTTGCCTGGTATGGTTTGTAATCTCAGTTATGAGATGAGTAGTGTATGTGATATCGATGCATTGGTTGCTTTTGGAAGATAATATGGATTATCTGATTTTGATATGAATTATCTGTTGATAATGATAAGGTTGATGATCTATTGTGTTGTGAATTATCTATCTGTGTATATTTAGATAATAAATTAAATTGTTTTTAAACTTAAAATAACTTGGACTTAATAAGACACACTTTGGATTTCGATGAGACCGGGATCGGGTTTCCATATTTGGACATCCAAAAACCACATCGATTCCAATTAACGTTAGGTCATTAATACAAGTGGAGCGAGTGAAGACTCGAGGTGTAAGGGCTATACGTCAGTATAACTCTGTGGGTGATTCCGTAATGAGTTTGACGGAATAGTGCTTACAGATTCGAGATGGTGATTCAGAGTGCAAGGGACATTGTCGTTAACTCTGAGGGTGATTCCAAAATGAGTGTAACGAGATAATGCCTTCGGTTTCGTTCGAACCCGGAACAAACTTGTATGGATTGAATGCTTTCAGAACATCGTCAGGTGGACGATGAGCATTCTAAGTGATATGTCCTATAAAGGTAATCGTATCCTCAAGCCTCATCAACCGGGAATGGCTAAAACAGGGGAGGTGCGGCAAAGCTTCGTGGGTCGCACCCACTAGAGAGTAAGATTTACCCCTGTCTAGAGGTCCCTTTATATTTCGGCGGTGTGGACGGTTGATCATGACAATCGTCGGGATTGTCTTATTTGGAACTGTTCAGTAAGGAACGGGTCCGGCTTTGTGTTGCAGGGGTTGAAGGGAGTAATCCTCGGTACGGTGATCTAGGCCACGTACTGTGACGGGCGGTACCCCAGTAGCCCTGCCATTGTATGGAATCCAAAATCCAATAAGTTCCAACGGTTTTGATTGTATTACCCACTTTTGTGGTTAGTAGCTGGAATTTAATCATGTAACAATTTCGGCTATTTCTTATTTACTTGAAAACCCTAGACCCTATTATAATATCATCGGATTTCCTATCAAATGTTTTGGTTAGCGTAAGGTAAAAACTTTTCCATGTTTATGTGTGGAAAGTCTTACGTGATACCTTTTCTTTTCAAAGGTTTTTCAAAATTAAGCAACTTTAACCTGTTACTCACACCAGACCCATGTCTGACCCGGAGTTATTTCTGTTTTTCTATAACTCTTGGGTACTCAAATATTTATGAGTAGTCAAGAGAATTCAGGTTAGGATTTGGATTAGCTTTGACGAATTGTGGAGGAGCATATGGAGCAGGAGGCTTCTACGTATAGTTATATAGTTCCGCTGTGTGTTCTCTGAATTGTTGTTTCTTGTACTGTATTGAGTTGTAATAACTAGACAGGTGTTTATAACTATCTAGTATGTGTTGTATATGTCTGTGTAACTCTGATATTTGGTGTACGCTATGTAATACTTATGTTATTAATATAATTTATTCGTTCCTCTGTTGAGATTCTTGTGTTGTTTTCTTCTTTCTTTTCTTTCTTTCTCTTTTCTATCCCTTTCTTTCTTCTTAACGATGCGACTTCCTGGTATTTGGAAGCCGGGTCGTTTCAAGAACGGTTTATACTATATGTTTATCAAAATAGCCTTTATATAAGCTTTATATATTAGCAAATAATACTATATATATGTGTGTGTGTGTGTGTGTGTGTGTTCCAAAGCAACATTAAGCTCCAACACGTAAATATCCATACATTTTGAAAACCAAATTCGCCTACGGTTACAATAAAATCTGTATACAACTGTAAAGGCCCGGAATTTCCAATCCTGGGAATTCCAGATAGTTAGAAAAAGAAGAAAAGAGATAGAAGAAGAGGAAGAGACAGAAAACCAAATTCAGAATCTCACATTTGAAGCGGATAAAATAGAATATCTAATAATAACATTTATACAAAGAAAATGTATCAGTTAAATTACATATACAATATCAGAGCTACAAACTCTACGCCAACACTGGACAGTTAAAATCACATGTCCTAGATATGCAACAATATATCACGACGGAAAACACCCCATATGTTCCTTTTATCCAGCTCGCCTCCTGAGCTCCAGAACGTCCTTACCTGAAAATCTGTAATACTTGGTCTGTCCCGAGCATTACATCAAAGTAACACCCGGGTCAGGCTGGAAACCAGCGTGAGTAAACCCATACAATGTGAGATACTAAGTTCAAACCATAAAGATAAACCCGGGTAACTCATTTATCACTACAAGTTCACATCTTGTTTTAGTCAACACTTATATTCACAAATAAATTCCTAAGTACCATTACTTAGTTTTATATGGTCTAGATATTTAAATTATTCCATTTCAGCCTATTGACTTCACATATCAATCTATAAAGAATCATTGTAGGATACAAATCGAAGTAGGTTCGGGTATATACTGATACCCGACCCCGTCTCTTCGAAATCCAATATCATCTTAAAACAAAGCAATTTAAGTTTTAACAATTCCATATATATATATACACACATCCAGAATTACATATTCACATAGCCAATCATCACAGATAGACAAACGATATTATCTCAGTTCAGTCTAATCATACCGCATCATATAGCCTCACTTATCAAAGATATTCAGTAATCAATGACATACATTATCTTTCAATTAATCAATAGCAAGGTTAATTAATCATACCACTCCAATTAATTTAAATAAATTAAATTAATTTCTTCAGTCACTTTTAATCCTCCTTACCTAAATTAAATTAATCATCCCTTAATTTACCTCTTTAATTACATTAATTAATTTGCCTTTAATTAATAACACAAATTAATTAACCTTCGCCCATTTACATTAATTACATAGTTAAACAGTTAATCAATCCTTAATTACTTTTAATTAATTTTTAATTACCCTTGATTAATCTTTATTTACCCTTTTTAATTTATCACTCTTTATTAATTACTCTTTTTAATTAATCACTCTTGATTAATTACTCTTTTTAATTAAACAATCTTGATTAATTACTCTTTTTAAATTAATCACACTTGATTAATTACTCTTTTTAAATTAATCACTCTTGATTAACTACCCTTTTTAAATTAATCACTCTTGATTAATTTCTCTTTAATTACATTTAGTAATTAAACCTTAATTATAGATTATTTATCCTTTAATTATTAATTAATCTTTTAATTATTTTCATTAATTAATGATTACTTAATTACTTTCATTAATTAATTAATTACCTTTAATTAATTACCTTAACAAGTAATTAATCACATTATTAATTAGCCTTAATTCTTTAATTAATTTTTCTTTAACTAATTAATTAAACCTTTAATTATTTATATTAATTTATTCTTTAATCAATAACACCAAGTGATTAACCCTTAATCACTTCCACTTAATTACTTTCAGAAAGCAATTAACCTCTAATTCTTTATTAAATAATTACTCCTTCTTAATTACATCTAGTAATTATTCATTAATTACTTCACCAAGTAATTACACTTAATTCATTCATAAATGATTATCTTTAGTTAATCACTAATTAATTACTTAGTTAATTATTTAACTAATCACTTAAAATTAATTTAAATAATTTCTTAATTACTTATACTTAAAAGATCTCAATTAAGGAATTCATTTATCTTAATTAACTTATTAATTACTCTTTAATAGTTAAATTATCCTTGTTAATTTCACATATTAAAAATCTTTAATTAATTAAAATCTCTTAATTATTTAAAGATAAACTCCTTATTATAATTGATTCATTAAATTCTTATCATTATACTTTATTTAAAAATAAAACATTTCAGAAATCAATTATAATTAAAACAATATAAACATCTACTTTAACTTTCAAAAGCTTTAAAACTTTTCAAAGTTATTAAATAAATTTTAATACAAAAATCATTTTGAAAATCTACCGTTCTATCTTTTAAAACTTATCTATTAAATATATAAAACTTGTTAAAATATGTATTCTTAGAAAACAATTTATTTTCATAACATAAAACTTGTCTATCTTTGGTTAAAACTTGAATTATTTACAAAATCAATCTTCTTTGTTTTAAAACTTAAACATTTGCTGTTCAATTCTAAAACCTGCTCACCACTAAAACCCGAGTAAAACTCCCATTTACTCGAATTAAACCCGAAGTTTCCCCACCCTCTTTCTGCTTCAAGTAAAACACGAGCATCTTCTAGGAAAAACCCGGGTAACTGACCTTCGTCTCCAAACAACCTACCAGACGCATGAAAACGTGCATATCCACGTGCACACCACCTCAGATCATCGACAAACTCTACTCCGACCTCCCACGCATTGCCTTCAACCACGGCAACAACATGCAATCACCCATTACCCTTGATTCGATCGAGAATCGAATTCGACCCAACAAACCAAAACGGCCCGGAAACCCATCACCGAAAAACTCTCGCCTCCGTTGAACCCTGGCTCCTGTCGCCTCTCCATCATCACTATAGCTCCCTCACGATCTCCTACGTCTCCAACCCACCTAGCGATCGGTCCCGATCGCTCCTCATTACCCCAATTTCCATTTGATCAGTGACGGCAAACACAGGGTATAAAACCCTACTCCGATCATTCCTGGTCATCACGGCCATTGTTACACCATCGCAACAATTTTCCTACCCTCGTCGACAACTCAACTACCTTCGGCCCAAATTTCGTGCTTCCACTCACTGCCGATCCACGGCAATCGATTGATTTACCCAAAACGATCATCTCAAGAATATACACTAATTTCCAAACTAAAAATCATGATATATACATTAAAATTCATGATTTCCTATAATGAATTCAGCCATGCAATCAATACTTAAAATTTAATCTATCAATTTTTGACCCAATTTGTATTTTCACTGTAAATTATAAAATTTCAAGACAAATTCTCAATATAAATTTCTGGAATGATTTTTAGCATTGATATTGCATGATTTCAAACAACTTTATTTATAAATCAAAATCTAACAGTCATTTAATGATGAGATATTGAATTTATTAGGTAATCAAAACCTGTTATCATCACACAGGGACAATATTATAACTATACAGGCATTCAAACACTCATATACAAACATTAATTCAATTCAATTCAAGTATTTCAGGTAACAGCATGATTTTCATTCACAACATCAAAATTAAATCCAGGACTAAAACTGTTTTTAAGATATGTTTACTCACCTAGAAATTTAGAAACAGAGAAATCTTTGTGGAAAAGAAAACTGGAAATGCTCTAGAACTAGAAGTTTTTTCCTTTTGCCCTGCTTCCTTGTTTTAAATCTGAGCCTGAATCTGATGTTGAATTTGTTTGATTGCTTTATCTCAGGTTTGACATTTTTTTAGATAAGTTTTGAAGGATGAAGAAAATAGCCTGGCTGTATTTTTTTTTTTTTTTTACAATTTCAAATGGAAAAAAGAAATCTGGTACTTATTATCATAAGCATACAAGTGTTTATTTTCTATATTCATGGTTTTACAAATGTCATTTGATAAAATAATTGTGTTTAAATCCTTGTTCAAATTAATTTTATAATTTTGTTTTAAGCCTTTACTTAACTTTAATTAAACTTTTATACTTGACACTTTTCATTTACACTTGACTCTTTTCATTTAATTAATTTATGAATCATGTTTTTCTTAAATGTTTTTATATATATATATATATATATATATATACATACTAAGAAAATATATTATGTACATTAAATCCTTTATCAAATTCTATTCAAATTTGGACCATTATGTTTTATGTTTTAAACTTAAATACATTTATAACTTAGTTCATATGTATTTTTAAAAGAAAGAACATTAAACCTTATACAAATCTTATTTAATTTCAAAAGTTATATATATAAACTAAAACTTTGTATTTATTTTTATTATATACATATTTTTTTATGTATCCAAATTATTTTACATGTACATACATGCCTATATACTTGTGCATGGATATATATCCTAGGTTACGTTGCCATCGCAGCAAAATTCCATGTAACTGTAGGCACTCTGTACCCCTCGATTATGCCATGGAACCCACAACAGATCGCAGTTACATTCCAGGGTTACGTTGCCATAACAGCAAAAGTCCATGTAACTGTACGCATCAGCGCCCTCGATTTTCGTTGTCAAAAATGAAACTTCTCCATTCCCACATAGGTCGTAGTCTATCGATGTAAAATCAAATGCAGACTATTGGCTCTCAGAAGCACACACGAGTTCTGCTATGTTACCATAGGTCATAGTCTACCAATATAAAATCAAACGTAGACTCTTGGCTCTCAGCGGCATACACGACTTTCGCTATGGTCTGCAGTAGATCGTGGTGACATCAAGTTACACTGTCGTCACAGCATAACCCAAATGCCTCTGTAGGCATCAGCTCCCTCGACTTTCGCTACACGCTACACAAAATCCTCAGGAACTAGTTTTGTCCGGACTCCTCACAGGATCAACTTTAGAACCTCCCCCTTAGAGCCTCAAGGCAATACCAACCTATGGTACTCCAGAGAAGTTCATTTCAAATGAGCGGCTTTTTCCCCAGAGCCATTTTCAAAACACTTTATACTATACATATATAATATCTTGCAAACCATACACCTACTATCAATTTCATCACAATCTCCTTTACACAAAATCGATTATCCCAAAATCGATAATTCTAAAATTAGGCTTTCCAAATTCCAATATTAATTTTTCCCAAAAATCAAAAGCCTTTCCAAAGTTCATAGGTTCCAAAAACCTTTTTCCAAAATCCTAATATCATCCTTTATATATATATATATATATATATAACTTTAAAAATCTTTGGATCACTTCAAACTTATATAAATTCCCTTTTTATACTTCAAATACTTTCGAAACCCTTTTCTTCTGGCAAAAGATTCAACAAAGGAAGTTTTACCATATATATAACAAAGATACATAACTTCGTTTATTCCAAATCAAATATTCAAATTTGATTATTAACCATATTACTTACTTCCACAAAGAAAATTTCTACCATAGAAATATCCAATTTCCACTTTATTTCATCACATATTTCACAAATATACTTTTCATTTCAAAAACCATTTCACATTTCTTATCCACAAATTTCAACATTAATTTCATTCAAACCCGTACGATGTACTCATCTCATCCGTACGCAAAATCAATCTGATCGCTCACTCGATCACACAATTTCACTTTCGAACTATCTTGATCAAAAACCGTCATTCTCCTTGCATAGCCACAACTATGATAGAGAATATCCAGAACCAATCAACAATCCATATCTAGGTTCATCGTCAAAAATCGAGTGGAGAATCCCCACTCGGATTGATATACTATCTCGAAATTCTGTGCTCGAATCTGGATCAATTCACTGTGCGAATAGAATAATATACGTACATCATACGTATTTATCTTCATTGATTATTAACTAAATCAATCTCCTTTTCTATTCACATTCTTGTAGGTTCTTATTCATTTATTCACCATTGTTTCAATCCCATTTGAATTATCCCCTCAATTCTTGTCTCAAATGGATATTTAATCATATACAGTTTAAACTCTGTCCAACCTAAATTTAGAAAATAGCTTGAAAATTTTAAAAATAGATAAGTAGTTGGAAAATAATTATTAATTTGTAAAATATCTGTAAAATAGTTAAATAATGATAAAATAGTTATAAAATAGTTAAATGGTTATAAAATAGTTAGAAAATTGCAAAATAGTTTAAAGTAGTAATTAGTTTATAAAACAGTTGTAAAATAGTCAAATAGTTCCAAAAGTAGTTGTAAAATAAGTATAAGATAGTTTTGCGTTTTTAAAAAGGAAAATTATATAGTAAATAGTTAGGAAAATAGATTTAAAACATTTTAAATCAAAATAATTTATTTGAAAAAAGTCCAGAGCCAAACTGTTCAATTCCCAATCTCCATTCCCATCAAGTTAATTTAAATTTCCATTTCTATTTAGATTGATTTAATTCCAATTTGAAGTGATCCCAATTCCAATCAATTGCCAATTTCCAATTAACTTTCAATTTCAATTCAAATTAAGTTAACCTCCATCCTCATCCCAAATTCAAATCAACTTCCTATTTGAATTTGAACTTATTCAACTTCAATTTCATTTCAAATTATCCAATTCAAATTTCCAGTTGAATTTTTAAACTTATTCATTTTCAATCATAATTCCAATTAATTCAAATAAATTCAAATTGAACCAAATTTCAATGTCAATTTCAATTCATTTCAACTCCAGTTTGAATTTAATCCCAATTCAAGTTGAATTATCCTTGATTCTTTTCAAAATTCAAATCAAATTCCATTTGAATTTAAAACTATTCTACTTTAATCATAAATCCAAATTATTTGAATCAAATTTCTATTTGAACTAATTTCAAATTTAATCTCACTTTACATCATCTCGAATTATATAAATTCGAGTTAAATTTCAAATGTTGGTTTAACCTTTTAAACAAGATTATCCTTTGTTTTCAAAGTCCTTGAACAATTTAATTCTTAGTCCAAAATTCAAAATTCTATTTTAAATTGCCTTTACTTCTCCATAAACCTATTTCTAGGTTCAAATAATAATTCGAATCCTTTTTAAACAATTTAATCTTTGAAATCCAAATTATTACCCAATTTGAATTCCCATCTCAAATTCTAAACTTCACATCCCATTCCAAATTTAAAACTCATTTAGAGTTTATCTCAAATCATCATTGATATTATGTGTGTCCACATATATACATATTAATTTCCTTTACACACCAAGTTTTACTTTAAATTTTAAACCACCCTGGTTTCATTTCGAAACAAGTTACTTTAAATTTTCAAACAACTCTTGTTGGAAATAAGACCCTTTCATTCAAATACATTATATTACATAATATTATTTATTATTTCTTTATTACTTTGAAAAAATTTCAAATTCTGGACCCAGATTTAAAACTTCACAATTTAGATCATCTTCAGTTCCAATCTATAAGTCATACTTACCTAAATGTTTTACTTCCTTAAAACATTTCATTATTAAATACAACAACCATTTATGATAATAATCAGATTTATAATATCAGGAAACCATTCATTATCATCTTATTCTAAAACTCTTCCCCAAATTCAAGATTGTAATTTCAGTTTGAATCCATTTCAAACTTATCTTTATTTAATTTCAATTTGGTTGCATTTCTATTGCCACTTAATTTAATTCCAATTATTTGACAACCAATTACCTTAATATTTATTAGAAAGAAATATTGCTTTATATATCAAAATATGTTCTTGTATAAAATCATTTAAAATCTTAATATAAGAAAATAACAAGTACGCGCTCATACACACACACACACACACACACACACACACACACTCAACTCATTCTAGGGTGCCACTGACCCTATCCTTAATGAGTAATCCTACCAGAGCCAAGGTTCTCGCTTAACCTTCAACTCTGATACCAAATGTAGAGGCCCGGAATTTCCAATCCTAGAAATTCCAGATAGTTAGAAAAAGAAGAAAAGAGATAGAAGAAGAGACAGAAAACCAAACTCATAATCTCACATTCGTAGCGGATAAAATATAATATCAAATAATAACATTTATACAAAGAAACTGTATCGGTTAAATTATGTACAAAATATCAGAGTTACAACATCTACACCAACACTGGACAGTTAAAATCTCATGTCCCAGATATACAACAATATATCGCAGCGGAAAACACTCCATACGTTCCTTCCATCCAGCTCGCCTCTTGAGCTCCAGAACATCCTTACCTGGAAATCTGTAATACTCGGTCTGACCCGAGCATTACATCAAAGTAACACCTGTTCAGGCTGGAATCCAGCATGAGTAAACCCATACAATTTGAAATACTAAGTTCAAACCATAAAGATAAACCTGGGTAACTCGTTTATCACTACAAATTCACATCTTGTTTTAGTCAACACTTATATTCACAAATAAATTCCTAAGTACCTTTACTTAGTTTTATATGGTCTAGATATTTAAATTATTCCATTTGAGCCAATTGACTTCACATGTCAATCTATAAAGAATCATTGTAGGATATAAATCGAAGTGGGTTCGGGTATTTACTGATACCCGACCCCGGTCTCTTCGAAATCAAATATCATCTTAAAACAGAGCAGTTTAAGTTTTAACAATTCCACACACACACACACACACACACACACACACACACATATATATATCTAGAATTACATATTCACATAGCCAATCATCATAGATAGACAAACCATATTATCTCAGTTTAGTCCAATCATACCACATCACATAGACTCACTTATCGAAGATATTCAGTAATCAAAGGCATATATTATCTTTCAATTAATCAATAGCAAGGCTAATTAATCATACCATTCAAATTAATTTAAATAAATTAAATTAATTTCTTCAGTCACTTTTAATCCTGCTTACCTAAATTAAATTAATCATCTCTTAATTTACCTCTTTAATTACATTATGTAATTTGCCTTTAATTAATAACACAAATTAATTAACCTTTACCCATTTACATTAATAACATGGTTAAACAGTTAATCAATCCTTAATTACTTTTAATTAATCTTTAATTTCCCTTGATTAATCTTTAATTACCCTTTTTAATTTATCACTCTTGATTAATTACTCTTTTTAATTAATCACTCTTGATTAATTACTCTTTTCAGTTAATCACTCTTGATTAATTACACTTTTTAAATTAATCACTCATGATTAATTATTCTTTTTAAATTAATCACTCTTGATTAATTACTCTTTTTAAAGTAATCACTCTTGACTAATAACTCTTTAATTACATTTAGTAATTAAACCTTATTTATAGATTAATTATCCTTAAATTATTAATTAATCTTTTAAATATTTTCAATAATTAATGATTGTTTAATTATTTTCATTAATCAATTAGTTACCTTAACAAGTAATTAATCACATTATTAATTACCCTTAATTCTTTAATTGATTATTCTTTAATTAATTAATTAAACCTTTAATTTGATATATTAATTTATTCTTTAATCAATAACACTAAGTGATTAACCCTTAATCACTTCCACTTAATTACTTTCATAAAGTAATTAACCTCTAATTCTTTATTAAATAATAACTCCTTCTTAATTACATCTAGTAATTATTCATTAATTTCTTCACCAAGTAATTACACTTAATTCATTCATAAATGATTAACTTTAATTAGTCACTAATTAATTACTTAGTTAATTATTTAAATAATCACTTAAAATTAATTTATATAATTTCTTAATTACTTATACTTAAAATATCTTAATTAAGAAATTCCTTTATCTTAATTAAATTATTTACTACTTTTAAATTGTTAAATTATCCTTGTTAATTTCACATATTAAAAATATTTAAATAATCAAAATCTCTTAATTATTTAAAGATAAACTCCTTATTATAATTGATTTATTAAATTCTTATCATTAAACTTTATTTAAAAATAAAAAATTTCAGAAATCAACTATAATTAAAACAATATAAACATCTAAATTAACTTTCAAAATCTTTAAAACTTTCAAAAGTTATTAAATAAATTTTAATACAAAAATCAATTTGAAAATCTACTTTTCTCTTTTAAAACTTATCTACTAAATATATAAAACTTGTTAAAATATTTAATCTTTGAAAACAATTTATTTTCATAACATAAAACTTGTCTATCTTTGTTTAAAACTTGAATTATTTACAAAATCAGTCTTCTTGTTTTAAAACATAAACATTTACAGTTCAATTCTAAAACCTGCTAACCACTAAAACTTGAGCAAAACTTCCATTTAGTCGAATGGACCCCCGCCCTCTTCTTGCTTCGAGTAAAACACGAGCATCTTTTAGGATAAGCCGGGGCAACTGATCTTCGTCTCCAAACAACCTACCAGACGCACGAAAACGTGCACATCCACGTGCACACCACCTCTGATCATCGACGAACTCCACTCTGGCCTCCCACGCATCGCCTTTAACCACGACAACAACACGCAATCACCCATTACCCTTGATTCAATCGAGAATCGAATTCGACCCAACAAACCCAAACGGCCTGGAAACCCATCACTGAAAAACTCTCGCCTCCGTTGATCCCTGGCTCCAGTCGCCTCTCCATCATCACCATAGCTCCCTCACGATCTCCTACGTCTCCTGTAACGCCCCACCCCGAGACCCACCTTAGTAAAGAGAATTAATGAGTAATTCTGTCTACTAAAGCGGAGAATAGGGCTGGTTAAGGGCGACCATCTATAATTTTGTCTTAAACATCCATTGAATACGTCGATAAATGCATTATAATTTTTCAACTCAAGTGGATCGACATACCCAGTAAATGCTTAATCCAAAACTATAGGTGGCAAACGGATCTATCAGAACAAAATACAATAACTGAATGTAAATCACATCACAGAACAGTAACCAACATCATATATATATATATATATACATATACACCGATACACGTTCAGTACAATACAATATGAATACAATAAAGGTGGTATACGACCACACCGTATACATCGAATCAAATGTAAAAACATCAGAGTATGCAGAAGAAATAAACTACTCAAGAGAAAGAAGAGCTGATATCCAACATCAACTTCAAGCTAAGCCCAATAGATTATACCTGAAACAACTCGGTCTGACCCGAGTGAAAACACACGGGTCAGGCAACTGAATCTTATCGTTAGAGAGGAAATACGATAAGGTATAAGGGGAAACATACATCAAGGGACCAATAATTGATAAGAATGACTAAGGTTGATATCAAGAACTGTCTATCTCTAAGATGGTATAATTCTACACTTACTTGGGTTAATACTAGTGGATTCATGCATATAAAGAAAACATCCAAATATGATACATGAATAAATAAACTTCTCAAAGTAGTAAATGAAACCCAAGTATAAAACCATAAAATTGAAATCACCAAAATCCTCAAAAACTCATATTTCGCCTTATTCATCTCTATAAGGCTAAGTAAACACATCAAAATATGGTGAAATCAAAATTTTCTTAACTCATAAAATAAATCTCAGATTGGCCAATAATTACATGCTAAAGCATGTTGCACGTGCTAAAGTTCTCAGACTAGTGCTAGTAATATAGTTAGGTACCCACATGAATCTCTAAGGCGACCGAAGTCACACTTTCCCAGATTCTTAATTTCCCAGATTCTCAGATTCCCAGATTCTCAGATTCCCAGATTCTCAGATGACCCAAAGGTCATAGCACTAGTAATTCCCAGAATGTGTCAGAAACTCTCGGATAGTAACCCGAAAAGTGGTTACGTACGTCCCATACCGTACGTCCTCACTCAGCGGTTTTCTAGCCGCTAGTCGATGCCACACTAACAAATGCATCAAAATCTCAAAGAATTGCCTCATGTCGTTGGCGTAAGGCATAAAATATCTAACCTGTCTCATCTCATTGACAAGTGGAAAATTCCATAAAATTATAAATCTCAGAAAATCTCATATAAAACAATTGCCTCATATCATCGGCAATAGTGTTTTTCCCAAGATAGTCCCATGTCGTATATGCTTCCGAATACGAAATATTAGACTAAAGTTATTAGTCTAAAAGACTAATATAACACTCTATCCCAGACCACAAAGTGGTAAATCCCAAGGAGGAAATCAAAAAGATTTCTCAATGTCGTTTCGATAGTACAAGTCCGAATTTAACCGAAAAAGTAAATACTCAAGTCCCATACCTTACGGATTTACTAAATCTTTTAATTTGTTTCCTTATATGTCCGAAAAAGCATAAAAGTAATTAAAGTAAATAAAATTAATTATAATATATTTTACTAGAGAAAACGGGATTTTAAACCAATTTATAGAAATTTATCTAAAGGATTATGAGTGAAAACCCATCATTTAAAGAATTTTAATGATTTTTGAAAGCCTAGAAAATAAAGAATAATTGTTTAAAAACCTTTAAAAATGTATAAAAACATTTATTGCTCAACCCATGATTTTAGAAGATTTTATGCAATTTATTCGGATTTTTAAAACTCAGAAAAACATCAATTTGCAATTTAATCGGTAAAAACCGATATTCAAAATTTAAATCGTATTTAAAACCAATTTGAATTCAAGTCACATTCTAAATTTACTAGTCCATTGCTGGAAAAAAGAATCAAATGTTAGCATCAAATTTCGTAGTAAAATTCTTGCAAAAGCATGCAAATGAAATCATCAAAGTCGAACAAGTACATCAATGTTGGGGCAGTTCATAACAGGCCAACATTGAAAACATCAATTTTCCACCATGCAAACTTTGAAATTCTACAAAATAAAAAATACAAAAATTGTAGCCAACAGCCTCAGGTTTCCAAAACTTCATAAATTTTGATATTCCGATGAGTAACGAAGAAGTTATGATCAAAATACTACTAAGAAAGAAATTATTTGCGCTGCCTGTCAACACAGGCCAGCGATGAAAATGCCAATTTTCCACTATGTAGACTTCAAAATCAGTCAAAACCAAAAACATGAAAGTTGTGGGATATTTCACAAGGATTTCAGAACATCCAAGAAATCAAAATTCCGATAAGAAACACAAAAGTTACGGTGAAAACACTAACCAGCCACTAGAATATTCTGGGCTTAGTCCCTCTCGGATTTTCATTTTTGACAGCAAGTAAGAAGGTCCAAACGGACTCAGAACCCAATGAAATTTAAAATAAACTAACCCTAATCAGTCCTCTACAATCTGAAAAAAGATTGGCGTCAATCCGATACCGGACGAGCCAGATATGAGTAAAACAAGACAGGGCATTTTCAGCACCAATCAATATAGAACAGAGGTAAAATTCAACATATTTAACCAAATATTTCAAGCAAAAGATTATTTGCTGCTGAAATTTATTCGTTTACAGTTGCTATAAGCTTTAGCTTACCTATTAGCAGCAAAAAGATGATGATTTAGGCTTGAAGATGGAAGCTTTCAACTCGAATTTGCCTTTGCCGGACCTATGATTGTTGAAAATAGGCATGCAAGAGAAGATAAATTACAAAACAAGAATTACAATAAACAAATATGGATTTCTCCTCAAATTCAAGATAGAGAAGGATGGAGATTACCTTCTTGTTGAATTAGATCCAAATTTCTATTGATTTAGCAAAGAATTTTATTAATTATGGCTAGGGTTTGAGATGGCGGCCATTGTTTCTAATTTTTGAGCTTCTAGGGTTTCTTTTCTCAAATGAGCTGAAGGAGGAAGAAGTGTATGTACTTCTTTCCTGGCTCTAGAAGTTTCTCTAGTGGATATTGGGTTTGGGCTTAACCCAATGACCCATATTAATTTTACTTAGGCAAAAATTTGTTTAAGTTTATTTACACTTATACAATGCTTAAATCTTCATAACTTCTACATTTTTAATCCGTTTTTAATGATTTTGGATGCGTTGGATTCGTTATGTCATCTAGTTTTTAATAAAATTATCAAAACATAAGTTTTAACAAATTTTTTATTAAATTTCCATTTATTACTCAATTTATCCAATTTTCCCATAATTGCAAAATAAATTGCAAATTTAATGCAATTGGTTAAATAAAAAGATATTATGTACCCAAAACAAAACAAATATAGGTTTAGACATTATTAAATTATTTATCACATTTTTAATCATAGTTATCATGATTAATTATTTTATTAACTCATTCTTATATATATATTTAATTAATAAAATGACAATATTGGCAAATAAGCACAATATTGTACAAATTATCAATTTAATCAAATGTAGTCAATTAACTACATTCAAATTCATGAAATAAAGTAGAAACTTTATTTTACTCATGTCCATCATTTTTTTATACTCAAAGAAGATTTTTTTTTTTTCCTTATTCCCCACATTTTATTTTACAATAAAATGTATTATTGGTTTTAAAATTACCAATATGATTTCCCCAACACAAACCAAATTCCATTAATTATTCCAAACCACTCCAACCATCGAAATGGAGTGATTAATTTATTTTGTTACAATTCATTAGCCCAAAAATTCAAATTC
Organism: Allium cepa; assembly: GCA_030765085.1. Taxonomy (NCBI): domain Eukaryota; kingdom Viridiplantae; phylum Streptophyta; class Magnoliopsida; order Asparagales; family Amaryllidaceae; genus Allium; species Allium cepa. The sequence continues at coordinate 154,870,028 of CM060946.1, read as the reverse complement.
ATTATGCATATGATGCTTAAACAATTATTTAACAATTTTCTTTGTATTTAACAAAGAAAAGATGCAATTTGACAATAAATTACATTATCGCCAAATCATACATGTTAATTGAATATAGTTGCATCTCTATATTCAAAATTCATGAAATAAAGGAACAAGTTTATCTCACACATATGTTTATTACTATTAATACAATGAAATCTTTCTACTTTTATTTTCCCTTTTATTTTACAATAAAAGGAGAATATTGGAATAAATTGCCAATATTCCTTTAATGCTCCTACTAAATTCCATCAATGATAATTTCCAACTCAAAGATCACAATTAAGTTGTTTACTTCATCTTTCCTTCATCTTAAATTTGCTTCAATCATTTACTTTGAAATAAACCTTATTTTATATTGTTCTCCCAAAATTTATTCATATTATATTGTTTATTCCAAATAAACAATATAATTCATCATTTTCTTCCAATAAATTCAATTAATTCCAATATTAAATTATAATCTTCATTATAATTTAATATTTACGGTACTCTCCAACCAGGATTGTTACATCTCCAGCCCACCTCACGATCGGTCCCGATCGCTCCTCATTAGCCCAATTTCCATTTGATCAGTGACGACAAACACAGGGTATAAAACCCTACTCCGATCATTCCTAGTCTTCACGGCCATTGTTACACCATCGCGACAATTTTCCTACCCTCGTCGACAACTCAACCACCTCCGGCCCAAATTTTGTGCTTCTACTCGCTGCCGATCGACGACAATCGATCGATTTACCCAAACGATCATCTCAAGAATATACACTAATTTCCAAACTAAAAATCATGATATATACATTAAAATTCATGATTTCCTATAATTAATTCAGCCATGCAATCAATACTTAAAATTTAATCTATCAATTTTTGACCCAATTTACATTTTCACTGTAAATTATAAAATTTCAAGACAAATTCTCAATATAAATTTCTGAAATGATTTTTAGTATTGATATTGCATGATTTCAAACGACTTTTATTTATAAATCAAAATCTAACAGTCATTTAATGATGAGATATTGAATTTGTTAAGTAATCAAAACCTGTTATCATCACACAAGGACTATATTATAACTACAAAGGCATTCAAACACTCATATACAAACATGCATTCAATTCAATTCAAGTATTTCAGGTAACAGCATGATAACATCAAAATGAAATCCATGATTAAAACTGTTTTTAAGATATGTTTACTCACCTAGAATTTAGAAACAGAGAAATATTTGTGGAAAAGAAAACTGGAAAGCTCTAGAAATTGAATTTTTTTCCTTTTGCCCTGCTTCCATGTTTTGAATCTAAGCTTGAATCTGATGTTGAATTTGTTTGATTGCTTTATCTCACGTTTGACTTTTTTTTTTTAGATCAATTTTGAAGGATGAAGAAAATAGCCTGGCTATATTATTTTTTACGATTTCAAACGGAAAAAGAAATTTAGCACTTGTTATCATAAGCTTACAAGTGTTTATTTTCTATATTTATGGTTTTACAAATGTCATTAGATAAATTAATTATGTTTAAGTCCTTGTTTAAATCTATTTTATAATTTGTTTTAAGCCCTTACTTAACTTTAATTAAATGTTTATATTTGACTCTTTTCAATTAATTAATTTATGAATCATGTTTTTCTTAAATGTTTATATATATATATATATACACACATACTAAGAAAATATATTATGTATATTAAATCCTATATCAAATTCTTTTAAATTTGGACCATTATGTTTGAGGTTTTAAACTTAAATACATTTATAACTTAGTTCATACGTATTTTTAAAAGAAAGAACATTAAACCTTCTATAAATCTTATTTAATTTCAAGAGTTATGTGTGTGTGTACATAGACTAAAACTTTGTATTTATTTTTATTATATTTTTTTATATATCCAAATCAAATGCTTTCAAATTATTTTACATGTATATACATGCCTATATATTTATGCATGGATATATTTAGAATTTCAATATCATAAAGTTTACCCATATCTATTAACACATTAATTAATTTATTACAAGATATATTATTTCCAGATATTTATATTTCAACATTTATCATAGTTTCATGTATACCCTGATATCTTTTATTACCAGAATTTTGTCTGTTTACTGAATAAAACTAGTTTATTATCCAATTATCAAATGCCAAAAATCCAGCTTATTACAACAATCCTCCATCAAAACATTCATACAGTTAACCTTTTTATTTAAACCATACTTAGCATAACGGAAATTTAAATTATATAAGTAAATAATTTAAATCTAGAATAGAACTACTGCAAACATATAACTAGCAATATTTCTAGAAAATTTCAAAACACACGATACACACATATAAATATGAATTTACCTGATACACTAACAGATTTTACAACTCGTATCTACACCTAAAACTGGCATATCCACTAATATATATAACACATATAAAATACTACATGTATAACTTACGTTAGTCTATTTATATATAAAACAGAATTGTATGCTTCATAAATATACTGGACTAACATATTTCTTATATTGTATATAGTGGATCTGTAAATAGAAACTATTACACTAATATAAGACTCAACATATAATTATAAATCAACACTTATTAAAAAGCGATATAACTGGCCAAAACTATGTATACTGATTAAAAAAATATTACCTAATATATAGGAGAAGGCGAGTAGAGGGGATAGGTTGGGTTGCGTGGCCGCATGCCTTTGACCTGAAAGAGGGCGAGGGGAGGGAATACGGGAGGCATGGATCTCGGCAAGATCGACGGATGGTTTCAGGCATGGTTGTTGCGGAGTCTAGGCGGTGGGTTTGTTTGGTCGGCAAAGATGGAGGCTGCCAAAGGCATCTCCATGTGATGTGGAAAGCGACCGTGGTGGGAGGGAAGAAACGGAAGCTTGTGATGATGGGTGCATAGCGAAAAAAGGGACGAGCCAGTTTTATATACACACTTACTTTTTTTTTCTTTTTTTTTTATAAGATGGTGAATTGGTAGAGAATGATGAACTCATTTATCTTTGGTATATATACACTTGGACACGTTATTCAATTTGTGGTAAGGCTCAGTACAAAGTGGAATTTGAGAAGAAATAAACAAGCTTTTAGGTGAATCAGAACGTGCCTTTCTTATATTTAAGCTACTATATATATTCCTTTTATTTAAATTTATTCTTACTAAAACAACAGAAGGAAAGAAGAGCAACCGCTTGGAAAAGAAATGAACTGTATAAAAAAATATTGAAAGTGGGAATAACAATAGACAAAACTGAATTTATGGAAATAATAATGATAGTGGTCATTGTTTAACACGGCTGGACAGTTCGATGCTCATAGAGAAAATGAAACACTCAAAACGGGTACCGATACGGTCCCCTTTTCATTTATTTCGTCGTATACGGACTCCAAACTACACAGATGAATATACTATGGAGATCAGCACGACGAGACTATCAAAACGGTATACAGATATCGGTGGTACGATCATCTGATCAAAATTCGATAACCGGTACCGATATACGTTGCTATTCCGTACGGAAAAATCCAAATGGAGATACAAACGTCCAAATTTCACAGTCTGAGTCGGAATATTCTAAATAAATTTTCTCATGTTGACATATTTAGGTTTTGGAATACTTTTAAATTCGACTATTATTTCGCCGAAAATAAAATCGACGGAGCAATAACAGTCAAAATTTGGAGAAACGAAGTATGACGTCTTGCTCAGAAGATGATTTACAATTTTTTTATAGAAAAATATTCAGGTTTGGAAAACATTTTATTAATCATAAATATTAACTGATACAAATTTAAATAAAATTACACAATAAAGTAAACTTCTATATTATCTAATGAAAATTTACCAGTTGCTAGGTTTAAGTGGACATATTCCAAATATAAATTTTTTATCTCCAAATATTATTATTTAAAATTTCAGGAAAATTCAATTAAATAAGTTATTAAAACCTTTTAAAATTTATGGGTCATTACATGTTCATTTTGATTTAAATAATCATTTTGCTAACAAGACCATATTTTGGTGATATGAGATATTTTGGAAAAATTAGTCTCTTTTCATTTAGAAGTGAAATTGAAGTTAAAATAAAAGAGAATTTGAAATTTGAAGTGAAGGATTTGAAAAGGATAGGTAATTTGAATTTGAAATTGAGATGAACAGTGAAATTGAAATTGAAATCGATTTTGAAAATTGAAGTTTAGTTTGAGATTGAATTGAAATTTGAATTGAAATTAGATTTGAAATATAAGTTTTAAATGTGTTTAATTTGAAGTGAGAATTGAAACTGGAATTTAAAATTTAATATTAAAATAGTAAGAATAAAATAATATTATAATATGATAATAATGAAAATATATTTTAACTACTTTAAGAAGTGAAGATACGGATTTTAAATGATTTGTAATGATTTTATAAGTAATAGAATTCAATTTGAATAAATTATTTTAAATATTGAAAAATAAGTTAAAATTAGGTGCGTCGCGCAACGGTGGTTCGCAATTTCGCACCGAAAAGTTCAAATGAGTGTATAGAGTGAAATATAGCTTAGAATTCTTTGAGATAAAAAATACCAGACTATTATATCCATATCTTCTAAATGAAGAAATAAAATCAAAGTTCATTGAGTAGATTTTGAATTAAGTCCAAATCAATTTTCTAGAAAAAATCACGCCGGTGGAATTAACTGACCGTAACAGAAAATCTATTTACATGAACGTTTTTAATTATGGGAAAATGTAACGACCCGTATTTTTACGTGTCGATAAATCGTAGAATTTACAGGTTGTTAGTGTTGTTTGTGTTGTCTCTAGCCTGAGTCATATGGAGAGTAACTCGTGTGTTGGAGTATTGAGTCGTGACCGACTCATAAGTTGGAACGAGTTATGGAGTTAACTCGTGACTGAGTCTAGAGTTGCCGAGTTGAGTCTAGGTCGCATAACCGACCTAAGGAAGTTTAGGTCGTATGGCCGACCTAAGGTAGGGGCCGAGCTATAGGAGTTAACTGGATAGGGATTTGGACCGAGTTAAGAGTTAGAACGGCATAGGGGTTACCGACTTAAGATGAGAGGCGAGATAGGGGTCAAGGGATGAGTCGTGTACGGGTTACGACTCATAGGAGGCCGGCTTAAAAGTTAACTCGTATGGCCGAGTTAGCGTGTTGTTGAGTCGTTGGGTTGAGTCGGCCGTGTTTGATTGAAGCGTTGAGTCGTAGAGCCGTTGTGTAGCTAGGTTGTTGTCTCGGTTAGGCTTGGAGATGAGTCGTGGGGCGACTCAGGGATTGGGTCGGTAGAGTACGTTATCCCTTGTGTTGTTAGGTCGGTGGGCCGACTTAGTAGATAAGTCGTTGGGGACTTAGGCCTTTGAGTCGTGCATACGTGTTAGGTCGGGATAAGGCTTTGGCTTAGGTCGGCAGGAACTAGGTCGTGTAACCCTGTATGTGTTGTGTAGTTGGGTCGGCGTCTTGGGGATAAGTCGTAGGTAGTTGAGTCGTATAGGTCGGCAGAGTGTTGGGTCGTATGGGGTCGCTTAGGTCGTGAGTCGGCAAGGATGAGTCGGCAAGGATGAGTCGGGGACGACCTAATAGCGAGCTCCGAGTTAAGAAGTTGGCCGAGTTAAGGGGGATTCCAGCCTATAAATAGAGGGGTTTGGCTCACTTTTTGGCACCGGATTTCGAAGCGACGAAGTGCTGCCATTTTGGAACTCGACTTCGGTATTTTCTTCACTTCTTTCTCTACTTCTATCAAGTGCTAACATCCATTGAAGATTGAAGATCAAGATCAAAGATCAAGAGCCAAAGTTGAAGATTTTCATCCGAAGAAGCTAGATTTCACCGTTTCAAGTGAAATTTCTCCGGATCAAGCTCAAGTCCTTGCTGTCCAGATCTGAAGTTGATTGATTTTAGGTTGTTTTGGTGATTTGGTGAGTGGTAGTTATCTCTCACGCGGATCCAAAGGAGTATATTGGATTGGTGGCATGTTTGGGTGTTAAAGTTAGAGATTTCATGCATTTTTCTTAGATCTAAGTCTAGATCCATGGTTTTTGAAGATGTTTACTTATGCAAGTTTGTTTAATAAGCATTAGAGACAAAACCCATGTTTTATAATTGATAGATCTATGCTAAAAACCATGATTTCACATATGTTGGACTTTTGCTCGTTTATTTACGAAATTGCCATTATAGTTGATATTGCTTAAATTGCTTAATAGATCTTGTTTGAATGATTGATTATTTGAATGTATGATTGATTTGATTGTTTCCAAGTTAGCTAGTAGTTGATTTGGAACAAGATGATGAAAGAGGATTCAAAAGCTATGGAAGAAGGCTCTTGAATGGTGAAAGCTGCTTAAGGCATATGTAGCGGATGTTGAAGCTCATATGTATAGATTGGATGATGTTGAGATGGGACTTTGCCATGATTTGATGAGGCAAACCATGTTGTTGAGTTGAGACTTTGCTTTGATGCGATGAAGCGAAGTATGATGTGAGTCTTGGCTTAATCCAAGCAGGGATCATTCCAAGCATGTTGATAACTTGAAGAGTAGTTCAAGTTGGTTGATAATGGATTGTTCAAAAGGTAGCTTGAGCTTGTATGAGGATAGTCGTCAAGAAGGATGGCTAGGAGGCTTGGATCTCGTCGTTGTTGAAGGTTCTAGCATGCTCAAAAGCAAGAGTACATGGGGCGCCCATAACGACTACAGGTAGGTAGTCGGGACACCCAAAAGACTACAGGTAGGTAGTTGAGTACTCTGGGCAAAGTAGATAAGTCCTAGGCACAAGGCAGTGTGCGGAGTTATGGTTAGAACCGGGGTTACCATTAGCCCTTGACAGATGGTCATTCAACTAACGGTGAAATCGAGGCAAGGATAACAGTGATAGCCAGAGTCATGGATGTTTGGTTGTATTATCATTCGGCTTCAAGAGCGGTGTTTTCTGGGTGCTTATCTGATCTTGGTTTAGGCCTTGGGGGTTTGTATTTGGAAAACATCGTCCTTGACTCGAGTGGTATTCGCTTTACCTTAATTGTCTATGTTGTTATGCTTGCTTCTCCTTAGTGTATGTCTGGGGCTATCACTGTAGAAAGAGGTGGAGTGGGATGGTTTGGTTCCTATTCCTTTTATCCTTTATGCTCTTTTGGTATGCTTGATAGTTGATTTACTGCTCACTAAGACTTTGTCTGACTCAAGGTTTTATGTCTCCTCTTATTACCTTGGGCTGTTCATCCATGTCGGGATGGGCAGACTAGGTAGCAGGTGACAGGTGCTGTGCTAGGAGTTCTACGCTAAAGATGACGAAGACGAGCAGGAGGCTTTGCATATTAGTTTTCTTACTATATGTACTGGGTATCCGCTGCTGTATTTGGTTGAGTGATTTGTAGTGAGGCTTTCATGTATGGATTTGAGTAGATGATTGTATGAAACTACTGTGATGCTTATATGATGATGTTCTGTTCTATGGAGCTTCACTATATTATATTTCTCTATTGTATTTTATCCATGCGCTGTGAGTTATGCGATAGAGATTCTTCTGTTTTGTTTTACCCTGACTATCGTCCATGGCTGCCTGGCACACCTTTTAGCGCATTATTTCCTTGATTTGGTGCGGGAGTCATGGGCGGTCGTCACATTTGGTATCAGAGCTTTGGTTAATCGATTTTAGCCAACGCTCGCTGATGTAACTACGTAAGAGAGACGTAATTGTAATTTGATGGATGATTACTATATATAATATAGTAGTTTAGAAGGGTTTGAACTCCTTATGCAGTTGTTTCTTAAGGTGTTCTAATCATTCTTATTTACAGATATTAAGGATGAGTCGAAGTGAGAGACAAGCTGCGAGGGGTAGCCGTGATGCTAGGGAAGCTGTTGATTATGCTCCTATGTTTGAGGCCATGATGACTTCAATCATGAGGAGAATACCAGCTTCAGGATCATCTGTGGATGTGGGAGTTCAAGTCCAAGCTCCGAGACCGGTGGATTTTGCCAAGCTTTGCAAGGATTATACCGCTCTTGGAGGGAAAGTTTTCTTGGGGACGGAGTCGACTATTGAGGTGCAGAGATGGATTGATGCTTGCAAAAGAATCTTTGGTGACTTAGGGATTGAGGATGCAACTAAGAGGAAGCTTGCATCGAGACAGCTTCAGGGAAGAGCTGCTGATTGGTGGAATTCTATCACCATCGATACTCCAGAAGAAGAGATTACTTGGGAGCAATTCCAAGTTAGATTTGAAGCTAAGTTCATCTCTACTTCCCAGAAATCTGTCTTGTTTAAGAGGTTTGTGGAGCTCAAGCAAGGGGGAAGGCCTGTTCTTGAGTACATTTCTGAGTTTGAAGCTTTGTCTAAGTATGCCAGATCGTATATTGATTCTCCCTACCAGAAGAATGAAAAGTTTGTGACTGGTCTGGATGCTTATCTTGGGAGGCAGTTAGTGGATCATCTGGACGATCCATTTGAGAAGCTTGTGGAAAAAGCTCTTAGGCATGAGAGTTTGTTTCCTAGGGAAAGTTCTGTCGTTTCTGTAACCAGGGAAGGATCTAAACCACAGCAGAGTGGCAATAAGAAGAGGAAACAACAGCAACAGAGGGGTAGGGATGGCCAGAAGAAGCCGAAGAGTGAAGTGACTTGCTATAACTGCCAGCAGAAGGGCCATCTTTACAAAGATTGTAAGAATCCCAAAGTGCCGGGAAAGTGTTACAACTGTGATAAGCTGGGACATATCAAGAAGGATTGTCCAGAACCGAGGAAAGATAGGCAGGTTGTGCAAGCCTATGCTTTGGGGGCTGTTCCATCGTCTTCGAAAGCTCCTACTGCTGAAGAGAAGGGGAAGAGTGTGGTTGTTCAAGGTACTCTTTCTATTTGTGGTGTTCCGGTTAGAGTGTTGTTTGATACTGGAGCGTCGCATTCTTTTGTTTGTGATGATTTGGTAAGCCGGTTAGGTATGAAACCGGATATTGTTGATAGGCCATTGGTTGTGACTAATCCGGTAGGGGGTTCGTCATGTTTGTGTATGTTATGTCGTGGTCTAGTTGTGTCGAGTCATGATTGCTCGTTTGTTTGTGATTGCTTTGTTCTGAACTTTGCGGGGTTCGGAATTATTTTGGGTATGGACTGGCTTAGGAAGTATGCGGCTAGGATTGATTGTGAGAGGCTTGAGGTGACAGTCGGGAATGTGGAAGGGCGAAAGGTTGTGATACGATGTAAGCATGAAGAAGGCGTCTTCATGAGCTTCATGTATTCGCTAGTTGTTCCACGGGATGGACTGTCATCGGTGCCTATTGTGAATGAGTTTGAGAATGTCTTTGAGGAAGTCAAAGGGTTGCCGCCGCATAGGGAGATCGAGTTTCGTATCGATCTAGTTGAGGGAGCCAGACCTGTTGTGATGCCTCTTAGGCGGATGGCACCGAGGGAGCAGCAAGAGCTGAAGGTGCAAGTTGATGACCTTTTGCGGAAAGGATTCATTCGGAGAAGTGTGTCCGAATGGGGTGCGCCCGTTGTGTTCGCAACCAAAACGGATGGATCGTTGAGGTTGTGTGTTGATTATCGTGAGCTGAATAAGGTGACTAGGAAGAACAAGTATCCATTGCCGAGAATAGATGACTTGTTTGATCAGCTTCACGAGGCTAAGGTGTTTTCTCAGATGGATTTGGCAACGGGATTTCACCAGTTGAGAGTGGCGAAGGATAGTGTGCCGAAGACTGCTTTCAGGACACCATCCGGGTTTTATGAGTGGCTGGTAATGCCGTTTGGGTTGACTAACGCGCCAGCATATTTTGTGGATCTTATGAATAGAGTGTTCAGAGATCAGTTGAATAAGTTCGTGCTTGTGTTCGTGGATGATATTTTGGTTTATTCCAGAACTGAGGAAGAGCACAAGACGCACTTGAGGATTGTTTTAGGAATCTTACGGAAACATCAGCTGAAGGCTAAGTTTTCGAAGTGTCACTTCTGGAAGAATGAAGTGAGGTTCTTAGGTCATGTTATTTCTGGAAATGGAATAGCGGTTGATCCCGCTAAGGTGGCAGCGATCCAGGATTGGGTTAGGCCTAAGAATGCATCTGATGTGAGAAGTTTTCTTGGATTAGCAGGATATTATCGTCGGTTTATCAAAGACTTTTCCAAGATAGCTGCACCGTTGACAGGATTGACGAAGAAGAACCAAGTGTTCAGATGGGATGATAAGTGTGAGCAAGCTTTCGTAATCCTGAAAGAGCGACTGACGAGCGCTCCTGTTTTGACTATTCCAAGTGGGAATGATGAGATGGTGGTTTACACCGATGCATGTGGCACTGGACTAGGAGCGGTGCTAATGCAGAAGCATAAAGTTGTTGCGTATGCTAGTCGACAACTAAAGCCGCATGAAAGGAATTATCCGACTCATGATTTGGAGTTAGCGGCGATTGTGTTTGCTTTGAAGATGTGGAGACACTATCTATTGGGAGTTAGATTCGAGCTGTTTACAGATCATAAGTCGTTGAAGTATCTGTTTTCCCAAAAGGATTTGAATCTTCGACAGCAAAGGTGGCTAGAGTTCTTAGCATCGTATGATTTTGGTATAGCCTATACTCCAGGGAAAGGTAACGCAGTGGCTGATGCGTTAAGTCGAAGACATGCAGGATTGGGAGCCATGTTTTCGGAATGGAAGAGTCTTGAGTATTTGGCTGGATTTGATTTCAGGCCTAGATGTGAATTGGAACCTGAGATGTTGGCAAACTTATCGATAAGGCCTACTCTTGTGGAAAGAATTGGCGAGAGGCAAAGGAGAGATGATAAGCTTATCAAGATTATCCGTGATTTGGAATCCGGATTGGATCCAGAAAAGGATAAAGGATTTGAAGTCGATCGAGAGGGTTGGCTTCGAAAGCAAGGGCGACTAGTTGTTCCCGATGTAGATGGATTGAGAGATGAAGTTCTGAGGGAGAGTCATCACTCGAAGTTGACAATTCATCCAGGTGGAAATAAGATGTATCGGGATATGAAGAGAACCTACTACTGGGAAGGTATGAAGAAGGATGTTGGAAATTTTATTTCCAAGTGTATGAATTGCCAGTTGGTGAAAGCTGAGCAGAAGAAGCCCAGTGGATTGCTTCAGCCATTAGAGGTTCCTACATGGAAGTGGGAGCAAGTGTCGATGGACTTTATCGATGGTCTACCTAGGACAAGAGCAGGGAATGAAGGGATTTGGGTCATAGTAGATCGTTTGACCAAGAGTGCAAGGTTCATTCCTGTTCGATCGACTAGGACTGCATCGAAGTTGGCTGAATTATATGTGAAGTGGATAGTTCGTTTCCATGGTGTTCCGAAGAGTATAGTGAGCGATCGAGATCCATTGTTCACTAGTAGATTTTGGAAGAGCTTCCAGGAAGTTTTGGGAACTGAGTTGTGTTTGAGTACAGCTTATCACCCTCAAACAGATGGTCAGACTGAGAGAGTCAACCGAGTTTTGGAAGATCTTCTTAGAGCATGTGTTTTGGACTTCGGAGGATCATGGGAAGATCACCTTCATTTGGTGGAGTTTGCTTATAATAACAGTTATCAGTCGAGTATCGGTATGGCACCATATGAGGCATTATATGGAAGACCGTGTAACTCTCCGACATGTTGGTTGGAAACTGGAGAAAAGCTGATACTTGGGCCAGAGATGATTCGACAGACTTCAGATTGTATAGAGATCATTCGGCAACGAATGAAGGCAGCCCAAGATCGTCAGAAAAGTTATGCCGATAATCGTCGTAAGGATTTGGAATTCGACGTAGGTGATATGGTTTTTGTGAAGATTTCTCCTCTGAAGAGTGTCATTAGATTCGGGAAGAAAGGAAAGTTAACTCCGAGATTTGTTGGACCATTCCCGATTATCGAGCGTATTGGAAAGCTCGCTTATAGATTGGAGTTACCGGAAAAGATGGCGGGTGTGCACAGTGTTTTTCATGTATCTTATCTACGGAAGTATATGCACGACCCAACTACGGTGGTTTCTGCTGATAGCTGTGAAGACTTGGAGGTTGATCCAGTTGTTTCGAGACCTCGTAAGCCGCTTCGTATTGTTGAAACCGATACGAAACAGCTTAGGAGGAAGACGATTACGTTGCTCAAGGTACAATGGAGTGATGATGTTAACGACTGTACGTGGGAGGAGGAAGAGAGGATGAAGGCAGCTCATCCCGAACTCTTCGAGGTATGGCCCTAAAGTGTCGTGACATCTCATGAATTTGTAGCTTGTTCTAAGTCTTAGAATTCTGCATGCTAGGTTAGAATTGGTTGCATGGATTGTTGATTGCCATGGATGATAGGCATGCGGAATAATTTTGATTGCTGTTGTTTGCTTGGAATTTCAGGGGCGAAATTCCTAAGGGGGAGAGAATGTAACGACCCGTATTTTTACGTGTCGATAAATCGTAGAATTTACAGGTTGTTAGTGTTGTTTGTGTTGTCTCTAGCCTGAGTCATATGGAGAGTAACTCGTGTGTTGGAGTATTGAGTCGTGACCGACTCATAAGTTGGAACGAGTTATGGAGTTAACTCGTGACTGAGTCTAGAGTTGCCGAGTTGAGTCTAGGTCGCATAACCGACCTAAGGAAGTTTAGGTCGTATGGCCGACCTAAGGTAGGGGCCGAGCTATAGGAGTTAACTGGATAGGGATTTGGACCGAGTTAAGAGTTAGAACGGCATAGGGGTTACCGACTTAAGATGAGAGGCGAGATAGGGGTCAAGGGATGAGTCGTGTACGGGTTACGACTCATAGGAGGCCGGCTTAAAAGTTAACTCGTATGGCCGAGTTAGCGTGTTGTTGAGTCGTTGGGTTGAGTCGGCCGTGTTTGATTGAAGCGTTGAGTCGTAGAGCCGTTGTGTAGCTAGGTTGTTGTCTCGGTTAGGCTTGGAGATGAGTCGTGGGGCGACTCAGGGATTGGGTCGGTAGAGTACGTTATCCCTTGTGTTGTTAGGTCGGTGGGCCGACTTAGTAGATAAGTCGTTGGGGACTTAGGCCTTTGAGTCGTGCATACGTGTTAGGTCGGGATAAGGCTTTGGCTTAGGTCGGCAGGAACTAGGTCGTGTAACCCTGTATGTGTTGTGTAGTTGGGTCGGCGTCTTGGGGATAAGTCGTAGGTAGTTGAGTCGTATAGGTCGGCAGAGTGTTGGGTCGTATGGGGTCGCTTAGGTCGTGAGTCGGCAAGGATGAGTCGGCAAGGATGAGTCGGGGACGACCTAATAGCGAGCTCCGAGTTAAGAAGTTGGCCGAGTTAAGGGGGATTCCAGCCTATAAATAGAGGGGTTTGGCTCACTTTTTGGCACCGGATTTCGAAGCGACGAAGTGCTGCCATTTTGGAACTCGACTTCGGTATTTTCTTCACTTCTTTCTCTACTTCTATCAAGTGCTAACATCCATTGAAGATTGAAGATCAAGATCAAAGATCAAGAGCCAAAGTTGAAGATTTTCATCCGAAGAAGCTAGATTTCACCGTTTCAAGTGAAATTTCCCGGATCAAGCTCAAGTCCTTGCTGTCCAGATCTGAAGTTGATTGATTTTAGGTTGTTTTGGTGATTTGGTGAGTGGTAGTTATCTCTCACGCGGATCCAAAGGAGTATATTGGATTGGTGGCATGTTTGGGTGTTAAAGTTAGAGATTTCATGCATTTTTCTTAGATCTAAGTCTAGATCCATGGTTTTTGAAGATGTTTACTTATGCAAGTTTGTTTAATAAGCATTAGAGACAAAACCCATGTTTTATAATTGATAGATCTATGCTAAAAACCATGATTTCACATATGTTGGACTTTTGCTCGTTTATTTACGAAATTGCCATTATAGTTGATATTGCTTAAATTGCTTAATAGATCTTGTTTGAATGATTGATTATTTGAATGTATGATTGATTTGATTGTTTCCAAGTTAGCTAGTAGTTGATTTGGAACAAGATGATGAAAGAGGATTCAAAAGCTATGGAAGAAGGCTCTTGAATGGTGAAAGCTGCTTAAGGCATATGTAGCGGATGTTGAAGCTCATATGTATAGATTGGATGATGTTGAGATGGGACTTTGCCATGATTTGATGAGGCAAACCATGTTGTTGAGTTGAGACTTTGCTTTGATGCGATGAAGCGAAGTATGATGTGAGTCTTGGCTTAATCCAAGCAGGGATCATTCCAAGCATGTTGATAACTTGAAGAGTAGTTCAAGTTGGTTGATAATGGATTGTTCAAGAGGTAGCTTGAGCTTGTATGAGGATAGTCGTCAAGAAGGATGGCTAGGAGGCTTGGATCTCGTCGTTGTTGAAGGTTCTAGCATGCTCAAAAGCAAGAGTACATGGGGCGCCCATAACGACTACAGGTAGGTAGTCGGGACACCCAAAAGACTACAGGTAGGTAGTTGAGTACTCTGGGCAAAGTAGATAAGTCCTAGGCACAAGGCAGTGTGCGGAGTTATGGTTAGAACCGGGGTTACCATTAGCCCTTGACAGATGGTCATTCAACTAACGGTGAAATCGAGGCAAGGATAACAGTGATAGCCAGAGTCATGGATGTTTGGTTGTATTATCATTCGGCTTCAAGAGCGGTGTTTTCTGGGTGCTTATCTGATCTTGGTTTAGGCCTTGGGGGTTTGTATTTGGAAAACATCGTCCTTGACTCGAGTGGTATTCGCTTTACCTTAATTGTCTATGTTGTTATGCTTGCTTCTCCTTAGTGTATGTCTGGGGCTATCACTGTAGAAAGAGGTGGAGTGGGATGGTTTGGTTCCTATTCCTTTTATCCTTTATGCTCTTTTGGTATGCTTGATAGTTGATTTACTGCTCACTAAGACTTTGTCTGACTCAAGGTTTTATGTCTCCTCTTATTACCTTGGGCTGTTCATCCATGTCGGGATGGGCAGACTAGGTAGCAGGTGACAGGTGCTGTGCTAGGAGTTCTACGCTAAAGATGACGAAGACGAGCAGGAGGCTTTGCATATTAGTTTTCTTACTATATGTACTGGGTATCCGCTGCTGTATTTGGTTGAGTGATTTGTAGTGAGGCTTTCATGTATGGATTTGAGTAGATGATTGTATGAAACTACTGTGATGCTTATATGATGATGTTCTGTTCTATGGAGCTTCACTATATTATATTTCTCTATTGTATTTTATCCATGCGCTGTGAGTTATGCGATAGAGATTCTTCTGTTTTGTTTTACCCTGACTATCGTCCATGGCTGCCTGGCACACCTTTTAGCGCATTATTTCCTTGATTTGGTGCGGGAGTCATGGGCGGTCGTCACAGAAAATATGGAATAAATTTGATAAATCTATTTAAATGATTTAAAAGAGGTTTTAATTGGAAAATATGAGTTATCAAATGCTTAAAAGTTGTTTAAATCAAATAAGCTTATATAGCACTTTCCATAGCACTTTTATGCTGTGAATTCTATAAACTTTTAAATATGAGTTCAAATGTAACGACATTTCTCAGAATCAATTGTGAATGTTTTAAAAAAGGATAAATAAGCGTTTGAAAGATAATTTGGAATATTTATAAGCAACTCCAAAATAAAGTTGAAAATCTGAGTATGCGGAAACGACTTGTACATTTGTCCCGCCTGTGAGATCTGGGAAGATAAAACAAGGTGTTTAACTAAGGTTAGAGATGGAGCAACCAGTGCCCTGAACTTACCTGGCCTATTTTTTTTTTCTTAGGCGAGGGGTGGAACAGATTGAAAGGAAAGCCCGGATGGTCTTAAATAAAAAGATTGTATTGAGTTTTCAAAATGAAAGAAGATTTATATTATCTAAAATTTAAGCAATCTTCAACATGAATGATTTTTATGATCCTACTTACTGAAAAATGATTACTAAGATTGATTTAGGGTTTATCATAAATGATGTCTTAAATAACATTGTTTTTGACCCGCCTAAAAGTTAAAGAATTTGATCAAGAATTAAGTATGGAAATTTGAGGTATTTTCCAAAGAATGAATTACTTAGAATTATCCTAAGTCAAAAAAAGAGATTTCGAAATCATCTGAAAAGAATTAAAGTGAAAAGAGACTTAATAAATCATGTATACTCATATTCACTTTTTATCGATAATTGGATTTCGAAGGAACCGGGGTCGGATTTGGGTAATTCCTATCTGAAAACCACTTCGAACCAATGTATACGTTCGAACATGAAGTCATGTTGAAGATAATTGAAGACCGGGGATCTTTATAGCATGACGACTGTTTGTTGACTTGCTTTGGGTAGCTCCCGAGTTATATATAGCAGTGGTCTCCATGTTTTGGAGATTTTTTGGATCGCAAGGACTACTCGCTACTGGTGGTAGTAGGAGAATGCCTTTAGTTTGTCCTGTTCCTGGACAACTTGTATGGACGTTTGTCTGACATTGCATTTCTAAAGATTACGTACATTGGTTTTTAAAAACGTACATCAGTGGTGGTGGAGAAGGTAACTTCTCTTAGCTTAACACTCTCCTTGAGACGTACGAGCTCAAGGGTTGTATTTTTGTGGAAGGTAATTAGTAGTTAACGGAAATGGCAATGTGGCATTCAAAGATATGTGATATGTGAAAGTTAATCATTACCTCAAGCCCCATCAACCGAAAATGACCGAAAGAGGGTTAGATGCGGCAAGGCTAAGTGGATCATTCCTAATTACGATACGATCATCCTCTTCTAGATATATTTCTTCCCACTATGACGTTCGAGATGTAATTTATTATGGTTTGTATGCTGTGAGGGCCTTCGGAAAATTGGTAACGACCGGGGGATGATAAACTCGGTATTACCTAGTTATAGAGGTAGGTCGGTCTTGTGTTGGTAGAGGATCCTTTGTAATGTTCCTCGGTACATTCCTCTAGAGATGTAATGCCGGAAGGTAGTCCTTTTACCTGATCATTTGTATGGAAATCCAAAGTCCACTATGAACTTGCGGTTTTGTTTGTATCGGCGTAATGAATAGCCCCGAAATGCAATAACGGTAACCATTTCTGCTATGATTAATATTATTTGTATACTAGACTCTAGTGTAATATAAGAGGATTTGATATGAAATGTTTTGGTCATTGTAAGGTAAAAACATGTCCATGTTTATATGCACTTTTGTTTTATAAGGAAAAGTTTGGTTATTTAATAAATTCAGTTGAGTGTGTTTCTTACACTGGTTTACCAGAATGATCTGGGCGTTCTTCCCTTTCAATGCTCGGGTCAGACCGAGTACATTTACAGGTTCAAATTTGGTGCTTTTGGAGCTTCAGCGGAAGAGCTAGAGATCTTCATTTTCGTATACACGTATCTATTTATTATCCACTGCATTGTTTTTTTTTATATTGTCAACAATTGTAATGTCAGGTTATTATAACTGTCCAGGCTAATAACAAGTGACTGATTGTTGAACTCTGATTGATGTATGTATATATATTTTCTGTTTGGTAAAGATCGTTGATATGATATTTTATGTTATTCGGCTGCGATGTGAGATTATGTATTATCATGTTTGTTTTCTCTTCTCTTTTTCTTCTCTTCTCTTCTTCTCTCTTCTTTTCTTTCTTATGACTTTCCATCGGTCTGTGCTTATTGGGTCGGACAGATATTGGTTTATTGTCGAATCAAAGGGTATGGATTTGCAGGTTGTCACATTGCATATCCACAACTCAGAACCGGTCCTACCCCTTACTACATAGCCTCGAATATGATCACCCCTTTGGTTGATCAATAACCATAACGGGCCTCGAAGCATACAAAAATATCAACTCTAGATATGGAATGATCGTACCCTAATAGAAGCGACCCACTTAGCCATGCTGCACATCCCTACTTTAGTCATTTGTCGGTTTTGAAGCCTGAGGTTACGCTTTACCATTTTGAATAGCAAACCCAATAGGAATGTTAACACTGCTCTATGGGTAGAAATACAATAACAACATTCATCCATACAAGTACATTCTTGGTCTGAACAAAATCAAAGGCACTGGCTCCAGTAAGTTCATTTTGGAAACACACTCAGGATTAGTAGTAAGTAGCCCTTGCTCTTCAAAAGCTCCATCTTCAATCATCTTCAAGATGTTCCAATTAAAACGCTTATGTCACTTTGAATTGGTTTTTGGATAATATATCTGATCCCGGTCGGTTCCAACCGACAGTGATAGTTTAAAATGCCTTGATTTGATAGTCAGTTATTTAACTATCAAATAAACAAACAAGCATTAATCAAATCAATGATTTAGTTCCATAGGGAAACCAACATTGGTTAAGCATATAAGTAGCCACTAACCTCATTAATTAATTCTTTCATTAATTAAAAATCACTCTGTAAATATTTGTGTTAAAATTCTATTACAAAGATATATTCACAAACTCTTTTATACCCTTTTCAATACTTATAAAAATATCCATATACATATCTCAATAGTATAAATATATTCAAAAAACACTATACTTTCACTACCTAGAAAATGTATTTATATACTTATTTCAACGGTATAAGTATATTCACAAAAAAAAAAATTCCTATTTTGTATTGAGTATGGAAAGATGTTCCATACCACCATAATTAGTTAATTTTGAAAATCATTCTCATCTTCTTTTAAGAATCTCCTTTTTATACAACTCTAAAATCATTTATAAATCTCCATTATTGACTTCTAAAACCATTGATAAAACTCTTTTTATAAATTCCTAAAACCATTTATAAAGCTCTGTTATGCATCCATAAAACCATTTATAAATCTCTTTTATACATCCATAAAACTATTTATAAACTTCCTTTATAAATCTATAAACCGTTTATAAAACTTTATTCTTTTACAAGAGTCTTTTATAAGGATCCTTTATAAAAATTCTTTATAAGAAATTACTTTATAAAAATCTTTCCAAAAATTCCTTTATAAAATCCTTTATAAAGCCTTTATAAAAATCCATTATAAATCCAAAATTTCACTTTCATTTATAGACTCTTTATTAAATGAAATTTCTTCATAAATCAATTTATTGTATATAAATATAATTAATCAGGTAAACTAATTTAATTTAAACATCCTAAATAAATAATATATTAACTTTTCAATAACATTACTAACGCAGTGAATTCCTTTAGAACATCATTAATGAAAAAATTAATTTACTTCAATACATTATCAATATAATAATAATTAACTTCCAAAATATTATTACTATAATAATTAATAATTTAATCAATTACAAATATAATAATTAATAAACTAATATCCAATATCCTTATTATAAAAGAAATATTTCTTCTAAAATATGATTAATGAACAATAATTATTATCTTCAAACAATATCAATTTTTAAATAATAACTTTTCAGAATACTAAAATATTAATAAATAACTTTTAAACAATTTTAAATAGAAACAACCAACTTTTAAACATTGTTAAACAATAGTTAAAAAAATTTAAATTATTATTAAATGATAGTTAAACAACTTTAAACATTTCTAAATGATTTAGAAAAAAAATGTCGGGTACATAGAGAAGTTCAATCTCTGCTTAAATAAAAATATTCCAAAAAACCCAAAGATCAAAATTTGAACTCATTCTCCAAATCAAAAACTAATTTCAAGCCAAACGACAATTAATAGTATTTGGAAATACTAAATTAAGGTTAATAGCCATTAATGCACGCAACCATGTTGTTATTGATTTTTATCACTGTAGGGTTAAGTTTGAATATATAATAATAATAGTGCTAAACAATCAAGATTTAGCTATTAACAATCTATTTAATATTGTTATAATTGAAATAAAAAATCAATAGGAAATGTAGATGGAAATTTAAATTACTACGGTGAGAAATCAAGATTTCACAATAATTTTTTCCCGTATTTCAAATTTAAATGCCAATCTCTTTTCAAAAGTTGATCTTTTAACCAATCAGCAAATAATTTCAGTGAAATCACAAACAGTAAAATTTAAGCTATTATATAACATACTAATTTTTCTAAAGATGTGAGTTACACTCATTGAAATTCCAGTTGACACCGAGGCATTTCAATTTGAACTAAAATGTTCGACTTTTATGGTGAAGCTATTGCCATTTTGAGCACCACAAAAAAAATGCGTCTCGATTAGACCTCATATAAGAGAGTTATTGTATTTATAGTTTAGAAAATTTAAAATATAAATTAATTAGACTAATTACATTTCAACGTAAATTAACACCCTATTCTCCATTTCAAACCCTTCATCCTCTTTGTTAATCCTCAACCCGATACCCAATGCACCATACCGGCACACATTCCACCGATATAGAGCTCCACTCCATTAAATCATAAACCGGCTTTGCTATCCTCCGTCTGTTCATGATCTCCACCACCCTGGCTCCTTCACTTCTAACCCGACTTCGCTTCCTCTCATGTGATCCATGCCCTAACCATGACAGCCTTATGTGTCGCTTTCCACTTCCATGAACCGTACACTACCCCAATTCGTCCAGAGGTACAGCTCGCCACCGCAACCACCACTAAAATGTTCGATTTTTAGCCTAAATTTTCACTTGCTTCAAATACAATCAAACTAATTTTATTACGAAGCTATTGCCATTTTGAGCACAAAGAAAACCGCGTCTCGATTAAACCTCGTCTAAGAGAGTTATTGCATTTATAGTTTAGGAAATTTAAAATATAAATTAATTAGACTAATTATATTTTAATGTAAATTAACATCCTATTCTCCATTTCAAACCCTTCTTCCTCTTTGTTAATCCTCAACCTGATACCCAGTGCACCATACTGGCACACATTCCATCGATATAGAGCTCCAATACATTAAATCACAAACTGGCTTCGCTATCCTCCCACTCTTCGTGATCTCCACCACCTTGGCACATTCACTTTTGACCTGACTTTTCTTCCTCGCACATGATCCATACCCTAATTGTGATAGCCTTATGTATTGCCTTCCACTTCCATGAACCGTACACTACCCAAATTCGTCCAGAGGTGCAGCTCACCACCACAACGACCGCCAAGCTTCCCAAAACATAAATTATTGAGCCAAGATTTCACAATTTAAAACCCTAGTCAGCCATCAACTATTTGAACACATAAAACACCCTAAACCCTGTTCGAACACCCTCTAACATATGAAAATGAGAAGATCGACCCTTAACAAGCATAAACAATTAACCTTTTAAATTTTTAATAATCACATGATTTTATTTTTGAATATTCAAAGAGGACATTTCATGTTTTCTTTGATTTTAACTTACTGGATAGAATGATGATGAGATATAAGGGGTGTCGAGCAAGCTAAAATTTCTATGTTTGGTTTATAACAAAATTTCTGGAATTTTGCCACACAAAAAACATTCGCGTACTTTTTGCAAACGATAATACGAAAACGATGTTTTTCTTAGAACAACGATGCGACCTGCAATGACCTGATTTTTGGACGTTTTAAGCAGACACACATGTCAGAATCAAACCATTCAAAAGGGAAAATTGTTTTGGGGTAGATAAGAAAGAGAGAAAGAAATAAAAAATACTGAATCTTGCAGCGAAATGACAAAAATATAATGATCAAATAACAGTTCATGAAGATGTATATAAATACATTTGATTATTCTTTTACAACACAGAAAACAGAGTTACATAAGACAGTAATAAATCAATCAACGCAGCGGAACAACATGATGCAGCGGAATAAATAAAACAAATAATAATAGTAGTATATATCCATCTTCGTCCTCCAAAAAGCAGTCTTCGATAAACCGAAAAGCTCAGACTGACCCGAGCAGCTTTAAAAGACAAAACACTCGAGTTAGAACTAAAAGATCTTATGTAAGTTAAATCAACAATAAATAAATATGGATGTAACGGCTTTATAGTTGTTTACGTGGTTTGGCATCTCTTATCCATTGTCTAACATGAGTGCAATAACTTAAGAGATGTTCGAGATTTCCATCTCTTAAGGATCCGTTAAACTATCTACTATATAGTACAATACGCTATTATAATAGTGTTTAAAGTAAAATAAAGTATTAAAATAGCATTAAGGTGTTACCCGTATCAACCTTAACACATTTTATATATTCCCGTAGTCTATACAATGCCGTAAGCTCCACCAAACCGATGGTTTACCCAGAGGACACCCCATAGGTACGGTACAAAACAAACTCGTAAAAGGTGATCTAGGGTATGTTAACACGATACTTGAGGCAATGCCAAGGTAGATTTATCAATTGCAGAACCGGGCTGGTGGTAACACATAGCAGCTGCTACCGCCCACCTCGGAACATATTCTCATAATCAAAATCAAGCGGTGGCCACAAATCATCACAAAGTCATAATATGGTATTGAAGGAGCACGTCCGATCGGAGGCATGACCTCACTTGGCCTAGGTATAGCTCCTATTTTAGTCACATCTAAGCTGACTCACAGGAGACAGGGTCGCTCAATACCTCATACATAAATCATTCGCCAAACCATTCTACTTCATTTCTGGAATCTCCACCACATACATAGTTGTTAAAGTGGTTTTTGGTATTGGCAGAGAGTATGACAATATCCAGTCCCGGTCTCTTTAACAACCAAATGCTTATTTCACACCAGATGGTTCTTTTATGTTTTAAAAAGTTAATTCATAGTTTATATCAAAATATCATATTCAATTTCAAATCATATCTCTTTCGAAATCATATTCACTTCAAACTATATTCACTTCAAATCATGTTCGCTTCCAAATCATATTCACTTTCAAGTCATATTCACTTTTGAAATCCCCATTCACTTTGAAATTATCGATAAGTTCTGTTAATTAGTTCTTCATTTCAAAATCAACTTATTCACTCAAATATGCCATTTCACAAAAATGTATTCCAAATTCCAACTTAGATCGTATCATCATCAAGGATTTAAATATAAATACTTCACTTTACACAGTCTGATACTTTAAAAAATAGTTTCATTAATTACAAATAGTTTATATAGTTTTAAAATATTTTAAATAGATTTAAATAGTAAAAATAGTTTAAATAAATTTAAAGTAGTTCAAATAGTTAAAATCAATTAAATAGATTTAAATCATATTAAATAGATTTAGAATAGATTAAATAAATTTAATTAGTTTGAAATAGGTAAATAGGATTAATAGGTTGTAATAGATTAATATAAATTAAAAATAGTTTTAAATTGATTAAAATAGTTAATTTAATTAAAATAGTTTAAATTAGTTTAAATAGATTTCAAAGTTATACGCAAGCATTTTCAATAACTCGGTTCCAATAAATTCATTTATATTTTACACTTCAACTTTGAAATTTCAATTTAAATCCTTTGAACAATTCATTAATTCAATTCCACTTTTATAATTTACACTTGGATTAACGAAAATTATTCAGTTTATATAAATCAATTTCAATTTCAAAATACTAGTTAACTGAACTCAAAATTTCCAAGATTCAAAAACCATTTAATTTAACCAATCCGATGTCCGTATATAATTTTCTACCATGGGTCAAGTGATATGGATTTTTATCATTCAATCCCCAATTTAAAATTTTATGGTTATTTATCTTTTCAAACCATAATCCCGAATTAAATAAAAATCCATAAAATCGCTCGAATCTATCATTTCAACCCATAACTATTTTTCCCTAATCTATAGATCATTTGGGTATATATCATTTCAACCCATAGGGAACTTGTGTTAGGGATGCGGATTAAGGATCTTAAGGCAGAAATAACACTAGAGGGGGGTGAATAGTGTTTTAAAGAATATATGAACTATATGACTAAATTAAAACTTTCAACACAAATCTAAACAGAATTCTAACACAGAATGATCACAGAACATATAACAAATGCAAATAGTAAAGTAAATCAAGTAAAAGGAAAGAACACACCGGATTTTATATTGGTTCGGTATCCTCCTACATCCAGTCTTGCACCAAGGCAATATCCTTGTACAGATTTTTATAAGCCAATATCCAAATTACAACCCTTAATTTCTAAGGTCTTGAGGAACCCTCCAATCTCCGAGTCTGGGGTAAACTCTCTTGATTTACGGGACACAAGATCACCCAAATACTTCTTAATAACAATCCTTTTGAATGGATAGACTCTATGGACTTTTTGAATACAAATTAATCCTATAACTCTGAATAGCACTTTGATCTTTTGTAGAATGATGGAGAATCAAATAGAGAGAGTATCTAAATGATTTCCTATTGAGAATTTGGCAGAATGATGGCACGATCTTGAAAATATGAACCTTTATGGATAAGGAATGGTGGAGAAGAAAGAGTGAAGAAAATAAGAAAGTAGTTGTTAAAAAAATTCATTTTGGAAGCCTTTATATAGATGCACAACAGTCATAACCATTGGCGAAAGGTTTTCGAATGAATGGACACTTCTTTTGAAAATTGAATTTTGAATCCAACTGTCACCATGTCGACATGGGGTATCCCCTTATGTCGACATCCCTTAGTTCAAAATTATAGAGATGTTGTTTGTAAAGGCATTTGAATTTAAAACAAGTTGAAACTTCTCTAAAGCAAAGTAAAGTGTTTAAACAATATTTTGAGATAGAGAATGAATATAAAACATTATTATATATATATAATTGATATAGACCGTCAATTATATAAGTAATATTTAAAATCAGAATAAGTTTTGATGTTTTAAGAATACAAGTTTTTCAAAATCAGAATAGAGGAATATTTCAAGGCTAAAACAAAGTTTGAAAATATTTTTGAAAACATGATTTTGAAAGCTAAAAAATTTTGAAAACAGATTTAAAAATATTTTGAAAAATCTATTCAAACTGAAATTGCAAGAACCTTCCTACAGAGCTCCTCCATAGGACTCGAGAACTTGTACAAAGTAGTTTAAATGATTTTGATTTTCGTGGGTTTGTAAGCCACCTGTCGTAGGTTTGTAAGCTACTTTTCGTGGGTTTGTAAGCCACTGGTTTCGATAGAAATTGGGTTCCATCCCAAAAGAATATTGGAAGAAAGATGAGAGTGCTATTATGAAATTTTAACAAAATACTAGACACTTATCTTGAGATCTTGAAATCTTGATTCTCTAGAGTCTTGAATCTTGAATCTCTAATCTTCATCTTGATGCTTGAGTCTTTATACTGATCAGTCTTCGATGATACCTGCATATACTTCCTATATACATACATACATACATACATACATATATATATATATATATATATATATATGGAAATGTTAGTATAGATTTTATAAAGTAAAGTATAGTAACTATATAAGGTTGTTGTCATCAAAACATCATCAACTCAGTTCCTAACAATCTCCCCCCTTTTGATGATGACAACCTTTATTTATAAAATATTTTTACCATATCATAACTCCCCCTTACTCCGTGATTTCTTCT
Organism: Allium cepa; assembly: GCA_030765085.1. Lineage (NCBI taxonomy): Eukaryota > Viridiplantae > Streptophyta > Magnoliopsida > Asparagales > Amaryllidaceae > Allium > Allium cepa. The sequence goes on along the minus strand of CM060946.1, from coordinate 154,844,649 downwards.
TAAAACTACAACTCCCCTTTATTCCATGACTCCCCCCTACACCAAGCACATATATTTTTATAACTTTCTCCCCCTTTGACATTAGCAAAAAGGAATAAAAGATTTACCTGTTCTAAGATAATTAAGTATATATAGAATAAAAGTGTAAAGTGAACGTGTAAGTGATCAAGTGTGTGAGCATATATATAAATGTAACTTGACAATCAAATCAATATCATACATAGCAAACCAATCATGTATAGTATATGAAGTTATATACAAACCAAATCCAAATCAAACTTAAGTAAACAATTCAATCAAATCCTAATCAAATCTAAATCAAATCAAACAAACAAACATACATAATGATCAGACATTCCTTGGGACTTCCACCCATCCATCTCCTCCAAAGAAAGGATCAGTTTTGATAACATCCCAATTATCTTTGTCGAGAGTGACTGGTGGATTTGCTTCGGATTCGTCTTTGCTAAGGCTTGAGATCATCCAACGAAGTGCGTCGAAGTGTCTCTCTTGCTCTTTGATCATCTGCATTTGGCTTAATTCTAAGTGCCTTTGATTTCTAAGTATAAAAGAGAGAATACTATTGAAAGAAGTAAGAGTTTCTTCAAGATTTTCACTTAAATTCTTAATTGGAGAAGCCATAATTTAAGAAATAATTTGAAGTATGAGAGGAGATGAATAGAAATGGAGGTAGAGAAGTTTTTCTGGAAGAAATAGGTATTTATAGGAGTTATTGGCCATTCAAAATGAATTGTCACTTGGTAGTTACAAGAATTTGAAGTTAGAAATTGTAACTACTTTCTGACTGTTATATGTCGACATGGGGGGATGGGGCATGTCGACATGGTCTAGACAGAATGACCAAGTTGAGTTATTTTTGATTTCTAAGTTTATTTTTATACTAGTGGACCTATATAAACTTAAAATAAATAACTATCAGAGATATACAAAGATGGAAAACAAAGAATAAGATAGCATTACTTATATTAGTTAACATTACATAATATTAACCAAAAAAATAGAAAATACAAAGATAGATAAACGATAGCTAGAGAGATAATGGCTAGTATTAGTTTGATGAAGATGATGATGAGGACAAGCCAAGTTTCCTGCCTATCTTCCCAAAGAACTTGTCGATCTTGGTAGAGATTTTATCCATTTTCTTGCTAATAGATCTCTTAAGAACCTGTTGGTTTTTAGCAAGTATCTTTTGGTTCTTGAGTATGGTTTTGTTGGACGAATTGGCGGGTGTATGTGGATACTCTATACTTTCCAAAGAGGTTTCTTCATCTTCCTCTTCTTCTTCAATTTTCATTCCTTCCCCTTCTTCTTCCTTTTCTTCTCCCTCTTCTTCCATCTCTTCATGAGCAAGTCTCTCTTCCTTTTCGGTAAGTGTTTCATATGGTTGAAACATAAGTGGGATTTTCATAAGGGAAATGTTCCCATGATTGAACACTTTCCTACTTACAAACTCTTCATTTTTAACATCCACACCAAAATAATTGAAAATCCGAGTAAGATAAATTCCATGATAAAGAGTGTTTTCTCCCATAGTAAAATTTTTGGGTCTTAACTCATCCAAAATAGTTTGTGCCCAATTAATATCATATTTTCCAAATATAGCAAAAAGAACTTTACACACTTTTGAGGTGGGATTATTATAGTTTCCCGACCTAGGAATAATGGTGTGTTGAATAAGAATGTTGACAATTCTTGCTTTTGGGCGGAAAAAGCGATTCTTAAAATCCATGTGGTCATCGCTTTCAAAAATGTGATGAAAAGTCTCTCGATCGGTTTCATTGATTTGAAATTGCGAGAGATTCATACCGGTAGATTTGCAACCCAAAATAGTACCCAAAATATCGGAATCCAAAACAATAAGTGTTCCTTTAACACTACTCCAAATTTGATCTTCATTTCCATTATAAAATTCACGGTTTAGGTTTGCATAAAACATTTTGACAATGTTTGGATAACAAACGAAATCATTTTTCTTGTTATCAATCAAGCTAAGAAGGGAGTTTTCTTCAAAAAGTTGATCGATTTCATAAGAAGGAAAATCATCAAAAATAGCAAATTTTCCTGTATTGACTTTACCATAGTTTACATAACTTATGTAAGCTTTGATAGCCTCCGGGCCATTAAAAAGATCATTTTTGATGGATTTGGTCAGCCTCATAGTTGATGGGGTACTTGAGAAAGCCATTGATGAGTGTTTGAGAGGAGTAGAAGATAATAAAGAAAGTTTGAATTATGAGAATAAAGTGAAAAGAGATGATAAGAGAAGTATATTAAATAGATTCTCTAAAGTCATGTTCTCTGATCAAGAGGTATCTTTTCAGAATTTTGAAGTAAGTGAAAAGGTGGAGGGAAATTCAAAAGTTTGAATTCAAATTTTGAAATCAAATTTCTGAGAGACATGTCGATATGGGGTATCCTGCCATGTCGACATGTGCCTGTTGAATTTGAAAAGGGGTGTCTTTTTCTAAAATCTAAGAAATTCCTAAAATCTTAAGAAAACTAATTTATATTCAATATCTAAATATAATTCCAATAATAATATTAAATATAATAATATTAAAATATTTTAATATTTAAAATATTATTAAAATAATATTATTTTGAATTTAAAAATTCAAATTCCAAAGGGTGATTTTGAATTTAAAAATTCAAGGAATTGCAAACAAAATCAAAACAAACAAGCATCCAATAAAATTAAAATAAACGTGTACCTATTTTTAGATCCAAACTACGATCGTCTTCTGATTCGAGAATAGCAGTGAAGCACAGATTTGAATTATCAGTTTTCTTCTCGTCATCACTGGATGAATCTGAATCGTCAAGAGTTGTTGCATACGCCTTCTTTCTTTTCCTTAGTTGCTCGTTATTTGGTTGAAATGTATGTTTGTCTGGATATGGACAATCTATCGTGTAGTGCCCTGTTTTGTTGTAGTTGTAGCATCTATCACCATTGTTGTTGTTGTTGTTGTTGTTGTGATTGTTGTTATTCTCTGAAGTATTTCTGGAATTCCTTTGATCATTTCTTTTAAAGTTATTCATCTTTCTATACTTCAGAAACTTTCTGAAATTTCTGGTCATGAAAGCAATTTCTTCATCACTATCTTGTTCTGAATCTCCAGTTGTTGCTTTGAATGCGATCGATTTCTTTTCCGTTGCCTTAGATTCTTTTCTCCCTTGTAGTCGAACTTCATATGACATTAGATTCCCGATTAACTCTTCGATCTTCATTTAACTAACATCATTTGCCTCTTCAATAGTAAGTGTCTTTTGATCCCATTCTGGAGTGAGTGAATTGAGTATCTTTCTGACTTGATCTTCTTCTGAGAAACCCTTTCCTAAATCAATCAATGAATGTATAATATCTTGGAATCGACAATACATGTCGGAAATGGACTCATTTTCATGCATTTTAAACAATTGAAACTGGTTAGTTAATATGGAAATTTTAGTCTGTTTAACTTTGCTTGTTCCTTCATGAGTCACTTGCAAAGTTTTCCAGATTTCAAATGCAGACTTACAAATAGAGACTCTATTAAGCTCATTCCTATCTAGTGAACAAAATAATATATTCATAGCCTTAGAACTGTTTTGTGCAACCGTCTTTTGCTCAGTAGTCCACTGGGCAAAATTAGTAGTTGGTTCAACATATTCAATTTATGTCATATTCCAAGTATCTAAACTTATGGATTGTAAATAAATTTTCATCCTACATGCCCAATATGCATAATTACTGCGATTAAAAAGTGGTGGTCTGACAGTAGACTGACCTTCTACAAATGAACTAGTGTTAGTGCTTGTGTTGACAGAAGTAGTGGTGACAGGAGTGACATTATTAGTGTATTGTGCCATTAAAAATTTTCAAAATTTCAGATTATGAAAATAATGAAAACCAATGCTCTGATACCAATTGTTAGGGATGCGTATTAATGATCTTAAGGTAGAAATAACATTAGAGGGGGGTGAATAGTGTTTTAAAGAATATATGAACTATATGACTAAATTAAAACTTTCAACACAAATCTAAACAGAATTCTAACACGGAATGATCATAGAACATATAACAAATGCAAATAGTAAAGTAAAGCAAGTAAAAGGAAAGAACACACCGGAATTATACTGGTTCAGTATCCTCCTACATCCAGTCCTTCACTAAGGCAATATCCTTGTACAGATTTTTATAAGCCAATATCCAAATTACAACCCTCAATTTCTAAGGCCTTGAGGAACCCTCCTATCTCCGAGTCTGGGGTAAACTCTCTTGATTTACGGGACACAAGATCACCCTAATACTTCTTAATAACAATCCTTTTGAATGGATAGACTCTATGGACTTTTTGAATACAAATTAATCCTATAACTCTGAATAGAACTTTGATCTTTTGTAGAATGATGGAGAACAAAATAGAGAGAGTATCTAAATGATTTCCTATTGAGAATTTGGCAGAATGATGGCACGATCTTGAAAATACGAAGTTTTATGGATATGGAATGGTGGAGAAGAAAGAGTGAAGAAAATAAGAAAGTAGTTGTTAAAAAAATTCATTTTGGAAGCCTTTATATAGATGCACAACAGTCATAACCATTGGCGAAAGATTTTCGAACGAATGGACACTTCTTTTGAAAATTGAATTTTGAATCCAACTGTCACCATGTCGACATGGGGTATCCCTTTATGTCGACATCCCTTAATTCAAAATTATAGAGATGTTGTTTTGTAAAGGCATTTGAATTTAAAACAAGTTGAAACTTCTCTGAAGCAAAGTAAAGTGTTTAAACAATATTTTGAGATAGAGAATGAATATAAAACATTATATATATATATATAATTGACATAGACCGTCAATTATATAAGTAATATTTAAAATCACAATAAGTTTTGATGTTTTAAGAATACAAGTTTTTAAAATCAGAATAGAGGAATATTTCAAGGCTAAAACAAAGTTTGAAAATATTTTTGAAAACATGATTTTGAAAGCTAAAACATTTTGAAAACAGATTTAAAAACATTTTGAAAAATCTATTCAAACTGAAATTGCAAGAACCTTCCTACAGAGCTCCTCCATAGGACTCGAGAACTTGTACAAAGTAGTTTAAATGATTTTGATTTTCGTGGGTTTGTAAGCCACCTGTCGTAGGTTTGTAAGCTACTTTTCTTGGGTTTGTAAGCCACTGGTTTCGATAGAAATTGGGTTCCATCCCAAAAGAATATTGGAAGAAAGATGAGAGTGCTATTACGAAGTTTTAACAAAATACTAGACACTTATCTTGAGATCTTGAAATCTTGATTCTCTAGAGTCTTGAATCTTGAATCTCTAATCTTCATCTTGATGCTTGAGTCTTTATACTGATCAGTCTTCGATGATACCTGCATATACTTCCTATATACATACATACATAGATATATATATATGGAAATGTTAGTATAGATTTTATAAAGTAAAGTATAATAACTATATATGGTTGTTGTCATCAAATCATCATCAACTCAGTTCCTAACAATCTCCCCCCTTTTGATGATGACAACCTTTATTTATAAAATATTTTTACCATATCATAACTCCCCCTTACTCCGTGATTTCTTCTTAAAACTACAACTCCCCTTTATTCCATGACTCCCCCTTACACTAAGCACATATATATTTATAACTTTCTCCCCCTTTGACATCAGCAAAAAGGAATAAAAGATTTACCTGTTATAAGCTAATTAAGTATATATAGAATGAAAGTGTAAAGTGAATGTGTAAGTGATCAAGTGTGTGAGCATATATATAAATGTAACTTGACAATCAAATCAATATCATACATAGCAAACCAATCATGTATAGTATATGAAGTTATATTCAAACCAAATCCAAATCAAACTTAAGTAAACAATTCAATCAAATCCTAATCAAATCTAAATCAAATCAAACAAACAAACATACATAATGATCAGACATTCCTTGGGACTTCCACCCATCCATCTTCTCCAAAGAAAGGATCAGTTTTGATAACATCCCAATTATCTTTGTCGAGAGTGACTGGTGGATTTGCTTCGGATTCGTCTTTGCTAAGGCTTGATATCATCCAACGAAGTGCGTCGAAGTATCTCTCTTGCTCTTTGATCATCTGCATTTGGCTTAATTCTTAGTGCCTTTGATTTCTAAGTATAAAAGAGAGAATATTATCGAAAGAAGTAAGAGTTTCTTCAAGATTTTCACTTAAATTCTTAATTGGAGAAGCCATAATTTAAGAAATAATTTGAAGTATGAGAGGAGATGAATAGAAATGGAGGTAGAGAAGTTTTTCTGGAAGAAATAGGTATTTATAGGAGTTATTGGCCATTCAAAATGAATTGTCACTTGGTAGTTACAAGAATTTGAAGTTAGAAATTGTAACTACTTTCTGACTGTTATATGTCGACATGGGGGGATGGGGCATGTCGACATGGTCTAGACAGAATGACCAAGTTAAGTTATTTTTTATTTCTAAGTTTATTTTTATACTAGTGGACCTATATAAACTTAAAATAAATAACTATCAGAGATATACAAAGATGGAAAACAAAGAATAAGATAGCATTACTTATATTAGTTAACATTACATAATATTAACCAAAAAAATAGAAAATACAAAGATAGATAAACGATATCTAGAGAGATAATGGCTAGGATTAGTTAGATGAAGATGATGAGGAGGACAAGCCAAATTTCCTGCCTATCTTCCCAAAGAACTTATCGATCTTGGTAGAGATTTTATCCATTTTCTTGCTAATAGATCTCTTAAGAACCTTTTGGTTTTGAGCAAGTATCTTTTGGTTCTTGAGTATGGTTTTGTTGGACGGATTGGCGGGTGTATGTGGATACTCTATACTTTCCAAAGAGGTTTCTTCATCTTCCTCTTCTTCTTCAATTTCCATTCCTTCCCCTTCTTCTTCCTCTTCTTCTCCCTCTCCTTCCATCACTTTTTGAATACTAATTAATCCTATAACTCTGAATAGCACTTTGATCTTTTGTAGAATGATGGAGAATCAAATAGAGAGAGTATCTAAATGATTTCCTATTGAGAATTTGGCAGAATGATGGCACGATCTTGAAAATATGAACCTTTATGGATAAGGAATGGTGGAGAAGAAAGAGTGAAGAAAATAAGAAAGTAGTTGTTAAAAAAATTCATTTTGGAAGCCTTTATATAGATGCACAACAGTCATAACCATTGGCGAAAGGTTTTCGAACGAATGGACACTTCTTTTGAAAATTGAATTTTGAATCCAACTGTCACCATGTCGACATGGGGTATCCCCTTATGTCGACATCCCTTAGTTCAAAATTATAGAGATGTTGTTTTGTAAAGGCATTTGAATTTAAAACAAGTTGAAACTTCTCTAAAGCAAAGTAAAGTGTTTAAACAATATTTTGAGATAGAGAATGAATATAAAACATTATTATATATATATATATAATTGATATAGACCGTCAATTATATAAGTAATATTTAAAATCAGAATAAGTTTTGATGTTTTAAGAATACAAGTTTTTAAAATCAGAATAGAGGAATATTTCAAGGCTAAAACAAAGTTTTGAAAATATTTTTGAAAACATGATTTTGAAAGCTAAAACATTTTGAAAACAGATTTAAAAACATTTTGAAAAATCTATTCAAACTGAAATTGCAAGAACCTTCCTATAGAGCTCCTCCATAGGACTCGAGAACTTGTACAAAGTAGTTTAAATGATTTTGATTTTCGTGGGTTTGTAAGCCACCTGTCGTAGGTTTGTAAGGTACTTTTCGTGGGTTTTTAAGCCACTGGTTTTGATAGAAATTGGGTTCCATCCCAAAAGAATATTGGAAGAAAGATGAGAGTGCTATTATGAAGTTTTAACAAAATACTAGACACTTATCTTGAGATCTTGAAATCTTGATTCTTTAGAGTCTTGAATCTTGAATCTCTAATCTTCATCTTGATGCTTGAGTCTTTATACTGGTCAGTCTTCGATGATACCTGCATATACTTCCTATATACATATATATATATATATGTGGAAATGTTAGTATATATTTTATAAAGTAAAGTACAATAACTATATAAGGTTGTTGTCATCAAAACATCATCAACTCAGTTCCTAACAAATTGCAGTTTATAACGATATAAAATATAATCATTCAGTCATACAATATCAACAATCAAATACCATTACAATCATCATCCAAATGGATCAACAAAAATATCAAATAACTTATAATCAATAACATGTATTAAATTGACAATTTATATTCAATATTAAATTTAACGATGATTGAATGCAATAGAAGTCAAATTTAGCTAGAATGACGATTTAAACACACCAAACATCAATCAATTAATTTCTAATCACATCTTAAATTTAATTTGACTAACATATGATAGTCTATAGTTGTGAGTGGTTCAGAACACTCACCATTGATTTTTAAATCGATTTAAAATCAAGAATAAACCCCAAATTTGAACAGTCTCATAATTTGTCTAAACCACGTTAAATTGTTTGAAATTTTAATACGATCGCAGCGGAACAAACCGTGCATGAATCTGAGTCCGTGTGCAAAAGATGTTAAGTTTTGAAGTTAAACGGTTTAAATTTAAAAAAAGCAATAAAATAATAATAAAACTAAGACAAGTCACCTTCATACTCCTCCCATGTAAAAACCCAAGATTTTTGAATATAATATTTAAATTTGACTTTATTTTATTTGAAATTATTTTAAATCTTCTTTTATTGTAAGATTTCGTTTATAAATATTTTTAAAGTGATAATAAAATTTTTCCAAAATTTATTGCATTTATTTCCTATTTTTAAAGCCTAGTTTCCATTTTTCTACTATTTTCTTCATTTAATTAAAATTTATTTATTTATTTTTGTGAACGTATTTTTTTGTTCTTATCTTTATCTATAAATATTTCCCAAGCACATAACATTTTCCCAAAATTTATTCCATTTATTTTCAAATTTTCTAGCCTAGTTTACATTTTCTTTGCTATTTTCTTAATCGAATTATATATAATTAATATTTATTTATTTATTTCTGTTTGTTTACTAAATTTTCGTTTTTTTATCTAAATTTATAAGTATTTTTCAGTTATTTAAAAATTGCAAAAGAAATGGGGATATTTGAAGAGTTTTGTGACTTTTGTTATTTTTTGACATTTTGTATTCACATCTTTTCACATTTCAACCAACACCTTAATTCAATTGCTACCATAACTCCTCACTACCTTTAGCCGACCACTCCCATCTTATTTTCACATGAATTATCTTTCTCATCATCAAAAATTTCGGCCATTCCTTCTTGTGAAAATTTTGGTAAGAAATTTCTTTCTTTTAACTTTTTATTTCATTGTTTATGAAATTTTGCACTTGCTTTCACTACTTTTGGTTCGGCCTGCCATCTCCAGCCAGATTGCTGCAACGACCCGATTTTTCATCGCCCGAAAGTTGACATTGATCCGTCCACTGTATCAAATGTCGCACTGTCGAATGCCGGAAAACCGAATCGTTTGGGTTAAAGAAGAAGAAGATAGAAAAGAAACAGAAACAATAACAGAATCTCACATTTCATAGCGGAACAACATATAATAGATAAATGAATATCTTTAAAACAAAGAACTATATCAGTTATTACATTACATCACATTACATTATTAGAGTGTCAAGACAACAAAACAGCAGAAGAATATAACATATACTAGTGATAAGCTTCGCCAACCAGCTTGCTCCTGATTTCCACAGCATCTCTTTTCTGACTTCGCTCCAGAATAATGATAACCTGACTCTAGGCTGCCCGTGTGAAAAATTATGGGCACCCATAGTTTAGAAAGGGACAATAAACTCCAGGTCAGTCGTGGGACTGGTGTGAGATCTTAAAAACAGTTATTTTTCACAAAGAAAATAAAAAGAAATTCGCTATGCTTTTTGGAAAATGAAACTACCATAAGGCCTCCCGCCACACACACAATGCAAACGCAGAATTGGAGAAAATTTCTCCTTATGATAGTCAAACACTCTTAATACACAAAATCTTTTTAATATTATCATTAGTGCATAGTGCAGAAAACATTCCGAAAGTATAATATTAATCTTAGCTAGCATACAACCATTATTGTATGCCTACTATAGCTACCATGTTCAATAGCAGGTTACCGCCACGTTCCATGGCAGGTTATACAACTAAACCATACAGGGCGCATATTGTTTCTTTGATTTCCAACAAATGGTCAGGCTAAGGAACTTCCTACTACCACATGGGTACGCCTCTGGAGGGACGTCTCGAGAACTTAACCAGCTCTCTGCCAACACAAGGCTGGGTTACTTATGTGACTAGGTAACTACTACACGAGTATCCCATCCTTCGATTGTTTGCGACCTTTATCCGAGGATCCTCAACCAATGAACAACCACAAAGTATAATAAATTTGCAGCATCAACATAGGTAAAATATCTGGGCTCCATACCATGATACCACCCTTTTCCAGAAGGAAATGGCATAACATAAATGGTGCGACCCTCATAACCTTGCCGCATCTTCCTGTTTCGACAATTTTCGGGGTGTGAGGTCCGACGAAGTCTCGTCCACAAAGCTACACTTTTTATAAAGTCATTCTTCGATCAACAAATGATTAGCAGCACTTCGTATGCCACATTACCAAATTGGGAATGTATCACTAGTAACCATCAACTACATAACCTCTGAGATCATACGTCTCAGAGAAGGGTGTTAAGCTAAGAGAATAAATTCTCCGCCACCAACAGAAATGTATTTGATAGAAACCAGCTTTGCATTTCAAAGTGTAACGTCAGACACACATCCCTACAAGTCCGTTCCGAGATCGAATGGAACCGAAGGCACTTCAAAGAATCCCTGGCAAATCCGAATGTTTACTAATCACGTCCGGAATCCCCATCGCAAAGGGTGATACAATCTCTATACCGGAGCAACCCGGTGCAGAGACATTCGACAGGTAAGCCTTTTGCTTTCGAAAATACCCGGTCTTCAACACCGTCTTCAAATGCAATCCCATTTCATTGTATCATTATTCGGAATGGGTTTTATGACACAAGGTTCTCTCCCGGCTAATCCAAATAATGAGCGCTTATTTTTAAAATTAAGTGTTACATTCAGGTTTCAAACAAATCACAACAATTTCCACGTTGATCTTCTTAAACAAAAGATCCATCACAATCACAAAGGTTTGATGTGGGTTTCCAATATCCATTTGAAATTCGACTCCCGGTCGCATCGAAATTCTAATACCATTTAAAGGCCAATATTGATAGTCGGTTATTTAACTATTAATCAACATCCACAACAATCACCAAGATTTAAATAATTTTCCCAATTATTTATTTCCAAAGTATATTCGCAAGATATATTTCACACTTCAACCATTTGAAAACAAATTTCAAATTACTTTCCACATTTCAATACTTTGAAAACAAATTTCAAATCACTTTTCCTTATGCGGAATACATTTTCAAATATTTATTTCCACTGAAAATCTGCGGAGTTCAAATGCTTTAAAATAATTTAAATTACTTATCCAAACATATATACTTGGAACATTCAGAATAAAAACTATTTTAAAACACTTTATTTAAAACATTAGTTATGAAGATATTATATTAAAATATCATATAAAAATTCAACTCCAAACTAATTTGAAATAAAATTAATCGATAGGGTATAAATATTTAAATAATTATTTTCTAAATCAAATATCAATTTAATCCTTAAAATAATCCCTTCTATAATTATTTAAATACATCTTTACTTCAAAGGTTTAAAATGATTCAAAAAATAATTCCTCCAATAATATTTTTCCATATCAATTTATATTTCAAAAGCTATTTTAAAAATATACTCGGCTTTCCAGGGAAGAGTTCTCTTTCCATTACAAAATGGTTCATTTACGTCAATTAATTAACCTTCCTCGATTTATTTCAAATTTACATTCCAAATACGTAAATTTCTTTCCACACCTATAAATAAACCGATATTTATTTTTCTAAGCAAATTTCCCTTTCCTTTTCAAATTCCCATTGTGAATTCAAATTCCCAAATATTCACTGATATATGATTTTTAAATCGATTTTTAAAATCATTTACAAACACCAAATCAATTTCCAATTTGATTTCAAAATTTATTTTAAACACCAAATCAAATTCCAAATTGATTTCCCAAAGATTTATTTTAAAACACAAATCAACTTTTTTAATTCGATTTACAAATTTATTGCCTTTAAAAAATAAATTCCTTTATCTCTTACAAAACTATTTATAAATCAAATTTTAAATAAATCCTTCAACTTTAAACAATATTACTAAGAATTCCTTTATTAAATCTTTTCCCTTTTTTTTGGAATTCATTCAATAGGATTTCACTATGGATTTTCTACTTAAATTTAAAAAAAATCCAATTTTATTTATTTCTGGTATCCTACGTTACCAAAAATATATTCGGCTAAATTTTAGCCTTCAACGATTTCAATCACAATATAATCACACACAGATTTTAAACAAATCAACACACAATATTGAAAAAAATTCAAATATTTGAGGAATCCAGTTGGATCCCTCCAACCTATTTTCCCTACATCCACAGACATTAGCACAACAATTAAATACCCATTCCACTTCAAGGTGGAATATCGCGGTATATGGGATTTGTAAAATATCATCCGCTATTATGCGGCGCATAGGGTCTCATCTGCTGTGTAATGCGGGAAATCAATCACTCCAAATACATATATAATACCAATTCCACTTCGAGGTGGAATATCGCTGTATATGGATTTAATATAATATCATCCGCTATTATGTGGCACATAGGGTTTATTTCAATCCAACAAATAACAACCATCATCCAAGCAACATCCAATCATTTAAATAAACTATTTAAATTAAATCAAGTATCCAATTGAGTGAGAAGTTCTCACCTTTGCTCCTTTATTTTGTAATCCATTTCCAATCCATCTTGACTAATTTTCATGTCTTTTAACCTTGTACAACATTATTTAATTTTATTAAGCCTCTTTTTCCATATTTTGGAATTTTTATTCAGTATGATTCAAAAATAAAACCTTATCCTTTTAAAATTCCTTCTTTTAAATTTGTCCAATTCTCAAAAATAAATTTTACTATAAATTTTTCAACTTGAATTTTAAAAATCCAGTTTTATCTTTTTCCTGTAACACACCTGTATATTCTACTAATCATAATATCCAATTACAACATTCAAATATCATTTTGCACATTTCATTACAAAATTTTCAATATATACTTCTTATACCATTTTTACTTTACTATTGAAGTTATATATCCATTTTCATTCTATCTTGCATTTTCACTTCCATTTGAATTCAGTTTACAATTTCAATTTATTTGGATTAAACTTACCTTCTGAATGTTGAATTTATCAATTATCTTTCATTCACAATTGATTCATATCACTATTTTAAATTAGTATCATTTACTAATTCATTACAAATTCCAATTCATTTTATCTCAAACCATTTTCTTTTCATTTCTATATGAATTCAATTTACTTTCATCTATAAATATTAGATTAAATTCATTTTAAACCTTATCCATTTGGTAATTCATCAACTAGTTCCACTTACTAATTTTAGTTTAATACTTCACTTTGTTTATCACAAATCAATTTCAATTCCAACTCCAGTTCTATTTACTTATAAATTTGAAATGAATTTCAACATTCAATTCACTTTCATTTACTTGCAATTGCAAATTTATTTATTCATTCACAATTTATTTTCCACCTTAATAGATTTTATTCCAAACATTTAGTCTATAAGACTTCTCAAATTCACGTTTATTCAAATTGACTCAAGTTAATTTCAGTTTAATTCTGAATTTTCTTAGTTTTCAAATTTATTTACTATTCCATAACTATTTGTAATCAAATTCCAGAGTTTTTTTAACTTTTCAAAACCATTTTTGAAATCAATTCAAATTATCTTTTGAATTCCCAAAAGCAACCCTAGTTTTCCAAAAAACCTCAAATTTTAAATAATTTGGCAGCAATTCCTCCCTTGGAAACTCAAAAATGAACACCGATGATGTCGCGATCATCATCGGAATTATTTTCCAGCGACCGAAAAGAGTTTAGAGCTTTTATCCCTTCAAAAACATTTTTTTCCAAAACCTTTGAAATTCATGTTCAAACTAAAAAGAATTTAATTTTTTTTCCAAATCTCCAATCTTTTCCAAACTCCCAAAACTTTTCAAATCCTTTAAATTTTATTTTATTTTTTTATTCAACACATTTCTCTAGAATTCCATTTCAAATTATAAATCACATTTACAATTTACATTCTCAAATTCCATTTGTATGTGATTTTATTTCCTTAGCTTTAAGTTATCATTTCAACTTCTTATTCAATAATCAATGATAATAAATTAATATTATCAATTCCTAACAAACAAGCAACCATATACTATATAATTTATGGAAATCATTTCTATTTATATACAAAAATAATTTGGGTAAAATTATTTCATTCACCTGATTTTAAAACAATATCATGTCAAATTGTTCTGTATAAGTGTTTAGAAATTCCTATCGATAGAGTTGTACGGACTATACCGACCAGAATCCATGCACCACTCAACAAACCAATCATCACAATATAAAACAATTTCTTATATTCACTAACAAATACGCGCTCATATCTATTATTACACTCAACTCATTCTAGAGTACTACTAATTTTATCTCTAATGAGTAACACCCACCAAAGCCAAGGATGTCGCTTAACCAATTGCTCTGATACCATAATGTAACGGTCTAGGCTATTCAACCATCGACAGCCCAATCTCGACTAGTAGGCTTTTCAACCATCCCAGCTCCACCGTGGCATACGATGGTACCCTGCCTTTGTTTTTACGGCCAGCCTTTTAACTGTCACGCCTTACGACTGACCTTGCTTATCTTTGTGAAACGTGATGGGGGAGTCTCGCTTTTTTTTTTGGTGGCGAGCAGAAGACTTTTTCCCCTCGTCCTTTTTAAGGGGTTGGTTAGCCGTAAGGCATGACAGTTGAAAGGCTGGCCGTAAAAGCAAGGGCAGGGTACCATTGTATACCACGGTGGGGCTGGGATGGTTGAAAAGCCTACCAGTCGAGATTGGCCGCCGTCGATGGTTGAAAAGCGTAGACCGTTACAGTTGCCGCCTCCACTACCACCTGAACTTGTCACCACAACCTCCTTCTCACTGACCATCCAATGCCGAGCCACCCTAGGTTGAAGATAAACATGAAAATGCAACCAAACCTCACTTGAACAACCATAGTCGATCACCTATGCACCACCACCACAAACTCCTCCTTGGCTGCCACCTACACCACCATCTCCAGCCCCTACCTAACCTAACACCCTCTGCCTCATCACCTCTAACCCTACCTGAACCTGGTTGTGCCCTTGTTGCATTTGGCCAAGCCCATTGGTTGCTTGAAACCATGTGGTATTGCTTAGATTGTGTTGTAGTTCATGCACCATACTTTGCACCATCATCAAACCCATGTTTGGCCGACCCCTATGAACCTAAAGACCAGATCCTAACCCATGCTTTGCCATGTGTTTCTGACCCTAGGCTGAAGCAAATGTGGTTGAAAGCAAGTGCAAACACTTTGGTGTTTTTTGTGCATTCATATCTAACATTGTTTTACGGTATTTGGGTTGAAAATTTACGTTGTTTATATTGTTTTGTTTGAATGTGTTCAAGGCAATTAATCATTGGCTCTCCCACACTCGAATCTTTATCGTGCTATCGTACTTTTGTGGATCTCAGTTGTGCATTTGATTTGTTGTCTTCAGTTTATACCAGTGAGTTATTCTCACCAGACAGTTTTATACTTATATAACTAGTAAATCAATCACATTTGAATCTGTAAAATGCATCACCATGTTATATCTGCTATTTTATGATCGTATAATGTTAACCCATGCTTATTTACCTGTTATATCATATATTACTGTTATTTTATGCTGTTATGTTATTTATATCAGTTTATCACACTACAAGTTCCCTTTAGATTAGAATCATATGGTTGAAATGATACATACCCGAACGGACTTTAGAATAGGGGAAAATCGTTATGGGTTGAAATGATGGGCCTGAACGATTTTTAGTTATTTCATTTTACTTGGGACTGCGGGTTCGAAATGATAAAACCCAGGTTTTCTTTGTAAATTACGGGTTGAAATGATGTATTACCCATATCACTTTACCTAGTGTAGAAAATGATATACAGACCCGTGGTTAAAATATATTTTTCTACAAATTTTAAAATATTTTAGAAATGTAAATATTATAATATTTTGATTTAAACTTAATTAAAATTGATTTTTTGTAAAGTATTTTGATTTTTCAGAGAATTTATAAGTGAAATAAATTAATGATAAAGTGGAAATTTGAAATATAAGTTATTTTGGAAATTTTGATTTAATTATAAATGGAATTTAAATTAAATATGAAAATATGATAAATTTATTATATTTAAATTAAATGAATTTAAAATGATTTTATAATATATTAATGGATTTTGAATAAGTTAAAATGTGAAATAAATGAATATTGAGTTGAATTTTGAAATATAACTTAAATTGGAAAATTGTGAATTTTGTTTAAAAGTGAATTTTGAAGTTAATTAAGTAAAATGAAAAATAAGTTATATTTTTAAATTTAAACTTAAATGTTAAGTTAAAAATTTAATTATATGAATTGAAATTGAATGTTGGAATTTAATAAGTGAATTATTAGTAAATATTGATTTTTGAATGGAAATTTAACTTTATAAAATCATGAGTTTAAGGAAAATTAAATGATGGTAATAAAAGTGAAAAATATATGATTTTATAAGTTTGAAATGGTCTAAATAAAAATTTAATTGTTTGTGAAAGTATGGTGAATATTTAGAATTTAATTAACAGAATTTTGAAATGCTATTATTTCTAAAGTAAAGGATATTACATCATTTGTAAATGCTGTAGTTAATATAAACGAACTAAAGGGCTAAACTGAATTAAAGGCTATTATAGCACTTTGTAAGTGATATAATTGTTGAATTTAACTAAGGTTTTATTTGAATTAATGTAACCCTATTACAACATTTTAAATGCTGTCTTTTGTTAAATTGAATTATTTTAAAAGTAACTTTCCGTAGCATTTTTCTAAATGCTGCGAAAGTTGAATTTTCATTGTTTTAATAAATTTAAGTGAATGATTGAGTTTTGAAAGATTAAAATTTGGGAAGTTTAATAATTTAATTATTAAATATAATAACTTTATTTTTTTGATTTAAAATGAAGTAATTTGTTTTGAAATATAAACTATTTCGAAATGTGTATTGAAATGGTATTTTAAATAAATGAATGTGGTTTGGAAGATACAATATTTTGATATTTTGAAATGGATTTTTGAATGATATTGAATTTTGAAACGATATTTGATTTTGAAGCATAAAATACCATTTTGAAATTTTAACTAGGGGATGTATTTAATTTATAGTTTAACTGATTCTTAAAGGATGGGTGATCCCAAGCATCCTTTAAGTTATTGTGCATTTCTACTACAGTTCACTTGAGTTGGTTTACATTATATAAGTATATATGTCCTGACTCGAGTGTTTTGTATTTTACTTTACGCTCGGGTCAGCCTGAGTATTTACAGCTTAGCTTTCGATTTCTTTCCTGGAGCTAGGAATCACTGGAGATTCTGCTTGTCTAGTATCTGTTCCCTTTCAGTTTCAGTTTTTCTATTTCAGTTCTAGTATTTATAAACTACTATCTATTTGAGATTTCTATTGCATATGTTTTTTTAGACTGATATTATGGATTATGTTTTGAGAGTTTGTTATAGTAGCTTCATGAACTACTATGGTATTTTAATTTCCGCTACGAGTTATTCTGATATTTCTGTGTCTGTAACTCTGTGATTGTATTTCATTTGCTCCAAATTTATTTACAATGCGGTATTTTGAGTAATTCAAGTCCGACATATATGGATGCGAATGGCTGAAAATATCGGGTTGTTACATCCCAGGTTTTACTAATCGAAACCCTATCTTCCTTCGTCCTGACTGAAGCTGCCACCATGCACCAAGATGGTTCATCGTCCACAGCCATCAACGGCCACGACCTAGCGTTGCCGATCCCTGAGTCGCGCCACCACATCATGCGGCGACTCCTATCAGGCGATCGAATATCTCAATTTTTACTACAGCCGCCACCATTGTTATTAAACCCTAATGGGATTTTCCATGACGATCTAGCTGTCAAACCTTCAAGCGAACACCACCGATGAACAACGCGCTCGACTCTCTAGACAATGGTACCGATGATTCGACGATCAGACAAGGTTGATCAAGACACGACGAACGATCGAGACTTCATCACCTAATTCTGGCCACACCGAAACACAAATCGAAAAATAGACTGTAAATCTCACTTGCGCTCGTTGAGTGCTTCAAATTGATATATACTTTGTTATGTTTTAGAGGAGTTTGAATTTCAATTAGATTTTTTATTTGCAATTGAATTTGGAATTGGTTTTGGTTTGTCTGCCATCGAAAAGAGAGAAGCGGATAGAATTGTACATACAGACAATTGGAATATGAAATAGTTAGGGTTTATAATGGGCCATTTATAGACCTATCAAAAATAGAAATGAATGGGCTAGATCAATTTGAAGGTTGACGATAAACGACCCGAAAAGCCCGTTTCGTTCCTGAAATGAAAATGGTTCATCCCATATGTTAAAATAGATATTTTTGATGATTTTAAACCCAACGGAATAGGTTTGAAGTCCTAATTTCATCGTATGAAGAAGTTAACTTAAATTCAGCTTATTTCAAATTGATTTCAACTAAATTTAATTAAATTGATCTCTACGCGTTTCGAGTCTGTATGATCAGATGACAAGTCTGATCGCTACGAAACTTGTAAACTTACAATAATTCACAGTTATGTATCCGATGAAACTGGTTTCGTCGAAATCCGAGACGTTGACAAAAATGACTATTTTCACGTTATTAAATAAATTAATATTAAATTAATTAAATCACTTTTTAAATTTCTATATTTATAAACTAACAAATTTCATCGATTTTGATTACTTAGACATTTATAATAATTTAAAGAAAATTTACATATCAAATTCATTGTTTAATATTTCACTAATTACTGTTCAATTTCAAATGTAATTAAATCCATTAATTAAATTCCAATAAATTGTTTCAATTTGGTGTCGATCTTTTATATTATCATTTATTGCTCTATAGATATAGTTGACATTTGTCTATACCTTATTACACTAATACTTTACCATTATCATCTTACTTTTCATTAACGTAGTATTTAATTACATTTAATTGTAATAAATCCATTTGTTAAATTTTAAATTCCACTAAATTGAACAGACTTGATTCCAATTCTTTTTATTCAATAAATTGTCATATTATGCATAAAATTTTCATTAGTTACATCTTATTGAATTATCATTCTACAATTATCAATTTAACCTACCTTACTTGCACTAATTAAGTAATTTTATTGTAGTTGATTTCCAATTTTAGTTTAACAGGCTAAATAAATAGGTAACATATCTTAATTTTCACCATTAACTTTTTATCACATTTTAAAGTTTATTGTTTACAATCAAATGTTATAACAACTTACATAATACTAATTTTTTTCAATTTAAATTTATTACACATTATTTCATTAATTAATCAGCATTTAATTTATCAAATTACTTGTTTACTCCAATTATCAATTAATACATGTTATTACAAATAAAATTAAAATTCATAACCAATTATAACTTTTTATCATTTCAGTTAATTGGAATTACATTAGAATAATTATCAATTACCTTCAATTAATATTATTTCATTTTTATTCCAGTTTTATTCGTATTATTAATCACAAATTTTTGTTTCTTCTAACATTAATTCACAAAAATTTATTAAATTAACAAATTTTAATTATCTAAAGTTACGGGTTGTTACACTCTCCCCCACTCAAAACATTTCGTCCTCGAAAAGGAAAAGGAGTTAAGAAATCGATATATATTGTTCACAGTATTAAATTTATAAACAATTAATTCACATAATTAAATAATTTAAATAAAACATATCAATTTATAACAATTAAATGTAACGACACAATTTTTCGAAACCCGAAAGTCGACATCAATATGTCCACTGTATCAAATGTTGAACAATCGAATGTCGAAAAACCGAACCGTTAGGGTTAAAGAAGAAGAAGATAGAAGAAGAAACAAAAACAATATCAGAATCTCACATTCGCAGTGGAACAATATATAATAGATAAATGAATAATCTTTAAAACAAAGAACTATATCAGTTTATACATCACATCATCAGAGTTTATGACAACACAATACAACACTAACAGTCATTATAACTTGCTCACATGAAACTAAACTTGCACCAACCCATACGCAGCGGATAATACATAATATAAGTGATATGTCTCGCCATCCAGCTTGTCTCCTGATCTCTACAGCAAACTTTTCTGACTTTACTCCAGAACAAGTGATAAGCTGACTCTAGGATGCCCATGTGGAAAATTATGGGCACCCAGAGTTTAGAAAGGGAACAATAAACTCCGGATCAATCGTGGGACTGGTGTGAGATCCAAAAACAGCTATTTGCACAAAGGAAATAAAAGAAATCTGCTATGCTTTTGGAAAATGAAACTACCGCAAGGCCTCCCCGCGCACACATAGTGCAAGCGCACAATTGGCGGAGATTTCTCTTTATGATAGTCAAACTTGCTTGATACGTAAAATTCTCTTGATATTATTATTAGTACATAGCACAGAAAGCATTTCGAAAGTATAATATTAATCTTAGCCAGCATACCACCATTATGGTATGCCTACAATAACTACCATGTTCAATAGTAGGTTACCGCCACATTCCATGGCAGGTTATACAACTAAAACCGTACAGTGCTCATATTATTTTGTTTGGATTTTTAAGAAATGGTCAGGCTAAGGAACTTCTTCACCAAATGGGTACGCCTCTGGAGAGACGCTCAGAGAACTTAACCAACTCTCGGCCAATACAAGGCCGGGTTTCCTCTGTGATTAGGTAACTAACTATCACGAGTATGCCACCCCTCGGTCTAGACCGACCTTTATCTGAGGCACCTCTCAACCAACAACCACTAAGTAAATAATCTAGGATCCATACCAGAATACCACTTTTAAATCCACACAAGTTAAATATATGGACTCCATACCAGATACTACTTTTTATCCAGAAGGAAATGTACATACCCTAAGGGGAACGACCGCCATAACCTTGCTGCATCCTTCCTGTTTAGACCATTTTCGGGGTGTGAGGTCCGACGAAGTTTCTTCGACAAAGCTACGTTTTTTACAAAAGCCATGCTTCGATCAACAAATGATCAGAAACATTTAGTGTGCCACATTACCAAATTGGGAATATATCACTAGTAATTGTCAACTACATAACCTCTGAGCTCGTATGTCTCAGAGAAGGGTGTTAAGCTAAGAGAATAAATTCTCTACCACCAACAGAAATGTTTTTGATAGAAACCAGCTTTACATCTCAAAGTGCAACGTCAGACATACGTCCATACAAGCCCGTTCCGAGTTCGAACGCAACCAAAGGCACCTCCTCCAATTAAGGAAGATGCCCTTGCAAATCTAGATATCCACTAATGTAACATCCGCCTTTTTGTACGTTTTAAATCGACGATAAATCACACACGTCAGACCCAAACCATAGAAAAGGGTGGATTGTTATGGGGTAAATAAAAAAAGAAGAGAAGAAATAAAACAAAATGGAATCTCACAGCGGAACGATAAAATATAATAATCAAATAAACAATCAAATAAACAGTTTATGAAGTTGTTTACAATATATTTGATTATATTTATACAATACATATCAGAGTTACACATACCAGAAAATAAAAATTGAGGCAGCGGAACAGTATGAATGCAGTGGAATAATAATAAAATAATAAATAATAGTAATACAAATATTTGTCTTCGTCCTCCAAAGGTAAAGTCTTTGAATCCTGAAATGCTCAGACTGACCCGAGCGAATTGAAAAGACAAAACACTCGAGTCGGAACTAAAAGATCTTATGTAAGTTAAATCAACGGTAAAACATGAGTGGAATGGCATCAGAGATGTTTACGGGATTTGACATCTCCTATCCAGTGTCTAACGTGAGTGCAGTAACTTAAGAGAAGCTCGGGATTCACATCTTCTAAGGATCCGTTAAATATTTACTATGTGACGCCCCACCTCTATACCCACACTAGCCAAGAACATTATGGTGAATGCTGTCAACTAGCACGGAGAATAAGGCTGTTGAGGAGCGACCATCCGTGTAATTGCTTTGCGCGAGCATCGATATGTCAGATAGTATAACAAGCATTTCTTATCAAGAGGGAAATCCGACATACCGACACAAACTCAAAGATACTACACAGTGGCTATAATATCTTCAGAAACGAATATAGAAGTAAACATAACATAAATCAGTCACAGACAATTCATATCACAAAGGCGGAAATAGATATGAATATAACACATGAAAGTGTTCATCAGAGTAGTGGTCAAAAGGATCCACAATAATACAAAGGAATAGATACAAGTGCTAGACAAAAGAATAAGTATACATCATAGAATCTGTATCTCAAATGTATGCAACAAAAACTACTAATCTAGAGTAGTTAGCCAAAAGATCAGTTGAAAGTCCGATAAGGAGTCAAGCAGAAGCACCTGTAAAATCTCAGTCTGACCCGAATATTATTTAAGAAGAAAATAATAAACGGATCAGTCTAGCTATAAATATCAGATGAAGTGATATATAATAAGAGATATGACATAAACATATAATAATCACAATGCCAAGCTGTGATAAATAAGTAATTGAAAATCAACAAGAGATTAATCAATATCACAATAATCTACTCAAGATAAAAAGGAATGTCATACTCCTAATTTCATTCACCAAGCCATAATAAATGACATATATATCAATGCCCATCGTAAAAGTTGGTGAAACATAAATTCCAGAAATCAACACACGAAATCTAGAAATCACAATAAAAAGGATGGCCAAGACATTGATGTAGTACAAACGGTACATCCAATGAATCAAATACACTGATGTAGTACAAACTGTACATTCAATGAATCAAATCACTTTGAAAGTGCATGGGTCGTTAGCCCACAAAGAAATGAGACGAAGCTCAATAAAATGAGGAATAGTCCTCCACATAGACAAAGAGACATCGCACATTGCTAGTCTAAACCACAAAGATGATCGTCATGATCAAAGAGAAGTGTCAATTACAATAAGCTAGTAAATATATGAGCTTAGCTTCATGTCCCATAACCACTAGCTTAACTTAAATATTTACGAACAAATTGTAGATCTCCACTAGAAAATTGTCACAAGAGATTCAATCGAACAAGTCCAAGAATTAACCGACGAAGTAAACGCAAGCGTTTCATACCACTTGTTTTACTAAGTCGTTTAATTAGATTTCTCATACGAGTGAGGTAAAGGTTTGTATATACTAATAGATTGGAAAACAGTTTAAGAAAAGATCTTTGTTATTGAAAATAGAGTTGAAATCGTTTGATGAAAGAGTTTTGATATTTACTACTAGTATAGAAAACCTTTATATTTTTAAAGTGACAAATCACAAAGAAGATTGTAATAACAATCAATTCAGTAAAATTCACATTCGAAGACGTGAATAAAATCCAAAGAAACTGATAAATAATCCATCGAAATGGATATTCAAAAATTCCTAAAAAGGAGTCATCAAAGTCATAATAAATGATAACAACAAATAGGATCATCACGAATCGATTTAAATTGGAATTCTCAAGCGAATAGGCAAATAGGCAAAACACTGCAGTTTCAGACGTCTGAAACAAGAGGTTCAGACGTCTGAATCTGGAAATATAAAGATTTCCAGAACACAATTCAGATGTCTGAATCAAGTGTTTCAGACGTCTGAAATAGGCACTTTTTAGCCTATTTCCTTTCTGGTTCCAAATGTACCAATTCAGACGTCTGAAACCATATATTCAGACGTCTGAATCTGGGAATAGAAATCTTCCCAGAATAATATTCAGACGTCTGAATATTACGTTTCAAACGTCTGAATGAAGGGTTCGGGGCATTCCCTGAACCTAGGCCAAAAATGGCCAATCGAATATCGGAAACGATCGAACGAGCAAATGGCGATGACTAAGGAATTACGTCGAACGACAACCCAGCCTAAACGGCTCTTCGATACGCCTCAAATATCAATGTCCAAATATCCATAATAGGATTTTCATAAATTAGACCAAAACACCAAAAATTGGAATATACACAAAATCAATCCAAACCAAAATCAATTGCACACGAATAAACGTTAGGAATTCATACCTAACAATCGAAGATAATTATAGACAAAGACGTGAGATAAAAATCTCACCTTTTTAACTCAAGAACAAGAAGAAGAAGCTCAAATGCAAAGGAAAGGCTAACCACTCTTCACTCTTACTCAACAAGCTTCAATCTATCCTTCTCTTTGAATTTGGAGCAAGAATTTGGATAATCAAGAGCAACTAGGGCTTGGGAGTTTCCATTTCCTCTTCCTTTCCCCCATTAATATAAAAGCTTGAGTATTAGGAAAATAGAAAAGAGGTGAATGAAGAGGAGAGGGTTGGAACTGAATACATGAGTGGGCTCAGCCCAAACCAATACCCTAAGTGAAAAGTAGCAAAAATCAACTTTCTCCAAACATATCGAAGCTTATACTCAAAAAGGTCGCAAACGTCATTTTGAACTCAATGGGGGTGGTCTCGAGTCCTAATTCGGCTGTTTGCAAAAAGTAGCTTTTCGGACTAAAATCCGACTAACGATAAAATATTTAAATAAAATATTTAAATATAAAATCGATAAATATGCGGGTTGTTACAGACTCCCCTCCTTAAAGAAATTGCGTCCTCGCAATAGTTAAGAGGAAAATAAGAAGTAACAACCATGGAAGCATATCAACACAAAAGAAAATTGAAATAAGAAGTTCACCATAAAGAGCACGAAAGAGTTAGCAAGAACGGGATCGCTCAATGAATTCTCTGGATTCTCTAGAGCAATCCTTAGGATCTGAGATCCATTGAACTCTCATAAGAAGAACATCTTTATTTCGAAGTCGTTTGAGCTCCGAAGCAATAATTCGAATAGGATGTTGCTCAAAAAATCAAATCTGGTGAAACTTCAATTTCCACAATATCACCGGGCTCAAGAATGAAAACCGGAATCCCTAAGGCATTTCCGTAGATAAAAGACGTGGGGAACGTCAAGAATAGCAGAAAATTGAGCCGGTGCAACGGCGTAGTACAAAAATGGTACGCCCGAGAAACTTCAAACTCGAATAATTTGGAACACCGACGTAGTACAAAAACGGTACGTCCAATGAACCAAAGCAAAGACATTGATGTAGTACAAACGGTACATCCAATGAATCAAATTGCAAAGACATTGATGTAGTACAAACGGTACATCCAATGAATCCAAAAGCAAAGACATTGATGTAGTACAAAGGGTACATCCAATGAATCAAAAAGCAAAGACATTGATGTAGTACAAACGGTACATCCAATGAATCAAATAGCAAAGACATTGATGTAGTACAAACGGTACATCCAATGAATCAAAAAGCAAAGACATTGATGTAGTACAAACGGTACATCCAATCAATCAGATAGCAAAGACATTGATGTAGTACAAACGGTACATCCAATGAATCAAAAAGCAAAAACATTGATGTAGTACAAACGGTACATCCAATGAATCAAATAGCAAAGACATTGATGTAGTACAAACGGTACATCCAATGAATCCAAAAGCAAAGACATTGATGTAGTACAAACGGTGCATCCAATGAATCAAAAAGCAAAGACATTGATATAGTACAAACGGTACATCCAATGAATCAGATAGCAAAGACATTGATGTAGTACAAACGGTACATCCAATGAATCAAAAAGCAAAAACATTGATGTAGTACAAACGGTACATCCAATGAATCATATAGCAAAGACATTGATGTAGTACAAACGGTACATCCAATGAATCCAAAAGCAAAGACATTGATGTAGTACAAACGGTACATCCAATGAATCAAAAAGCAAAGACATTGATGTAGTACAAACGATACATCCAATGAATCAAATAACAAAGACATTGATGTAGTACAAACGGTACATCCAATGAATCAAATAGCAAAGACATTGATGTACTACAAACGGTACATCCAATGAATCAAAAAGCAAAGACATTGACGTAGTACAAACGGTACATCCAATGAATCAAAAAGCAAAGACATTGACGTAGTACAAACGGTACATCCAATGAATCAAATAGCAAAGACATTGATGTATTACAAACGGTACATCCAATGAATCCAAAAGCAAAGACATTGATGTAGTACAAACGGTACATCCAATGAATCAAATAACAAAGACATTGATGTAGTACAAACGGTACATCCAATGAATCACATAACAAAGACATTGATGTAGTACAAACGGTACATCCAATGAATCAAAAACCAAAGACATTGATGTAGTACAAACGGTACATCCAATGAATCAAATAGCAAAGACATTGATGTAGTACAAACGGTACATCCAATGAATCCAAAAGCAAAGACATTGATGTAGTACAAACGGTACATCCAATGAATCAAAAAGCAAAGACATTGATGTAGTACAAACGGTACATCCAATGAATCAAATAGCAATGACATTGATGTAGTACAAACGGTACATCCAATGAATCAAAAAGCAATGACATTGATGTAGTACAAACGGTACATCCAATGAATCAAATAGCAAAGACATTGATGTAGTACAAAGGGTACATCCAATGAATCCAAAAGCAAAGACATTGATGTAGTACAAACGGTACATCCAATGAATCAAAAAGCAAAGACATTGATGTAGTACAAATGGTACATCCAATGAATCAGATAGCAAAGACATTGATGTAGTACAAACGGTACATCCAATGAATCAAAAAGCAAAGACATTGATGTAGTACAAACGGTACATCCAATGAATCAGATAGCACAGACATTGATGTAGTACAAACGGTACATCCAATGAATCAAAAAGCAAAAACATTGATGTAGTACAAACGGTACATCCAATGAATCAAATAGCAAAGACATTGATGTAGTACAAACGGTACATCCAATGAATCCAAAAGCAAAGACATTGATGTAGTACAAACGGTACATCCAATGAATCAAAAAGCAAAGACATTGATGTAGTACAAATGGTACATTCAATGAATCAAATAGCAAAGACATTGATGTAGTACAAACGGCACATCCAATGAATCCAAAAGCAAAGACATTGATGTAGTACAAACGGTACATCCAAGGAATCAAAAAGCAAAGACATTGATGTAGTACAAACGGTACATCCAAGGAATCAAAAAGCAAAGACATTGATGTAGTACAAACGGTACATCCAATGAATCAAAAAGCAAAGTCTTGGTTCCCCTTCAGGAATCACAAGAATAAGAGTATCGAAAGGATTGGCTCTTTTTAAATAATCTTCTTCCCGAAAAGTTAAAACTTTCAAAATTACATTTATCTTTATGTAATAATCTTCCTAGAAAAATTTACATTTTTACAAGTCAATATATCATGTCTGATTGTCTCATCAAAGCGTTTAGGAAATTCCTATCGATAACGTTGATCAAGCGCATTGACCAAAATTCTTAAAACACTAAATGGGCAATACAATCACAAAATCGTATTCTATAGGATAAGTAAGTTTCTCAAAAACTTCTAAGAATATTCTTTGTTCGTTTTAAGAACAAAAATCCGGTTATACTTCTAACTAAATCTTATGAAAAAGATTTTGCAAAATTTTAAATTGCTATTTTCATCCGAAAATCAATAAATAAAAGAATGGTCTCATCGAAATATTCATAGGATATTCGATTTATAAAATGGATGAAATAAGCTGGACAAACTGAATGACATAATAATTCATTCATAGGAAACATAACGAGTGTGGAGTGCGTAAGTGGAATGCTAACTTCCGCAACTCGTCACCAAATGAAAATCGGTGGCAAAGTCGAACTAAAGACCTTAACACCACACAAAAGATTTCTTAGGTGATAATTCTAAGACAAGCACAAAGATTCCGGAAAATTTCTCTAACTACATGAATGAGAGAAATAACACTTTACTTATAAGTGGGCTTAAGGAATAAAATGATGCCATCAAGTTGGAATCAAAATCATAAAGGAAAAATAGAAATCTGCTTAACATATTGAAAATGTCGAAGAGGAATAGTCCACACGAGAAAATAGGATATGAGCTTCATTAATGATTAAGCCTATCCTATCGCACAAATCAATTCCGGAGCCTAAGTAAATATTGGCTCGGAAAGAAAAATCACATAAAATAGTTTCGACATTAAAAGAAAGAAAATTGAGTGTTGCGGATCTACCATCCGGATTCGCAATCCTCAAAGAAGTCATCAAGCACAAAATATTTTCAAAGAAAAAGAATCGACAAGTTCCTTTGATATAAAATAGTGAGATGAAACCCATATCAAAAAGAACTCAAATAAGAAGATCACAAAATAAAACAATGCCATCAAGGATTGAGTGAAAAATACCTTGACCAAGAGATGAGTTGCTAGGGGCTTGCACAATATTTAGCTTTCTCATGTCCTTGTTCAAAAGTTTGGGACACGCAGATAAAAGATGACCCGGTTTCTTGCAATAGCGACAAGAATGGGGTTTTGGACACATATTCGCATAGTGTTCCATAGAATTACAATTGTAGCATCCTCCACGATTAGGGATTGGAGTCTTTGCTACAAAAGTAGTTTGCTTCACTCTCTTATTTGGATTAAGGCTCTTGAACTTAATATGCCTCTTCTTGGAAGTCCCAATATCACAAACACTTCC
Source organism: Allium cepa (assembly GCA_030765085.1). Taxonomy (NCBI): domain Eukaryota; kingdom Viridiplantae; phylum Streptophyta; class Magnoliopsida; order Asparagales; family Amaryllidaceae; genus Allium; species Allium cepa. The sequence continues at coordinate 154,815,588 of CM060946.1, read as the reverse complement.
TTTACCAACCTCTCCATGAAGAAGAGTAACATCCACAAGCTGATTGAAAGAAACTTCAAGTTTCAAAGGTAGAACCATTTCGGGGTTCTTACTCAAAGCATAGATAAACTCTTGATTCTTTACAAGATCCAAAAGTTGTTGAGCAGACATAAATACTCCATCCTAGGGAGTAGAACTAGATTGACCGGTGCTGGGACGGCCTGGTCTAACCATTTCTCTTCTTTAAGAAAGAAAGAAAGAAGAGGGAAAAAGTTACTCTCAAAATAAATATCAAGCAATCTTGATAGATAAAACAAGGAATCATAAAAGAAAGTAGGATAGAACGGTACGAAGACCCAAATAAAATCCTAAAGCACAACTCCTAAGAAAGACTTAGGACATGATCCTTGCTAAATTAGTCTATATTGTTCCGAAGTTTGGCTCTGATACCAAGCTATGACGCCCCACCTCTATACCCACACTAGCCAAGAACATTACGGTGAATGCTGTCAACTATCACGGAGAATAAGGCTGTTGAGGAGCGACCACCCGTGTAATTGCTTTGCGCAAGCATCGATATGTCAGATAGTATAACATGCATTTCTTATCAAGAGGGAAATCCGACATATCGACACAAACTCAAAGATACTACACAGTGGCTATAATATCTTCAGAAACGAATATAGAAGTAAACATAACATAAATCAGTCACAGACAATTCATATCACAAAGGCGGAAATAGATATGAATATAACACATGAAAGTGTTCATCGGAGTAGTGGTCAAAAGGATCCACAATAATACAAAGGAATAGATACAAGTGCTAGGCAAAAGAATAAGTATACATCATAGAGTCTGTATCTCAAATGTATGCAACAAAAACTACTAATCTAGAGTAGTTAGCCAAAAGATCAGATGAAAGTCCGATAAGGAGTCAAGCAGAAGCACCTGTAAAATCTCAGTCTGACCCGAGTATTATTTAAGAAGAAAATAATAAACGGATCAGTCTAGCTATAAATATCAGATGAAGTGATATATAATAAGAGATATGACATAAACATATAATAATCACAATGCCAAGCTATGATAAATAAGTAATTGAAAATCAACAAGAGATTAATCAATATCACAATAATCTACTCAAGATAAAAAGGAATGTCATACTCCTAATTTCATTCACCAAGCCACAATAAATGACACATATATCAATGCCCATCGTAAAAGTTGGTGAAACATAAATTCCAGAAATCAACACACGAAATCCAGAAATCACAATAAAAAGGATGGCCAAGACATTGATGTAGTCCAAATGGTACATCCAATGAATCAAATACACTGATGTAGTACAAACGGTACATCCAATGAATCAAATCACTTTGAAAGTGCATGGGTCGTTAGCCCTCAAAGAAATGAGACGAAGCTCAATAAAATGAGGAATAGTCCTCCACATAGACAAAGAGACATCGCACAATGCTAGTCTAAACCACAAAGATGATCGTCATGATCAAAGAGAAGTGTCAATTACAATAAGCTAGTAAATATATGAGCTTAGCTTCATGTCCCATAACCACTAGCTTAACTTAAATATTTACGAACAAATTGTAGATCTCCACTAGAAAATTGTCACAAGAGATTCAATCGAACAAGTCCAAGAATTAACCGACGAAGTAAACGCAAGCGTTTCATACCACTTGTTTTACTAAGTCGTTTAATTAGATTTCTCATACGAGTGAGGTAAAGGTTTGTATATACTAATAGATTGAAAAACGGTTTAAGAAAAGATCTTTGTTATTGAAAATAGAGTTGAAATCGTTTGATGAAAGAGTTTTGATATTTACTACTAGTATAGAAAACCTTTATATTTTTAAAGTGACAAATCACAAAGAAGATTGTAATAACAATCAATTCAGTAAAATTCACATTCGAAGACGTGAATAAAATCCAAAGAAACCGATAAAGAATCCATCGAAATGGATATTCAAAAATTCCTAAAAAGGAGTCATCAAAGTCATAATAAATGATAACAACAAATAGGATCATCACGAATCGATTTAAATTGGAATTCTCAAGCGAATAGGCAAATAGGCAAAACACTGCAGTTTCAGACGTCTGAAACAAGAGGTTCAGACGTCTGAATCTGAAAATATAAAGATTTCCATAACACAATTCAGACGTCTGAATCAAGTGTTTCAGACGTCTGAAATAGGCACTTTTTAGCCTATTTCCTTTCTGGTTCCAAATGAACCAATTCAGACGTCTGAAACCATATATTCAGACGTCTGAATCTGGGAATAGAAATCTTCCCAGAATAATATTCAGACGTCTGAATTTTACGTTTCAGACGTCTGAATGAAGGGTTCGGGGCATTCCCTGAACCTAGGCCAAAAATGGCCAAGCGAATATCGGAAACGATCGAACGAGCAAATGGCGATGACTAAGGAATTACGTCGAACGACAACCCAGCCTAAACGGCTCTTCGATACGCCTCAAATATCAATGTCCAAATATCCATAATAGGATTTTCATAAATTAGACCAAAACACCAAAAATTGGAATATACACAAAATCAATCCAAACCAAAATTAATTGCACACGAATAAACGTTAGGAATTCATACCTAACAATCGAAGATAATTATAGACAAAGATGTGAGATAAAAATCTCACCTTTTTAACTCAAGAACAAGAAGAAGAAGCTCAAATGCAAAGGAAAGGCTAACCACTCTTCACTCTTACTCAACAAGCTTCAATATATCCTTCTCTTTTAATTTGGAGCAAGAATTTGGATTATCAAGAGCAACTAGGGCTTGGGAGTTTCCATTTCCTCTTCCTTTCCCCCATTAATATAAAAGCTTGAGTATTAGGAAAATAGAAAAGAGGTGAATGAAGAGGAGAGGGTTGGAACTGAATACATGAGTGGGCTCATCCCAAACCAATACCCTAAGTGAAAAGTAGCAAAAATCAACTTTCTCCAAACATATCGAAGCTTATACTCAAAAAGGTCGCAAACGTCATTTTGAACTCAATGGGGGTGGTCTCGAGTCCTAATTCGGCTATTTGCAAAAAGTAGCTTTTCGGACTAAAATCCGACTAATGATAAAATATTTAAATAAACTATTTAAATATAAAATCGATAAATATGCGGGTTGTTACATACTATGCAGTAATATTTCGCTATTATAATAATGTCTATAATAAAATAAACCTACTTTTAAATAGCGTTAAGGAGTTACCCAATCTCCCCCTTAACACAATAATAGTCCCAGTAGTCCATCCAGTATCAACGCATCTCCAGATCGGGAGACTACCCTAAATACTCCACGGGCTACGGGAGAAAACCAAACTCCTATAAGGCGCGCTAAGGTAGGTGACACGGCACACAAGTCAATGCCAGGGTAGATATGCCAATTATGCATCTGGTCTGGTGGTAACGCGTAGCAGCTACTACCGCTCATCTCGAGCCACACCCCTAAAATCAAAAATCAAAAGTGGCCACCGAATCGATCAAAAAGTCAGAGTATAATATCAAAGGGATGTGTCCGATAAGAGGGGCTACCTCCTTGGCCCGAGAATCGCTCCTGTTTTAGCCACCTTATGCCAACTCACAAGAATCGGGTCCACGTATATACCTTAAAAGAACGTCACCACCATCCTACTTCATTCTGGAATCTCCACCATGTACACGGTTGTCAAAGTGGTTTTCGATATCGACGGAGAGTATGCCCATATCCAATCCCGGTCTCTTTGCCAACCAATCATTATTATAACACCGCGGTCATTTCAAAATAATTTTACTTCAAAACCATAATATAATATCCATTTCAAAACCATATAAACACGATATCATTTCCCTTCCAAAACCAAATCAATATGATATCATTGCTATAAAACCTAAATCAAGATAATATCATTTTTATTTCAAATATATCTCTTTTTCAAAATCATAGCACTTTCAAATTTATAGTATTTCGAAAGCAAACGCTTGAAATATAATCTTCCAAAATATAATACTTCAAATTTCATACCTTCTAAACCATAACTTCCAAAACGTAAATGGTTTGGATATTCAAACAGTATATAAAATAAAATAGTTTGAATTTTAAATTACCTTATAAAGTAAAATAATTTCCTCGACTTCACAATTTTATTCACTTTAAATTTAATCTCAATTCATAACTTTAACTCACTTTCGGTTTCAATAAACCATTTCAATTTCAATATATTTCAAACTTTGAGTATTAAAAAATTTCAAAACTAAGGTTGATGATTACGATTCAATAATTCAATGATCTATTTTTAGTTTCTAAATATTTGCATAATAATCCATTTTCATTTAAATAAAAGTCCAATTACAAATAAATAAATATTTCCTTCAATTTATTCATACTTGAAATATTCGTTTAATTCATCTTAAACCAAAAACCAGTTATAAAAATCATGCCTTTAAAATCTCAATTTTATTAAATCCCAAATCAATTTCATTTTTATCTTCCCACCTTATTCTCATTTAAGTCATTATAAACTCCAGAATATAATTAAATAAATACTTAACCATATTATATCTTAATAAAATCAAACTTATTATTAAACTTATTTTATACTTTAACCCAATTTTATACATAGCTTAAACGAAGAAATTAACTATATATAAAATAACATTTATGAAATTTCCAAATCAATATCTCATAAAACCATATATTTCTTTACCAAACTATAGAAATCATTTAAAAATATTTATATATATAGACCACGGTGTCTATATATAATTTTCTACCCTATGGTCAAGTGATACGGATATTTATCATTTCAATCCGTAATTTAAAATAAAAATACGGTTACATATCATTTCAAATCGTAATCCCAAATGAAACAAAAATGCATAACAACTTGCAGTTTATAACAATATAAAATACAACATCCATTCATCCAATATAAATCGTCAAACATTTATCACAATCATCATCCAATTCAATCAATAACATCAATATAAACAGATAATAAATAACATGCATTTACTGGCAGTTTATATTCAATAATAAATTAAATAACAATTTAACAGGCGGTTTATATGAAATAATAAATTAAATAACAATTTAATTCAATAAATTCAATTTAACTGGAATAATGATAAAAATATACCAAACAGCCACAAATAAATTTCTAATCACATCAGAAATTAATTTAACACACATAAGAAATTTTAGAAGTTGTGAGTGGGTTAAAACACTCACCTTTTGAATTTAAATCCAATTTAAACTTAAAATTTGAATAGTCTCAGAATCCGTCCAAAACCATGCATAAATGTCCGGAATTTCGACACGATCCCAGCGGAGCGAACCGCGCGTGAAACGGACCTCGTATTCAAAAGTTATGTCGGTTAGAACGAGTTGAAGTCAAAATTAAATTAAAACGGAATAAAATAAGCTTACCCACACCAAATACGCCACGTCATCGTCTTCACTAACGAGACAGCTGAAACCCTAGTTGTTCTAATAGCTCGCACACGGCATGCAGTAGCGCCCCTTTCCATGCACAATCGCACGCCTGAAACCATGAACGATCCTCAGACGACGCCGTGCACCTCCGCGAGCTTGGCTGACCTCCCCAGACGTACGCGCACGACCACCGTCGCCCATGGATGCAGTCTCCGTCGTTTAATGATAACCCTAATCGAATCTTGCACCAAAATCCAACCATCGATTCGCCAAATAAACTGCATAGATGAAGTCCCCTCGTTCCACTCTACAATAACCCGAAATAGATTCAAAGATCGGACGATTTTGGTCGCAGCGTGATGAACGACCGTGGATAGTTCATCGATTTTCGACCACAACGACACCCAGATTAAAAAACAAATTATATATTTGACTTACGCTCGTCGAGGGCTTCAAATCCATATGTAATTCGATATAGTTTGGAGAGATTTAATTTTTGGCTTTGAATTTTATTTGAAATTGCATTTTGGGATTTAGGGTTCTATCTGCCATTGAAAGAGGAGAAGCAACTAGAATTGTACGCACAGAAATGAGAAATAAGAAGTAAGCTAGGGTTTATAACGACATATATATAGACAGAGCTGAACCGAAAGAATGGATTAGATAAATTGAACAATATATGGCCCGAAAAGCCCGTTTCAACTCCGGAACGAAATTAGGTTAACCCATATATCAAAATAGATGTTTTAAAATATTTTAAAATCAATCGAACATGTTTTAAGTCCAAATTTCATCGTATGAAGAAGTTATGCTAAAATCAAGTTATTCCAAATTGATTTCAATTAATTTCAATTATTCTCAACTAATCCAATTATTAAATTTAAATCCCAATAAATTAATAAATCTTGATTTTCCATTCTTTTTATTTAACCTATTATCATATTATCCTTAGAATTTACTTTGGTTACATCTTATTGAATAAAAATCTTTACTTACAAATCTAATCTACAATAACCGCAATAATTAAGTGAATTGATTGCGATTGATTCCCAGTTAATTTTTAATATATTAAAACATGTGTAACCTATAATAATGTTAGTCACCATTTACCTTAAATCACATTTATAACACCTTTAAGTTTATTATCGTAAACAAATGTTACAACGTACCACTATAACACAAATTTTATTATATTGCCACTGATTATGTACAAGTTTAAAAGTTTATACACATTTACATATATTTACTTACATTCAATTTATAACCAAGTTATAACCTTTACATCATTTCAATTAATTGGGATTTCATATGAATTGTTAATAGTTAACTTACATTAATATTGTTACAATTCATTCTAGTCATTATTTCCACTAACAATTCACAAATTTTTATTCTCTTCAATATTAAATTACAAAATCTTATTAAACTAACAAATTAAATTATCGAAAATTTACGGGTCGGTACAAATAATCACATTCGGATTCCTATCACAAAAGGTGATAAAATCTCTATACTGGAGCCACTCAGTGCAGAGACATTTGGAAGGTAATCCATTCATTTTCGAAAATACCCAGTCTTCAACACCATCATCAAAATGCAATCCCATTTCGTCGTATCATTATTCAGAATGGGTTTTATGACACAAAGTCCTCTCCTGAATAATCCCAATAATCACTACACCAAAAGAGGCATATTACAACGGTGGAAAACAGTTGTAAAAGACATATTACAACGGTGGATCAACAGTCGTATTTTAAGAAGTTGTAAAAGACTATCAATTTTTTACAACTGTGATCTTTAGTTGCATATAACCGTTGTGATATTATATATTACAACTGTTTCTCACCCTTGCAAATAACAATTTTACAACTGTTGGTAACTCTTGTAGATATGTAACATTTCGTGCTGTAGCAGGTATGATAACTGCTGGATAACTGTTGTAGTTATCTACTACAACTGTTATTCACAGTTGCAATTAATCTTTTACAACAGTTCATAGCAGTTATAGACTATAACATTCGTCATATAGCAGGTATGACAACTACGTGGCCACCGTTGTAGTTATCCCTACTACAACTGTTACACGCAGTTGCGTTTAGTATGTTCTGCGACCTCCTCCACAGTTGTAATATACTTTAATTACAACCACATCAATTGCAATTTAAACCAAAAAAAATTTATATAATTCTAACAAAACACAATACATACCAAGTAGAACAATCTACGGTATTCGTTCACATCACCAACTAAAACAGTACCAAAACAACGTTTTCACATAACCATTCCAAAATAGGATACAACACAAAATACTTAAGAAAGATAAAGTTTTGTATCGCAAAACACATACCCTAAGGAAATACACTAGTCGAAGGCAACGAAGTCTTTATGCCAAGCCACGGTCGATCCAACTGCTTCTCCAATAGTACACATCTCGGAACTCGGCCTCCACAAGAAAGCTTCCGGATCTACCGCCACATCAACCCAAACATTACAACCATCTGGTCCTAGTTTTTTAAAATGCACCAAACAATTAGGATCAGTGGATACAACCGTTCCTTCTGCAACAACTTGCCTTTGCCAACTCAATATTTTACATTTTCCGACCTCAATTCCAGCATGCCTTGCATCCCGTTTAGGTTGTTCTTCAACAGTCAGAGTATTGCTCTCACGGTGTGACTGCACGAAAATAATTTACGAATACATTAGACTATTTATGTATATGTATAACATCAACTAAAAATAATCTGTGTGTATGTTTGTTTTGTGTGTTAATTTGCATTTAAAAAACCAAAATATTTTACTGCATTGCATTAGCATTTTTCATTTACAATCACATTCAATAAACCACTGGGTTTTATACCTATCTGATTTCCAAATAATAACAACTAATATAAAAGTAAAGTACGACTAAACAGCTGGAATAAAATATATGATACTTTGTATTCCTGAAAGAGTGTCAATCCCAGTACAAAACTAACATTTAAAGGAACGATGGTTTTCATAACATATACACAAGGGTCCAAGCTCATCATAAAACAATACTGGAAGCACTCAGTTCACTATTGTATGAATTTTGCACGATCACTGATGAGAAGATAAAGAAAAATATAGCTTATGTAGAAGCATTTCACTCACACTGATTCCACTCACCTTGCATACAACTTTCAACTTAAATTGCCACCTCCTCCATAATCATAACAATCAAACCCAACTGTCCACCTTTATATATCAATACAAACGCATCAGTCACCACCCATATCAATGAACATATAACACAGTGCACAACTAACTACTCATTTTATTTACATTTTCCATACATTTCACCTTCACTCGCACTGTTACGTTGACATACCCAACAATTCTTCAACATTCCTTGACTGTCACTGCCAACTATTCCTTACTGTCGTGCAAAACTGCACATTCACCAAAGCCCATCAACTATTTCTAAACTGCAAGTCATCACTATAAATACTCCCATACTTCAAACCCCTCCTTGAACCACTACTTCACATCATCACTCCATCAAGTTCAACACTTCAGTGCAACTGCCTCCTTGATCCATAAACTGCTCCAACCCACTACAAAACAGTCACATCCCAAACCTCCAACGCTTTCCATCTTCAACCCATCCACAAACTACTGCTTTCCTCTAGCCATTCACCTACCACTTTCACTTACCTTCACCTACACCACTACTTTTGCAACAACACCTTGCTCTCTGCAGTTCAACACCAAAACGGCTGCAAGCATACAACCTACATATCACACACATACAGCCTGCAAGCAAATTCACCACCTACCTGCACACTCCTCTACTTGCCTCACTGCCATATACATCAAATTTCAAAACGTCAACACTGCCACCATACCTGCACACTCCTACTTGCCTCATTATCCCTCTCTCAGTTGAGACTGCTGCCACTCCAAGCTCCACCCTTCATCTACTTCAACAATACAATCATCCAACAGGACCCACCATTCAACAAATCAGCTACCACATTCACTTCAAAACCACCATAGCAACAGCTCTGCTTCACATGAACCTCCAATTTCCAAGTAGAAAAAAAAATCGAAACCACAACTCAATTACAAACCATAATTCACTGCCTTCACAACAGACAATTTTTTACTGCCTCCACCTCCACCACATAGCATCCTCTGATCATCCGTGCATACTGACCAAAAAAGCAAACACCCCTCCCTCCCACCCCCACACCCCCAACCACACTGTCACATTTGTTCGAACAAGTTTACATCATCCATCAAGTTTACTCATCCACCCACTGACTTGCCTACTTCCTCCATCTCATCAGGAAAACTCCTACCCCCTCTGTTCTTCCTCAAACCAAACACAACCCACTTGAATCACAATCCAACTATCCCCCTTCAACACAACAGTGCAAAACATCCACCAACTACACTATGATTCATCAACCATTTCTTCTTACTGTTACATTCATCATCATGCCATATCAAACATTTACTAACCGCTACACTTTGTCTACATCTCTGCCACCATTGCTTGCAATCCCCCAAAACCTCACAGACACAACAAAACAACACACACCACCCAAACTTCAAACCGCAACATTCCCACTGTGACATATTCACGAATCTCCATTTCCTCTATACCGCAACACCACATCAGAACTCACAAACTCCAAAACCATTACACCCATTCAACTGCTCCATTCACAATCCATTCGCAAGGCCTTCATAATTCCTTACATTACCGTGCATCACCAAAACTCCAACTACACAGGTTCAAAACCTTATCTGGCCATACAAACCACTGTCACCACCCAGTGCTTCATTGTGCAGTGCACTATCCTTCTGTCCACTATATCTCAACCACTGTGCCCTTTCTCATCAACCATTTGACCACCAAACATCCTCCCACATCCTACAACCCCTTGTTACCACCCCAAACCATCACTGCCACCTGCTTCGAACAACATACCATTCATACCCATATACCATCATAACAAACTCCCTTCTACATTCACCACTGCTACTACAGCCATATACAACAGTAATACTCAGTCATCCCCCTGCCATCAATTACTTTTTAAACAAGTTGTCAAAGTGCATCTACTTGCCTTACCATTGACCATCATCCATCATACTTTTTAAATGCAATTTTCTTAATTTGTAAAAAAATATTTTGAAAAGTAATTTTCCCGCTTTTTAAATGCCAAAATACATCTGAAAAATAAATAAAAGCAAGTCTGCTGCCAAATTCTATACTATAACTCAGCAACATATGGAAACATTTGCGGATGTCCTAGTCAAGTTCTATACTATATCACTAGAAACATACATATGGAAACGGTACCTGAGGCGTATTAGCAGGAGGAGTCTCTGGATTTTCCTCATTGACTCTTCGCTTTCCTTTCATATCCTGTAAAGATTGTATTATTACATATATAACTAATAATTTGTAAGAACATGTCACATATTCATTAACATAGCTAATTAACACTTACCAGTATAATCACAGTAAGCTCTTGTAATTTAGCCTCCATGCCACTAACTTAGTTTCGCAATGCATGTACTTCACCTAAATTAGCCTGATGAATACGCATATGAGATGGTACAACCCCAAAGCCTAATCCTCTTACACGTCCGCCATGTTCCTGACTAAAAAGCATTGACACTCCATCTTGAGTAATTGATGTTGTTCCCTGAGAACTCTGACTCATGGCATTATGCTCTTTTATCTTAGACTACAAATTCAAAAAACACCAATATTAAGCAACTAAAAAAATACTACATTAATAATAACATAAAGCCGCGATCACTTTTTTTTTTGCTCATTTCGTATATTTGAAATTTTCCTTATTATGAAGTCGGCAACAACTGAATTCGGGAGTTCTCCATTTTTTCTGGTATGGGCTTTGCACCACAATTCGTCTCTACTGATATCAGACGTTGCACTTTCCTTTTTCTACAAAAATAGCATAAGAGCTTAAGAACGTACAAGTAATAACAAATAAAAAATGCTTTAGCAATAATCAATATACATCAAATGGGATTGCAATGTTAAAATTTTGGAACTTGTACTGATTAAGTTTTTAATATTTACTTATCATTTCTTCTTCCAATCTTGCATAACCCATTCGGCTCATGGTATGTGGAAATTTATTCTTATCTCTCGTAGCTTTGAATTTTTGGCTAGTTTCCTACGTAAAATAAATTCAATAAATATGATATAAGAAAATGTAATAAATTTAATAGTTGTAATCAATAAAATAAAAATAACCACCTTAAACTTTTCCGACAATTTTTCCTTTACAAAAGCATTCCACTCTTCAACGCTCTTTATATTATCTGGTTTTAAGGCTGCTAGTCTATAAGTAGAGTCCGGACAAGTGGACGCTTTTTTGATAGCTGCAACTAATCTTGATTTCGACTCCTTCCATCGTTGTCCCATTATCATTAAAAAGTAATCCATGTACACTTTATCCACCTTGAATCTCGACTGCACAACAAGAATACATAGAATATTAAACAAATACTTCAATGCCATTGTTATTAAGCACACAAATCCTTAAATGTTGCAAATGTCCAAGTGATTGAAAATAATAATTCTGTTCATTGTTCAATGTTTAAAATAAACCAAGTGATCAGTTAAGTGATTAGTTGGGAATAACAGTATCTAAGTGATAAACAGTCAAAACAAAATAAAATGGCAGCACAATGTCTCTATTACAAACAGTTCACATGAGGAACCTAGACATACAACCATACAAAAATGAAATAGCCACATCCACTTTGTTGTTGTGTTGGGCATTGTACATCAATCAAAATCCAAAGAATTGAGGTAAAGATAACAAAGGCAGGCAAAAGCAGCAAGTTAAAAAAAAAATTCGTGGAGGTTAACCACAGCTTAGTAAGTTAATTTGTTACAGACATTATTGCGAGCTACAAATTTTAGATGACAGCCAATTACAGCTTATGGCACAAATTTTGGATGACAGCCAATTACCGACATTAAATACCAAGAAACAGTTCATGACAACAACTTGCATGAATTGCCAAGAAACAGAACGCCAATTACAATAAATACTAACGATGGAACCAATTACCTGAATATAAATCCATAGATCATCCCTCAATTCATCGTCGACTTTCTTCCATTCGCTAATGGTCATTGGCACCATCTCCTTTGCTAGAACACCAATATATGATGACAAATGCTTGGAATTAGGACCTATGGCTTGTCCTTGTTCATTAAACTCTAATTTCGGCTTCTCACTCGGTAACATAGCAAATGATTTCAACATTGTCCTCCCTCTTTTTTTTCTAGGTTTCTTCAATGTACAACCTTCACTACAATCCGATGGAAGCTAGCTTGGAGTGACATCTGAGGGGGTTGAAGTATGTATAGGGTTGCTTGCGGGTGGAGGAGGAGGCTGTATCGTGTTTGTAGTATGGCTAGGGCTGCTAGTGGGTGGGGGAGGGGACTGTATCGGATTTGTAGTATGGCCAGGGTTGCTCGCGGGTGGAGGAGGGGGTTGCATCGAGTTTGTAGTATGGACAGGGTTGCTAGTGGGTGGAGAAGGAGGCTGTATCGGGTTTGTAGTATGGACAGGGCTGCTAGTGGGTGGAGGAGGGGACTGTATCGGATTTGTAGTATGGCCAGGGTTGCTTCCAGGTGGACGAGGGGGCCGTATTGGGTGTTCAGTATGCTTTCGGGGAGATCTTCTTACAGCACAATTTAAATCCCGAAGCGAATTAGCAACATCAAGATGGTCACCTTGGATTTCGTTGATTCTAACACCACCAGCCCTCTCTTCAGCAGCACGAAAAGCTGCAAGAGCAGCAAGATTTTGCCTCTTTGCTCGTTTGATCGTTGTCTTTGAGCTTTGAAATATCAAAATTGAAGTCAGTGAAATACATGCTAACTTAAGCGTCATATGATAGTACAGAAAGTGCAGTTAATAATGAATAAAAACTGCGAAAGTAAAAAGGATTTATAACAATGCATCGATCCATGAATTTAAATTGCAGCAAAGCAGCCAATTCGGTCCTTGAATTTAAAGTTTCAAATGTTAGGTACATATTTGTAAAGTTTCATATGATTGTAGGATACATATTCAAAATTGATCTTTTAAAATTCATGTCACAGCCAATGTTAGGTACATATTTGTAAAGTTTCATAAAGCAGGAGATTCAACTAAGATGTAGTTTTCAACAACCTTAAATTCAACAACCTATTATATAAAAAAATTGAAACAGGACTATAGTACATCTTACTATAGCTAACAACAAACAAAATTATAGATACACGCACAGACAAACTAAAATCAAATGGTTAATCCTGAACTGCCATCGTATTTCCATTGTATAGAAATAAATAAATGTAATGCTATGTGCACGGTTTAAATTACTATCTATTACATAAACATCACCATATTGAAAATTAATTTTTGTAAGAAAAATTAAAATGTAACAACGTAATTAAATAACCATAGTTGCTTCCTGTTCAACAAAAATTATGATAGTTTCGGTGATAGTCTTAATGTCCATAAACTTGTAATGCAATCATAATATCTATTGATCGTTGACCATGGTATCAAGGTAAACTTGAAAATCAAATTCTACAGCTATATAAGAATGTATAAAAAATATTAAACAGAATTATTAACTCCCCTCATGCAGGGGGAATAAGGTGTAAACAATCTGATTATCATTCCAAAAATGGTTCTTTGTTCGTCATGTATGAGTAATAGGCTCATATATTACTCCGTCCAACATTTTTTCAATATGTGACATGGTTAAGGGAATTTCCATCAAAGAAGAGGGTTGAATAACTTTTAAAGTTTCAAATGTTAGCCAATTCAAATGGAAACTTTTAACAGATCAATTTTTCATAGAAACATTATGGAAGTAGCACGAAATGTATCCTACAATCATTACTTTGTACTATAAAATAAGATATTTTGAATACCTCTCCGTCATGTTGCTCCCTCTTCCCCATTGATACTACAAGTTCACTCTTCTTCTACTAAGTGATCGACCTATAAAAAAACATAGTAATTTACAAAGAATTAGAACATCACACTAAATTAAGAGGGTACTCTAAATTTGCAAGTTGAAAGTAACAAAGTAACAAAGTTCACTCTAAATTAGTTATCGATCGAGTTTTATGCTTAAACGACTATGCATAAATTAAGAAATCAATAAAGTATGCTTATATCATACCAAAATGCCGTCACAATCCTTCCTTATGTAACTTTCATCCCCAATATCTACGTCTATATCATCAAGTAGTGACTCATCTAGTGGTTTACTAGTTGACTCTTCATCCTCATCATATTTTTCCAACTCATGAAACCCTCTAGAGGGTGCTCTCAACACAACATACCAATTTGAAGAACTACTTTCTCTAGAGTAGAAGACTTGTACGGCTTGTGTTGCTAAGATGAAAGGGTCGCTTGCAAATTGATTTTGGAATTGATGTAAATTGACTAATGTAAATCCATCTTCAACCTTAACTCCACGATAGATATTTGCTCAACCACACTTAAACAAGGCAACTTGAAATTGACAATAATCCAACAAGAAAATCTCACGCAAGACCCCATAGTATATTACCTTCTCAATGGACCCATTTACACAAACAGTACTTGACTCAATGGGAACACCACTATTTTGTGTACCCTTCTTGAAGTCTTTCGTACGAAAACGTGACCATTAATAATATAGCCAGAATAAGAAATTATTTGCGAACGAGGTCCATATGAAATCCATTTTATTATGTTGCTAACATTGGGTACACGTCGATCATCTTTAACTTGGACAAGTATAATATATTAAATAAAGATTTATGATGATGTAATCCTTTCATCGTTAATAGTTTTTTTTAAATATAACTTTCAAACTTTTTTTCGAACCAATAACTAAAAGTCTCTGAATGCAACTTTGAAAGTTCCAAATCATCTCGTAAAAGATGAGGATGCAAACATCTTAGCTCCTCTTTGTGCATTCTGCATACATAAATGTAATTAAAGATCTAATTTATTTTATAGATCATAGTTGAGTTTAACTTATACGTACTCTATATACGGCTCTACTTCTTCCATATTAAACAAGACATATCGATGAGCAGCATTAATCACCTTCGCGTCGACTGTCATAGGTTTCCTTTGGAAATAGGACGCCCCTCCGGTATAAAATCATTTTGTTCCACTTCATTTCGATTTTTCCTCTCTCCAATCTGTAATGCATCTTTAATATATCTAGAGCAGTATTTCATGCATTCTTCGGCAGAATAGCGCTCAGCAATGCACCCTTCAGGCCGTGCTTGATTTTTAACATACCCCTTTAATATTTTCATATACCTATAACCAAAATGCATAAACAAATTACTTTCATAACTGCATGTACTATTAACCACTTTAAGTACTCTTCATAAATTTTACATCTCAAATGGATACATCCATCGATAATGGATAGCTCCACATATTCTTGCTTCCCTCCCTAAATGTATTGTCAAGTGAATCATGATATCAAAAAAGGAAGGGGGAAGAATCTCTCTAGATCGCATAGTGTTAATGCAATTTGATACTCCAATAATTCTAATTTATTTCTATCAAGCACTCTTTGGCATATGTCATTATAAAATGAACATAGTCGTAGTAGTGCATTTCTTATCCCTATAGGTAGAAGTCCTCTTAATGCTACAGACAACAGTTGTTGCATCAAAACATGATAATCATGAGACTTAAGACTTGAGATCTTGTCTTGTTTTGCAAAACATTTTCCAATATTTGAGCTATATCCATCTGGCACCTTTAAATTCTTCATTCTACTGTAAAAGATCTCCTTTTCTTGATCTGTTAAGGTGCATGGTGCGGCTGGAAGCAATACTTTATTTCCAATGTCTATGGGGTGCAACTTTTTTGTAATGCCCATCGCTTCTAGATCTTGTCGTGATTTGAGGCCATCTTTCAATTTTCCTTTGATATCAAGCAATGTACCAAGAATACTTTCAACAATATTTTTTTCAACATGCATCACATCCAAATTATGCCGTAAAGGGAGTGCCTAAGAAATTGAGAAAACACATATCATTAAGTAATAATAACGTACTACATAGCAAACATAAATAGAAAATGAAAAACAACCTGTTTCTAGTTTAATTTTACCTTCCAATAAGGCAAATCAAAAAAAATGGACCTCTTTTTCCACATCTTATATCTTTTTTTCATCTCACTCCTTTTCCTTTCACCTTTTTCTTCATCTTTTGATTTTTTTTCCCCAATCATTACTAATATCTTGAACATCGTCAAAGATTTGAACACCGGTTTGTATTTGAGGCTTTTGTCTATTTTCTACGGTTCCATCAAATAAGTTTTTCCGTTGACGATATTCGTGGTTAGGTTCAAGAAATCGTCTATGACCCATGTATGCACACTTCTTACTAAATGGTAGCCATACAGAACATGTATTAATGCCACAAACAGGACATGCTCTCTTACCCTTTACAGTGCAACCAGCTAAATTTCCATAAGCTGGAAAATCATTAATTGTCCACATCAGAATAGCATTTAATCTAAATTCACTACGAGTATAAGCATCATACACCTTCACCCCTTTTCCCCTAATTTTTCAAAATTTTCAATAAGTGGCTGTAGATATACATCAATATCATTCCCCGGCTGTCGTGGTCCAGGAATTAACAAAGATAGCATCATATTATCTTTGTGCATACAAAGCCATGGAGGAAAGTTGTAAGCAACAAGAAACACTGGCCAACAGCTATATGCAGAATTCCAATCACCAAAAGGATTAAAGCCGTCAGATGCAAGACCAAGCCTTAAATTTCATGGATCGGAAGCAAAAGAAGGATACATTCTATCAATCATAGCCCATTGAGAAGAATCTACTGGGTGACGCAATTTACCGTCTTCACTCTTATGGCTGCTATGCCATCTTAGTTGTTTTGATGTTTCTGGTGATGTAAACATCCTTTTCAATCTTGGTATCAATGGGAAGTATCTCAAAACCTTCATAGGTATTTTGGCTTGCTTCCCATCCTCACTAGTCTTGTTTTTTTTCCAACGAGACTTACCACATTTAGGACAAAAATCACTACGTGCAAGCTCTTTTCTAAATAAACAACAATTATTTACACATGCATGTATATGCTTATAGCCTAAACAAAATGATTGAAGCAATTTCTTTGTTGCATATGTTGAATCAGGAAGCGTGTTTTCTTTAGGCAACATATCCTTGAGAAGTTTAAGGAGTTCTGTAAATGCTGTGTCAGATATACCATTTCGCGCTTTGTGCTTGTAAAGGAGTATTGTAGCAGATAACTTTGTGTGGGTTGCACTACCATGGTACAAAGGAATTTTGGCATTCTCCATCATTTCCTTAATACCTTCCCCATGTCTTTCATTAGCATTAGCTTCTACCTCCTCATCACATATTTGTGCATCCAAATACATTCTATATGTATCAGTCGGTTTATCGCTTTTATTTTGCGAAGGGCGTTTTTCTCCATGAAAAATCCATACATCATAAATTGGGTCAATTCCAAAACAAATCAAGTGTGACACAACATTCCTTGATGTTTGCCATATTAGATTCCTACATTTACAGCAGGGGCATATAATTTTTTCTGTATTTCCTTTGCTTTCAGCATGCCTATATACAAAATTTCGAACCGCTTGCTTATATTCTTATGTCATTCTACGAAACAATAAACGAATTAATACTCATTCCAAAATGCTCATAACTATGAAAGTAATAATCAAAATAATGAAACCTTGGCAGGTTGACCCATGTTTTGTCCATTTTGATAAAATGCCTCTAATGCGTGAACCTAATGGAACGACACAAACAAACACCACATTATTACCATAAAAGATTACAGTAATTACAATGTTATTGTTTACTAAATACATAATCTGACATGAAGTAAACGTTAAAACACCGACCACAAAATGTTGTTGTTGTACTTTATTTCTAACTCTGATGTTTATATAGTAAATGCCATTATTATTTCTAACTCTGACGTTATTATTGTAAAAGTAAATGCTATGACTGTTAAAAGTATAATTCATGCAGCTGTAAGTGGAGCGGTAAATAAAGCAACCAAACATATGTAATTTTGATAATACTAGCAAAAACAAAGCATTTGTAGGTTGAACCTCACATACAAGCAGTGAAGAAAATGCTATTGTTATATGTGGACAGTTATCTTTTGGAATAATATGAAAATAACAGGAGAAACCTCCAAAATTCAAGAAGATGTAATACAACACCTGATAAGCTTTGTTTTGAAAATTCTAAATTTTCATTTACTCTTTTGCAAGTAGGTCTTGGTAACATTTATTCATGTCTTAAAAAGAAAAGTGTTTTTTTTTTACTTTCACACTCAGTTTTGGTGATCCAATACTGAGCATTTTGATTTACAATCTGAATGACCTTTGGCTTAATTGCAGTATTTTAAGTTTGTTGCTCGGTTGAATTGAGCGTGGACTTATAATTACTCTGCATTTCTTCAAGATAAAACGGCTGCATAACTCTGTGCACTTCAACCAACCTATGCCATACCATCAACACAACATGAACCATCCCACGGCAGTTTTCTAAAAATAAACCTACCCTACCATTGCCTGAAACTTCACACATTCGAACCATCCTCCACCTTCCTCTCTGCTTACATCAAACTTCCACTGCCACAAAAACATCACTCCTCCTCAAAAACAATTTGTCATACATACAAACTTCCAGTGCCTTCACCACCTCTGAATTTTTATCCCACTGCATAACACAACAATAGAAACTTCATCACAACCACCATATCACTCCAATTACAGCCTCACTCCGCCTGCACACTTCTGCACCACTACTTCATCAATCGTCCCCTCTGCGTCACTATGCACATAAAAAATAATGCATTTCTGTTGCACTTCACCATGCATTTTAGTGCACACACCCACTGCCTCAGCAACCTATACCCTTCCCTACATCATCCTCTGCACTGCAACTCCACTAACAGCATCACCATCTTCTACCTATCACCACAGCAACTGCTCCACTTCATGCTGCCCTTCCACCCACTGCAGCACACATCAACATCAAACCTCCGACCTTCACCATCCCACTGCAACCTTCAAACAACAACCGGAATACCCCATCATTTGCTTCATTACCATCCACCACTTCATCACCAAACTAACTATTTCAGCAAAGACAACAATTGCAACTGCATTGCCTTGCTTCCACATACCTCACTGCTTTGCTACATCCTCCAACAAACAAATATTTCATTCACCATCCTTGTAAGTAAAAAATAAGTTCTACGTCCCTACCAATTTTCTTTTATAAAATTTTAAAACCATCAACTGAACATATCTTTATGATTCTTGACAAGTACAATATTTTTAACAGTAAATAGAAATATACAAATGTGACCATTCAATTCTTAACAGTAGAATAAGAAAATAAATAAATTGTTATTGCTTATTCGTAATGCATTTAACATGCATTTAAGTATGAATGGCAGTAAGCAAACTAAATCAAGTATGAATGCAAGTTATCTCTACCTGTAATTAAAGAAACATCGCACAATAAAATCACTCAACTAACCAAATTACTCGATGAATGTAGTAATTAAAGCAACAACTTTTTCCCAATTGCAACAATAAAATCACAAATCTGACCAAATTACTTGCTGAACGCAGTAATCAAAGCAATAGTTTTTCCACAACTGCAACGAGAATTAGTATCTGAGGTAATAAATATTAATAAGGCTCACCAAATTGTTACCAAATTATTATGAAGTATATGGAAAACACTAGCAGTAATGAATGGTTACCGGAATCAGAATCGAACAACAACCAAACCGATCAAAATCAAAACCAAATCAAAATAATATAATTAATTGTTTGCAGTTTAAAAATTAGAAATAAACGAAAATACCTATATAAGCGGCAACGGAGGCGACGACGATTACGGTTAGGGTTTGCAATCGGCAACAGAGGTGAGCACGATCTAGCTTCGTCGATGGTGACAGCAGCGGGCACAACGGTGTTCAGATGTGACGATGGCGATGACGGCGAGGGCGCTGCGGGGTTTACCTTTCGTTGGCGAGCGGCTAGTGTTGAGCGGGATTTGATTAGGCTTTCCAAATGTTGGGAGTGAATTCTTTTGCATGGGAATATAAGTTAATTAGAAAGTTTGGCGGAAAGGAAAGAAATGTTGGAGGGAACGTTAATTTTCACGTGACACTCGTTTTTTTTTTTGCACGGACTTGTTACAACTATTCAACAACTTTGGATCACAGTGGTTACAAACAAATATAACAAATGGTACCAAAAGGGCAGTTGTTCCAGATGTATATTACAACTGCCAAAAATACACAGTTGTTACAAAATGCATATTACAACTGTCCGCTTATGCCAGTTGTAAATAAAAAGTTGTAATATAGCCGTTTTGTTGTAGTGAATGAGCGCTTATTTAAAAGAAAGTGTTTACATTCAGATTTCAAGTAAATCACAACAAATTTCCTGTAACAACCCGCATATTTATCGATTTTTATATTTAAATATTTTATGAAAATATTTTATCGGTACTCGGAATTTAGTCCGAAAAGTTACTTTCTACATACGGTCGAATTAGGACTCGGGACCACTCCCATTGAGTTTAAAATGCCGTTTGCGACCTTTTTGAGTATAAGCTTCGATATGTTTGGAGTAAGTTGATTTTTGCTACCTTTTCACTTTGGGTTTGGGTTTGGGTTCAGCCCTTTGTTTAACTTATACTCAAATCTGAGCCACTCCTCCCCATTCACCCTCAATTTCTCCTCTTTTCTGTTCTAAAGCATCAATGATGGGAGAGATGGGAAATTAAAACTCCAAAACCCTAGTTTTCTTTTGCAAATCAAACTTTAGCTCCAAACTAATAGAAGAACTCATTGGTAAGCTTCTCTTCTTCTTCTCCACTCATTCCCTTATCAATTTCAGAAATTCCTAAACCTAACTTTGGGAATGTTCTTCTTTTAAAGCCTAGAATCAAGCTTCTTGAGTTGAATTTGAAGAGTGGTTGATTCTCCTTTGCTTTCAAGCTTCTTCTTCAATCGTTTGGGTTCAAAGGTGAGATTTTTATCTCACATCTATGCTTAGATTTATCTTTGATTGTTAGGTATGAATTCCTAACACTAATTCGTATGCAATTGCTTTTGGTTTGGATTGATTTGGTGAATATTCCAATTTTTAGTGTTTTGGGTTCAAATCCTTAAAAAAATTATAGCTTTGATGTTCAATTGCGTTTTTGGTGATGCATCGAGGAGCCAATAGGTTCGGGTAGCCGTTGGGCATAATTCCCTATCGTCCGTGCTCGTTCGGTTGCGAATTGGTGGAGTTTGCACATCAATTAAATGGGTTTCAATTTGCAGAACATCAGGGTCGGCCGACCGAACCCCTGGGCCAGTCGACCGATCTGCTACTAAGGTGCATAGGCACCTTTCCGTCTCTGGTCCGGTCGACTGGCTACAGGGCTAAGCCGACCGACCTGCTTCCCGAGATTTTTTTGGAACAGGGTCCGGTCGACCGAGCTCTGTAGCCGGCCGACCGACCTGATGAAATTTTGCCTATTTCGCCTAGTTGCTTGAATTTCCAACTTTAATCGATGTGTGTTGTTTCCTATTTGTTGTTATCATTTATTATGACTTTGATGACTCCTTTTTAGGGATTTTTGAATATCCATTTCAATGGATTCTTTATCGGTTTCGTTGTATTTTTATTCACATCTTCGTATGTGAATTTTAGTGATTGATTGTTCCTACAATCTTCTTCGTGATTTGTCACTTTAAAAATATAAAGGTTTCTATACTAGTAGTAAATATCAAAACTCTTTTTTCAAATGATTTCAACACTATTTTAGTACAAAGCTCGTTTCTTAAACCGTTTTCCAATCTATTAGTATATACAAACCTTTACCTCACTCGTATGAGAAATCTAATTAAACGACTTAGTAAAACGAGTGGTATGAAACGCTTGCGTTTACTTCGTCGGTTAATTCTTGGACTTGTTCGATTGAATCTCTTGTGACAATTTTATAGTGGAGATCTACAGTTTGTTCGTAAATATTTAAGTTAAGCAAGTGGTTATGGGACATGAAGCTAAACTCATATATTTACTAGCTTAGTGTAATTGACACTTCCCATTGATCATGACGATCATCTTTTTGTATTTAGACTAGCAATGTGCGATGTCTCTTTGTCTGCGAGGGACACTAAACCCCGTTTTGTGGAGTTTCGACTCAAATTGGTGGGGTAGCAACCCATGGTCTTCGGGCCGTTTGTGGAGCTTCGGCTCAATTTGTGATGGTTAGCAACCATGGAATTAGCGTTCCGTTTGTGATACACGTGTTGGTGAGCTTTATGCTCCCGTTTGTGATAGGCCTTCCCCCCCTTTTTTGTGATTTCTGGATTTCTTGAGATGATTTCTAGAATTTATGTTTCACCAATTTTCGTGATTTCCATTGATAAGTTTTATCAATATTTTTGCATTGGTGAATTTGTGTGTCATTGAATTTTGTGATTGACATTGATATAATCGTCAATATTTATGGTTTGGTGAACGAAATAAGGAGTATGACATTTCTTTGATTCTTGTGTAGATTTGGTGATATTAATTAATCTCTTGTTGATTTTCAATTACTTATATATATATATATATATATATATATATATCACAGCTTGGCATTGTGATTATTATGTGTTTGGTCATATCTCTTATTCTATATCGTTTCATCTGATATTTATAGTTAGACTGATCCGTTTATTATTTTCTTATTAAATAATACTCGGGTCAGACCGAGATGTTACAGGTGCTTCAGCTTGACTTCTCACTTGGGATTGATTTCTCTGACTTTTGGTTAACTACTTAGATTAGTAGTTTTTGTTGTATACATTTGAGATATAGACTCCATGATGTATACTTATTCTTTTGTGTAGTTAGTGTAACTATTCTTTTGTGATATTGTGGATCTTTTTAGACCGCTACTCTGATGTACACTTCCTAGTGTAATATTCATATCTATTTCCGCCTTTGTGATATGAATTGTCTGTGACTGATTTATGTTATGTTTATTTCTATATTTGTTTCTGAAGATATTATAGCCACTGTGTAGTAACTTTGAGTTTGTGTCGGTATGTCGGATTTCCCTCTTGATAAAGAAATGCATGTTATACTATCTGACATATCGATGCTCACGCAAAGTAATTACACTGATGGTCGCTCCTCACAGCCTTATTCTCCGTGCTAGTTGACAGCATTCACCGTAATGTTCTTGGCTAGCGTGGGTATATAGGTGGGGCGTCACATTTCCACTTTGATCTTTTAACAAAAGAATCATCACAAAGATTCGATGTGGTTTTCTTATAACCGTTTGAAATCCGACCCTCGGTCGCATCGAAATTCAAATGCCATTTAAAGGCCAATATTGATAGTCGGTTATTTAACTATCAACCAACATTCACAACAATCACCATATTTAAATAATTTCCCCAAATTATTTATTTACAAAATATCTTTGCAAGACATATTTTTAACACTTCAACACTTTGAAAACAAATTTCAAATCACTTGCCTCACATGGAACAAGTTTTCAAATATTGTTTATTCCCACTGAAAAATTAGCCGAGTCTAAATACTTCAAAATAATTTAAATCACTTATTCAAAAATATATACTTGAAAACATTTAAAATAAAAACTATTTTAAAACACTTTATTTTAACATATTAGTTATGAAATTTTGCACCCATATTTCATATAAAACTTAAGCCCAATATAATTAATTTTTTTTTATTAAATATGGTATAACTATTTAAATAACCATTTTCTAAATCAAATATCAATTAAATCTTTAAAATAATCACTCCTATAATTAACTAAATAAATCTTTACTTTAAAGATCGAAACACAATATACGAAAATAATTTCTCTACAAACATTCTTTTTAAAACCAACTCTAGGACTTTTAATTTATATTTGAAAGCTACTTTGAAAACATGCTCGGCTTTCTAGGAAAAATACAATTTCCATTTCAAAATAGTCTATTTAAATCAGTTAATAAACCCTCTTGATTTATTTTAAATTTACGTCCTAAACTTATAAATTTTCTTTCCACACTTTTCAAAACAACCCAATATTTTTTTTTAAAAATTTTCCCATTCCTTAATAAATTCCCATTGTGAAATTAAATTTACAAATAGTCGCTGAAATACAATTTTCAAATTGATTTCCAAATATTCACTTTCGAACACCAAATCAAATTCCAAATCGATTTTCAAATTTATTTCAAACACCGAATCAAATTCCAAATTGATTTTCAAATTTATTTCAAACACCAAATCAAATTCCAAATTGATTTCCTAATTTATTTCATACACCAAATCAAATTCCAAATCGATTTCCAAA
Source organism: Allium cepa (assembly GCA_030765085.1). Lineage (NCBI taxonomy): Eukaryota > Viridiplantae > Streptophyta > Magnoliopsida > Asparagales > Amaryllidaceae > Allium > Allium cepa. The sequence continues at coordinate 154,790,732 of CM060946.1, read as the reverse complement.
TTTATTTGTTTTAAGACAAATTTCTTTATTTCTTCCAAACTATTTAAAAATCCGAATTTAAAATAAATTCTTCAACTTTTAAACAATATTACTCAAAATCTAGTTATTAAAAACTTTTCCCCATATTTTGAAAATTTATTCGATTAGATTAAAAAAATCAACTTTTATACTTTTAAATTCCTTCTTTTAAAATTTATTGTATTCTCTAAAATTAATTTCCTCAAAATTTTCTACTTTAATTTCCAAAAATCCAATTATATATTTCTGGTATCCTACGATACTAAAAATATATTTAGCCAAACCATAGCCTTCAATAAATTTCAATCACTAATATAATCATTCACAGATTAACAATAAATCAGAACACAACATATAAAATAAATTCAATAATTTGAGGAATCCAGTTGGATCCCTCCAACATGTTTCCCTGCATCCACAGATGTTAGCACAACAATTAAATACCAATTCCACTTCGAGGTGGAATATCACGGTGTATGGGACTATATCATATCATCCGCTATTATGCGGCGCATAGGGTCTCATCCGCTATATAATGCGAGAAATCAATCTCTCCAATATTTATACACACACACACACTATCACAACCACACAATCAATCAATAAACTGAAATTCTAATTATTTCAATCGAGTGAGAAGATCTGACCTTTGATTTTGTTTTGCAATCCATTTCCATTCCATCTTGTTTTCTCGATTTTTTTAACCTTGTATAAACAATTACATAATTTTTATTAATATTCGAAATAAATCGAACAATTTAATTTGTCATTTTATAATTTTAATTCAACTAATAATTTAGTTTTAAATTAATTATTTAATTTTAAACAAATAATTAAATTTTAAATAATTCTCTTTGTAAATAAAATAAATTAAATAAATGAATTAAACGAATTAATTACTAAATCCAGTATTTTTAAAATAAACTAGTAACATTTAAAATGTAGATATTTATTATATTATTATTATTTTCTGTAGTTACCCATATATATATATATATATATATATATATGTTTACAAAATATTCCACATAGTTTTTAAAAACTAATTTTTTATATAACTTTCAAACATTTAAAATTCCTATTTTATTTTTTTTTCTTCTTTCCTCATTTACATATATATTTTATGTTACACTTATATATTTTAAATCCAAACATGCATGTACGTATATATATATATATATATATATATATATCATTATCTATTTACTGTTTTGCAAAAATATATTTTAATTTAAATCAAGATTAACTTTAAAAATTTAAAAACTGCCTAACTTTTAAAATTTCTTTAATGTAATGTATACGTACATATATAAAATTTGAATTGAAATTAAATTTTGATATAAATAAATAAATCAAATCAAATCAAAAAGGAAAAACGAATACCTCATCATACCTGGCTCGAGTTCGAGCCACTACGCTCACCGCATCGCCACGGAGCGCCATCGGCCCCGACTTCGACATCACATCCCCTCCATATCGCTGCAGGTATAAAACAACTCTGTTTGAATATATATATATATATATATATATATATATATATATATATATATATATATAAGTTTTGTACGATAAGGCAGAAAAAAAATTTGATATAAAAAGATTTTGGAAGAGTAGGAGTTTTAAACATGTTTAAAGTTTATGTAAAATGAAATTTTTTCTATGCAGTTGGAAATGAGTTAAATATAATATAATTTATTTGGTTATTAAAATAATCTGTTAAAAGGAGGATTAGTATAAAATTAAATTTAATAGTTTAAATTGGAATTACTGGTTAATTGAATTATTGAATGGAAATTTAATTGTTAAATTGACTCAGATATTAATGAAAACGTCTAATGTTTATACAAGGTCCAAAATTGGGAGATAATAGATGAGATGGAATTGGATTGCCAAACGAAAAGAAAAAGGTGAGTTAATCTCACTCGGTTAATTTAAATTTAAAATTTAAATGATTAAATTTAAATAATTGTTAAATGGTTGAATTGATTTATGTGATATAGTACGATATATTCTGGAATTGGCATATTGTTGTGCTAACATCTGTGGATGCAGGAAAAACAGGTTGGAGGGATCCAACTGGATCCCTTAACATTTATTTAAATTATTTAATACCCTCTGATGTGATTATTTTATATTCTATGGTGAATATTATTGATAATTGGAATATTGGATGTTATGGTTTACCTGAATATATTCCGGTGCACTAAGTTATCAAGAAATATATAGAATTGGATTTTGGAAATAAAACGAAGAGAATTTGTAAGTAAGATAATTAGAGAAATTTGAATAAATTTAAGATTCAATTTATTGGAAAAGAAATAAAGTGTCCTTTAAAATTCTAATAAATAAATCTTAAGTTAGTAAGGGAAATTTGAATAAATTAGAAGATTAACGAATTTTAAGTTTTAGTGTTATTATAAAACATTTATTTAAAATTTAAGATTCAATTTATTGAAAAGAATAAAGAAGAAATTTGGAAGAAGCTGAGATTGGTATATTTCAGTTAAATGGTATAAAATCAAACGGAAAATAATAAGAATAAATATAAAGTCCATAATTAATGAATTTTGAGATAAACTGATAAGTAGAGAAATTTATTTCAAATGGAATAAATTGGGAATCAATTTGGAAAATTGATTTAAGTGATTGAAGTTGGAATTCTCCGTGGATAACCAAGTACGTTTCCAAAGTAAATTTTTAAATATAAGTTACTAGTTTTAAAATTGTTTTATTTTAAAGTTATGTTTTGAAAAATTTATTATTTCTAATATTTAAAGTCTAAAGTAAGTATTTCCTTTTAATTTATTATAGCAGTAATTGTTTAAAAAGTGATTTGGTGTTTTGTTTTGTAAAAGTGAAAATCTAGTTTTATATTTATTAAGTAACTTTATTTTCAAATATTCATAAAGTATGTATTTTTAACAAATCATTAAAGTAGTTTTAATTTAAATGTTTGAAAAGTATATTTCAAAGTATAGTGTTTTTAATTTTTTTTTTAAAAATCTAGTTTTGGGCTTGGGAATTGCAGAGAAGATAGGAAATATTGGGAAGTTTATTCTGAAAAGAAAGATGGTTTTGGAAACTGTTTTCAAAGGGTTGAAAATAGAAAGAAAAAAATATATTTGGAAAGATATTTTGAGGTTAATGAATAATTTGGGAAATTATTTATTGTTGGATGGTTGCTTGTGAATATTAATTGATAGTTAAATAACCGACTATCAATATTGGCCAACTGCGTTCATCGTTTCGAAGAGACCGGGATCGAGATTTATTTCTCGAAAACCACTTCGATCCGGTTTGTATGTTTCGTGAAACGTGTTCGGAGTCAAAGATGGAGCTATGAAGTACAAGGGATAGTCGCTACTAATCCTGAGGATATTTCCAAAATGGATGTAGTAGGAATAGTGCCTTCGGTTCCGTTCGAACCAGGGACGGACTTGTATGGATGAATGCTTGCGAAACATCGTCAGGTGGACGATGGGCATTCTAAGGGATATATTCTATAAAGGAAACGCTTAGCCTCACGCCTCATCAAATGGGAATGACTGAAAATCAGGGGTTATGCGGCAAGGCTAGGTGGGTAGCACCCAAGCAGGGTAAGGTCATTCCAGTCTAGATGTCCCTTTTTATTTCGGCTTAGTGGGCAGTTGCTGATCCCAACCGCGGGGTGATCCCACTCGGGATTATCCAGTAAGGGGTAGTCCCGACCTTGTGTTGCAGGGGAGCGGGCGTACTCCTCGGTATGGTGATCTAGGCCCCGTATTGTGGCTGGTGGTACCCCAGTGCCTAGTCATTAGTTGGAAATCCATTCTCCCTACAAGCCTTGTACGAGTTTGTTTGTATTACCCACTCTGTGGCTAGTAGCTGGAATTTAATGAATGTAACAATTTCGGCTATTTTATAAGTATTTGTATATAGACCCTATTATAATATCATAGGATTTTTATAAAAATTGTTTTAGCTGTCGTAAGGTAAAAACCGACATGTTTATTTGTGGCGTGGTCTTACGAGATGCTTTTGTTTTCAAAGGATTTTTGAAACTTTAATAATCAATTGGGTGTGATTTTCTCACGCTGGTAATCCAGACCGTCTCGAGTGTTATTTAACTGTAATTCTCGGGTCAGACCGAGTATTATAGGATACAGGATGATGCTGTGGAGCTCAGTAGACCAGCTGGATGACGAGACGTATTTTCGTACTTGTATTTATATATATTCCGCTGTGTTGAGTTGTTGTGCATCCATTTGTATGTTATTGACGTTGAATTGTGATTAATGTACTCTGATGATTGTAAAATATGTAAGCAGATAAATGTGGTTTTGAGTAAAGAGTATTTATTATCTATTATATTTTATTCCGCTGCGATGGTTAGATTCTGTTGTTGTTTTTTATTATTTTTCTTCTTCTGCCTCTTCTTCTTCAACCCAATGATTCGTATTTCTGTACAACTTGAGTTAATTGTTGTAGAATAGTGTTGACTCAAGGGGTACGGATTTGCGGGTTGTTACAACTAATAGGCTTTTCAACCATCCCAGCCCCGCCGTGGCTTACAATGGTACCCTGAACTTGCTTTTACGGCTAGCCTTTCGACTCTCAACCTACCCAGTTAGCCAACCCCTCCCCAGGGATGTGCAGGGGTAAGAGTCTCATGTTCGCCACCAAATGCGAAGAAAGAACCCCCTGTCACATTGTATTAAGCAAGGTCAGTCATGGGACTAGTGTGAGATCCAAAAACAGTTATTTGCACAAAGGAAATAAGAAGAAATCCGCTATGCTTTTGGAAAATGAAACTACCATAAGGCCTCCCCGCACACACACAATGCAAGCGCACAATTGGAGGAGATTTTTCCTTATGATAGTCAAACATGATTGATACGTAAAATTATTTTGATATTATTATTAATGCATAGTGTAGAAAGCATTTCGAAAGTACAATATTAATCTTAGTTAGCATACCACCATTATGGTATACCTACTATAGCTACCATGTTCAATAGCAGCTTACCACCACAGTCCATGGCAGGTTATACAACTAGTACCGTACATTGCTCGTATTGTTTTGTTTGGATTTCTAACAAATGGTCAGGCTAAGAAACTTCCTCACCGAATGGGTATGCCTCTGGAGGGACGCCCCGAGAACTTAACCAGCTCTCTGCCAACACAAGGCTAGGTTACCTCTGTAACTTAGTAACTAACTGTCACGAGTATGCCACCACCGGGTCTAGACCGACCTTTATCTGAGGCGCCTCTCAACCAACAACCACTAAGTAAATAATCTGGGCTCCATACCAGAATACCACTTTTAAATCCACACAAGTTAAATATCTGGACTCCATACCAGATACACTTTTTTATCCAGAAGGAAATGTACATACCCTGAGGGGCGCGACCCCCATAACCTTGCTGCATCCTTCTTGTTTCGACTATTCCAGGGTGTGAGGTCTGATGAAGTTTCATCCACAAAGCTACGCATTTCACAAAGGCCATGCTTCGATCAAAAAATGATTAGCAACACTTAGCATGCCACCTTACCAAATTAGTAATATATCACTAGTAACTATCAACTACATAACCTCTGAGCTCGTACGTCTTAGAGAAGGGTGTTAAGATAAGAGAATAAATTCTCCGCCACTAACAGAAATGTATTTGATAGAAGCTGGCTTTGCATCTCAAAGTGTAACGTCATACATACATCTATACAAGTCCGTTCCAGGTTCGAACGGAACCGAAGGCACCTGCTCCAATTAAGGAAGAAGCCCTTGCAAATCCGGATATCCACTAATCACGTCCGGACTCCCCGTCACAAATGGTGATAAAGTCTTTATAACGGAGCCACTCGGTGCAGAAACATTCGACGGGTAATCCTTTCGTTTTCGAAAATAGCCGGTCTTCAACACCATCTTCAAAATGCAATCTTATTTCGTCGTATCATTATTCGGAATGGGTTTTATGACATAAAGTCCGCTCCTAGCTAAACCGAATAATGAGCGCTTATTTTAAAAATAAGTGTTTACATTCAGATTTCAGTAAATCAAAATAAATTTCCAAATTGATCTTTTAATAAAAGATCCATCAAAAACATACTATGTGGTTTTTGGATAACCGTTTGGAAACCGACCCCTTGTCGCATCAAAATTCAAATGTCATTTAAAGGCCAATATTGATAGTCGGTTAGTTAACTATCAAACAACATTCACAACAATCACCATATTTATATCATTTTCCCAAATTATATATTTTCAAAATATCTTCGCAAGATATATTTTTAACACTTCAGCACTTTGAAAACAAATTTCAAATCACTCTCCTCACGTGGAATAAGTTTTCAAATATTGTTTATTTCCACTAAAAAATTAGCCGGGAGTCCGAATACTTTAAAATAATTTAAATCACTTATTCAAAAATATATACTGGAAAACATTCAAAATAAAAACTATTTTAAAACACTTTATTTTAAAATATTAGTTATGAAATTTTATACCCATATGTCATATAAAACTCAAGCCCAAAATAATTATAAATAAAATTATTAGATAGAGTATAACTATTTAAATAACCATTTTCTAAATCAAATATCAATTAAATCTTTAAAATAATCACTCCTATAATTAACTAAATAAATCTTTACTTTAAAGATTTAAAAACAATATACAAAAATGATTTCTCTACAAACATTCTTGTTAAAACCACTCTAGAACACTTAATTTATATTTGAAAGACACTTTGAAAACATACTCGGCTTTCCAAAAAGAATACACTTTCCATTTCAAAATGGTCTATTTAAATCAATTAATAAACCCTCTTGATTTATTTTAAATTTACGTCCCAAACTCGCGAATTTTCTTTCCACACTTTTAAAAATAATCCAATATTTATTTTTAAAACAAATTTCGCATTCCTTTATAAATTCACATTGTGAATTTAAATTTTCAAATATTCATTGATATACAATTTTCAAATTGATTTCCAAATATTCACTTTCCAACACTAAATCAAATTCCAAATCGATTTCCAAATTTATTTCAAATACCAAATCAAATTCCAAATTTATTTCCAAATTTATTTCAAACACCAAATCAAATTCCAAATTGTTACCAAATTTATTTCAAACGCCAAATCAAATTCCTAATTGATTTCCAAATTTATTTCAAACACCAAATCAAATTAAAAATTGACTTCCAAATTTATTTCTTTTAAAACCAATTTTTTTATTTCTTCCAAACTATTTAAAGATCCGAATTTAAATAAATTCTTTAACTTTTAAATAATATTACTCAAAATCCATTTATTAAAAACTTTTCTCCATATTTTGGAATCAATTCGATAAGATTACAAAAATCAACTTTTATACTTTTAAATTCCTTCTTTTAAATTTATTCAATTATCTAAAATTAATTTACTCAAAATTTTCTACTTTAATTTCCGAAAATCCAATTATATATTTCTGGTTTCCTACGATACCAAAAATATATTTGGCCAAACCATAGCCTTTAATAAATTTCAACCACTAATATAATCATTCAAGGATTATCAATAAATCACAACACAATATATAAAACAAATTCAACAATTTAAGGAATCCAGTTGGATCCCTCTAACTTGTTTCCCTGCATCCATAGATGTTAGCACAACAATTAAATACCAATTCCACTTCGAGGTGGAATATCGCGGTATATGGGATTATATCATATCATCCGCTATTGTGCGGCGCATAGGGTCTCATCTGTTATATAATGCGGGAAATCAATCACTCCAATATATATATATATATATATATATATATATATATAAACACACTATCATATATACTATCACAACCACACAAACAATCAATAAATTGAAATTCTAATTATTTCAATTGAGTGAGAAGGTCTCACCTTTGCTTTTGCTTTGCAATTCATTTCCATTCTACTTGTTTTCTCGATTTTTTTAACCTTGTATAAATAATTACATAATTTTTATTAATATTTGAAATAAATCGAACAATTTAATTTTCCATTTATAATTTAATTCAACTAATAATTTAGTTTTAAATTAATGATTTAATTTTAAACAAATACTTAAATTTTAAACAAATTTTCTTTTAAATAATTCTCTTAGTAACTAAAATAAATTAAATTAATTAATTAAACAAATTAATCACTAAATCCATTATTTTTAAAATAAACTAGTAACATTTAAAATGCAGATATTTATTATTATATTATTATTATTATTTTTCTGAAACTACCCATATATATATGCTCGTAATATATTCCGCATAGGTTTTAAAAACAAATTTTTAGATAACTTTCAAGCATTTAAAATTCCTATTTTTATTTTTTTTCTTTCCACACTTACATATATATTTTCTGTTCCACTTCTATATTTTAAATCCAAATTTGCATGTACGTGTATATATATATTTTTATATAAATATCATTATCTATTTACTGTTTGGCAAAAATATATTTTAATTCAAATCAAGGTTAACTTCAAAAATTTAAAAACTGCCTAACTTCTAAAATTGCTTTCAAAAGATTTTGGAATATAACAATATTGTTTATAAGTATTTTCTGATATAAATATTTCAATATAATTTGAAAGAATTTTTTAAAGAGATTTAGAAAGAAATAAGTTCTGTACTCCACTATGTCGCTGGAAAATAATTTCGGTGATGAGTGCACGCATCATCGACATTCATTTTCGAGTTTCTAAGTGGGAATGCTGCTGTAGTAGTTTAACTATAGATTTATTTTTTGATAAAAAAATATATATTCTAAATTGTTTTAAATATAATTGGATATATATAAGTTGTAATTATATACATTTATCTATTATTTTAAAATGATTTGAAATTTAACCCGGTATTTAGTTCTTAATTTTCCGTTAATAATAGTTTCAATTATGGTAGTGAAATGGAATGTAACTAATTAATAATTGGAACCTCTAAATAAAATAGGAGATTAAATGATAGGTTATAAAGGAAATTACAAGAAAGTTGAAATGTAACATATAAAACAAAAGATATGATTATTGAACGTTAAATTAATTTAAAAGAAATGAGAAAAACTTGTATAACTTTCAAATACATCCTTAAAGCATATGTACAACTTACCAAATATTAAAAGTTGTAATGTTAATAAGAAAATAATGGAAATTGTACAAGTAAAATTATGTAATGAAAGTGTTCAATAGATTGCTTTTATAAATAAGCATTGATGTTATAGAGTTATAAACTTAAGTTACAATTAAAAGGTTACTATAATAAAATGTGATAGAAGGTAAATGTTATAAGTATATGATTTAAACTTAACCAAATGAAATTGATGTGCCAAGTAACTGAATTGAACACGAATGAAAGTAAACGAAATTAAAAAGAATGAACTTGATTTATTGCTTGAAATTGTTGTTTGTTTTGGTTTATGGTTGTGTGGGCAAGGATACTTTAAATTTGGTTGGATGGATGAATAATCTATTTAGTTTTGTCTAAGACTGTTGAGTAAATGGTGCACTTAGTAGTTTATTTCCATTCTGTACAATTTAAAGTTTTAAACCCAAACAACTATATGTTTTGTTTAATATGAATGGATAATTGATTTGTGTTGATTTTTCATGATGATTTTATATTGCTGCAAGTGATTGTTGTTTATATTGATTTGTTTGTTAGTGGTTGAAACAACTCTAAATATTTCATTTTATATAATTGTTGACCTTTTGGGATTATATAAGTGAAATACAGGTCATGGAAGCAATTGCTACTGCTTTTGGTTTCATAATTTAGCATTTATTTTCCCAAAAAATAGGTATGTTCTCGGGTTACGGTTTTATTGCATTATTATATTGTTTTTCCCGCTGTTGGGAGATACTATTTTGAGATATTATGATATATATTATTATATTTGATATTATATTTTCTTACGAGCCTCCCCATACAAAGGAGACTTTGCCAACAAAAATCCGTAGATTTTGGACATACAAATTTTTTGTAAAATGTTTTCTAAACAATTAATTTGAGTATAAAAAGATTAATGGTTATAAATTTGTATATTTTATTCAAAAATAATTAATTTTGTAACTTTATTTGTTTATAAAGTTAACATTTTTGAATAAGATGTATTGTTTACTTAATTCTTTCTCTCCCTTCTTTTTCCTTTTTGAGGACAAAAAGTTTTGAGTGGGGGAGAGTGTAAGGACCTATAAATTTTCAATAATTTAATTTATTGATTTAATATGGTTTTGGTAATTAAAATTAGAAGAATAAAGACTTTGTAATTTAATAGTGGAACAAACGTTAAAATGAAATTTAACAATGTAATTAAACTAATTAGGAAATTTCAACTAATTAAAATGATGTAAATTGTTGCACTTAGTTATAAATATAAATATAAGTAAATAAATTTAAGTGTTGGATAAATAAAGGAATTTGTATATAATTGATGGCAATTAAATGAATTTAGTATTATGTATGTAATTATAATAATTGGTTGAGAATAATAAACTTGAGGGTAACATTTGCTTGTAAACAATTATTATAAGTTACATGTTTAATTAGTTAATTGAATTGAAATTGGAAATAAATTATAAGATTAAAAATGAAAATAAATGTTACATTAATGTGAAATGTAATAAAATGTTTAGGAATTGTTAAATTGGAGTATATTAAGGTAATAAAAGGTAAACAATAGTAACTAGGTTTATAGAGTAATAATGGACTTAATATAAAGATTGGAATTGAATCAAATCAAATTTATTTGGAATTTATTTTATTTAATTGGAATTCAAATTTTAATAAATGAATTTATTGAAAATGAAATTAAATACTACATTAACTGGAATTAAGATGAAATTGAGAAACATTAATGTGCTAAGAGATAAACCAATGTTAATTATACCCTTATTGTAATGAAAGACTTGAATAACAAGGTCTAAAATTTAATAAATGGATTTTGGAATTTTTAATTTATAATTTCTAAATTTAATGAAACTGAAATTAAACATTGAAATTGATGGACTAATCAACTGTAAATTGACATCTAAATTTGTTTGAATTATTGAAATTGTTAATGAAATCAAAAATGATAAAGATTGCTAATTACGGAATTGGAATTAAAAATTTGATTCAATTAATTTAATATTAATTTATTAATTTACCTGAAAGATAGCCATTTTGGCCCCTGACTCGGTTTCGACAAAACCAGTTTCATCGGATCCGTAATGGTGAATTATAATAGGATTTCAAGTTTTGTAACGATCGGACTTGTCGTTTGATCGTACGGGCTTGAAACGCCTAGAAATCAATTGAAATCAATTTGAAATAACTTGATTTTAGCATAACTTCTTCATACAATGGAATTTGAACTTGAAACCTGTTCCATTGATTTTAAAATATTTAAAAACATATATTTTGATATATTAGTTGACCCATTTCCGTTCCGGAACCGAAACGGGCTTTTCGGGTCAATTATCGTTTAAAACCCAAATCAATCTTGTCCATATATTCTATTTTCAGCTTTGTCTATAAATACCCTATTATAAACCCTAGTAGCCTTCCTATTTATCATTTCTGTACGTAAACAAATTTCTGTTGCTCCTCTTTCTCAATGGTAGACAAACCTAAGTTTCACAACTCAATTCCAACTCAAAATCCAACAACAAAAATTCAAACTCCTCAAATAATATCAAATTCCATATCAATTCGAAGCTCTCGAGGAGCGCAAGTCAATTCTTCTATTCATTTTTCGATTTGGGTTTTCGTTTGACCAGAAATTGAGGAAGAAGTTTTGGTCGTCCATTGATTAGGGTTTTGATCCTACAGTGGATCTTCATCGAGGAGTCGATCGAATGGCATAGGCGTGTAGGAGGGGTCGAGCAGGCCCTACAGTGCTCGTCATTTGTCATAATATAGTCTCGACCACCGTGATTTAGCCGTAGTAAGTCAGCTGCAGTGAGGGTTGTGCCGAGGTCGTGGAGCGTCGGCGTGGTGACCAGTGGGGTGTCTTGGTGTGGCAAAGTCGAAGGCGTTGTCAGATAGGCCCTAGGTGCTCGTGGGGACGACGGTGACAAGATATAGATGGCAGCTGCTCGTTCTTTGCGCATTCGAAGTCGGGTTCAGTAGTGATAAAAGTGGCTGAAGTGGTGAGTTTTCATTTGCCTAATGTATTTTATTTAAAATTTTAAATTAATTTGTTCTAACTAGCGTATCTCCTGCATACGAACTCGGATTCACGCGTGGTTTGATTCGTTGGGATCATATCGAAATTCCAGACATTTCGACACTAGTTTGGACAAATTCAGTGACTGTTCAAATTTTTGGTTTAAATTGGATTTAAATTCAATTTAAATTCAAAGGTGAGTGTTTTAACCCACTCACAACTTCTAAAATTTCTTATGTTTGTTAAATTGATTTATGATGTGATTAGAAATTTATATATGATTGTTTGGCATACTTTGAATCATCATCTCAATTTATTTGAATTTATTTGGATAAAATAGTTATTTAATTTATTATTGAATAAAAACTGCCAGTAAATACCTGTTATTTAATATCTATTCTATATTGATGTTACTGATTGAATTGGATGATGATTGTGATAAATGTTTGATGATTGATATTGAATGAATGAATGTTGTATTTTATATCACTATAAACTTCAAGTTGTTATGGATTTTTATTCCATTCGGGATTGCGGTCTGAATTGATATATAACCGTATTTATATTTAAAATTATAGATTGAAATGATAAATATCTGTATCACTTGATCATAGGATAGAAAATTATATACAGACATCGTGGTCAATATATAAAAGTATTTTAAAATAATTTCTATGGTTTTGTAAAGAAATATATGGTTTTAGATAAATATTGATTTTAGATATTACATAAATGTTATTTTATCCTTGATTTTTAGCTATGTTTAATTCGTTTTAATATAGAATAAGCTTAATAATAAGTTTGGTTTTTATTGAAGATAATATGGTTATGTATTTAAATTATATTTTAATATAGAATTTAAAATGGTTTAAATCAAATTAAGGTTGGAAGATAAATTTGAGATTTATTTAAAATTGAATTTATTTAAGAATTAAACTCAAATAAGCTTGATGTGAAATTTATTAAATTTGAAGGCTTAGAGGGTATGATTTTTATAACTTGATTTTGGTTTAAGGCGAATTAAATGAGTATTTCAAGTATACATAAATTGAAGGAAATATGTAGTTATTTGTAATTTGAGCTATATTTAAATGATAATGGATTTATTATGTAAAGTATTTCAAAACTAAATAATAGAAAATTGAATTGTTGAATTGGAATTACCAAACTTAGTTTTGAAATTGTTGAATACTTAAAGTTTGAAATATATTGAATTTGAAATGGTTTATTCTGGGGGTCAAATCTGTTTTGAAATCGATATATTTTGGAATAGTTTATTTGGAAACTGAATCGCACTGAAATGTGTGATTTGGGATTTGGTTAAATAAAAATGCAAAAATTCGAGTTGTGTTGGATTTGAAGAAGCTATTTTATTATATAAAGTATTTTAAATATTTAAACCATTTAAGTGGTGGAAGTTATATTTCAAAGTTATGAGTTTCAACGTATTATAATTTGAAAGTGTTATTCAAGTGTTTTAATTTTGAAATCTTATAACTTTGAAAGTGTTATGATTTTAGAAAAGGATACGTTTGAAAGGAAAATGATATCGTATTGATTTGGTTTGAAAAGGCAATGATATTTGGTTTTAAAGTATAAACTATTTTGAAATGACCACGGTGTTATAATACTGTTTGGTTGTTAAAGAGACTGGGACCAGAAGTTGTAATACTCTCTGCCAACTCCGGAAACCACTTTAACAACTGTGTACGGGGTGGAGATTCCAAAATGAAGTGGGATGGTGGCAAAGTTCTATTAAGGTATATACGTAGATCCGACTCCCGTGAGTCGGCATAAGATGGCTAAAGCAGGAGCGATCTCAGGCCAAGGAGGTAGCCCCTCTTACCGGACACACTCCTTCGATATTATATTATGATTTTGAGATTGATTTGGTAGCCACTTTTGATTTTTGATTTAGGGGAGTGGCTCGAGGTGGGTGGTAGTAGCTGCTATGCGTTACCACCAGCCCGTGTGCGTAATTGGTCTATCTACCTTGGCATTGCCGTGTATGCCGTGTCACCTACCCTAGCGAGCCTTGTACGAGTTTGATTTTCTCCCGTAGCCCGTGTGGTATCCTCTGGTGGCTTCCCGATCAGGAGGGACTTTGATACTGGATGGACAACTGGGACTATTACATGTTAAGAGGGAGATTGGGTAACTCCTTAACACTATTTAAAAGTAAGTTTATTTTAGTGTAGACATTATTATAATAGTGAAATATTATTACATAGTAAATAGTTTAACGGATCCTTAGGAGATGTGAATCCCTAGCATCTCTTAAGTTACTGCACTCACGTTAGACACTGGATAGGAGATGTCAAATTCCGTAAACATTTCTGACGCCGTTCCACTCATATTATTTACCGTTGATTTAACTTACATAAGATCTTTTAGTTCTGACTCGAGTGTTTTGTCTTTTCAATTCGCTCGGGTCAGTCTGAGCATTTCAGGATTCGAAGACGTTATTTCTGGAGGACGAAGACGAAGTTTGTATTACTACTATTATTTACTATTGTTCCGCTGCATCACATTGTTCCGCTGCATTGTTATTTATTATTCTTTGGTATGTGTAACTCTGATTCTATATTGTATTAGTAAAATCAAATGTTTGTAAACAGCTTCATGAACTGTTATTTGATTAATATATTTTGTCATTCCGCTGCAAGATTCTGTTTTGTTTTATTTCTTTCTTCCTTTTTCTTATTCACCCCAATAACAATTAGCCCTTTTGTATGGTTTGAGTCTGACGTGTGTGGTGTGTCGTCGATTTAAAACGTACAAAAAGGTGGGATGTTACAATTTCCACGACTCAAAATTTCGATCTCCAATCGAAGCGTGTCGCTAGGCGTTCATAAGGTTATACCCCAATTTCGAACGCAATGGAAAAGGTTTCGAGTCCAAATTTGATCGTATGGAGAAGATAACTTTTTGGATCAGTTATTAAATTAAATTTCGATTTAAAGTTCATCACGTTTACAATCCATACGATCACACGACAACTTCGAATGCTACAGAAATTGAAATCCGATAATAATACACTATTACGGATTCAATGGAACTTGTTCGTCAAAATCTAAGACTGTGCCTTGGAAGGCTTTTTTTTAAATATCGATTTAAACGATAAATTTCAAAGCTGAACAAAACAGTTTTTAAATCCAACTTTTAAAAGTTATATTACCTTCAGTATTATCGATATAGATTTTCCAAGCCTTTGAAAATAATTTAACAAGCCCAAAACTGAAGATAAAAATATTTCTTCCCAATTTCAATTATTAAATTAAAAAATTTAATTGCCTAAATAAACTTTGATATTTAAAATTCAAATTAAACTAACTTTTAAATATTTAAAATCAGTTAAATATTCTAATTTCAAATGTTCAAAATTCTGGGTCGTCTTATTAATTCCGTTACATTTAAGTTAACGAAAGTTAGGAAAACATTTCACAAAATTTTCTAATTCCAAAATTTCACGGAAAATTTCGGCAGAGTCTCCTTTGCACGGAGATGTCTAGGTGAAATAATAATACCAATATATACAATATTTTTCAAAATAATGTATCCCAAACCATGGCAAACAATATAATATCGCTTGAAAACCGTAATCCGAAAACCTACCTATTTGTCAAGCAAATAACGCTTATTTTATGAAACCAAAAGAATTAGCAATTGCTTCATAACTAGTATTTCACTAAGATAATCCAAAAGGGTTAATAATTAATTAAAAGAGAAAATATTTAAGTTGCTTCGATTAATAACAAACAAAACATCACAACATAACAATAATTTCACATAAATAAATCATACAATCATCACATACAGTCAAAATATCAATTTTACATCCATAGCAACCAAAACAAATGGTTTGTTTGAGTTCAGAACTTTTAATCATATAAAATGATAATAAACTATGAAGTAAACCATACACTCAACAATCGTAGATAACTTTATCGATTATTTATACATCTTTATACATAATAGAAGTATCCTTTTCCAACCAATCCATAAGTCAAACAAACAATAAATTCAACACATTTTTAAATTTGCCCTATTTATCTTTTCACATCATTTTGTTGTTCCCTTTTTCTTTCTCATACAATGAATTTCTTTAATTCACCTTCATTACTTACAAAAATTTAGTTTTCATTCATTCATGTAAGGCTTATTTCATTATTTTGCATTCTTTACTTATATAAGTTATATCCATTTCAATTATTTGGATCATAAATGAATTCATTATTGAAGTACTGTACACATTTTTTCTTTCAGTTTACTTTACATTTACAATTTAGTTTGATCTTCCCCTTTCGTTTTCTTTTTCTTTCTTTTCTCATTCATATGCTATTTATTTTCATTAATATACATTCCTTATTACTTACAAAAGTTCATTTCTCCTTTATTCATACAGTGTCCTTTTCTTTTCTTTTATTACTTCACGTTTATTGCTTAAATAAATATATTTTATATCAATTATTGAATTATACATTATTAGGTAAGTTTCTTTAAGATTCAATTTACCATTTATAGATTATTTCTTTTTTTCACATTCATTCTTCCATATATAGTATCAATGAATATTAATTTCATTTCAAGGTTCTCTAAAGTTATAATCATTTAATTTATATGTAGTACTCAATTTTGGTTATAAATGACTTCAATATTAATTCAAGTTTATAATTATTTACTTACAGTGTTCATTTTTTACCATTAAATATGATTATAAATAGCTAAAAACATTAACCTAAGTTTAAAATCCTTTTTCTTACATTATTCACTTCTATTACATTTAATTAGTAGCATTTCAGACTATAAACTTCAGTTTATAACCATTTATAGCATTAGAATTCTTATTTATAGAAGTAATTCCATTGAACACTTTTATTCTACTTAAGCTTTACTTGTATTGTATTCTATTACATACTTTTATTAGCATCTCAACTTCTAATAATTTGGCAAGTTATATATATGTCTTTTAGAATGCAATTGAATATTACCCAAGTTTCTTTCATATACTTAATTAACAAAAATGTTCAATAGTTACTATTTCTTAATTCCATTTCCATTTTATTTACAATTTACAAATTTCAATTTCTTATTTTTATTTTAGAAGTTTGCAATTATTAATATAGTCAAGATTCCATTCATTTCAATTATTTTAATTTCCAATTAACAAAAACTTAAGAACTAAACAACCGGGTTTCATTTTAGTCACTTTTAAAATAACATATATGCATATACTCATAACTTATATATATCCAATCCTATTTAGGAAAATTTAGATTTGTTATCAAACAAACGTGTAGTAAAACAACTACAACAGCCTTTCTACTTTGAAACTCGAAAATGAATGTCGATGATGCGTGCATTCATCACCGAAATTATTTTCTAGTGACAGAGAGGGGAGTACAAACTTATTTCTTTTAAATTCTTTATAAAACTTTATCTCAAATCATATTGAAATATTTATATTGGAAAATACTTCCAAATAATACAAATTTTATATTCAAAAATCTTTTGAAAGAAATTTAAAAAATCTCAAAACTTAAGTTCTCAAATTTCAATTTATATTTACTTTACTTGTAAATCTTATTTTTGTAACGACCCAGAATTTTTAGTAATTAAAATTTGAATATTTAATAAATTTTAAATATTAATAAGTGAATTTATAAGTCAAATAAATTTTTATTTGAATTATTGGATTTAATTGAATAATTAAATCGATAATTTAATATGTGAAATTATGGAAATAATTGAAAATTGGGTTAAATATGATTGAAAATGATTTGTAAAATTTTATTTTATCATGTTAGAGTTAGAATGATATTTTAGAACTTTTAAAATCGAATTAAAAGTTAATTTGTGAAAATTGAATATTTTAATATTAAAATCGACTAGTGAAAATAGTCAATTTTTGAACAGTCTCGGAATTGAACGAAACCAGTTCCATTGGATCCGTAATAGTTAGTTATTACCGGATTTCAAATTTCATGTCAATTGGAGCTATCTTTTGATCGTAGCAGCTCGAAACGCATCGAATTATTTTTAATTTTGATTTGGCGAGTTAAAATAGCCATTTTTCAAAAAAATCCCAGATTTCGACGAAACCAGTTTCATCGGATCCGTAATGTGATATTATTGTAAGGTTTCAAATTTCGTGTCGATTGGATTTACCGTTTATCCGGTACGAATTAAAACGCCTAGAAATCGATTTAAATCGGTTTAATTTAAATTGAGCGTTTATTGCCATAACTCGCACAGATGTCCGAATTAGCTTCCGAAACCTGTTCCATTGTGTCCGGAACGCGGGGTAAACCCTAGAAACGCTGGTTACGGCGCGTAAATCGGAGTTTGGAAATTCCGGATGAATAGTGTTCGTTCGTTCTTCTATAAATAGCACCCCTCTCTTTAGAAATAAAAAAAAAAATCCTAACCCTAACTAAACGCAGCCGCCAGCACCCCCATGAACGGCCAGAAAGCTCCCATCTTCATCCCCAAATTTCTTCAAATCCGTGCAACGATTCGACGAACTTTCAACTGCAAACTTGTAGAGCACAACATGTTCTACGTATTCAACGGTGGAGATGTGATTTGGAGCTGTATTTTGGGAGTTAGGGAGCCGCGTTCATAGCCGTTCATGCACGCATTTCCAAGTACAGATGGGGGCCGAGCTCTATGATGATTGGGCCGAGCATGGAGGTTGGGGAGGCGCACGATATGGAGCAATTTGATCGCGTTCAAGTTCAACGTGGAGGTTGCAAATTCGAACCCTAATATGAGCTTATGGGTTTCATGAAGACGGCAATAACCTGGGGATGAAACGAGATGATGGAAGAGGTTGGGGACGGCCTGGATATTCTTGGCTTGTGATGGATGGCTTAGATTGAAAGTTAAGTTAAAATATAAAGGTTATGTTGAAATTAGTTATAAATTAAATCGTGTAAACTTCAAAAATTGATAACTTTTTCATACGAGGTCGAAAACGTGCAAAACCAGTTGCGTTGGAATCGTATGGACGAGCACTACGCGATGGAGTTGGATTGGAGTCGTTTGGAGTTAGTGAGAATTTTGGGTAAAATTAAACGCGCGTTTAATTTTATTCGAAATAAATCGCTAAAACGAAATTGAAATCAAGGTGAGAACTTCTCACTCAATCGAATCAGTTTCGATTTTATTTTAAATAGTTAGATTTAAAATATTTGAATGCATGTTTGAATGTTGATTGATATCTATTGATTGTTAAAATAGACATTATACGCCGTTAGTAAGCGGATGTTATTTAATAAAAACATATACCGCGAATATTTCATAAACAGTGAAATTGGTATTATATATAATATTAATATATATATATATTGGCATATGTATATATTGCAGTTGTTGATTTCTCGTATTTTTTAGCGGATGAGACCCTATTGCGCCGTTATTAAGCGGATAATATTTATTAAAAACATATACCGCGATAATTTCGTACTGGAGCGAAATTGGTATTGTGCTAATGTTTGTGGATGCAGGAAAACAGGTTGGAGGGATCCAACAGGATTCTTCAACAGTTTTTATTTGATTTCAGATATTTTGATATTTGATGGATTATCATATCGATATATGATATCGTTGTTTGTCGTGATTGACTATTTGGTGTGTAGCATCATTGGACCCAAATTTTGGGATTTTAAAATGATTTTTAAAGGTGATTTTTGAAAAGTATACGTTATAAACTATTTTTGGAAATTTATTTATTTTAAATAAATAAACGTTATACTTTTAAAAGTTATAAAATTATGTTTTTGAGAAATATAGTTAAAAGATTGATTTTTGAGAAATATGGATTAATGATTTTATAAAATAGTTTAAATTGGATTTTTGAATATATTATTAAAAGTTTAAATATAGGATTTATAAAATTTGATTATTTTATAAATCGAAATGGTGAAATTATAAAGGAAATTAAAGACGTTTTAGAATAATAATATAATTTGATTTATATTAAGAGATTTATAAATGGATATTTATAAATTGAAATGTTGACATTATAAAACGAGTTTTTATAAGTGTTTGAATGAAGTGGAAATGAATTTCATAAATGAATGAAATTTATGGAATTATAAACTGTGAAGTTATAAAAGAAATTTATAAATAGTAAGATTTATAAATTTGGTGAAATTATTTGAAGAATAGATTGGTTAAATAAATGGATCTTATAAGTTATAAGATTTATAAATTGGAAAGTCTTTAAAAGAACGATTTTGTAAAATAATCGTTTTATAAGTAATTAACTTATAATATGAACGTTTAGTTTATAATTTAGTTATAAACTGGAATAGGTTAATAAAGAAATTTATAAAAGGAAGTTGTTATAAAATAATTAGAAATGGAATTTATAAACGTTGTTTTATAAATCCGCAAATGACTTATTTTGATAAGTAAACTGTTGAAACTTAGTAATGGAGTTATATTCACGTTTTGACTGTGAATAATCCTTTGAAATAAAATGTATAGAAATGATGAAATGTGTTAACGTAGTATATTCACGTTTTTGAATAGTGAATAATATGTTAAAGAAATTGTTTTGAATGTGATATTTTAAACAGAATTAAAACGATCTAACGATGTTTTAAATGCATTGAGATTCGAAACCATAGATTTCAACATTTATTGTTGAAATAGACGTTTTCGAGAAATAAAAGGGAATGGTGTACTATAACACTATTGTTATAGTAAATGATTTCCGAAAGGAAGTGTTTTGTATAGTATTGGGATTTATATATCTATTTTAATTTCGAATCCCTATACTAGTGATTTTAGGTTGTCGTAACGATGTTTTACGCAACATTCGTTTGGCCCAAATAAATATGTTTAAGAGAATGATTTCCTTAAAGAATGAAATATATACTTAATTTCGATTTAAGTATACTGAATATTTTCCAAGTGTTGAAAATAAATAAAATTTGTGAATTACATATTAAATAAGTATGGAAATGTTTTCCAATATAAAGTGAATATTTTGAGAATTTATCTTTTTGAAGATAAATTGAAATGAATAATTGAAATCGTATATGCATGGATATTTTGAAATATAAATTCACTATGGAATTTATGAATGAAAAGGGAAGTTGTTTAAAAATAAATATTGATTTATTTTTGAAGTGTGAAAACTATATATCTAGTAAAGATATTTTTGGAAAGTAAATAATTTGGAAAATTATTTGGAATCTAGTGATGTTGTGCATATCCATTGATAGTTCAACAACCGACTATCAATATTTCCCGTTGAATGGGTATTTGATGTGATTTGTTTGAACTTGAATGCCACACTTATTTTTGAATAAGCGCTCACTATTCGGGTTAACCGGGAAAGGACCATGGGGTCGTATAACCCATTCCGAATATGTGATACGTCGTTGTGAATTGCATTGAAGATCGGTGTTGAAGACCCGGTATTTGCGAAAGCGATAGGATGACCTGTCGATTGACTCTGCACCGAGTAGCTACGGTATTGAGTTCTCCATATGTGATGGTGAATCCGATCAGGATTGTGAATATCCGGATTGCAAGGACTTCTTTGTAAGTGCCTTCGGTTTTGTTCGAGCCCGGAACAGACTTGTATGGATTGTATGCCTGACATTACAAGTTGAGATATAAAGCCGATTTCTTTCAAATATATTTCTGTTGGTGGCGGAGAATTTATTCTTTTAGCTTAACACCCTTCTCTGAGACGTACGAGCTCAGAGGTTATATAGTTGAAGTTATCAGCGATATATTCCCAATTTGGTAATGTGACATGCTGAGTGTTGCTGAAATGATCATTGTGTTGATTATTTGTGATAGGATCATTTGTTTGATCGTCTATCTTGGTGATCATTGTGTTGATCATTTGTTGACCCAAAGCATGGCTTTTGTATAAAGTATGTTTTTTGTGGACGTGACTTCGTCGAGCCTCACACCTCGGGAATGGTCAAAACAGGAAAGATGCGGCAAGGTTATGAGGGGTAGCGCCCTTTAGGATATGTGCATTTCCTTCTGGAAAAGGGTGGTATCATGGTATGGAGCCCAGATACTTACTCATGTTGAAAACACTTTGTTATGATTGTGTGAATTGATTAGAGAGCTCTCGGATAAAGGTCCCAAAGGACCGGGGGATGGCATATTCGGTCAGTTGTTACTCAGTTAGGGGTAACCCGGCCTTGTGTTGGTAGAGATCCGGTTTGGTTCTCGGGAATGTCCATCCAGAGGCATTCTCATGTGGCAATGGGAAGTTCCTTGGCCTGATCATTCGTTGGAAATCCAAAGAAACAATACGTGACTTGTACGGTTTTAGTTGTATAACCTGCTATGGAATGTGGCGGTAACCTGCTATTGAACATAGTTAGCTATAGTAGGCATACGATAATGGTCGTATGTTGGCTAAGATTTATATTCTACTTTCGAAATGATTTCCTACACTATGCACTAGTAATAATATCAAATGTTATTTTAAATGCGTATCAAGCATCTTTGACTATCATAAGGAGAAATCTCCTCCGATTCTGCGTTTGCATGTGTGTGTGTGCGGGAGGCCTTATGGTAGTCTCATTTTTAAAAGCATTGCGAATTGACTTTAAAAATATTCCTCTATTTTGTTTTCAAAGATAAATAAACTGTTTTGAGTTCTCACACCAGTCACATGACTGACTCGGAGTTTATTGTTTTCCTTCCTAAACTCTGGGTGCCCACCAATTTCCACACGGGCAGTCAAGAGTTAAGGTTTATCAGGATATTCTGGAGTTGCTGGAGGCAAGATGGATGGCATGGCGTATTCACTAGTTTATATAGTATTTCTTTTTCCGCTGCACTGTTTGTTGTTGTTGTTGTACACTCTGATGATATGATTAATGAAATGTAATGTGTAAAATGTAATAACTGATATAGTTCTTTGTTTAAAGATTATTCATTTATTATTATATGTTGTTCCGCTGCGAATTGTGAGATTCTGATGTTGTTCTGTTGTTTTTGTTCTTTGTTTTCTGTTCCGTTCTATGTTTTATTTTCCCACTATTTTCTATCTTCTCTCTCCTTATCTCTTCTTCTGTCTTTTTCTTTTTCTTAAAACCATAACATTTCGGGTTTTTGGCCTTCGATTTCTCGACAGTCGATAAAGTGAGTGTCGATGTTGAATTTTCGAAAGTCGAAAATTTCCAGGGCGTTACATTTGGTATCAGAGCTTATGGTTAAGCGACAACCATGGTTCTGTTGGGTATTACTCATTAGAGATAGAGTCAGCAGTACTCTAGAATGAGTTTGAGTGTAATAATAGCTATGAGAGCGTATTTGTTAGTGAATATAAAATTGTTTTACATTGTGATGATTGGTTTGTTGAGTGGTATATGGATTCTGGTTAATACGAGTAATTAACGTTGTTGATAGGGATCTCTAAACACTTGAATAGAACAATTCGACATAATATTGTTTTAAATTGGGTAAATGAAATAATTTTACCTTGATTATATTTTATATATAAAGGAATAATTTTTCAGAATTATTAAAGTGTATATAAGTTGATTGTTAGGTTGTTTGAATAATCTAAATAAAAGAATAATTGTATAAGCAAAAGAATTGTAAGAATTGAATTATAATTAATGTGATTTACAATTGTGAATGAACTTAGATATATAAAAAGTGAAACTATATGAATGTGAGTTGTAAATAAGTAAAATGAATTTAAAGTTAAATGGAAATTTACTTTAGAATTGAAATCTGAAATTGATTTATAAGTGTGAATTTAAGTTATGTAAAACTAAGTGATGTTTGAAACGGAATATAACTTAAGATATGTTGAATGAAGTTGATTTTGGTATCAAACTAAATTAATGAAGTTAAGTGATAAATATGAACTTGAGTTTTTTTAAATGAAATTCAACTCTTGTAATTGAATTGAATTAATCAATTGAATGTAAAATTAATTGATATGGAATAATGAATGTAGGTGTAAATTCATTAAAAACTAATGTTATTGGAAGCTGAAAGATTAAATGAATGTAAGCAAAGGAATTTGGTTGTATTTAATATACATTGGTTGTTATATGGTTGTTAGATGATTGTATATAATTCATTAAGTGTTAATGGAATTGAATTAATGAAATTGGAAGCTAAAGTAATTGAAATTTAATTGGAAGTTAAGTGAATCTTAAATAGAATTGAATTTAATTTGGAAGTGAACCAACTTGAATATGAATTAGTGAATATAAGCAAATTGAAAATGAATGTTAGTAAACCCAATGTAAATGAATCAAATGTGATTAAATTGAAAACCAATTCATTGAATATTAATGAGAATATAAATGAATATTTATTGGTTATGCATGTTAGTTGGTTGATGGTTGAATATATTGCATTTGTTGTTTGTTTCATTTGCTATGTTGGCATATATAGTTATTATGTTACTATATGTTGTATATTGAGATTATTGTCATATATGCATGTTCTCATGTTGTTTGTTGAGTGTTTAGTAGGTGCGGATCGCGTTTGCTTCGCATTTGGAGCTCGCTTTCGCGCTATATTAGCCGTATATGCTTGCTAATAAAATATAAGGTACATATCTCGGATTAAATATCGTACTTTTACACTTTTTCCCTTCGGGATGCCTCATTACTTGATGAGATATATATTTGTGATATATATACTATCATTTTTTTTTCGGATCGAGCCGCCCAAAGGAGACTATGGCGAATTTTTCCGAAAATTTAAGGCGTTAGAAAAAAAAAATTTGAGAAAATTGGAAAATTTTGAAAACTTAAACTTTGATTTTGGAATGGAAAGTTAATAGATTCTGTAACTTTTCTTACTTATAATTTCGAGGACGAAATTCTTTTAAGTGGGGAAGATTGTAACGACCCAGAATTTTTAGTAATTAAAATTTGAATATTTAATAAATTTTAAATATTAATAAGTGAATTTATAAGTCAAATAAATTTTTATTTGAATTATTGGATTTAATTGAATAATTAAATCGATAATTTAATATGTGAAATTATGGAAATAATTGAAAATTGGGTTAAATATGATTGAAAATGATTTGTAAAATTTTATTTTATCATGTTAGAGTTAGAATGATATTTTAGAACTTTTAAAATCGAATTAAAAGTTAATTTGTGAAAATTGAATATTTTAATATTAAAATCGACTAGTGAAAATAGTCAATTTTTGAACAGTCTCGGAATTGAACGAAACCAGTTCCATTGGATCCGTAATAGTTAGTTATTACCGGATTTCAAATTTCGTGTCAATTGGAGCTATCGTTTGATCGTAGCAGCTCGAAACGCATCGAATTATTTTTAATTTTAATTTGGCGAGTTAAAATAGCCATTTTTCAAAATAATCCCGGATTTCGACGTAACCAGTTTCATCGGATCCGTAATGTGATATTATTGTAAGGTTTCAAATTTCGTGTCGATTGGATTTACCGTTTGTCCGGTACGAATTAAAACGCCTAGAAATCGATTTAAATCGGTTTAATTTAAATTGAGCGTTTATTGCCATAACTCGCACAGATGTCCGAATTAGCTTCCGAAACTTGTTCCATTGTGTCCGGAACGCGGGGTAAACCCTAAAAACGCTGGTTACGGCGCGTAAATCGGAGTTTGGAAATTCCGGATGAATAGTGTTCGTTCGTTCTTCTATAAATAGCACCCCTCTCTTTAGAAATAATAAAAAAAAATTCCTAAACCTAACTAAACGCAGCCGCCAGACGGCCAGAAAGCTCCCATCTTCATCCACAAATTTCTTCGAATCCGTGCAACGATTCGACGAACTTTCAACTGCAAACTTGTAGAGCACAACATGTTCTACGTATTCAATAGTGGAGATGTGATTTGGAGCTGTATTTTGGGAGTTAGGGAGCCGCGTTCGTAGCCGTTCATGCACGCATTTCCAAGCACTGATGGGGGCCGAGCTCTATGATGATTGGGCCGAGCATGGAGGTTGGGGAGGCGCACGACATGGAGCAATTTGATCGCGTTCAAGTTCAACGTGGAGGTTGCAAATTCGAACCCTAATATGAGCTTATGGGTTTCATGAAGACGGCAATAACCTGGGGATGGAACGAGATGATGGAAGAGGTTGGGGACGGCCTGGATATTCTTGGCTTGTGATGGATGGCTTAGATTGAAAGTTAAGTTAAAATATAAAGGTTATGTTGAAATTAGTTATAAATTAAATCGTGTAAACTTCAAAAATTGATAACTTTTTCATACGAGGTCGAAAACGCGCGAAACCAGTTGCGTTGGAATCGTATGGACGAGCACTACGCGATGGAGTTGGATTGGAGTCGTTTGGAGTTAGTGAGAATTTTGGGTAAAATTAAACGCGCGTTTAATTTTATTCGAAATAAATCGCTAAAACGAAATTGAAATCAAGGTGAGAACTTCTCACTCAATCGAATCAGTTTCGATTTTATTTTAAATAGTTAGATTTAAAATATTTGAATGCATGTTTGAATGTTGATTGATATCTATTGATTGTTAAAATAGACACTATACGCCGTTAGTAAGCGGATGTTATTTAATAAAAACATATACCGCGAATATTTCATAAACAGTGAAATTGGTATTATATATAATATTAATATATATATATATTGGCATATGTATATATTGCAGTTGTTGATTTCCCGTATTTTTTAGCGGATGAGACCCTATTGCGCCGTTATTAAGCGGATAATATTTATTAAAAACATATACCGCGATAATTTCGTACTGGAGCGAAATTGGTATTGTGCTAATGTTTGTGGCTGCAGGAAAACAGGTTGGAGGGATCCAACAGGATTCCTCAACAGTTTTTATTTGATTTCAGATATTTTGATATTTGATGGATTATCATATCGATATATGATATCGTTGTTTGTCGTGATTGACTATTTGGTGTGTAGCATCATTGGACCCAAATTTTGGGATTTTAAAATGATTTTTAAAGATGATTTTTGAAAAGTATACGTTATAAACTATTTTTGGAAATTTGTTTATTTTAAATAAATAAACGTTATACTTTTAAAAGTTATAAAATTATGTTTTTGAGAAATATAGTTAAAAGATTGATTTTTGAGAAATATGGATTAATGATTTTATAAAATAGTTTAAATTGGATTTTTGAATATATTATTAAAAGTTTAAATATAGGATTTATAAAATTTGATTATTTTATAAATCGAAATGGTGAAATTATAAAGGAAATTAAAGACGTTTTAGAATAATAATATAATTTGATTTATATTAAGAGATTTATAAATGGATATTTATAAATTGAAATGTTGACATTATAAAACGAGTTTTTATAAGTGTTTGAATGAAGTGGAAATGAATTTCATAAATGAATGAAATTTATGGAATTATAAACTGTGAAGTTATAAAAGAAATTTATAAATAGTAAGATTTATAAATTTGGTGAAATTATTTGAAGAATAGATTGGTTAAATAAATGGATCTTATAAGTTATAAGATTTATAAATTGGAAAGTCTTTAAAAGAACGATTTTGTAAAATAATCGTTTTATAAGTAATTAACTTATAATATGAACGTTTAGTTTATAATTTAGTTATAAACTGGAATAGGTTAATAAAGAAATTTATAAAAGGAAGTTGTTATAAAATAATTAGAAATGGAATTTATAAACGTTGTTTTATAAATCCGCAAATGACTTATTTTGATAAGTAAACTGTTGAAACTTAGTAATGGAGTTATATTCACGTTTTGACTGTGAATAATCCTTTGAAATAAAATGTATAGAAATGATGAAATGTGTTAACGTAGTATATTCACGTTTTTGAATAGTGAATAATATGTTAAAGAAATTGTTTTGAATGTGATATTTTAAACAGAATTAAAACGATCTAACGATGTTTTAAATGCATTGAGATTCGAAACCATAGATTTCAACATTTATTGTTGAAATAGACGTTTTCGAGAAATAAAAGGGAATGGTGTACTATAACACTATTGTTATAGTAAATGATTTCCGAAAGGAAGTGTTTTGTATAGTATTGGGATTTATATATCTATTTTAATTTCGAATCCCTATACTAGTGATTTTAGGTTGTCGTAACGATGTTTTACGCAACATTCGTTTGGCCCAAATAAATATGTTTAAGAGAATGATTTCCTTAAAGAATGAAATATATACTTAATTTCGATTTAAGTATACTGAATATTTTCCAAGTGTTGAAAATAAATAAAATTTGTGAATTACTTATTAAATAAGTATGGAAATGTTTTCCAATATAAAGTGAATATTTTGAGAATTTATCTTTTTGAAGATAAATTGAAATGAATAATTGAAATCGTATATGCATGGATATTTTGAAATATAAATTCACTATGGAATTTATGAATGAAAAGGGAAGTTGTTTAAAAATAAATATTGATTTATTTTTGAAGTGTGAAAACTATATATCTAGTAAAGATATTTTTGGAAAGTAAATAATTTGGAAAATTATTTGGAATCTGGTGATGTTGTGCATATCCATTGATAGTTCAATAACCGACTATCAATATTTCCCTTTGAATGGGTATTTGATGTGATTTGTTTGAATTTGAATGCCACACTTATTTTTGAATAAGCGCTCACTATTCGGGTTAACCGGGAAAGGACCATGGGGTCGTATAACCCATTCCGAATATGTGATACGTCGTTGTGAATTGCATTGAAGATCGGTGTTGAAGACCCGGTATTTGCGAAAGCGATAGGATGACCTGTCGATTGACTCTGCACCGAGTAGCTACGGTATTGAGTTCTCCATATGTGATGGTGAATCCGATCAGGATTGTGAATATCCGGATTGCAAGGACTTCTTTGTAAGTGCCTTCGGTTTTGTTCGAGCCCGGAACAGACTTGTATGGATTGTATGCCTGACATTACAAGTTGAGATATAAAGCCGATTTCTTTCAAATATATTTCTGTTGGTGGCGGAGAATTTATTCTTTTAGCTTAACACCCTTCTCTGAGACGTACGAGCTCAGAGGTTATATAGTTGAAGTTATCAGCGATATATTCCCAATTTGGTAATGTGACATGCTGAGTGTTGCTGAAATGATCATTGTGTTGATTATTTGTGATAGGATCATTTGTTTGATCGTCTATCTTGGTGATCATTGTGTTGATCATTTGTTGACCCAAAGCATGGCTTTTGTATAAAGTATGTTTTTGTGGACGTGACTTCGTCGAGCCTCACACCTCGGGAATGGTCAAAACAGGAAAGATGCGGCAAGGTTATGAGGGGTAGCGCCCTTTAGGATATGTGCATTTCCTTCTGGAAAAGGGTGGTATCATGGTATGGAGCCCAGATACTTACTCATGTTGAAAACACTTTGTTATGATTGTGTGAATTGATTAGAGAGCTCTCGGATAAAGGTCCCAAAGGACCGAGGGATGGCATATTCGGTCAGTTGTTACTCAGTTAGGGGTAACCCGGCCTTGTGTTGGTAGAGATCCGGTTTGGTTCTCGGGAATGTCCATCCAGAGGCATTCTCATGTGGCAATGGGAAGTTCCTTGGCCTGATCATTCGTTGGAAATCCAAAGAAACAATACGTGACTTGTACGGTTTTAGTTGTATAACCTGCTATGGAATGTGGCGGTAACCTGCTATTGAACATAGTTAGCTATAGTAGGCATACGATAATGGTCGTATGTTGGCTAAGATTTATATTCTACTTTCGAAATGATTTCCTACACTATGCACTAGTAATAATATCAAATGTTATTTTAAATGCGTATCAAGCATCTTTGACTATCATAAGGAGAAATCTCCTCCGATTCTGCGTTTGCATGTGTGTGTGTGCGGGAGGCCTTATGGTAGTCTCATTTTTAAAAGCATTGCGAATTGACTTTAAAAATATTCCTCTATTTTGTTTTCAAAGATAAATAAACTGTTTTGAGTTCTCACACCAGTCACATGACTGACTCGGAGTTTATTGTTTTCCTTCCTAAACTCTGGGTGCCCACCAATTTCCACACGGGCAGTCAAGAGTTAAGGTTTATCAGGATATTCTGGAGTTGCTGGAGGCAAGATGGATGGCATGGCGTATTCACTAGTTTATATAGTATTTCTTTTTCCGCTGCACTGTTTGTTGTTGTTGTTGTACACTCTGATGATATGATTAATGAAATGTAATGTGTAAAATGTAATAACTGATATAGTTCTTTGTTTAAAGATTATTCATTTATTATTATATGTTGTTCCGCTGCGAATTGTGAGATTCTGATGTTGTTCTGTTGTTTTTGTTCTTTGTTTTCTGTTCCGTTCTATGTTTTATTTTCCCACTATTTTCTATCTTCTCTCTCCTTATCTCTTCTTCTGTCTTTTTCTTTTTCTTAAAACCATAACATTTCGGGTTTTTGGCCTTCGATTTCTCGACAGTCGATAAAGTGAGTGTCGATGTTGAATTTTCGAAAGTCGAAAATTTCCGGGGCGTTACAATTTTTGCATCAGTATTTATACAATTTCACTATCTAACAAACAAATATACAACAATCAACTATATCATTTATAAAATTTATTATTTTATATACAAAATATAAAATTGGAAAATTATTTCATTTACCTATATTTCAAAACAATATTGTGTCGGTCTATCCTATTAAGTATTTAGAAATTTCTATCGATGTCTTAGCATCCTATGCACCGACCAGAATTATAAATACAAAACAGAATAAATTAACACAATACAAAAGCCTTTTATAACACTAACGAATACGCTCTCATATATATATATATATACACACACACTTAGCGACTCATTATAGGGTATTGCTACCCTATTTCTAAAGATTCAGATCCCACAAAACTAAGGTTATCGCTAAACCAAAGCTCTGATACTAATTGTAAGGACCTGGCTTTTTGGACGTTTTAAGCAAACACACATGTCGGACTCAAACCATTCAAAAGGGCAGATTATTATAGGGTAAATAAGAAAGAAAAATAAATAATAAAAAATACAGAATCTTGCAGCAGAATGAAAATATAATAATCAAATAACAGTTCATGAAGTTGTTTATAAATATATTTGATTATTCTTTACAACACAAAAATCAGAGTTACATAAGATAGTAATAAAACAATAAAAACAGCGGAATAACATGATGCAGCGGAATAAATAAAACAAATAATAATAGTACTATATCTTCATCTCGTCCTCTAGAAAGCAGTCTTCGCTAAAATGAAAAGCTCAGACTGACCCGAGCGGATTTAAAAGACAAAACACTTGAGTCAAAACTAAAAGATCTTATGTACTTTAAATCAACAATAAATAAATATGGTGTAACGGCGTCAGAGATGTTTACGAGGTTTGACATCTCTTATCCAGTGTCTAACATGAGTGCAATAACTTAAGAGACATTTGGGATTTCCATCTCCTAAGGATCCGTTAAACTATCTACCATGTAGTACAATACGCTATTATAATAGTATCTACAGTAAGGTATTAAAATAGAGTTAAGGCGTTACCCTACTGTAACGATCCTGGATTATGACTTATTTTTAATAAATTATTAGTTTAATTTTGAACAAAATTTGTGAAATTAATTCGTAAACTGATTTGAAATTTTCCAAATTTAAATACGATATGTTAAAAAGTCAATACAAAGTTACAGAACAAAAGGAAAGAAATAAAATGTTAGATGTTTGAACTTTAAAAGGAAATAAATTTTTTGATATAATGTTAAACAAAATATTTCACATAAATTTTAATTATATAAAATATGAAATGAACATAGTAAATAATTCTGGAATTATATAAACTATAAAAATAAATGATGTAAAGTAAAATAAAATACAACCAAGCTATACTTACAAAATAAGTAATTAAGTATTTGATAATTTAAGTTAAAATAAAAAGAGAGATAAAATAAGCAATTATGTAAGAATGAAACTAAAAAACTTAAGCTAAAAATTTATAACAATTATTGAAACAGGGTATATATTTGTAAATAAAGTATGAAAGCACATACCAGGCAAAGTAAAAATGTGAATGAAGCCTGTAAGTAGTTATGTAAAATAAGGCAAGTAAAAGAAACAAAATATAAATGAAGGAAATAAATGCCAACATCTTTAGCACACAATTTACATCATTTTGGCCACCAAAACAAAGCTGCAGCCACCACAGAAATGTGCTTTGTCAAAGATAAAGTATGAAGACATGGGCTAAGCTTGGGAACAAAGTACTCATGCATTTAATGCAAGCATCCTCCACATACCTATTGTACTAAATAATGTTCAACCTGTACACTTCTTTTATTTATATCAACTTCACCTCAGCTTCTTCATTTCAAGCTGAGACAATCTAAAGTGATATCATCTTAAATCTTAAACAAGTTCAATTCATTCAGTAAAAACAAAACAGAGGGAAAAAATTAAAGATTAAAGGAAGATTACAGGAAACTCAAAAAACAAGGAAGGCTCTCTGTTCTTTCTGGAAATCTGTGAGTAATCTCACTTTTAAATGGTTAAGTATATATATCTGTTGCATAATCATCTTTGAATAAGTACGAAATGTGTATATATAAATTCAATTCTGTTGAGTGCATATGAATGTATGATATGTAATGCTTTGTGTGAGTAGCAGTTAGTTATTAAACTTGAAAATATGTTGCCATTGCTCTGTGTGCATATGCATGTGTCAGTGAATGATTTCTTTTCTGTTTAGTTCCAGAGTACCAAATACAAAGAAGTTCAATTTCAAATTACATAATCAGTATTAGACTTTGGCTTCAGAAACAAATAGTTGTGTTTAAGTATGGATGATAACTTAAAAATAGTTTCATGAAATAAAAATGTATATAGGATGAAAAATCAAGTTTTTACAGTCAAAATTTTAAACTCTGGAAAAATTCGAAGATCACAAATTTTTGATCCTAGTATATAGATTGAATCCCTATTGGAAGCTATGATTTTTATGACTTGTTTGATGGTTTTTAAGCAACTAGATCGAGAGAGGTTTGTTTTTGCTCGAAAATTGAATTTTGATCAATTTCCGGTGATCAATTGATTTGTGGAGGTCAGGTTTTTCTCATGGCAATGGAGAAGCCTACAGGATGCCTGGAAAAATGGTCGGAAGTGGCGAAGATGACGGTAGCAACAGCGGCGTTGGACTTTAGTTTGTAAACCTAATTTTTTCACGAATAGGAAACTCGTGCCTCACGCCTTTGTTCGAGCGTCGAGTTACTCATGCTTCCCGGTAATGGTGGCTGGGGAGTCGACGAGTCACTGGCCAAAGTTGTAGACTAGCTGGTGGTCGTAGTTTGGTGGACATGGCGTTGACAGGTTTGGGATGTGATGGTAAGTGTTTCCAGGTTTCGAGTTTTGTCTCGAATTCGAATTTCGAGGCAACGACGAAGTTCAACTGGTCGGAGCATGTTCTGGGGAGGATCGTCGACGTGCTTGTGCCGCGGTGATGCCGGAAGATGGCCAACGGCGAAGTGCACGTGCACGAGCACTGGAGTGGTTAGCGGGGTATTTGTTGCCTGGGGATGGTTGGTTTGTTTCTCGCGTTATGCTCGAGTAATCGAGTAGTCTACTCGAAGCTGGAATAGGAAGTGCTCGAGTCAAATTTTGTCCCAGGCCTTTCAACTTGAACCTGTTTTCTGTTTCCTGAATTTGAAAAACTAAATTCAAATTTATAAAGCAAGGTGTTACACTGAGGTTTAAATCAAAATACAAATATAATTCAAGTTTGAATTGAAATTTAGTTTGAACATAAATAAAGTTTAAAATTCATATTGTTTAAATAACTCAAAAGCAATTAAATGTTTGAAGAAATTTGAACTTGAAATAGATTTGAAATTTGTAAATGGAAATCTAAACAAATTAAATTTTAGATCTAATTTCAAAATTTTGAAATTAATTTTAGCTTCAGAACTCAAGTTTAAAAATGGATTTAAAAAAAGAAATTTGAAACAACGTTTTTAACATGTTGTAAAGAACATATTTAATCATGAATGAGTGATTTTAACTAATGAAGATTAATGATTTCTAATTCATTAACAAATGAGTTCTTAATGGTGAACCAATTTATAATGATTAAAATAAGTAAATCTCTTTAGAAAGGTAATTAAAGAAATTCAATAGTAAATGAAGTCACTAACTAAGATTTTATATTGAATAATTCACAAATGTGATAAATTGTGACAATCAATTGGATTAGATTAATTAAAGATAATCGTTTATAAAATTGTGTAAGTGTAATTACTTTATGGAAGTAATTAGGAAGCTAATTACTCAATGTAATTAATTTGTGATTAGGGATAATCCTTTTTGTAATTAATTAAGTGTTAATAAATTATGTAATTAATTACAATAAATAATTAAAGGTTAATTATCAATGATTTATTCATTTATTAAAGATAATAAATTTAATGTTAATTAACCAGGGTTAGTAATTAATCTGAGTTCCATTATTAAATGATTAACAAATTAAGCTTACTTATGGACGACTGTATTATATTGGATGATGAATTGTTTGATATCCCTGATATGTGATGCTTTATGTTATATCCTGATTGGTGTTGTGATCTATAATGTAATTAATTTTCTGTGATGTAATTCATTACCTGTGACATATATATATATATATATATATATATATATATATATATCTGTGATCTATGAATGAAGATAAGCGTTATAGTTTATATCGCTTATCAACTATATCTCTTTGTTTTAATCTGTGATGATTGAATGATGTTGCACTATTGTGTTAAACCCCTAGACTACACCATACACACACAAATATGGATTTCACGAGGAAACGGTTAAGTCATAGATTTTTGAAATAGTTTTAAATTTGAATTTTTAAATTCAATTGGATTGGAAATGGATTGGGTTTTAAAGTGAAAAGCTTTTGAAATGGAATTTCAAAGATAAAATTGAATTTGAATAACTTGATTAAGTTTTGGAATTTAAATAATTTGATTTAAATTTAAATTCAAAATTTGAAACTGAATCCTATGATTTGAAACTAGGGGTTAAAGATGTTATACCAGTCATATATGGGCTAAACTATTTTAAAAGTTTGGATTTTGGAATGTGAATATAATTTAAGGGATTTAAACTCGTGCAAATAAAAAATTGGATCTTTCTGAAACGGAAACTATTTGTTTTCAAATAATAAAAGCTTTCACTTAGATAATGAACTTCCGGTTTGTGTTAAAAGGGATTTTAAGTTAAAAACGAAAAATGATTTTCCAAGTTATGGAAACGGTTTGAAAGCTAGAAGTTAAATCTTTAATTTAAAGATTATAAACGAGTAAATCCAATTGAAATGGAAATTGTTTTGAAATCCGTAAATGGATCTTTGTGAAACTGGGTGAACCTTGTGAAATGAATCTTTTTGTTTAAAATATTGGAAATTGTAATTTTTTAAAACCATTTGAAAGAAAAGCTTTGAATTATTAAGTTGTGACTTAATTAAAATCCCATATCCATATGTTTTAAATGTTGCGCTCACTATTCGGTTTAGCCAGGAGAAGACCTTTGTGTCGTATAACCCATTCCGAATATGTCATTCGACGTCATGGATAGCATTTGAAGATCGGTGGTGAAGACTGGGTATTTGCGAAAACGATAGGATGACCTATCGATTGTCTCTGCACTGAATTGCTACGGTATAGAGATTCCCTAAGTGATGGAAAGTCCGATCGGGATTGTGAATACCCGGATTGCAAGGACTTCTTTGGAAGTGCCTTCAGTTCTGTTCGAACCCAGAACAGACTTGTATGAATTGTATGTTTGACATTACATTTTGAGATATAAAGCAGATTTCTTTCAAATACATTTCTGTTGGTGGCGGAGAATTTATTCTCTTAGCTTAACACCCTTCTCTGAGACGTACGAGCTCAGAGGTTATGTAGTTGAGGTTATCAGCGATCTATTACCAATTTGGTAATGTGGCATACTGAGTGCTGCTGATCATTTGTTGATGAAAGCGTGGCTTTTGTGAAAAGCGTAGCTTTGTGGACGAGACTTCGTCGAACCACACAACCCGATGATGGTCGAAACAGGAAAGATGCAGCAAGGTTTCAGGGTTAGCTTTCCTAGGGTATGGCCATTCCTTCTGGAAAAGGGTAGTATCATGGTATGGAGCCTAGATACTTAATCATGTGGACACTGTATTTTATGACTTTGTGATGTTGTTGGTTTAGAGAGCTCTCGTATAAAGGTGCCTAAGGACCGGGGGTGGCATATCTGAGGTTTTATTCCCCGGAAAGGGGGTAGCCGGCCTTGTGTTGGCAGAGATCCGGTTAGGAGTCTCGGGGCGTCTTTTTATAGGCGTACCCATGTGGCAATGGGAAGTTCCTTAGCCTGACCATTAGTTGGAAATCCAAAGAAACAATACAAGCCCTGTACGATTTTAGTTGTATAACCTGCCATGTAATGTGGCGGTAACCTGCTGTTGAACATGGTAGCTATAGTAGGTATACGTGCGAAATGCCTATGCTGGCTAAGATTTATATTATACTTTCGAAATGTTTTCCTACACTTTGCACTTATAATAATAATATTGAAAAGAAATTTGCGTATCAAGCATATTTAACTATCATAAGGAGAAATCTCCTCCGATTCTGCGTTTGCATTGTGTGTGTGCGCGGGAGGCCTTATGGTAGTTCCATTTTCTAAAAGCATTACGAATCTATTTTACATTATTTCTTTGTTTGTTCTTAAAGATAAACTGTCTTTGTTACTCATACCAGCCTCCTGACTGACCTGGAGTTTATTGTTTCTTTCCTAAACTCTGGGTGCTCAAATTTTTTCCACACGGGCAGTCTAGAGTTGGGTTTTTCAGATAGCTAGGTTTAGTAGATTATCTGTAGCTAGTTCAATCTTTGGATGTGGACGAGACTTGCTTGTCTTAGTGCATCGTGATGTTGGATCGAGCTGCTGCTAGAGTTCTCTCTGGAGGACTATTTTAGAGTTATGTGTTCCGCTGCTGATGTTATCTATTTTCTTTTCTGCTGCTATTTTATTGTATCATATCTCTGATGTATATTGAAATCTATTGTATGATCTGTTGTATCTGATATTATATCAATGCTGTATATCAATGTATTATTCATTTTTTCTGCTGTGTTATTACACTTAATTGTGTTATAAGCTCCGGGGACTCGGATTCGAACACTCGAATCTACAACATTCGAGTACGATGTAAAGTATGGATGTCGATTTTCGAATGCGAAAAATCCGGCTTGTCACATTTGGTATCAGAGCTAAGTTTGAACTTTAGCTCAGAAGTATAACACATTAAGTAGCTAATTAGAGATAAGGTGAAGTATATCCCTAGGATGAGTATATCCCTAAGATATCCGTTTGAATGCCTCAGTAAATTCTCTTGCTATCCACTGATAGTAAGTATGAGTGCAAGAAGAAGATGAGATAGGGGACAGGGAAATACCACTATAAATGGTCAATATCCTGTAATGATAACAGAAATAAATCCTTTCTCTTCTCAGTCTCCTTTGATTCGTCTTTCCAAATTCTTTCGATTGCTTCGTGACAGCTCCAGGAAGAAGTCTCGGTGTGATGGTGGCTCTACAAATCGTTGTAGGAAATTTTTACTTCGTATCTTCATCGGTTTCTTATCAGTTTTCGATTTAAGCCTTAATGAATATAAATTGGAAATTTGGAATTAAATTTTAAATAAATTAAAAGTTTTAAATTGAGTTAACTTGATTAATAGAATATGAAGCTAAATTTCAATTGTATCGATAAAACTATTTCGTTTAAAACCAAATTTGAAATTCTATTATAATTTCTTCGGTTGATCGAAGTCCGAAGAGGGACAAATTTGAATATATTTTGGGGTATTCCGAAATGAGTTTGGAATCCATATCGGATGTTTGGAAATTGTGGAAGATTAAATCCATTTATCTATTGTTTGGGTCTCAATGTATTCTACTAACGGTTAGTTATCCCTTCGAACTAACCAGTGCCACTGCATATTTCGTAAATCCAGATAGCCCGAGTATCTTGTGAGTGTTAAATAGATTCGTTCTTGTATCTATTATTGAAAGTCTAATTTGGTAAGCCAAATGCAGAGTTGATATTCAGTTTGATTTGATGAAATATTCTTCATCTATCTTTGTTGTTTTCGTGCCTGCAAATTTCGAGGATGAAATTTCTTAAGGAGGGAAATCTGTAACGATCCCGGATTTTGATTTGTTTTTAATAAATAATTAATTTAATTTTGAATAAAATTTGTGAAATTAATTCGTAAACTGATTTGAAATTTTCAAAATTCAAATAAGATATATTAAAAAGTCAGAACAAAAAGAAAGAAATAAAATGTTAGATGTTTGAACTTTAAAAGGAAATAAAAATTTTGATATAATGTTAAAAAAATATTTCACATAAATTTTAATTATATAAAATATGAAATGAACATAGTAAATAATTCTGGAATTATATAAACTATAAAAATAAATGATGTAAAGTAAAATAAAATACAACTAAGCTATACTTACAAAATAAGTAATTAAGTATTTGATAATTTAAGTTAAAATAAAAAGAGAGACAAAATAAGCAATTATGTAAGAATGAAACTAAAAAACTTAAGCTAAAAATTTATAACAAATATTGAAACAGGGTATATATTTGTACATAAAGTATGAAAGCACATACCAGGCAAAGTAAAAATGTGAATGAAGCCTGTAAGTAGTTATGTAAAATAAGGCAAGTAAAAGAAACAAAATATAAACAAAGGAAATAAATGCCAACATCTTCAGCACACAATTTACATCATTTTGGCCACCAAAACAAAGCTACAGCCACCATAGAAATGTGCTTTGTCAAAGATAAAGTATGAAGACATGGGCTAAGCATGGGAACAAAGTACTCATGCATTTAATGCAAGCATCCTCCCATACCTATTGTACTAAATAATGTTCAACCTGTACACTTCTTTTATTTATATCAACTTCACCTCAGCTTCTTCATTTCAAGCTGAGACAATCTAAAGTGATATCATCTTAATTCTTAAACAAGTTCAATTCATTCAATAAGAACAAAACAGAGGAAAAAAAGTAAAGATTAAAGGAAGATTATAGGTAACTCAAAAAACAAGGAAGGCTCTCTGTTCTTTCTGGAAATCTGTGAGTAATCTCACTTTTAAATGGTTAAGTGTGTGTGTGTGTGTGTGTATATATATATATATATATATATAATGTTGCATAATCATCTTGAATAAGTATGAAATGTGTACATATAAATTCAATTCTGTTGAGTGCATATGAATGTATGATATGTAATGCATTGTGTGAGTAGCAGTTAGTTATTAAACTTGAAAATATGTTTCCATTGCTCTGTATGCATATGCATGTGTCAGTGAATGATTTCTTTTCGATTTTGTTCCAGAGTACCAAACTATAAAGAAGTTCAATTTCAAATTACCTAATCAGTATTAGACTTTGGCTTCAGAAACAAATAGCTGTGTTTAAGTATGGATGATAACTTAAAAATAGTTTCATGAAATAAAAATGCATATAGGATGAAAAATCAAGTTTTTACACTCAAAACTTTAAACTCTGGAAAATTTCGAAGGTCACAAAATTTTGATCCAAGTATATAGCTTGAATCCCTATTTGAATATATGATTTTTAAGGCTTGTTTGATGATTTTTAAGCAACTGGATGGAGCGTAGTTTGTTTTTGGTCGAAAATTGAATTTTGATCAATTTCCGGTGATTAATTGATTCGTGGAGGTCGGATTTTTCTCGTGGCGATGGAGAAGCCTACGGGGATGCTTGGAAAAATGGTCGGAGGTGGCGAAGATGACAACGGCGACAGCGGCGTTGGACTTTAGTTTGTAAACCTAATTTTTTCACGAATAGGAAACTCGTGCCTTACGCCTTTGTTCGAGCGCCGAGTTACTCATGTTTCTAGGTAATGGTGGCTGGGGGGTCGACGAGTCGATGGCCGGAGTTGTAGACTGGCTAGTGGCCGGAGTTTGGTGGACATGGCATTAACGAGTTTGGGAGGTGATGGGTTGAAGTGTTTCCAGGTTTCGAGTTTTGTCTCAAATTCATATTTCGAGGCGACGACGAAGTTCAAGTGGTCGGAGCATGTTCTGGGGAGGATCGTCGACGTGCTTGTCGCCGCAGTGATGCCGGAAGATGGCCAACGGCGGAGTGCACATGCACGAGCACTGGAGTGGTTAGCGGGGTATTTGTTGCCTGGGGAGGGTTGGTTTGTTTCTCGCGTTATGCTCGAGTAATCGAGTAGTTTACTCGAAGCTGGAATAGGAAGTGCTTGAGTCAAATTTTGTCCCAGGCTTTCAACTTGAACCTGTTTTCTGTATCCTGAATTTGAAAAACTAAATTCAAATTTATAAAGCAAGGTGTTACACTGAGGTTTAAACCAAAATACAAATATAATTCAAGTTTGAATTGAAATTTAGTTTGAACATAAATAAAATTTAAAATTCATATTGTTTAAATAACTCAAAAGCAATTAAATGTTTGAAGAAATTTGAATTTAAAATAGATTTGAAATTTGTAAATGGAAATTTAAACAAATTAAATTTTAGATCTAATTTTAAGATTTTGAAATTAATTTTAGTTTTAGAACTCAAGTTTAAAAATGGATTTAAAAAAAGAAATTTGAAACAACGTTTTTAACATGTTGTAAAGAACATATTTAATCATGAATGAGTGATTTTAAGTAATGAAGATTAATGATTTCTAGTTCATTAACAAATGAGTTCTTAATGGTGAATCGATTTATAATGATTAATATAAGTAAATCTCTTTAGAAAGGTAATTAAAGAAATTCAATAGTTAATGAAGTCATTAACTAAGATTTTATATTGAATAATTCACAAATGTGATAAATTGTGTCAATCAATTGGATTAGATTAATTAAAGATAATCATTTATAAAATTGTGTAAGTGTATTTACTTTATGGAAGTAGTTAAGAAGCTAATTACTCAATGTAATTAATTTGTGATTAGGGATAATCCTTTTTGTTATTAATTAAGTGTTAATAAATTATGTAATTAATTACAATGAATAATTAAAGGTTAATTATCAATGATTTATTCATTTATTAAGGATAATAAATTTAATGTTAATTAACCAGGGTTAGTAATTAATCTGAGTTCCATTAATTAAATGATTAATAAATTAACCTTACTTATAGACGACTGTATTATATTTGATGATGAATTGTTTGATATCCCTGATATGTGATGTTTTGTGTTATATCCTGACTAGTGTTGTGATATGTAATGTAATTAATTTTCTGTGATGTAATTCATTACCCGTGACATATATATATATATATAACTGTGATCTATGAATGAAGATAAGTGTTATAGTTTATATCGCTTATCAACTATATTTCTGTGTTTTAATCTGTGATGATTGAATGATGTTGCACTATTATGTTAAACCCCTGGACTACACCATACCCACACAAATATGGATTTCATGAGGAAATCGGTTAAGTCACAGATTTTTGAAATAGTTTTAAATTTCAATTTTTAAATTCAAATGGATTGGAAATGGATTGGGTTTTAAAGTGAAAAGCTTTTGAAATGGAATTTCAAAGATGAAATTTAATTTGAATAACTTGATTAAGTTTTGGAATCTAAATAATTCGATTTAAATTTAAATTCAAAATTTGAAACTGAATCCTATGATCTGAAACAAGGGGTTAAAGATGTTATACCAGTTATATATGGGCTAAACTATTTTAAAAGTATTGATTTTGGAATGTGAATATAATTTAAGGGCTTTAAACTCGTGCAAATAAAAAATCGGATTTTTCTGAAAGGGAAACTATTTGTTTTCAAATAATAAAAGCTTTCACTTAGGTAATGAACTTCCGATTTGTGTTAAAAGGGATTTTAAGTTAAAAATGAAAAATGATTTTCCAAGTTATGGAAACGGTTTGAAAGCTAGAAGTTAAATCTTTAATTTAAAGATTTTAAACGAGTAAATCCAATTGAAATGGAAATTGTTTTGAAATCCATAAATGGATCTTTGTGAAACTGGGTGAATCTTCTAAAATGAATCTTTTTGCTCAAAAGATTGGAAACGGTAATTTATTTAAGCTATTTGAAAGAAAAGCTTTGAATTATTAAGTTGTGACTTAATAGAAATCCCATATCTATATGTTTTAAATTTTGTGCTCACTATTCGGTTTAGCCGAAAGAAGACCTTTGTGTCGTATAACCCATTTCGAATATGTGATTCGACGTTATGGATAGCATTTGAAGACCGGTGGTGAAGACCGGGTATTTACGAGAACGATAGGATGACCTATCGATTGTCTCTGCACTGAGTTGCTCCGGTATAAAGATTCCCTAAGTGATGGGAAGTTCGATCGGGATTATGAATACCCAGATTGCAAGGACTTCTTTGGAAGTGCCTTCGGTACTGTTCGAACCCAGAATAGATTTGTATGGATTGTATGTTTGACATTACATTTTGAGATATAAAGCAGATTTCTTTCAAATACATTTCTGTTGGTGGCGGAGAATTTATTCTCTTAGCTTAGCACCCTTCTCTGAGACGTACGAGCTCAGAGGTTATGTGGTTGAGGTTATCAGCGATATATTCCCAATTTGGTAATATGGCATACTGAGTACTGTTGATCATTTTTTGATCAAAGCATGGCTTTTGTGAAAAGCGTGGCTTCCCTAGGGTATGGTCATTCCTTCTGGAAAAGGGTAGTATCATGGTATGAGGCCCAGATACTTACTCATGTGGACACTGTATTTTATTACTTTGTGATGTTGTTGGTTTAGAGAGCTCTCGTATAAAGGTGCCTAAGGACCCGGGGTGGCATATCTGAGGTTTTATTCCCCGGAAAGGGGGTAGCCGGCCTTGTGTTAGCAGAGATCCGGTTAGGAGTTTCGGGGCGTCTTTTTATAGGCGTACCCATATGGCAATGGGAAGTTCCTTAGCCTGACCATTAGTTGGAAATCCAAAGAAACAATATGAGCCCTGTATGGTTTTAGTTGTATAACCTACCATGGAATGTGGCGGTAACCTGCTGTTGAACATGGTAGCTATAGTAGGTATACGTGCGAAATACCTATGCTGGCTAAGATTTATATTATACTTTCGAAATGTTTTCCTACACTTTACACTTATAATAATAATATTGAAAAGAAATTTGCGTATCAAGCATATTTAACTATCATAAGGAGAAATCTCCTCCGATTGTGCGTTTGCATTTTGTGTGCGTGCGGGAGGCCTTATGGTAGTTCCATTTTCTAAAAGCATTATGAATCTATTTTAAATTATTTCTTTGTTTGTTCTTAG
Source organism: Allium cepa (assembly GCA_030765085.1). Taxonomy (NCBI): domain Eukaryota; kingdom Viridiplantae; phylum Streptophyta; class Magnoliopsida; order Asparagales; family Amaryllidaceae; genus Allium; species Allium cepa. The sequence continues at coordinate 154,747,307 of CM060946.1, read as the reverse complement.
AGATAAACTGTTTTTGTTACTCATACCAGTCACATGACTGACCTGGAGTTTATTGTTTCTTTCCTAAACTCTGGGTGCTCAAATTTTTTCCACACGGGCAGTCTAGAGTTGGGTTTTTCAGAAATCTAGGTTTAGTAGATTATCTGGAGCTAGTTCAATCTTTGGATGTGGACGAGACTTGCTTGTCTTAGTGCATCATGATGTTGGATCGAGCTGCTGCTAGAGTTCTCCCTGGAGGACTATTTTAGAGTTATGTGTTCCGCTGCTGATGTTATCTATTTTCTTTTCTGCTGCTATTTTATTGTATCATATCTCTGATGTATATTGATATCTATTGTATGATCTGTTGTATCAGATGTTATCAATGCTGTATATCGATGTATTATTCATTTCTTCCGCTGTGTAGTTATACTTAATTGTGTTATAAGCTCTGGCGACTCGGATTCGAACGCTCGAATCTACGACATTCGAGTATGATGTAAAGTATGATGTTGAATTTCGAACACGAAAAATCACGCTCGTCACACATACCCCCTTAACACATTTTATATATTCCTATAGTCTATACAATGCCATAAGCTCCACCAAACCGATGGTTTACCCAAACGACACCCCATAGGTACGGTATAAAAAAAACTCGTAGAAGGCACTCTAGGGCAGGTGAACACGACAATTGAGGCAGTCCCAGGGTAGATTTACTAATTGCAGAACCTGGCCAGTGGTAACACATAGTAGATACTACCGCTAACCTTGGAACATACTCCCATAATCCAAAGCAAGGGGTGGCCCCCAAATCACCACAAAGTCATAATATGGTATCGAAGAAGCATGTCCTATCGGAGGAATGAGCTCACTTGGCCCAGGTATAGCTCCTATTTTAGTCACATCTAAGCTGATTCAGAGGACTCAAGGTCACGTAATTACCTCATACAGAAATCGTTCAGCAAACCATCCTACTTCATTTTTTGAATCTCCACCATGTTCATAGTTGTTACAGTGGTTTTCGGTATTGGCAGAGCATATAACAATATATGATCCCGGTCTCTTTAACAACCAAACAGTCATTTCACACTCGATGGTTCTTTTATGTTTTAAAAATTCAATTCACAATTTATATCAAAATATCATATACAATTTCAAATCATATTCATATTCACTTCAAACTAAAGTCACTTCAAATAATATTTGCTTCCAAATCATATTCACTTTCAAGTCGTATTCACTTTTGAAATCCCCATTCACTTTGAAATTATCGATAAGTTCTTTTAATTAGTTCTTCATTTAAAAATCAACTTATTCGCTCAAATATGTCATTTCACAAAAAGGTAATAATTTCAAATTCCAACTTAGGCCATATCATCATCAAGGATTTAAATATAAATACTTCACTTTACATAGTCTAAAACTTTAGAAAATAGTTTAGGTAATTATAAATAGTTTATATAGTTTAAAATATTTTAAATAGATTTAAAATAGTTTAAATAGTAAAAATAGTTTAAATAAATTAAAATAGTTCGAATAGTAAAATTAGATTAAATAGATTTAAATGATATTAAATAGACTTAGAATAGATTAACTAAATTTAATTAGTTTAAAATAAGTAAATAGGTTAAATAGGATTAAATAGGTTATAATAGATTAATATAAACTCAAAATTGTTTTAAATTTATTAAAATAGTTAATTTAATTAAAATAGTATAAATTAGTTTAAATAGATTTCAAAGTTATATCCAAATATTTTCAATAACTCAATTCCAATAAATTCATTTATATTGACACTTCAATTTTGAAATTTCAATTTAAATCCTTTGAACAATTCATTTATTCAATTCCACTTTCAACATTTACACTTGGATTAATGAAAATCATTCAGTTTATATAAATCAATTTCTATTTCAAAATACGGGTTAACTGAATTCAATATTTCCAAGATTCAAAAATATTTAATTTAACCAATTCGGTGTCCGTATGTAATTTTCTACCATAGGGTCAAGTGATATGGATATTTATAATTTCAATTCGCAGTTTAAAATTTTACAGTTATATATCATTACAAACCATAATCCCGATTAAATAAAAATCCATAAAATCGCTCGAGTCTATCATTTCAACCCATAACAATTTTTCCCTTATCTATAGATCGTTCGGGTATGTATCATTTCAACCCATAGGGAACTTGCACTTTATAACAATATAAAATACAATCATCCAGTCATACAATATCAATAATCAAACACCCATCACAATCATCATCCAAATTGGTCAATAAACATCATCAAATAACTGATAATCAATAATAGGTATTAAATTGACAATTTATATTCAATATTAAATTTAACGATGATTAAATGCAATAAAAGTCAAATTTAACTAGAGTGACGATTTAAACACACCAAACATCGATCAATAAATTTCTAATCACATCATAAATTTAATTTAACTAACATAAGATAGTCTAGTAGTTCTGAGTGGGTCGGAATACTCACCTTTGATTTTTGAATCAATTTAAAATCCAAAAAAAGCCCCAAATTTGTACAGTCTCAGAATTCATCCAAAACTAGCGTCAAAATGTTCAGAATTTTAATACGATCCCAGTGGAACAAATCGCGCGTGAATTTGAGTCTGTATGCAAAAGATGTTAAGTTCTGAAATTAAACGATTTAAATTAAAAAAAAAGTAAGACATGTCACCTTCGTATTCCTCCCAGGTTTTACCGATCGAAACCCTATCTTCCTTCATCCTGACTGAAGCCGCCGCCACGCATCAAGACGCATATTGCCCACGGCCATCAACGGCCACGACCTAGCACCGCCCATCCCTGAGTCGCACTACCACATAACGCGGCGACTCCTCTCAGGCGAACGAGCGCCTCAATTTTTTCAGTAGCCGCCGCCAGGGTTATTCAACCCTAATGGAATTTTCCATGATGATCTAGCCTTCAAACCTCCAAGCGAACACCACCGATGAACAATGCGCTTGACTCGTACTAATGATTCGACGATAAGACAAAGTTGATCAAGGCGCGATGAACGGCCGAGACTTCATCACCCAATTCTGGCCACACCGAAACACAAATCGAAAGATAGATTGCAGATCCGATGATCTTGATAAGTTGGAACATCGATGTAGTACAATAACAGTACATTCGATGAACTGAACACCATAAAATAACATGGGCCGCCAGCCCATAAAAGAAAGGAGTCGAAACTCCAAAGAACCGACAGGTCATTAGCCTATAAAAGAAATGAGACAAAACTCAATAAAATGAGGTACAGTTCCCCATGTGGACAAAGAGACATCGCTTACCGCTAGTCTAAACCATAAATGTGATCATCATGGATCAATAAAAAAGTGTTAATTACCCTAAGCTAGTAAATATATGACTTTAGCTTCATGTCCCATAACCACTGGCTTAACTTAAATATTTACAAACAAATTGTAGATTTCCACTCGAAAATTGTCGCCAGATTTCAATCGAACAAGTCCAAGAATTAAACGACAAAGTAAACGCAAGCGTCTCATACAACTTGTTTGGCTGAGCCGTTTAATGGATTTCTCGAACAAATAAGGTAAACGTTTGTATATACTAATAGATTGGAAAACGGTTTTAATAATGAGTTCTGTATTAAAAGTAACACTGAAAGAATTTTTGTGAAAGAGTTTGAATATTTACTACTATTATTGAAACTTTGTATTTAAAAGTGACAAATTGCAGATATGATTGCAAAAACAATCTATCACCAAAAATTCACATACGAAAATGTGAATTAAATCCATAAAAATCGATATCAAATCCATCAAATGGATATTCCCAGAAATCTAAAGAACGATGTCATCAAAGTCGATAATAAGTGATAACAACTAACCAGATCAACAAAAATCGATAAAAATTGGAAATCCACCAAAAAAAGCCAAAATAGGCAAAATGAACATTTCGAGACATCTGGTTGAAAATCCAGGCGTCTGGATTTAGGTTCTGGAAATTTTCAGAAACCTTCCAGACGTCTGATAGGTTGTATCTGACGTATGACAAGTTGTACCAGATGTCTGATAGGGTGTACCAGACGTCTGACAGGGAGCACCAGACGCTTGACAAGTTGTATCACACGTCTCATTCTATTCTCTGCCATTTTTCTTTTTCTGCCGTATACTTTCCTTTTCTCCAGGGTCTATAACCAGACGTCTGGACTTGATAACCAGATGTCTGTTCACCTGGTATAGGCAACAGTTTGCCTAGATCTTGATGGTCAAAAAAATTCGAGAGCGATCGGACAAGCAACAAAGACTAGGGATTTATGCCAAGCGACAACCCAGCCTTATAGGCTCTTCGATACACCCCAAATAACATGGCCAAACATCCAATGTAGGATTTTCATAGATTTTGACTTCAGAACATCAAAATTGAAAAATTCACCAAATCAATTGAAATCAAAAGCAGATGAACATGAAATAAATGTTAGGAACTCATACCTAACAATAATGAAATCTATAGGCATAGATGTGAGTTCAAGAGCTCACCTTTAAATTAAAATATTGAAATGAGAAGTCTAAAACAAGCAAAGATAGTTTTCTCTTCAACAACACCTCTAGAACCTTCAATCTATTATCAAATGAAATGAATTTCCTAGGTTAAGTCATAAGAATTTCTGACAATTGAAGAGAGATTGAGATGGAGAAGATGAAGAGGATGCTTACCTAAGCTTCTCTTTGATTTATTACTTGAATTTGAATTACTAAGAGAAATAGGGCATAGGAATTTTAATTTCCTCTACCCACCATTCTTTCTAGGGCTTGAGGGTGTTAGAAAATGTTATGAAGGAATAAAGAGGAGTGCAATGGAGTTAGGGTAATATGTTGGGTTAAAGGGGCTGAAACCCAGACCCAAAGCCAAATAGAAAAATAGCGAAAATTCCACTCAACTCCAAACATATCAATGTTTATATTCAAAAAGGTTGTAAACGCCATTTGGAACTCACTGGAAGTAGTATCGAGCCCTAATTTGACAGTTTACAAAAAGTAGCATTTTGGACTTTAATCCGACTAATGATGCTATATTTAAATAAAACATTTAAATATACAATCGTAAAATATGTGGGATGTTACAGACTCTCCTACTTAAAGAAATTGCATCCTCGTAATACTTAAGAAGAGAACAAAAGGTAAAACCATAAAAGAATATCAACACAAAAGAAAATTTGAAATAAGAAGTTCACCTTAAAAAGCACGAGAGAGTAAGTACGGATGTGTCCGCTCGATGAATTCTTTAGATTCTTAAGAACATCCTTAGGATTTGAGGACCATTGAACTTCCACAAGTGAGACATTTTTATTACGAAGATGTTTAACCTCTGTAGCAATGATACGAATAGGATGTTGCTCATAAGTCAAATTAGGTGAAACTTCAATTTCAACACCAGGCTCAAGAATAAAATCGGAATCCTTAAGGCATTTCCATAGTTGAGAGACGAAGAATACGTCGTGAATAGAAAAAAATTAAGCCGGTAATAAAAGGTGATAAGCCACCGAACCAATGTGTTCGATGATGGGAAAGGAACCAATATACCGAGGTGCTAATTTTTCGATCGACTGAAACGCACAACGCCCTTCATAGGCGAAACATGAAGAAACACCAAATCTCCCACAGAAAGTTCCAAATTCCTTCTTCAGTTATCGGCATAGAATTTTTGTCCACTTTGATCTTCTCTCATCCTACGACAAATAAATCAATCATTTCTGTGGAATCATGAATAAAATCTGGACCTAAAACCAGCTACTCACCGGCCTTAGGCCAACAAGAAGGAGATCGGCCTGGCCTTCCGTAGAATGCCCATGAAAGGTGCCATATCAATGCTAAATTGGAAGAAAAATCAATAAGAGAAATACGATCTTCCCAACTTCCACCAAAATTAAAAACACATGCATGGATAAGATCTTCAAGAGTTTGATTCACATGCTCAGTTTGTCCATTGGACTAAGGATGATAAGCAGTGCTAAAATTAAGCTTCATTCCCAAAGCTTTTTGAAGACTCTTACAAAATCCACAAGTAAACAATGGGCCATGATCGCTAACAATAGAAGTAGGAACTCCATGCAATTTAACAATTTCTCTAACATAGAGTTTGGCCAAGAGAGGTACGGTCCGATTAGACCGAACGGGAATATAATAGGCGGATTTTTTAAGTCTACCTACTATCACACACAAACGGTCATGACCCAAAAAAGAATGGGAAAGAACGTCAATAAAGTCCATAGAGACCTGATCCTACTTCCAAACTGGAATATCTAGAGATTACAATAACCCATCGGCCTTTGATGCTCGGCCTTAATGAGTTGGCAAGTCATGCAACGCTTAATGAAGTCAGCAATGTCAGATTTCATTCTATCCCAATAATAAAGTCACTTTATATCCGCAAACATTTTACTACTACCAGGATGAGTGGTAAATTTTGAACGATGAGAACCTTCTAGAATATGTTTACGAAGACCACTAAGATTTGGCTTGATAAGTCTACCAAATTTTCAAATGCACCACGAGCATCGATTTCAAAGTCTTTCAAACCATCAATATTTCTTTCCCCCCAACTATGGTTAAGATAAGCTAATTCGGGATCATGGTTTTGAGCATCAAGAATGCGGTCAAAAAGAGAAGGATGAGCCTCAAGACAACATAGAACAAGAGATGAACATGAACGGGATTTACGATCTTGAATCTCACAAGTAGACGAAGTCTCGAGATTATTCCATTCGGATATCATCATAACTTGTTGCTTACGACTAAGGGCATCGGCAACACGATTTCCCTTTCTAAGAGTATAAAGAATATCAAGATCATCAGATGCAAGGAACTCGAGCCAACGTTGTTGATGCAAATTAAGTTCCTTTTGAGAAAATATATACTTCAAAGATTTATGATCGGGGTAGAGAACAAATTTCTCTCCCAAAAGATAATGACACTAAATTCTAAGGGCGAAAACAACAGCCGCGAGATCTAAATCATGAGTGGCATATCTTGTCTCGGCAGGGTTTAATTGCCTAGAAGCATACGCGATTACACGTTCCTTTGCATGAGAACGGCACCCATACCAACATGACTAGGATCGATATAAAAAATAAAGTCTAAGTTTCCTTCGGGAATCACAAGAATAGGAGCATCAGAATGGAGTTTTTTTAATTTTTGAAAAGCAGCTTCACATTTGTCTGACCAAATGTACTTAACTCTTTTCTTTGTCAAACAAGTAAGAGGCATAGAAATTTTAGAAAAGTCTTTTATGAACCGATGGTAATAACCCGCCAATCTGAGAAAGCCACGAATTTTTGTCACACTCTCCGATCTCTTCCAATTTTGAATCGCTTCAATCATTTAAGGATCCATGAAAATTCCAGATTCAGAAATAATATGATCGAGAAATTTCACACAAGATTGCAAAAATTGGCATGTAGAAATTTTTTCTTTCAATTGATTTCTCCTAAGAGTATCCAATACCATATGAAGATGTTTTTTATGATCTTCCTCAGTTTTAGACTAAACAAGAATATCATCTATAAAGATGAGAACAAATCGATTGAGGAAGTCTTTGAAAACTTGATTCATAAGGTCAACGAAATAAGATGGAGCATTCGTTAAACCAAATGGCATAACAAGCCATTCATATGATCCATAACGAGTACGAACCAATCTCAAAGGAATGCTATCCTCTGCTATACGAAGCTGATGAAAACCGGTTGCTAAGTCTAGCTGTGAAAAGACTCTGGCACCGCTAAGTTGATCAAATAGGTCATCAATCCAAGGTAAAGGATATTTATTCTTGATGGTGAGATCATTGAGGTTGCGGTAGTCAACACAACGCCTAAGTGTACCATCAGATTTCTTCACAAAAATAGCTGAAGTTCCCTAAGGAGAGGAACTAGAACAAATAAATTGCTTCGCTTCCAATTCGGCTAATTGTTTACGCATCTTCTCATTTTCCTTATTGGACATATGATAAGGAGGACGTGTGATAGGTAGAGCTCCGGGGATTAGATTAATTATGAACTTAATTGCTCGCTTAGGGGGTAATCCTAAAACAGGCTCAAATATGTTGGAAAATTCACAAACAACGTGAATGAGGGAAATGGCATCATCCTCATCATCACTATCGTCATCATGAGGGTTTATATAATATAAGGATGCCATCGAATTAGAATCTAAATCTTTGAGAACGATAGAAATCTGCTTAACAGATTGAGGATATCGAAGATGAATAGTCCTCTAAGGACATAGGATATGGGCTTCATAACGGTTAAGCCAATCCATTTCCAAAATCATTCCAAAGCCTAAATAGCGTATAACATGCAAATTGGCTCAGAAAGAATAATCACACAAAATAATATCGACATCTTTATAAAGCAAACTGAGTGTTGCGGATCCACCAACCAGATTCGCAATTCTCAACGAAATCATCAAGCACATAACATTTAAGGAAAAGGTATCAGCAAGTTCTTTTGATGTAAAAGAGTGGGATGCACCCGTATCAAAAAGAACTTGAATAGGTTGATCACGAAACATAATAATGCCATCAAGAATAGAATGAGAAATACCTTGGCCAAGAGAATGTTACTAGGAGCTTGCGCAACATTTAGCTTTCCCTCTTTCTTGCTTGGAAGTGTGGGACATGAAGATAAAAGATGACCTGAACTTTTGCAATAACGACAAAAGTGAGGTTTCGGACATCCATTAGCATAATGGTCCTTAGAACCACAATTGTAGCATTGCCCACGACTAGAGGTACGAGTCTTTGCTACCGAAGTTGGTTGCTTCCCTTTCTTATTGGGATTAGGGCCTTTGAACTTAATAGGCCTCGTTTTTTTGATGTTAAAGTACCGTTTGGCACTCACAACTTCAACATTGCTTTCTTTATCGGCCTCTTCAAGTCGAAGAGCGATAGCAACAATCTAATCAAAAGAAACTTCTAGTTTCAGAAGTAAAGGCTTTTTAAGGTTCTTATTCAACCCATAGACAAACCTCTGATTTTTCTTCAATGGAGTATTAATATACTTGACCCCATATTTAGAGAGAGATTCAAAAGATGCGACATAATTCGTCACAGAAGATTCACCTTGAACAAGGTCAATAAAGCGCCGGACCAAAGTTACTTTTTCAGCCTCCGGCATAGCTTTAACTCAAACTTTTCTCGAAATTGCTCCCAAGTAAGATCTGCTCGATAATCTCAAAAATAAAAAGCTCATACCAATTTATTGCTCTCTCTTGGAGCATGCTAGAAGCCACTTGGACTCGATGGAGATCAACAGATTCATGCGAGAAAAGATGTGGTTGCATGATCTAAGCCAAGCTTGGATTTCTATAACACTTTCGGATCTCCTGAATGGCCTTCCACCCAAATCGGTATAATCTCAACACAAGCGTGCAAACCAAGATCTAGGATAAGTAGGTTCTGGAATGGGTCCAATAGCTAGTGCATTCTTTACAAGATCTAAAAGCTGTTGGACAGACATAAATACTCCATCCTGAGGAGTAGCACTAGATTGACCGGCACTGGGATAGCCTGGTCTAACCATTTCTCTTCTTTAAGAAAGAAAGAAGAAGAAAAGGTTATTCTTAGAATGAATATCAAACAATCATGATTGATAAAACAAGGCATCATAAAGGAAAATAGAATAGAATGGGTCCAATGACTCGAATTAATCCTAAGGCACAATTCCTAAGAAAGACTTAGGACAATGATCCTTTCTATAATATTCTATATTCTTCTGAAGTTTGGCTCTTATGCCAAGCTATGACGCCCCACCTCTATGCTCACACTAGCCAAGGACACTAAGGAGTAATTTTGTTAACTAGTACGAAGAATAAGGCTGTTGAGGAGCGACCTTCCATGTAATTACTTTGTGCGAGTACCGATATATCAAATAGTGTTACATGCATTTAGTTTCCAGAGGAAATCTGACACATCAATACAGACTCAAAACTACTACATAGTGGTTGAGCGATCTCCGGAGAAAAATATAAAATAAGCATAACATAAATCAGTCACAAATATTCATATCACTAAGGCGGAAACAGATATGAATAAAACATATAGAAGTGTACATCAAAGTAGTGATCCCACTACATCACAAAAGAATAGGTACATGTGCTAAACAAAAGAATATTTATACATCAAGGAGTCTCTATCTCGAATGTATAAAACAAAAAACTACTAAGCTAAGTAGTTAGCCAATAGTCAGATGACGGACCCTGATATGAAGTCAAGTAGAAGCATCTGAAATACCTCGGTTTGACCCTAGTATTATTTAAGAAGAACATAATAATCAGATCATTCTAGCTATAAATATCGCATAAAATGAGATAGGATAAGAGATATGACAAAAATATATGACAATAATAATGCCATACTATGTCAAGTATATATTAACAACAAACAAAAATCACTCAATATCTCAAGAATCTCATACACCAAAAAGAATGTCATATTCTTTATTTTATTCACCAAACCACAAATATTGACAAACATATCAATGCCAATCACAAAAATTGGTGAAACACAAACTCCAGAAATCATCAATTAGAAATCTAGAAATCACAAAGGGGGAGGCCTATCACAAATGGGAGCATGAAAACTCACCAACAATCGGTATCCCTGGTCACTAACGATAGAGCCAGTGCAATGACATAGTACAATAACGGTATGCCTGAGAAACCTGAAGCTCCAATAGTTCAGAACATCAACATAGTACAATTACGGTACGCCCGATGGGCCTAAAACTCCAATAATTTGAAATAATGGTGTAGTACAATAATGGTACGCCCGATGAACCTGATAAGCCGGGACATCGATGCAGTACAATAATGGTACATCCGACGATCCTGATAAGTCAGAACATCGACGTAGTACAATAATGGTACATCCGATGAACTGAACACCATAAAAGAACATGGGTCACTAGCCCATAAAAGAAATGAGTCAAAACTTCAAAGAACCGATAGGTCATTAGCCTATAAAAGAAATGAGACAAAGCTCAACAAAAAGATGCACAGTTCCTCATGTGCACAAAGAGACGTCACTTACCGCTAGTCTAAACCATAAATGTGATCATCATAGATCAATAAAAAGTGCGAATTACACTAAGCTAATAAATAAATAAGTTTAGCTTCATGTCCCATAACCACAAGCTTAACTTAAACATTTACAAACAAATTGTAGATTTCCACTCGAAAATTGTCACGAGATTTCAATCGAACAAGTCCATGAATAAACCGACAAAGTAAATGCAAGCGTTTCATACCACTTGTTTTGCTAAGTCGTTTAATTGGATTTCTCGGACGAATGAGGAAAAGGTTTGTATATACTAATAGATTGGAAAATGGTTTAAAAACGAGTTCTGTATTAAAAGTAACGTTGAAAGCATTTTTGTGAAATAGTTTGAATATTTACTACTAGTATAGAAACCTTTGTATTTAAAAGTGACGAATCACATAATTGATTGTAAAAACAATCTATCAACAAAAATTCACATACGAAAGTGTGAATTAAATCCATAAAAATCGATATCAAATCCATCAAATGGATACTCCCAAAAATCCAAAGAAAGAAGTCATCAAAGTCGATAATAAGTGATAATAACTAATTGGATCAACAAAATCGATTAAAATTGGAAATCCACTAAAAAACAGCCAAAACAGGCAAAATGAACAGTTCCGGAGGTCTGGTTGAAAATCCAGATGTCTGGATTTAGGTTCTGGAAATTTTCAGAAACATTCCAGACGTCTGAAAGGTTGTATCGGGCATTTGACAAGTTGTATCAGACGTTTGAAAGGGTGTACCAGACGTCTGACAAGGTGCACCAGACGTCTGACAAGTTGCATCAGACGTCTGATTCTGTTCTCTGCCATTTTTCTTTTTTTGTAATATATTTTTCTTTTCTCCAGGGTCTATAACCAGATGTTTTGACTTGACAACCAAACGTCTGGTCACCTGGTCTAGGTAATATTTTTCCTAGGCCTTGATGGCCATAATGATTCGGGAGCGATCAGACGAGCAACGAAGACTAGGAATTTATGCCAAGCGATATCCCAGCCTTATAGGCTCTTCGATACACCCCAAATAACATGTCCAAACATCCAATGTAGGATTTTCATAGATTTTGGCTTCAAAACATCAAAATTGGAAAATTCACCAAGTCAATTCAAATCAAAAGCAATTGAACATGAAATAAATGTTAGGAATTCATATCTAACAACAATGAAATCTATAGACATAGATGTGAGTTCAAGAACTCAACTTTAAACTCAAACATAGAAATGAGAAGCTCTAAAACAAGCAAAGATTGATTTCTCTTCAACAACACCTCTAGAACCTTCAATCTATTATCAAATGAAATGAATTTTCTAAGTTAAGTGATAGGAATTTCTAAAAATTGAAGAGAGATTGAGATGAAGAAGATGAAGAGGATGCTTACCTAAACTTCTCTTTGATTTATAACTTGAATTTGCATTCATGAGAGAAAATAGGGCTTATAAATTTTAATTTCCTCTTCCGACCATTCTTTCTAGGGCTTGAGGGTGCTAGGAAATGTTATGAAGGAATGAAGAGGAGTGGAGTGGAGTTAGGGTAATATGTTAGTTTAAAAGGGAAAAGCCCAATAGAAAAATAGCAAAAATTCCACTCAACTCCAAACATATCGATGTTTATACTCAAAAAGGTTGTCAACACCATTTTGAACTCAATGGAAGTAGTCTCGAGCCCTAATTCGACAGTATACAAAAAGTAGCATTTTGGACTTTAATCCGACTAACGGTGTTATATTTAAATAAAACATTTAAATATACAATCGTAAAATATGTGGGTTGTTACATTAACCTACCTTAACTACACTAATTAAGTAAATTTATTGCAATTGATTTCCAATTTTAGTTTAACAGGATAAATAAATAGGTAACATATAATAATTGTCATCATTAACATGTTATCACAACTATAAGTTTATTATTTAAAACAAAATGTTATAACAACCTACATAATACTAATTTTTTCAATTTCAATTTATTATACATTATTTCATTAATTAAAAAACATTTAATTTATCAAATTACTCTTTTACTCCAATTATCAATTAATACATATTATTGTAAGTAAAATTACAATCCATAACCAATTATAACTTTTTATCATTTTAATTAATTAGAATTACATTAGAATAGTTATCAATCACCTTAAATTAATACTATTTCATTTTTATTCCAGTTATATTCTTATTATATTAATCACATGTTTTTATTTCTTCCAACACTAAATCATAAAATTTATTAAATTAACAAATTTTAATTATCGAAAATTATGTGTAGTTACACGACCTCAAAACAAAAATAATATGCATTGCTTATTGGACCCTCTAAAATCACAAAAATGTGATTGTTTACTAATAAATCGTCAAACGACAATTTAAATAATTTCCAAATTAAAAATTATGGAAATTCAAATAAATTGAATTAAAAATGCACCGATAAAAATTGAATCAATAAAATAAAAATAAAATTTTCTTATTATTTATTCGAACCGTTTATTTTGTAAATAGATTCACAAATGAATTCGCTGCTATTATTTGTTAATTTAAAAGGAGTTAATTAAGACCACTAAATCCATTCAATAAATTTTCAATTTAAAATCCAAATATTTGAATCACTATTCAATTATTAATATATAAATTCAAAAAATTTAAACGAACACTATATTTGAATTCAATTTTTAAACCTTTTAAAACAAATTACTTAATATTTAAAACTTATTAAATATTCGAAATCCAATGATCAAAATTTTACATTGTTACACTTTCTTTATATGACCTAGCTTGTCACAATCATGATGTTTGTTCGATGAAGATGACTGATAATTATTGTTGTTTCCAAACGTTATTCTTCTTATACTTCAAAAACACCCTTAAACTTTTGGCTAGAAATGCAACACCATCGTTATCTATGTCACATTCTTCTTTCTCTTCTTGAAAATGCAATTGTCTTTCTGTGTTGAGCTAATCACATTCTTCTTTCTCTACTTGAAATGCGATTGTCTTACCATGTTGAGCTTATCACACTCTTATTTCTCTGCTTGAAATGCGATTGTCTTTCTGTGTTAAGCTTATATTCGTTTTTTCTACAAGTTCACATCATACAACATGAGTTTTCCTATTAACTTTTCTGGTTTTATGGTTGAAATATCATTAGCTGCTTTGATAGCTAAAACTTTTACTTTCCAATCATCATTCAAAGAGTAAAGGATTTTTAACACAATATCAAAATCTATTTATTTTCCTCCCAGTGCAAGAAGTGAATGATAGATATCTTGAAATCTAGAGTATATATCATTAATACTCCATGTAGGATCGATTTCACCCTAGAGGGGGGGGGTGAATAGGGTGATAGTGTAAATTTTAAAAATTAATCGCGGAAGCTTATAAATTAATTTCAATTCAGATCACAGAATAGCAGCAGAATATAAATAACAGAATAAAACAGAACAACACAGAATTTACCCAGCTTCGGCAAAACCCTGCCTACGTGCTGCCCCCAAGGTTTCTACTAGAAATTAGATAGTCCCTCGCTTACACACGTAAACTCGCTATACACCGCTATTGACTAATCTAACTCTACGCTCAAAACCCTGCCACAACTCAATTACCGAGTTGCGAATTCTCAAGCTACACACCGTAGCTTGTCCCCTAGTCACACGACTAGAAAATTAAACGGTTTAAAGAGGAAAATACAAATTAAAAACAAATTAAAAACAGATTTAAAATAAAATAGCCCTAATATAAACAAAACCCTTAATTCCTATTATTATTATTTAGCCGGCCCTATTCTTCCTTTTATTTTAGCCCGGTCTTCTTTGTGAAAAATAAATGGCGGCCTCGTTTTTGTTTGTTCCTCTTAACCAAATTAGGGTTTTGTCCTTGCGTTCGCTCCTGTGAGATTTGCTATGTCTTTGGACTCGCGTTCGCTCCTGTGAGATATGCTAGTGCTTCGGCTTTTTGCAAATTAGGGCTTCGTTTATCGAAGAACCCGAATGATTTGTTGATCGATTGCAATTGATTTTCTGATTTGCGTCGGCAAACGATTGTCTCTTTACTTTGCTTACGGTTCCTTCGATGATCGAGTTTGATGTTGCTCTGGTATGTAATTTTGTGCTTTTTGCTTCTTCTGATTTTTCGTATTTGAACTCGATACCAATAACTGCCGATGATGATGTCAATTTATATAGGGTTTGTAACCCTAGATTTGCGTCGTATATTTTAATTTGAATTTGTCTGCTGATATTGCTTTGGCCATTCGATCATACTTGAATGCTCGTGATTTCACTGACTTTGTCAATTTCGTATTTTTGGTAGCTTGATTCACACGGTATTGATTTGATTTCTTTACCACCACATTTCTGACTTGTTCAACATACTGACTTGGTTCAATTGTGACTTCGGCACTGGTTTTGTGTATGCAAATCCATGTCTTTGAATTTGTTACGTGGTCACCACGGTGTTGAATTCATTTGACTTCGGTTTTGATTGAATTTATTGTTGTAGCATACTTGACCTGTTTGACTGTCATGTGTTATCATCTTGTACATCTCCATCTCGAGTAGCTCTGCATTGTTGGGGCTATGCATTTGTTCGCACTGTAGTATTTCTATTATTGAAATCTCATCTTGTACATCTCGAGTAGACTTCGGTTATGCTTTGTCCTGTATAAGTATTTCTGCATCTCATGTTGTAGTTATTGAAATCTTGAGTTGTTGCACTGGTGCATTTGGTTTGAGTCAGATGTACTGGGTTTGGTTCAGGTTGTTCATGAGTCTTCATTTGGTATTGATCTTCATATATGTGCATATGTACAGTTGCTCGGTCCTTGATTGTTCACCTGTTGACTACTCTTCATTCACTGCCTGTAGTTGTTTCACTTGCATAGCTGAACTTCACTGTTGCACTTTTGTGCTTTATATTCCTGTAGTTTGCATTGTTGCTGTAGCTCTTTGAAGCTTGAGTTTCTGGTCACTGTACTTGTACATATTCACTATCACTTGCATTTTTATCTTAGTACCATAACTTCTCTGCTCCACTCGAGTTTAGTTGTGCACTTGCATTTGTTGTTTGCTTCATGTTCCTTACTGCTTTGAACTTCTGGTTGGTTTGGCCTCGACTTCACTGTTATTTGATTGCCAAGTTGTTTGCATTCACTTCATCACTTCAGTCGTGTATTGCTTTCACCTCTGACCTGTTGTAGTTTGCATATCACCTTGTTGCAGTTAATGGGTACTTGAATTTTGACATTGGTCTACTGTCATGGCTGATCTGTTGTTCAGTTTGCATTGGTGCATTCTTCATGTATCTGCTGACTTGTTGTAGTACACTGCATATTGCATTGCCTTGCTGAACTCGATCCAGTAGTTTGCTTCATTTTGCACACTGATCATCTGTATACATTTGTGGCATTTCTCTGGCCCTTTGTGTTATTGCTTCATTATGTTGTATACACTGGTTTTTGTCGAAACTTGTTGCTTTCATGTATATGTCGAACTGATCGGTTGCATCTGTGGTATGCATATGTGTAGTTGTTATTGCCAGTTGCCACTTTGACATTTTGGCCTTGAACCTGTACTTGTAGTTTGCATTCATGTACTTGCAGTGTTGGTCTGACTTGAACTCGATTCACTTGTGTTGAATCCAGTTTCAAAACTCGGATTTGACCTTGTGTTCGTGTCGTATTTTAAATATATTGCACGTGCGTTGAACCCGGCTTTGCATTTGGGTTTGACCTGTGCTCACCTGTCCCTGTAGCATTATCAAGTGTATATATCGGTGTGCACGGCCTTGTGGCATATACAGTGATACACTGTGTATGTCACAAGTTGTTCGTGTATGATGAATTCAAATTTAAATGATGACGAACAACCCAAATAACTGAGGCAAATTATATTTTTAAAATTCACGTTTTATTTTATACTGCAAAAATATTTCTTTTTCAATTTTACTGCGTTAGTGAATATTTTTGCAGATTTCTCAGATGCTGGATTCAAACTGGAATGAAGTTGAAGATAAATACGAGTGTGAGTGATATGTAGTGAGGTGAATAGTAAATGTGAAATGTGATGTAATTGTAATCAAAGTTGTATAGTTATAGTGAGAGCTTGAAATTGTACTATTCAAAGATGTAATAAATATTTGTTTGAATAAAATATTCGTTTGAATTCAAATTTCGTGTTATTTATTTTATTCTGCAAATATTTATTTAATCTGTGAAAAAATAAAAATAGTATATTATCAAATACATTTAAACGAATGTATATATGTTTATTATCATCAAACAAAAATCATATAAGCGCATATTCAACAATCTCCCCCTTTTGATGATAACAAACATATATTTAAGATTTTGAATATATTAAATGTATTTGATCATAGTTATATCCTAATTGCTCCCCCTATTTAAATACTCCTCTCTACACAATACTCCCCCTACATATATGCATACAAATAAAAATGAGCCTAGATGCAAATGGAAAATTATTTGACCTTTGCTTGATTTTATTTGACAAAATCTTAACTTTTCTCTCCCCCTTTTGTTATCAGCAAAAGAATTATAGTGTTAGAGAAAATAGAAATAAAGTGATTGATATTAATTCAACTTTAAAACTCAATTGAATATAAATATTAAATTTCGATAAAAAATAAAACAAAAATCATAAATATTTTGTTAGGCGCATATTCCACTTTTAGAATGATGGAAATGATGTCATCATATAAAACCATACAGTTGTGTCTATTTGTGGTATATTTATATCAGGAATTTGAATATCTACTAACCATGCATAACCGTTAGGACTTTTAAATGAGATTAGTAGTATTCCAATTTTATTTTTAAAAATTGAATTCAAGTATCTTCTAACCACGCATAACCGTGAGGACTTTTAAATGGGATTAGAATCAACTTGTTTATTTTAAAAATCAACTTTTGATATGCGTTCCATACATGCATAACCGTGAGGACTTTTAAATGAGCATGGAAGCACATAACAAATTCCAAGTAATTCACCCATGCATAACCGTGAGGACTTTTAAATGAGAGTGAATACTTTGGTATTTATTTATTTATTTATTTATTATTATTATTATTATTATTATTATTATTTAAAAAAAAATGTGAAAATGAAAAACGAACGATTCCTGTTTAAAGTACCACATATCGACAAACTATATAGAATTTTGATGAATGATGGTTGATAGAAATATGATAGACATAGAGATGGTCATGGAATTTGTACCAACAAAAAAGTTTTATAACTCTTGTTTAAATTTCTAAAGAAATTTTCTATTTATACTTTCTCGAGTTATAATATATG
This sequence comes from Allium cepa, assembly GCA_030765085.1. Taxonomy (NCBI): domain Eukaryota; kingdom Viridiplantae; phylum Streptophyta; class Magnoliopsida; order Asparagales; family Amaryllidaceae; genus Allium; species Allium cepa. Next base: position 154,728,931 of record CM060946.1, on the reverse strand, counting down.
ATCAATATCAACACTCATCACTTTTTCAATCACTGTTTTTCTTTTCGATAATCATTTGGGAGTCAGATTAGTCATAATAGTCATTTAAAATCAAATTCAAAAATAATTATGAAATTAATTTTTCAAAAATGAATAATCTGAAAATATGGTCAAAAATGATTTTCTCCAGGGGGTTTTAAAATAAAATTTTCTGCTAGTTGAAAATTATTTGAAATGAAGAATATGCAGATATTTTCTTTGAAAAAACGATGCAGCAAATGAATGTTTCAAAAATTAATCACGTTACACTAATAATTTTTCTATCAACCATATTACCAGTGTAATCTGCATCTGAATTTAAATTTTACTCAAAAATTCACTCGTTGAATGTCAAAGACCAGATTAAGAAATTTCAACAAATTTTCTCATGATTATTATCAACAAATTTTAAATGAAATTCTCTTGGATTTGAAATGAAAACCATGTCAACAATCAAACATATATTAAAGTGTCAATTTTAGAAGCCATCAAACATTATTTTTATTTCAAGGCAATTTCTTAAAAGTTTCAACACTTTCAAAAAAACTTTAAAATCCTTTTTACAATTTTTAAAATAGAATTCATTAGGATTTTAAATCGAGGCCGTGTCAAAACATGAATATAGTTTTAGCCAAAAATATTATAACAACAATGTTATTATCCAATCAAAACACTATTTTTCTCTCAAACTTATATATCAAGTAATTCTAGTGAATTTTATAGTGTTTTTGGCATAAGAATATAAATGGCTAACAATTTTGAATAAAATCAGAATCAAAATCATCATTAAATCATCATCATATCATCATCGTATAATTGGCTGGTTTTATTCAGAAAATGGTACAGATTATCACATTTAATATATCGTACAAATAAATATACTTTTACCTGTCTTTACCTTTACGATATTTCTCGTCGTTGTTCATTGTGATTCTGTCACCCTTATACTAGGCTAAGGAACTTAGCTTTGTCGTCCGTTGTGTTTCTGGAACAGCCAAAAATCCAGGCAACACTATTGTTGTTCCTTAGCCCGCCACCACACCTACACGATGAAAATTTTATGTGACCTATTTGTTTTTATAGGTCCATGGTTGTTAGTGGCAGAAAATTTTGAAAAATAATTTTGTGTAGACCCAAAACTATTTATAATTTTTCCCTTTGGCACCCAAATTTGTTTAACTTTGAGAGATTTTATATTTGTGCCTTTTGGAACCCAAATCGGTATAGTTTTCACATGTTTGGGTCTATACCAACAATTATTGTGACCGTGTCCAAATTTTTTACAAATTGTGCACATAGAATTAACTTGATTAATCTTGTTTTCAACAATTTTCGAATTATTATATCCAAGCCCTTGTCTAACGGTATTAACAGTTTGCTTTCCTAATAGCATATTCAATGATTTTTCACTTTTTGAAAATTTATCTAAAGTCGTTGACAATTGTTGGACTTGTGATTTGAGAGATTCATTTTCGTTTAACAACTGTGTGCACCTTTTAATAGAATTCTCTCTCCTAGTATTTTCATTCTCCTTTAAAATCAGAATTTCATTTTCAAGCGATTTTATTTTAATTTCTGATTTTTTAATTTCCTCGTCAAATGTTGGACACTTATCACACTTAGGGATCCTACTTTGATAGGTTTTAACTAATTGATCAAGTTGTTTATTACATTCTATCAAAGTATCTTTTTGAGATTCAAGTTTGGCGTATTTTTCCCTAAGTCGTTCAAAACAACCGTTTACTTCATGAAAATATATAAGCAACTCAGAATGGGTAAGTTTTGATACCTCACTTGGCTCGTCATCGTCACTGTAAGTTGTATCACCTCGAAGACACAATTCTGCCTTTTCGCTTTCACTGCCAGTGCTTTGATCATTCTCGTCTATTTCATCCCAAGTGGCTGCAAAACTTTTCTTTTTCTGTTTCTTTCCATGGCTGGATTTAATTTGTGGACAATCGGGCTTGATATGGCCGGGTTTGTTGCAATTATAACAAATAAACTTTTGTTCTTCTGAGTAGTATAGTGCTTTGGCTATTCTGCTTTTTGCTTTTTGAATTCGAGCTGAATTTCCATGTTTTTGATTCCATTTTTTGAATTTCCTTATTAACAGCTCCAATTCTGCTGCTCCATCATCTTCATCGTTATCATCATCACTTTCGGTTGTTCCTTTGAGAGCTATTGATTTCTTTTGAGTGTCACCTCCTTCACGCTCTTCTTTGAATTTCATTTCAAGCTCATAAGTGGTGAGATTTCCGATGAGTTCCTCAACTTTAAGTTGTTTTAAATCTTTCGATTCTTGTATGGCAGTTACTTTTGCTTCAAAGCTTCGTGGAAGGACTCTGAGGATTTTCTGGACTATTTCTAATTCGGTGTATGTTTTTCCGAGAGCTTTTGATTTGTATACGATATTGGAGAGTCGTCCGTACATCTCTTTGACTTTTTCTTCCTTCGCCATTTTGAAGTTCTCGTATTCGTTGCTTAGCATTGCAAGGTGAGATTCTTTGACTTGAGATGTTCCTTCGTGAGTCACTTCTAGTATGTGCCATATTTCCTGCGCAGTTAGACAATGTGAGACACGATTAAATTCAAATTGATCCAATGAACAGATAATAGAATTCATAGCTTTGGCATTAGTATTCTGTAATTTATTTTCTAGTTCTGTCCATTGTTCCTTTGGTTTCTCTATTTCCTGATTATCTACAGTTATAGTTGGTATACTATAACCTGTCTCAACAATATTCCAAGCGTCAATGGTTTTCAGAAAAATTTGCATTCTATTTTTCCAGTAAGCATATTCACCATTGAACATTGGTGGTCTAACTATGGATTGTCCTTCTGCAAAAGCATTATTAAAAGAAGCCATTTTAAAAATTCAAATTTTTAAAACAAAAAAACCGATTTTTGAAAAACGAATTTTTAAAAACAAAAATTGATTTTTGAAACACGAATTTTTAAATTAAAAATTGGTTTTTGTAAAATCAAAATTTTAAAACAAAAATGGCTTTTGTTCCTAGCTCTGATACCACTTGTAGGATCGATTTCACCCTAGAGGGGGGGTGAATAGGGTGATAGTGTAAATTTTAAAAATTAATCGCGGAAGCTTATAAATTAATTTCAATTCAGATCACAGAATAGCAGCAGAATATAAATAACAGAATAAAACAGAACAACACAGAATTTACCCAGCTTCGGCAAAACCCTGCCTACGTGCTGCCCCCAAGGTTTCTACTAGAAATTAGATAGTCCCTCGCTTACACACGTAAACTCGCTATACACCGCTATTGACTAATCTAACTCTACGCTCAAAACCCTGCCACAACTCAATTACCGAGTTGCGAATTCTCAAGCTACACACCGTAGCTTGTCCCCTAGTCACACGACTAGAAAATTAAACGGTTTAAAGAGGAAAATACAAATTAAAAACAAATTAAAAACAGATTTAAAATAAAATAGCCCTAATATAAACAAAACCCTTAATTCCTATTATTATTATTTAGCCGGCCCTATTCTTCCTTTTATTTTAGCCCGGTCTTCTTTGTGAAAAATAAATGGCGGCCTCGTTTTTGTTTGTTCCTCTTAACCAAATTAGGGTTTTGTCCTTGCGTTCGCTCCTGTGAGATTTGCTATGTCTTTGGACTCGCGTTCGCTCCTGTGAGATATGCTAGTGCTTCGGCTTTTTGCAAATTAGGGCTTCGTTTATCGAAGAACCCGAATGATTTGTTGATCGATTGCAATTGATTTTCTGATTTGCGTCGGCAAACGATTGTCTCTTTACTTTGCTTACGGTTCCTTCGATGATCGAGTTTGATGTTGCTCTGGTATGTAATTTTGTGCTTTTTGCTTCTTCTGATTTTTCGTATTTGAACTCGATACCAATAATTGCCGATGATGATGTCAATTTATATAGGGTTTGTAACCCTAGATTTGCGTCGTATATTTTAATTTGAATTTGTCTGCTGATATTGCTTTGGCCATTCGATCATACTTGAATGCTCGTGATTTCACTGACTTTGTCAATTTCGTATTTTTGGTAGCTTGATTCACACGGTATTGATTTGATTTCTTTACCACCACATTTCTGACTGGTTCAACATACTGACTTGGTTCAATTGTGACTTCGGCACTGGTTTTGTGTATGCAAATCCATGTCTTTGAATTTGTTACGTGGTCACCACGGTGTTGAATTCATTTGACTTCGGTTTTGATTGAATTTATTGTTGTAGCATACTTGACCTGTTTGACTGTCATGTGTTATCATCTTGTACATCTCCATCTCGAGTAGCTCTGCATTGTTGGGGCTATGCATTTGTTCGCACTGTAGTATTTCTATTATTGAAATCTCATCTTGTACATCTCGAGTAGACTTCGGTTATGCTTTGTCCTGTATAAGTATTTCTGCATCTCATGTTGTAGTTATTGAAATCTTGAGTTGTTGCACTGGTGCATTTGGTTTGAGTCAGATGTACTGGGTTTGGTTCAGGTTGTTCATGAGTCTTCATTTGGTATTGATCTTCATATATGTGCATATGTACAGTTGCTCGGTCCTTGATTGTTCACCTGTTGACTACTCTTCATTCACTGCCTGTAGTTGTTTCACTTGCATAGCTGAACTTCACTGTTGCACTTTTGTGCTTTATATTCCTGTAGTTTGCATTGTTGCTGTAGCTCTTTGAAGCTTGAGTTTCTGGTCACTGTACTTGTACATATTCACTATCACTTGCATTTTTATCTTAGTACCATAACTTCTCTGTTCCACTCGAGTTTAGTTGTGCACTTGCATTTGTTGTTTGCTTCATGTTCCTTACTGCTTTGAACTTCTGGTTGGTTTGGCCTCGACTTCACTGTTATTTGATTGCCAAGTTGTTTGCATTCACTTCATCACTTCAGTCGTGTATTGCTTTCACCTCTGACCTGTTGTAGTTTGCATATCACCTTGTTGCAGTTAATGGGTACTTGAATTTTGACATTGGTCTACTGTCATGGCTGATCTGTTGTTCAGTTTGCATTGGTGCATTCTTCATGTATCTGCTGACTTGTTGTAGTACACTGCATATTGCATTGCCTTGCTGAACTCGATCCAGTAGTTTGCTTCATTTTGCACACTGATCATCTGTATACATTTGTGGCATTTCTCTGGCCCTTTGTGTTATTGCTTCATTATGTTGTATACACTGGTTTTGGTCGAAACTTGTTGCTTTCATGTATATGTCGAACTGATCGGTTGCATCTGTGGTATGCATATGTGTAGTTGTTATTGCCAGTTGCCACTTTGACATTTTGGCCTTGAACCTGTACTTGTAGTTTGCATTCATGTACTTGCAGTGTTGGTCTGACTTGAACTCGATTCACTTGTGTTGAATCCAGTTTCAAAACTCGGATTTGACCTTGTGTTCGTGTCGTATTTTAAATATATTGCACGTGCGTTGAACCCGGCTTTGCATTTGGGTTTGACCTGTGCTCACCTGTCCCTATAGCATTATCAAGTGTATATATCGGTGTGCACGGCCTTGTGGCATATACAGTGATACACTGTGTATGTCACAAGTTGTTCGTGTATGATGAATTCAAATTTAAATGATGACGAACAACCCAAATAACTGAGGCAAATTATATTTTTAAAATTCACGTTTTATTTTATACTGCAAAAATATTTCTTTTTCAATTTTACTGCGTTAGTGAATATTTTTGCAGATTTCTCAGATGCTGGATTCAAACTGGAATGAAGTTGAAGATAAATACGAGTGTGAGTGATATGTAGTGAGGTGAATAGTAAATGTGAAATGTGATGTAATTGTAATCAAAGTTGTATAGTTATAGTGAGAGCTTGAAATTGTACTATTCAAAGATGTAATAAATATTTGTTTGAATAAAATATTCGTTTGAATTCAAATTTCGTGTTATTTATTTTATTCTGCAAATATTTATTTAATCTGTGAAAAAATAAAAATAGTATATTATCAAATACATTTAAACGAATGTATATATGTTTATTATCATCAAACAAAAATCATATAAGCGCATATTCAACACTCCAATCATGCTTCATTCTAAAATTTTGAAACTAATTTTTAAGCATATAGAACTTGCTTTGTTTAACCTTGTTTGTACCTTCATGAGTAATTTTTAAGATGCGCTAAATTTCATAAGCAGATGTATATATATTAATTCTATTGAATTCATTTTTGTCCAGCAAGCAAAATAGCATGTTCATAGCTGCAGCGTTACTAGTAGCATCTTGTTTGTGGTTGTTTGACCATTATGCATAGTCAGTAGTAGGAATAGTGTATTCCTATTATGTAATATTCTAGATCCCATTAGCTTGCATATATTTTCTTATCCTAGTTGACCAATAAGCATAGTTTAATGCATTAAATAGTGGTGGACGTATAGTTGATTATCTTCAACAAACGTCGAAGTAGTGCTATCCATATTACTTGAATATCAAAAAATTATTATAGTTATATGACGGCATGCCTCTGATATCAAATTAAAGTTGCTATGGATCATGTAATATGAAATATTCTACTGAAATAAGACTTGTATATCAATAAAGTATGTCTATATCTAATTGCTAGTAGATATGCAGCATAATAAATAAATAAAGTAAAAATGATTACTAGATATTTTTATACTCGTTCAAACTTCTCATTTTATGTCTTGTCCCAAACACCTTCCGGACTTAAGCAACATCCTTACTTCGCCTGGAGGAATAGAAAACCGAGCAGCAGAACATGATCTCAATACACTTACCCCAGCAACCAAATATGATTTCAATACTTTTGCCTGAGCAACAGAACATGACTTCCACTATAAAAGAGTACATAAGTTTGTGACTTTGTGCGCTCTAGTATAGCATAGATGAGTCGATAAGTGCAACCTTTCTGTAATTTTCTTCTTATTGGGATGAAGTGTATTCGTGAAGAATTGGAAGTGATTTTATCACAAGATAAGTATAGTTGAAAGTGCAAGTGATCAAATTGAAAGAAAATGTAAATCTTTTGAATGCTTAGAGAATTCAACACAAGATATAGAAATTAGGGAGAAAAGAATTGTTATGAATTCCACAGTAGAGATTGCTTTATCTAGAGAATGTGTAGATGCAACTATTAGTGAAGCATGATAACTTATCGAAGAATTTCAACCATTATTGGAGGGAATTTTCTCTTCATGGAGTAGAAGATCCCATAAAAATTTCAAATAAAAAAACTATTGCTACATTTAGTCAACTGAGCTAAGTGATTTTGTCGACTGAATAGATTAAAAATTATCAAAGACAAAATAGTGTAAGTTTGATGTGATTCGATCGACTAAAAAAGGTTGTTTAGTCGACTAACCTTTTATTTAGTTAGTCGAATTAAAATATTTAGTCGACCGAATTAAAATATTTAGTCGATTGAATGTGTGAATTTTGATTTTCAAACCATGAATTTTAACAACCATGTTTTGCAACGACCCTAGATTTCAGACCCAGTTTAAATTTTAAATCCATCGGTTTTAACATAAGATTTTCAAATTTATAAATGATCTCAATTTACGTCCAAACTTTATTTATAAGTTACGTCTAGTTAGGTATGAGTATAGGAAAAGCTTCGTCGTAAAATATTACAGTAAACTTCGTTCGCGTTTTATTGTATATCAGTCCATATAAAGCTGCGTAAAATTTATCTTTCAAACTCAAATATTTTAGCACAGTTATGTTGTAAAAATTATTCTGATCTAGATTTTGTAATTTGTTTCATCAAAAACTATCATCGTCTGTCCCGTTTAAATTGTTTTGCAAAGCGTACAATTTAAGCGGCGTAAATGCTAATTTTATAAAACCATCGTATCGCAATAATCTGTGTACCATTGGAAGCGCCTCGTCGCGCTAATCAAAATGGTATATTCATTCGTGTAAATCGGAGTCCGACGTAAAAATATTCGTGTTAATTTAACGGTTCCGAACGGACCGGTTAAATAACAGTCGGCCCGAATTGTTGCCCATACCATTCAAAAATTTTGAAAATAAAATCTCAGCTGTGCATTTAAGAGGGTAGTTGGAAGCTAGGAGTTGCTTAAGAATACGTGTGAACGTTTGGGAATTAGGTAAAAGAAAATAGGAAATGAAAGAATAACGTAAGGTTAAGGAACTCGATACAAATTTATCACCATACTAAAGTTAAGTAAATAAGGGACAAACTCATTTTCATCTTCCCATTGTTCCTATTCTCATTTATCAAAGCTTCAGGTAATCATTTCTTCTCCCTTTTCTATTTTCATTTTATATTTTTGTTCCTCTATAAACAGACCCCACTCCATCTCAACTCTCCTCAACCTCTCCTCCTTTCCCCTTCTCTCATTTCTTCCTTGTTGAAAAATGAATATGGCTGAAGCAACTCCACCATCGTACGCAGGTGTGTATGGCACTGTGGGAGTGGAGTGTGCGCATGCATGTGTGATGTTATGGTGTTGTGTTATGAAAGTTGTGTGAGTGGGATAAAATGCAGAGTGTGGAAGAAGAGTTGGGTGAACAATGATGTGTATAAAGTGTGGGAGATTTGTGGCATGCATATGTGTGAGTTCCAATGATGTGTATAAAGTGCGTGGCATGTGTTTTGTGTGTGCATGCATTTAAGAAAAAATGTATAAAGTGGAAAAGGCCGAACTGTGCTTCCCAGTTCTTGCCATGTGCGTGCTAGTGTAGGTTGTGTGTGTGTACGGAGCGTGTGTGTGTTGTGTACAATTCTCGGCTGAAAGAAAAGAAAAAAAAATGCATACATGCGTGTGTTATGAGAAGGGTAGTGAATAGCATGCGTGTTGTGTGTGTATGGGGTGTATGCGTGCATGAATAGCATGCAAAGAAGGGTGGCAGGTGAAGTGAACTGTTATGCATGGAGGAGAAAAAAAAAAGAAAAAAAAAAGTAAGTTACGTGAGTCAGTAGGGTGTGACTGAGCTATGGGGGAAGGTGAAACTGGGTGATGCATGTTGAGGGAATATGTAAAATTTGGTTTGTAAAAAAAAGGAATGCGTGCGTGCATGAGTTGCGAATATGTTCACTTATTTGTTTTGGGTAGTCACGGCTTTTGTTAAAAAAAAATGAAACTAAGATTTTCAAATAGCTTTAAGATACCGCAGAAGAGTATTTACACCAATATCTATTTGGTTGCCAACATAGTAACCGACTTTTCTTTTTCGTTGTGTGTAGAAGCAACCGGCTAAGCTTTTTGCAGCAGCATCGATCTTCAGCTTTTGTTTTTTTCTCCGTCATCGGTAAGCGCATTTATATAAGTTTATAAATTGTATACAAACGTTTGTTGTATTAATATCGTCTTCTTTTGTCGATATTACAGTGTCCGTTGTTCGCATTTATACCGACTCTATTCGTGCTTTTTCTTGCTTCGCCGTCAATTTCTTTATCCATGAAAGGTGAATTAATTTTCGCGACTATATTATTATGCAGTTTGAATTGATGAATGATTGCTATGTGACGTTGAATTGGATGTTAATTGTTATTATTAAGTGACAAATAATTTGCAAGTTAAATTTGAAATAGGATAGTTAACAAATTAAATAGGATTATATAAGTCGAACTTCGATTTGTTAAACTTGACCGCTTCATATGTTAAAATTGATTAACTAAACTTGACCATTTATTGTTAATTGACACGCAGGAATTTGTTAAATACGCTTTGAACCATTGAACGTATATCGGATAAATTGTCGTAGTGTAAATTTGAAATTGAAATTGAACAGCAAGTGAAAACCGTAATGTAATAATCTTTAATCTACATGAAATGATAGTGTAGATTCTAGAAATAATTATATTAATTTGCATAAATAACAAATGTAAATTAATACGATTATTTCGGTATTATTTAAATAAATTGTTGAATTGTTATGTATGGATGCTATTGCTTGTTTATTTACTTTGACACCATCCCAGCTATCACGCTGCAAGTTCCCTTTGTATGTTTTGATTGTGAATTGAAATGGAATCGGGTTGAAATGATAGATACCCAAATAACTTTGACTTAGGATAGAAAAGTAAATTAAAACCGATGGGTCAATGTTTTGATTTAAAATAAAATAAATTTTTATTTGACTAATAACAAGGTTCTGAATAAAAATTGGAATTTAAATTCGAATGAATTGTAAATGTGAATATTTAAATTTGAAAAAAATATGAACGTCGTTATTGACAAAAGAATATTGTTTAAAATTTAATTATGCCACAATTAAATTTAAAATTAACTGATAATTAAATTTGAAATTATTAATAATTAAGTTTGAAATTAGTAATAATTAATTTGGAATTATTAATAATCAAGTCTTGAAATTTATTAATAATTAAGTGGAACGAAGTTTGAAATTATTAAAATTAAGTTTTGAATTTTTGATAATTAAGTTCTAGAATTATTAATAACGAAGTTTGAAATTATTAAAATTAAGGTTTGAATTTTTTTTGATAATTAAGTTTTAGAGTTATTAATAATGAAGTTTGAAATTATTAATGAAAGATTTGAAATGATTAATAACTAGGTTTTAAAATTTATTAATAATTAAGTTTGGAATTATTAATGAATGAGTTTGAAATGTAATAATTAGGATTTGAAATTTGTGATAAATTGATGAGATGGAATTATTTAATAATTAAATTGAATTGAATATTCTATATTAAATGAAATTGAATTTTGAAGAAGTGAAACTAAGTTTCTTTAATTGAGTTTTGAAATTTGTAACTAAGTAAATAATAAATGAAATGAATTTCTTTAACAAGAAATAAAATGCAGTTATCGAAACATATGAAGACTTGAAATTTTAAAAAATTGGATTCGACAAATTTAATTTAAATTAAATTTGTAAGCTTGATATAATAAGTTGAACTTAAGAAAGTAATGTAAGGAATTGGAAATTTAATTGAAATTGTTTTAATGGTAAATAAATTTAATGAATACCGAATGAAATCGATAATTGAGTTCAATCGATTTGAACGTTAAATTAAGTTAAATGATTATGGAATGAACTTATATACGAAATTAAATAAATATTTGAATTGTGTTAAATTGAAACTTTGAAATTGAATTATAAAAATTTGAATTTAAATTGTGAAGTTATGAAACGTAAATTTTGGAAATTGATTTAGAAAGACTAAGGAGATGTTGATTACAAATTATAATTGAAACTGAAATTGAATTGGTTTTGAAATAAAATAAACGACCAATTGGTTAATTAATTACGAAGGTTATTAAAGGAACCGGAATCAATTAGGGACATACTCACTGCCTAAACCGAAAACCACTTCAATAACTATTCGCGGAGTGTGATCCAAAATGAAGTGGTTGGAATGACCTATGCGATGACTGAAGAAAGAGAACGATAATGGATAGCCTTGACACCTGTGTCAAATTGGAAATGACTAAAACAGGAGCCGTGCCAGGCCAAATGGGGCTAGCTACCTCGAGCGAACACACTTCTTCGTAAACTACTCATTTACTTTTGTGATTGATTGGTGCACACCCTTGATTTGGAGTGTTGTTTCGCGGTGTTGCGATCGTTGCGGCGACGCGTTCTCACCAGTCCGGGTCAGGCAAACGGTAGTTTCACTACCTTGGGTACTGCCTCATGTGCCTTGTCATACTTGTATTCCCATATACGCGACCACTACGAATTTTCTTTGTATTATACCTATGGAGTACTCCCTGATATCCCACTAGTTTACGGTGGAGTTTACAGTGCTGTATAGTCTATAATGCTATATGAAATGTGTTAAGGGGGACAATGGTAACGCCTTAAGACTATTTTGATATTTTACTTTACTGTTAGACATTATCTATCTATCGTACATTACTATGTATAAGTAGTTTAACGGATCCTTAAAGATGTTATTCCATTCATCTTTGAGTTATTGTTATTTTGAATTTGGATCATATTAACTGTATAAGAATACATATCCTGCTTCGAGTGTTTGTTTGTGCATATGCTCGGATCAAACTGAGGATTGCTGTTGCTATTTCTACTTGGAGCTGAAGAACGAAGACTATCCTTATCTTATCTTATCAGTATTGCTCTTTCTATTCTGACTATTGGACATCTATGTTGTTCTAATTTATTTTATCTGAGACATTGTTGTATTTTGTGGGTAGCTTCATGAACTACTCTTATGACTATGTTGTATTTCCGCTGCACTCTTCTGTAATGTTATTTTCTGTGATTCTGTGATGATTCTCATTTATATATTTATACTCCATTAATGATTCGTGTTTTGTATTATTTAAGTTGACAAGTTAGAATATCGTCAATTTAAATGGTGCAAATATACGGGTTGTTACAGTTGGTATCAGAGCTTTGGTTCCCGATAACCTTAGCCTGTGGTGTTTAAAGCTCATTAGAGATAAGGGTAAACATACCGTAGAATGAGGAGGATCATTTCAGAATACATATCCTTTGATTCCATTCTTCTTATTGAATTCATTCAATTTGAATTTCTTTAAGTTCCATAAATTTCTACCTTTGGTTCTTAAATCACTTTTGATATTCCAGGATGGCTACCAAAAGAAATGTTAGAGGCAGGGGTAGGGGAAACGCTCCCGAACCATATGCCCCAGCTTCCGTAATCAGATTCTCCGCTCTTAGCAAGGAGTACACTCGCTTGGCGGAGTCAAAGTAACTGGCTCCGAGAGTATCATCGAAGCACAACAATGGCTAAAGAGTTTGGAGAGGATCTTTACTGGCTTAGAGATCACACACGCTCAGAAGCGTAAGTTGGCCGCTTGGCAGCTTCAGGATGCTCCACAGGATTGGTGGGAGTCAGTCACTTCTCGTACTGATGAAGAAACCATCACTTGGGCCCAGTTTAGGTAGTAATCTATAAAAATTTCATCTAAATAAAATTCCTTTTTATCTCGTCAAATTTTGACTCGTTTTCATATCACTTGTAAATAGGGTTTCCTTTATGGCTTAGTGGATGCCAGCTGTTGGGAAGGCCCAACTCTATCAGTCTTTTATGGATCTCAAGCAGGGCAACATGACCTTCACTGAGTATGAAAGGAAATTCAACGAACTATCTAAGTTCGGACCTGGCTTGATTGATACACCTCTATTTAAGAATGATAAATTCATACATGGCGTACGCCCTGAGTATTACGAGCTCCTCACCGCTCATGTCCATGGAACTTTCACTTAGATGATGGATTTTGCTCTTCGATATGAGGGAAAACCAAAGGGAACTTCAGTCTCTAAGGCTCCAGCTAGTCAGCCATCCTCTAGTCAGACTGGGAAGAGGAAGCCAAATTTTGCACAACAGAAGAAGAACTGGCAGAAGAAATTCGAGATTGGCTATTCTCAGAAGAAGCCTATTGACATATCATCCATTACTTGCTTCAACTTCAACCAAAAATGTCATTATGCTAGTAGCTGCCCATCTCCAAAGGGCACAGCTGTTCCTCCATCAGCACAGATGACTAGGAGGGATGTGTATCATATCTGCTTACAACCTGGACACTTCAAGAAAGACTGCCCAACACAGAAGAGAGGTACACCATCAGGAGTCTTTGCTCTTTCCACACCTGCCCCGGAAGTTCCTGCTCCGGAAGTTCCAGATAATCAAGGTACTTTGCAAAGTACTTTTATGTTGCATACCTTGCCTGTTAGAGTTCTATTTGACACCGGAGCTACACACAGCTTCATATTTGTTGATTTATGTGATAAACTTGATTTTGAACCCACTCTTGCATCTATTTCCTTATGTGAATCTAACCCTATTGGAGGGCCTGCTAACCTCAAAAGGGTTTGCAAATATGTCACACTTATGCATGGCATTCACCACTTCACATGGGATTTCTATGTCCTTGGGTTCGAGGCATTTTATATTCTATTAGGCATTGATTGGCTGCGAAAGTTCGAAGCCATTATCTCATGCAAAGCTCGAACTGTCTCTCTTATTGACGACAAGAGTATGCCTTTAGTCATTAAAGGCAAATCATCTCAAGAATATGTTGGGAGTTTTATATTATCTCTTGACTCCCATCCAAATGAACTTGCTCTACTCCAGTGGTCCAATTCTTTTCTGATGTATTTGGAGAAGTAAATTCTCTACCACCTCTGTGGGAAATCGAATTCCGCATAGACCTTATTCCTGGTGCACGACCAGTAGTTCTTCCTCCAAGGAGAATGGCTCCTAAAGAAAAGGCAGAATTGAATGTTCAAATCGAAGATTTATTTTCTAAAGGCTTGATTCGGCGCAGTCATTCAGAATGGGGTACTGCAGTTGTATTTGTCACAAAATCTAATGGTTCTCTCAGAATGTCTATGGACTATAGAGAGCTAAACAAGCTCACACACAAGAACAGGTATCCGATGCTCTGCATCAACGATCTATTCGACCAGCTTCATGGAGCTATAGTTTTCTCCCAACTTGACTTGGCTACCAGTTTTCACTAACTCAGAATTGCTGAGGATAGTATTCCTAAAACAGCATTCCACACTGAAGATGGTTTCTATGAATGGCTAGTTATGTCGTTCGGTCTCACTAATGCTCCAGCTTATTTTGTTGACTTGATGAATAGAGTTTTCCGTGACGTTCTTAACAAATTCATTCTTGCTTTCATCATTGATATTCTCGTCTTCTCTAAAGATGAGAAAGAGCATAGGTCACATTTGGCTTTTGTTCTTGAAACTCTTCGCTGACATCAGCTTAAAGCCAAATTTTTGAAATGCCACTTTTGGAGAGACGAAGTTCGTTTCCTTGGCCATATTGTATCGGAGAATGGGATTTCGGTTGATCCAGATAAGATCGCCGTAATCAATGTAAGTTTTATTCTTACTTGTCAATTCTATCTAATCAACTTATCAATATCTAAATTAGAATCCTTGGAATTTGCAGGATTGGGAGACTCCCAAAACTCCTACAGATATCTGTAGTTTCTTGGGATTGGCCGGCTATTATCGCAGATTCATAAAAACTTTGCTTGTATCGCTGCCCTACTTACCACACTGACCAGAAAGAATGTGAAATTTATTTGGAGTGAAAAGTGCGAAGTAGCTTTCAATGAGATGAAGCGAAGGTTGACCTCTGCCCCGGTTCTTACAGTTATTGATGGTAGCGAAGGATTGACCGTCTATACAGATGCCTGTCGTGATGGATTAGGAGAAGTTTTGATGCAAAAAGGAAAGGTTATTGCTTATGCGGGTCGACAGTTAAAGACCCATGAAGCAAACTACGCAACTCACGATTTAGAGCTTCTTGCGGTTGTATTTTCTCTTAAGCTATGGAGGCATATCTATTGGGAACAAAATTCGAGTTATTCACTGACCACAAGTCATTGAGATATATCTTCTCACAAAAGGATTTGAATCAGAGACAAATCCGATGGCTCGAATTTTTAGCTGCATATGATCTTGATATTAACTACACACCAGGGAAAGAAAATGCCGTAGCCGATGCTTTGAGCAGAAATCAAGCAATGGCATGTTGTAATCTTGTTGAGGGAATGTTATTCCAGCTTTCCGTCTCCCCAGCTCTGATGGATCGTATTATAGCCAAGCAATATGAGGACACTTTGCTTTATTGCATCAAGGAAATAGTCCTTGAAAGAGTTGGAAATGCTGACAATAAATTGGGTGCACATGTTGATAGTAATGGAGTCTTGAGAATTGATAATCGCATTTGTGTTCCTAATGTTGATGGTCTTAGACAAGAAGTGCTGAGAGAAAACCACAACTCTTCGCTTTCATTTCATCCCGGTGTTACTAAAATGCACCAGAATATGAAGAAGTTATATTTGTGGAGTGGGATGAAGCGTGATATTTCTACCTATGTTAGCAGATGCACAACTTGCCAGCAAGTTAAAGCTGATCACAGAAAGACAGCTGGTTTGCTTCAACCATTAGAGATTCCAGGATGGAAGTGGGAGCAGATTTTTATGGACTTTATTGATTGGCTGCCAAGGACTAGAAAGGGGAACGAAAGCATATGGGTGATTGTCGATAGACTGACGAACTCCGCTCACTTTATTCCAGTCAAGTCCACTCGTACTGCTTCGAGTTTGACAGAGATATATATGAGAGAAGTTGTTGAATTTCATGGCGTACCATCCAGTATCGTATGAGATCGAGATTCTATTTTCACCAGTAAATTCTGAAAAGCATTTCAGGATACTTTGGGCACCAAACTGAATCTGAGCACTGCATATCATCCTCAGACAGATGGCCAAACTGAGAAGGTGAATCAGATTTTAGAAGACCTTCTCCGAGCTTGTATTATTGATTTTGGTGGATCTTGAGATGACCATCTTCATTTGGTCGAATTCACTTATAATAATAGTTAACAGGTAAAGAAATTGAATTTCAAATTTGAATAAGTATATTCGAATTTGAATTAACCATTTGTAATAAACCAGGCGTATGGCACCGTTCGAAGCCTTAAATGGTCGGCCGTGCAAATCGTCAGCTTGTTGGATCGAGTCGGGTGATCGATTAGTGTTTGGTCCAGAAATAATTATGGAAGCTTCCAAAAAAGTCGAAGAAATTAGGAAGATAAAGACGACATATGATAGACAGAAGAGCTATGCTGACAAAAGGAGAAGGGATCTCGAATTCTGCGTAGGAGACAAAGTATTTCTGAAAGTGTCGCTTTTAAAGAATATTGTTCGATTTGGAAGGAAAGGAAAGCTAGCTCCGAGATTTGTTGGTCCGTTTGAGATTACGAAAAGAGTCGGAACATTGGCATATAGAGTTGCATTACCAGAGAAGTTCGCTGGTGTACACAACGTGTTCCACGTCTCACACCTTCGCAAAGTTGTGCACGATCCATCTATGACTATTCCCATTGCTCAGTTGAAAGAGATAGTTATTGAGCCTGATTTGACTATTGAGCGTAAGCCGCTTCGGATAGTCGATCGCGAGACAAAGCAACTTAGAAGGAAGTCGGTAAATCTCGTCAAAGTCCAATGGAGTGCAGATGAGCGAGATTGCATATGGGAAACTGAGGATAGTATTTGGGATTCAAACCCCGAATTACTAATTTCAGGTATAATTCAAATTTCTTAAATCTATCTTGATTTTTTGCTTATTTCATTCCTACTTCACTCGTCTCGTTCCTTTTCGAGGACGAAAAGTTTTGAGTGGGGGAGATTGTAACGACCCTAGATTACAGACCCAGATTAAATTTTTAAATCCATCGGTTCTATGATAAAATTTTGAAATTTATAAATGATCTCAGTTTACGTCCAAACTTTATTTATAAGTTACTTCTAGTTAGGTATGAGTATAGGAAAAGTTTCGTCGTAAAATATTACAGTAAACTTCGTTCGCGTTTTACTGTATATCGGTCCATATAAAGCTGCGTAAAATTTATCTTTCAAACCCAAATATTTTTACACAGTTATGTTGTAAAAATTATTCTGATCAAGATTTTGTAATTTGTTTCGTCAAAAACTTTCATCGCCTATCCCGTTCAAATTGTTTTGCAAAATGTACAATTTAAGCGGCGTAAATGTGAATTTTATAAAACCATCGTATCGCAATAATCTGTGTACCGTTGGAAGCGCCTCGTCGCGCTGATCAAAATGGTATATTCATTCGTGTAAATCGGAGTCCGACGTAAAAATATTCGTGTTAATTTAACGGTTCCGGACGGACCGGTTAAATAACAGTCAGCCCGAATTGTTGCCCATATCCATTCAAAAATTTTGAAAATAAAATCTCAGCTGTGCATTTAAGAGGGTAGTTGGAAGCTAGGAGTTGCTTGGGAATACGTGTGAACGTTTGGGAATTGGGTAAAAAAATCGGAAATGAAAGACTAACGTAACGTTTGGGAACTCGATGCAAATTTATCACCGTACTAAAGTTAAGTAAATAAGGAACAAACTCATATTCATCTTCTCACTGTTCCTATTCCCATTTATCAAAGCTTCAGGTAATCATCTCTTCTCCCTTTTCTATTTTCATTTTATATTTTTATTCCTCTGTAAACAGACCCTACTCCATCTCAACTCTCCTCAACCTCTCCTCCTTTCTCCTTCTCTCATTTCTTCCCTGTTGATAAATAAATATGGCTGAAGCAACTCCACCATCGTACGCAGGTGTGTATGGCACTGTGTGAGTGGAGTGTGTGCATGCGTGTGTGATGGTGTGGTGTTGTGTTATGAAAGTTGTGTGAGTGGGATAAAATGCAGAATGTGGAAGAAGAGTTGGGTGAACAATGATGTGTATAAAGTGTGTGAGCTTTGTTGCATGCATATGCGTGAGTTCTAGTACTGTGTATAAAGTGTGTGGCATGTATTTTGTGTGTGTGTGTATTTTTTAAAAAAAGGTATAAAGTGGAAAGGCCGAACCGTGCTTCCCAGTTCTTGCCATGTGCGTGCTAGTGTAGGTTGTGTGTGTTTACAGAGCGTGTGTGTGTTGTGCACAATTCTCGGCTGAAAGAAAAGAAGAAAAAAAATGCATACATGCGTGTGTTATGAGAAGGGTAGTGAATAGCATGCGTGTTGTGCGTGTATGTGGTGTATGCGTGCATGAATAGCATGCAAAGAACGGTGGCAGGTTAAGTGAACTGTTACGCATGGAGGAGGAAAAAAAAGAATAAAAAAGTAAGTTACGTGGGTCAGTAGGGTGTGACTGAGCTATGGGGGAAAGTGAAACTGGGTGATGCATGTTGAGGGAATATGTACAATTTGGTTTGCACAGAAAAAAAAGGAATGCGTGCGTGCATGAGTTGCGAATATGTTCACTTATTTGTTTTGGGTAGTCACGGCTGTTGTTAAAAAAAATGAAACTAAGATTTTTAAATAGCTTTTGATATCGCAGAAGAGTATTTACGCCAATATCTATTTGATTGCCAACATAGTAACCGACTTTTCTTTTTCGTTGTGTGCAGAAGCAACCGGCTAATCTTTTTACAGCAGCACCGATCTTCAGCTTTTGTTCTTTTCTCCGTCGTCGGTAAGCGCATTTATAAAAATTTATAAATTATATACAAACGTTTATTGTATTAATATCGTCTTCTTTTGTCGATATTACAGTGTCCGTTGTTCGCATTTATACCGACTCTATTCGTGCTTTTTCTTGCTTCCGTCAATTTCTTTATCCACGAAAGTTGAATTAGTTTCACGACTATATTCTTATGCAAGTTTGAATTGATGAATGATTGCTATGTGACATTGAATTGGATGTTATTTGTTATTGTTAAGTGACAAATAATTTGCAGGTTAAATTTGAAATAGGATAGTTAATAAATTAAATTGGATTATATACGTCGAACTTTGATTTGTTAAACTTGACCCCTTCATATGTTAAAATTGATTAGTTAAACTTGACTGTTTATTGTTAATTGACACGTAGGAATTTGTTAAATACACTTTGAACCATTGAACGTATATCGGATAAATTGTTGTAGTGTAAATTTGAAACTGAAATTGAACGGCAAGTGAAAACCGTAATGTAATAATCTTTAATCTACATGAAATGATAATGTAGATTCTAGAAATAATTATATAAATTTGCATAATTAACAAATGTAAATTAATACGATTATTTCGGGATTATTTAAATAAATTGTTGAATTATTATGTATGGATGTTATTGCTTGTTTATTTACTTTAACACCATCCCAGCTATCATACTGCAAGTTTCCTTTGTATGTTTTGATTGTGAATTGAAATGGAATCGGGTTGAAATGATAGATACTCAAATAACTTTGATTTAGGATAGAGAAGTAAATTAAAACCGATTGGTCAATGTTTTGATTTAAAATAAAATAAAGTTTTATTTGACTAATAACAAGGTTATGAATAAAAATTGGAATTTAAATTCGAATGAATTGTAAATGTGATTATTTAAATTTGAAACAAATATGAACGTCGTAATTGACAAAAGAATATTGTTTAAAATTTAATTATGCCATAATTAAATTTAGAATTAACTAATAGTTAAATTTGAAATTATTAATGATTAAGTTTGAAATTAGTAATAATTAATTTTGAATTATTAACAATCAAGCCTTGAAATTTATTAATAATTAAGTGGAATGAAGTTTGAAATTATTAAAATTAAGTTTCGAATTTTTGATAATTAAGTTCTAGAATTATTAATAACGAAGTTTGAAATTATTAAAATTAAGTTTTGAATTTTTTTTGATAATTAAGTTTTAGAGTTATTAATAATGAAGTTTGAAATTATTAATGACAAAGTTTTGAAATGATTAATAACTAGGTTATAAAATTTATTAATAATTAAGTTTGGAATTATTAATGAATGAGTTTGAAATGTAATAATTAGGATTTGAAATTTGTGATAAATTGATGAGATGGAATTATTTAATAATTAAATTGAATTGAATATTCTTTACTAAATGAAATTGAATTTTGAAGAAGTGAAACTAAGTTTCTTTAATTGAGTTTTGAAATTTGTAACTAAGTAAATAATAAATGAAATGAATTTCTTTAACAAGAAATAAAATGCAGTTATGGAAACAAATGAAGACTTGAAATTTAAAAAAATTGGGTTCGACAATTTTAATTTTAATTAAATTTGTAAGCTTGATATAATAAGTTGAACTTAAGAAAGTAATGTAAGGAATTGGAAATTTAATTGAAATTGTTTTAATGGTAAATAAATTTAATGAATATCGAATGAAATCGATAATTGAGTTTAATCGATTTGAATGTTAAATTAAGTTAAATGATTATGGAATGAACTTATATACGAAATTAAATGAACATTTGAATTGTGTCAAATTGAAACTTTGATATTGAATTATAGAAATTTGAATTTAAATTATGAAGTTAAGAAATGTAAATTTTGGAAATTGATTTAGAAAGACTAACGAGATGTTGATTACAAATTATAATTGAAATTGAAATTGAATTGGTTTTAAAATATATTAAATGACCAATCGGTTAATTAATTACGAAGGTTATTAAAGGAACCGGAATCAGTTAGGGACATACTCACTGTCTAAACCGAAAACCACTTTAATAACTATTCGCGGAGTGTGGTCCAGAATGAAGTGGTTGGAATGACGTACGCGATGATTGAAGAAAGAGAACGATAATGGATAGCCTTGACACCTGTGTCAAATTGGAAATGACTAAAACAGGAGCCGTGCTGGGCCAAATGGGGTTAGGTACCTCGAACGAACACACTTCTTCGTAAACTACTCATTTACTTTTGTGATTGATTAGTGCGCCCCCTTGAATTTGGAGTGTTGTTTCACGGTGTTGCGATCGTTGCGGCGATGCGTTCTCATCAGTCCGGAACAGGAAAACGGTAGTTTCACTACCTTGGGTATTGCCTCATGTGCCTTGTCATACTTGTATTCCCATATACGCGAACACTACGAATTTGTTTTGTATTATACCTATGGAGTACTCCCTGATATCCCACTAGTTTACGGTGGAGTTTACAGTGCTGTATAGTCTATAATGCTATATGAAATGTGTTAAGGGGGTCAATGGTAACGCCATAACACTATTTTGATATTTTACTTTACCGTTACACATTATCTATCTATCGTACATTACTATGTATAAATAGTTTAACGGATCCTTAAAATGTTATTCCATTCATCTTTGAGTTATTGTTATTTTGAATTTGGGTCATATTAACTGTATAAGAATATATGTCCTGATTCGAGTGTTAGTTTGTGCATATGCTCGGATCAGACTGAGGATTGCTGTTGTTGTTTCTACTTGGAGCTGAAGATCGAAGACTACCATTATCTTATCTTATCATTATTTCTCTTTCTATTCTGACTATTGGACATCTTTGTTGTTCTATTTTATTTTATCTAAGACATTGTTGTATTTATGGGTAGCTTCATGAACTACTCTTATGACTATGTTGTATTTCCGCTGCACTATTCTGTGATGTTATTTTCTGTGATTCTGTAATGATTCTCATTTATATATATATATTCCATTAATGATTCGTGTTTTGTATTATATAACTTGACAAGTTAGAATATCGTTAATTTAAATGGTGCAAATATACGGGTTGTTACATGTTTGACGCTGTATATTAAACTAATTTAATTAAAATAGAAGTGTTTGAATTTATGTTTTGATAATTATATTTAAAAAAAAATAAAAGGTTTTAATCAATGTAAAATATTTTTGGAAGTGTGAGTAATTTTTATATTATTAAAATAGTTGAGAGTGGATTTATTTTATGACAATACAACGAATGAATAAATGTAAAATAATAGTGTTGAATTGAAAGAAATTGGGTAATTATCAAAATATTTGTTGAATGAAGTGCAAATTTCATTAAGTTAAATTGAAAATTTATCTACAGGTTAATCAAAGAGTTATTAAAAGAAGTAGAAAAATAAATGGTAAATGAATTGAATAAAAGAATGAAAGTTTAATAATGTATCTTTAACACCTAAGGCAAAGCCCGTTTGAAAATAAAGCATTTCAATCAATCTTCTACTTTCAGAGCAGGTTGTACCACTTACTCTCCTCAAACCCGATCAGCCTGCCCTAAACAGAAACAAAAATATCAAAGGAGGAATCGGTGCTAGCATAGGGGAGATGGTTCATGCAAGCGCCTTGCTACTTAAAGGCAGGATAGCTTTTGAGACATAGGGATGACGTGCATGATTTGGGCTCAGAGCTCTAGCACGTCAACGATTAGATGCGTGAAATCTTGTGGAGGTGCCAACGCGATGGTGGAAACGATGGTGTTAAGGCTGGTAATATGTGGAGGAGTGACGATTTTCAATGTCATCTAGCTACCTGGGGATTTGGCCAATAATTCATTGGGATTTTCGTGTATGTTGAAGCTTATAAGGATGTATTGTACGGCAATGGATTAAGGTGAGTTATTTTAACTTATACTTCTATATCTTTATAAATGAATATGCTTATGCATGTCATGATATGGTTGTTTCGTTGATAATTGCTGATTTTTAATTATTGAATTAGTTAAAGTATGAATGCATATGATGAATTATTATATATTTTGCATATAGTATAAATAAATGCGATTGTTTTGATTATGTAAATTTGCAAATGTAATTCCATTCGTTTGTAAATTAAAATTTTATAGTATGTCCATATTTGTATATCGTCGTGTGATTAGAGATGTCGGAAAGCAACTCGGATCTATAGGAAATTTTATATCATGGAATGATATTTTATAGAGCGATATTGGCTCTAAAAGATGCATTTTGGATGGATCGATTATTTAAATTCTTTAAACGTTTCTAAAAGATTCTCAAAATGAAATTTATCTATTTTGATTCTTTTTGGCATTTAGTTTATAGAATATAGTTAAATTATAACTTATTTCCTATTTCAAATTTTTTATTCAAAGCTTTTAAAATTGAGTAAAATTTAATTATAAAACCATTTTTAAATTTGCAATTATTAGTATATTATAATTCTAGAAATGTTTTAGAGGCAAAAGATAAAATATAGTATTATTTTACAAATGCTGCTCTGAAAGTACTAATTTCAATTTCAAGTGATTATAGTTATTAAAAAGGTTTAAATGATTTTGAAAGTGTTCGAGAGCTTTTGTAAATAAACAAACTTTCCTTAAAAATGAATTTAAGGATTTAAAAGTGATTTTGGGAAATTATTTACTTGTGTATATAAAATTAATTCAAAACGCTTTTATACATTTATGATGGATTTAAGATTTTTGAGATTTTGTGCTTTTCAATAAAATGAAGATTTTTAATAAATGACTGAACTATCAGATTGGTATAGGACTTTTCATACGGTTCTCTCGCTTATTATTATAATTTATCAAATATAGTTTGAGTGGAAATTACTAGCTTTTAGTAAATACTTAAATTTACATTTTGGGATGGGACAATTGGTTAAATTCTAGTAATTACTAAAGTAAAAGTGACATACACTTTAGAGTTGTATCATCTTATTGTGTTCAAATTTCGTTTTTAGACCGATAAATACCTGAGAGACAACAACTCATTTTACTTCGACCCAAGAGTCGATATTAATAGATTTGGGTAGGCAGGCCTATTTGTTTAGGTTAGGTTTGTTATGGTGTAATGTGGTTGTCCTTTAGTTATTTGGAGCTATTACATGCATGATTAGTCTATAGACCGGATGATTAATACCTATTAGTTTATTTGGTATACAGTTAGACGGTGTTTGCCTATTTAGCCGTGTTTGGTAAATTCGCATAGCCATTCTATTATGCTGGGTTCGACTATTACTATGTGGCAAGGTCTATATGGTTTGTTATGCTGATATCAGTCTATTTGGTTCTAGGTTCTATGTTGCTATTTAAACTGATAGTTGACTAGCACTATTATTTCATTAGTGATGATTGTTTCTTCATATATTTTGAGATGGATATTTAATATCTTTTGGCTCTGAAGAAATTTTGAATCATTATCACTATATTTTTTGTGATAGTCCATTTGAGACTTGATATGGATTTTTGAAATGGTGATTTTGGCTGATATGCCTTATTAAGATTATTTGGTTTTAGAAATATTTCTATTATGGCTTAATTTATTATTAAGCAATATATATATATATATAATGGATTTATGAAATGGAGATTTTGATTGGTATGCCCTTATTATGATTATTTGGTTTCATGCATATGTCTATTAATGCTTATTTTATTCTTAAGTCATATATTTATGATAACATTATCTCACCCTTTTATTAGATAAAATTCGACCCGTTTAATTTATAATACTCAGGTCAGGTCGAGACTGTATAGGTACGGGACTCACTGACTTATGGATTTTATGCATCACTAGAGTAGACTATTTTGACTGTTTCGGTTCACTCCATTATTGTATATGTATGTAAATTTAAGATGATGGGTCATGTATATTATTTAGTTGTTGGGCTGTACTTGATATTATTTTGAATGTGTTGTATATATATTTATATAGGTCAAGTATTGATATTTTGTAGACTCACATCTTATTATGTTTTATGATATATGTTATTCTGTTGTACTTTGTGACTCTGATTTTTATTTATTTATATTATATGTTGTTCTGAATATTTTAAATTGTTGTGTTTACTACTTCGTATTAATACTGTACATGTCAAATTTTCAGTTCATGTCCTCAAAATAGCAATAAAAACATGTTATTTTTAGTCTAAAGATATATTCATATTCAATCGCCCTTAACCAGTCGTATTCTTCATGTTATTTGACGACATTACTTGTAATATTCTTTAATAACATGGGTATATCGGTGGGGTTGTTACATGAATGAACTTCTTATTTTTTGTTTGCTTGTGTATACCACTTTGAAGAGATTTTAAATTTCTAAACCCTAGACGAAGAACTCTTATAACTAATAACACATTGTGTGTCATCTTTGTCTTCTCTTTGTCATGTAAATCTCTTTGGTAGTTGATATTATTTCTTGTAAAATCTATTATATACACAATATATTCTTGCGTAGTAGTCACTATCAAAACATCAAACTTGTGAGGTTCTAACATCCGCACTATAAGAGACTAAGAATACATGAATTTTTTTGGCATTATAAATATAAATATTTTTTGTTATTTTTATTTGATATGAATGAATATTTTGTAATTGGTACAATATATTCTAAGGTTCTACTTCAGATCAGGAGATTTGGATTGCTTTTAAAAGGTGAGTGGGAAATTTTACATATTGTTTATGATTTAAAACCTATTCCATTGACATATGTTTGATTTTATGCATAGATCAATTTCATTTGTAAATTGTAGGCTTAAATTAGTATAGAAAACTATTTCCTACATATTCTTGTTTAGACCTAATTTGAAATATGTTTACACATATATCTAGAAATCAATCACAAAGATATTCGAATTTGAATGATGTACAATTTATTCTAGATCTGTATTTGGATGTAAAATAGGATTTTTGGATTATTGCCCAAATGTATGTTAAGTTGTAGATTTTTCATAGTTTAAATTGTGGGAAGAACATCCGTTTGATTTTTATAAATTTGATTACTTTTTCCACTTCTGATTCAAAAAGGGCGATGCATGATTTAACAAGAAATAAAAAAAGGGAAAAGATGTGTAAAGTATAGATATATTCTCCATAGTTTACACTATTTATTTTAAATAGAAAGAACTTATCCATTCCTTTTAGCTTCAAATGTAGTAAATCTGTCCTTTTATGTTAAAATCAATTTATCGAAATCATAGCGGAAAATCATCCTAAGGAATTTAATTATAGCAAATCAAACATGGAAAACATATTCCAGTTGCATATTTATGACTAGAATATATTTGGATAAGAATAAGTGGTTTACATATTTATTGCATTAATAAAGATGAACTTTGTTTATTCGTGCGTTATTTATACGTAATGTTCATTAGTTATTATTATATTTAGGAAAGCGAATAGGTAGAATTTGGAAATGTAGTAATTCCTATTAATGGGTTATAAATTTGGAATTTCCAACAATTAATAATAAAAAATAAAGGACTATAACCCTAATTAACGGGCAACTAACGGGAAATAATGTATAGGATTAGGATAAGGGTTACAATTGGTTAGTTAAAGATTGTAACTCCAATTAATTGGTAATTAATGGAAATAAATTTGGAAGTTACAATGAATAAGGAAAAATGGATAAAAGGGAATGAGAAAATTGGAATAGATATAAAAGGTTATTAGTTTAAAATGAGTAATCAAACATAAATGTTTAGGAAATGTCTGTTAGGATTTATGAACAAATTGACATTATGAGCATAAAAAGGGATCTATGGGTAAACAAGCATTTAAGGTAAATCTTATTGCTTTAAATAAAAATGGAATTAGTAAGATAAGTCCAATGTCTACCTAAGATAATATAAGTAAAGACTTAGGATGGATAGTAGACTAGTGATGCGAGGTTACTAGAATTGCTCGAAGGAAGATTGCCCTTCACTTTGAGGCTACGAGCGGTCGAGATGCACTCGCTACTGATGTGAGATATCACTAATCATAGGACCCGTGATGGCATGAGAGATTGGGCCTAATTTCTCAATTAAAAGTATTAAATGGCCAAATTGGGAATTAGGGGTGGTGAGGGATATCTCCATAGGGGTCCACCTCTGATTTGAGATATTAAGTGGCTGTAGGGTCCACCTCTCTCCTAAAACGAAGTATTAAGTAACCTAGTGAGATTCCAAATAAATAAGGATGTCTCTTAAAGGGTTTACTTTAGTGTTGAGGTATTAAGGGGCTATTTTTTGGCCCTCCTACCGAAATAAGTAAACTAATTAGATTCCATATGTATAAATAGGTAGTATTAAGTAACCTAGTGAAATGCCAAGCGATGTCTACTAGATAGTATCAATGAGGAGTTTGCCTTGGGGTTAGGTATTAAATGAAAAAGGCCTACATATAAATAGGTGTTAAATGGTCAAGGGTTTTCCTTGTCCTTATTAATAAGGTATTAAGTGGCCTGGGTACAATCTCTCACATTGCTAACGCTGTAATAATGATAGTACCGGTGAGGAGTCCGCTTGAGGATAGGTATTAGTGACGTAGGACCTACCTAGAATATAGGTATTAAATGGTTAGAAGTCCTCCTATTCATTTTAAAGGTATTAAGTGGCTTGGGTATTGTCTCTTACATTGCTACGATTTTATTAGCGATTGACACGTTAATGGTTGGACATTAAATGTCGAAAGCCTTAAATAGCGGTTAGAGGTCTTTGTAACTAGGACCCACCAATCATTGACAACATACTTAGAAAACCGCCCTAGGAATAGGTCTTAAATTATGGTGCCTAGAGTGCATCTATCTCTCTTTTAAAAGTAGTATATGATGATTTTAGAAGCCCACTTCATATTTAGAAGTATTAAGTGACAAATGGGTTTGGAAGTATTGGAATGTTGATAAGGCTTCATTAGTATTTTGTACTTTGGGCAGGGGTAAGTAAGTAATCGTGTGTGTAATGCAAGGTTAGATTAGCATTGCTAACCTTAAAAGGCACAACAATAAATGGAAACCGATCAGTATAAATTTATGTTATAGATAGTTTATAGATTTTCCAGTCAACAGAACAATGTTCCGACCTCCTCCTTATTACAACCCATATGATGGATTTAGAGGAACATGTCACTGGAGCTAGTTGTGTTTAGTAGTTGGAGAAGTATTTTTTCTCTCATGCTCGATGTTGATGTGACAATCTGTTATTCAAGGAATACCGTTAATTCCAAAGTAGTAGTCATGATTAGTATTCTTGCCCTATTATTGTTTCTGCTGTGTGTTTAGACAATGCTCATGCTTATTTGCAGCTACCAAATCCAACGATCTGTACTTTGAAGGACCTGGGATCCACTTTTTGTCGAAATTTATGCCCTTTTAAGGTGCGAGTTATTGCATTTGTATTAGAGCCTATGTTAGTAGATCAGAGTAATTAGGATTAATTAAGAGAACGTATTCGTACTTTCCTATCTACTAATGTTATATTTTTATGCTAGACAATGAGAGTTCCAACTATAGAAGTAGTTGTAGTTCCACTCTGAAGGAACGGAAAAAGCAATCACAGGTTGGAAATATATTAGAGTTAAGATTTTCATGCTGACTCTGAAGTATCTCATGGAGTGCTGGCGATGCGTAAAGTGCTATTGATGAATAGCACGAGTATGACATATGGTAGAATCCCGAAGACTTGAGTTGTTCGACTTGATGATTGAGATTCTAGCTACCATATGATTTTGGATTCTGATGATGAGTTCAAATCAGAGACACACATATATTCCATATGGACGGGAAATTAGAGTTTGTATGTTGTAATTGTCCAAAAGCAAGTTTTTGCTAAGGTACATTCATTGATCACTTCTTCGATGGAAAACAGGATTTTTATTTGAATGATTAATGTCAATTCCTTAGTCTAAAACCCATAAGAGAATTTTTATGGAGTATATTTTGGAAATGCCTTAGAGTCTAGAAAAAGGATTTTCAAAGGATTTCTTTTTCCAAGGATTTATTTTGGAAATTTTTTCTATGAAAGTTTTGAAATTTTAATTTTCAAAGAATCATGTATACCACTAAATAGGTTGTGTTAAAAACTTTTTAATTTATAAAAGATTAATTTTTGAAATCCTTAAATGTTAATATATATAAGTAAAGACTTGATTTTCATTTTTGGTAAGAAAATAGTCTTCCAATTTGGGAAATTTGTATTTTAAAAAAGGAAACCCGGAAATATTTATTTATATAAATTTGATTTTTAAGAGAAGTTTTGGTCCAAAATAGTTTTTGTTGTTTAAAAATAAGTATGAAAGAGCATATATTTAGCTCTGTGATTTTTCGGCTTATAAAATCGTGATTTTTAAATTTACTCTCTTTAAAGTGGAGACAAAATAGGAATGACATTTAATTTTCTTGGGATATGTAGTTTGAAGTGTTATTATACCACCGGCTATTGGAAGATATATTTCCATGTGAAGTAGGTAGGAAATGGCAGCTGGATTATTTTAGGGTTTATGGAATTGGTGTTGATCGCAGCAGTTTTGTTGGGACTGCTGTGAATTATTGTAGCATGGTTCGGGACAAGGCAATAGGCTTTGACACTACTATGATGAGGACATGAATTTTTGGGATCATGTAAAATCGAAGGAGACGTCGTGAAACAATTATTATTATTTAACCCGACCTTAATTTGGTTTAGGTTCAATTAATGCCCAAAGCCCTTCTAGTGGTTGACCACTTAGCGATAAAACTAAAGTGGTCTACCAGTTAAGGAGTTTAGGCACAACTTGAACCTGAATGGGACTATAAAAGTCACATCCAAATTTCCCTAGTTGCATTCTTTCGTTCCTTCTTCCTCAACAAGCCAAACCCAAATCTCTATCCTTTTCTCCTTCCCTTCCTCAACAAGCCTCGCCTTCCCTTCATGCTGGTTTTTCACATTAGGTCCCCCCCCCACCACTCCAGATCTAAACCCTATTTCCTTACCCCGACCACTTCTTAGTCCAAAATACCTATCTGCATCGCCAGTTTTTCCTTGCACCACTATGGTCTCAACCCTCAAGAGGAGACTTGGCTAAACTGGAATGAGCAGAAGGTTTCACGACTTTGAGGCTGGAAGACCTATTCATCGCGGTAGGATTTGCACCGATCCTCTGCTTTAAGACTTTTGAGTGCGAATGTTATATACGCTGCATCTGCCTTTTCAATGTCATGTTGGTAGAATTTCGATAGAGGCAATAGTTTGATTCGTTCGAAGGTGAAGGGTGTCTTGATTGAGCTGTCTAATGATGATCTCGTTGATATTTTGAAGGCCTCCACGAAGGATGCAGACTTGGATGACTTTGAAGTGACTGACTCAAAGATTTTTCAACGGATCTTTTCCCACGATGTCGGTGCTTGGACGATAGATAATCTACGTCTAACTATCTGTCTGATTGTGCGTATCATTTAGCATAACGTTATCCCTAAGACTAGAAGTTACTATCAGACTTATCGCATGGTGCGGAAGACTACCTGTGCTAGTATTGGTGGCATCGCCATCAGTTGGACCATACCTTTTGATTCAATTTGTTGATCAAGGATTAGCACTCCATGGAGTCTTTTTTCATATTTTCACCTAGCTACTCTCGTCTTTAGATAATACAGACCAACCTCTATGGAGCGGCAGTTTAGTAGAAGGTTCCTTCTATCATCATTAAATCCTTCCTTAGGAAGATGGAATTTCCAATGCCGTCAGTAACAACCATAGCACTGACGGCACGAGATTGGGTGTATATCTATCATGCTATGATCATTCAGGGATAACAGCAATGGATCGAGCTCCAGCCTCAGAGCAAAGCATCTCATAGTATGTAGACCTTATTTTAGGATTTATGGAGTAGTTATCTTTTCCCTTCTAGCATTTGTTCTTTTCATTTTGGTTTGTTTGTGTGGTAACTATTAGTTTTCTCTTGTAAAAGGCATGCATGATATTATGAGTTTCTATGTATTTACTGCGCCACTATTTTTGGATATTCAAACCGCTCATATATATGCATTGTAAAGAAGCGGTATAAATATGGGAATCCTATAAAGACACTTGACTAACGATAAATGCAATACAGGAGAGGAAGTTTAGAATAGTTGGAAAATTTTAGCGAAGGACATGATAAAGTTGTTTTGGAATCATGGGTCATTGCACAAGTTCTTTAAAAGCTAAATTTTTTGAATAAAAGACATGATGACATTTTTAAATAAAATGTTAAGTATTATGAGTAAAGGTTAGTTGTAGATTATAAAATTTGATTTATGAATTTAGCACATAACCGACTGCCAAATACGTAGAAATTGTGGCTTGGTTTGTCAAAAATTTTGAGAAGGAAAATATTCTAAAAAGTTTCCCTTTAATTTAGAAGTTTCTCTTTCAAAAAAAAGTTTTGTGTTCTAGTTATTTTCGACTCTTAAATTATTTTTAAAGTATTTTTTCAAAATTTGATTTCAAGGGAAAATGTGCATCCAAATATTTTGCGATCTTATTTTGATGTACGAATTTGAAAAGTGAGAAAGGTTTTCGTGAAATCTTTGATTTTGAATGCTACAAATTAGCCGTATGGAAGGCAAATAGAGTTAGCATTTGCAGATTTAACGGTGCATTAGGATTGACGTTGCGATAAATGTAAGCGATTACAACGGAAAACTATTTTAGCCTTGGAATTTCTATTTTCATACCTTGTCAACGATGTGCGCAGTTCTAGTTTTAGATATATTTCCATTTTAGTGCTTGAAACAAGCCTTCTTATGTGTTTTATGTATGGAAAATTTGGAGTAAATCAAGAAGAGTAAGGACGTATTATGGGAATAAGAAGATAATAGTGTGGTATGAGTGTTAAATTCTCCACCTAAATTCCCTTTTTGGAATAGGAGAAAATTTTAGGAAGAAATTGCTTGATGCGATAGGTTATTGGGTGGTAGAAAGTTGATGCAAAATTGGTACCTCTATTCGCAGGACTAATGGGTATTTTGGTTGAAATGATTTTCAAAAGCTACATACATATAAAACTGTTAGTATATATATAAGCTATTTGAATCATATTTTTGCGAAAATATTTTCAAAAGAAACGCATTAATATGGAGGATCCAATTTTGAATCATACGACATACATATTTTCTGTATGGTGGTAAACTATACACTTGTGCACGTTTGGTTGCAAAATTGGTTGTATACTAATTGGTTGTATACTTTAGGATTAGAGGTCAAAAACATGACTTGGTCATTTGTGAAATTTTGTGGAGGAAATTGTTTATAAGGGGGGAAGAATTTAATACCCTTTAATCTGACTTTATTTATTTAATTAGTAAGTTACTTAATTGATTAGGCTCTGAAAACAAAATTTGTGCAAATGAAGAAATTTTACCAAGAAACTTGCACTATTGCATTCGTGGTAGAAATTTTGAGTACCTTTCATATTTGGAGTTTTGCAATTGGAGTCCAAACAAAGAAGTTACGAACGAAAAAAAAATTCGAAACGAAAATAATTCGATTAGATAAATTAACGTTTATTAACTAATCCCCCGTGCCCATGAGCCGACTTGTTATTAGGACCGGTTGACCCTTAGAGGTTGACTGGTGCTTCATGGG
The DNA here is from genome assembly GCA_030765085.1 of Allium cepa. Taxonomy (NCBI): domain Eukaryota; kingdom Viridiplantae; phylum Streptophyta; class Magnoliopsida; order Asparagales; family Amaryllidaceae; genus Allium; species Allium cepa. Next base: position 154,696,399 of record CM060946.1, on the reverse strand, counting down.
TGGTCGACCCGGTCACCTTCAGGTGTTGCAATAAACCGAGGCTACAACGGATGGATTTAATATTTTAAATTGTATTGTTATGGTTGATTCTAGTGCCTATAAATTCAAGCCTAGCCCTCCCTTCTCTTCTCATATTTTTCTAGAGGCTGTAGTGAAGCTCTGCCATTTCTTATTCTTCACTTTCTTTCTAAGTATAAAAATAAGATATTTACATCTATATATTCAAATAAATTGGATAAGAATAGAAATCTAATAAAAAGAAAACGTGAAGAGAATCAACTATACATGTATTTGAGGTAATTTATATATTTGTGTCTATTTTCTCTCCTAATCCCAAATTTATTCTCAGATATGTAATTCTAATGTATGTATATACCTAGTTATACATACTCCTTGGATTAAAAAGGATTGGAAGATGAATTTAAGGTTCTACTTCAGATTTGAAGATTTGGATCTCTTTTAAAAGGTGAGTAGGAAATTTTATATATTGTTTATAATTTCAAATCTATTCCATTAGCATACGTTTTATTTTTATGCCTAAATAAATTTTATTTATGAATTATAGACTTAAATTAAAACTATTGCCTACGTATTCTTGTTTAGACCTAATTTGAAATATGTTTACATCTAGATATAAAAATCAGCCGACCCAAAGATTTTAGAATTTGAATGATGTATATCTTATTCCACATCTGTAATTGGTTGTAAAATAGGATTTTTGGATTATTGCCCAAATTTATACTAAGTTGTAGATTTTCCATAGATTTATTTATCGGAAGAACATCCGTTTGACTTTTTTAAATTTGTTTACTTTTCCACATTCGATTCAAAAGGGCGACTCTTGATTTAATAAGGAATAAAACAAAACGTGAAGAGATGTCTGAAGTACAGAATTATTCTTCATAGTTTACATTGTTTATTCCAAATAAAAATAATTATCCATTCCTTATAATTTCAATTGTATTAAATCTTTCATTGTGATAAAACTAATTTATGGAAAGCATAGCGGAAAATCTTCCTAAGGAATTTAACTCTAGCAAATTAAATATGAAAAACATATTCTAATTACATATTTATGACTAGAATATATTTGGATAAGAATAAATAGTTATATATATTTATTGCATTAATAAAGAAGAACAACATTTATTAGTGCATTATTTATGTGTAGCTTTTCCTTAGGTATTATTACATTTAGGAAAGTGGATAGGTAGAATTTTGGAATTTTGAAATTCCTATTAATGGCCAATTAATTAAGAATTTCCAATAGTGAATATGAAATAAAGGATCGTAAACCCTAATTAATAGGTAGCTAATTGGAAATGGTAGATAGGATTAGGTTAGGGGTTACATTTGGTTAGTCAAAGACGGTAATTTCGGTTAATGGGCAATCAATGGAATGAATTTGGGAGTTATTATTAACAAAGACAAATGGATAAAAATGGAGCGATAAAAATGGAACAGATATAAAAGGTTACTAATTTGTTAGTAATCATACATAAATGTCTTAGGAAATATCAATTAGGATTTTAATGACAAATTGACATTTATGAGCATAAAAGAGGATTTATGGGTTGATAAGCATTTAAGGTAAATCTTATTGCTTTAAATAAAAAGGGAATTAGTAAGCTAAGTCTAATGTCTATCTAAGATAATATAAGTAAAGACTTAAGATGGTTAGTTGGACTGATAGGTTAGGGATGCGAGATTAGTAGAGTCAATCAATGGACGACTGCTCTTTACTTTGAGGCTACCATCAGTCGGGTGCACTTACTATTGATATGAAATATCACTAGCCCAAGGAATCATGATGACATGACAGATTGGGCCTTCTTTCTTAATTGAAAAGTATTATATGGTCCAAATTTGGAATTAGGTGTTGTGAGGGATATGTCCATAGGGGTTCACTTCTGGTTTGAGGTATTACGTGGCTGAAGGATCCGCCTCTCTTTTAAAAGGAGGTATTAAGTAACCTAGTGAGATTCCAAATAAATAAGGATGTCTCTAAAAGGGTTTACTCCAATGTTGAGGTAATAAGTGGTTATTTTAGGGTCCACCTCCCTACCAAAAGAAGTAATCCAATGAGTTTCTATATTTATTATTAAGAGTGATAGTGGATATCTAGGAAAGGGTTCGCATCGGGCTTGAGGTATTAAGTAACCGATCGAAGGGTTCGCCTCTCTTCAAAAAAAAGTATTAAGTAACCTAGTGAGATTCTAAGCGACGTCAGCTAGATAGTATCAGTAAGGAGTCTGCCTTAGGGTTAGGTATTAAATGACAAAGGCCTACCTAGAAATGGGTGTTAAATGGTACAGGGTCTGCCTAGTCTTTATTAATTAGGTATTAAGTGGCTTGGGTATAGTCTCTCACATTGCTAAAGGCCGTAATCATGGTAGTACCAGTGAGGAGTCCGCCTGAGAATAATTATTAAGTGACGTAGGACCTGCATAGAATATAGGTATTCAATGGTTAGAAGTCCGCCTAGTCCTTTTAATGGTAATAAGTGGCTTGGTTACTGTCTCTTACATGGATATGATTTTATTAGTGATAGACGCAGTAATAGTTGAACATTAAATGTTGGAAGCCTTAAATAGTGGTTAGAGGTCTTTAAAGCTATGACCCCCTGACCATTGACAACATTGGTAGAAAACCACCTTAAGAATAGGACTTAAATGACGGGTCTACCTTGATTGAGGTCTTAAATGACAGAGTTTGCCTATTTCTCTTTTAAAAGTATTATGTGATGATTGTAGAGGCTCGCTTCATATTTAGAAGTATTAAGTGACAAATGGGTTTGGAAGTATTGGGTGGTTGATAAGGCTTCATTAGTGCTTCGTACCTTGGAAAGGGGTAATAAGTAATCGTGTGTGCAATGCAAGGTCGGATTAGAATTGCTAACCTTAATAGCCATAAGAATTAAATGGAAACCAATCGGTAAAAATTTATGTTTGGGATAGTTTATAGATTTTCTAGTCACTGAAACGTTGTTCTGGCCCCCTCCTCATTATAACCTACAGGATACATTTAAAGGAACAGGTCATTAGAGCTGGATGTGCTTAGTAGTTGTGGAAGTCTTCTTTTCTCTCATGCTCGATGCTAACGTGACAACCTGTTATCCAAGGAATACCATTAATTCCAAGCTAAATTTCTATCAATCTTTGACAATGCTCATGCTTATTTGCAGGTACTAAATCCAACGATCTGTGCTTTTGTGATGACCCGGGATCCGACGCTCGAAAATCGACATCAACTACATCACCCTTATTCAAATGCCGAAGATTCAAATGTTGGAGTCCGATTTGCCGGAGCTTTAACACATTAGGTGAAAACAACACAGCGAAAACAAAGAAGAAGGGTTTTATGGATACACGAAGTGGATACAACATGGATACAGTATCTGATAACAAATGCCCAACAACAATATCAGAGCCAAATATACAACAGCGAAAAAGAAATAATAGAAATGGGAATAAGAGCAACAACAACGGAAATAATTTTTAATAAAGCTTCCAAGAGAGTGAGAAAGCGAGATATCTAACAGATTACATCTTCATATCCAAAGCTCCAAAGACTAATCCAAAAGCTCAAAATCAAAAGCTAAGATCCAAAATCTATCATGCTATAATGAATAAAATGCGATCCCAAATCCAAAGACTTCAAAGACTAAAGACTTCCAGATCTACATCTACTATCTGATAGCCTGACTCTAGGCTGCCCGTGTGGAAAATTATGGGCACCTAGAGTTTAAAAAGGGAACAATAAACTCTGAGTCAGTCATAGGACTCGTGTGAGAAAACTAAAACGGTTTTTGTACAAAAAGAAATAACAAAAGAAATAAAAAAGAAACCTGTTATGCTTTTTGGAAAATAAAACTACCATAAGGTCTCCCGGCACACACTCAATGCAATCGCACACATGGGGAAGGTTTCTCCTTATAGTAGTCAAACATGTTTGATACGTGAAAATCCTTTTGATATTATTATTAATGCATAGTGTGGAAAACATTTCGAAAGTATAATATAAATCCTAGCCAGCATACGTACCATTATAGTATGCCTACTTTAGCTATCATTTAAAAATGGTAGGTTATACAACTAAAACCTGTACAGGGCTCGTATTGGGTGATTGGATTTCCAACAAATGGTGAAGGCTAAGGAACTTTCTTTCCGAATAGGTATGCCTCTTTAGGGACATCCCGAGAACCTAACCCGATCTCTGCCAACATAAGGCCGGGTTACCTCTGTAACTAGATAACTAACTGTCACGAGTATGCCATCCCCCGGTCGTAACCGACATTTATCGAGGCACCAACGACAAATTCCAACAACCACATAAGTTAAATATCTAGGCTCAATACAATGATATCACTTTTATCCACAAGGAAATGCACATACCCTAAGGGGTGCGACCCACGTAACCTTGCTGCATCCTTTCCTATTTCGACCATTTTCGAAGTGGGAGGTTCGACGAATTCTCGTCCCACAAAGCTACGCTTTTCACAAAAGCAATGCTTCGTTCAACCAACGATCAGCACTTAGCAAGCCACATTACCAAATTGGGAATATATCACCAGTAACCATCAACTACATAACTTCTGAGCTCGTACGTATCAGAGAAAGGTGTTAAACTAAGAGAATAAATTCTCCGCCACCAAACAGAAATGTATTTGATAGAAACCATCTTTACATCTCAAAGTGTAACGTCAGACATACATCCATACAAGTCCATCCTGGGTCTGAATGGAACTGAAGGCACTTCGTCCAATTAAGAGAAAAGTCCTTGCAAATCCGGATATTCTCTAATCACGTCTGGACTCCCCATCACTTTGGGTAATCTCTATACCGGAGCCACTTGGTGCAGAGACAATCAACAGGTAATCCTTTCGTTTTTGAAAATACCCGATCTTCAACCACCGTCTTCAAATGCCATCCCATTTCGTCGTATCATTTTTTGGAATGGATTTTATGACTTAATGTCCTTTCCCGGATTATCCGAATAATGAGCATTTATTTTAAAAACAAGTGGATACATTGAGATCTAAATTAAGTCACAACAAATTTTCATTTTTGATCTTTTAAACAAAAGATCCTTCTTAAAGATTCGATGTGGTTTTCGGATATCCATTTGGAATCCGACCCCCGGTCAAATCGAAATTCAAATGCCGTTATAAAGGCCAAGTTGTTTAAGTAAACAATTTTAATTCAATTCAAAAGTTCACATTCACACAGCAATACATCACGGATAAATATTTACAATAATCACAGCTCAATCCAAACAGTTCATATCACAGAACATCATATATCAGAGATATCAAACAATTCAAGGCATTCAGTAAAATCCAATCATCCATAAGCAAGATCAATCAGTTGCTCAATCCCTAATTAATTCAATTTAATCTCGAGATAAATTAAATTAATTACTTTTGAAATCCTTCTTAATTAACATTAATTAATTACAAACCATTGGCTATTATTTTTAATAAATTAATTAATCAACCTTAATTATCCATATTAATTAATCATCCTCAATAAATTAATTGTCCCATAATTAATCACATAATTTAATTAACCTTAAGTTAATTACATTAATTAATTAACCCTTAATTAATTATCCTTAATTACTTACATTAAGTAATTAACCTTTGATCATTAATCAATTATCCTTTAATGATAAATTAATTAACCTTTAATTAATTAATAAACCTTTAATCATTAAACAATTAACCTTTAATTAATTAATTATCCTCTAATTACTTACATTAAGTAATTATCTTTTAAGTAATTGCCCTTTAAGTAATTAATTATCCCTTAATTACTCATATTAATAAATCATCTTTTAATTAATTACATTAAGTAATTATATTTTAATTACTCACATTAATTAATTAACCCTTAATTAATTAATTAATTAATTATCCTTTGATTAAGTACATTAATTAATTGCCCTATAATTAATTAATAAATGATCCTTTAATTAATCAAGAAGCTGAATTAATTAAAAGATAAACCCTTTATCTTAATTAATTACATCATTTAAATCTCATTAAATACACCTTTAAAACAAATTATCATTAACATATAATTTAACATAAAACCTTTAAGTTAATTAATAATTAAAAACATTATTTAAGATAAACCATTTATCTTTAAAATCTTATTTAAATAACCTTTAATTAATCATTTACTTATAAATTAACTTAAGATCCTTAAATTAATTAATAATAAGAAACATCTTACCTTTTAGGTCAACTCCTTAATTACACTATTTAAATTTATTTAAATAAACTTAAGTATTAATTTAATTTATTCGATTTGAAATAAATTATACAACTTTTATTTATCCAAACATTTGAATAAACACTTATTATTTAAAAGAATTTGTTAAGGAAATAGTTTAAAATTTGATTTAATTTAAATTTGAATTTTTTTAAAACTTGGTTAATACTCAAATACCCAAGGCTAACCCTGAATCAAACCCGAGCCAATTTCAATTTTTCTCGTGTACAAACCCGAGTCACCCTTTTTTCTTGGTTTAAGTTTTAAAACTATGCAACATGCTACTCCCGCGAATCAACCCGATGAATCACTCGAGCCATTATCCCAATTGCTCGAGCTCTTCCTCGAGTTCAACTTCATCTTCCCTAAGCCTAAACAACACCTTAACACACTGACAATTGTGCACATGCACAAGTACACGCAGACGTTCCGACCAACCACGTTACCTCCAACACGTCGCCGACGACCCACACAAATGCTACGACCACCCAGTTCTGACGATAGCAACGGAAATAAAAATCGAGCACATGATGGACACAAGAACCCTATATCCGATCGATAAAATCGCCACGTCCCATCACCACCGATTTGCCAGAAACCACGCAACCACGTCTAGAGCTATGCCACCATCCCACGCATCGATTCCCCCACCACTGGTCCGACCCGTTGCACCTACGTCGCCGCAATCGCCATGATAACAACATCGACCAAAACTGGCAATAAAACCCTAGTTCCTCGTTGTCTGGCCACCAGGGCGGTCTGAGTATCCAGCAAGTATTTTACCATGGATTCCTACCAATCAATCTACCCTCAGCCTTGATTACAACACCCAGCCCTCCGCCGATTGCCAGAATTCGATAGAAAACCAATTCCCGTTCAACCCATAAATTTTCCTCGAACTCGTGCTTAAAATTATGATATTATCACCAAAATTCAGCATTTTCAAGAACGAATCAAAGTATATAATCAAAACATGAATTCTAGAAAATAGATTTTCTGACTTATAAATGATCATCACTGTAAATTTTCATTTTTGAAATAAATACCCAATATATATACTCGAAATTATTTCTAATACTTGGATCTTGTTAATTCAAACACTTTTTGTTTGAATATCAAAGCCTAAAAAGGATTGGAGGATTAGATTTGAATTTTTTTTAATGAGTTTTTAAAACCTGTAAACAAGAACAGAGGATAACTTATCCAAACATAAACATGCATTCATATCAACTATAAACCGATATTCATGCAAGCATATTTACATCATAACTTCAATGATCATTACAAGCATCAGGTAATAAACAGATCCAGGTTTTAAAAAGAAATAGTTTACTCACCTGAATTGGAAGACGGAGAACCTGGAAGTTTGATATAAACTAAAACTGGATTTTGAACTTGAAAGTGGAAAACCTGATTATGATTTGCTTGATTTTGAGATGATCTGATCCTAATGTTTAAGTTGGTTTTGAATCTGATCTGCCTTGTTTGATTTAGCTTTTGAACTTGAAAACTGAAATTTAAAAGCCTGGAACTTGATTTGATTTTGAAACCTGGAATCTGCTTTGGGAATTGTTTTGATTTAAACTTGCTTCCAACTTTTAGGTTGAAGATGCTCTGATCTATGAAAATCTGGAACTTTGGTTTTTGCTTTGATTTTGATAAAACTGAATTGAATTTATGCTTAGCTTTTGTTTCCAGGTTTGATTATGAAAAAGATTGTTTGCTTTGTTTTTTAGATTTCATCTTATGTTTTAAATTTCCGATTTTGGATTTCTTTAGAAAATGAAAGATGAAGAAAGAATGAAAATGAGATAATGATATGTATATATATAACTTTGTTTTATTATCTTTAAGAATAAAAGAAAATTAATCAAACATGACACTTGTTAATATGCATGCTACAATCACTTACAAAGGTTTTAATGTATGCTATAATTTGTAACACTTGTTTATTTTCTTGTTATAAGGTTTACAATTGTCTTTGTTTACACGTATAATGTCTCTATATGTTTTTATATAATTTTTATATCATATCTTTTTATTTAGTTATATATATACATATATATATATATATATATATATTTCTTTTTATTAATTTATGTTTATGTTTTTATATTTATATAACTTTAAAGAAAATGATTTTAAATTCTAATCATACATTAATAAATAAACACATATAAGATTTTTTTTAAATATAGATTTTAACTTTAAATAGCTTTTGAAAATAATTATGCTGAATTCAAAACATAACTTCTAAATCAAAGTATATATATACATATATATATATATATATAATTAGAAAACATATTTTTATTAACTTTTAAAATATAGAGTTTTAATTCAATTTATTTTTAAAATATTTATTTTTGAATTTCAAATCCAAAATCCTATTTATAATCTATATATATATACATATATATATAAAATCAAACACTTATCTTATTTTTTTAGAAATTCAAATTAATTCACAAATTAATCCAAAAATTTTATATTAATTACTAAATTAAATTTGGATTAAAAACGGGATCGTTACAGCTTTGATGGACTTGAGTTTCGATTTTTCTTCGAAATTTTAAGGTGCGAGTTATTACACTATTCTTAGGTTATCGCGATATGGTAGGTACGAGAGAACAATTTTATTTCGATTTGTTGAGCAAACTCACGGTCAAAGTGAAATTAGGACAAGGAACCATTGATTAGGAGTTATATATGATACAACCAATAATGATTTATCCATCGTTTGTGGGGTTATGACTTATTGAGCAACCTCAAGGTCAGAATCCCATGAAAGATGAGTCCTAACACCTACTAGTAAAGTCAAAATACTTCTATGCTTCGTCTTTGGATTTTGAGAAACATAAAAGATCAGTGGGAGCTTATTATAAAAATGAAATAATAACATTTATCCTTTCGAAAATTGCAAGAACATATGCTATATAATGTTTTAATAATCCACATTGATAAATTTGTGCATTTAATATGATTGACAAAACATTTATCAATAAAGATACGCAAATTAGTTGAATTTATGATTGACAAATAGAAATATAACATATACTTACTAATAAATGCTTACTGCATGTTAATATGTCAACACCCATGCAAGCACCAAATTTTACAACTAGTAGATACGTTCGTAATTTGTTCGCTTATGTGTCTTTTTGGTCAAGATAGTACATTGCATTCTATGACTTCTAAACTCAAAAGCAATACATGACTGTGGATATTTAATCCATATACACTGGATATAAATGTTATAGGGTGAATAGTCACAGTTCGTAATGTATGATATTTCTTTCAAATTAATTCATCGGAAATAAGCCAATAAACCATAATGAAAGATCGAGAACATAAGGTGAACCATATTTAATGTTATTAAATGTTAAAGATGATTGAGTGTATTTTTGTAAACCGTTTGTTATGATATTGTAGTAAAGGATTTCTCCTGAATGTTTCGACCATTTAACAAGAAAAAAGAATATACAAGAATAACTGTTATTTATGTTGCAGTTGGGATGAAGAGAGCTAATAGTCACTTCTATTTCAAAAATAATTATTAGAAACAAGAATTTTAATAATAACAGTAAATGATACTTAGCATTGGAATAAGAAATACTATTTCTATTTCAAAACGTATTTTCATATAAAAAATTGTTTTCTGTGAGATTTATTTCTTTGAGTTCAAGATATTTTATTAAAGAACTTTCCACTACAATATAAGAATCCATAATTTATTGTTATGATTTGTGAATATTTAATGTATTTTAAACATCCAATTAACGGTTTTTAATAATATTAATACTCTCTTTTAATTAATAATCAATGATAGTAAACTCGTTTTGGAAGTTTTATCATAAAAATAAATTGTTCAAAAAAACATTTGAAAATGTGACTGAAAATCATTTTTCGAATTTTCAACTTTCTATCGAACAAAAGTTGTCAGAATTTATTGTACCCTCCAGTGTACATATGTGCACATACCTAAATAAACAACAAAACACTTTTTACCAATTAAATGGATTTATCTAGTTGCATTCTTGAACATACTTAAGTATTATGTAAATGGAAAGACTTTTATTTTCACTTAAAAACAGAAGAGTACATGCACTGGAGTGCAGATGGTACAAGTACAAAGGGAGGTGAGGCTTCCATGCATAGGAAGGGAGGTAAATGTAGGACTACGCTCATCATTCTAAATTCTATAAAAGTATGCACTTGTTTCCATTTTAGTTTTCAAACTTCATTTTTCATTTCATACATTTTTCTTCCTTCTTCCTTCATCCTTCTTCCTCTTCATTCATCCATAACTTCCACAAAACAAAAGCAAATAAAGTATCTTTTAAATCAAAGGGAATTAAATATGCAACAACTTTCATTTCAAATTTTTAGAGTAAACACGTCAAATTTTCTTTTTTATCCACGTCACTTTTGTCCCAATTTTTACAAAACACCTCCTCTTCCACAAGTCATAACTTCCAATAAACTGCACCAAAAGAGTGATTCATTATCGAAATTAAGGAGAATTGAATAAGGAATAACTTTCATCTTGGTCAGTTATCCAAATTCATAGAAGAATCTTGTCAAAAACCAGTTGGAAGTCGACCCATTTTCTAGCCCTATTTTTTTAAGGAAAAATTTGAACCCGAACTCACTCTTTTGATCATGACCGTGCACCTTAGGTGGAGTACCGGGCCATTTTGTGAGCTTATGCATGTCTTGTGTCATATTTTTATTGTTTGGATGATAGTTTCAAGGAGTAGCAAGAATTTTCGAGGCATAGGTTGCAATTTTAAGTGAGAACTCTCACTTTATTACTAAATTTATTATTGTATATGAATATTGTAATTATTTTTTCCATACTATTGCTCACTTATATAAGTATGTAATAGTATATGTATTTATTTTGGAGATGTATTCTTGCTCGTTTAGCAGAAGTATATGACTTGTATTTTGCAAGAGACTATGGAAAGGTGTCAAAGTGGTTTGCAACGGAAAAGCTGTGATGAATACACTTTGAAAGATTTATGGAGGGATCCAGCGGGGCCCTCGTAAATGTTGATTTTACTTTACATTATTTACTAAGTATAATGTAATGATGTGGATGTTGTTGATAGTCGATTTGTTTTGATGATTTGTTTCTTTTCCAACATTGTAATCTCATGCTTTCCTTTAATGGTTTACCACTTTGTTTTCTACAAGATTTTAAATAGTTTCCAAACATGGCACTTGTCTTGCAAGCATTTTTGCAAAGGTATTAAAGTGATTTAAATTTTCAAAAATAAATGTGATTTAAAAGTTATTTGATTTACGAAACGAAGAGATAGTTGCTATGGATGCAGTTTGAAAATCTATGATATAAAAGGTTATATACATTAGATGTGTTGTAAATTCTTTATGGATGTATTTTATAACAGTTGTAAAAATATTTTAAATGGGAGTTTGAGGTTTTAAATATATTTTTTTAGAATTCATTTAGTTGTTTAAACAAGAGGTTTAAATTTTACTCCTTTGTTTTAAAAGTCAAGTTTTATTAAAAGCGATCATCTTTAAGGGGATGTTTTAAATACAAGTTTCAAACTTGTTTAAAAATAATTTTAAAAGAGGAAGGAAACATGGATTTCAACATTATTTTTTTAATAAATATTTTCGAGAAAAATAACGAGATTGTGGACTATAACATTTTTGCTATAGTAAATGGTTTCGGAAAATTTAAAAGGAAATTAATTTATAACACTTTGTTGCTATTAGACGGGTTATTTACATTTTTAAAAGAGAAGACGTTTTAAAGTGGTTTGGAATTTATCGATTAAAAAGGTGTTTAATTTTATAAGGGAAAGTGGTTGCCTTTTTAATCAAACTTTGGTTTATGTAAGTGGTTTTGGAAAATGTTTTACTAACAAATATTTGGAACTCTTGGATCCTATTTTAATTTCTAGACTTCAAGTATGTAAACTTTTTTCTATTGTGAAGTGAAGTGAATGTCGAGCCAAGGTTTGAGTTATTGCCTCAACTTGAAAGATGTCATTTCCAATCGATGAAAAGTGCTAGTTTGAAATCAATGACTAGTAAAAAGTTTATGGAGTTGGTTTTTCGATTATTTTAAAAAGACTTTGTTTTGTGCAAGTGATTTCTTTGTTGGTGCCATTAAGTAACACAAAATAAATACGATAAGTTGTGCTAAAGTGTTAGCACATTTATGGAAACTAAGTCATCTTATATTTAGCACTAAAGTCATCTTATACGATAACCAATGCTTTGACTTACTTGGCTTCATTTTTGGATGGGGATAGAGAAATCAAAATGTCAACAATGTGATAAGTATATATAAAAGTTTTAATTTTGATAAATCGATCATGATTAATTAAGTATATGAAAGGTACTTCGTCTTATACATACGCTAAATTTTGATGTATGGAAACCTATTTCTATTTGTGAGAATTAAGATTTAAGGATGTTGTCGAGTCAGGGTTTGAGAGGTATAACACTCTAACTTGTCTGACTTCCTTGTAAATTGAAGGATAATACGGGGTTAAAATCGAAAAATGATGATAATATGATGTTCGATTTTCGATATGCAAATTATATACTTATACCAGACAGTGGTTTGTCCACTATCGACAATTTGACTAGTTTTTCACTTGGGAGTATATGAAAGCTTTACGATTTCATACGGACTGGGATTCCCTTAGCATAAATCATCTCGGTGAAAAATATCTCGCTTTAAGTGGTATATTTTAGATCCACTTTGGAATCTTACATAATATGCTTACTTTTGAAAGAACTAGGATTAAGTCAACCGAAAATCTATTGACTGTTGGTTCGAAGAGACTGGAACCAGATAAGCATGAGTTATCCAAAAACCTCTTCAAATAGGCATAAGTGTTCGAATTGGAGACATTTTGAAGATGATGGAAATCTATGATGGACTTCTTTGAAGTGCAAGGGCTGCTTGCTACTAATCCTGAGGGTGATTCCAAAAGGGTGTAGTAGAAGTAGTGTCTTCGATTTGTTCATATCCTGAACAACTTGTAAGGGTGAATGCTAGCATTGCATTTTTACCTTAAGAGTAGAATTAGCATTCCAAGTAGGATTTGAAAAGTAAAAGGTAATCGTTGGCTCATGAAACTCACATCCGGTAATGACTAAAACAAGGGAGACGCGGCAAGGCTATGCATAGGGTATGGACACCCCCTTCTAGATGTTATGTATTTGATATGTGCTTGAGAATTCTGAAGGAAAAGGTTGCAATGTAACTAGGGTGATGACATATTCAATACTATTCAAGAAGGGGTAGACAGTTCTGTGTTGGCAGGGAGTCCATGTGAGGCCCTCGATACATTTTCTAGAGGTGTACTACAGCAGGCAATATCTTGGTGCCTTGTCATTATATGTAATTCATTTTCCAATACATGCCTTACGGTTTTAGTTGTAGAACCTAGTACTGTTGAATGTAATTATGGGTAACCATTCCAGATATGTTAAATATTTATTTTAAACCTAGACATTATTATAATATCACTGGATTTTCCTATAAAATGGTTCAGCTATCGTAAAGTAAAAACCCGTCCATGTTTTTACGCGCGGCATGGTCTTACAAGTTACCTTTATTTTTGGAAGTGTTTCATAAATATAACATCCATACGATTTGAGTTTGTCACGCTGTTTACCAGACTGATCTGGGTGTTATTTTCTTATACTACTTGGGTCAGACATAAGTATTTTCCCAAAGTTATCTTCGGACTCTTTGGTGCTTCAACGGATGAGCTGGATGACTCCAAGGCCTGACTATTATTACTGTCCAAGTTGATGATAAGTTAGTTTACTATGATTTTTGTTTGTGTCATAAGGATTCTTTTTGTAAAGAGCATTTTATGTTACTCATCATGATGTGAAATTTTGTTCTATCTTTTCTTTCTTGTATCGATATAATCTGTCTTTCCGACACTTGGATGCACGACACATGAATACCATGGATGTATTATTTTCAACTCTTAAGAGGCAAAAAGCGGGTTGTAGCATGCAACTAGTTGCGGTACGTGAAATAAGTAATTCATAGTAAGTGAATGATGGTCCTTCAAATTCTGTACACTATTATAATAATGGCAGGAATAATTGGACTATGTCACTTATTGATTGCATCATACTATGAAATTGTTTTCATAAATCACAGAGAACATTATTTATAAAATAATGACTATTTTTGGTGTTGTTTGAATAGTAGACATAGTTATATTTCAATATGAATATTATGACAATTCATTATGAAATGAAACTATATTGTGGTATTTTTTTCACAACAAAAGTGATGCATTGAGAAATACTAAAGTATCTAAAATTGTTCATAATTATTTTGGAATTATAGTCTAAGCCATAGTTTTGAGAAATAATTTTTATTATGTGATTATGGATCATATGATACTGGTTAATTATATCTCAAATAATTAAGGGCTATGCTCCCCTTTAGTGAGAGTGTCATAAGAGTTGATGAACTCTTCGGATTGATCCATATAGATATATGCAATCATTTCTTTATTAATACCAAAACGGTTCCACATACTTCATAAAATTCACCAATGATTTATAATAAACATGGACATGTATATTTGGTACATATGTATAAGTCTATGATAAGCTCTTAGAGTATTAAACAGAAGTAAATAATATAGCATGCGACAGAATGATTCGATTTGATCGAATGTATAAGTATATTGGAAAGAGTTCCATATGTACTTAGTATCGATAAAGATTCAATCTCAAAGGTCACTCCTCCCTATAATACATAACGATGTATAGATAAAGAGTAATCAAACTTTGTTAAACAAAGCAAGATTAACGATGAGTGAAGTTGAGTTAAACTTTTTCTATAAGGTGTGTACTTAAGATAGTTCACAAGGTAAATTTAATATCATCCAAAGAATATTTTACAAAAACATATAAGATAAGGTTTTCAAAGAAACCCCTATATATCCTTGCCCCGTCAACCCGAGACTGCGTGCAGGAGTATAATCACTTAACTACTGAATACGATAGTATAACACCATGGCTAATGCCCAATGCTTAGTGCGACTCAAGGCCATGACCAAAAGGAGGCCTTGAGATAGACTTATCATATTGACAACCGAAGTAATAGGTGACTGAATGACATTGCAACTTAAAAAATGACCAATAAATTACAATTACATTGAATGGAATGGAAAACAAAATTGCTCGAACACTTGAATAAAGAAGTTTTTATTCATATGCTAAAATTTGGAAAGTTAAGTAAAGGTTTATTCCAAAACTAGAAACCAAAAGTGGGGGTCATACCCACACAATCACGGCCAACAAAAATCTAACTACCTAGCTATCCATAACCCAAGCCAATTCAATTGCTATTTCTTGTCCTTTATGTGCTTCTTCGGGGTAGATTCACTGGAGCTATATCCTTACCCCTCCTCTTTGATTTTCTCTGCTCTTGTGATCCTTTGGTGAAAATGTTTTTGGAAATAGAAATGGAAGCAGTATCACTCTGGTAAATGGAAATATCAACCTCTTTAAGGATGATACCACTAGGCAGTATGATTTGGAGTGGAGTGACATCCACCGTGACATGCCCATCTTGATCTTTTTATCCAGCTCCTCCTTCAAGATGCGCTCTTTCAAGCTGAGCTTGTTTGTATGCTCAGAGGCATGATTCATCATGACATCTTCTGTTGTATCTAGGGTCTATTGATTGACTATATTTCTTCATTTAAAGCCTCAATGACTTCAGCGTCCTGGCCAGGATTCTTAGTGGATTGAATGGTCAAGACTATTTATGCAGTAATGACCAATGTGGACTCCATGGTCAATGCATGCCATTCTAGGATGACGTCACAACCAGGAGCATGGGTGGATGAGAATAGACCTGCAATTTTATAAGGTTCAATAGGTAAGTCCGTGACTTTCGTGCATAAGATGCAAACGGTCTCGAACATCAAGGAGGTGAGAGAAATACCTTTATTTGATTGGCCTTCGGTTTGAATTGGAGTGCTGCCTTCAAGAATCGGAGATAGCTTAAAAGGGTTTTACATATCAGGCTAGTTCGGATTGTAGCCTGTATCCTTTTCATGGGCATGAGAAACTGAGGCACTAGTTGCCTGACTTATAAAAGGGTCTTGAGAGTCAAAAAAGAGGCTTCATCGCCTTCTTTCTCATGCTCGGTGGTCACTGGGTCACAAAATAGACTAAGCCAAGCAGCCTTGAGTTCATCAGGCTCTTCATCATGCAAGATTTCATGTATAAGCTGCTCCTCATCAACCTCAGCACCACCAAGAGATTTCTTCAACTCCACAATATATTCCCAAGCCTCGACTAATAACTCAGGGTATCCCTCTCTGAGAAATTGGAGATTGTGGTTAAGGAGGACACTTGCATTTTAATATATCAACAGGGGATCAAAATCATCCTTTATCTCTGTCCTACCAGCCGCCTTAGCCTCTTCTTTGAGGGTCTTTATTTACTTACGTTTTTTCTCAGCCTCCTCCTTAGTTATACGAGCCTCAATGACTTCTTGCAGTATTCTTGAGACTCTTGTTGAGATTCAATCTTCTCCTTCTTTTTCCTTTCCAGCTACTCCTCAATCCATTGAATACGAAGAGTTGAAGCATCATTATCATTTTTTATACTATCTTTATCTTTCTGCAAAATATCCTTCTCGAGAGCTAAAGCACCGCTGTGAGGAATGGTAGTGTCAAGTTTAATTTGATTCTCTTTCTTCATACGCTCAAAAACTTTAGGAAATTCACTGGCTCTCTAGTCAGCATCAGCTAGCTTTGTTTTCAACCCCTTGACTTCGCGATCTAGGTGTTTGATAGTTTCTTTATCTTCGTCCACCTCGAGAGTTAAGCAAGCGATCTCATGCTTCCTTTTCCTCGACACTTCATAGATTCACTCAGCCACATGTAGAGTTATGCTATGCTAGTTATAGACATCACTGACTTAAGAAAGCGATATATCCTTTTCCTTTGAAGGAATCAGGTGCATGGCAGGGATGAATTTGAACACATCAAAGCATATCTTTGGAAATATGGCCTCAAGTGCGGCTATCCTTTCTGTAATAGTAGCATCGAGCGCTGTTGGAAATTTGACTGGAGCAGTTGAAGCTACAAGGGTCTGTGTGCCTTGCCTATGAAATGATGTATCGAGGCTTCCTATGCTAGACCGACGTCAAGAGGATCGCCGGGTGTCAAAGAACCCGAATGTTGCTCGGGTACTGTAGTCGAAGTGAGTGCGTAAAATAATGACTTTCCACCACTATATATGACGGGATGTGGATCAACGATCTTATAATGAGAAGACTGAGACTTTGACTTATGTCTAGACAATGAGTCCTTGGACCAGTAGCTTCTATCTCGATCATTCCTTCTTTCACGACCTTCCCTCTCTCTTGGCCAGATTGTCATTTAGAGTTTGGACGTCGATTGGGCTCGAAATAAGAAGGTTGAGAATGTAATAACTTCATTAAGTGATCGAAGTTATTGAGGCTCCCAAAACAAAGGTGCATCAACATTATTAGAATTAATGATGAACTAGTGTCATGCAGTGCCGTATGCATAGACGATAGTGTCCTAGTGTCCCTTCCATGGACCAGGTGCTAAAGCTTTGCTGACCTCTTCGATGCTAGTGGGATAATGTTAGCATCAATTCAGATAGGAGAACCAAACCCAACAAGGCTCGTATTGGCGAAATCAAAACACCTGTCATCCCTCGGTATCGAGATGTTCGCCAGTCCTTCAAATTATCTTCTAGAGACAAAGAATTAGATTGATCTTTAGTAGTAGTGGTTGGCTTAGGCTGCTTGGCAATTTTCCCTTTGCGAAGCTTGTAGAAGAGCCTCTTCCTTTTTCTCTTCTTTGAAGCAAGGAGCTGTGTCTTGAGAAGACCCGATTACAGGCTCGTGGCCTGAATCCACGTCGTCTCTACCAGGCTTATTAGCATCACCCCTTATTTTGCCTTCTTCGGCATCATCCCGAGCCTCCTTGATGGGGGGCACGATAGGATTAGCATCGCCACCACCATGCTGAGCAGCACCTCTTCCTCTTAGCGCTTCCTCCTCAGCCTTCTCTGATAACCCAGTGTTATGGCCCTTTTCTAGCAAGCCGAAGGTAAAAAGGCACTCGTCAGCAGTAAGGGACTTAACATCTCTATATTTCACCGATATATTCCTGATCTCAAAAACCGCCTTTGAATACTTGTTACTACCGATTCATGGATAGTTACCTACAAGAATCAAAGAATTTCTTAGTTTAAAGTACGACTTGAATAAAAGCACCCATGATTGAGTTTGAAACGGCACTTACGTCCTTCTAGCCATCGTCCAGTGAAACCTAGTGGGCAACGTATATAAAACCATTCCACTCGGCTTATTCTAAGCAACAGTTATGAAATGGTAGTTACTGAGTTTCATCGCTTGAAATTGTAAATGAATCCAATGTTCTCTGGCGTTGGTTCACGATATAAGAACTCGAGAAATATCATATATGTACAATGTAGAAATGGGTAGTCGTTTGTGTAACGACCTATATTTTTAGCTATTTTAAAATTATTAAACTAAATGTAATTATTAAATAAAAATGGTTAAAAATAAAAATTTAATGATTTGAATGTAAGTTATTGGATATAAACTTGAATAAAATTTTGAAATAAACTTATTTGAAGTTTTGGCGATAATAAGATTGAAATGTAAAAAATTATATATTAGCTGGGTTCATGATCAATAACTGAAGCTAAATAATAGTTGTGAATTATTTAAATAGAAACAAAATTTTGAAATAGACTGATTTCGAAAATTTAAGTAGTAAAAACTATTGAAAATAAATGCCACTTATTGAATGTGTTTACAATTAATAGTTAGATTAAATAATAATGCTGAATTTAATAGATGTAAATAAGGTAATTGATTGATAAGTAAAATTCATTTAAAATCCAGTATTAGAATCTGTCGAATATTGATCAATTAAATTGTTTAAATTCAATGTGGGAAATTTATTGAATAATTGAATAATAGGAATTGATTAACTGTAGAATGAAAATAGTCGTTATATAATTTGAATTTATTTTAAAGGTTAAGTCTTATAAGTTTGTTTTCAAATATTTCAAAAGATAGTGAATTTTTAAATAATCAAATTTTTTTAAATTTAATATTGCAAATATTTGAATATTTGAATTCTGAATATAATATGATTGAAAATAAAACCAGGAATTGATGTAAATTTTATTTAAACAACAATGAAGATTTTCAACATCTAAAATTTGATTTAAAAGTGAAATATTGAAAATTTTATAATATAATCAAGACGTTAAAATAGCGATCTAGGGCACAATCTTGGAATTCGACGAAACCAGTTCCATTGAATACGTAATAGTGTGTTATTATCGGATTTTTAATTTTGTGACGTTTGGAGTTATCGTTAGGTCGTACGGGTTATAAACGCGTTGAACTAAATATCAAAATTTTAATATTTTAATTTGATTCAAAATGCTATCTTCCACGTACGATCGAATTAAGCCCCGAAACATGTTCCATTGTGTTCGAAATATGGGTAAAACATTATGAACGCCTGGCAGTACATTTCGTTTGGAGTTCATTTGAAAAACTCGTTAAAATTTGGAAATAATAATAAAATAATTCATAGACGTATATATATATTCGCGTACACAGTAACCCTAGCCAGAAACAAACGAGCCACCACAAACACTTTCAATGGCCAAAAACCAATGATCTTCTCCCTCTTTTATCTCTCCATCCATTTGATAATTTTCAAAACTGTCTAAAGGGAAATCGAAGAGGTCGAAGGGCCCTACAAAGTCAACGGTCATGATCGACATTCGTAGCCCACAATGGCGATGGTTCGCCTCCATTTGGAGGCGATTTGGGTCGAGATCTCTCGACATTGGAAGCGTCGAGCTTCATCGGAGCTTGGCCATGGGGAAAGCTAGCCGTGACACTCGCATTGATGTGGCTGGATCGTCTTCCGATCGCATGGAGGTAGCGCGACAATTGGATGTTAACGGCGGCTTTGGGTTCGTGCATACCTTTTATTCGCGTGAGGGAGGAAGAGAATAGCGTAC
Organism: Allium cepa; assembly: GCA_030765085.1. Lineage (NCBI taxonomy): Eukaryota > Viridiplantae > Streptophyta > Magnoliopsida > Asparagales > Amaryllidaceae > Allium > Allium cepa. The sequence continues at coordinate 154,676,033 of CM060946.1, read as the reverse complement.
GGCCTTGATCTTGATCCAGCAGAAGCAACAGCCCAGATCTGATGGTCAGAAGAAAAAAAATTGTTTAAGTTATATTAATATATGTACAAACTTTAACAATTCATATCTCATGCGCACGAGCTCGGAATCGGACGAAACTGGCGACACCAGAATCGCTGATACGAGATCTACGCTGCAATGAAGATCTAAAGATGTTTGTAGCTCGTTAAGATTTTAGGTTAAATCAAACGTGCCCGATTTAATTTAAAATTGGAACGTTTATCCATGGAAAACTCAATGTGAGTGTTTTATAATGCTCACAACGAACTAGAATATTTTTATGCTAGTTAAATTTGAATTTATGAATTGATTTAAATTTATTGGTCATTTTTTATAAATTTGGTTGCCATTTGAGTTAACCGTTACAAATTAAAATTGACAGTCAACTTGAAATTGAGATTTAATTTTTAGTAAATTAACTAAAATTGACAACTATGAAATTGCTGTGAATTATGTGACTGTTTGGATAATCGATGGTGACGGATGCTATTGATTGATATTTTGGATGATTTGGATGTTTTTTGTTCTGATATGGCCTATTATCACTCTGTATATTATTTACAGTATATAAACTGTAAATTGAATTATTACGAATGAATTAAGAAATAGGTTGAAACGATATATACCTATGACATTATGATTTGGATTGAAATGATATATATCCATCTTTGAAATTAAATTGAAATAACTTATCACTTGGCCATAGGACAGAAAACTGTATACGGACACAGATTGGTTAAATAAAATGATTTTGAAAATCTTAGATTTGAAATTATTTAAATGGTTTTGATTAAAAAGAAATAGAAATAAAATTTATAGAAGTCGCATTAATCTCGAATTCAGGTTTGAAATGTTGAAATAAAATTTTTGCTAAAAGAAATTGTTAAATAATTGAAGTTGAGATTTCGGAGTTAAAAATGGAATATGATTGAATTCAATAAATTGATTTGTTTAAAAAGATAGAACTTTTATGCGAACTTTGAATATTACTAAGTGAAAGTGATATAAAAAAATGATATGTCGAAATTGAGCTCGGAATTGAATTTATTTGGAGATTGGGATTTTAAACTAAATATTGAAGGATAATTTGGTTTAAATGTTATGAATCGATACTTTGAAAATCGAGCTCGAAACCGATATAGATTGAAGTTGAAATTGAACTAATGGGGTTTGAAAGTGGAATTGAATTAATTTGAAATCGAAGTTGAAATTGATTTGAATTAAAAATCGAAATTGAATCGATTGAATGGAAATTGGAATTGATTTGAGTTGGGAAGTTAGAACTGGACTGGTTTGACTTTGAAATTATTTCAAATAAATAATTTAATATAAAACTATTTAAAAGCTATCCTCATAAATATACAAATTATTTTGGTTTCCAAATTATTTTGCTATATAAAGCATTTTAATACTTAAACTGTTTTATATTAAACTATTTTAGCCATTTAAACCATTTTATGCTAAACTATTATAACTGTTTAAACTATTTTGACTATTTTAATTATTTAAACTATTTTAGAACTATTCAAACTATTTAAAAAAAATCCAAACTGATCAGGGGTGAAATGTTTATTTTAAATCATGGACTTAAATATAAATGGGGTTAATTGAAGTTACAACGCAATGTAAATTTGAAATCATTTTGGAATCGAAATTGCGATATTGAGACGAAAATGATTTGGAATTGAAATGGTATATTTTGAGTAAATGTGATGACTTCGAAATGGATTTGATTTGAAGCGAATATGATATTTTAATATTAATTATGAACTGTTTTCGAAATGTAAAAGTACCAACCGGTGTGTAAAACGATGTTTGTTTGTTAAAGAGACCGAAGCCGGATATGGACATACACTCTGTCAATACCGGAACCACTTTAACAACTGTGTACGTGGAGTGATGATCTAGAACAAAGTGGTAGGATTTGACGTCGTTTGATGGATTTGAAGAAAGAGAACGATGATGGATTAGCCTAGCTCCTGTGCCAATTTGAAATGACTAAAACAGGAGCCATATCGGTCAAGTGGGCTAGCTACCCCGAGCGGACGCACTTCTTCGAATTACCATTATTTACATTGTGATTGATTGGTGCGCACCCTCCAGATTATAGGAGTGTTGGACGCAGTGGTCGATCACGGCTATGATGCGTTACCACCAGCCGGGAAGGTTAAACTGGTAGTATCCTACCTTGGGCATTGACTCATGTGCCTTGTCATACTTTTATCCCTAAACGAGTCCTATACGATTTTGGTTTAGTGTTGTCGTATCACAGCACATCCCTATCCACCGACCATTTAACTGGTGTTTTATGTGCAAACTGTACGACAATGCTTAAAAACGCGTTAATGGGGATTAATGTAAAGCCTTAACGCTACTTTAATATTTATTTTACTGATTAGACATTATAAATATAGCGTATTCTACTAAATATTTTGATGGATCCTTAAGAAATGTCAAATCCTGTAACATCTCTTGAGTTATTGCATGCACGTTATAAACCAGATAGGAGATGTGAAAACCCGTAAGCATCTCTAATGCCGTTACACTCATGTTTATGCGAGTCCTGACTCGAGTGTTTTGTATTTTCATTACGCTCGGGTTAGTCTTGAGTTTTCAACTTACTGAAGATCTATTTCGGAGGACGAAGACGAAGTTTTGGTACACTAATACTATTATTATCCCTACATCATGTTGTCTGCTGCATTATTTATTTATCTCTGATGTATATATATAACTCTGATGAATGTTGTGTTGAATATAATCAAATGTATAATAGAAACAGCTTCATGAACTGTTTATTTGATTATTGTATTTTATCGTTCCGCTGCGAGATTCTGTTTTGTCTTTCTTCTTCTTTTCTCTTATTTTCCTACTTATCCCATTAATATTCCTCCCTTTTAAATGGTTTGAGTTGACATTTGTGGTTTATTGTATTTAAACTATCCAAAAAAGTGGATCGTTATAGTTTGTATGCAACTGGATCGAAGACAATCTCAAATAATGCAACATCTTCTGGATGAATGGATTAAAAAGTAGAACGCATCATTCCCAGCACATATACTTGTTACAATTAGCGTACCCTTCCAAAGGTAAGTGAGCTCTATCATTATGAGATGGGGCTCGTATATCCTCATATGAGATTCTGTGCATAATAAAAATTCGATGAAGAGAAGCCTCATCAACTCTCGAAGCCACAGAGTCTTTCGGATCCTCTAAAAAGATGGCATCTTTAAGAGTGTTAGGGAATGGCTCATTTTCTTCTTTCGGACTTGGAGGGACTTCGGGAACTCGATGCGCGCTTTTAGGTTATTTGATTTTTGACCCGAAGAATAGCGCATAGAGACTATTTCATAACATGATTCAACATCAGATCCATCGTGTGTAGCAGCTTACTCAATAGTCATAGTAGCCAAATGCCCCGAGCGTCTAGAACCCATAAACTATCACACCCAACAAATAATTGCAGTTAGAGAAAGAACCTTTCCCAATGCAGACTGTAAACTAATGTAGTGTGGTGCATTGTTGTGCAGTGTAGTTATTAATAATTTAGGATTAAACGACGACTGTGACAAGATAATGAAATTCCATCAGAGTGATCCTCGTTGTCGACCATCTCAACCGGCCTTTATATTGATGATTGTGGATTTCATATAAGATCTGGGATCATTTATCAGTAAAATGGAATATGATGATTTTGCATTCAAGTTCAAGTTCCAATCCAGGCTCCATGTGCTCATGTCATATGTGTTCAAGTCTTAAGTCATGTCCCATTGGTTGAGTTCATATTCATATGGTCAAGTATGCAAAAGTTTGAGTTCAAGTTTGCTCACGTCAAATTAAAATTTCCTAAGTCTTGCATGGGCAACGGATCGGTACCGATCCCATTGCCTTGGTGAACCCACTTAAATATACTCGGACTCAACTTAATCGTCTCCAACATGCCTGTACAGATCCCTGCCACCCCGATCCCCTATTGCCACTCTACTTCGTCTTCTCCAACTTAACAACGAACCCTTCGCTAATCCCTACTCCATTCCACCTCTCCCATATCCATACCGATCCACTCCTACATAACCACAAATGCAAATTAACCTCGTCTCCACTGCTATAACCTAACTCGTCCTCTCTAAGTCATGATTCAAATCTTACTCTCACTCATAAGCTAATAGAGATTTAGAATCAATCTTTTTCGCAAATGAATCAATCACAACATGGTGTTTGACCTTAGTTACAGCCTAGGACTCGAACTTGAGTTCGATCCAAACAAAAGTCAATGGGATTGGGTTGGAGTTTGATAAGGGAAGGGGTAGCACAAGGTGGAGGATGAGATGACGACCGACATAGTGATGGTTTTCTAAAGAGATTGTTGGATTGCTCGAGCTTGAGCTTGTTAATGTCAGGTGCGAGAAGGAAAGGAGGATCGGGTCGGTTGTAAGAAAATGAAGAAGTGGGAAGAAGAAAACCTAAGTCATTAGCTTATATATGAATGCGACCTGCTTCCTAAAAGCCCAAAGCAGCTAAGTATTTGCGAACAAAGAAATCGGTACTGATCCCCTTGCGGAGGGGATTGGCATTGAACAACTATTTAAAAAAACAAAAAATGGAAAATTGAAATACAATTGCACTTGAACTACCTGGAATCGACAATGACCCATCAGCATGTAAGCGTGCCTGGGAGCCAATAACAAAGATGTGATTATGAATCTCTGTGCATGTGTACAAACTTAACATTCGATTTATTGAATTGAAAGAAAATAGACATTTCTCGCTTGGAATTTTCAAAGATGAATCCATTTCAGAAAACCGAGGCCTATTAACTAAATTAACTAGACTAATGGAAGTGAGTGTAAACAAAGACTGAGGATTACATCTCGGTTTTATTCGACGGAAGGATAATGACTGTGTAGGTAGCTGAATGGAATCCTTTTTGGCAACTCTAACTTGCTTCGATTCAAAGCATGTCATGTTTGAAATAAGACGTACTTTGGGAGGCAGGTGTTATCCAGCCTTTGGACCCAACTTTTTCAAATTGATTGGACAAGTGAGACTCGACGGTAGATATGGCAAGTATCCCAAAGGAATGATCACAAAGTATGGAGAACATACATAGACAATGGTATGAAGCAACGATCAAGCGAGACCAAGAGATAGACGCTCTGGATTGTTATAAGTATGGATCAGTTCCTTCCTTAGGCAAGGGATCAGTTGCTATCCCTTCCCCTAGGCAGCGGGTCAGATCGAATCACTTTGGCTATGGACATCATAAACAAGCAGTTCAACTCAATGGAAATCGATCGATATCTCCAAAAAAAATATAGGCGACCATGCAAAACAACTTTGGAAACATGAAGCTAACATAGAGGAAGACCCACAGGAGGGTTCTCATGACCCTACCTAGCCATCTTGACCGATCGCTTTGATCGCTCGTACTTGGGAGTTAGGCCATGAAACATTTAGGATAGTCTCATCCACGTCGTGAGATTTTGTCAACGATGTACCAGGAAGATATCTGGTCGTCTACAACTATAAATATAGAGTTCATTATTCATTTTAGGGGCCTCTATCACTATGCCATAGATTGCATACTGCAACACCCAGAAGTGATGTAGGAAGTGCCAAAAAATGTTGTTGTAGGCTAGAAAAGGGCAAAGGCAACACTTTCTCGGTGATGCATTTTGTCACGTTGCCCTAGAGTCGAAGGCAACATCTTTGCGGCCCTAAGGCAACATCGGTTCTGTTGTTGCCATAGGTACCAAATTTACTAAAAAGTGGGCCCCACAACTGTTGAATATACGAGTATATGATTTTCACAGAATTAAATAAATATTTGCTGAATAAAATAAATAACACAGAGTTTAAATTCAAACAGATATTTTATTCAAACATATATTTATTACAATTTTGAATAGTATAAATTCGAGCTCTCACTATACATACACAATTTTGATTACAATACAAATTCAATTACATCACAATCTTTCATTTACAAATGTCCTCACTACATGTCACTTGTTCACTCATAATATATCTTCAACTTCATTCCAGATTGAATCCAGCATCTGAGCAATCTGCAAAAATACACACTGACGCAGTAAAATTGAAAAGAAAATATTTTTGCAGTGTAAAATAAAATATGATTTTGAAAATATTATTTGCCTCAGTTATTTGGATTGCTCGTCATCATTTAATTTTGAATTCATCAAACATGAACAACTTGTGACGTACACAGTGCATCACTGTATATGCCACAAGGCCATGCACACCGATATACACTTGATAAAGTTACAAGGACAGGTGAGCACAAGGTCAAACCCAAATCAAAAGCCAGGTTCAACTCAAGTTAAGTCACGATATCTGCACAAGGTCAAACCCAAGCTACAAGCTGAAAATCATATAATCAAAATTTCATATTTGGGACTGTTATAAACAAGAATTTATCAATTATATCACAGGAGTTATATGGATTAGGAGCAAGAAGAATAGGGGTCGCTTCATTACCTCCATTAGGTTGTGTGCCAGCAGCAATCACTCTATTTGGATATGAAAGCAATGAATGTGTGTCAAGACTCAACGAATATGCAAAAGGATTTAACAAGAAAATCAATGCAGTTGTAAACTCAATAGGGAAGAAGTACCACGATCTCAAAATCACAATCTTGGACATCTACACCCCTTTTTACGATATCGTGGTCCATCCATCAAAAATGGTGTGTATATATCAAAATTCTTTGTTATATAAAATTGTGGATTTAAAACTCTATTTATGATCATTTTACCATACCTGAATAGGATTTTCGAAGGCAAGGAAAGGGTGCTGCGTGACTGGAGTTGTTGAGACTGCTATTATGTGCAATCCAAAATCGATTGGAATAAGCGCGAATGCAAGTAGTTACGTGTTTTGGGATAGTGTACATCCAACTGAAGCTGCAAATCAAGTCATTGCAGATTCTTTGATTGTTGCAGGCATCAACTTAGTTACATCATCCAGTTTACCTACTAATATACAGGCTATATATGTATATTGCATATGGTTTTCTTTCCAAATGAGTGAATGTGTTGTGTAATTATTCTATCCAGTGTTTGTGCATCTTTTGTAGATTTTGAATGAAACATTGTTGTAATAAAACTATCTTTTCATTAATGGAACATGATAGAGATCGTAACATTGCACCTATGCAATTAGCTAGTACTTAGCAACTGCTGTATTTGGTGTATGTGCTTGTAATGCTATGAGTGTCAGGATCAAGCTGCCGGCTAGTAATTGTTGATCTAATCTTATTCTAGATTAAAATGTGTTTTAAATGAGCATGAACAAAGCTAACAATTAAAAAAAATTATCATAACAGCTCTAAGATCATAAAGATCACCGTAGCATTGAATTTTATACTATATAACCCCCGAAAGAAGAGATGAACTGGACAAAGCTTGTATATCAATCATATCCAAATATAAAAAGAAAATTCAGTTCTTATATAAACCTTATTAGCTCTATTGATGCTTACCACATATCAACAGATAAAATATGGGTACATACATTAACACCTTCTGCCTGCCAATCTTCATGCTTCTCTTGTCTATTAGCCATGGTGAGTAAACTTCAATACTTTCAATATTCTGTTTTAGTTCAGTTGAATACCCACAGAAGTTGGACATTGCCTGCAAATTTCTAACAAATTGTGAGTTAATAATAAAGAAATTTAGTCATCATACTGATGTTGTAATACAGGGGCAACAACAAATCTTTTTCGTGAGTACATAGGCGCAAATTCAAATGACACCAAATTCACAGACGTCCCAATAAATCCATCTGTGGAATTCCACTTCATCCTCTCCTTCACAATAGACTACACAAAAGGCCCAAACCCAACTCCAACCAATGGCAAATTCAACACATTTTGGAACCCTAAAAACCTCGATCCAGAACAAGCGTCCACAATCAAAAACCAAAGTAAGAACGTAAGACCCGCAGTAAGTCTAAGAGGAGACACGGTAGCAGAAAATCAATACGCCTACTTTCAACCAACCTTCGTAATCACTAGGGTGAAGAACGCAGTCACAACCCTAACACCAACCATCAAAACATACGGATTAGACGGAATCAACATCGACTACGATCGATCGACAGAGCAAGCAAGTAATGTGGAATCTTCATTCGATCGAGCAATTGAAGTTGGCGGCTTCTAATTTAACAAATCCCTAAAAACTGAAAGAGGAAGAACGATAAAGAAAGCGGCCATATTTTCTCAAGCAAAAGAAGTTGGCGGCTTCTAATTTAACTTTTGCCGCTTTTTTTTTGCTTGCCGCCGCGTTAAAAATTATTTCATCCCGCTTTTTTCAGCCCGCACTCATTTTTTATAATATTTTTATAAGTCTATAGCTACTGCAACATAGTATTGATATCTAAGCTAACATCCTGAAGCTAATGTTGTAACAGACAAAAATCAGCATAGCTATCGTTACATTGTAGCTAGCAACATCTTGTATTTTCGTTGCATATGTTTCTGTTTTACTTCAAATCTATTCTAATCAAGGATCTATTACGATTTGATCCCTCTATAATGAGAAAAGTAAGTATTTAATAAAGCAATTCCTTTAAGTGGATGTAGGCAATCAATGTCGAAGCACTATATATTTGTTTATTCTTATTTCTACTTGTTTACACTCTGTTTTAAGTTTAATTCTTCACTTTATTTCTCCACTTTCAATCAATTAGGCATTTGTGCCAACTTTTGGTACAAACAGTAAGTATAAAAGAGTCAAACCTCTTATATCGTTGCCTACACGACTGTTTCAAACCATATAGAGTCTTCTTCAGCTTACAAATCCATTCCTTCTTCCCATCGTCTACAAATCCTTCTGCCTGCTTTATATAGATGGTCTCTTCAAAGTGTCCATGTAAGAAAGCTGTCTTCACATCAAGTTGCTCTAACTCCAAGTAACGAGTAACAACTGTTGCAAACAAATTTAGGGTGGCGTATGTTTCACTCGAGGAGCAAATATCTCCTCATAATTCATCCATTTCCTATGTAAAAACCCCTTAGCAACAAGTCTAGCCTTATATCTACCGTCATCATTTACCTTGAACACCCACTAACAAACAATGACTCGATTTTTCTGAAGATGTGGTACCAAATCCCAAGTCTTGTTCTTCTTCGACGACCTTAACTCTTTTTCCATAGCACAAACCCACTTTGAGCTATCACTTAACTTCATGACTTATTTGAGTTATATTCGTCTATGTGGCATCCGAGTTGAATGGATCTGGACCGCAAATCGCAATCAATGGTTCCAAGGAGTCTTGGCATCCAAGACATAAATCCAAGCACTTCAAGGAATGGTCCATGACTATAGTTATGAGATTTTATACACTTGTACACGGATTGATTCTTTTCCTTCATTTGGAGCTAAATTTTTTTAATTTCCTGCCCTTGGAATAACTAGCCGTTAAATCTCTCTTGTAGCCAAAAACTCTCAAGAGTAATCAGATAAGATGTCATAGTGGACGTAGATCTCTTTTAAATCAAATAACTCTACATTTTGTGTTGTTTACATACTTGCACCATACTTTACTCATGTTCAAAAACTTCACTAGAGACATTGTTTATTCACTATTATGAGGTTGACGAGAAACATGTTTTATGCTATAGAAAACCATAACTTTTCTTCAAAATATAAGTCGCTTTGGTCATATTCTTCAAAATTCAAATAACATGTAACGCCCCGAAAATTTTAGACTTTCGAAAATTCAACATCGACACTCACTTTATCGACTGCCGAGAAATCGAAGGACGGAAACACGGAATGTTATGGGTTTTTAAAAGAATTTAAGAAAAGAGAAGAGAAGAAGAGAGAAGAAGGTAGAAGATAGAGAATGGAGAGAGAGAAAAGAAAATAGAAAATAGAAATTTTTAAAATAGAAGAAAAAGGAGAATAGAAAACATAGAACAGAAAACAACAGAACAACAACAGAATCTCACAATTCGCAGCGGAACAACATATAATAATAAATGAATAATCTTTAAACAAAGAACTATATCAGTTATTACATTTTATACATTACATTACATCATATCATCAGAGTGTACAACAATAACAAACATCAAACAGTGCAGCGGAAAAGAAATACTATATAAACTAGTAATACGCCATGCCATCCAGCTTGCCTCCAGCAACTCCAGAATATCCAGAATATCCTGATAAACCTAACTCTTGACTGCCCGTGTAGAAATTGGTGGGCACCCAGAGTTTAGAAGGAAAACAATAAACTCCAAGTCAGTCATGTGACTGGTGTGAGAACTCAAAACAGTTTATTTATCTTTGAAAACAAAATAGAGGAATATTTTTAAATCAATTCGCAATGCTTTTAAAAATGAGACTACCATAAGGCCTCCCGCACACACACACATGCAAACGCAGAATCGGAGGAGATTTCTCCTTATGATAGTCAAAGATGCTTGATACGCATTTAAAATAACATTTGATATTATTACTAGCGTATAGTGTAGGAAAATTTCATTTCTAAAGTAGAATATAAATCTTAGCCAACATACGACCATTATCGTATGCCTACTATAGCTATCATCCAAACAGTGTTGCGACACCATAAGTGAATGATAGGTTCTACAACTAAAACCGTACAAGTTTCGTATTGTTTCTTTGGATTTCCAACGAATGATCAGGCCAAGGAACTTCCCATTGCCACATGAGAATGCCTCTGGATGGACATCCCCGAGAACCAAACCGGATCTCTACCAACACAAGGCCGGGTTACCCCTAACTGAGTAACAACTGACCGAATATGCCATCCCCCGGTCCTTTGGGACCTTTTCACCGAGCGCTCGTAATCAATTCACACAATCATAACAAAGTGTTTTCAACATGAGTAAGTATCTGGGCTCCATACCATGATACCACCCTTTTCCAGAAGGAAATGGACACATCCTAAAGGGTCTACCCCTCATAACCTTGCTGCTTCTTTCCTGTTTTGACCATTCACGGGGTGTGAGGCTCGACGAAGTCACGTCCACAAAAACATACTTTATACAAAAGCCATGCTTTGGGTCACAAATGATCAACACAATGATCATAAGGATAGACGATCAAATAAACGATCCTATCACAAATAATCAACACAATGTTCATTTCAGCATCACTCAGCATATCACATTACCAAATTGGGAATATATCGCTGATAACATTCAACTATATAACCTCTGAGCACGTACGTCTCAGAGAAGGGTGTTAAGCTAAAAGAATAAATTCTCCGCCACCAACAGAAATATATTTGAAAGAAATCGGCTTTATATCTCAACTTGTAATGTCAGACATACAATCCATACAAGTCTGTTCCGGGCTCGAACAAAACCGAAGGCACTTCTTACGAAGCCCTTGTAATCCGGGTATTCACAATCCCGATCGAATTTCCCATCACTTAGGAGATCTCTATACCAGGAGCTACCCAGTGCAGAGACAATCGATAGGTCATCCTATCGTTTTCACAAATACTCGGTCTTCAACACCGATCTTCAAATGCAATTCACAACGACGTATCACATATTCGGAATGGGTTATACGACCCCATGGTCCTTTCCCGGTTAAGCCGAATAGTGAGCGCTTATTCAAAAATAAGTGTGGCATTCAAATTCAAACAAATCACATCAAATACCCAGTCAAAGGGAAATATTGATAGTCGGTTATTGAACTATCAATGGATATGCACACATCACCAGTTTCCAAATAATTTTCCAAAATATCTTCACAAGATATATTATTTCATACTTCAAAAATAAATCAATATTTATTCTTAAACAAATTCCACTTTCACATATAAATTCCATAATGAATTTATATTCCAAAATATTCATGCATATGATTTCAATTATTCATTTCAATTTATCTTCAAAAAGATAAATTCTAATTATTCACTTCATATTGGAAAACATTTCCATACTTATTTATTCATAAGTAATTCACAAATCTTTTTATTTTCAACCTTGGAAAATATTCAATATACTTAAATCGAATTAAGTATATATTTCATTCTTTAAGGAAATCATTCACTTAAACATATTTATTTGGGCCAAAACAAATGTTGCGTAAAACATCGTTACAACAACCCAAAATCACTAGTATAGGGATTCGAAATTAAATAGATATATAAATCCCAATACTATGCAAAACATTTCCTTTCGGAAATCATTTACTATAACAACAGTGTTATAGTCCATTATTTCCTTCTATTTCTCGAAAACGTCTATTTCAACAATTAACGTTGAAATCTATGGTTTCGAATCTCAACATCTTTTTAAAACATTGTTAGATCGTTTTAATTCTATTTAAACCATTCACGTTCAAAACAATTTCTTTAACATCTTATTCACTATTCAAAAACGTGAATATTCTTTGTTAACAAATTTCATCCTTTTATTCATTTCATTTTAAAGGATTATTCACAGTTCAAAAACGTGAATATAGCTCCATTTATAAGTTATAACCATTTACTTATCAAAATAAGTCGTTGGCGAATTTATAAAACAACGTTTATAAATTTCCATTTCTATTTATTTTATAACTCCTTTTTATAAATCTCTTTTATTAATCTATTCGATTTATAACTCAATTATAAACCAAAAGTTCACATTATAAGTTAAATGCTTATAAAACGATTATTTTACAAAATCGTTCTTTTAAAGACTTTCCAATTTATGAATCTTATAACTTATAAGATCCATTTATTTAACCAATCTATTCTTCAAATAATTTCACCAAATTTATAAATCTTACTATTTATAAATTTCATTTATAACTTCACAGTTTATAATTCTATAAATTTCATTCTTTAATGAAATTCATTTTCACTTCATTCAAACACTTATAAAAACTCGTTTTATAATGTCAATATTTCAATTTATAAATATCCATTTATAAATCTCTTAATATAATTCAATTTATATTATTCTTTAAAACGTCTTTAAATTCCTTTAAAACTTCATCATTTAGATTTATAAAATAATCAAATTTTATAAATCCTATATTTTAACTTTTTATAATAATTTCAAAAATCCAATTTAAACTATTTTATAAAATCATTAACCCTTATTTCTCAAAAATCAGCTTTTAACTATATTTCACAAAAACCATAATTTTATAACTTTGAAAATTATAACGTTTATTTATTTAACATGGATCAATTCCAAAAATATTTTATACTTCAAAAATCACTTTAAAAATCATTTTAAAATTCCAAAACTTGGTCCAATGATGCTACTACCAAATAGTCAATCACGACAACAACGATATCACATATCGTGTATGATAATCAACGAATATCAAAATATCCATAATCAAATAAATACTGTTGAGGAATCCAGTTGGATCCCTCCAACCTGTTTCCTGCATCACAAACATTAGCACAATACCAATTTCGTTCCAGTACGAAATTATCGCGGTATATGTTCTTATTAAATATTATCCGCTTAATAATGGCGTAATAGGGTCTCATCCGCTAAACAAAAAATGCAGGAAATCAATCAACTGCAATATATACATATGCCAATATATATATATATTGATATTATATATAATACCAATTTCACTGTTTATGAAATATTCGCGGTATATGTTTTTAATAAATAACATCCGCTTACTAACGGCGTATAATGTCTATTTTAACAATCAATAGATATCAATCAACATTCAAACATGCATTCAAATATTTTAAATCTAACTATTTAAAATAAAATCGAAACTGATTCGATTGAGTGAGAAGTTCTCACCTTGATTTATTTCGTTTTAGCGATTTATTTCGAATAAAATTAAACGGACGTTTAATTTTACCCGAAATTCTCACTAACTCCAATCGACTCCAAACCAACTCCATCGCGTAGTGCTCGTCCATACGATCCCAACGCAACTGAGTTTGCATTTTTTCGACCTCGTATGAAAAGGTTATGAATATTTGAAGTTTGCTCGATTTAAACTAATATAAATTTACAACTTAAAATTAAATTTTAAACCTAAATCCTACATCACCCTTGGATCCAAACCCCTCTTCTCATCAGGCCGTCCACCCACTCCCTTCTCCCTCTCGTGTTCATCTCCAGGCAACACCAAATACAACCGAACCCATTAATGCAATTTAGGGTTTCAATTTGCTAACACCACACACGATTATACTCAATCACATCACCGCCATGTCGAAGACCTTCGCGAGCTCGACCACCACCACCAACATCATGAAGCTCGGCCCCCTATATGGCCATGAATTACGTGCGTAGCCGGCCATGAACGGCCTCCCCTAGCGCCCTCCACGTCGCACCGTTTCCGATCATCTCCGTATGGAATCGAAGCTCTCGTCGAGCTCTTCGACTTCCGTGTTGAACACTTCGCGTAATTCTTTACGGATTGAGAGAGATTGATGAAGAAGTGAGAGTGATTTCTGGCCATTGGTTATTAAAGTGGCGGCTAGGGTTAGGTTTAGAGATATTTTTTTTTTTTATTAATGAAGGGTAGGGGGTGTATTTATAGAGAATTTTCGAACACTATTCATCCGGAAATTCCGAACTCCGATTTACGCGTCGAAACTGACGTACCTAGGGTTTATCCCGCGTTCCGGACACAATGGAACAGGTTTCGGAAGCTAATTCGGACATCTGTGCGAGTTATAGCTAAAAACGTTCAATTTAAATTAAACCGATTTAAATCGATTTCTAGGCGTTTTAATTTGTACTGGACAAACGGTAAATCCAGTTGACTTGAAATTTGAAACCTTACAATAATATCACATTACGGATCCGATGAAACTGGTTTCGTCGAAATCCGAGACTTTTTGAAAAATGGCTATTTTAACTCGCCAAATTAAAAATAAATCGATGTGTTTCGAGCTGCCACGCTCAAACGATAGCTCCGATTGACACGAAATTTGAAATCCGGTAATAACTAACTATTACGGATCCAATGGAACTAGTTTCGTTCAATTCTGAGACTGTTCAAAAATTGGCTATTTTCACTAGTCGGTTTTAATATTAAAATATTCAATTTTCACAAATTAACTTTTAATTCGATTTTAAAAGTTCTAAAATATCATTCTAACTCCCATATGATAAAATAAAATTTTACAAATCATTTTCTATCATATTTAACTCAATTTTTAATTATTTCCATAATTTAACGTATTAAATTATCGATTTAATTATCCAATTAAATCCAATAAATCAAAATAAAATTTATTTGACTTATAAATTCACTCATTAATTTTTAAAATTAATTAAATATTCAAATTTTAATTACTAAAAATTCTGGGTCGTTACAATCTTCCCCACTTAAAAGAATTTCGTCCTCGAAATTATTAAGTAAGAAAAGTTACAGAATCTATTAATTTTCCAAAATCCATAGTTAAACTTCTTACAAATCTTTACTAAGTTTTCAAATCATACTTAGTTATCTTTTCAAACAATTACTATGGTTTAACTTTTAATTCCAAATCAAAGTTATAGTTTTCAAAATTTTCCAATTTTCTCAAATTTTTTTCTAACGCCTTAAATTTTCGGAAAAATTCGCCATAGTCTCCTTTGCGCGGCTCGATCCGAAAAAAAATGACAGTATATATATCACAAATATACATCTCATCAAGTAATGAGGCATCCCGAAGGGAAAAAAATGTAAAAGTACGGTATGTAATCCGAGATATGTACCTTATATTTTATTAGCAAGCGTATACGGCTAATATAGCGCGAAAGCGAGCTCCAAATGCGAAGCAAACGCGATCCGCACCTACTAAACACTCAACAAACAACATGAGAAACATGCATATAAAGCATAGTATCGATATACAACATATAGCAACATAATAACTATATATACCAACATAACAATGCATTCAATAGCAATATATATTCAACCATCAACCAACATCATCCATAACCAATATATTCATTCATATTCTCTTTTATATACAATGAAATGGTTTTCAATTTAATCACATTTGATTCATTAACATTGGATTTTATCAACATTCATTCTCAATTAGTTTATATTCACTAATTCATATTCAAGTTGGTTCACTTCCAAATCAAATTCAATTCTATTCAAATTTATTTACTTTCAATTTGAATTCAATTTCATAGCTTTAAATTTCACTAATTCACTTTCATTAATACTTAATGAATTATATACAATCAATCAACTAACAACCATATAACAACCAATGTATATTAATTACAACCAAATTGCTTTGCTTACAATTGGTTTAATTTAATTGATTTTTATTCAACTTTCTAATAACATTAGATTTTAATGAATTAGCACGTACATCCATTATTTCTTATCAATTTAATTTACATTCAATTGATTAATATTCAATCCATTCATTCAATTCAATTACAAAAGTTGAATTTCATTTATATAACTCAAGTTCATATTCATTTAATCCACTTGATTATTTACTTCGATACCAAAATCAATTCCATTCAACAACACTTAAGTTATATTCCATTTTATAAACATCACTTTTTATTTACAATTCACATTCATAAATATATTCATATAGTTTCACTTTTTATATATATAAGTTTATTTCACAATTGTAGATCACTTTAATTATAATTCAATTCTTATAATTTATTTCCTTATACAATTATTCTTTTATTTAGATTATTCAAACAACTAAACAATCAACTTATATACCCTTTAATAGTTCTGAAAAATTATTCCTTTATATATAAAATATAATCAAAGTAAAATTATTTCATTTACCCAATTTAAACAATACTGTGTCGAATTGTTCTATTCAAGTGTTCATAAACCCCTTCGGCATAGTTGTCCAGACCGTGCTGACGAAGGTTCATATACCACTCAACAAACCAATCATCACAATATAAAACAATTTTATATTTCACTAACAAATACACTCTCATAGCTATTATTACACTCAAACTCATTCTAGAGTAGTACTGACTCTATCTCTAATGAGTAATACCCTACAGAACCATGGTTGTCGCTTAACCATCAGCTCTGATACCAACTATAACGCCTCGAAAATTTTAGACTTTCGAAAATTCAACATCGACACTCACTTTATCGACTGCCGAGAAATCGAAGGCCGGAAACACGGAATGTTATGGGTTTTTAAAAGAATTTAAGAAAAAAGAAGAGAAGAAGAGAGAAGAAGGTAGAAGATAGAGAATGGAGAGAGAGAAAAGAAAATAGAAAATAGAAATTTTTAAAATAGAAGAAAAAGGAGAATAGAAAACATAGAACATAAAACAACAGAACAACAACAAAATCTCACAATTCGCAGCGGAACAACATATAATAATAAATGAATAATCTTTAAACAAAGAACTATATCAGTTATTACATTTTATACATTACATTACATCATATCATCAGAGTGTACAACAATAACAAACATCAAACAGTGCAGCGGAAAAGAAATACTATATAAACTAGTAATACGCCATGCCATCCAGCTTGCCTTCAGCAACTCCAAAATATCCAGAATATCCTGATAAACCTAACTCTTGACTGCCCGTGTAGAAATTGGTGGGCACCCAGAGTTTAGGAAGGAAAACAATAAACTCCAAGTCAGTCATGTGACTGGTGTGAGAACTCAAAACAGTTTATTTATCTTTGAAAACAAAATAGAGGAATATTTTTAAATCAATTCGCAATGCTTTTAAAAATGAGACTACCATAAGGCCTCCCGCACACACACACATGCAAACACAGAATCGGAGGAGATTTCTCCTTATGATAGTCAAAGATGCTTGATACGCATTTAAAATAACATTTGATATTATTACTAGTGTATAGTGTAGGAAAATTTCATTTCGAAAGTAGAATATAAATCTTAGCCAACATACGACCATTATCGTATGCCTACTATAGCTATCATCCAAACAGTGTTGCGACACCATAAGTGAATGATAGGTTCTACAACTAAAACCGTACAAGTTTCGTATTGTTTCTTTGGATTTCCAACGAATGATCAGGCCAAGGAACTTCCCATTGCCACATGAGAATGCCTCTGGATGGACATCCCCGAGAACCAAACCGGATCTCTACCAACACAAGGCCGGGTTACCCCTAACTGAGTAACAACTGACCGAATATGCCATCCCCCGGTCCTTTGGGACCTTTTCACCGAGCGCTCGTAATCAATTCACACAATCATAACAAAGTGTTTTCAACATGAGTAAGTATCTGGGCTCCATACCATGATACCACCCTTTTCCAGAAGGAAATGGACACATCCTAAAGGGTGCTACCCCTCATAACCTTGCTGCTTCTTTCCTGTTTTGACCATTCACGGGGTGTGAGGCTCGACGAAGTCACGTCCACAAAAACATACTTTATACAAAAGCCATGCTTTGGGTCACAAATGATCAACACAATGATCACAAGGATAGACGATCAAATAAACGATCCTATCACAAATAATCAACACAATGATCATTTCAGCATCACTCAGCATATCACATTACCAAATTGGGAATATATCGCTGATAACATTCAACTATATAACCTCTGAGCACGTACGTCTTAGAGAAGGGTGTTAAGCTAAAAGAATAAATTCTCCGCCACCAACAGAAATATATTTGAAAGAAATCGGCTTTATATCTCAACTTGTAATGTCAGACATACAATCCATACAAGTCTGTTCCGGGCTCGAACAAAACCGAAGGCACTTCTTACGAAGCCCTTGTAATCCGGGTATTCACAATCCCGATCGAATTTCCCATCACTTAGGAGATCTCTATACCAGGAGCTACCCAGTGCAGAGACAATCGATAGGTCATCCTATCGTTTTCACAAATACTCGGTCTTCAACACCGATCTTCAAATGCAATTCACAACGACGTATCACATATTCGGAATGGGTTATACGACCCCATGGTCCTTTCCCGGTTAACCCGAATAGTGAGCGCTTATTCAAAAATAAGTGTGGCATTCAAATTCAAACAAATCACATCAAATACCCAGTCAAAGGGAAATATTGATAGTCGGTTATTGAACTATCAATGGATATGCACACATCACCAGTTTCCAAATAATTTTTCAAAATATCTTCACAAGATATATTATTTCATACTTCAAAAATAAATCAATATTTATTCTTAAACAAATTCCACTTTCACATATAAATTCCATAATGAATTTATATTCCAAAATATTCATGCATATGATTTCAATTATTCATTTCAATTTATCTTCAAAAAGATAAATTCTAATTATTCACTTCATATTGGAAAACATTTCCATACTTATTTATTCATAAGTAATTCAAAAATCTTTTTATTTTCAACCTTGGAAAATATTCAATATACTTAAATCGAATTAAGTATATATTTCATTCTTTAAGGAAATCATTCACTTAAACATATTTATTTGGGCCAAAACAAATGTTGCGTAAAACATCGTTACAACAACCCAAAATCACTAGTATAGGGATTCGAAATTAAATAGATATATAAATCCCAATACTATGCAAAACATTTCCTTTCGGAAATCATTTACTATAACAACAGTGTTATAGTCCATTATTTCCTTCTATTTCTCGAAAACGTCTATTTCAACAATTAACGTTGAAATCTATGGTTTCGAATCTCAACACCTTTTTAAAACATCGTTAGATCGTTTTAATTCTATTTAAACCATTCACGTTCAAAACAATTTCTTTAACATCTTATTCACTATTCAAAAACGTGAATATTCTTTGTTAACAAATTTCATCCTTTTATTCATTTCATTTTAAAGGATTATTCACAGTTCAAAAACGTGAATATAGCTCCATTTATAAGTTATAACCATTTACTTATCAAAATAAGTCGTTGGCGAATTTATAAAACAACGTTTATAAATTTCCATTTCTATTTATTTTATAACTCCTTTTTATAAATCTCTTTTATTAATCTATTCGATTTATAACTCAATTATAAACCAAAAGTTCACATTATAAGTTAAATGCTTATAAAACGATTATTTTACAAAATCGTTCTTTTAAAGACTTTCCAATTTATGAATCTTATAACTTATAAGATCCATTTATTTAACCAATCTATTCTTCAAATAATTTCACCAAATTTATAAATCTTACTATTTATAAATTTCATTTATAACTTCACGGTTTATAATTCTATAAATTTCATTCTTTAATGAAATTCATTTTCACTTCATTCAAACACTTATAAAAACTCGTTTTATAATGTCAATATTTCAATTTATAAATATCCATTTATAAATCTCTTAATATAATTCAATTTATATTATTCTTTAAAACGTCTTTAAATTCCTTTAAAACTTCATCATTTAGATTTATAAAATAATCAAATTTTATAAATCCTATATTTTAACTTTTTATAATAATTTCAAAAATCCAATTTAAACTATTTTATAAAATCATTAACCCTTATTTCTCAAAAATCAGCTTTTAACTATATTTCACAAAAACCATAATTTTATAACTTTGAAAATTATAACGTTTATTTATTTAACATGGATCAATTCCAAAAATATTTTATACTTCAAAAATCACTTTAAAAATCATTTTAAAATTCCAAAACTTGGTCCAATGATGCTACATACCAAATAGTCAATCACGACAACAACGATATCACATATCGTATATGATAATCAACGAATATCAAAATATCCATAATCAAATAAATACTGTTGAGGAATCCAGTTGGATCCCTCCAACCTGTTTCCTGCATCACAAACATTAGCACAATACCAATTTCGTTCCAGTACGAAATTATCGCGGTATATGTTCTTATTAAATATTATCCGCTTAATAACGGCGTAATAGGGTCTCATCCGCTAAACAAAAAATGCGGGAAATCAATCAACTACAATATATACATATGCCAATATATATATATTGATATTATATATAATACCAATTTCACTGTTTATGAAATATTCGCGGTATATGTTTTTAATAAATAACATCCGCTTACTAACGGCGTATAATGTCTATTTTAACAATCAATAGATATCAATCAACATTAAAACATGCATTCAAATATTTTAAATCTAACTATTTAAAATAAAATCGAAACTGATTCGATTGAGTGAGAAGTTCTCACCTTGATTTATTTCGTTTTAGCGATTTATTTCGAATAAAATTAAACAGACGTTTAATTTACCTGAAATTCTCACTAACTCCAATCGACTCCAAACCAACTCCATCGCGTAGTGCTCGTCCATACGATCCCAGCGCAACTGAGTTTGCATTTTTTCGACCTCGTATGAAAAAGTTATGAATATTTGAAGTTTGCTCGATTTAGACTAATATAAATTTACAACTTAAAATTAAATTTTAAACCTAAATCCTACATCACCCTTGGATCCAAATCCCTCTTCTCATCAGGCCGTCCACCCACTCCCTTCTCCCTCTCGTGTTCATCTCCAGGCAACACCAAATACAACAGAACCCATTAATGCAATTTAGGGTTTCAATTTGCTAACACCACACACGATTATACTCGATCACATCACCGCCATGTCGAAGCCCTTCGCGAGCTCGACCACCACCACCAACATCATGAAGCTCGGCCCCCTATATGGCCATGAATTACGTGCGCAGCCGGCCACGAACGGCCTCCCCTAGCGCCCTCCACGTCGCACCATTTCCGATCATCTCCGTATGGAATCGAAGCTCTCGTCGAGCTCTTCGACTTCCGTGTTGAACACTTCGCGTAATTCTTTACGGATTGAGAGAGATTGATGAAGAAGTGAGAGCGATTTCTGGCCATTGGTTATTAAAGTGGCGGCTAGGGTTAGGTTTAGAGATATTTTTTTTTTATTATTAATGAAGGGTAGGGGGTGTATTTATAGAGAATTTTCGAACACTATTCATCCGGAAATTCCGAACTCCGATTTATGCGCCGAAACTGACGTACCTAGGGTTTATCCCGCGTTCCGGACACAATGGAACATGTTTCGGAAGCTAATTCGGACATCTGTGCGAGTTATAGCTAAAAACGTTCAATTTAAATTAAACCGATTTAAATCGATTTCTAGGCGTTTTAATTTGTACCGGACAAATGGTAAATCCAATTGACTTGAAATTTGAAACCTTACAATAATATCACATTACGGATCCGATGAAACTAGTTTCGTCGAAATCCGAGACTTTTTGAAAAATGGCTATTTTAACTCGCCAAATTAAAATTAAAAATAAATTGATGCGTTTCGAGCTGCCACGCTCAAACGATAGCTCCGATTGACACGAAATTTGAAATCGGGTAATAACTAACTACTACGGATCCAATGGAACTAGTTTCGTTCAATTCTGAGAATGTTCAAAAATTGGCTATTTTCACTAGTCGATTTTAATATTAAAATATTCAATTTTCACAAATTAACTTTTAATTCGATTTTAAAAGTTCTAAAATATCATTCTAACTCCCATATGATAAAATAAAATTTTACAAATCATTTTCTATCATATTTAACTCAATTTTTAATTATTTCCATAATTTAACGTATTAAATTATCGATTTAATTATCCAATTAAATCCAATAAATCAAAATAAAATTTATTTGACTTATAAATTCACTCATTAATTTTTAAAATTAATTAAATATTCAAATTTTAATTACTAAAAATTCTGGGTCGTTACATAACAAGATAAGATGCCTTATATACATGTTTTATGTTATAGCAAACCATAACTTTTCTTCAAAATTTACGTCGCTTTGGTCAACTTGAACAAAGCGTTGTTCGGTTTTCTGAACGAAGTCTTTAAAATAGTGAAAATATGTGTAACAAAATCATAGTCTTCATCACTTTTCCATAGAATGGAAGCTAAGAATGGTTTAACTTTATTCTTAATCCTCGAATACAAAATGATTCGCATTTGATGTTTGAGTGAACAACCCCAAATATTATGGGCATATTATTTATTGAACGAGTGAAAGATGGGATAGTCATAGTGGTAAAAGTGGTGTAAACTGCGATGAACATTCAAAATTATGAGTGGATAATATACGGGATTAGGCTGAAATATAGTTGTTACAAAAGCATCGGATATTGGACGTCTATTTTATTGGTTGATAGTCAAACCTGCATTAAATTGAGAACTAGGAATAGAAGACCATGCGAAGTAATAATGACAAATAATTAGTGATTTCATTTTTAATACTCGTTTGAATTTGATATTTATGTAGATAGGTGGAAAACCTCATCTAATTATCATATGCATGTTATCTGGTTCTGGTTGTTGATATATAAAACTTAAATAAATCTCTGTTTGTGATGCTTAGTTAACTTACAGAGCTAAGAAGGTTTTGAAGAGTTAAAATTATTGGCAATACTAGTACATAACATATGCATGGTAAAAAAAAATTCTCAAGTAAATTTAGCTTAGATGTAGACATGCCAGCAAATAATTCTACATATGCTAAAGCATGTAATAAACATAAAAATATACAATAAAACATACAATATGAATAACCAATGAAAGAGCACGATAAGAGAAATAATATAAAAGAACCAAATTTTACCCCACAAATCCACGCTATAAACTCTCATTGTCGCCTTCATTGCAAAATGTGCCTCTACGACTCAAAAATACACAAGCTATCAAATCATTTGTATTCCACTTATCTGATAATCCTAAGTATAATCAAGCGTCATGCGCTTATGTAGCAATCACCCGTTTATCATGATCAATGAACGAGCACACTACGATGTAAAAAAGAAACTTATACGCATTTCATGGCTGTAAATGATAGTGAACTATAAGAAAATTTAAAAGTCATATGTACGCCATGCTAGTGATATAAACCAACGGATGGTACACTCCGAACATTCTTATCTATAGGATACTACAATGGATACTCAACGCCACATTGTAATGTTTTCTAAATACATGCCGATGGGGATCAAACATAGGAGGCTGTGTGTATTGAGATGACGTAGGCTCAAAAGTAGCCAGTGGTAATGATACTCTAACGGAAGAGATATGCGGACCGATATGATCAGATTTCAAACCTCATGTATAATTAGGTAATGAGTAAGCACGTAAGGTTACTCAAGCCCAATATGCATCAAAATATTTAGGTAAAGTAAAAAAGCTCACCATCTACCCTTTCATGGCTACTAGCAATATAAGCCGGGCAAGCCTGAATATATCCGTACATATCATCCCATGGCAACAGATCGGTGGGATTGAGAATTATAGCATACAACTATAACCAACATCGCTTCCCTAAATACCAGATGAAAGGACATATAGAAACCTGAAGAAAATCCTACGTCTCGAAATTGAATACTGGAAAGTGTTAGGAAGCTCGTTGTCGGGCTCCATAAACTAAATATACTCTTATCAGGGAGGAATAATAATGTTGATATGCCACTTTATATCATCAGTTGTCTACCCTCATTCAACTCATTATGCGCTTCTTGTACAGCATAATGCATATGCATAACATTCCCTAACGATGTATTCTAGGAAAGTAAATATATGATGTAGTGTTCACTTCATAATAAGTCGTAAGTGCATATTGGTCACATACTCGAAGTACAAAAATGGGAGGATGTATCAAAAATTAAATAACTATCAAGACTGTTGTAGCGCTTAGGTATCCAAAGCTACATACAGATATTTAAGGATGGAAGTACCGTAGTCGTATGAAGTCCATCTGCATCTACCAATCCAGCTAGATATCTAAGTCTAATCATGCCCTTATTGTTTGAAAAAATGTAGAGCCAAACAGTTAAAATAGAAAGACACTTATGACAGGAGCATGTGTCTCCTCAGCGTCCTGTAGTCTACTGTATATCTCTGCAGACATGTAGGTGTAACATCACATTATCTAACCTTATTGTCGGCCAAAGCCCGTAAATATGCAAAATATAACTCAAAAACCTCATATGAACTACAAAGGGAACAAACACATGGTCTGGTTGGCTAACCTCTGTAGTGTCAGTATATAAAAGTCTAGTGAGTCAAACCCAACTCAAAATCTGAAAAATGTAAAGTATGTGTAGTAGGTCATCATCTCTCAAGAAGAGTCTTTAGTACACAATGGTCGACATATGCGAATGTAGGTAACTATAGAAAATTATCAAAAGATGGTGTATATAGCCTAGTCCTAATCGGCTTAGGTAATGTGTGAAAGTACTTTGTAATACGTCTATGTCAAGTACCACACATAACTATATGACCTTCCTATATAAGTAATTATTTAATGTTAACGGTAAACTAAGCAAATCGATAAATATTTAAATTTTGTTACAGGCATGTTTATCTAATAACTTTTTGAAATATACTTGTGCAGTCGCTAGTAATGCACTTAGTCGATGTGTTTTCATCGGAGGCAGCTTGTGCAAGCATCGTAGATCATTTGCGGTCATGGTAGCATCTGAAATGGTATAAGCTACATTAGCATTGACATCGATCGTATAATAGACAGTCCGTCTAGAAATTTTGATGGATTATAATGACATTTTGACACGTCAATGGATAAAAATGGTAAAGTATAGGTGAAAGTTAAAAGTGAAAGGAAAACGAAGATAGCATCTCACATAGACGTGGATGCTTATGCGCTTGTTGAACAAGCGCTTAAAGCTCGGGTGCTTGTTGAATAAGCGCGTAAGCCATATCCAAACATGCATGCTTGTTTAACAAGTGTTTGGTCTTCAGACGCTTATTGACAAGCGTCTTAAGGCCAATTACTAATCAAATAGATATTTGGTTCGAAAAACGCATGGGAAACTCATGCCATTACATTTTGTAATCAAACAAAATGTAATACCTACATCCGAAACTGTTGGAGATGCTCTTACTAAGGAGCTTTTTAACTCTTGCAGTATTTATTTAAAAAGCTAAAGTGTTACCTGATATGCTTGGTATCAGTATATATGTCTCTGATTGCTATCAACTAGCTGCATCTTACTATGATTGAGTTACTAATTATGTTATCTGCTTGAATTACTTTTGTAAATATATTCATCAACACGGTAACAACCACTCTTGACAATATAGCAAACGTTTAGCTAATTACTTTTGACAATATAGCTAAACGTTTGTAAATTTTGTAAATATATTGCAGACGTTTAGCTAAACGTTAGAAATTTTGTAAATATATTGTCAGAAATTTTGTAAATATACCATTTTTGAACATTTCGGAATATAGCTAAATGTTAGAAATTTTTGAACATGAATATAGCTAAACGTTAGAAATTGTCAGAAATTGTCAGAAACTGTTGGAAGCCGACGAAAATTTTGACCTGTAAGCCGTCGGAAATCTGCTGTTTTTTTTTATATTTGCTGCAAATAGAGCCTTCCAACCACATTTCTCTTCCAAACACTACGATATCAATACTGCACAATCCAATAAACAATAATCCAACCAAATATCCAAACCTAGACTACAAAATATTCAATAAACACACAAATGGATAAAATTAGAATAAAAATAAAATACAAAATATACATACCATTCCAACATTAACAATAATCCTAACAATAACTGTTATACCATGTTGTTAATACACAAATTCATCAACATTCTCATGCATATCCTCATAAAACTACAGAACCAAGTGTATCATGCATAATCATACAAATCAACAATTAATTGTACCATCTACCAAATCATTCTAAACTAAAACAAAACATACCTGCATGAACGAATAAGCAAGAAATGAATCAATCTCCTCCAAATCCAGAACCAGCCGAGGAAGGAAAGCGGCCACCAAACTGCTGCATGTACTCTAACAACTGTGCGGTCTGCAAGGCATGTCGGCGGTTCTGCTCCTCCAATTGGGACACTCTAGTCCGCAATTCTTCTATACCTGCTAAATTTCTATGAGGTCTACTCCGCCGTCCCCTACTCTGACACTGGACTGCAATAATTGAAAAATAAATAAATCCAAGTTTATTGTTTTGAAAAGGTAAAAATATCATATTTTCAGTATTTTAAGAAAGTAAATTATTTACCTCTAAATTGCCAAATCCGTATCGTCAACCATGCTTTGCTGGACTCATAACGGACTCAAAAATAACGTCCTCCTCATCGGTCGTCAGCTGCTCTCTACCCGTATCAGCAAGGAGTTTCTGCCGCTGCTCCATAAACATCTCCTGCATTAACAAATTAATAAAATCATATCTTATTTCATCATAATTTAACAATTAAAACAATTACTAATGCTGAATAACATGAAATATGCTTACATGACTTTTGCTGGATTTATCGTCTTGCCATGTGTACGAAACAGTCCCGTCTTGATTAACATGTTCGACAGCATGCGTACGGGTGAACACGTCCATATAGCTAACAGGACATGTGTCTCGGCTTCCTGAAGTTGATTGTTACATACAATTATTATACGTTTAAAATCATATAGCACAAACTATTTACATTTATTATTCAGTAAATTTACCAACTCCTGCCGATACTGCTGAAATGACTTCGATCCTCCGTGATGAGTGACGAGATTCTTATTTCTATTTGCAGAGTTTCTATCCGACTCTGCCTGTACATTCAAAATTTGATACATTATTTTTCAATCACGTCAAATTAATAATTCAAAAAAAATTAGTATACTTGTCTTCGCCTTGTTCGTCTCCCAGTAGCTCAACCAAGCTTGCCACACGCTCTCTCCCATCCACCGTGGTTTCTTACCAGATTTCTTAATCTCAAATATCGTGTCCCTGTAGTTCTTGCGCATCTTCTTCATCCAGTATGCTCGTGCCAGCATCATATCGTCTGTCTGGATGTCTATCTCAGCCTGTATTAAAAAAAGATTACACTTTAAACGATAAACAATAGAAAAACGACAAAAACGAATTAAAAAACAGAAAAATTATACATACTAGGACATCCTGCCATATGCACTCTATGATGTGAGGAGGGATGGTATCCCAGCTCAGCCAGCACGCACTCATCCTACTGCGATAAGATGCTCTAGAGACGTCCAGCACAACCTTAGATGGAAGCAGGTCGAGCCCCCTGTTTTTAAGTACGATATAGATAAGTACGTACCTATATCATAGAAAAAATAAGATGCTGGATAAAATTTAATTCTTACACATCTGCTCTAGGGACTAACGATACAACTGCACGCTGTGGCTCTTGCGATGGGCCACTGCCACCGCCTCCTGACGATCGGGAAGAGCTCCTACCTCTATACGACATAATGATAAACCTGTGACATATACACATCATTATATAAGAGAATAAAAACATGATAATGAAATATATTTCATATGAAAATTACATCAACGGTATAAATTGCTTAATTAATGACTGAAATGGAAATAGAAATGGAAGTGTGTTATACCTGATTCATAATGGGTGTACTCTTCCAACGATAAGCAGAGTTCATTGCATTTTTAATAAAAATTGCTAAATAAATGACAAATGGAAATAACATAAAACATGCAAATAATAGTAAACGGATTTGGTTTCATAGTTACATAAATTTCATAATGCATCAAGAATTCAACATAGTTACATCAATTGCAAAAAAACATATTCAGATTTGTATCAGTCATCATCGTCTTCTGATTCAGATTCGGTCTCGTTTTCGACGATATTTTCCTCTGCACTGTCAAACGCTTGTATCCAAACATTTGATTCATCGATCAAGGGACCAAAATCCGTATGATCGTCTGTAATTATTATTTCATTAATTTGCTCAAGATCTGCTTGATAAGCTTGTTCGTCCGGAATATTCTTCTCATCGAATGTGAATCTGGCCCTTGTTTTAAAAACTGCAGACCAATCTGCTTTATCTCTTTTTAGAGATGGATAAGGAGCGTAATAAACTTGCAATGCTTGTTTGGCTAGTACAAAAGGATCATACTTGTGATAGTGCGATGCATGCTTTATTTCGATAAGATTATAATACTTGTGCACATTAATTCCAAAACCTGGAACATTGCTAAACCAATTGCATCTAAATAGAAACACCTCCTCCGCGGGTCGTGAGAAATATGTCAGTTGCAAAATTTGTGTCTGAACGCCATAAAAATCATTCAAATGATTTTCTGGATCGTCAATACCTTTAACAAATACACCAGTATTATTTGTTAATTTTTCTGCACCGTATTCATTGGTATTAAATTTATATCCATTGACGAAATATACTGGATATGTCTTGACCACTCTTTTTGGTCCCATCGCAAGATGTTTCAACCCTTCGTCAACAACACTATTTCTCGGCTCATAAACGTAATTTGAAAACCAACCGGAAAATTCTTTACTGATATCTCCGTTCGGATGTTCACGTTCATAAACACTGTTTATATAAACAAATTATTACATTAGGTTATACACGCGCATACATTATAGAAAAGAATAAAATACAAACTATTATTTCAAATTACCTAACAAACGGTGCAACCTCGGCACAAAATATAAGTGTGTGCTACATGAAGATCTCTATCGTCTAGCCATATTTCTACACATTTTCCAAAAGGCCGACCATGTTGTCTAAAAATAGATAACATTGCTTGAGAGGAATCTTGTTCGTCGCCTTCGTCATTACGAGGAACACTTTGAAATGAAATATTTACATGGTCACTGAAATAGTGAGAGAAAAAGATCGAAGCTTCTTCTTCGATGTAAGATTTACATATCGAACCTTCAACCCGTTCTTTTTGCCTCACTTTTTTCTTCAAGTGATTCAAATATCTATGAAAAATTAATTTATATTAACTTCATCTTTAAAATGCAATTAAATTACATTATAATATATTACATACCTCTCAAATGGATACATCCATCCATATTGGACAGGACCTCGAAATCGTGCTTCAGATGAGAGATGAACAGGAAAATGTTCCATCACATTAAAAAATCGGGCGGAAATATTTTCTCTAATTTGCAAAGCAATATAGGAATGTCCACTTCAAGTTTACGTAAACGTTGCACTTTTAAAGTAATCGAACAAAGCTCTTTGTAAAACATACTAAGCTCCATTACTACTTTCCAAACTTTTAACGGCAATAGTTCTTTGAACATTACAGGAAATAAATTTTCCATCATTATGTGACAGTCGTGACTTTTCATTCCGCTCAATCTACTATTTTTAAAGTCAACACATCTACGAAGATTTAATGATATCCTATCAGGAAATCTTAACCCTTCCACCCATTTTAACACACCTTTAACTTGATTATTATCTAATTCGTAACAAGCTTTGGGTTTTCTTACTGTCATTTGGTTTCATATGAAGCTCAGGACGTTTGCATAATTCTTCTATATCACGTCTTGATTTCAAATCATCCTTCGTCTTCCCTTTCACATTCAAAATTGTGTTAAAAACATTATAAATACATTTTTCTCATTGTGCATCACATCTATGTGTCTATCGGTTTAGAAAACCGTCGAACGAATTTATAAATAAAAATAACCGCAAGCGCACGGTGTACGAATGTAGCACGCGGCGAATACGGGTCAAACCATAGGGAATTGATGATTTAAATTTCCTATTCAATCAAATTAACCCAAAGTTGAGAAATTGTTAACTAGAAATAAAATGAGGCTAACACTAGAAAAATGTGATTCAAAAACTAAAAGAACAATTTAGAGGCAAATCCACTCTCAAATTTTTGTAAATCAACAAACTCATAATTTATGATCTCTAACTTTGATATTAAGTGGAATAATCATTGCATTTATCATAAGTATGATTTGTTTTTGTTATTAGTTAACATAACTCAAACCATCAAACTATAATACAACAATTATACCACTTATAATTCTTA
This sequence comes from Allium cepa, assembly GCA_030765085.1. Taxonomy (NCBI): domain Eukaryota; kingdom Viridiplantae; phylum Streptophyta; class Magnoliopsida; order Asparagales; family Amaryllidaceae; genus Allium; species Allium cepa. The sequence goes on along the minus strand of CM060946.1, from coordinate 154,645,269 downwards.
TGAATAGGAAGCCAAAGAAAAAAGTATTTTAAGTATGATCTATTTACTATTGTAACTAGTAATATAGATCATCAAATTTCATTTTTACTTTCATTTAATAATCAAAAATGGATTAGCAAATGATGATGCAACTTGTGTTTATGTTAAATAAGAATAGATCATTTGCATAAGCAATATAAGCTATCAAACTCACTTGTATAAACTTGCATCAAAATCTACTTCGTGAAGCATAAACCAAATGAGATCATAAATCATAAAATGTTGAAATTACATAAAGTTAGAGAGCTTCATCACCTCTAAATTTAAGGGGTTTAGCTACTCATTTGTGGCATTGAAGCATCACATGTAAGTTTCAACATTAAAAAGAAAAGAAAAATAGAAAATAAGTAAAGAAGGCAAAAGAGATTAGCTACTAACTACTTGCATAATTATGAATCTAAGTTGTGAACATAAGGAGAAAGAGAGCATAGAAATAAACATTAACAATAAAAAAAAGCATGTAGAAAGGAGAAAAGAAAGAGGCTTGGAAGCCATTTTTATTTCATAGAACATTGTGCTTACACTTGATTTCTTAATTTCCTAAGTAAAATGAAAGAGTAGAAGATGGTCTTTTCATGTACATAAGAGGGCTATTTATACATGCATAAAACCCTAATTCTACTTTTAGGGAGCTTCCTAAATTGCCCTTTAGGAAGTATGGCCACCAAGTAACCATTATCCACTAATTAATCCATCATTTGTTTTGCATGAAGCTTGAACCTCCACTTAGTTGTCCATTAACTCCAAATTGTACATTTAGGTAAGTGGGTGGGGTCCTCCATGTTCATGGCTTGAATTATTTCCCTCTTCTTTCCTTTTTATTCATTTGTGCATGCATATATCTTCATATAATCCTCTTCCATATGCATCCAAATTCCTATAAAAATTATCAAAAAATGTCCAAGTAAAAATTCTTACATTGACACATGCACAAAAATGACCGTTTTGCCCCTGAATGAAGATGAAAATATGATGGTTTGGAAATAATTGAATTTTGGTTTTAAACATGTTAAAATGCCCAAATATGATGATTATTTAAATAAAAAGAGATAAAATATGGATGTAAATATATGCACAATCACGTGCACATCAAATACCCCCACAATTATCTTTTTATTCGTCCTCGAATAAAGGAAAACTAAGATAAATCCGTTTTCGTAGGGAGCACGATTGCATTGAGCGTATGCAACAAGCCGTTAAACCTCTAGGTGTCCCCAGTAGGACAAGTTTTGTCTCGTGAGGGTTTTTGGCGGATACTACCCACAAAATCCAATGCAAAGTGAAAATATTTACAAAATGCAAGATTTATTTACAAAAAGATGAATGCAAGTTTTTGGAAAGATTTTCAAATGAAGGATTTATTTTTAAATTGACACGAATAAGTTAAATATAAGTTTTGGTCATTGTCTTGAAAATTTAAGTCATTTACTCGTCAAAATTTCCAATAATAATCAAGTTGTCATAACAGATAGACCATAGTTTATCTAGTTGTTTCGGTTGATAACACAATGTAATTATGAAATGAATCCTTAGTTGATTATCAAAGTTTATTAAAGTGGTATTTTCATTTCTTTTCAATAACCAGTTAAATCAAACAAGTTAAAATAGTGCTAGGATTTCAATTGCTTGCTCTCTCATTATTTGCAAGAAAAATTACACACCTAGCTCAGGTAAACTGAGGCCAGATATACCACCCATACACTGCCTTTCGGGCTTATGTGAGGGGAGTACAGAGCATGGCGAGTGCATACACTTTCGTGCATACACCTATCGGCCGTAGGTGGTTTTATTAAGTTTGTGTTTTTTTTTACATGTGTTCCATACATGCATAACCGTGAGGACTTTTAAATGAGTATGAAAGCACATAATCAAAGATTCCAAGTAATCCACCCATGCATAACCGTGAGGACTTTTAAATGAGAGCGAATACTTGGATGTTATTATTATTATTATTATTATTTTAAGAGAGAGAGTTTTGCAAAATGATCTTAGCACCATTTAACATAGAAGACAAAAAAAATGTTATATCCTTTGCTTTAAATTCTCCACTTTTTAAACAAAGATTTTCAATTAGAACATACTTCATAATTAGCATAGATGAACCTTCCTATATACAAGTTAAACCATTGTTATTTTTAATCAAACTTCATTTTTTATTTTATTTTAAGACAAATAAATTTCCAAAAATTTCAATTTGTTAACCAAAACTTATACTTATCCCATAGTGTTTCTTCAAAAAAACATCAAAATGGTTAAAAAAAATGTTTTTGAGATTTAGGAGTTTTGAGATTTTTTTTTTTTTGAAGAAAATGAAAATTCAAAAATGCCATGACAAACTAAAAAAATGAAAATGAGACCCCCCCCCCCACACACATAATTTTGACTGTGTCCCCACAGTCGATGCATGATATAATGAGTGTAACGGGGAAAAATATGTACATATTTACAAAAGAGGGTTAACATTCTTACTAGACGTAGCTTGGCTCATGAAGGATCATGAGCTCCTCCTCTTGGTTACTGGGCAATTCCAAGAAAGGTTTCAAACGATGACCATTGACTTTGAAAATCGATCCATCCTTTGAGTTTTCTATTTCTATAGCACCATGTGGAAAAACAGTTCGTACCACAAATGGTCCAGTCCACCTTGATTTAAGTTTCCCAGGGAATAAATGAAGTCTCGAGTCATATAAAAGAACTTTCTGGTTAGGCGAAAACGTTTTCCTTAGGATTGACTTGTCATGAAAAACTTTGGTTCTTTCTTTGTAAATTTTCTCGTTTTCATACGCGTCGTTCCTAAGTTCTTCGAGTTCGCTGAGTTGTAGTTTTCGATTTTCGCCAGCTTTTTCAAGATCAAAGTTTAAGTTTTTTATTGCCCACAACGCTTTGTGTTCAATTTCAACGGGTAAATGGCAAGCTTTACCGTAAACTAAACGAAATGGGGACATCCCAAGGCTAGTTTTAAAAGCAGTACGGTAAGCCCAAAGCGCGTCGGTCAATTTCTTAGACCAATCTTTTCGATTTTTATTGACAGTTTTCTCCAAGATTTGTTTTATTTGTCGATTTGAAACTTCAACTTGGCCGCAAGTCTGAGGATGATACGGAGTGGATAACTTATGGGTTATCAAGTATTTTTTCATTAAAGTTTCAAAAGAACGGTTGCAAAAATGGGTTCCGTTATCACTGATTATTGTGCGAGGTGTGCCGAACCTCGAAAAGATGTTTTCTTTGAGAAATTTCACAACAATTCTGTGGTCATTGGTTTTGCAAGGAACGGCTTCGACCCATTTTGAAACGTAATCGGCAGCGAGAAGGATATACAAGTTTGCAAAAGAATTGGGAAAAGGTCCCATAAAGTCAATACCCCATACATCAAAAATTTCAATCGTAAGAATGGGGTTTAAAGGCATCATATCTCGTTGAGAAATTCGTCCAAGCAATTGACATCGATCATAAGTTTTACAAAATTCAAATGAGTCTTTGAAAAGAGAAGGCCAATAGAAACCACACTGAAGCACTTTTTCCGCAGTTTTTCGAGGACCGAAATGTCCACCGCACGCTTGATCATGGCAAAACGAAAGAACACTCCTTATTTCATTATCCGGAATCCAACGTCGGATGATTTGGTCGGGACAATATTTGAACAAGTATGGATCGTCCCAATAGAAATATTTCACTTAGGACATGAATTTGCATTTGTCCTGTTTGGACCAAAATGAGGGAGTTTCTTTAGTGACTAAGTAGTTCACTATATCAGCGTACCATGGATCGATAGAAATAGAAAGAAGTTGTTCATCGGGGAAGTTTTCATTGATCGACAACGAAGATGGTGCGTTCGAAAGACGAGATAAGTGATCGGCTATGACATTATCGGATCCTTTTTTGACTTTAATTGTAAGGTCAAATTCTTGAAGTAAAAGGATCCAACGAATCAAACGGGATTTAGCATCCTTTTTAGCGCAGAGATATCGAAGCGCAGTATGGTCAGTGTAGACCGTAATGTGTGAACCTATCAAGTAAGGTCGAAACTTTTCAAGCGCAAAAACGACAGCTAGAAGCTCTTTTTCAGTTGTTGTGTAGTTGAGTTGAGCGTCGTTCAAGGTCATACTCGCGTAGTAAATGACATGAAGGATCTTGTTGATGCGTTGTCCCAAGACAACACCAACGGGAAAGTTTGAAGCGTCGCACATTATTTCGAAAGGAAGATTCCAATTGGGTGTGCAAATGATTGGGGCAGAAATGAGTTCGCTCTTAAGACGTTCGAAAGAAGAGATACAATCAGAGTTAAAATCGAAATGAACGTCTTTTCCCAGAAGGGTCGTCAAAGGACGGGCAATTTTGCCAAAGTCTTTCGCAAAACGACGGTAAAAGCCAGCATGTCCTAGAAATGATCGAATGTCCTTAACGGACTTGGGAATGGGTAGATTTGCAATGACATCGATTTTTGCTTTGTCTACTTCAATGCCTTTATTTTAGATGATATGTCCAAGACTATGCCTTGTTTGACCATAAAGTGGCATTTTTCCCAATTCAAAGTCAAATGTTTTTCTCTACATCGAGTTAGAACCAACTCGAGATGATGTAAACGTTGGGAAAAAGAATCGCCAAAGATTGAGAAATCATCCATGAAAACTTCTAGAAAGCGTTCTATCATGTCGGAAAAGATTCCAACCATGCATCGTTGGAAAGTCGCAGGAGCGTTACATAGTTCGAATGGCATACGTCGATAGGCAAAGGTACCGAATGGACATGTGAAAGTTGTTTTCTTTTGATCTTCAGGAGCGATTGGAATTTGGTTATAACCAGAATAACCATCAAGGAAACTGTAAAATTCATGGCCGGCTAAACGTTTGAGCATTTGATCAATGAAAGGAAGAGGAAAGTGATCTTTACGTGTTGCGGCATTTAGTTTTCGGTAGTCAATGCAAACATGCCAACCCGTTTGAGTACGAGTTGGAATAAGCTCGTTTGAATCGTTCTTAACAACGGTTAGCCCGGACTTTTTCGGTACAACGTGAATTGGGCTAACCCATGAACTATCGGAGATTGGGTAAATGATTCCGCTGTTGAGAAGTTTAAGAATTTCATCACGTACCGCATCTTTCATTTTTGGATTAAGCCTTCGTTGCGCATCACGAACAGGCTTGGCATCATCGATTAAATGGATGCGATGTTGAACCAGAGCGGGACTAATTCCTTTTATATCGGAAATTGACCATCCCATTGCTTCCTTATTTTTTGAAAGGATAGAGAGAAGAGAAGCTTCTTGGTCAAGAGAAAGATTGTTAGAAATGATGACAGGAAAAGTTTCATTTTCACCTAAGTATGCGTACTTAAGGTGGTCGGGAAGCGGTTTGAGGTCCAACTTTGGAATTTTTTTGATCAAAGAATTGGGTTGGGATTCAGACTCAACTTGAAACGATTCAAAGGGAAGAGTGTATTCAATCTCGTTGGGAATTTTGGGAAACAACTTTTCATACTCGGCTTCGCGTTTGTTGTTAAGGTCAAGTGTCTCGTTTTTGAAGTTTTCGTGAATGGCACTAACTTCCAAAGTTTCGTCACGAGGTTCATTCGATTGGCTTTCAAGATTGAAAATATTAAGATCCAAAGTCATGTTTCCAAAAGATATTTTCATTGATCCGTTACGACAATTAATTAAGGCATTTGAGGTGGCTAAGAATGGTCGGCCTAAAATCAACGGAATTTGAATCGAGGGATTCGTCATGGGTTGTGTTTCGAGAACGATAAAGTCAACGGGGAATATAAATTACCCTACTCGAATGAGTACGTCTTCGATTTCTCCCACGGGCTTCTTAATGGAACGATCGGCAAATTGAAGCGTAACTTTCGTGGGTTTGAGCTCACCTAAGCCTAATTGTTCGTACACGGAGTATGGAATCAAGTTGAAACTCGCGCCTAAGTCTATCAAACATTTGTTAATTGTCTTGTCTCCAATTGTACACAAAATCGCAGGGCATCTAGGATCTTTGTATTTAACAGACATAGATTGGGACAAGACTTCACTCATACTAGCGGCTAAGAAGACTTTTTTGGGCACTTGAGTGTGTCGTTTTTGGGTGCACAAGTCCTTAAGAAATTTCGCGTAAGTGGGGACTTGCTGAACGATGTCAAGAAGCGGGATGTTCACTTTTACTTGTTTAAAAATTTCCAACATCTTTTCCATTTGGTCCGAGTGTTTCTTTGGTCGAAGACGACGTGGAAATGGAACACGATACACTGTAGGCGGGTCTACTCGAGTAGAAGAAGAAGAATTTTGATTGTCGTTCAATTCGACGTATGGCTCCACGTTCTGTTCTGAGTCGTTCGTTGTTTTAGAAGTGTACTTGTGCAACGGGGCCAAAAACTTGTTCGTCGACGGAAATTCTACCGGTTTAGAAAACCGTCGAACGAATTTATAAATAAAAATAACCGCAAGCGCACGGTGTACGAATGTAGCACGCTGCGAATACGGTCGATCCACAGGGAATTGATGATTTAAATTTCCTACTCAATCAAATTAATCCAAAGTTGAGAAATTGTTAAGTAGAAATAAAATGAGGCTAACACTAGAAAAATGTGATTCAAAAACTAAAAGAACAATTTAGAGGCAAATTCACTCTCAAATTTTTGTAAATCAACAAACTCATAATTTATGATCTCTAACTTTGATATTAAGTGGAATAATCATTGCATTTATCATAAGTATGATTTGTTTATGTTATTAGTTAACATAATTCAAACCATCAAACTATTATACAACAATTATACCACTTATAATTCTTATGAAAAGGAAGCCAAAGCAAAAAGTATTTTAAGTATGATCTATTTACTATTGTAACTAGTAATATAGATCATCCAATTTCATTTTTACTTTCATTTCATAATCAAAAATGGATTAACAAATGATGATGCAACTTGTGTTTATGTTGAATAAGAATAGCTCATTTGCATAAGCAATATAAGCTATCAAACTCACTTGTACAAACTTGCATCAAAATCTACTTCATGAAGCATAAACCAAATGAGATCATAGAACATAAAATGTTGAAATTACATAAAGTTAGAGAGCTTCATCACCTCTAAATTTAAGGGGTTTAGCTACTCATTTGTGGCATTGAAGCATCACATGTAAGTTTCAACATTGAAAAGAAAAGAAAAATAGAAAATAAGTAAAGAAGGCAAAAGAGATTAGCTACTAACTACTTGCATAATTACGAATCTAAGCTATGAACATAAGGAGAAAGAGAGCATAGAAATAAACATTAACAATAAAACAAAGAAAAGCATGTTGAAAATAGAGAAGAAAGAGGCTTGGAAGCCATTTTTATATCATAGAACATTGTGCTTACACTTGATTTCTTAATTTCCTAAGTAAAATGAAAGAGTAGAAGAAGATCTTTTCATGTACATAAGAGGGCTATTTATACATGCATAAAACCCTAATTCTACTTTTAGGGAGCTTCCTAAATTGCCCTTTAGGAAGTGTGGCCACCAAGTAACCATTATCCACTAATTAATCCATCATTTGTTTTGCATGAAGTTTTAACCTCCACTTAGTTGCCCATTAGCTCCAAATTGTACATTTAGGTAAGTGGGTGGGGTCCTCCATGTTCATGGCTTGAATTATTTCCCTCGTCTTTCCTTTGTATTCATTTGTGCATGCATATATATTCATATAATCCTCTTCCATATGCATCCAAATTCCTATAAAAATTATCAAAAAATGTCCAAGTAAAAATTCTTACATTGACACATGCACAAAAATGACCGTTTTGCCCCTGAATGAAGATGAAAATATAATGGTTTGGAAATAATTGAATTTTGGTTTTAAACATGTTAAAATGCCCAAATATGATGATTGTTTAAATAAAAAGAGATAAAATATGGATGTAAATATATGCACAATCATGTGCACATCACTATGTTATGGCGAAGCACAAGATGTTTCCAATACCGCAACTCCCAAAAAATAGTTTGTTTGCACCAGTTATGAACAACTGATTTGCCTTCAATTTCTGTGTGCTCGCCAGTTTCATATATCTTTGGATAGTCCTTAACAAGTTCATATATGTCTTCGCTTGACCATATCGTCGGTGGTTGTCTGGTTTCTACTCTATTAGCTAAAAAGTTTTTCTTGTCTCCTCTGAAGGGATGATTTACATGGAGAAAATATCGATGACAGTCAAACCATGAAATTTTCTTACCATGAGGTAAAGAAAACGCTCGTGTTTCATCCATGCAATATGGACATGCTAGACAACCGGCAGTACTCCATCCCGAAAACATTGCATAGGCAGGAAAATCACTTATAGTCCACAACAAAGAAGCAAACATACGAAAAATTTTCTTCTTGGACACATCGTATGTTTCTACTCCTTCGTTCCACAATATTTTTAACTCCTCAATCAACGGTTGTAAATATACATCGATTTCTTGTGTCGGATCGTCGGGGGCAGGAACGACAACAGTAAGAAACATATATTGTGTTTTCATGCACATCCATAGAGGTAAATTATACGGTGTGACGATAATGGGCCATGATGAATATTTAAAACCAAATTGAGAAAATGGAGAAAAACCGTCCGTACATAATCCTAATCTAACATTTCGACTCCCCGCTGTAAAATTTGGATACGTTTTATCGAAATGCTTCCATGCTTCTCCATCGGCCGGATGTGTCAACGTACCCTCTTCCTCTGTTCTCACGCTATGCCATCTCATATTAGACGCAGTTACAGAAGATGCATATAATCTTTGAAGTCTTGGAGTTATGGGTAAGTAGTGCATACGCTTGTACGGAACTTCCTTCCCCTTCTTTTTTCTTGATTTGTATCTCTCCTGGTTACAAACTTTACAATTTCTAAGGTTTGCGTCTTCTTTCCAAAACAACGTGCATCCTTTTAAACATGCATCTATTTTCTGATACGGTAAACCAAAAACCGACATAAGTTTTTTAACTTCGTAGTGATTTTCACACATTAGATTATCGGGCGGCATATGTCTTTTTGCAGCTTGTACAACAGCCGTAAACCCAGCTTCAATGATGTTGTATTTTGACTTCATCGCAATGTATTCTGCGATTACTGACAGCTGAGTGCCGCTTTTACAACCATCCCAAATAGGTTTCTTAGCTGCATCTAATAAATCATAAAAAAAATTAGCTTCAGTATTTGGTTCTTCAACATTTCCATCATCTCGTCAACTTCAACCATAGGAAACATTGATCGTGCTGCATCTTCGACCATATTTTCTATACGGATCGTTGAAACTATTTCGTTAACGACACTTTCAGACTCTATAGAAGTATTTGCTACAACTTCTCCATGTCGATCCCAAACATAATATTCGGGTGCGAAACCGTGTTGACACAAATGAACTTTCACAATATCTGGTAACAAATACTTCAAATGTCTACACCTACTACACGGACAACGAATTTTTGGATCGTTTCCGTTATTACTTAAAGCGAATTCAACAAACACGTTTATACCATTATAAAAATCTTCTTTTATTGAGCCCCTCATACCTTTTCTTTGGTACATCCATCTCCTCCGATCAACAAAATAATCAATCATTTTTCCTATTTAACAAAATGAGAAGTTCAAAATTTAATATTTATTTTGAAGAATACAAATTCGAAAAAGATTATTTTTATGGTCGTATAATATTTTGAATTTAAAGAACAACTTTACAAATTTAAAAATATTTTCAAATAGGGCACATTTTATATTTTAACGTAACGATTTAAAAATATATATAATTTTTTTTCATTGGTCAGGCATCCTACTTCCCATTACAAACACAGTAAGCATTTACATTTCGTATATTACTTCGTCTCAAACGATTCAACAAAATTTCGGCAGCATTTCCCTTTTGTTCCCTGCATTGTACACAAATGCGTGTACGCAGGAAACATAAAAGAAAAGTTAGGCCGAAATTTTATGAACCGTTTGAGATGAAGTAGTATACAAAATGTAAATTCTTACTGTGTTCATAACTTGTCCAATACAGGGACAAATCCGACAAATATTGTACCAGATGAATATAAATGGTCGTTTTTCGAAAAAAACGACTATTTATACAACGATCATGTATAACACTCGTCAGACGGGGCCAAAAACTCTCTAAGAGACATTTGTCAGTTAACATGCGCGCATTTTACGAAAAAATACAGTTTTACTCACTGTTCATATTTACAAAAATATATATTAATTTAACACATTTATTCGACGTATTACGCATCAACTTAAGGCTGGTTTAACATTTTTGTCATTTTTCAATACACACAATTATAATTTAGAGTAATACATTTTTTTTATTTCATAAGTAAATACGTGCACAGTATAATACTCTTATTTCATTCAATCATTTTATCTTATTCAAATAACGTATACAATCGTCGAATCAAGGCAGACACAACAATTTGCATATACATGAATAACCACAAATTATACGTGTTTTTCACAATTTCACGATAAAAGATGAAATATGTATGCTATGTGATGCTATAAACCGTTATTACGCTATTGCAAACAATTGCAATCACTAATTCGTTCTAATTTATCAATTTATGCAAATCTAAAATTAGGGTAAAAACTGAAATTTTCACAAAAATAAGAGATTATACCTGAGATTAAGAGCAAGAGCCGTTGAATTAACAGCGGGGAAGGAGAAAAAATCACGAAATCAACGATTGGAAGTGGAAAATGGGGATTTGGGGGTTTTTCTTGAGAATTTGAGAAGCTGGAAAATGAGGAAGAAATGCTCGGCCGAGCTGCAGATAATCGCGAATTTTCGACGGCTTCCGTCGGAAAACAACCATCGGAAGCCGTCGCTTCCACTCGTCGCTATTTGGCATTTTTCTAGTACTGATTGCATGATCTGTTCATCTGTATTCTGCATTTCTTTGTAGTTCGCCCTGAAAGCATGGCCTGTGATATTTATGACCACCCACATATCTGATTCACCACTGTAATAGGAAATGTAAAGTAATTGTCAAATTATGGAATACAATGTTTATGTACTAGAACAATTATCTAATTCACTGTATCTGTTTTCTATCAACTTTATATATATAACAGCACAACAATAATGACCATGTAGCTATCGTTTTATTCATTCTTAACAAGTCTATAAAATAAACCGGGTGCCTAGCCCGAGCCGAACTATTTTATAATAAAATATAGTGCACACTATAAAGTAAAGAAATCGTAAAGCATATAAAAGAAAACGACCAGAGTAGTGCAATATGAATAACTAATGATAGGGCATGATAAGAGCCATAATATAAAATAACGTCAAATTTGACCCCACAAATCCACGCTATAAACTCTCCTTGCAGCCTTCATTGCAAAATGTGCCTCTACGACTCAAAAATACACAAGCAATCAAATCATTTGTATTCCACTTATCTCGCGAAGTTAAAATGGCAAACCAACAAGAGCTCAAGCTTGTAGAAACCATAGTTTCTCTCTACAATTCCATCTCAAAACTTCCATCTCTTTCTCCATCAACCCAAGTGAATGAACTGTTTACAAAATTAGTCCAAACTTGCATCCCTCCTTCGGACGTTGATATATTTTCCCTCCCTCAAGAAATTCAAAACATGCGTATGCATCTCATTAAACTTTGCGGTGAGGCTGAAGGTCTCTTAGAATCACATTATGCAACAATAATAGCAAACGAAGATCAACCATTGGATCATTTGAAGATGTTCCCATACTATTCTAATTACGAGGAGTTAACGAAGTTGGAATTTAGCTTGCTTGCTAGGCATGTTCCAAGTTCTGATATTTCTCAAGTTGCTTTTATCGGGTCGGGTCCACTACCCTTTTCATCCCTTATTCTAGCTACCCGGTACCTGACGGGTGCAATCGTGCATAACTACGATTTTAATTCTAGTGCTAATGCAAAAGCTAGAAAGTTAGTGGAAGCGGATTTGAGCTTGGCAGAGAGGATGGTGTTTCGTACTTCTGACATCATGGAAGTGAAGCGCACTCTAAGCGGGTATGTACGTAGTTATATAGGATCATGTATCAAAATGGCATACCTTTAAACCTTATTTCACTTTTAAATCAGTTTCAAAACCATTTAAAAATACAAGCTATTTTCTGCCAAAATGATCAAAATACATAATCCTTTTGATAGAACACAGTTGTAAACTTAGATAGATTCGTTTGATAACTATTCTAGTTAGGCATCGTTGAAATACCATGTATTTTATATACTTAGATGAATTCAGGCACTGTCTGTAAAAGCATTTCATGATCAGGTAGCTAACCTTCAAATTGTAAAGAAAATACGTACTGACAATAGTAAGAACAGGTACGATGTGGTGTTTTTAGCAGCACTGGTAGGAATGGATAAGAAGCAAAAGAGAGAAATAATAGAGCACTTAGCACAGCACATGAAGCCAGGTGCACTGTTAGTGGTGCGTAGTGCGCACGGAGCACGCACATTTTTGTACCCGGTAGTTGACATGGAAGATCTGAATGGATTTGAGGTGCTTTCGGTGTACCATCCTGATGATGAGGTGGTTAATTCGGTTATTGTTGCCAAAAAGAAGGGTATTTTTATGTCTTGCAAGTGCTGCGAGCCTCTGATGAATCATATGGTGCATGGAAGCTTGGTTGAAGAAGTTGCTTTTGAGGGCAAGCATTCCTCTTGACTTTTACTTTTTTAATTGGAGGCCTTTTTGTTTTTATTTTATAATTTCATGTTGTTTATGATTCTGCGTGTTCTGTTTTTGTGATTGTAATGGTAATTAATGTAATTGTTGAAGTGTGCAAGAAGATCTTTTCTTAAGTTAACATTTCTCTGTGCAACTTTGGACTATATGGCACCTGTATTCTGATCTCCATTTGTGTACACTTTTAAATATGCCCTCGTTCGATATATGATTGTATACGTCAATCAATTACGTTGGCTGTGTATAATGCCAATTAAATTCATTTTCCATTGACCAAACCCCCTCACAGTGAAGGGTTCTTCCACATATCGGATGTTTGATTTTCTTTCCCTTTTTTTTAAAGCAAGAGAGAGAATGATCATTTGAAAACACCAGGGGAATGGGAATTCCACACTCCACAACATTAGCCAAACACCCCTACTTCACCCATATTATACAGTTTTAAATTTCAAGATATTTACAGTAGTTGATTTCATCGCATGGCGACAGAAAATAATTTTAACTTTTAGTGGATTCCTCATATTGCTTCTTGATATGGAGTGTACCATACACACATCATCCCTTTATCATTCTCGAAATGGCAAAACCAAGTTGCAACTTGCACAAACTATCACTTTCTTTACATACCAATCTCAATGCTGCCATCACTTTCCCATCAACTGAAGTAAACCATATATTCTATAGATTAGTTCAGATTTGCAGCGTTTGTAATGCTTGTTTTTGATTGCTTTTGTACTTGTAATTGTGTATTTGATCCACATACAGATGGATACAACATTGATACAGTAACTAATTGTGTAAACCAATTTACTTTATATAAACCACAACGAAGTTTCTAAAGATGTGTATCATGTATGTACGCATAAATTGTTCAGATAGCAAGGATAACAGTTGGCCCAGACCTAAAAAAATCAAAGGCCTATAAGACACACTTTCAAAACCAGAATTATGTCTGACTTTATCATTGACAGACTTTATCATTGACAAACTAAAAGCATCTCGAATATCCTTTAATTGAGCATAAATATTATTTGAATTTAATTACCTTAAATACTACAACAATAATGCAAAAAAGTAGGTTGATCTTTTGCAAGTATGAAATTTTGAATTTGTTGCTGGTTGATTTAGGAAAGCTTATTCATGTTGAAGCTTTTTTGCCACTTTGCCACTCAAATCATTTTTCTTAAACAATAATATAATACTATAGCCGTACGACAGTGGAAAAACCGACTATTTGAACGTATAATTTTAAAAATATATATTATAATTTCTCATTAATTTCAAAAGCACACAATGATAATACACACGTAGATGTGTATAATACTTTCGGAGTGGCTCAGTTGGTTCTCATGCAATGCTCAATTACTAGAGGTTAAATCCTCGGCAGCTAAATATCTGTGCAATTTACTTAAAGTATGTATTTGATCTCAGTGCATAAATTCTCAGTGTGGTTTAATTACATGCTAATTATCACAGTAATGAATAAAGATTCATTACACTAAAGGCAATGCCGCACAAACATTGCATGCAACTTACAAGGCAATCCAAAAACCACAAGGCCAATGATATCATGCAATAATAGACCAACTTAATAAATTTCTCTTTCAAAGGAGATCAATGTACGTAACCAATTACTATTTTGTGTACTTCATTATCCCCCAATAATCATTGGTAACTCTGAGTACCCAACATGAAAAATGGATAAATGTTGCGCAGAATCAAAAATTGAGTTCCAACTTAAAAAATATTAGTTGCATTATTTCATCTCAAACAGTCTCGGGTGGAATACTAACATCACAATTGTTACCACCTTAATCTCAATTCTACTTCTTTTTCAAAGGGATTAGGTAGCAAATTAACAAATTAATCTTCAAGCATATTAGCATAAAAAATGTAATTGCAATGCATGTACAATACACGTGAAGTCACAAAAATAAATATATCTTGCAAGCTAGAATGGGATTATTCACAATTTTCACCGCACACGGTTTCATTTTATTCCAAAATATATTGCAATAATAAGATGCCAACCAACGATAATTATTTATGTATAGAAAGAACAACACATAGAGATGGATATTGTAGAAAAAACCAGCAACCAAGAGCTCTTAAAAATGAATAATCCCAAAATATCCTTAACACGCCAAATTTCTTGCAACCCTAAAGCATCAACTTAAGCTCTCATTCTCTAGCTAAAACCAATGTTCCAAAATTGCTTCATTTATATGTTCTGTTAAACTAAAATGTGTCGATCAAGAATTTATTGCCTTTATTGCCTCTTAGTTATCAAGTTGCATGTTATTTTATTAACATTTTAGTTTTACTCCATTACTTTACTAAGTAGTTTGTTTAAAATAGCTTTAATTTCAAAACTAGGTAGTTTTTCTTCTTCTACATATGCTAAAGCATTTGAAACTGTACAAATAACAACTAATTGTAGAACACGTTCGTCAAATACAAACAGTTCTTCCAAACTCAATTATAATTTTCAAATTGGTTCTAAATCTAATTGAGTTGGGTGGGAAAGGAGTATTATTTTGGTATTAGGCTTCAAAGAGTTCCACTCTGGCTCTTACGGTCACTTTGATGAAAGATGTATTACATGGTAATCCAAAAAAATAAAACAAGCAACCAAGAAAAAGGGTATCAAAAGAAACTCATTGAGTTTTAATTTCAAAGAAAAACCAACATATACACACAAAAACACACACCAACCCGCCTATGTAATTTCTGCAAGTAACCAAAGAGATGACTTTTTGAGCATAAATGCTTGTCCCGTGATCTATTGTGAAACGGGAAAAGGGGTATCAGCTATTGCGCTAAGTGTTAAATGTTTCGAATTCACCAATAGTATTAAAGCATTAGGCTTGAATAAAATCATGGTACCAACCAGTAGTAATATATTGCACAAGCATTGAACAATTGCAAAAATACGATGCTTTGCGAATGATCAAACTCATTAGTTGTAACTCATAGTAGCAGGAAGCACTTAAATGCAGGAAAACACTCAAACGATAAAGAGAATATATGTTTGATACAAAAAATATATATGTAGTGCTAGAGTTAGAGGTATGCCCTAGGTGTGATTATATAATTTGTTAGTAGCTAACTCGAAAACAAATTGTTTTTCAAAATAAAAGTGTTGTCTTTCTATTATATACTTGATGTAATGTATTATATTAAGTAATGGATTTAATTAAAAGTATATCTAATAGAAAATCCGTAAATGGTGTTTTTGTGGTAGCAATTAAAAATAGCTGTAATCATGAGTATTGTATCACAACATTATAAAATTCACATTTTTAAATGTTACTAGTTAAGATGCGTAGAGATGGATAACGGCGTATCCACTGGGACAAGAGTACATTATGCTCTTCAAATATTGGACAGTGTATTACTCCTGACTGTTGGAGCATATACAAGTTACGTACTAGTAGTTATAAAACAATTGCGAAATGACTCACTCAATAGTTTTCTCTTGGTTAATATAACTAAGATCAGATAAAAAATATCGATGTGACTGATTTACACAGCTCTCTACACTTGATAATATTGTCGATCTTCAATATGAAAGTTTAGCTTTGATTATAGTCAAATCATGGCACGACATTTGTCGAGTGACTATAGTTGGGTCGAGTGGAAGTATTGGATGTGAAGTACTAATCAAAAGAGGATTTCGTCTCCAAGAAATGGCTCTACAGTCCTTATTTTCAATGCATGTATAGAAACCGTCCCTCCCTTTATAGTTTTGTAAATTTAGTCCCTCTTATTAACTTTTTCTTATTTTATTCCTGTTATACCCTTGGTTTTGTTTTACAGACCTTTTTCTTTTTGTCTTTTTCCTTGCAATCAAATTTCGTTCCCGCACATATTTTCTTCATCCTCCTAAATCTCGTTACTCATTTTCGCACGTTGCTTCTATTTGAATTCGTAATTTCCTTTTCCATTATTTGAATTCTCAATTTCCTATTCTCGTAACTTGCTCTGATTCTGCGTTCGATCTAGGGTTTACTTGTCTAGGTATTGAATTTTGTCAGGATCGTGTAATTTTATATTGCTTTTTATTTTTGTTTTAATTTAGCTTCCTTTTGTTTTGTTTATAGTTGCTTATATCATTTCTTCAACTATTTTCTGGTAGTATGGATCCGAACATTCCTGTTACAAGGTACATATTATTTGATTCTGTTTAGTTTTTTAAATTTTGCATGTGCAACTTTTCTTTGTTCATATGTTTATATTGATTTGTGGTTTGTATTTGCCTCTGTTAAAATATTAAAACTGCAATATTACTTGCATTCTATTTTTTTATGTGCATTTGTTTGTTCGTATCTGTATATTTATTTTCATTATGTATATATTCTGTTCAAATATTAAAACTGCAATTCGACTTGCATTTTATCTTTTTCAGTTCTCTTATATGTATTTCTTTACAATATGTATCTATTCTGTTAAAATATTAAACCTGCAATATGACTTGCATTTTATCTTTTTCCGTTTGTTTATGTGTATTCCTTCTTTGTTTACATTTGTATATTTCTTTACACTATGTATATATACTGTTAAAAAACTAAAACTGCACCATGACTTGCATTTTATATTTTTTAGTTCACTTATGAGTATTTCTTCTTTGTTTTCATGTGTAAATTTCTTTACAATATGTATCTATTCTGTTTAAATATTAACATTGCAATATGACTTGCATTTTATCTTTTTCAGTTTGCTTATGTGCATTTCTTCTTTTTTCATATGTTTATCTTTCTTTACAATATGTATCTATTCTTTTAAATATTAAATCTGTAATATTACTTGTATTTTACTGTGGAATTGTTGTAGATTATCATGTTTTGTTTAAATGCTTCTTTTTTTTATCATAATTTAGTTTAGGTTTGTTTTATTAACTGTTTTTTAGTGTTTGCAAATTACTCTGTTCATGTTTATTTTATTTTATGCTTATAATATTGTTTTTTGCAAGCTGATATTTAAGATAAAATTTTCTCTGTTCTGTCTTGTGTATGTGTATTTATGAAATGTTGGTTCATTTGCTTCATGATAAGCCTTTGTAATGGATTTTCAAATTTATCAGGTAATTTCAAGTTATCGAAACATATTAATACCTTACAGGTTTCTGGTGATTTTTTCTTTCCAGAGCTCAGAAACTATTTTTATAACAGCTATTAATACTACATTTGTTTACAGTTTGACTTATCAACAATTTTTTTATTAAACTGATGGATGTGGTTGGCAAATTTGTACAATTATTTCAATCTGCAAAATCCAATTCAAAAGGGATGGTTTTGGAGACATATCAATGTTTACATGTTAAACCTTGTATGCAAAACTCATTTTGCATTATTTAATAGTTGAACTGAATATTAAAATGCAGTGCTTGCATGGAATATGCAGTGGGAATTTCTTATTCATTGTTTGTGGATCTTCTTTTTCTATTGTTGCAGTCTGCTGATAATTTAATGTCTTCATTCTGTTTTGTTGCAGTTTCGATGATAACAGTGAAGGTGTTTTGGTTGTATTCGTTAATAAGGGTATTAGTTATAGCAAGAGAGTAGCTGTTGGTTCTTCTCTTCATGATTTGAAAGTTAGTCTATGGGACGTATTCCAAGAATATGTACCTTCTTCTTTGGAGTTATCTTTTACTTCGGAAAACAAAATTCGAATTATCGAAATAGATTCTGACTTGCAATGTAGATTGTGTCTTTCTATATTTAGACATGAAGACTATTTTCATATTGATGTTATTCTAAGCATGTCTTCTGAAGATGTTGATATCAGTAGTAATTCAGCAATTACTACCATTACTTCTACAAATAATGTTTCAAGTTTTGCTTCCACTATGTCTACTGGTAATGCTCGTTGTGATTTAAAGTCTCTTTTGAAGAAAGACTGTTCTATTCCTATATTTACTGAAAATGGTCAGTTATTCCCTGGAGGCGTTAGTGAGTTTAAGCTCAAATTGCTTTTGTACTGTCTTCATGGTGGTTATAGGGTGAAGATGATTAAAAATGGCACTGTTAGAGTAACTACAAGATGTTCTAGAGTTGGTTTCCAATTTCGTGTGCATGCATTAACTAAATTTAATCTTCCAGGTTATTTTGTACTTAAAACTAGTAATCTTGTTCATTCTTGTGGTGCCGGTGTTGTTGATATCAATCATCCACCTATATCAAGTAAACTTGTTAAAAGATTGGTGATCGATTTTATTCGTAGTAATCCTCTTACTAGAACCAAAGACATAGTTGACCATTTTAGAAATGAGTATGATATTATACTCAGTTACTACTTTGCCTACAAAGGAAAGCAATTAGCAATAGAAAAGATTCATGGTTCTATTGCTTTGTCCTATCATCAGCTTAATTGGTATGTTGGTGCTTTGAAGAAAACTAATCCTGGAAGTTTTATTAATTGGAACTTAATCCATACAATTCCCAATTTGAACGAATATTTATAGGTCTTGAAACTTGTAAGAAAGGTTTTGTGTATTGCAGACCTATGATAATTCTTGATGGTACATTTATGAAAGGAAAAAATTATGGTTGCTTAATGTCTGCAACTGCAAAAAATGGAAATGACGGTATGTGTTCTTTTTTTATTTTTTTTATTTATCTGTACACTAATGAATTAATGTTATATATTTATCTATAGCATATTGCAAAGATGGAAATTATGGTTTGCATTTTTTATTGTAACAAGCTCTACTAATATCTTCTATATTTCTTCCTCTTATTGGGTGCAAGTTTGTTGAAATATGACATAGGAGCCTGCAACAACAAAAAACCATGTTTGTTTGCAAAATTTTGTTTATAGCAAAAAAACATGTTTAAAGCAAAACAACAAATTTCCTATATCAAAATTAGAAATCTCTTTTTTTTTAAAACAAAATGCGATTTGTTATTCCTAAACATGTTATATGTTGTTTCATATAGTGTGTTTGTTCTATATTAGTTCAAAGTACACATTGGAAGTGGATGTGTTGTCAGTTGTATGGGGTATGCAGGACAGTTTTGTTGAGGGGCAATAAATGCTTATGGCAGTTATATATTTTGCACAGAGAATGGATGGACTTGACAGGAAGTTTGGGGTTTTGATGGGTGTATTATTGTGTGCAGATGAGTCTGAAGGGAAGTTTTTTTGTAGTTGTAGTTTTATGGTGAGGAAGTCGGCTGGTATGGTAGGATAGTTTACTAAATGTGATGTGTGTTTAGATTTTTTTTGTGAGGAGCAGGTAAATTGAAACTATGTGTATTTTTATATGGACATGGTAGTACAATTCTGGTTTGCAGCAGTTCTGTAGGTGGTGATGGAGCAATAATGTAGTTATGGTTTGTAGTATGGTTTGTTTAGTGTGCACTTGCTGAATGGGTAGAAGTAATAGCTTCTGTGATGTTGTATGTCGGATAGAAAGGTAGAGTATAATGATTGCAAGGTACTGTGAAGCAACTTGAAGATGGCAGTTAAATGGTAGTTTGATTGGGGTATGATGGTTAAGTCATGATGGTAATGGTTCATCAGAGGGTATAGGTGGTGGTTTGAGGCAGTGTACATATGTGGCAGGGGCAAGTGTTTGAAAATGTTGATTGAGGAAGAAATAAAGTGGTTTGAAGTGGTTTGGAGTGATGATCTGGTGTGGTTTGAAGTGGTGTTCTAGTGTAGTTTGGTATTGGAGTTGTATAATGATATATGTTAGTGGTACTGCAGAAGTAATGATATGGTAGAAATCACAAGTGATAGTGTACATGAATGTGATGTCAGTAGTAGTTAGATGGTGGAGTAGGTCATGGTGGTTGAGAAGTGCAGCCAGTTGTAGTTGTGGAGATTGTTTTGTGATTTCTGGGAATGGAATGGATATGAACTTGCAGTGATAATGTATGTGAAGTGTGAGTTTATACGCAAGTGAAGGCTTTGAGGAAGCAGTCTTGTTTGATGTGTAATGTATGAATGTGTGTTTAGTGACGCTACTGCAGTATTTATCAACCATCACATATCTGAATGAAGGTGGTTGAGGTATAATTGTGCACAGGCAACAGAAGTTGCAAGGTTGTAAGCAGTTTGATGAAGGTAGTTGGAGTAGTAGTGGTTGTTATATGACAGAAATGATGGTGGTTGGGCAATATATGTTAAAGTGGCAGATAAGTGAATAATGTAGGGGTTGTATAGTTGTAAATGTGTTATGTATGTGTGGTTTGTGTTGCGTGATGTGATATTGTTTGGTGGCTGTGCACTGTACGTGGGAGGGTAGTGGTGGTTGCTGTAAGATGTGAGGTGCACAGAGTTGATGGTCTAGAGTTGTGTATTAGTTGTTTGCATGGTGATGGGGTTCGGGATGTTCTTGATCAGTGGGGATGTAGTGGATGGTATTGGAAAATTCAGGTGTTGGTGGTGGGTTACAGAAAGATGGAAATCGTTAGATTTTGAATGCAAATGGTTGTGTTACACAGGTTCATGTACTGATATGCACAGGGGATTATAATCATGTACTGTGCTTCATCATGTCTGATAAAGCAGTATATATTTTACACCTATTTAAAATATGTTAACCAACACAACGAAATCATGGTATACAATTTTGTTTTGTTAAAGTTTTGAATTTTTTTTAACCACGTTTGTTATTATAATATTAGTAATTACCTAATCATTTTTATTGTTATCTGAAAATTCAATTTAATTTTCTTTAATTTTCTATTGTATTCAGGTTTTTTCCCAATAGCTCATGCTATAGTGTCAGGAGAAGATGAAAGCAATTGGTCTTGGTTTCTTTCTAATATACAATCGATGTTGTCAGATGATCGAATTATAACGTTTATATCAGATAGGCATCCAACTATTATATCTTTTGTTTCGAAGTTGTTTCCCAATTCTTGTCATAGCTATTGTATATACCATATGAAAAACAATTTGCGTGCTATGTTGGGAGGTGATCCTAGAAAGGAATGGATAGTTAAGCTATTTGTTGATGTTGCATATGCTTCTACTCATTCAAAGTTTAATGGGGCATTGAAATTGTTCAGAGATTTTGGGGGTAATGTGGCTTCTAAATTTCTCAATGGAGTTAAATTTGAACACTTTGCAAATGCTTTCTTTCCAGGGAAAAGGTACGGTGAAATGGCATCTAATATTGCTGAAAGTTTCAATTCATGGGTCATTGAAGAAAGGCATCTTCCAATAACATCTTATCTAGACTCTGTTCGAATTAAAATTATGGATCAAATTTCTAAACGTCGACAATTGAGTCAAACATGGAAAACTGAAATTTGTCCAACTGTGGAAAAGCGTTTGAATTCTTTTATTAGTTTGGGTCATGGTTGGATTGTCAAGAAATCTGATGATTATTGTTTTGAAGAATTGTCTAAAGAGTCGCAGCATGTTGATCTTTTACATCATTGGTGCAGCTGCAATATGTGGACTATTGATGGCTTTCCTTGTCCACATGCTATTCGAGCTATTAGATCTCAAAGTTCGAATGTTTATGAGTATATTGATCAGTATTTTTCTACTGCATACTTTCGTGCATCATATTTTTTCCTATATCTCCTTTTCCAAATACTGATAAGCCTGAAGTTCTTCCAGAAAATCCTGCCATTTGTCCTCCAATTCCTAAACGTGGCCCTGGTCGTCCAGCTATCAAGCGAAAACCTTCCATTGGTGAAGCTAAAAAGAAACGAAAATGTGGAAAATGTCGAAAGTTTGGTCACAACAAGAGCACTTGTCCTTTAGTTAATAATTCAGTTGTTTTACGTTGGAGATTTCGAAAGTGTTTATTTGGCAATGTACTGTTTTGAATTTGAAATTTGATTTTTATTTCAATAGATTTCAAAGCATTGAATGATTTGAAACTGGCTTGAAATTTGTTTTTTGGAAATCTGTTCTGTTAATGTTATTATCAAAAAAACTGGTGTTAGTTCAGTTATACCATTAAAAAGTTCATTGGTTAGCATGTATTCTTGGTGTGGCTGTATATATGATTCCATGAAGATATTCTGCGAATCAAATGAGGCAGACTTTGTGTTATGGGCCGCTATGATTGCTGCATATGGTTTTCATGGACATAGTTCTGAAGCAATAGAGCTTTTTGAGAAATGGTGGAAGCATGAACATAACCAACTGAGATCACGTTCTTAAGTTTGTTATATGCCTGTAGTCATAGTGGATTGAAAGATAAAGGAAAGGAGTATTTTTATCTAATGAAGGAAACATATGGACTGGTTCCCTCATTGAAGCATTATGCATATTTTATACTTTTAAAACATGAATTTGAATTTCTCAAACCAACGGTGCCGGTCAGTATATGTTTTTAACATCCATATGCAATTAAGACATTGTTCATAAATTCTTGAGAGAATATACACTTTTTATACCTTAATTAAAACAGACTGAAGTACTGTATCAGTAACTCAGATTGACTGAATGCTTGCTGTGATAGTATTTGTATTCACTGAAATTGGAGTACTGTTATTTTCATTCTGGTCATCGAAAATATATAACAGAACAAAATATTATCCCAGCAAAAGTTTATCATTCATCAATCACATAATTGAACATACATATCCACAATGATACTTTTTCCAGATAGCAATCTGTTTTCAGATATCAAATAAACAAGCATTTTATCAACAAACTGTTTTGAGATATCAAACAAATAAGCATTGTATCAAAAAACTGTTTCCAGACATCAAACAAACTATTGTACTTTATCAGACATACAACTAACATACACTAGCATTAAATCACACAAATTGTTTCCACATATCATAATAACATAAGCTCTTTCCTAATATCATTCAGATAAATTTTTCTGTACTTCCTTCCCAGCCATATTTTGCATCAAATAGAATAACATACGACAAATATTCTCTTTGTTCATTGAAATCCTCTGTAGTTGTCAGGTAGTGTTTATATGAACAAATCTTCATATACAGGATGACATCTATTGCACTTGTATCTCTGCAATAAGTTTACAAATTTCAAGTTAGAACTATGAATATGTACATATATGTGTACATACATATAACTTATTAAATATAATATATCTGATCTCACTACCAAAAAACAATAATGACGATCTGTACAAAAACCTGAATTTGAATCAATCGGTTGCTGTCATTTTGCTTCTTATTATAAATTAAAGGTTAACTGGCAATGAAATATCTTATATACACACAAGTATGAATGTACTCAACTTGCAATTTTATCTGTAAAAGCCTACGACGTATACTTTTTAAAAAAGATTCCATTAGAGTTTTTCTGAAAGTAGCCAAATTGCATACAAGTTTCACAATTTCATGAAGTTACCAGTATAAGGGGAGAATGTGCATTCAACCTCCAATGAAATAAACTGCAATAATTTGCCAGCCTTCTCCATCTTATCTATGATTTGTAATGTCTGAATGTCCCAACTGGATTGTTGTAAAATATGTCACTCCTATTTTACCCAATAATTTTCAGGTTTAATCAATCAACTTTTCATGTGGATTATTATGTTCATGTACTGACACATTTTTCACCACTTCAAATATCAATAATCATAACAATGACGACGGCAGTGGCAACAAAAATAGTAATCAATATTATACATGATCAAATTTCATCATTACAACCACTTATTGTCATTAAAGCCTAAATTGCGGTCATATATGTTGAACTAAATGTTAAACAAAATGACTTTACTTGTTCGGTAAGACTCTATGCAATATTAAGACTCTAAACATGATATTGCCGATAAAAAAACTAAAACATTCCACTTAGTGACACAAGAAAGAATAAGTTCAGGGTTTAGATGTATGATTATGGGACCATAATATGTGGAGGCATAGTACTACATGCATTATTGACATTAAGGCACAAACATTTAAATCTGGATACATTATTAATTGACATTAAGCTACCAAAATACAAATTTTTTTTCACATTAGAAAACCTAAAATTTTGATCCAATATGTTTTAAAGTATCGTAACTTTTAGTTTTCATTACACATTACTTTCAAATTTAGAAATTTTGCAAGTTGTAGCTTGTCTGGGTAAATTTTAAAAAGACAACTGATGTACACAGGAATTTATATGTCTGATGCTGCAACCATAGCTCGAACTTTTCATTTTTGGGAAACAATGTGTTTATGAACAATATATCTGGCTACCCATGTATTTGTCTTAGTTGATCCTAAATATCAAATGTTCCTACAATTCAAATATATACTAAACTAAATTTATATAAACGAGCATGTGATAAATTCCTCATATTTTACTAAACTACGATAAGACAAACATCCCAACAATAAATTAAATCATTTGCTATGGTCCATATATATTATTGGGCATCTGCGCTAATTAATCAATATTTTGCAGACCACGGCGTAAATGTGATCAGGTATGCGAATTGTCTAACCAAAAAAGTCTTATTTTGTTTTAAAATATATTTGTATATATTCATTTTATGAACTTTCAATGTGATTATATTATATTCGAATTCAGGTTTATGAAATATTTCTGTTATACAACTTGTAAAATGAAAATATACAAATATATTATATTTTGCTTACATATCAGGAAATTGCCTTCGTGATGCTTCATCTTGTAACAGCACCATCTTTTTTCTTTTTGTACTTATTCCCATTTCCTTCAATATTTCATTTATTGCAATAAGTGCATTCTCCTTCTGCAGTAAACAAATATGTTTTTAACATTAGTATTGTAAAATATACATACAAGAAAATAATAACCATATGCTGCAATACTAGTTGTGTACCAAAAATATGTGTCATGTATTTAAGATACTATGTTTATATTTCATAACAAGATGATACATCTACAAGAGAAGTATATGCAATGTAATGGAACTACAACAGCACAATCTGGTGGTATGAAATACATAATATTTCACTACACATTTTGGTAATTAATTATAGTTATTTACTTGAGATTTGATAGAGGCAAGAAGTGAGACACAAAAACCTATATAAAAGTATATACATCATATTAGAGCCTAAATAAGATGAATGGATGCGACGATAGCTCTTTAATAATGTTATTAAAAAAAACCTTTTGCTTATTGTTACTTTTGTTTTTACTAGTATATTATCTAACCCATCATAAGTTTAATTCAACTCATAATGGGTGGAGTATCATCCGTTGTGATAATCACTACCGAATCCGTAATATGGTGAGTGTTGTCACTTAATCCTCAATTGTACCATGCTTAACAAATTTTTAGTGTATTTGTGCATCAAGATTGTCGACGATGTATATTAGGACAATAAATCATCACTTAATATGCTTGCTTTATATTGGTGTAAGTCGAGATGGTTATGCCATCTTGGGTTTTATCATCACTCGCTGTTTAGTTATTTCCTTACCATAATTATTAGTTCCACCTTAACTCAATTGATCTCACACTTAATCTCCAGAGTTATATTTTAATGACAAAAGAGCTGCATCATCACACTCCCTACTATTATGTTACAATTTTCTATGCCAATGTAGTGTAAATTTTTAGCCAATTAGTTTTGTATATCTAGCCAACGTAATTATTTACAGAACTTTGAAAATGTATATTCTAAATGATAGTAGTTGCAGATAGTAAAATAAAAATGTACATTTTAACAGAACCAACAGAATTAAATTTAATACTCCCAACATAAATAATTATTTTAGATGAAAAATGATGATGCTATTAAAAGCTTGGGACAGATTATGTATTTTTTTATTTAATATAAATACTATCTTTTTTTTGAATAATTTTACAAATCACAGTCAAATATGCTTCGTAAATACTACTTTGAACTGTCTTATGCACTACTATGAACTGTAATATCAAATCGATTAATGGTGGCTTGATATAATAATCATATGGCTTGATATAATAATAATATGGCTTGTATTACTTTGGCTTGTAAAAAAAAATTAGATAATTTTGGCATCTATAAATTGATATGTTCAACTTGACAATACATATGTCTTCTAACAATTATGTAAACAAAATTAAACTTGTAATCCAAAATAAATATTGCTTACTATCTTATTTGCTTTTTGTGCATAATTATCTGGTCTTGCTTTGACAGAATTAAAATGGCGCCATTCCTGCTTCTGAAGATAGTACACAAGAAGTGTCCAATGCTTATTCAAATGTCTAATAGGAAAAAATAGGAGTTCAATTGGTTTTTCATTCGACAGTAATTTGTCTCTTAAATATTTTTTGATCGGTTCATTGTTTTTTGCCTTTACTGTCAGTGATGCCTGCAAAATATGCAAATGTAAGTTCACACTAAATTATTACTTGGTGTATGTAAAATATTAGTAACAAGGAGATATAATAACTTACCACTTCATCTGATCTGAAGTAGACATTTTGCTCATTTGTTTTTCTTGCAATGTTTATTATATACCAATTAAAAATCTGTATGTAATATAATAACATTGTTATATCAGAATTTAATTTTTTTTTATAACTTTTTATAATAATAAACAATAAATGAGTGTGTATAAATATTTAAACAGATTAAACATTTTGAACTTTTAGGCTTGTAAATTTGTAATGAATTTAAGGAATTATACCTTCTCATCCACTATTCGTTCATTCAAGTATCTCCGTAGCATACAAGAAGATATTGTAATGTTGTCGTCTGTGTTCTTGTGCACTATGAAACTGCAAAGAAATTGGAAAATAAAAAATTATTATAAAGATATTGTAGAGTTATTTCAATTTTATTTTTTTACCTTTTGTTATATCTCAAGCAAGCATTTTCAAAATGTATAAGCTTTTGTTTCTGCAGATCTTCATTAGCAAATACAGGTTTGTCATTTTTTTCAGTTGTCATTACTTAATCTTCCAAATTTTCTTTCGCTGTTTCTAATTCTTCTGCTTCATTTTCACTTAAGCTATTTTGTGCAGTTGGTTGTTGAACTTTCTGCAGAACTACCATTTCTTGCAACTCTGCTGCTTCATTTTCTGTTCGTTTTGTAATGCTTTCATCCACTGATTTATCTTGTACAATTTCCATTTTTTTTTTAATATTTTCAACATCATTCTGCAGAGCTATAATTATTTTTTCCTAGTCTTTAACATAACTTTTAAGACTTTTGTACTTATTTTTTAAATCTTGAAAATTACAACTGTCGGCACTTTCTGAATTTGACGATGAAATTACATGCTCTGAATCTGACATCTGTTCATCATCCATTTCCTTATCTGCCTGTAAGTTAGATATGTTTTGTTAGACATGGAAGAAAATTTTTGAACTATTACAATTCAGAAAATAATATTTATAATTAAAGTTTATACTGTAATTTTAATGTTAAATGGTATATTAACATATATCAACAGTGCAAAAACCTGTGTGTTTTTTTTAAATTATGTTCTACTTTTGACAAACTTAGGTTCCATATTATTTCAAGGTAAATTGATTTTTTATATATTCCATAAAATAATTTTCATTCAAATTTTAATTCATCATACATACTATAATTTAATTAAAGTAAGAAATGTGCATAAAATGCAAGCAACTGTGTAGTTTGCAGAACTTATAATGTAGGCTTTTTGAAAATTTAACCTATGATTATGTTAATGTTGTTCAAATTTATAAAATCTTTTGTTAAACAAAAATGTTTACAGTACAAATTTTTTTCGCATTTAATTTCGATATAGTTTTAAATGTTTGAAAAACGCAAGTAGATGTGCGCTTTGTTGTTATTGATCTGAGTTTTTAAAACTTTTGTCGTACAAATTTTTTTTATATTGTAGAAAATATATTTTCATCAAAATTTTAATTCATTATACTTAAATTTCATATATATAAGAAATATGCAGAAAATGCAAGCAGCTGTGCAATTAAAATTTAAAATGTTACTAAAGCGCAAATATATGTGCGCTTTGTAAATATCAAAGTCGGGTTTTGAAATAATTATGTTTCAGTTTCCTTATTTTCTTGAAATCTAGTATAACTCAGAAAATAATATTTATAATTAAAGATTATACTGTAATTTTAAAGTTAAATCGTAAATTAAAATATATGAAAAGTGCAAAAAGTTGTTCACTTTTTTTTTAAAATTATGTTTTACTTTTGACAAACTTAGCATCCATTTTATTTCAAAGTATATTACATTTTTTTATGTTCTACAAAATATATTTTCATTAAAATTTTCATTCATCATACTAAAATTTAACTACTATAAGAAATGTGCATAAAATGCAAGCAACTGTGCAATTAAAATTTAAAATATTTCAAAAGTGCAAAGAGCTGTGCGCTTTGTAAAAGTTAAAGTCAGGTTTTGAAATATTTATGCTGTAGTTTTTTTGTTTTTTTACAAATCTATTATAAATCAGAAAATAATATTTATAATTAAAATTTATACTGTAATTTTAATGTTAAATGGTAAAATAACATATATGAAAAGTGCAATAAGTTATGCATTTTTTTAAATTATGTTTTACTTTTGACAAATTTAGGTTCCATTTTATTTGAACATAGATAACATTTTTTTATATTCTAGAAAATATATTCATTTAAATTTTAATTCATCATACTACAATTTAATTAATATAAGAAATGTGCATAAAATGCAAGCTACTGTGCAGTTTGTAGAACTTTGATGTGGGTTCTTTTTAAATTTAACCTATGATTATCTTAATGTTGTTTAAATTTGTAAAATATTTTGTTAAACAAAAACATTTACAGTAAAAAAAATTCTTTGTATTTAAACTAAAATAAAGTTTAAAATGTTTCAAAAGCGCAAGTAGGTATGCGCTTTGTTGTTATTGAGCTGAGTTTTTGAAATTTTTTTTGCTGCAATTTTTTTTATATTGTAGAAAATATATTTTCATTAAAATTTTAATTCATCATACTAAAATTTAATTTATATACGAAATATGCAGAAAATGCATGCAGATGTGCAATTAAAATTTAAAATGTTTCTAAAGTGCGAATAGCTGTGCACTTTGTAAATATCAAAGTTGGGTTTTGAAATATTTATGCTTAAGTTTTCTTATTTTCTACAAATCTAGTACAACTCAGAAATAATATTTATAATTAAAGTTTGTACTGTAATTTTAAAGTTAAATGGTAAATTAAAATATATGACAAGTGCAAAAAGCTGTTCATTTTTTTCAAAATTATGTTCTGCTTTTGCTAAACTTAGCATTCATTTTATTTCAAGGTTGATTGCCATTTTTTTATATTGTACAAAATAAATTTTCATTAAAATTTTCATTCATCATACTAAAATTTTATTAATATAAAAAATGTGCATAAAATGCAAGTAACTATGCAATTAAAATTTAAAATGTTTCAAAAGCACAAATAATAGTGCGCTTTGTAAATATTTAAGGTTAGTTTTTGAAATATTTATGCTTCAGTTTATTTTTTTTTACAAATCTATTACAACTCAGAAAATAATATTTATAATTAATGTTTATACTGTAATTTTAAATTCAAATGGTAAATTAACATATATGAAAAGTGAATAAGGCTGTGCATTTTTTTTTAAATTATGTTTTGCTTTTGACAAACTTAGTTTCCATTTTATTTCAAGGTCGATTACATTTTTTTTATTTTCTAGAAAACATATTTTCATTCAAATTATAATTTATCATACTAAAATTTTATTATTATAAATGTGAATAAAATGCACGAAACTGTGCAGTTTGTAAAACTTATGTTGTGGGTTCTTTGAAAATTATCTACTGTTGTCTTAATGTTGTTGAAATTTTTATAATCTTTTGTTGAAAAAAAATATCGCACTGAAAATTTTCTTTGCATTTAAATCACAATTTATTTTCAAATGTTTAAAAATCGCTAGTAAGTATGCACTTTGTACATTTTTCAAACTTTTGTTCTACGGTTCTATTTTCCTTTTTCAAAGCTAATTAAACTTATAAAAAAAAAAATTATATTCAAAATTTACTTTGTCATTTTAAAAATAAATACAAAATTTATATTATATGAAAATGCTAGGACTTGTGCATTTTATAAACTTAAGAAAATGTACTTTTGTTTAGAGTTAAATGTGTAATGTTTAATGCCAATTGATAAAATTGCAATCAGGTGTACTATTTTAAAAATATACTACATTATATTTTTACCATTTTCTCAACCACTGCAGAAAGAAACTTTGAGCTGAGCAACATTTTCAGTGTTGATAATCTCCACTTTGCCATTGTTGGCATTCCTTCTTCATAGGTTTCTCTTTCTTCCATTATTTCCAAAACATCACAAATCCAATACTGTATGGAATCAAACTAATTAGTACTTTAAAATTAGTTAAATAATATAACAATTAGTTGACTAACAATAAAAAAAATTAAGGAAATAAAATAATACCAGTAAAATTGTTACACACGAATGATTTTTCCTAGGACCTTCAACAAATTTTTTCAAATGCTCTTCCAAATTAAAAAAAATTGCTTTTGACCAATTAACTTTTTTCATTTTCTCAAAGTCATGAATATACGGTAAAAGTGACAATTTTAATTGCGAATTGCTGTCTGTAAATGGAATTAAACAAAACATCATTCACTTACATATTTTAGTTTAAGGACTAAATACAAAAAACAGAAGAAAAAAAGTTCATACTTACTTGAGAAGAAAAATGAACACATGAGGTGCATTACAATCAATCTAGTCACATCTTCAGAAAATTCATCGTCTCTTTTTTCCAGAATTTCAACAGCTACTCTTTCAATTAATATTTTATTAAAATGTTCGTCTTCATACAAATATTTATTAATAAATTGTTTGCATGGTATAGGTAGAAATTTTTTCTGTTGCATCTCTTTTATATCTATACCTTTGCTTGGAATTGCAAACATCTTTGCAACATGTTTGTACTTTAATTTTAAGTCAAACCCATTTACTTCAAAAACTTCTTGTTCTGCATTATATGTTTTTATCACTTCATCTAAACATTTAGATGACCATTTTATATCACTTAGATGAAGTTCTTTAGTGAGAAACAAATTGGTAAACTTCCAAAGTGGTGTTGTTTTCAGAACATTTATATAAGTAGGTTTCAAATAATTCTTGATTTTCTTTATAAATTTATAAAAGGAACTCAATGAGTTCCTGTAAATTTTCTGATTTTTTCGTGGATTGTGTCTAATGGCTTTACTGGATTCTTCTGCATTTCTGAATCATTTTGTTCATTAGCCTGTTGCAAAAAAAGAAACAAATATTAGTGCAATAAATATAGATTTATATTATTATTACAGTATAATTTTGTATGTTCAAGTAATAATATTTGGGCTTTAAAAAATTCTTCTGTTTAACTTGAATCCTGCAGTAAAACATATATTAAAGAAGACCAGTACCGTACCTTTTTGAGTCAAAATATGAATTGCACTTTCCTTAAAGAAACTTTTAAGGGTACAAGCAGAAACAACTTCCTAAAACTTAGTTAGAACACCAACTATATTTATATTGCTTTGACATTGGTTTTAGCAGCAGTTACGATATCCTATGTTTTCTAAGCTGTTTACACGAGACAGTATAGGCATTGTAAGTACAGTTAGCAGTTTATTACGGGGGAGGGCAAAGGCCTTTAGGTGAACATGACAAAGTTTAAAGGCTTGTTTCAAAATATTTATTTCCTGATTTGGAAATATATGTCCATGTTTTAGAAATGTTTTGACATCTGTAAACTTAGTTCAGACTTGACTAGATCAAAACCAAATGTATTTTACAAGTAATACATAGCCTCAACTGAATATATGTGTGTGTGTATATATGTATATATGTATACATATGCATATATATAAATATGTATGTATGTATACATATGCATATATATATATATATACACACACACTTGTAAACTGAAATAATAAAGTATTTTTCCACTACATATGAATGTGAAGTCTTTTGAAAGTTAACATTATGATTACATTTAGACTTTTATAGTCTTCTGGATATATTACTGGATTAGGTTACCTGATTGAAAGAAGATGTAGTTATAAGAATAGTACCTAGTGTCAAATCAACGTGTCATAAGTGCACTCAAAATGGTAACAACTTACAACCAACACAAATGGTGTTTTAGTGAACCTAGAGCTCAAGTTCAGTTTGCTTGAGTTAAAAATAATCGTTAATTAAAACTGTGTTCTGCAATTGCCAAAATAATAAATTATGCATTAGGAAGAAATCACCCCTTAGTCTCATATATGCTAATACTTTTCTTTTTACCTTTCAGAACATAACAACAAATTGAACAATGATGAACTCGTGGTGAAAGTTAAGTTGCATGATTCATAATTGCATGTTTTTCTACTTATACATATCTACCATTCAAATATTTATCATAATTAGATGTTATACACTCAGTTTACAACGTACTTCTTTTTTTGTTGAATCAAATAAAAAATCTATGCGTCCTTAACAACACCAAGCCAACACTAAACATCATTAATCACATCAATTGATACAATACAAAAATAAAACTATAAATCATTTTTAGACATACCCTTATCTGTTCTTGAATGTGTTGTTGACAAAACATTCTACCTCTTCTTCTCTTTTTATCGCCCTTCTTCCCTGTTCCATCTTTGAATTCGCAAGTTACCATAGCTTTTGGATGTAAATGAATGACAAATAATCTCCTTTTAGTCGTGATATTGAAGCTGACTAGTTGCAAGTGAGAGATGGAGATATCGTTATTGCAAATTTGGGAAATTTCGTGAAAAAACCCTAAATTTTTCGCGCACAATTCTTTTGCTGAGTAGTTGAGGTAAGAGAGTAAAGTAATATGATGTAATGATGGAAAATTTACCTTTTCCAAGTGTAATGATGAAAAAAGATACTGGTGAATTTTTAGGGGTCATATGTTTAGATGGTGGGGACTTGCAAATCAGATTTGACTTAATGATGTACTTTGAGCATTTGAACTAAGTGGCTAGTGATGAAGAAATTCGATACACTTGTAGCTTTTAAAGCCGCAAGGAAAACTCATCTCTTATTTACTTAAATCCAATGAGGGGTAGCATAATCGTCATAGGAGCTTAGAATAAGATGAGTTACAACAAGTCTATATGGTTCTATATATGTTGTCCACTCAGGTTCGCTCGTAGATGTATATATGGACGTAAGTTTTATTTCAAACGTCATCTGCATATTTACCCTCTAGTCTGCATGCTTACTTTATCTTTTACCGTTGTATAGATGTTTTTTGGCTACATCCAATAGCAGATCAATTTCAGATACCGTTAATACTCTCGTGGCAGTCCCAACCAAGGATAGGTACATAAGAACCCTATTAACAAATGAGAATCTTCCCACTCATGGCTTATTAGAGGAAGGCTACAAAAATGGCATTGTTCTAGTTGTCGACATTAAGGATGATGATGATGATAGAAATTTGCATGTAGGTAGCAAAGTTGATCCTGAGTTTCCTCCAACTTCAAGTCCTAGGGCCGAAGCCGTAGAAAACATGGAACTAGAACATGAAGGCACGGAGTAAGGTGAAATTATCGAAGAAGGTGGTCTTGTTGGCCAAAGTAACATTGAAGTGGGCCATAGATTCCAGACCGAACAGCCCCAGAGACGACCCACCGTTTGCTTCCACAAACAAATTAATTGTGAGAATCTTAAAGGCACAGACATCCACTCAACCTCCATCAGTCTCGAGTGTTGAGAATAATGATGTAATGATGGAAAAAATGGTCATATAACACATTCCAAATAATGATACGTCGATATGGATAACATTTGAAGACCGGCGGTGAAGACCGGGTATTTTCAAGAACGAAAGGATAAACTGTCGATTGTCTCTGCTCTGAGTCACGCTGGTATAGAGATTTCCTAAGAGATGGGATGTTCGATCGGGATTGTGAATATCCGAGTTGCAAGGACTTCTTCGGAAGTGCCTTCGGTTCTGTTCGAACTTAGAACAGACTTGTATGGTTGTATGTCTAACACTACACTTTGAGATATAAAGTATATTTCTTTCAAATACATATCTGTTGGTAGCGAAGAATTTATTCTCTTAGCTTAACACCTTTCTCTGAGACGTACGAGCTCAGAGGTTATATAGTTGAAGGTTATTGGTGATATACTCCCAAATTGGTAGTGCGACATGCTAAGTGCTGCTATGTGTTGATGATCTTTGTTGATCATTTGTGATCAAAGCATAGCTTTTGCATAAAGCGTAGCTTTATGGACGAGACTGCATCGAGACCTCACACACCGGAAATGGTCGAAACAGGAAAGGCGCAGCAAAGTTATTGGGGGGTAGTGCCCCTTAGGGTATGTACATTTCCTTCTGGATAGAAGTGGTACCATGGTATGGAGTGCAGATACTTAACTTATGTGGATATCACAAATATATATATATATATCAAAGATCATCATTGCTATTATACTCGAATTCTTTCATTGTAATCACTGTAATCAATTGTAACCAGCAAGGATAATCAATAAAAGATAAACCTTTGAAGTGGACGTATGCCGGAGACAGCCGAACCATTATAAATCCTGAGTTTCTATTTGTTTCTCCTTGTTTAAAGTTTATTATTCTTCACTTTTATCCTCTACATTATTTTGATCTGTGATTTGTGTTTGAATATTGCTGATTTGTATTCATACACAGGTGCTTTCGCGATATTTGGGGTTTGTGGCCATTTTTGGTGCAAACAGTTATAGAACCTTGTCACGAGCTGGACTCGAACCTGCACTCCTAGGACCCAACAAACTTCATTCTTTCGTGAATTTGGTTACCCAGTTCACCTGTAAGCTACATCCGATCTGGGGGTCGTTTTTTTTTCCGTTCCGAAGGAAAATAAAAATTTGGATAATTGCCTCGACGAAATTAATTTTCATCAATTTATTTTCAACCATTTTACAGGACGTTAAACTATGCAAGACAGGGCATCTAACCAATTAATATACTGGCGGGGAAGATAGCATAAAATATATATATAATTCACTTAATATGCTCAACACATGAAAGGATAAGGCGTTGATCTAATAGTAACTATTTATGGAAGCATACGTAGTTTCTACTGAAACTAAGTGCACCACTCAACTATTAGTTTTGTTTCGTTTAGTAGAAACATAGGAGGCTTCCTTTCTCAACTCCTGAGATGATGCATAATTTGAGATCAACCAAAGAGGTCTTCGTGCACCTATGGTCCTTCCTCACGTCCCCTTCCAGTCTCGTATTTGAACACGAGGAGGTATTATTCGTCAAAGCACAAGCGTTATGAACAATGCCGCTTAGACTACTAGTGAAGCTGTCTCAACAGGCGTACTCAACCTAAGCTGTATCTAATTGTTTACTTGAATTTCCTTGCGCTACGTACACGAGGCGCTGGATCTCTCTTAAGGTTAGGGCCAGTATAAACATTGGTACGAACAAATTCTATGGTAGCCTTTGCCCGTTCTCCCATTATCAAAGAATAGAGGTCTAGTACCCGGTAATCATTACACTTCAAGACAACTAACAAGGTCAGTATATTAATTGGGAGGAACAGTTTCCAATTCTTGAACAAGGAATTGGACCAGTTCTTTCGTAGCTACCTCTTTCTTTGACCGCATCAAGTCGTAAGACCATTGAAACCTACATACATGCGAAGGCATTACCTTCTGCTCGTTAATAGCGTAATCGACACTAATCCTCTCCCATCTATCAATTAATGCTCGGCTCGTCCCATAGACAAATAGCACGATGTCCCATAACAACTATAGGCTATGTATCTTGGATTAGTCACCTAAAACCTATTAATTAAGGCATGTACGACTTTTCCATAAGCCTTGTAGAAAATATCTCTTCAGAACATGGAAACCTTTACTAGATCCTTACGATTTTTGAAATTCAGCACTGCGTTACTAAAGAATAAAGATCAGTTATATAGATAAGCAGGCAACCTCCAGGTCCAGCACACAGAGACAACTAACAAGGCGCTAGTATATTAATTGGGGATCGGTTATGCATAACACTATCGATTAAAAGTGTAAAGCACAACATATAGTCCAATATTACTTAAAGGGAGAATATGTGAGGTTGCTCGATCTTTCTCTTGCGGGGTAGAGCGGTAGCTCACAAGGCTCATAACCTTGAGATCATAGGTTCAAATCATGTTCCATATCACACTTATTTTTCGGTATGCAGCTCCGTGAGCAAGGAGCGCTGCGAGCATAGTGAGAGAACGTTGTGAGCTTTGATGATGATAGAAAATTCATAACCTTGAGAGAAAAAACAGTGCACGAACCGTACTCCATCTTTGGATCAATGTCCCCAGAAGCAAGGAGTATGCCCGAGTGTTCTGAGAGATAGTAGGAGGAGAGTTATTTCGCCCAATTAATATACTGGTCTCGGCTCTATTGGTATTCATTTACCCTATTCAATAGTCAAATCATTGTTCCTTGGAGTTCATACTGGACCTCTAGGTTAGAGGTCGAAGTGTACTCTCATTTCGCTTCTTATCGGTCGCTTGTTTTCTTATGAAAAAGCCCATGATGGCCGATCGTGAAATATGAAACATACTTTTAAAAGCTAATGAAGTGGACAACAATATGTTGCTTCTTATGAAAAAGCTGTCAGTGTTGTATGAAATAGCCAAAATGATCATGTGTTTTGATGTACAGAGTGAACTTTCTTTACTTCTAATGAGTCAATCATCTTTGTGAAATGATGTTCATCCTAAAACGTTATTTTGATGATAATATTATTATTTGTCGCATAGGCAAGTACAAAACAATACAATGTTATGTGTGACAATTCTAAGCAACAATAAAAATAGAATCGCAGCAAATTCAATAATTAACCATAGTTTCATACAATAATAAAATTTGAACAATATTATATTGATATTTAACTCTTTTGCACATATTAAATTGAAGTTAGAAATCAACATAAATGCAAAAAATTCTGAAACAAAAGTCTGAACCATGACATCAATTGAAACACAAAAACAAAAGTAACATTTTGTTTGAGCTGAAACATAAACTGGACTATAAAGCATAGCAAAATTTACTCCTTGTACATATTTTCAACAGTTTCTTCCACTTGCTTTCTTTTTTGTTCAAGATCATCTTGAAGCATTACATAGCTGAAGTGCTTAACTTCACTCCAACTGTACCTGTCACTTGTAAACAAACCATACGCTATTTCGGCCATCATTTCTTGAATTTCTTTCCTTGAAAAGGATGTAGGTAGCCATTCATTATTGCTGATGATTTCCATATACTTCATAATGTACATTCCACAATCCAAACTGCAAGCATTAAATTTATATATAAAATTTGTATTTCATCTATGTATCAAAAGTAAAAATAAGACAAAATCACAGTCTAACAGTAAAACACTCACACTAAGACAAAATCCCATTGGGTCCCATAATAGTTCACAATCATATAAATGTCAATCAGAATAGAAAACAGTAATTCAACTTAACATATATTAAGTTATATAATGGCATAATACATTTGCTCTCACAATGAATGTTGGGGTTAGGGGGAAGCAAAACTTATGAATGAGTCATAACAATGTGATCTTATTGATAATATCCAAATGATCTTAATTACATTGTTCATTTTTTGTGCATTATTTACAGGTTCTGGTTCTTAATGTAGAAGGCCATAACCTAAAGTAAAAAAAATTTCCGCTTTTGTTTTTTTTGGAAAAAGGATCATGTGTAAAATAGGGCGAATAATTTACTATTTGGTGAACGCTAGGTAAGCCGAGAAGAATCAAAAGCTCATGACTCTATAGAAAGAAGCATAAGATAATTGTATAGCACAAGAATGATTTCCAGGGTACCTAACCTACCTTAAGTGATTTAAATGTAAGTAGAATGTTGCTGCTTATGATCCATGGTAAAATTATAGAATTGATTTACGAATTTTCTGGTTGCCGAGGGCAATCTTTGCATTCAATATTACTTTCATTATCGGATTTCATTTGTGGAATTGCATTTCTAAGCCATATGTCTTTCATCATGTCTTTTATGTTTTTTCGCTGCACATTTAAAGAAAACTTAATTTATTAAACAATATAATATATTAATATTTGATAGTGTTGTTTTACTTACCACTTTTACTATTTCTTTTGCATATGGCCAGTTGGAAAAGAATTTGGTTTTACTGAATTATACAGGCTCCACTGCATATCTTCATAATCAAGTACTAAAAGTGTCCAATGAGACTGTTGACGACATATTGGCAAGAATATCTTGTACAATTCAAGTTCTTTTTTATGATATCTCACTATTCTTTCTTCCAATTGCTTAGCCAACAAAGTATGAGTTGTTGATTTCAAATCCAACAATATGCAATTCTATAACACAAGAAATATAAATAATATTATATAAAAGAATAAACTAAGCAATTAAGACTTATATTTGTAAATAAGACGAAACAAAAACAAACTCACCGTGTCTTCAGGTCTCACGTATAAATTGTTTGGATAGTATGGCCTTAGCTTGGAAACTTGAAACCAGTGTATTACCTTTAAATTACATTTTAGACAAGATAAATATACTGTAAATACTGTATACCATAATCAATAAACATAATTAGATTACTTAAACAAAAATAAAAAATAAAATAAAAAATAGGTAAGCAATTTTACTTACCGAACAGTCTATGCAGTCTTCCCTCATTATATCATCAAGCACACATCCCATAATCTTTATTCCGTCATCAAATTTTTCGTAAACTGCCAAGCTTTAAACAATCATGTTTCAATGTCAGCACTTATTTGCAAAGTATATTTGTATGTAACCTAGTAATATAATATGTACTTACTTTTGATCATCATACATAAAATATTTGAATAGATTTAAGCTGCTTTTGATCAAGATAACCAAATATTGGAGTATCTTCTAATTCCCCATTGGTTTTGGTGGTACAATAGGAGAAACAAAAATTACTTTATTATTTTCTGTGTCTTCTTCAAACAGCTTTTCTTCATTTACTTCAATTCCATCTGTTTTACATCCTTTTGCTTTTCTTTTGTAAGTAATAACAGTTTTCCCCTTCTTAAGCCTTTGATTTTCTTTCACCGCTTCAAGTCTGTTTTTTCTATTTTTCTTTTTTGCTTTTTTGCTACTAACAAGGCTTTTCTTCTCTTTAGCTTCTTTAACCAACCTCCTTTTTTTTTCATATGTGAATTCTTCATCAACTTTAGGTATTCTATCTTTCCTTTCTCTCACCCTTTTTGTTAATGAAGATACTTTTGGCCTTTTGTTCTTCTTTTCTTTTTCTGATAAGTCGGTTTTACGTTCCAATTCTTTTCTTTCTTGAGTTGAAAATAGTTCAAAACTTGGCATATCAACTTCTAACATTTTTATTTTAGTTTCATTGCCACTATCTATATCAGCTACATTTTGAACAATGTGATCATTGACTTTGTTCACTTCTTCAACTTCAGTGGTGTTTTCTTTATTCACTTCATCTTTGCTATGTTCTTTACCACTCCAATCCATATTCACACTTTCAATAGCATCTGCTCCAAAATTTTCTTCACTTCCATCAATACTTTTACATGACAATAGTTTTTGTACAGACTTGTCATATGATTTTTCTTCATTAATTTCATTCACTTTTATATTTTCCTCTTCATTCAAATTCATACTAGCCATAGGTGTTGCAAAAGAATCTTCAAGTTTTTCACTTTCATATGCATTTTTT
Organism: Allium cepa; assembly: GCA_030765085.1. Lineage (NCBI taxonomy): Eukaryota > Viridiplantae > Streptophyta > Magnoliopsida > Asparagales > Amaryllidaceae > Allium > Allium cepa. Next base: position 154,604,931 of record CM060946.1, on the reverse strand, counting down.
TTCAAATCATCAATTTCTTCAATGCTAAATTTGCCTTGTGAACTTTCTTTTTCCCAGCACTCCCCTATCATTTCAGTGTCCTCAATAGCATGATCATTATTTTTCCAACTTGCAATTTTATCACCATCCCCTATAGCATCATCGGCAGCAAGAATTTTTTGTTGTTGAAAAATTATGTCATTCTCCATTTCTAAAGTATTTTCTACCTCAGTAGAATTTGTTGGACAAACCTTTATCTTTCATTTTAATTCTTCATTCTCAATCTCAAGTTGTTGTACTTTTTTCTTCAAGTACTCATTCTCTCTTTTTAAACACTCTACCATTTTGAAAATTTCCTCTTCACTTTCAACTGAATTTTCTTTTACATGTGCTATAATTTTTTTTACCTTTTGTTGTAATATAACATAAATAAATAAAACTATACCAATACAGTTACTCTTTCATTAATACTATTATTAAAATTACATTAATTATAAACATCCTAATAAGAATAATAAATTATAAGTAATTCATGTACTTGAGCAATGAATAATCAATAACGAAATAATTCCTTTTGCATGTTAAAATGCAATTAAAATTTAAAATTTTTCAAAAGCGAAAGTAGATTTGCAGTTTGTTAATTTTAAGGCTAGCTTTTAAAACATTTATACTACAGTTTTTATTTTTCAAATGTATCAAAAACTATAAAAGTAAAATTTAATTACTATAAGAAATGTACAGAAAGTTTAAGTAGATATGTACTTTGTAAAACTTACGTTGTGGATTCTTTTAAATTTAAGTTAGTGTTATCTTGATATTATTTAAATTTCTGTAAACTTTAGCAAAAAATTAACTGTATATTTGCATGTTAAACTGCAATTAAAAATTTAAAATGTTTGAAAATTGCAAGTCAGTGTGCGCTTTATAAACATTAAGATGTTCTTTTGAAAATTTTATGTTATAGTTTTTTTTTTCCAAGCTTATTAAAACTAAGAAAAAAATATATAACTATACAGTCCCCCTCCCACACACACCCACCCATCCTCAATGCATAATATGGCCACATAAATGTATGGAAGTTCTACTGTACAGTATTTTTATTGTCGTAGAACGTGGATTGTATTGATTGTTGATACATATCTATGCAGCAATCTACCAGTTGTATAGTAAACATCATGGTTCTGAGAGTATATAATGATTTCAGTAATCAAGTGCATTGAGTGTAAGTACAACTTTATGACCATATATTGCATTCACCTTAGCAATTTCTACTTTGTATCACAGAATTAAACAGCCTATTCAATATGTACATATTGATGGTATTGTATCTTATTATTAAAAGACCAAAGAGCATACTCACCACTCAATTTGTTTTGCATTGTTGAAGATATTCGACGTCAACTTCCCGCGTAAATAAGTAATTTTCAGTTCTAATAGTAAACTGGGATATAATTGATAATATTCTATAAAACTATTCTACTGACAACAACTACACCTTGTATATTTTATTATGTTGTTCTGGATCCATGAGAGAAAATATGCGGACTCAAAATGAATCCAAAAATGGAGAAAGATTCGTCAATAGACCGCTTGATTGACACAGACTGAACCCCTAATACTATATTAACATAGGCTGAATCACTGTCTTCCATATTCATTAATTACCTTTTTGCAGTTAATAATACTCAATATTTGTTCATTACTAAAATCCAAGTTATGTAAAGATAAGTAAAAGGAAATAGCTTCCTATTGTAGTTTTCTATTTCACACAGCATTTCTCCATAGGCTAATATTAATGCTTTTATACTACAGAATAATGCAAGTAGGTGTACAGTTTGTAAATGTTAAGATGACATATTGAAACATTTATGCTGTAGTTTTCTTGTTGTAAAATTTTTACCTTATTTCCATCAAGACTCCTTATAAACTTGTATGTAAGTTTACCCTTCAAATCACTCAAGTTCCATTTAGCTGCTGTTGCCATTTCTTCTTTGTATGATTCCCTTTCTTGAATTATCTCCACTCAGTCGCATATCCAATACTAAAATAATAAAGATATTTATATGGTTAGAAAGTGTTTTCTGATTGGAAGGAGTACTTATACAAATTAGAATATAACGTGAAATGAAGCACACTGATGGAGTAGTTTAGGCAACTGGAGTGTTCTAGGGTTGTTGGTGGATGTTGTAAAATTTAAACGTGAAATGGTGATAAGGTAGCGGAGCAGTTTGTATGCAATAGTATTGGGGTAGAGAGAGTTATGGGTGGATGTTGATTTGGAAGGGATTTGTTGAAGAGTGCTGGTTGTTTGGGGTTTCTTTGGTGGCTGTTGTATTAAGAGCAAGGTGATGTCGAAGTTTGAATAGGCAGAAGATTTTCGAGAAGTGTGGTAAGGTTGATATTGATTCAGTTGCAATGTAATGTTCACAGTTGCATGGATGCAGTTATAATAGGAAGACAGAAGGATGGTTAGGAATATTTTAATGCATTGTCAACAGTGCAAGTATTGGTGGTTTGGTAGTTTGGTGATGTAGGTTATGGAAGTGTGATGGAAATATGGTGTATAGAGATGATCACTACTATATGTCTCTGGTTGGTAATGAGATGTTAACAAAAAACAGTTGAAGATGCGTTTAATTGACTACTCGAGGATGAGGATTTGCAGTGCCAGAGAGGATGGGGGAAGTAAATAGACACAGATAGGAGAAATTGCAATAGAATAATGCAAATGAAAGTATAAAGCAATATTGTAATGCAATGTAAAAAACAATGTAAGAAGGGAAATGTAATGTTGTTTTGGCAATGTTGCAGTTCTGGTTAATGAAGAAGGGAGGTGGTCGTGATTGGTTAGTGGTATTTGCTGGTGGAGCAGTGCAGGTTGGAGAAGGCAGTGAACTTGTGATGGTGATGGTGGGTTCATGGGGCTTTCTAGTGGTGTTTGGATTTGGGTGAGGTGAATGCTGTTGTAGCAGTGGGATTTGCGATGCTGGGTGTCACGATGAAGGCAATAGGGTCGTGTAGTGCTTCAGGCAGCTCAGGCGTAGGAGGTTGATGGTGTTTATGCGAAGAGGAGTTGGAGCGAGTGTCAGTTGTTGCAAATGGGAGATGAGGGGAGATATGTGGAGATAGACTTTGGTTGAACAGTTGAAGTGGGTGATAATCGAATCAGTTGAAGATGTAGGGGTATAAGCTGATGGTTTGTGTATGGAGGTGGAGTCCGTGATAAGTTGTGGGGAGTTTGTAGTCTGCATGGTTATAGGTAGTTGTGGTTAATGTTGTGCAGTTGAAGTTGCAGGATGTTGGTTGTATGCATGGGATTGGCTTTGGTTTAATACTGACAGTGAGGCAGAGGATGGTGAATTGTGTTTGGGTGTAAGGGTTGAAGGTTGTTTCTAGTGTTTGGGTGCTTTGGGAAGTTGATGGTGCAGTAGAGAGTGCTTGATAGAGCTGTAGGATGGTTGGTAGAAGTATCATATCAATGGTTGCAGTGAAGTATGAATTGCGGTGGGTGTTGAAGTAATAATGAAGGCAGTGCTTGTATGGGCAGGTAGTGAGTTTTAGCAGTTGAGGTGGGAGTGTTCTATGGTTTCAGTTGAGGCAGAATTGGTGTGGTAATGCCAGTGGCATCATTTGGTGTTGTGTCTTGTTGTTGAGGTAGTGTGAAGTGGTGTGTAGTTTGGTTTTGGGTAGTTGGGTGAATTTACAATGTAACTAGCAATGTATGCACAAAGAACATAATACAAAAAAATGCAATGTGTAAAGCTATTCGTGCAATGGAATGCACAATGTAGAACATAGAATGTAAAATAATTTTTGCAAGTAAACTATTTTTGCACAATGGACAATGCCAGTAAACCTAAACAACAAAACCAATGCAAATGCAAAAAAAACAAACAGAAATGCACACAAGTGGAGATTGAAATGAAATGCACAAAAACAGAAAACAGCAGAATATCAAATGTAATCTGAATTTTTTTTTAAATCGCTCAATCAAAAACCTTTGAAATTGTGTTAACTAAAAAATTATAAAAAGCAAGAGAAAAATGAAATTTAAAACTATGAGATCATAAGGAAATTTAGAGGCAAACTCTTCTCATGATCATACAAATCAACATGAAATGGATTTATGATCTCTCTTTCTAAATCGCTTGTGAATTAGTTGATGTGTTTATTATGAGTATAGTCTAATTGTGATATTGACTAACACAACTTAAACCATCAAACTTTAATACACCATCTAAATCCACTTGTCCAATCTAAAATACAAAATCAGAAAAATGCAATGCAAATGCAAATGTAACGTAAGAAGGGAAATCCAGATAGAAAAATACAATGTCTGAGAATGTAAATGTAACAACCCGCATATTTGTCGATTTTATATTTAAATATTTTATCGATACTCGGAATTTAGTCCGAAAAGCTACTTTTTGCATGCGGTCGAATTAGGACTCGGGACCACTCCCATTGAGTTTAAAATGTTGCTTGCGACCTTTTTGAGTATAAACTTTGATATATTTGGAGTTAGTCAAAAAATTGACCTTTTTCACTTTGGGTTTGAGTTTGGGTTCAGCCCACTAGCCAACTTAAACCCAAAACTGAACCACTCTTCCCCATTCACCCTCACTTCTTCCTCTTTTCAGTTCTAAGGCAATAATGGTGGGAGAGATTGGAAATTAAAACTTCAAAACCCTAGTTCCTCTTGCAACCTCAAATTCCTAGCTCCAAATTCAAGAGAACCCATTGGTAAGCATTCTCTTCTTCTTCTCCAACTTATTCTCTTACCAATTTCAGAAATTCCTAAACCTAATTTTGGGAATGTTCTTGTTTTGAGCATAGATTCAAGCTCATTTGGGTTGTGTTGAAGAGAGGTTGATTCTCCATTTTCTTTCAAGCTTCTTCTTGTTTGATTTTGTAAAAAGGTGAGATTTTTATCTCACATCTTAGTCTATAATTATCTTCGATTGTTAGGTATGAATTCCTAGCACTCACTCTTGTGCAATTGATTTTGGTTTGGATTGATTTGGTGTATATTCCAATTTTGGTATTTTGAAATCAAAATCTATGAAAATCCTTTTATGGATATTTGGACATGGATATTTGAGGCGTATCGACGAGTCGTTTAAGGCTGGGCTGTCACTTGGCGCAAATCCTTAGTCGTCACTTGCTCGTTCGATCGTTTTCGATATTCGTTTGGCCATTTTTGGTCGAGGTTCAGAAAATGCTCTGAATTCCAGTTTCAGACGTCTGAATGTGGAATTTCAGACGTCTGAATTTGTTCTATTTCAAACAGAAAGAAAATAGGCTAAAATATGCCTATTTCAGACGTCTGAAACACTTGATTCAGATGTCTGAATTGTTTTCTGGAAATCTTTATATTTCCAGATTCAGACGTCTGAACCACTTGTTTCAGACGTGTGAAACTACAGTGTTTTGCCTGCTTGCCTATTTTGTTTACGAATTCCAATTTTATCGACTTGTGTTGGTTCCCTTCTATTGTTATCATTTAATTATCAACTTTGATGACATTTTCTTAGGAACTTTTGGAAATATCCACTTTGATGGATTTAATATCGATTTCTTTGGATTTGATTCACGTCTTCGTATGTGAATTTTAGTGACTGATTGTTTTTACAATCTTCTTTGTGATTTGTCACTTTAAAAATATAAAGGTTTTCTATACTAGTAGTAAATATCAAAACTCTTTCCTCAAACGATTTCAATACTATTTTAATACCAAATTCGTTTATAAAACCGTTTTCCAATCTATTAGTATATACAAACCTTTACCGCACTCGTATGAGAAATCTAATTAAACGACTTAGTAAAACAAGTAGTATGAAACGCTTGCGTTCACTTTGTTGGTTAATTCTTGGACTTGTTCGATTGAAACTCTTGTGACAATTTTCTAGTGGAGATCTACAATTTGTTCGTAAATATTTAAGTTAAGCTAGTGGTTATGGGACATGATGCTAAGCTCATATATTTACTAGCTTACTGTAATCGACACTTCTCGTTGATCATGACGATCATCTTTGTGATTTAGACTAGCAATGTGCGATGTCTCTTTGTCTACGAGGGAGACTAAACCCCGTTTTGTGGAGTTTCGACTCAATTTGGTGGAGTAGCAACCCATGGTCTTCGGGCCGTTTGTGGAGCTTCGGCTCAATTTGTGATGGTTAGCAACCATGGAATTAGCGTTCCGTTTGTGATACACGTGTTGGTGGGCTTTATGCTCCCGTTTGTGATAGGCCTTCCCCCTTTTTGTGATTTCTGGATTTCTTGAGATGATTTCTAGAATTTGTGCTTTACCAATTTTCATGATTTCCATTGATAAGTTTTATCAATATTTATGCATTGGTGAATTTGTGTGTCACTGACTTTTGTGATTGGCATTGATATAATTGTCAATATTTATGGTTTAGTGAACGAAATGAGGAGTATGACATTTCTTTGATTCTTGTGTAGATTTGGTGATATTGACTAATCTCTCGTTGATTTTCAATTACTTATATATATCACAGCTTGGCATTGTGATTATTATGTGTTTAGTCATATCTCTTATTCTATTTCGTTTCATCTGATATTTATAGTTAGACTGGTCCGTTTATTATTTTCTTTTTAAATAATACTCGGGTCAGACCGAGATGTTACAGGTGCTTCTGCTTGACTTCTCCCCTGAGATTCATTACTCTGACTTTTGGCAAACTACTTAGATTAGTAGCTTATTTTGTTGTATACGCTTGAGATATAGACTCATAGATGTATTCTTTTGTATAGCATCTGTTGCTATTATTTTGTGTTATTGTGGATCTTTCTGACCACTACTCTGATGTACACTTTTCTGTGTAATATTCATATCTTATTCCGCCTTTGTGATATGAATTATCTGTGACTGATTTATGTTATGTTTATTTCTACATTTGTTTCTGAAGATATTACAGCCACCGTGTAGTAGCTTTGAGTTTGTGTCGGTATGTCGGATTGTTATACTATCTGACATATCAATGCTCGCGCAAAGCAATTACACGGATGGTCGCACCTCAACAGCCTTATTCTCCGTGCTAGTTGACAGCATTCACCGTAATGTTCTTGGCTAGCGTGGGTATAGAGGTGGGGCGTCACAGCTTGGTATCAGAGCAAAACTTCTGAACAATGTAGAATAACTTAACAAGGATCATCGTCCTAAGTCCATCTTAGGAGTTATACCTTAGGATTAATTCGAGTCTTCGTACCTTTCTATCCCATTTTCTTTTATGATTCCTTATTTTATTTATCAAGATTTCTTGATAATTGTTTGGTGAATAACCTTTTTCTTCTTCTTCTTTCTTTCTTTCTTTCTAAAGGAAGAGAAATGTCTAGACCAGGCCGCCCCAGAGCCGTGCCATCTGGTACTCCACCCCAGGATGGAGTTTTTATGACTGCTCAACAGCTTCTTGATTTGGTAACTAATGCTCAAGCAGCTGGAGCTAACTCGGAGCCTACTCACCCAAAGTCGGGATTTGCACGCTTGTGCAGCGATTACACTAATTTGGGTGGGGAGCCATTCAAAGGTTCCGAAACTGTTATTGAAGTACAGGCTTGGCTAAGGTCATGCAATCGAATCTTTTCTCGCATGAATCTTATTGACCTTCACCGAGTTCAGGTGGCCTCTAGTATGCTCCGAGAAAGAGCATTGGACTGGTACGAACTTCTTATTTCTGATATTAATGAAGCGGATATCACCTGGGAGCAATTCCGAGAACGCTTCGAATTAAAATTCGTTCCAGAAGCTGAGAAAGTGACATTGGCTCGACGATTTATAGACCTTGTTCAAGGCGAGTCCTCCGTGACTGATTACGTCGCCTCCTTCGAGTCGCTTTCCAAATATGGGGTTGAATACATCAACACCCCTTTAAAGAAGAACCAGAGGTTCGTCTATGGCTTAAACAAAAATCTCAAGAAGCCATTACTTCTAAAATTAGAAGTTTCTTTCGACCAACTCGTTGATATCGCTCTTTGCCTTGAAGAGGCAGATAGGGAGAATGATGTTGAAGTGGTGGTTTCCAAACCAAGCTTCAACAACAACAAGAAGAGGCCAAACAAATTCAAACTCCCCTATCCTAATAAGAAAGGGAAGCAAGCAACCTCCGTGGCAAAGACATCTTCCTTTGGTCGTGGGGAATGCTATAATTGTGGTTCGAAGGACCATTACGCGAACAAGTGTCCAAAGTCTCTCTCTTGTCGCTACTGCAAAGGTCCCGGTCATGTTATATCCTCATGCCCCAAGCTTCAGGGAAGGAAAGAGGGAAAGGTTAATGTTGCTCAAGCCCCTGGCAACACATCTCGTGGCCAAGGTATTTCTCATTCTATTCTGGATGGAATTATTTTATTTCGTGATCATCCTATTCGAGTTCTTTTTGATACGGGTGCGTCCCATTCTTTTATATCAAAAGAACTTGTTGATACTTTTTCTTTGGATGTTTTGTGTTTAATGACTTCTTTGAGAATTGCGAATCCGGTTGGTGGATCCGCGACAATCAGTTTATTGTGTAATGATGTCGAGATTATTTTGTGTGATTTTTCTTTCCGAGCCAATTTGCATGTCATGCGTTATTTAGGCTTTGGAATGATTTTGGGAATGGATTGGCTTAACCGTTATGAAGCTCATATCCTAGTCCTGAGCGGACTATTCATCTTCGACATCCTCAATCTTTTAAGCAGATTTCTATTGATCTTAAAGATTCAGATTCCAGCTTGGTTGCATCTTTATATTCTTTAAATCCTCGTGATGACGATGATGATGATGAGGGTGATATTATTTCTCTTATTCACGTCGTTTGTGAATTTTCCGACATATTCGAGCCCGTTGTAGGATTACCACCTAAGCGAACAATTGAGTTCAGAATTAATCTTATTCCTAGAGCTCAACCTATCACTCGTCCTCCGTATCGTATGTCCAATAAAGAAAACGAGGAGATGCGTAAACAATTATCTGAATTGGAGACGAAGCAATTTATTCGCTCTAGTTCCTCGCCTTGGGGAGCTTCAGCTATTTTTGTGAAGAAATCCGATGGAACACTTAGGCTTTGCGTTGACTACCGCAAGCTTAATGATCTTACTATCAAAAATAAATATCCTTTACCTCGGATTGATGATCTATTCGATCGGCTTAGTGGTGCTAAAGTCTTTTCACAATTAGACTTAGCTACTGGATTTCATTAGCTTCGTAGTGCAGATGATAGCATTCCTTTGACATTGTTCCGTACTCGTTATGGATCTTATGAATGGCTTGTTATGCCATTTGGGTTAACAAATGCCCCGGCTTATTTCATTGACCTTATGAATAGAGTTTTCAAGGACTTCCTCGACCGGTTTGTTCTCATCTTTATTGATGATATTCTTGTGTATTCAAAAACCAAAGAGGAACATGTGAAGCATCTTCGGATTGTGTTGGAAACTCTTAGGAGTAATCAACTGAAAGCAAAATTTTCTAAATGCCATTTTTGGCAATCTTGTGTGAAGTTTCTCGGTCATATTATTTTCGAATCCGGAATTTCCGTGGATCCTTCAAAGATTGAAGCGATTCAAGATTGGAAGAGACCGGAGAGTGTGACGGAGATTCGTAGTTTTCTTGGATTGGCGGGTTATTACCGCCGTTTTATCAAAGACTTTTCTAAAATTGTTGTGCCTCTCACTGGCTTAACCAAGAAAGGCATTAAATACATTTGGTCGGACAAATGTGAAACTTCTTTTCAGAAATTAAAAGAACTCCTTTCTAATGCTCCTATTCTTGTGATTCCCGAGGGAAACCAAAATTTTATTGTTTATACCGATGCTAGTCGCGTTGGTTTGGGTGCCGTTCTTATGCAAAAAGAATGTGTTATTGCTTATGCTTCTAGGCAATTGAAGCCAGCCGAGACTAGATATGCCACTCATGATTTAGAGCTCGCGGCTATTGTTTTCGCTCTTCGGATTTGGCATCATTATCTCCTAGGAGAGAAATTTGTTCTTTATACCGATCATAAGTCTTTGAAGTATTTGTTCTCTCAGAAGGAACTTAATTTGCGTCAACAGCGTTGGCTCGAATTTCTTGCACCGTATGATCTCGACATCCTTTATACTCCCCGAAAGGGAAATCGTGTTGCCGATGCACTTAGTCGCAAGCAACAAGCGGTTGTTTCTATGATGATATCCGAATGGAATGATCTCGAGATATTATCCTCTTGTGAGATCGAGACCGTGTCTCCGATTTATGTTCATCACTTGTGTTATGTAGCCTTGAGGCTCATCCTTCTCTTTTAGACCGCATTCTTGAAGCTCAAAGGCTAGATCCCGAAATGGCTTTCCTTGGCCAAAATATTAGGGATAAAATTGATATTGAAGGATTGAAAGAATTTGATATCGATTCTCGTGGCGGCATTCGAAAATTTGGTAGACTTATCGTACCAAATATTATTGATCTTCGTAAGGATATTTTAGAAGATTCTCATCGTTCTAAATTCACCATTCATCCCGGTAGTAGTAAAATGTACGCGGATATGAAGCGACTTAATTATTGGGAGGGAATGAAATTTGATATTTCTAACTTTGTTAAGTGTTGCATGACTTGCCAGCTTGTTAAAGCCGAACATCAAAGGCCCGGTGGGTTATTGCAACCTTTAGAAATTCCAATTTGGAAGTGGGACCAAATTTCCATGGATTTTATAGATGGCCTTCCCCGTTCTCGTTCGGGTCATGATAGCTTATGGGTGATCGTTGATAGACTTACTAAATCCGCCCATTTTATTCCCGTTCAGTCTAACCGAACCGTTACTCTTTTGGCCAAACTCTTTGTTAAAGAGATTGTTAAATTGCATGGAGTTCCTACTACTATTGTTAGTGATCGTGATCCATTGTTTACTAGTGGGTTTTGGAAGAATCTTCAAAAAGCTTTGGGAACGAAGCTCAATTTTAGCACCGCTTATCATCCTCAGTCCGATGGACAAACCGAGCGTGTGAGTCAAACACTTGAAGATCTTCTTCGTGCTTGTGTGCTTGATTTTGGGGGAAGTTGGGAAGATCATATTTCCCTTGTTGAATTCTCCTATAATAATAGCTTCCAATCTAGTATTGGTATGGCACCTTTTGAGGCACTCTACGGAAGGCCATGCCGATCTCCTTCTTGTTGGCTTGAGACCGGTGAGAAGCTGGTTTTAGGTCCAGATTTTATTCGTGATTCCACAGAAAAGATTGATCTTATTCGTCATAGGATGAAAGAAGCCCAGAGTAGACAAAAATCCTATGCCGATAATCGAAGAAGGAAATTAGAATTTTCTGTTGGAGATTCTGTTTTTATTCGTGTTTCACCAATGAAGGGTGTTGTACGTTTCAGTCGATCGAGAAAATTGGCGCCTCGATATATTGGGCCATTTCCTATCACTGAACGTATTGGTTCCATGGCTTATCGCCTTTTATTACCGGCACAATTTTCTGCTATCCATGACGTGTTTCACATTTCTCAACTTCGGAAATGTCTTCGAGATTCCGATTCTATTCTTGAGCCCGGTGTTGTGGAAGAGATTGAAGTTTCGCCTTATTTAACTTATGAGCAGCATCCTATTCGAATTGTTGCTTCGGAGGTCAAACGCCTTCGAAATAAAGATGTCCCGCTTGTTAAAGTCCAATGGTCTTCAAATCCTAAGGATTGTTCTTGGGAATCTAAAGAGTTCATCGAGCGAATCCATCCGGACTTGCCTTCTCGTGCTCTTTGAGGTGAACCTTTTATTTCAAATTTCTTTTGTGTTGAATATGCTTTTATGGTTGTTACTGTATATCTTCTTTTTAAATATTGCGAGGAAACAATTTCTTTAAGGAGGGGAGCCTATAACAACCCGCATATTTGTCGATTTTATATTTAAATATTTTATTTAAATATTTTATCGATACTCGAAATTTAGTCCGAAAAGCTACTTTTTGCATACGGTCGAATTAGGACTCGGGACCACTCCCATTGAGTTTAAAATGCCGTTTGCGACCTTTTTGAGTATAAACTTTGATATATTTGGAGTTAGTCAAAAATTTGACCTTTTTCACTTTGGGTTTGAGTTTGGGTTCAGCCCACTAGCCAACTTAAACCCAAAACTGAACCACTCTTCCCCATTCACCCTCACTTCTTCCTCTTTTCAGTTCTAAGGCAATAATGGTGGGAGAGATTGGAAATTAAAACTCCAAAACCCTAGTTCCTCTTACAACCTCAAATTCCTAGCGCCAAATTCAAGAGAACCCATTGGTAAGCATTCTCTTCTTCTTCTCCAACTTATTCTCTTACCAATTTCAGAAATTCCTAAACCTAATTTTGGGAATGTTCTTGTTTTGAGCATAGATTCAAGCTCATTTGGGTTGTGTTGAAGAGAGGTTGATTCTCCATTTGCTTTCAAGCTTCTTCTTGTTTGATTTTGTAAAAAGGTGAGATTTTTATCTCACATCTTAGTTTATAATTATCTTCGATTGTTAGGTATGAATTCCTAACACTCACTCTTGTGCAATTGATTTTGGTTGGGATTGATTTGGTGTATATTCCAATTTTGGTATTTTGAAATCAAAATCTATGAAAATCCTATTATAGATATTTGGACATGGATATTTGAGGCGTATCGACGAGTCGTTTAAGCCCGGGCTGTCACTTGGTGCAAATCCTTAGTCGTCACTTGCTCGTTCGATCATTTCCGATATTCGTTTGGCCATTTTTGGTCGAGGGTCAGAAAATGCTCTGAATTCCAGTTTCAGACGTCTGAATCTGGAATTTCAGACGTCTGAATCTGGAATTTCAGACGTCTGAATTGGTTCTATTTCAAACAGAAAGAAAATAGGCTAAAATATGCCTATTTCAGACGTCTGAAACACTTGATTCAGACGTCTGAATTGTGTTCTGGAAATCTTTATATTTCCAAATTCAGACGTCTGAACCACTTGTTTCAGACGTCTGAAACTGCAGTGTTTTGCCTGCTTGCCTATTTTGTTTACGAATTCCAATTTTATCGACTTGTGTTGGTTCCCTTCTATTGTTATCATTTAATTATCAACTTTGATGACATTTTCTTGGGAACTTTTGGAAATATCCACTTTGATGGATTTAATATCGATTTCTTTGGATTTGATTCACGTCTTCGTATGTGAATTTTAGTGATTGATTGTTTTTACAATCTTCTTTGTGATTTGTCACTTTAAAAATATAAAGGTTTTCTATACTAGTAGTAAATATCAAAACTCTTTCCTCAAACGATTTCAATACTATTTTAATACCAAATTCATTTATAAAACCGTTTTCCAATCTATTAGTATATACAAACCTTTACCTCACTCGTATGAGAAATCTAATTAAACGACTTAGTAAAACAAGTGGTATGAAACGCTTGCGTTCACTTTGTTGGTTAATTCTTGGACTTGTTTGATTGAAACTCTTGTGACAATTTTCTAGTGGAGATCTACAATTTGTTCGTAAATATTTAAGTTAAGCTAGTGGTTATGGGACATGATGCTAAGCTCATATATTTACTAGCTTACTGTAATCGACACTTCTCGTTGATCATGACGATCATCTTTGTGATTTAGACTAGCAATGTGCGATGTCTCTTTGTCTACGAGGGAGACTAAACCCCGTTTTGTGGAGTTTCGACTCAATTTGGTGGAGTAGCAACCCATGGTCTTCGGGCCGTTTGTGGAGCTTCGGCTCAATTTGTGATGGTTAGCAACCATGGAATTAGCGTTCCGTTTGTGATACACGTGTTGGTGGGCTTTATGCTCCCGTTTGTGATAGGCCTACCCCATTTTTGTGATTTCTTGATTTCTTGAGATGATTTCTAGAATTTGTGCTTCACCAATTTTCGTGATTTCCATTGATAAGTTTTATCAATATTTGTGCATTGGTGAATTTGTGTGTCACTGACTTTTGTGATTGGCATTGATATAATTGTCAATATTTATGGTTTGGTGAAAGAAATGAGGAGTATGACATTTCTTTGATTCTTGTGTAGATTTGGTGATATTGACTAATCTCTCGTTGATTTTCAATTACTTATATATATCACAGCTTGGCATTGTGATTATTATGTGTTTAGTCATATCTCTTATTCTATTTCGTTTCATCTGATATTTATAGTTAGGCTGATCCGTTTATTATTTTCTTATTAAATAATACTCGGGTCAGACCAAGATGTTACAGGTGCTTCTGCTTGACTTCTCCCTTGGGATTCATTACTCTGACTTTTGGCAAACTACTTAGGTTAGTAGTTTATTTTGTTGTATACACTTGAGATATAGACTCATAGATGTATTCTTTTGTATAGCATCTGATGTACACTTTTATGTGTAATATTCATATCTTATTCCGCCTTTGTGATATGAATTATCTGTGACTGATTTATGTTATGTTTATTTCTACATTTGTTTCTGAAGATATTACGGCCACTGTGTAGTAGCTTTGAGTTTGTGTCGGTATGTCGAATTGTTATACTATCTGACATATCAATGCACGTGCAAAGCAATTACACGGATGGTCGCTCCTCAACAGCCTTATTCTCCGTGCTAGTTGACAGCATTCACCGTAATGTTCTTGGCTAGAATGGGTATAGAGGTGGGGCGTCACAGTAAAAGAGTCGGAGAATAAAACAGAAGGGAAACTTGTTTTCAAATGCAGTGTTTTTTTCTTTTATTTAAGAAAAAAAATAATACTAAATCAATCAATATAGTATAGTTGCACAGATTTTACCTAAGTTTTGTATTATTCAACAATTTTAATTTAATTAAACGGACTAATTTGTACAAATGTTCAAAAAAAGGAAAATGAGACAAAATACATTACTTACAAACAACAATAGAGTAGCAAAACTTACCAGCAAAACAGTAACACATGAGTTGTTACTTCTCGGATTTGCCATATTTCTTTTCAAATTTTCTTTCAAGTTGTCCAAAATGGATTTTTCCCAGTTTGTTTTTCTCATTTGATCAAAATCTACCACAAACGGTACATAAGACCACTTCAGCTCAGAATTGCTACCTGTAAATTATATTAATATTACTTAATATACTATATAATCATTGAAATAATATTATACGTTTAAAATAAATATATTACCTGAGAAGAAAAATGTACAAAGGAGATGCATTATAATAAATCTGACGACATCTTCAGCAGCTTCTGGGTCATTCTGTTTTAGCGCTGTATATACATATCGTTCTACCACTTTTTTGTTTACCTTTTCATTTTCCAACAAATATTTCTTAATAAAATTTTGGCAAATTGGTGGTAAGTATTTCTTTTCTCTTTGAGGTAAATTTGTTATTACCATTCCTTCTACAGGAATATTAAAAATCTCTTTCATTTGCATAACATCAAAATCCAGTAATTGTCCAGCTATTTCAAATTTCTCTGTATCGGGCCTATACGTTTGTATGACTGCATCTAAACATTTTGAATTTTTTTTGATATCTTTTTTTGTTAACTCCTTTTCAATGAACAATTTCACAAAATTCCAAAATGGAGTATCTCTCAGTATATTTAAATGCACTGGTGTCAAATACTTTGCCAGTCCATTTATAAATTTCAAAAAACTACCTAAATTATTTCTATAACTTTTAGTTTCTTTACTTTTTACAACTGAATCAGTTTCAGAATTGTCTTGTTCTAAAATTAAATTTTGTTCTACAATATGTAGTTCATTTTTCTCATGAACTGATTGAGCCTCATCAGAAGAATTACTTGATAACTCTATTTCTACTAATTCCTGTAAGAAATTAATGTTAGACAGAAAGTTTTCTATTCACTAAAAAAAAATACTATATGGAAGAAAATGTTAGATTAAAATTGAGACTTATCAATATAAGATCCTAATTGAATAAAATATATACTATGGAAATAGTAATTGAAGAACATTAAATTAAACAAATACTGACATCATATATCTGTATCATTATTTTACTTAACCTAGATCTTTATTATTCTTCTTTGGTTACTTATCTACATACATAATTTCACTGGTGATGATTATATGTCATATGTAATTTGTCATATTTATACACTAAAAATACTATTGATAAAATCAATTCAAATCCATTCACAAATTTTTGTCCAATACAAAAGCAATAGGGTTTTACTATTTTAGCAAATTACTTATACACAAGTCAGCTAAAATTTCAGATATATTAAAAGTGCAAGAATGTGTGTACTTATTGAAAGCATAGCTATAATGTTACATTTAAAAAATATAAAAACGCAACTACGTGTGCAATTTTTATAATTATACTAAATGTATATCTGTAAATCATATCATCTGCAAGTTTGTGTGCAAGTTTTAAATATAATATACTTCCATTAAATTTACTTTTTCATTACAAATCTCAATTAAAATTTCATACTTATTAAAAGTGCCAACATATGTGCAGTTATTGAAAATATATTCACCATGTTAAATTTGAAAAATATCAAAGTGCAAGCACGTGTGCAATTTCTGAAATTATACTAAATGTACATACGTAAGTCATGTTATGTTGAAATATATGTGCTAGTTTTCAAAAATATTAAAAGTGCAAGCATGTTTGCATTTACTGAAAATATAGTTTCCATGCTAAATTTCAACTGCCATTTAAAATATATTAAAATGCAAGTGTGTGTGCAATTTCTAAAATCATACTAAATGTCTATCCGCACTCATGTGTATAAAAATTTTTGTTCCTACAACTCAAAAATATGCAACAAAAGTTCTGTTTACAATTATACTACATTCTACAGTGTTAGTTATTGTGTATTTTTGCAACAATTTTCAAAACTTATAACAGTAAGAAGAAATAGTTTATTCAATCATAAAGGAAAATCCAACTTTAGCAATTTAGTAGCAGTATTAGACAAAATAGGTTTAGTAATTACTAAACCCTAACCGAAAATAATTTGTTAGCAAAACCCTAAGTTCGCGACAACAAAAAATTAAACGATTAAACAGCAAAAGACAAAAATCGATTAGAAAACACCTAATATTACTTCGATTAAATTGTTTCGAAAGAATGATCTACCTTGTTTTGGTTTTTGGTTTTTCCCCCTTTCCATTTACCGCTCCTTCTTTGCCGTTGTCTCATAGAAACTTTTATTTTGATCGTATTTTCTTTCGTCTTGGATTCTAGAAGAAGGTTTTTCATTTGAACAAGGTTATTTGAGGAATTTTTTTTTGGTTTTATAAAAATAGGGACTCGGTTTATAATAGTTTTGGGCTAGGGATGTTTCGTGAGTGGGCTTTGAAAACAGGGATTGTTGGTGCAAACCCCCTTTCGTCTACCTAGTTATATAAGATTAATATCATGGTCAATTGAAGTCAACTCAAAGTGAAAGTCTTTGGCCAAAGCATTTTGCTTAATAATTATTATTATTGAACCAAGAACTTTGTGTTTCGACTATAGAGTTGAATATGAATAATACTAAAATTTTGATCATTATGAGATTGAATTAATCGAAAGTGATATAATTTTGACGAAGACAATTGATGTAAATAAAAGTCATAAACTGGGTATCTTAACAAAGTAGAAATAGATTTTATCGAAGCCAAGTAAGTTATAAATTTAACTCAAATATCACACCATCTACTAAGTAACGTGTGAACGTTAATATTTGAATTGTCCGATATTAATTTCAGATCAAGTTTACAATTGGTGAGTCACACGACTAAAATGATGAATTCTCATTTGACCAAACTATTTAATTAATTTATAATTGTTGTAAATTTGTTAAATTAATTAGTATTATGAAATTTGATTTTATAAAAAATATAAATGTATTTATAGAAGTTATAAATATATTAAACGATATATGATATCAATAAGCGTTTTACATTGGATTTAGAATGCAAAATATTTGTTCGGACCATAGATGGGCTCATAGCCTATTAGAGGGACTAATATGTGCAGCTATAATAAATGGTACAGGCGGCTCTAATAAGGAGTTGAGATGAATTGATTTTGGATGGCTCAGATTAAAGGAGATCGTGTAAAAAATGAGATCCTAAATTCTCTCCTTTGGTTCCTCCATTTAATCATCTCTTCCAACATTTGATATCGATCTTTTGGAGCATCCATCCTCATACATTACTGACCGAACTTCTCCTTCCATTCCCTAGTTTTCTAAGCTTAAATCAAACCAATTCAACTGTTATTCGATAGTTGGCGATCGATTATTCAAGGACTTGCACTCTTTTGGATCAGAAATGCTTTTAAGGAGCATTTTTCATCGTTTCAAGGTGCAACATTGTATATTTATAATATGAATACAAATATTAAACTATATTTATAATGTTTACCTTATACACACAATATTATAATATTGTGTGTTAGGTGACAGTTCCAAAATGTAAATGTATTATCATGATACTGATTGGTTGTATGTATATGTATATATGTATATTTGTTTTTAAACTAAAAAAAATTATGATAATATATCTTTGTGCAGCATGGCTCAAAATTAAAAAAATACCATTTTTTATTATTATTTAATATATATATATATATGTATGTATATATATCCTAAAATTTAAATACTACAACATACAAACGTAAAACATGATAATATAATTTTATATATGATGTTTATAAGTATAGTATTTTTGGTAGGATACTTTTATTTTATTTTACATATTATTTTAAATAATATTTAAATCAATTAATCATATAAATAATCATATAAATTCATATGTGTATTAAAAGAAATGTTTTATATTTCATAAAATTATATTAATGCATGTTATACTCTCCGCCAAAATAAAAACATTTTTTATATTTTTAAATATTTAAATATAAATCAAAAAATAGAAAATATATTTTAAATTATTTTATATTATAAAGTTATATAGTAAATTTTAAAATTATAAAATTTTGTCTAAAATTTTACTAGATATTTAAAATTCTAATTTGATTTCAAAATTGATCTTTAACAACATAATACAAATTTTAATATATGTGTATATATATTTAAAATTAAAAATTAATAAAAGCCTTGAGCCATGCATAGGACCACGTTGTTATATATATATATATATATATAAATTATTTCATGATTTTATATGTATCAATATATATACGCACACACATATATTATAAACACATATACATAAGTATTTAATGTATACATTTGTATCTATATATATTAAAAAAAATTATATTTATACATATGCTAGTTTCAGCATTGTAGCAAAAAAATACACACATATGAGATATATGTGTTATATTATAAGGGTTACAATATATAATAATTATTAAATATAAATATTGTATTAAATTAATATAAAATTAATTAAAATGTTGATTAATTAAAATTAAATAAGATTTAACTAATATAATATTATACATAAGACTATTATATAAGCAATATAAAATATGAAAGTTATACAATAATTTTTTTTATATAATATGAATGTGTAACCTAAGGGTGAAACATCAAAAAAATCCAAATAGACTTAAAGGATGAATACATACGTATTATATGTATATCGTGATTTCATATGTGTCCAACACTTGAATCACGACGATATTTCATAAGAAACACATTATTCCATAACTCGATATCACTCAATATAATCTATCGAAGATTATGAATCTTTAATATAATATTATTTTCTACCATATATTAATATATACATATATGTATGTACATATTAATAAATTACTTGCATACTCCTTAATTGTTAAGTATACTTAAGATAAGGATTTTATGTATAGTATTATTAATATATTGAATAGACGAGATAAGATAACTATATCATTATAACAATAATACCCTAATACAACGTCGTTTTTACAATGGTTTTTAAATGTTCGTTGTAATAGAAATCTATTACAATGGTTTTTTAGGCCCATCGTAATTGATGCCACTTTTCAACAACTATTTTTCTTTGCACGTTATAATACACACCTGTTACAACATTTTTTATTTGCCCATTGTAATATATGCCCATGTCAACTATTTTCTGTCCGTTATAATAGATGCCAATTTTCATCTACTGTTCGTTGTAATAGATGCCTATTACAGCCATTTTCTCTTGCAATTGTAATACATGCCAATTTTCGCAATACTTTTATAGCTAGTTGTAATAGATATATATTACAACTTTTTTAGTTTACTAGTTATTATAAATAGTTAAAAAACATTATTAATCAATAATTTATAACCAATGATTATTAATAAATAATTTATAATTACTAATTATTATCTACAGTCAATAATTTTTTATAATTAATTTTCAGTAATTAGTAAACTATATTTAATATTTCTTAATTGCATTGAATATTTAAAAAATATAATTAATAGTTAATATGAAATGAAAATTATTGAATCATTATTACTAAATCATTAATAACTATTATTTAACTATAATTAATAAGTAGTAACTAATTACTAATAAATAATAAGTAATAACTTATAATTCATAATTACTATTAAATAATCAATAATAAGAAGTAATATTTCAAAAAAATTGAAAGCTTTTATAATAAATGTTAAAAATTTTCATAAAGTTCATAAACATGATTTTAAAATTTTCATAAAATGCAAAAGAAAAAAATTAAAACTTTTAGATACTTAAAATTTTGCAAAAGTTGTTGATTGATATTAACTAATTATTAGCAAATAATTACTATTAAACTATTATTAAATACTTATTATTATATGATTACCATAAGTAATTATTATTAAAATTTAATGATTACTACTAAATGATTAATGTAATGACCCAGAATTTTTGATAATTTAAATTTGAATATTTAATTAATTTTAAATATTAATAAGTGAAATTTTTAAGTCGAATAATTTATTTTTCGAATATTGGATTTAATTTGAACAATTAAATCGATAATTTAATATTTAAATTTCAGAAAAAAATTAAAAATCGAGTTTAATATGAGTGAAAATGATTTATAAAATTTTATTATATCATATTGAAGTTATAGTGACGTTATAGAACTTTTAAAATTGAATTTAGAGTTTATTTGTGAAAATTGAATATTTTAATATTTGATTATCGACTGAAAAATAGCTAATTTTCGAACAGCCTTAGAATTGGACGAAACTAGTTCCATTGGATCCGTAATAGTTTGTTATTATCGGGTTTCAATTTTCGTGTCAATTGGAGTTTTCGTTTGATCATGGCAGCTCGAAACGCATCGAAATTGTTTTAATATTTATTTGGCGAGTTAAAATAGCAATTTTTCAAACAGTCTTGGATTTCGACGAAACTAGCTTCATCGGATCCGTAATGTGATATTATTGTATAGTTTCAAATTTCAAGTCAATCGGATTTACCGTTTGTCCGGGGCAAGCTAAAACGCCCAGAAATTTGATTAACCGATTTAATTTAAATCGATCTTTATTGCCATATCTCACACAGATGATCGAATTAGCTTCCGAAACCTATTCCATTAAGTCCAAAACGCGAGGTAAACCCTAGAAACGTCGGTCACCATGCGTAAATCTGAGTTCGGAAAACTTTGGATTAATAGTATTTTTTGTTTATTTTCTATATAAGGACCCCTCTTCTTCAATTTGTCAAAACCCTAGCTACTTTCAACAGAGCCGCCATCCTTGTTTTCAGCGGCTGAAAATTCGTTTTCTTCTTCCTTTAATTTCTTTCAGTCCGTCAACGATCAACGAAAGTTGTTAACTACAACATTATAGAGCGAAGTGAGAGCTTTGATTTCATACGGGTATGATCGAAAATAGTGGAGCGAATCCACGACAACTTGGCTGTAAAGGGCACGCGTTCGTGCACGCTTTTCAAAGCAATGATGGAACCGAGCTTCACTATCTTCTGTCTGAACATAGTGTTGGCGACGCTCTTCGACATGGCACTCTTTGATCGACCTGAAACGATGGAGGGTGGTTGTGTTGATTAGGGCAAAACGGCGGCAATGGTGGGTTCGCATACGTGATTCCCTGGGAACGATGTGAGGAGGGAAGAAAGAAAGCGCAGCCAAGATGAGGGGGTAGCAGATCGAACGGCTAGAAAATGTAGGGTTTAATTATAAAAATATAAAATGTTAATTGTTGTATTTTAATTTGTACAAACCATTAAAAATTGATATCTCTTTCATACGAGGTCAAAAACGCTTGAAACAAGTTGTGTTGGAATCGTATGGACGAGCACTACGCTATGGAAATGGATTGGAGTCGTTTGGAGATAGCGAAAAATTCGGGTAAAATTAAACGTTCGTTTAATTTTATTCGAAATAAAACGCAAAAACTGAATTGAAAGCAAGGTGAGAACTTCTCACTCAATCGAATCGGTTTCGATTTCAATTTTAAATAGTTAGATTTAAAATTCTTGAATGTATGTTTGAATGATGATTGTTATCTATTGATTGTTAAAATAGACATTATGCACCGTTAGTAAGCGGATGTTATTTATTAAAAACATATACCGCGAATATTTCACAGTATAGTGAAATTGGTATTATTTATGTACTTGGAGTTGGTTTTCCCGCATTATATAGTGGATGAGACCCTATTGCACCGCCTATTAAGCGGATATTATTTTTATAAATCTCATATACCGCGATAATTCCATATTGGAACGGAATTGTTAGTGCTAACATCTTTGGATGCAGGGAAACAGGTTGGAGGGATCCAACTGGATTCCTCAACTGTATTAATTTATTTACAGATATTGTGATATTTGTCGATTATCATATCGATATATGATATTTGGATGTCGTGATTGACTATTTGGCGCTGTTGCATCATCGGATCCATTTTTGAAGTTTTAAAATAATGATTTTGGTTTTTAAAAGAATTTTTAAAGTAATTTTTGAAAGTATACGTTTTATTAAATGTTTGAATTGATTCATTTTAAATAATTAAAACGTTATAAATTTTTATGTTATAAAAAATTAAGATTTCTATGAAATATAACCAAAAGGTGATTTTTGAGATAAGTAGTTAAAAAATTTATAAAAGAGTTAAATTGGGATTTTTGAATTATTTTAAAACGGGTTATATGAAAGATGTATAAATTTGATATTTTAAAATTAAAATTTTTGGAATTATAAGACGAGTTTTTATAAGTGTTAAAAATGAAGTATAAATGGATTCATAAATGAATGAAAATTTATAGATTTATGAATTGTGAAGTTATAAAATGAATAGATGTTGTAAGACAAAAGATTTTAAGGAATTAACTTATAAATCGGGTTTTTGCATTTAAATTGAAATCTTTGATGAAGCAAAAATGGTTTATAGTTGAGATTTATAAAATATATATTTTATAATTCGAAATAATAGAATTTTAAAAGGAGTTCTATTAATGTTGAAAATAGGGTTATAAATGAAATCTTATAAGTAATAAGATTTATAATTTGTGAAGTCTTAAAAGAACGATTTTGTAAATAAATGGATTATAAGCATTTAACTTATAATATGGACTTTTGGTATATAATTGAGATATAAATTGAATTGGATTAATAAAGGAGATTTATAAATCAAAGCTTATAAATAGAAATGGAATTTATAGACATTGTTTATAAATCCGAAATCAATGGAATTTGATAAATTGAAAGTTGAAATTGGTTAAGGAAGTATATTCACGATTTTGGACAGTGAATATATTATCAAATGAAATGGATATGCTTGGGAAAATGAATATTATAAAATGAAGTTAATCGTTTTAACAATGTTTTAAAATGTATTATAAATCGAATACATAGATTTCGACATACATTGTTGAAATAGACGTTTTCGAGAAATAAGGAAATGGTGGACTATAACACTGTTGTTATGGTAAATGGTTTCCGAAAGGAAATATTTTGTATAGTATTGGGATTTATATATCTATTTTAATTTTGAATCCCTATACTAGTGATTTTGGGTCGTCGTAATGGTGTTTTACGCAACATTCGTTTTGACTCAAATAAATGTGTTTAAGTGAATGTTTTCCTTAAAGAATGAAATATATACTTAATTTCGATATTAAGTATATTGAATATTTTCTAAGTATTGAAAATAAATGGATTTGTGAATTACTTATAAATAAATAAGTGTGGAAATGTTTTTCCAATGTGAAATGAAACGTTTTGAGAATTTATCTTTTTGAAGATAAATTGAAAATGAATAATTGAAATCTTATATTCATAAAGATTTTGGAATTGTAAATTCACTATGGAATTTATAAAAGAAAGGGAAATTGTTTAAAAATAAACATTGATTTATTTTGAAGTGTGGGAATTAATTTACGGATTTGGAGCGTAAATATAAAGTAAATTGCTAAGGATTTATTTAATTGGTTTAAGTGAACCATGTTGAAATTAAAGTATTTCGCGTAAGAAAAATGATTGAAATTTATTTTCAAAAGTGGCAAAGGTGAAAAGTGATTTGAAAATTTGTTTTCAAATGGTTGAAGTGCGGAAATTATATATCTAGTAAAGATATTTTAGAAAGTAAATAATTTGGGAAATTATTTGGAATCTGGTGATGTTGAACACGCCTATTGATAGTTAAATATCCGACTATCAATATTTACCTTTAAATAGGTATTTGTTGTGATTGCTTGAATTTGAATGCCACACTTATTTTTAAAATAAGCGCTCACTATTCGGGTTAGCCGGGAAAGGATCTTGGGGTCGTATAACCCATTCCGAATATGTGATACGTCGTAATGGATTGCATTCGATGACCGGTGTTGAAGACCAGATATTTTTGAAAATGGAAGGATTACCGTTGAGTTACTCTACATCGGCTGATCTCCGATATAGAGGTTTTATCACACTTAGTGACGGGAAGTCCGAACGTGATTAGAAATTATCCGGAATGCAAGGACTTCTTAGTAAGTGCCTTCGGTTCTGTTCGAGCCCGGAACAGACTTGTATGGTTTGTATGTCTGACATTACAAATTGAGATATAAAGCTGATTTCTTTCAAATATATTTCTGTTGGTGGCGGAGAATTTATTCTCTTAGCTTAACACCCTTCTCTGAGACGTACGAGCTCAGAGGTTATGTAGTTGAAGGTTATTAGTGATATACTCCCAATTTGGTAGTGTGGCATGCTGAGTGTTGCTGTAAGATGATCATTGTTTGATCATTTGTGATATGATCATTTGTTTGATCATTTATCTTAGTGATCATTACTTTGATCATTTGTTGACCCAAAGCACAGCTTTTGTATAAAGCGTGGCTTTGTGGACGAGACTTCGTCGGACCTCACACCCCGGAAATGGTCAAAACAGGAAGGATGCAACAAGGTTATTAGGGGGTAGCGCCCCTTTAGTGTATGTCATTCCTTCTGGATAGAGGTGGTGTCGTGGTATGGAGCCCAGATACTTAACCTATGTTGTTACTGCAAATTTATTGCTTTGTGGTTGTTGGAAATCGAGGAACCTCGGATAGATCGGTTACGATCGGGGGATGACATATTCGTGTCAGTAGTTACCCAGTTAGGGGTAACCCGGCCTTCTGTTGGCAGAGATCCGGTTTGGTTCTCGGGTCGTCTTTCTAGAGGTGTACCTATGTGGCAATGGGATGTTCCTTGGCCTGACCATTTGTTGGAAATCCAAAGAAACAATACCATCTTGTACGGTTTTAGTTGTATAACCTGCCATGGAATGTGGCGGTAACCTGCTATTGAACATGGTAGCTATAGTAGGCATAAGTGCGAAATGCCTATGCTGGCTAAGATATATATCTTTATTTTCGAAATAATTTTTCCTACACTATGCACTAGTAATAATATCAAATGTTTCTTTTAATGCGTATCAAGCATCTTTGACTATCATAAGGAGAAATCTCCTCCTATTCTGCGTTTGCATTGTGTGTGTGTGCGGGAGGCCTTATGGTAGTCTCATTTTCTAAAAAGCATTGCGAATCTATTTTACAAATTATCCTGTTCTTTGTTTTTTTTAAAAATAAACTGTTTTGAGTTCTCACACCAGTCACATGACTGACTCGGAGTTTATTGTTTTCCTTCCTAAACTCTGGGTGCACACCAATTTCCACACGGGCAGTCAAGAGTTAAGGTTTATCAGGATATTTTGGAATTCAGGAGTTGCTGGAGGCAAGATGGATGGCAAGGCGTATTCACTAGTATATAGTATTTCTTTTCCGCTGTTGTTTGTTGTTGTTGTACACTCTGATGATGAAATGTAATGTAATATGATGTAATGTAATAACTGATATAGTTCTTTGATTAAAGATTATTCATCTCTATTATATGTTGTTCCGCTGCGATTGTGAGATTCTGATATTGTTCTGTTGTTTCTTTCTGTTCTGTTCTATCTTTCTCTCTCTTCTCCTACCTCTTTCTTCTCCTTCAAACCCTAAGAATTCGTATTTCCGTTCATCTTGAGTTAGTCAATGGAGATTAGTGTCTATTCAAGGAGTACGGATTTGCGGGTCTTTACATTTGGTATCAGAGTATATGGTTAAGCGACAACCATGGCTCTGTTGGGTATTACTCATTAGAGATAGAGTCAGTAGTACTCTAGAATGAGTGTGAGTGTAATAATAGATATGAGAGCGTATTTTTTAGTGAATATTAAATGGTTTTATATTGTGATGATTGGTTTGTTGAGTGGCATATGAACCTTCGTCGGCACAGTCTGCGCAACTGTATCGAAGGGGTTTCTAAACACTTGAATAGAACAATTCGACACAGTATTGTTTTAAATTGGGTAAATGAAATAATTTTACCTTGATTATATTTTATATATAAAAGAATAATTTTTCAGAATTATTAAAGTATATAATTGATTGTTTGGTTGTTGAATAAGTTAAATAAAAACAACAGTTGAAAAAGAATGAAATGTATAAACAAATAAATTAAAAGTGTGGAATTATAATTAAAATGGTTTACAATTGTTAAATAATCTTATATATAAGAAGTGAAATTATATAAGTAAAAGATGTATAAATGTGATTTATAATCTAAAAACAAAATTCCAGAGGAATATTTGGACATGTTTGAAAGGGTTTGCAATTTGGAAAAGATTAAATTCCTTTTTGAGTTGAAAATGGTTTTCAAAGGTTTGGGAAAATTGTTTTGGAGAAATTAAAGCTCTAAACTCTTTGCGGTCGCTGGAAAATAATTCATGCAACATCATTGGTGTTAATTTTTGGGTTTCGAAAAGAGGGATTGCTGCCAAATTGTTTAAAAGAAAGTTGTTTGGAAAATTTGGGTTTGGTTTTGAAATTCAAAAGATAACTTGAATTGTTTTCAATAATGGTTTTGAAAGGTTGAAAAGACTCTGGAATCCTATTTAAAATATTTATGGGAATGATAAATGAGTTGATAACTTATACAATTTGAATTTTGATAGAATAAATTTAACTTAAAGGATGGAGTCAAATTAAATTAGGTATAAGTGAATCAATAAAAAATCCAAGTGGTAATTATTGAATATAAGTTGTATAACTTATAAAATGATGAATATAAGTGAAATGGGTTTTGAACCTATAATATGAATAATAAATTTAGCTTTGGTAAAAAG
Organism: Allium cepa; assembly: GCA_030765085.1. Taxonomy (NCBI): domain Eukaryota; kingdom Viridiplantae; phylum Streptophyta; class Magnoliopsida; order Asparagales; family Amaryllidaceae; genus Allium; species Allium cepa. The sequence continues at coordinate 154,577,495 of CM060946.1, read as the reverse complement.
TTAAATAGAACTGGAATTGGAATCTAAATTGGATTTATATGTGGAATATAACTTAAGTAAAGTTGAATGGAGTTGATTTTGGTGTCAAAGTAAAATAATAAGTGAATTAATGAAGTGAAGTCATTAAGAATTTGAACTTGAGTTATATAAATGAAATTCAACTTTATATTGTTAAAGGAATTACCAGTTGAATTAATAAATGGAATATTAATCAATTGAATGTAAAATAAATTGATATGGGATAATGAATGTAAGTGTTAATTCATTAAAAGCTAATGTTATTGGAAATTGAATAAATTGAATGAAAGTCAATTAAATATCAACCAATTGGAATTAAAAGTGTTGGACCAAATTGAATGTAAATTAAATAATTTGGTTATGTTGAATATACATTGGTTGTTATATGATTTTTAGTTGATTGTATATAAATTCATTAAGTGTTAATGAAATTGAATTAGCGAAATTAGAAGCTAAAGTAACTGAATCCAACTTGGAAGAAAATGAACTTGAATGGAATTAAAATTTGATTTGGAAATGAACCAACTAGAATGTAAATTAGTGAATGCAAACTAATTGAAATTGGATATGAATAAATGTTGATAAAATCCAATGTTAATGAATCAATTGGAAAACCAATTCATTGAATATTAATGAGAAGTGAATTTATATTGATTTTGGTGGTTACATTTGTTGTTTAGTTGCATTTGCTATATTATGTAGTTGTTATGTTGCTATATGATGTATATTGATATTATTTTCATATATGCATGTTCTCATGTTGTTGTGGAGTGTTTAGTAGGTGCGGATTGCGCTTGCTTCGCATTTGGAGCTCGCTTTCGCGCTATATTAGCCGTATACGCTCGCTAATAATAAATAAGGTACATATCTCGGATTACATACTGTGCTTTTACACTTTTTTCCCTACGGGATGCCTCATCACTTGATTAGATGTATATTTGTGATATATATACTGTCATTTTTTTTCGGGATCGAGCCGCGCAAAGGAGACTATGGCGAATTTTTCCGAAAATTTAAGGCGTTAGAATATTTTTGAGAAAATTGGAAATTTTTGAAACTATGTTTGGATTTGGAAACTTAGTAAAGATTTTGTAAGAAGTTTAACTATGAATTTTGGGAAAGTTAAACACTTAAGAGATTTGAAAAATCTAATTTGAATGGTTTGTTTTGGAAAGTTAATGGATTCTGTAACTTTTTCTAACTTGGTAATTTCGAGGACGAAATTCTTTTACGGGGGGGGGGGGGGGGGGGGGAGTTTGTAACGACCCGGAATTTTTGATAATTTAAATTTGAATATTTAATTAATTTTAAATATTAATAAGTGAAATTTTTAAGTCGAATAATTTATTTTTCGAATATTGTATTTAATTTGAACAATTAAATCGATAATTTAATATTTAAATTTCAGGAAAAAATTAAAAATCGAGTTTAATATGATTGAAAATGATTTGTAAAATTTTATTATATCATATTGAAGTTATAGTGACGTTATAGAACTTTTAAAATTGAATTTAGAGTTTATTTGTGAAAATTGAATATTTTAATGTTTAATTATCAACTGAAAAATAGCCAATTTTCGAACAGTCTCAGAATCGGATGAAACTAGTTCCACTGGATTCGTAATAGTTTGTTATTATCGGATTTCAATTTTCGTGTCAATTGGAGTTTTTGTTTGATCGTGGCAGCTCGAAACACATCGAAATTGTTTTAATATTTATTTGGCGAGTTAAAATAGCCATTTTTCAAACAGTCTCGGATTTCGACGAAACTAGTTTCATCGGATCCGTAATGTGATATTATTGTATGGTTTCAAATTTCAAGTCAATCGGATTTACCCTCTGTCCGGGGCAAGCTAAAACGTCCGGAAATTTGATTAACCAATTTAATTTAAATCAATCGTTTATTGCCATATCTCGCACAGATGATCGAATTAGCTTCCGAAACCTATTCCATTGAGTCCGGAATGCGGGGTAAACCTTAGAAATGCCGGTCACCGCGCGTAAATCGGAGTTCGGAAAACTTTGGATGAATAGTGTTTTTCGTTTATTTTCTATATAAGGACCCCTCTTCTTCAATTTGTCAAAACCCTAGCTACTTTCAACAGAGCCGCCACCCTTGTTTTCAGCGGCTGAAAATTTGTTTTCTTCTTCCTTTAATTTCTTTCAATCCATCAAAGATCAATGAAAGTTGTTAACTACAACATTGTAGAGCGAAGTGAGAGCTTTGATTTCATACGGGTATGATCGAAAATACTGGAGCGAATCAATGGAAACTTGGCTGTAAAGAGCACGCGTTCGTGCACGCTTTTCGAAGCAATGATGGAACCGAGCTTCACTATATTCTGGCCGAACATAGTGTTGGCGACGCTCTTCGATATGGCACTCTTTGATCGACCTCAAACGATGGAGGGTGGTTGTGTTGATTAGGGCAAAACGACGGCAATGGTGGGTTCGCATACGTGATTCCCTGGGAACGATGTGAGGAGGGAAGAAAGAAAGCGCGGCCGAGATGAGGGGGTAGCAGATCGAACGACTATAAAATGTAGGGTTTAATTATAAAAATATAAAATGTTAATTGTTGTATTTTAATTTGTATAAACCTTTAAAAATTGATATCTCTTTCATACGAGGTCGAAAACGCGCGAAACAAGTTGCGTTGGAATCGTATGGACGAGTACTACGCTATGGAATTGGATTGGAGTCGTTCGGAGTTAGCGAAAAATTCGGGTAAAATTAAACGTTCGTTTAATTTTATTCGAAATAAAACGCAAAAACTGAATTGAAAGCAAGGTGAGAACTTCTCACTCAATCGAATCGGTTTCGATTTTAATTTTAAATAGTTAGATTTAAAATTCTTGAATGTATGTTTGAATGATGATTGTTATCTATTGATTTGTGATATCCTGGAAATTTGGGCAATATAAATTTAATAATCTGTGTTATAAATTTAATTTGATTTGATAATTGAAACAACAAATTTGGAATTTGATTTAATAATCATGTTTTAATAAATATTTAAATTGAAAGATTTTATCTTTTTGAATGAATAAATTATTTCTGTTTATAATATATAATTTTATATATTGTAAATTGATAAATTTTGATTTTTGAATTTAGTAAATAAATTAATTTTCTAACTCTAATTTATATTTGATAAATGGGAGATTTGATTTAAATTTAACATATAACTTTTCAAAGCAATTCAAATAAATAATTATATGGTTTATATTAAAGGAAAATCTTATCTATTTAAAATTTATATTTTTAATTAACTTAAATATGAAGTTAAATTTGATTAACATCACAGCTTTGTTTTATTTTCTTTTTAAAGTATTGCTTGAAAATTTTATATAAGAATTTAAAATAAAATTTACTTATGATTTTAAAAGATTGAGTGATAAAGGAAATTTATAATCTCATTTATAAATTATTTAATATGGCTTAATTTGTTAGTATTAAATTAAAAAAAAATTTATAATACTTAAATTATTTTAAACATAAATAGATTTGTAGTAATAGGATTTTTCATTTTTAATTTTTACAAGAGTTATGTATGCATCTTTACATATGTAACTTGATTATTAAAATTTGATTTGATAAAGTTATTTTAAATTTGAATTTGATGTTTTAAAATTTAATAAAATAAATACTTCAATATTTTTGAATAAGCTTTTGTTTATAACTTGTTTTGATTTGTTTTCTAAAATTAAGAAGAAATAAAATTCATTTATATGTACATATGGAATAAAATAAGTTAAACAATTTAAATTAAAAATTTAAATACTTAACATACATGTGTAAATTTCTTAATACATGTGTTAGTCTCTTAACACACTCAAATGACACATGTTGAACCATAGAATAAACTATTATGACAAATGGTAAGAATAGAGACAAGTGTCTCACTTAAATTTCTTTTTCTTTTATTTTTTAATTAAATCAAAAGTTTTGTTTATATAAACATATCTTCTTAACCTTGTTTCTTCTTTTTCCTATTACTCTTCAAACTTAAGAAAACTTTCAGATTCCAAATATGAATTCATCTACCTTCAAATAATCTGCAAATTCTATTTCCCTCAAAACTAAAAACTATATGAATCATATTCTTAAACCTGAAATCAATTTGCAACTCTAAAAAAAAATACAAACCTGCATATCCTTTCTGGAAACTTGCATGCATCTGGAAGTAGAACCAAAGCCTGCATTTTTACTCTGAAAAGCATGCAAATGAAATTTATGGAGCTTAGGCATTACAGCAATAAATCAAGCTAGCATTTTCATATATGGAAGCATGCATGTAGATCAGGAAGCCAAGCATTGTGCAAAACAGGATTTTTAAAGTTCAAGCATTTTCCTGAAGAAAAAAATGCGCTCTGCTCCTAAAATTAATGTGAGTAACAATTTTTACTAAATAAACTTTAAGTATTAAATTAGTTGCTTGATTATTTCTGGAAATAAGTGTGCCTGTATGTTATATTTCAAGTTCGTTTTTGATTAATACTGAATGTATGCATGCAGTTGAATATGTGATCTTGCTTGTACAGGATTCAGATTTAAATTCTGTTCAAAAATCATGATATCATACTCAATCCTTGTTATAGTTTAAAATATAAACATAGTATGTTGTGTAAAATAAGTTAGAGTTTAAACTTTATTAATATAAGAAGAAGAAAAAAAAATCTCTGTAATTTACTCTGTAAGTCAAAATATAACAGAACAACTTTTTGTGAATAGATATTTGATCATCCAACTTTATTAATTCAACAATATAAATTAATTACTTTAACTAATACTTGAATTTTAAACGGAAATCAGAAATTCTAGTTTGAAATGGGAAGAGCATTTCTGGTTCAATCCAGAAATCATATTTAGGGGTATTCTGTCGATCTAGAGAGATTGGATGGCCAGTATTGTTTCTGGTGATAGAATGGTAATGGTGGAATCATGAAAAAAATGGGGAGAAGTGAATCAAAGCACTGTGGTGATAGTAATTAAGGATTGAATTTTTTTTTACACCAGTTTGTGCATCTGGAAAAGATTATGCACCGTGACTTCTATGTTTGACCGAGCCTTCTCAGATTTGGGGGGATGATAGATGGTGGGTGGATGATGAAGCAATCGGAGGAGAAGCTCCTCTGATGGTCGAATTTAGGTGTTAGAGGTGATTTCTAGTGATCGACATTTATTCAGTTTTGGCCTTGAATGCTCGAATTTGAAATTGGGGTTCTGGAATTGTTTTGAGGGTCGGAAACAGGATGAGGGATGATTGCTGACTTGCGCGTGTGGTGGCGAGCAGTCGACGTTGACTGCGACGGTGGTACAGGTGCACGGTGATAGTGCTGTGTCAGCTGTGATTGGGGAAAAGAGGATACTCGAGAGTCATTCGAGTAGAATCGCGTTTTGCCCGAAGAACTGGAATGTTGGACTCGAAGTTTTTGTGAAGAGGAGCTCGGGTGTGTTGATGTTACAGGTTATATAAACATGTCAGTATTTAATTTATACGTATTCATAATGGAAAGGGCTACTCGAGTTACTCGAATTATTCTGAGATTTGATTGGGTTGTTTCATACTTTAGCTCGAAGCAGGGGTGTTGGACTCGAAGTGGCAGTGATGGGAATCAGATACTTTGGTTATTGTAGGTTTTTGATAAACCTGAAAGTATCTTCAAGTTTTTTCTTTATTTGCTAAATGAAATGATACTCGAGTTACTCAAGTTGTTTGAGTCTTGCTCGAGCTAATTTGTTGCGGGATAGGATTTGTCATGTTTCAAATTTTAAAACTGAAAATTTAAATCATTAAGCAAAGGTTTAAATTAAGTTTTAAATCTAATTTAAATTATAGATTCAAGTTGAATTGAATCTTAAAATTTGAAATGATTAAGTTTTAAATTCAAATTTGCTTTAAAATAATTTTAAAAAGAGTTTATAGTTTAAAATGTTTTTTTAAAGAAATTTGAATTTAAACTTGAAATTGAAATATGAATTAATGTTTGAATAAAGTTTAAATTTGATTCAAATCTAATTTTGAATCTTTGATTTAAAATGAATTTAAGTTTAAGTGTTTAAACCAAATTTGAATGTTAATATAAAAATTTAAATGGATTAATTTTAAAAAGAAATTTATTTTTATTTTTGTAAATTTCTTTTATAATTAAGGAATTATTATAAATTAAGGGTTTTAGATTGAATTTAAACTTGATAAGTTAAATAATAATTTAATGTTTGTATTTCATTTAATTATTAGAGTAATTAAATGAATAATTAATTTATTAATGAAATAAATAATTATTTAAAATAATTAAGGTTAATCTGAAGGGTTTAGGATTAATTATTCTTTAATTAACTTGTAATTTAAGAATAATTAATTAAATAAAATTAGTTTTTAATTATTGAATAATTAATTAATCAAGTAATAATGGATTTAATTAAGTTTTAATTAACACTTAATTATTTAATTAATTAAGGATTAATTAATGGGTTAATTAATGATTAATGATTAATTAATTTGAAATCAATAAAAATTAAAATAAGTTTGAAAGATAATTAATGAGTTGTTAATAGTTAATGAAGACAATTAACTAAGGATTATTTAATAATTAATTAATGTGATTAATTTTAATATTTAATTAGATTAATTAATTTAAGGATAATCAATTATACAAGTTCTTAAGTATAATTACTTATGGAAGTAATTAAGGAATTAATTACTTATTGTAATTAATTGAGTTTAAATTTGACTATTTTAAGTTAATTAATTCAGTTTAATTAATTTAAAATTAATCATTTGGTGATTTATGGAGTATAATTACTTAATGTAATTAAATAAAGATAAACTACTTAGGGAAGTAATTAATGGGTAATTACTGTATGTAATTAATTGAAGGTGATTTGATGATTGAAGTAATTTGAGTATAATTACTTTATGAATTAATCAAGGGATTAATTAGAGATAATTAATTAAGGAGTAATTAATTTGTTTGGTAAAGTAATTAAAGGGTAAATAATTACTGAATGGAGTTAATTAAGGGTGATTAACAGTTATGATTTAAATGAATATTAATTACTTAAAGTAATTAATTTAATTTGAAAATGTAATCAAAAGATCATTAATTATTATAATTAATGATGTAATTAAGATTGATTAATTAAGATTAATTAATCAATAATAAGTGATTAAAAGTAATTAATTTAGATAATTAATTAAGGAAGTAACTAAAGGTTAATTACTGTATTTGGTTAAATATAATTAATTTGAGAAATTAATTAGTAAATCATTACTTGAATGTAATTAAGAGTTAATTAATCAGGGATGATTAATTAAAATGAATAATTGGATGATGATTAATTAATTGATTGATAATAAATTAATATTGATAAGCAAGTTGATATTGGTAAAGTAATTAATTTAATTTACTTTAAATTAATGGAAGGATGTAATTAATTTAATTCATTTTAAATTAATTATATTTGGGTGTGGTTAATCATTGCTTATATGGTTGGTTAGTGTTGTTTGCTTTGAATGGTTGAATCTCAGATATGAGATAATTAATGTTGAGTAGTTTGGATGAATTGGTTGCATGGTGATGTTGATATAGATTGTCTTTTAGATAATAATAATATGGTTTATCTGATATGATGATAATGTGATTATCTGTTGTGGATCTATGATTTATCTATTTGTATGGATATAGATAATTGAATTGTTTTAAAACTTTAAAACAACTTGGCCTTAAAAGAAACGCTTTGGATTTCGATGAGACCGGGATCGGGTTTCCATATTTGGATATCCGAAAACCACATCGTTTTCAAATAATGTTAGGTCGTGAATCTAAGTGGAGCAAGTGAAGACTCGAGGTGTAAGGGCTATAAGTCAGTATAACTCTGTGGGTGATTCCGTAATGAGTTTGACGGAATAGTACTTATAGATTCGAGATGTAGATTTAGAATGCAAGGGTTATCGTCGTTAACTCTGTGGGTGATTCCGTAATGAGTGTAACGAGATAATGCCTTCGGTTTCGTTCGAACCCGGAACGAACTTGTATGGATTGAATGCTTTTAGAACATCGTCAGGTGGACGATGAGCATTCTAAGAGATGTGTCCTCTAAAGGTAATCGTAGCCTCAAGCCTCATCAATCGGGAATGGCTAAAACAGGGGAGGTGCAGCAAGGCTTCGTGGGTCGCACCCACTGGAGAGCAAGATTGATCCCTGTCTAGAGGTCCCTTTTCATTCGGCTTAGTGGGCAGTTGTCAGTGTACACCAACTGCGGGGTTGTCTTGTTCGGAACTGTTCAGTAAGGGATGGGTCCGGCTTTGTGTTGCAGGGGAGTAGGAGTACACCTCGGTACGTTGATCTAGGCCACGTACTGTGACGGGCGGTACCCCGGTAGCCCTGCCATTGTATGGAAATCCAAAATCCAATAAGTGCCAACGGTTTTGATTGTATTACCCATTTTTGTGGCCAGTAGCTGGAATTTAATAGATGTAACAATTTCGGCTATTTCATATTTACTTGAAAATTCTAGACCTATTATAATATCACTGCATTTCCTATCAAATGTTTTGGTTAGCGTAAGGTAAAAACTTTTCCATGTTTATGTGTGGGAAGTCTTACGTGATACCCTTTCTTTTCAAAGGTTTTTCAAAATTAAGCAACTTTAACCTGTTACTCACACCAGACCCATGTCTGACCCGGAGTTTATTTTTGTTTTCATAAACTCTTGGGTACTCAAATTTTTACGAGTAGCCAAGGGAATTTAGGTTAGCTTTGACGAGTTATGGAGGAGCAATGGAGCAGGAGGCTTCCGCGTGTAGATGTATATAGTATTCCGCTGTGTGTTCTCTGAGTTGTTGTATTGAGTTGTAACTAGGCAGGTGTTTATAACTGTCTAGTATGTGTGATATATCTGTGTACTCTGATAATGGTTGTAAACTATGTAATATTTATGTTATTAATATAATTTATTCGTTCCGCTGTGTTAGATTCTGATGTGTTGTTTCTTTCTTCTCTTCTTTCTTTTCTTCTTCTATCCCTTTCCTTCTTCTTAGCGATGCAACTTCCTGAAGTGGGGAAGGTGGGTCGTTACAGTTGGTATCAGAGCATTAGGTTGAGTGAATACCTAGGCTCTGGAGTGGTGTCTTTCTTGAGAGAGCATATTTGTAGTTTTATTATATATATATTTATATAATTACTTCTACCTATCTGTTGGGTTACCTGTTCGGGTTATCCAATATAGGCTATAAAGGTAGATAAGGTAGTGGGGTGTGTAACACAACTACTACCCTTGGTTGAAGTTTGGTGCTTGAGATTGGTAGTGTATTTGTCGAGACTGTAGACCTAATACCGTCTTGAGTTAGTTGTGCGGAGTATAGGATTTCATAGATCTCTGAAGGTAACCTGTAAAGGTTCAGAGTCTATCTTTGAGTTGGATGAGTAGAATTTGGATCTGTCTGTTGGGAAGAAAAGAATGATGGTATCTTAATATCTCAGGGAGTAGTAGCTGTGTGATGAGACGTAGTGACTATGGATGTTCTCGAAGATGTTTTCTTTGGAACAAGTTAAGGAGGTGAGTCTGCTTCGATGTTGTGGCTGGATTCAGCAAGATGTTTCTGTCCGGTTTGAAGTCCAAGTTTCTCGAAGAGCTTTGGTTTAGGAAGTCTTTGGCGTCGGTGTCAGCAGTGCAGTTCGGGTATTCTGGGTGCTGGCAAGAAGTTTTCTGGTTAGCAGTTTTTCTGAAGGAGTTCAAAAGTAGCAGAGAAGATTCCATTTTTACGATGGATTGGCTAGATAAGCGTAAGCTGTTCTGATTGGTAAGAGAGAACAGTTTTCTTTGGATATTGGACGGGTTGATCGCAAAAGTGACTCGCGATAGTATGAGTGTTCTCTTGAGCCATGAGAAGTTTGTCCGTACCTGGAGGCTGAGTTTTCTTATCGATTGGATTCTAGGAGTGATACCGGAGGTTTAGTGAAGTAGCTTTAGATCAGATGAGGCATCTGAGTTTTCTTTTATGGATCTGTTGAATCATATTTTTGTGATGTGTTGTCCAGTTTGTGCTCGAGTTTTTCTTCTGCTTTAGATCAGAGTTGTGCAGCGGAAGCAGATTGGAAGTGCTTTTGTTTTATCTTTTCCGGGTAGGAGAAGTAAGTTAATCTTCTGATATTTGTGGAGTAGAGTTGGTGTTCTTGGATTGGAATTGATCTTGAGGAGATCATTTTGTTGGATTGTTTTGGTCCAGTTTGTTTCTAGGGACGTCAGCGAAGGTTGAGCTGATCAGAAGAGTTGAGGCAGCCCAGGATTGTCAGAAGTATTTTGTGGTAAAGAGACGATCGACTTTGGATTCCGGAGTCGGAGATTTGATTTTGGATAAGTTTTCTCCGATCTGAGGAGCTATAAGATTGAGTAAGACTGGGTAAGTCAGCGCCGAGATGTTTTGGACCTTTTCAGTGTTTTGTGAGGATTGGTGTTTGGTTTTCAAAGTTGAATTGTCAGTTTGGATAACTGGAATTCGATGTGTTTCGCGTATCTCTTAGGGAGTACGTGTATGGTTTATCTCTGGTTGTGGAACCAACAGTTCAGGAGGATGTGATTGTAGATTCAGACTCGTCTGTAGTCTGACATATTGTTTTGTTGGTAGATATAGTTGGATAGGAGCTCTATAGCTTAGTAGTATTGATTGTTTAGATTCTATAGAGCGAGTATCCCGATATTTATACAGGGAAAACTCGTGAAAATTATATCCAGGTTTTTCTGGATAATTAGGTTTGTTTTGTTTGAATTGGTTGCTATGGTTGTTAGCATATGTTTGATAATATATGCTTGTGTTCTAAAATAAAATCTCTTAAGATAGATTATTAAATTACCTTTGCTTTTAAATTTCGGGGACAAAATTCTTTTAAGGGGGGAGGAATGTGATATCCCGGAAATTTGGGCAATATAAATTTAATAATCTGTGTTATAAATTTAATTTGATTTGATAATTTAAATAACAAATTTGGAATTTGATTTAATAATCATGTTTTAATAAATATTTAAATTGAAAGATTTAATCTTTTTGAATGAATAAATTGTTTCTGTTTATAATATATAATTTTATATATTGTAAATTGATAAATTTTGATTTTTGAATTTAGTAAATTAATTAATTTTCTAACTCTAATTTATATTTGATAAATTGGAGATTTGATTTAAATTTAACATATAACTTTTCAAAGCAATTCAAATAAATAATTATATGGTTTATATTAAAGGAAAATCTTATCTGTTTAAAATTTATATATTTAATTAACTTAAATATGAAGTTAAATTTGATTAACATCAAAGCTTTGTTTTATTTTCTTTTTAGAGTATTGCTTGAAAATTTTATATAAGAATTTAAAATACAATTTACTTATGATTTTAAAAGATTGAGTGATAAAGGAAATTTATAATCTCATTTATAAATTATTTAATATGGCTTAATTTGTTATTTTTGAATAAAAAAAAAATTTATAATACTTAAATTATTTTAAACATAAATATATTTGTAGTAATAGGATTTTTTATTTTTAATTTTTACAAGAGTTATGTATGCATCTTTACATATGTAACTTGATTATTAAAATTTGATTTGATAAAGTTATTTTAAATTTGAATTTGATGTTTTAAAATTTAATAAAATAAATACTTCAATATTTTTGAATAAGCTTTTGTTTATAACTTGTTTTGATTTGTTTTCTAAAATTAAGAAGAAATAAAATTCATTTATATGTACATATGGAATAAAATAAGTTAAACAATTTAAATTAAAAATTTAAATACTTACCATACAAGTGTCAATTTCTTAATACATGTGTTAGTCTCTTAACACACTCAAATGACACATGTTGAACCATAAAATAAACTATTATGACAAATGGTAAGAATAGAGACAAGTGCCTCATTTCAATTTACTTTTCTTTTATTTTTTAATTAAATCAAAAGTTTTGTTTATATAAACATATCTTCTTAACCTTATTTCTTCTTTTTCCTATTACTCTTCAAACTTAAGAAAACTTTCAGATTCCAAATATGAAATCATCTACCTTCAAATAATCTGCAAATTCTATTTCCCTCAAAACTAAAAACTATATGAATCATATTCTTAAACCTGAAATCAATTTGCAACTCTAAAAAAAGATACAAACCTGCATATCCTTTCTGGAAACTTGCATGCATCTGGAAGTAGAACCAAAGCCTGCATTTTTACTCTGGAAAGCATGCAAATGAAATTTATGGAGCTTAGGCATTTCAGTAATAAATCAAGCTAGCATTTTCATATATGGAAGCATGCATGTAGATCAGGAAGCCAAGCACTGTGCAAAACAGGATTTTTAAAATTCAAGCATTTTCCTGAAGGAAAAATGTGCTCTGCTCCTAAAATTAATGTGAGTAACAATTTTTACTAAATAAACTTTAAGTATTAAATTAGTTGCTTGATTATTTCTGGAAATAAGTGTGTTTGTATGTTATATTTCAAGTTCATTTTTGATTAATACTGAATGTATGCATGCAGTTGAATATGTGATCTTGCTTGTACAGGATTCAGATTTAAATTCTGTTCAAAAATCATGATATCATACTCAATCCTTGTTATAGTTTAAAATATAAACATAGTATGTTGTGTAAAATAAGTTAGAGTTTAAACTTTGTTAATATAAGAAGAAGAAAAAAAAATCTCTGTAATTTACTCTGTAAGTTAAAATATAACAGAACAACTTTTTGTAAATAGAAATTTGATCATCCAATTTTATTAATTCAACAATATAAATTAATTACTTTAACTAATACTTGAATTTTAAACTGAAATCAGAAATTCTAGTTTGAAAAGGGAAGAGCATTTCTGGTTTAATCCAGAAATCATATTTAGGGGTATTCTGTCGATCTAGAGAGATTGGATGGCCAGTATTGTTTCTGGTGATAGAATGGTAATGGTAGAATCATGAAAAAAATGGTGAGAAGTGAATCAAAGCACTGTGGTGATAGTAATTAAGGATTGAATTTTTTTTTTTACCCTAGTTTGTGCATCTGGAAAAGATTATGCACCGTGACTTCTATGTTTGACCGAGCCTTCTCAGATTTGGGGGGATGATAGATGGTGGGTGGATGATGAAGCAACCGGAGGAGAAGATCCTCTGATGGTCGGATTTAGGTGTTAGAGGTGATTTCTGGTGATCGACATTTATTCAGTTTTGGCCTCGAATGCTCGAATTTGAAATTGGGGTTCTGGAATTGTTTTGAGGGTCGGAAACAGGATGAGGGATGATTGCTGACTTGCGCGTGTGGTGGCGAGCGGTCGACATTGACGGCGACGGTGGTACAGGTGCACGGTGATAGTGCCGTGTCAGGTGTGATTTGGGAAAAGAGGATACTCAAGAGTCATTCGAGTAGAATCGCGTTTTGCCCGAAGCACTGGAATGTTGGACTCGAAGTATTTGTGAAGAGAGCTCGGGTGTGTTGATGTTACAGGTTATATAAACCTGTCAGTATTTAATTTATACGTATTCATAATGGAAAGGGCTACTCGAGTTACTCGAATTATTCTGAGATTTGCTTGGGTTGTTTCATACGTTAGCTCGAAGTAGGGGTGTTGGACTCGAAGTGGCAGTGATGGGAATCAGATACTTTGGTTATTGCAGGTTTTTGATAAACCTGACAGTATCTTAAATTTTTTTCTTTATTTGCTAAATGAAATGATACTCGAGTTACTCAAGTTGTTTGAGTCTTGCTCGAGCTAATTTGTTGCGGGATAGGATTTGTCATGTTTCAAATTTTAAAACTGAAAATTTAAATCATTAAGCAAAGATTTAAATTAAGTTTTAAATCTAATTTAAATTATAGATTCAAGTTAAATTGAATCTTAAAATTTGAAATGATTAAGTTTTAAATTCAAATTTGCTTTAAAATAATTTTAAAAAGAGTTTATAGTTTAAATTTTTTTTAAAATAAATTTGAATTTAAACTTGAAATATGAAGTAATGTTTGAATAAAGTTTAAATTTGATTCAAATCTAATTTTGAATCTTTGATTTAAAATGAATTTAAGTTTAAGTGTTTAAACCAAATTTGAATGTTAATATAAAAATTTAAATGGTTTAATTTTAAAAAGAAATTTATTTTTATTTTTGTAAATTTCTTTTATAATTAAGGAATTATTATAAATTAAGGGTTTTAGATTGAATATAAACTTGATAAGTTAAATAATAATTTAATGTTTGTATTTCATTTAATAATTAGAGTAATTAAATGAATAATTAATTTATTAATGAAATAAATAATTATTTAAAATAATTAAGGTTAATCTTAAGGGTTTAGGATTAATTATTCTTTAATTAACTTGTAATTTAAGAATAATTAATTAAATAAAATTAGTTTTTAATTATTGAATAATTAATTAATCAAGTAATAATGGATGTAATTAAGTTTTAATTAACACTTAACTATTTAATTAATCAAGGATTAATTAATGGGTTAATTAATGATTAATGATTAATTAATTTGAAATCAATAATAATAAAAATAAGTTTGACAGATAATTAATGAGTTGTTAATAGTTAATAAAGATCATTAACTAAGGATTATTTAATAATTAATTAATGTGATTAATTTTAATATTTAATTAGATTAATTAATTTAAGGATAATCAATTATACAAGTTCTTAAGTATAATTACTTATGGAAGTAATTAAGGAATTAATTACTTTATTGTAATTAATTGAGTTTAAATTTGATTATTTTAAGTTAATTAATTCAGTTTAATTAATTTAAAATTAATCATTTGGTGATTTATGGAGTATAATTACCTAATATAATTAAATAAAGATAAATTACTTAGGGAAGTAATTAATGGGTAATTACTGTATGTAATTAATTGAAGGTGATTTGATGATTGAAGTAATTTGAGTATAATTACTTTATGAATTAATCAAGGGATTAATTAGAGATAATTAATTAAGGAGTAATTAATTTGTTTGGTAAAGTAATTAAAGGGTAAATAATTACTGAATGGAGTTAATCAAGGGTGATTAACAGTTATGATTTAAATGAATATTAATTACTTAAAGTAATTAATTTAATTTGAAAATGTAATTAGAAGATAATTAATTATTATAATTAATGATGTAATTAAGATTGATTAATTAAGATTAATTAATCAATAATAAGTGATTAAAAGTAATTAATTTAGATAATTAATTAAGGAAGTAATTAAAGGTTAATTACTGTATTTGGTTAAATATAATTAATTTGAGAAATTAATTAGTAAATCATTACTTGAATGTAATTAAGAGTTAATTAATCAGGGATGATTAATTAAAATGAATAATTGGATGATGATTAATTAATTGATTGATAATTAATTAATATTGATAAGCAAGTTGATATTGGTAAAGTAATTAATTTAATTTACTTTAAATTAATGGAAGGATGTAATTAATTTAATTCATTTTAAATTAATTATATTTGGGTGTGGTTAATCATTGCTTATATGGTTGGTTAGCGTTGTTTGCTTGAATGGTTGAATCTCAGATATGAGATAATTAATGTTGAGTGGTTTGGATGAATTGGTTGCATGGTGATGTTGATATAGATTGTCTTTTAGATATAATAATATGGTTTATCTGATATGATGATAATGTGATTATCTGTTGTGGATCTATGATTTATCTATTTGTATGGATATAGATAATTGAATTGTTTTAAAACTTTAAAAAAACTTGGCCTTAAAAGACACGCTTTGGATTTCGATGAGACCGGGATCGGGTTTCCATATTTGGATATCCGAAAACCACATCGTTTCCAAATAACGTTAGGTCGTGAATCTAAGTGGAGCAAGTGAAGACTCGAGGTGTAAGGGCTATACGTCAGTATAACTCTGTGGGTGATTCCGTAATGAGTTTGACGGAATAGTACTTATAGATTCGAGATGTAGATTTAGAATGCAAGGGTTATCGTCGTTAACTCTGTGGGTGATTTCGTAATGAGTGTAACGAGATAATGCCTTCGGTTTCGTTCGAACCCGGAACGAACTTGTATGGATTGAATGCTTTCAGAACATCGTCGGGTAGACGATGAGCATTCTAAGAGATGTGTCCTCTAAAGGTAATCGTAGCCTCAAGCCTCATCAACCGGGAATGGCTAAAACAGGGGAGGTGCGGCAAGGCTTCGTGGGTCGCACCCACTGGAGAGCAAGATTGATCCCTGTCTAGAGGTCCCTTTTCAATCGGCTTAGTGGGAAGTTGTTAGTGTACACCGACTGCGGGGTTGTCTTGTTCGGAACTGTTCAGTAAGGGATGGGTCCGGCTTTGTGTTGCAGGGGAGTGGGAGTACTCCTCGGTACGTTGATCTAGGCCACGTACTGTGACGGGCGGTACCCCGGTAGCCCTGCCATTGTATGGAAATCCAAAATCCAATAAGTGCCAACGGTTTTGATTGTATTACCCATTTTTGTGGCTAGTAGCTGGAATTTAATAGATGTAACAATTTCAGCTATTTCATATTTACTTGAAAACCCTAGACCTATTATAATATCAGTGGATTTCCTATCAAATGTTTTGGTTAGCGTAAGGTAAAAACTTTTCCATGTTTATGTGTGGGAAGTCTTATGTGATACCCTTTCTTTTCAAAGGTTTTTCAAAATTAAGCAACTTTAACCTGTTACTCACACCAGACCCATGTCTGACCCGGAGTTTATTTTTGTTTTTCATAAACTCTTGGGTACTCAAATTTTTACGAGTAGCCAAGGGAATTCAGGTTAGCTTTGACGAATTATGGAGGAGCAATGGAGCAGGAGGCTTCCGCGTGTAGATGTATATACTATTCCGCTGTGTGTTCTCTGAGTTGTTGTATTGAGTTGTAACTAGACAGGTGTTTATAACTGTCTAGTATGTGTGATATATCTGTGTACTATGATAATGGTTGTAAACAATGTAATATTTATGTTATTAATATAATTTATTCATTCCACTGTGTTAGATTCTGATGTGTTGTTTCTTTCTTCTCTTCTTTCTTTTCTTCTTCTATCCCTTTCCTTCTTCTTAGCGATGCGACTTCCTGGAGTGGGGAAGTTGGGTCGTTACATGATTGTTAAAATAGACATTATGCGCCGTTAGTAAGCGGATGTTATTTATTAAAAACATATACCGTGAATATTTCACAGTATAGTGAAATTGGTATTATTTATGTACTTGGAGTTGATTTTCCCGCATTATATAGCGGATGAGACCCTATTGCGCCGCCTATTAAGCGGATAATATTTTTATAAATCCCATATACCGCGATAATTCCGTACTGGAACGGAATTGGTATTGTGCTAACATCTTTGGATGCAGTGAAACAGGTTGGAGGGATCCTACTGGATTCCTCAACTGTATTGATTTATTTATAGATATTGTGATATTTGTTGATTATCATATCAATATATGATATTTGGATGTCGTGATTGACTATTTGGCGCTGTTGCATCATCGGATCCATTTTTGAAGTTTTAAAATAATGATTTTGGTTTTTAAAAGAATTTTTGAAGTAATTTTTGAAAGTATACGTTTTATTAAATGTTTGAATTGATTCATTTTAAATAATTAAAACATTATAAATTTTTATGTTATAAAAATTAAGATTTCTGTGAAATATAACCAAAAGGTGATTTTTGAGATAAGTAGTTAATAAATTTATAAAATAGTTAAATTGGGATTTTTGAATTATTTTAAAACGGGTTATATGAAAGATGTATAAATTTGATATTTTAAAATTAAAAATATTGAAACTATAAAATGAGTTTTTATAAGTGTTAAAAATGAAGTATAAATGGATTCATAAGTGAATGAAAATTTATAGATTTAAGAATTGTGAAGTTATAAAATGAATAGATGTTGTAAGACAAAAGATTTTAAGGAATTAACTTATAAATCGGATTTTTGCATTTAAATTGAAATCTTTGATGAAGCAAAAATGGTTTATAGTTGAGATTTATAAAATATATATTTTATAAATCGAAATAATAGAATTTTAAAAGGAGTTCTATTAATGTTGAAAATAGGGTTATAAATGAAATCTTATAAGTAATAAGATTATAATTTATGAAGTTTTAAAAGAAAGATTTTGTAAATAAATGGATTATAAGCATTTAACTTATAATATGGACTTTTGGTATATAATTGAGATATAAATTGAATTGGATTAATAAAGGAGATTTATAAATCGAAGCTTATAAATAGAAATGGAATTTGTAGACATTGTTTATAAATTCGAAAGCAATGGAATTTGATAAATTGAAAGTTGAAATTGGTTAAGGAAGTATATTCACGATTTTGGACAGTGAATATATTATCAATTGAAATGGATATGCTTGGGAAAATGAATATTATAAAATGAAGTTAATCGTTTTAACGATGTTTTAAAATGTATTATAAATCAAATACATAGATTTCAACATTCATTGTTGAAATAGACGTTTTCGAGAAATAAGGAAATGGTGGACTATAAAACTGTTGTTATAGTAAATGGTTTCCAAAAGGAAATATTTTGTATAGTATTGGGATTTATATATCTATTTTAATTTTGAATCCCTACACTAGTGATTTTGGGTCGTCGTAACGGTGTTTTACGCAACATTCGTTTTGACTCAAATAAATGTGTTTAAGCGAATGTTTTCCTTAAAGAATGAAATATATACTTAATTTCGATATTAAGTATATTGAATAATTTCTAAGTATTGAAAATAAATGGATTTGTGAATTACTTATAAATAAATAAGTATGGAAATGTTTTTCCAATGTGTAATGAAACGTTTTGAGAATTCATCTTTTTGAAGATAAATTGAAAATGAATAATTGAAATCGTATATTCATAAATATTTGGAATTGTAAATTCACTATGGAATTTATAAAAGAAAGGGAAATTGTTTAAAAATAAATGTTGATTTATTTTGAAGTGTGGGAATTAATTTACGGATTTGGAACGTAAATATAATGTAAATCGTTAAGGATTTATTTAATTGGTTTAAATGAACCATGTTGAAATGAAAGTATTTCGCGTAAGAAAAATGATTGAAATTTATTTTCAGAAGTGGTAAAGGTGAAAAGTGATTTGATAATTTTTTTTTCAAATGGTTGAAGTGTGGAAATTATATATCTAGTAAAGATATTTTGGAAAGTAAATAATTTGGGAAATTATTTGGAATCTGGTGATGTTGAACACGCCTATTGATAGTTAAATATCCGACTATCAATATTTACCTTTAAATAGTTATTTGTTGTGATTGCTTGAATTTGAATGCCACACTTATTTTTAAAATAAGCGCTCACTATTCGGGTTAGCCGGGAAAAGACCTTGGGGTCGTATAACCCATTCCGAATATGTGATACGTCGTAATGGATTGCATTCGATGACCGGTGTTGAAGACCGGATATTTTTGAAAATGGAAGGATTACCGTTGAGTTACTCTACATCGGCTGATCTCCGATATAGAGGTTTTATCACATTTAGTGACGGGATGTCCGGACGTGATTAGAAATTATCCGGAATGCAAGGACTTCTTTGTAAGTGCCTTCGGTTCTGTTCGAGCCCGGAACAGACTTGTATGGATTGTATGTCTGACATTACAAATTGAGATATAAAGCTGATTTCTTTCAAATATATTTCTGTTGGTGGCAGAGAATTTATTCTCTTAGCTTAACACCCTTCTCTGAGACGTACGAGCTCAGAGGTTATGTAGTTGAAGGTTATTAGTGATATACTCCCAATTTGGTAGTGTGGCATGCTGAGTGTTGCTGTAAGATGATCATTGTTTGATCATTTGTGATATGATCATTTGTTTGATCATTTATCTTAGTGATCATTACTTTGATCATTTGTTGACCCAAAGCACAACTTTTGTATAAAGCGTGGCTTTGTGGACGAGACTTCGTCGGACCTCACACCCTGGAAATGGTCAAAACAGGAAGGATGCAGCAAGGTTATTAGGGGGTAGCGCCCCTTTAGTGTATGTCATTCCTTCTGGATAGAGGTGGTGTCGTGGTATGGAGCCCAGATACTTAACCTATGTTGTTACTGCAAATTTATTGCTTTGTGGTTGTTGGAAATCGAGGATCCTCGGATAGATCGGTTACGATCGGGGGATGACATATTCGTGTCAGTAGTTACCCAGTTAGGGGAAACCCGGCCTTGTGTTGGCAGAGATAAGGTTTGGTTCTCGGGTCGTCTTTCCAGAGGCGTACCCATGTGGCAATGGGAAATTCCTTGGCCTGACCATTTGTTGGAAATCCAAAGAAACAATACGATCTTGTACGGTTTTAGTTGTATAACCTGCCATGGAATGTGGCGGTAACCTACTATTGAACATGCTAGCTATAGTAGGCATAAGTGCGAAATGCCTATGCTGGCTAAGATTTATATCTTTATTTTCGAAATAATTTTTCCTACACTATGCACTAGTAATAATATCAAATGTTTCTTTTAATGCGTATCAAGCATCTTTGACTATCATAAGGAGAAATCTCCTCCGATTCTGCGTTTGCATTGTGTGTGTGTGGGAGGCCTTATGGTAGTCTCATTTTCTAAAAAGCATTGCGAATCTATTTTAAAATTATCCTGTTCTTTGTTGTTTTTTTAAAAATAAACTGTTTTGAGTTCTCACACCAGTTACATGACTGACTCGGAGTTTATTATTTTCCTTCCTAAACTCTGGGTGCACACCAATTTCCACACAGGCAGTCAAGAGTTAAGGTTTATCAGGATATTCTGGAACTCAGGAGTTGCTAGAGGCAAGATGGATGGCATGGCGTATTCACTAGCATATAGTATTTCTTTTCTGCCATTTGTTGTTGTTGTTGTACACTCTGATGATGAAATGTAATGTAATATGATGTAATGTAATAACTGATATAGTTCTTTGTTTAAAGATTATTCATCTCTATTATATGTTGTTCCGCTGCGACTGTGAGATTCTGATATTGTTCTGTTGTTTATTTCTGTTATGTTCTATCTTTCTCTCTCTTTTCCTACCTCTTTCTTCTTCTTCAAACCCTAAGAATTCTTGTTTCCGTTCATCTTGAGTTAGTCAATTGGAGATTAGTGTCTATTCAAGGAGTACGGATTTGCGGGTCTTTACAATTAAAATTAAGAATATTAAATATTTGTTATTAAGTAGTGTTACCCCGCCTTCTGGCAAGGCCGTGGCACCAAGGAACTGACTAGAAACCAAAGACAGTTCATCCTAAAAACTAGTTATACGCAGGTCCGATGGATGCTAGTTAATTTTTCCCAAGTATCGAGCTATAATTAACATGACACGACAATCAAAGCTATGAAATCCAACGTTCCAAATTTCAAGTCAATCCGAGTTCACATGCTCAAGATATGATTGATGCGAATTAAGCAGCGCACTCATTTGTATCCATTATACCACCTCCTTTGCGTTGCTTTCATTCATATCGATCAATCCACTTCCTTCGTATCTGTTTCATTCAAATCCATCCAGGGTAATGTTCTTCATATCCATCTTCATTCGCATCCATCCAAAGCGGCCTCCTTCGTATCCATCGGAATCAAACTCGTTTGCATCCATGGAACACACATGGTTCATATCCATCTGTACTCATATTACTTCGCATCCATCATCCCCCAGCTTATTCGTGTTGATCTATCCACATCTACTTCATATCCATCGAAGCCATGAAAACCATTACTTCGTATCGATCCATCGATGCACCCTATTTGTATCGACCGACCACAGATCGATACGAATAATGCAAGATGGACCGACACGAATGATGCTTTCATTGATCGATACGAAATGAAGCAACAATGATCGATACTAACAACATAGCAATTAATGGATATGAACGAGGCTAAGCTGGGTCGATACGAATGAGGCGTGTCCATAAGAAAGACTCGATCGCCCGGCATGAAAAGTGGATCGATCCTAAAAGTTAGCGCCACGTCACCTAGCAAGCACGTGCCTAGAAGTGATGCGAACAGTAGCGATGTGAACAGAAGCGATGCGAACTCGGCGGCCTTCAACAAACTCAAACTTGCATTGATCATAACTCAAAATATACAAGTCCTAATGCCACCAAATTTTCACAGGAGCTTGCCTACAACCCCAAGAACACACTTGAAAAATTTCAACCCCAAAGAACTATTTTTGGATCGATACGAACTCAATTTGTATAGCTCCCAGATCGAGCCGAAATCACCTGAACTTGCTCCCATGGGCCCAATCATGTGGGAGAAAAAGTATTCCGAGATCTGGGCAAGATGTTTCCTGCCTATGCCTATAAATAGTTACCCTGGACCTACAGAAAAAGGACTTTTGGCTCTTCTACATTCAGACTCTGCTGAAAATATCATTGTACTTGGATTGTACTGGTGTAACTCTTTGTAACCAGCAAGTAAAAATCAATAAAAGTCAGCCATTTCATAGTGGACCTAGGCCATACGTCGAACGACTCTAAATCTATGTGTTTTTGTGCCTTTTTCCTGTTCATCAATTAGTGTGTTTATTAGATCTTTCTCATTTTCCATTTATATTCTTCATTTTATCTCTTCAAACACATCCGAAGAGTTTTGTGCCCAATTTTGGTAGAAACAAGTAATATTTCAAAAAAAATTGAAAACTTGAAATTTTTTATAATTAATTTAAAAAAATTCATAAAATTGAAAACAAGGATTTGAAATTCTAAAAAAAATTAATATTTTTAGAAAATTTAAAACTTTATAAAGTATTTTCAAAAGATTTTGTAATGTTAAAAGGATTTCAAAATTCAACAAGTATAAGTACTACGTTACAAATTATTACTTTAACATGCCTCAAGAGGTTTTCCATTATAACTATCTTTTGCAATATACATAACTTTTATTACGATGAATAATAAAATTTGAGATTTTAATGTGGATATGTGTCCTTCAATTCCAAAATTTTGGCCCCAGTTCTAAATTTTTTGGCTCCCATCCACCCTTAACTTCTATTAACTTCTTTACAAGTCATCGCCTCTTTACATCCCTTAACTACAACGCCTTATACATCGCTCCTCAACCAAATCCACAATTTAATTAACCACATTAATTCTTCTACCATTTTCTCCTTCACCTTCTTCTCTCTCTCTCATCTCAAACCCTAATTTCCTCTACGCGGGCAACCAAATTGGCACTAAATTCGGGGTAGTGATATGCGACGAGAATGGAATCGATAGTCTGAAAGTACAACATTGATTTAGATCTCCAGTTGTAAAGGATCAACAAGCATTACAATGAGATGAGTGGTGGTAGGTAAATACTAAGAGCCGTGTTGATGGATCCAGAACAAGGCATGATGGATAATTTGAGATCTAGACTGTATGGGCAGATCTTTAAACTTGATAACTTCATATTTGGATAGAGTGGAGCAGATAGTAAATGGGCAAAAGGGTCATTATTTCGAAGGAGCGGAGTTGATTGATTCTGTTTTGGATGCCGCTGGGAAGGAGGCTTAGAATTATGATTGCTTGCAAGGTGAGATTTTGTTTATGTTTCTTATTTTTAAGTCAGTTTTGTAGGGTAATGGCCATCATATGTCGATTTATTTGTCAAAATTATTATTTTCCTGGATATCATTGATTGTAAATTGCAAACTGTATGCTTCTAGTGTTGTAAATATGAAATGAATATCAAATGTTCTATTTTTCTCCAAACTTATTTTGTTCCTTTATATTTGTATAGTTTTGTTATATTTAAAACCCCTATTTTTGTAACTGATTTCTTAGTAAATTTACACAGTAATCTTCTCATTTGAGCTACATTAGAGATATTATGTGCTAATTTATCTATATTAGTGCAATTAATGTGAAAATATTTAATATTATTTTGAATATAAATTAAAAAATATACACATTACCTTTGGAATATTGTTCTATTTAGTTTTTTTTCTTTTGGTGACATTGCATTGTACACTTCCACGCATATCAATGCATATTTTGCTTGTTATTTATCTAAATGTGTTTTCAAATGTTTCCATTGCATTTGATTTATTGAAGTCTGGGAGAGTGAAACTAGCTCTTTTTGGTCAAAGTTTTCCTCTTTTTAATAGGAGTGTTAGGTATACCAAATTATCATATAATAAACTAAATGGATTGAGGTTGAGATCGTGAAAACAAAATCAAGATGTTGGTTGTTCCATAGAATTCTTTGATGGATGTTTTGAGCTTAAGAAGGGTAGAAAATCATATACTGACAACTCAAACGATGATTTTAACGTTGCAACTGATAACTACTTCATAAGATTATCGATTATATTATTAAAGTGGCTCAAATGCTAGGTTAGGTAGTGGAAGGGCAAGAAGTGGCAGTTGTTTGTTGAATCACAGGAGGCAAGTGGATAGTTTGGCAAAGGGAGAAGACGAGATAGATAAGTGCAGCCAGAACAAGATATCAAAAGTAGAATGTAATGCTTGGATAAGTGCATGGACAAGGTAGTAGTGTACAGTTTGCATCTGTTGTTGAAAGAATATGATGTATCAATGGGGGCAGGCCTGGTGAATCTACAAGCAGAAATTAGAACAAATGTTGGAGCTAATGATGAAGCTACATAGGGAGAATCGATGTGAGCAAGGGCATGTCCAATGATGTGATAAGGAGTGCAGTACTTGTGCTGGAGCTATAGGCCAAGCTACCAAGGTGCTGATGCCTGAATTGTTAGGGCGTGTGTTGATTGAGTGGAACACAGAGTTAGGTATTGAGTGGATGCAATGGAAGAACTAGATGATAGGGTGTTGAACATGACATGCTTTGGTCCTGATAACATATTGACTGAGGATGAGGTGGTGAGTATAGTTTCAAGTGGTGGGTGTATGCATTTTCCATTATATTGATAGGTATAGGTATTTGTTATATATGTTCCTTTCTCTCCTTTTTGATGAAGAACTATACAATTTAAGATTTATATGAAACCAAGTTAGTTCTCCCTTAAGTGTTATACTCCCTTTATCGATATAGCCTAGAGTTTTATTTCGCTTTATCATCGACAAAAACGAAATATATATCATGAGTTATGTATGACTTTAATTTGTAGATAATACAATTGGGTTCTAAGTATGAATCCTTAAAAAGATATTTTTAAAGTTAAGATTACTAATTTTTTTGATTTTCCTTCATTTGTGGCTCCATTTCCATAATCAACATAAAATTTGGTATATATCTCACCCTCAAAATGTGGTGTACATGCAGAAAATAAGATATATGTTCCAGTACCCACTTCCTATGTTAGGGTTCAAGGGTAAGCTTTTAGAACATGGCCAAGTGGGTTTGGTGTTCCCTTTGAAGATAAATTTAGAATCTCTATGTACACTAGTTATAAATGTCTATATATGCTTATTTCTTATGAGATGGTTCTTAGTCTTTGGAATCCATATCTTTATATTTTTGGGCTTGTTTACCGATTTCTTTTGACTATCATCCTTCTTTTTGAAATTTGCATATAATGAACTACATTTCTTAGCACTAGTTTTTATTTCCTTACTAATTTTATTATAAAACAACCCATTCTTAATAAAAGAATATTGTAAATTATTAATAATTCTAGATAAGTTTTCTCTATCTTTATTAAAATTTGAAACATCTTAGAAATATCTTCTAACATTGTTTTAAGATCTTTTACTTATATGCATACTGTATTAATATTAGTATTCAAATCAATAGTTTCTTTTGTTAGTCTAATGTTTTCATTTTTCTAAGTTTCCATTTCACTATTTAATATAGTAATCTGAGATGTTAATTCAATACCAAAATCTTGAGATTATACTAATTGTTCTTCTAATGCTTTCTTTTCATCTTTCAACATGTCAACTTCTAATTCACTTCTATCCCTAAAGCATCTTTTTATTTTCTTTTCAAATCTTTTAGCTGGTCTAATAGCTCAAAACTTATTTCAACTAGATCTTCGAAAGAGAGTATACTTACATCGTCATTAGTAGCCATGAAACGTACATTTGCTTGTTCGAAGTCACTATCACTATTTGACATTGAAGATGAATCTAAGTCAACCTATATGAATGAAAGTGCTTGCTTTCGTTTCTTATGGAATTTATCATTTTTGTTTTTTAAGCTAATCTTCCCGATTTTGAGATTTTGGAAATCTTTCTATAACCATCTTCCTTTCTTATGCCTAAAGATGACACTTAACACATCCTTGGTATTCGTATGCCAATCATGTATGTGTCCGATAGACAGGTCATTGGGATAAAGAAAGAAAAGACAGAAAAAAATCTCACAATGTGACGAGAAATCTACAATATAACAATGCTCTTTACAAAAGAAAAACTAAACTTTATTATATATATATATCAATCAGAGTTAACTAATTAATCAACAGAGTGGACAATTATAACAACTATTCTCACAATTGCTAATAGATATAAAGAACAGCTACAGCGGAAAATAGAATATACATGAATATGACTTGGAGGCATACAACTCATCTCTTGAAGCTCCAAGTATCCAAAGTGAATCTGTAAATATGCTCTGTCTAACCCGAGCATTACAATAAAATAACATCCAGATTAGTCTGGTAAAACATGTAAGAAACATACCTCGATTGGATTTTAATGTTGTGAAAATCTTTTGAAAATAAAGTAATCTTGTAAGATCATGTCACACATAAACACGGACGGGTTTTTACCCTATGATAACCAAAACGTTTCAAAGGATGTCTTTTGATATTATTATAGTGTCTAGGGTTTAAAATAAATATTGAATCATAACCAAAATTGTTACATTATTAAATACCAGCACAATAGGTATACAATCAAGTCTGAAGGCCCATTATTTGAAAATGGTTTCCAACTATGAAAGGTTAAGGGTTTACCCATTGAATCCATACATTTTACACCACTATATAAAATGTACAGGAGGCTACAACATGTTGCATGTAATGACTCGGAATTTCAATCATTTGAAATTCATATATTTAATTGATTTAAATATTCACAAGTTAATTTTATAAGTTGAATAACTTATATTTGAAATATAAAAATTTAATTGGATAATTAAATTGTTAATTTAATATTTGAAATTGCAAAAATACTTTGATTCTGAATCTAATATGAATGAAAATGATTTATAAAGTTGAATTAAATTCAATTTGAATTAGAATAATGTTAGAGAACTTTTGAAATTTAATTGAAAGTTAGTTCATTAAAATTGAATATTTTAATATTTAATTAACATGTAAAAATAGTCATTTTTGATATGGTCGTGGATTTCAACGAAACTAGTTTCATTGGATCCATAATGTTATATTATTATAGGATTTCAAATTTCGTGTCAATCAGATTTACGGTTTAGTCGTGGGAAGCAGAAACACGTAGAAATTTATTTAGGTGAATGTTAATTTAAAATAAGTTGATTCGAAAACCTATCTTCCAAATACGATGGAATTGGCTCCCGATATATATTCCATTAGGTTTGAAATAGGGGTTAAACGTTATAAACATCGGACGGCACGCTTCGATTGGAGTTCGAAATTTTTTCGGATGAATAGTGTCGCAAAAGTTTCTATAAAAGGACTTTATAATTTTCTTTTTCACTTAATACCCAAGCCCTAGGGCTACGGCCGCTATTAACATTTGAATGGCTGAAAATGCTCAAAACTTCCCCTTCGATCTCTCTCAATCCACTAACTATTTCGTCTCGACCTCAACTACAAAGATGAAGGGTATATCGAGATCTATATTTTCAACGATTATGATCAAGAATAGAGTGGTGGATCGTCGGCAAAATTGGCCACAAATGTCTGGCATTGGCATACGATTTTTAAGGCATGGGAGGCACCGAGCTCGATCAGTCTCAGGTCGATGATAGTGTTCAGTTGGGGATTTGACATGAGGGTCGTTGATCGATGTCACGATGCGCAATGTCGGAGTGTAATTCGCGGGAAGATCGGCGGTCGATTGGGTTTCTTGACCCTGAAAGTTGCATGCGAATGAAGAGCAAGAAAAGGGAGGCGGTCCAGATTTGATCAACTAGGAATGAACGGTGCAAATTTGATTAAGGTTAAAAATAAAAATTTGTAAATTATAATTTAAGTTGTGTAAACTTTAAAAATGTGTAACTTCTTCATACGAGGTCGAAAATTGACGAAACAAGTTGCGTTGGGTACGTATTGATGAGCACTACATTTTAAAGCTGGTTTTGAGTAGATTGGAGCTAGTGCAAATTTTGGATAAAATTAAATGCCTGTTTAATTTTATTCGGAATAAAACACTACAACTACTATTGGAACCAAAGTGACTACAACTCACCCTTTCTGTCTTGCTGATATTTTTATATAAGTGAGAATAAATTTATTTTATGATGATTGATGATTGTTTGGATGATATATGATATATTATATATATTGATTGGTTTGGATATACTCCTGCCTATTGGAGCTGATGAGACCCTATACGTTCTCCTGTATGAGTGGATGAACTTTTGTATGTGTGTCTGCCTCGAAGCGGACATTGTACATATTTTCTCATATGTATATTTGTCGTAGGTGACAGGTTGGTGGGATCCAACTGGATTCCTCACCAATGTTGATTTTATTCATAGATATTATGATATATGCTGTTATCATATGATATATGGTGTTTTGGATGTCAAGATTGATATGGTTAATGTTAATCACCTTGCTTAGCATTTTTGCAACGTTGGTCCGTATTTTGGAATTTATAAAACAAATATTTAAATGATGATTTCAAATTAAATAGGCTGTTTAAGTGATTTTTTAAGTTATATAAATTTTAATAATAAGTTGTAGATTATTAAAAGAAGAAGTTTATTTAAATGTAATCAAATGTGATTTTTTCAATATGGAGTTAACTATTTTGTAAACTAGTTAAGATGAGGATATTGATTTATTATAAATGGTTTTTATATAAGATTTATAAATTGATAGTTTATAATAAAAATAATGGAATTATAAAGGAGTTTTTATAAGCGTTAAAATGTAGTTATAAATGGATTTTAAAAGTGAATAAGATTTATAAATTTATGAAGTTATAAAAAAAATGAATTTGTAAATAAGAGATTTATAAGTGAATTAACTTATAACTGGTTTTTGGCATATAAATGGAATAGAAATGGAACTGGTTAATAAAAGAATTTTATAAGTGGAAGTTTTTATAAAATATTAATGTGATTTATAAACATTGTTTTATAAATCAATTGAATTTAATAAGTTAATTAGGAAAGTTTATTAAAGGAATCATATTCCCGGTTTTGGACAGTGAATAATCCTTTAAATTAAATAAATGTTTTGAAAAGTGATTTCTAATTGAAGTTAAAAGGTTTGAAGATGTTTTAAAATGTGTTAAACATGTTTTGACCTAAATAATTATGTTTAAGAGAATGTTTTCCTTAAAGTATAAAATATATACTTAATCGTGATTTAGTTATATGTAATATTTTCTAAGTGTTGAAAATAAATTTATCTGTGAATTACTTATTATTATATAAGTATATGGAAATGTCTTCCAATATTAAAATATTGAAATGGGTTTGAGAATATATCTTTTTATAAAGATAATTTGAAGTGAACATTTTGGGAAAATGATTTGATTAATAAAAGATTAATTAAAGGGCCTAGTGATTGCTTATGGTGCTAATTATTTATTGTACGCTTTGATAGTTAAATAACCGACTATCAAATTTCGCCATTTTAGTTCCTCGACTTGATGTGGGAACTATTTAGTCGCACACTTAGTATGTTGCCATCTGTGCAGGCTTGATTATCGTTTGTATCAAGGATGTTGATTCGTATAGTGCAGAGTATTACTCCAAACTATCGAGATTCCTTCTTGGCCGAATGATAGCAAGTTGAAAGTTGGAAACGTGATAATTCTATGAGATTTAGTTTGTGTGTGAGGTTGAGAAATGCTTTTGCGTTGTTGGTGCGAAAAGAACGAGATCGGATTTATCTAAAAACCAATCTGAACCAATGTATATGCGTTCGATCGTGTAGTGTAACGACCCGCTATTTTGGACAATTCAAATCGACAATAAAACCATACGTATCCGACTTGAATAATTCAAAATACCAAATTGTTAATTAAAATTGGCAAAACTTAAAATATACAGTAAATAAATCAATCACAGATCACAAAGTAATATAATGCAGCGGAATAGACAAAGAATAGTAGTTCATGAAGCTACTATATACATTAGAGTTAGAAAAATACAACCGAATAGTTCAAATGCAGTGAAGTCTCCAATGCAACAGATGACTTCTCTGAACCAATCAATTGGAAAGGCCGGAATCTGAATCGATAGTTGGATTTCCAAATGAAGCTCCGAACTCCAAAGGTGAGTCTCAAATGTTGTATCACTCAGTCTGACCCGAGCGTAAAGCAAAATACAAAACACTCGAGTCAGAATTAACATTCTTATATCAATAAATCTAACTCAAGTGAAATATCAACTGAAATACAAATAACTTAAAGGATGTTTGGGATAACCATCCTCTAATGGTCCATGGAACTTTCTACAAGGTAGAAATATACACTATAACAACATGGTCATTTCAGCTTAATTTATACTTCAAAACCAAAACTCATTTTCACTTCAAATATATCTATATTTGCTAAATTAGTATTTACATATATTAAATAATTTATACAGTAAAGTATTTTCAATTTCCTCAACTTAACAAATCGTTCCAATATCAACCCGACCTTCCCATTCAAATTAAATTCAATCTCAATTTATCAATTTAAATTCAACTCAATTTCTAAAATAACCACTTAAATTTTATCGATCTCAAATTCGGATTTATAATCACAAATACCCTATTATATTTCCATATATTTCAAAACTTTAATTATGCAACGTTTCATCTAAATTTTCATTCAATTTAGTTTTCTAAATAATAAATTCAAATTTAGTTCAACCTAAATTTTCATTTTAATTCAATTTAGTTGCTAAATAACAAATTCAACTACGTTGATTTCAATTACAGATCCGAATCTCAACATAAACCATTTAAATTCCAATATAGTTTAAGGCTTTAATATTTAAATGTTCTATATAACAGTTTCATATAGATCTCGATTTAACCTCATTGTTATTTAGTCTTGAAATACTCCCTTATTAGATTCAATATCATTTAAGTAACCTTAAATTACAGTTTACTCAATATTTTTTTTAATTTATTTAAATGTGAAATATTCATTAAATCACTTAAATCAAAAATCCAGTTATAAAATCATACCCTTTAAATTTCCCATTCAAAAATTTCAAATCGATTTAATTAAATAAATCCTTATTTAAATACCATTTTTATAAACCCAAATTTATCTCCCAATCTTAATTATTCAATTTATTAAAAGAGAATCTATTTGAAATATAGATTTACATAAATACTTAACCATATTATATGTATTAAATAAATCTAATTTAAATCAAATATTACTATTAAATCTATATATACAATTTTCATTTATATAATATCTTAAGAATCAAATTTATTAAACCATATATTTCTTTCCAAAATTATAGAAATTATTTTCAAAATATTTATATGGACTAACGGTGTTTGTATATATTTCCTATCATATAGTCAAGTGCTACAGATATTTATCATTTCAATCCGTATACTAAATATAAACGGGTGGATATCATTTCAACCCGTAATCCCAAATTCAATTAAATGAAAATCGCTTGGGTTTATCATTTCAACCCATAACGATTTTTTCCTATTCTAAAGTCTGTTCGGGTATGTATCTTTTCAACCCATAGTGATTTCTAAACTACAGGGAACTTGCAGAGTGATAACAGAAAATACAATAAAATAACAGGCATATATCATCAATAAATATATAATATAAACAACAGGATATGGTGTCATATCCCGCAGGTGAACAGTTATAGATAATAGCATATATAACAAATTTAAATAACTACAGCAACATATTTCAATTGTCGTTTCAATTGAAATCAAATCTAATGAATAAAAAATGTTAATTGTGAGTGACTGCTCACCTTTCGAGGCTAGAGAATATAGAAGGAGACACGGATAAGCACACTGATACAAACACTGAAATTAAATTTCAAATCCAAGCAAAGCAAAATCGGCACGAATTCAACGATCAAAGCTGATTGACACGAATTGATGAAACGGATCAGATCAAAACTGGAATGATAAAGATAAATGGTATAAGCGAACTTTTATAACCACCTATAACTATATATACACATATGAAATTTATATTCTAAGTTCAAACATCACAAATTTAATTTACATGTTTTCAAACTATAAATAAATCATGCTTACATTTAAAAAAAAAATCAACATACACTTAAAAATATACATACACTAACACCTTTATACTAAACTTATATAACTAGTATATATATATATATATATATTTTCAAACAGATAAAATAAATGTTTAAATATGAATACCTAAAAGAAAACTTTTTTTTACATATAACTATTTCTATATATATTAAATGCTATATATATATAATTTAAATCCATCCATATTTTTACATTCAATAACATATTATATTCAACCTATATAAATTTTCAAATTATATATGTGTATTAAAATAATTTATAAAGTAGAGTGTTTATAGAATCATCTTAAATCCAAAATAGTATAAATATAATACTGTAACAAAATATATACAATCATCAACTAAATAAGTCAGTACCACATAGAAACCCATATGGTAACAAACCGCATAATATACATATATTAAAGTATTTTGTATAGTCTGTAACAAAACAAATATATGACTTACATAAGCGAATAACCATATTATACGAAACCTGATATCAACAAATAGAAGCCGACCCATATTAAAATATAAAACACAATATATATATATATATATATATATATATATATATATTCTTATTAAAAATGAAAGATACTTATTTTATAGTATGTTCCCTTCAAAATGTCGCATACATAATTCAAAATATTAACATGACCTATAAGCCGTGAGGAAGATCAAATAGAAACTATATATAAATATACACTGTAATGTTATGAAAATAAACTTTTGAAAAAATAGTATTCGATACTTATATAAATAGTATGTATATCACAACTAACAAAACAAAAACAAAAAAACAAAAAAAACATGTAATTACGAATATAAATCAAAACATATATGTGCTTACACGCCTATACCTCACTGATCAAACAGAAGCAACCGGAAGGCGAGGTGATGGGTTTCATTTGATGA
This sequence comes from Allium cepa, assembly GCA_030765085.1. Classification (NCBI taxonomy): domain Eukaryota; kingdom Viridiplantae; phylum Streptophyta; class Magnoliopsida; order Asparagales; family Amaryllidaceae; genus Allium; species Allium cepa. The sequence goes on along the minus strand of CM060946.1, from coordinate 154,544,263 downwards.
GGAGGTTTGGAAGAAAGGTGAAGTGGTGGATGCAAATAATGGTGACAGCCGCATGCTTCAGTTTGCTTTTTTTTCAAAGAAAAGTAGCAAGGGGAACGAACAGATCTATAGAAAAGGGAAGTGAAAGCGAAAATAAATAGGGATGAACCACATGTTTTCAGGCAAATATAACGGAAGAAAATGAATAGGAAACCAAATTTTAAGTGAATAAATAAATAAAAGTGATTGTAACGGTCAACCCTTGATTTGGTGAAAATAATTGTAGCAATTAATAAAAGAAATAAATAGCAACGGTCACATTGCTTTGATTTGGCTGACCCATAAAAGAAAATTATTTAAAATTTAAACAATAGGAAACGTAAAAAAACATACCACCATAAAATGAAACTGATAACGTCTGTGCATTGATTCTGCAATATTTATTAAACAATTGATTGATGTGCGTTTAAATATGAACGGAAGGAAAGAGAAAAGTCACAATTAAAGGCAAGCTTTAAATTTTTAATAAATACAAAACGTTTCTGAGTTTATACGTTTATAACTTTCCAGCTGTAGTGTATATATAATGAATGGTCATAAAGAAAGAAGTGGAAACAGGGAGCGTAGGAAAGGAAAGGTTAGAAAAATAAAATTTTGTTGAGAAATGAATATTTGCGTGAGTTATATAGGTTTGATCAGAGAGGTAGCGTGATTTAAGGAGAAGAAAGAACGGCAATAAATCAACTTGCTTTGAAATGGAAAGAAAACTAAACTAGCGTTGATTTTTAATGAGCAGTTATAGGCAAGAAATAAGATATCGATTTGATAAAAAAAAGAAAAAAAAGGCCACGATTTTGATTGAGCACTGATTTTTCTTGTTATACAAGGTTACTAGATTTTTAACAAATTTTAAGCAAATGGGTTTCGAAATTAAAGCAGAAGAAACGGTCAGCTAATATTAGTTTTTGGAATAAGATTTTTAAACAATATTGAATGCGTTTAAAATTTAAAGCTCGCGTTGATGGGAACAATGGCAAAAAATTAAAAAGGCGAATGGTTATAAAAATTGTAAATAACATTCCTATTAAAGCAGGAGAGCAAAAGGAAAGAGAATAAAATTAGAATGCGTACAACAGACGTAGTGATTTTTGTCCAAAAAAAAATGAAAATAACGGATTTAAATTTTATATGTTTTCTTGTATGTGTATATACATTATTTATTCCATAAAATAACGCGCCTTTTAAACGCGAAATTAAACAGTTTATTTATACACAAAGTTTTAGAAATTTATTACTTATATAAAAATATGATTTGTTTACACATTTATTTAGAAATTTATATTAAAAAATGTATATAAGTAAAATATAAAATATTAAATTTTTAAAAGTATAAAATCAATTTTTTTTAAAGAACAAAAGGTGAAATAAATGTTGTTATGAATATATTAAATTAAACCAAAAAATTAAAAAATTAAAAATTAAAGATTTATAACTTCAAAAAAATGTTAAGTTTTAACCAAAATAAGAATTTTAGTATTTTCACACTAATAAAAATCTTGGGTGATTATTTATAATTAAATTTAGACAATCAAATTTTTAAAAAATAAAACCCCAGTGTTATAAATAAAGAATAAAATATTGCTAAAATTTAGGTTGTTACTCTCCCCCACTAAAAACTTTTCGTCCCCGAAAAGGAAGGAGGCAGGATAATTAAAACAACCAGAAAGAAAATAAATTGAAAGACAAGATAAACAATAAATTTGAAAATTTTATAAATTTTACTTGAAATATACATTTGAAAACTTCACTGGAAATCAATTTTCTTTAATACTTTTTTTTTACTACATTATCTTAAGATACTTTCAACATTATAGATATATCAATAATCATTTTATTTAAACATGTTTTATTAAATTAATAACTTCAAAATATTTATAACACTAAAATTTTCTATTAAACAATGTAGTATACAAATAAGCAATATTTAAAAAGGATATATCCAACAAGGAAGGAAGGTAGATTTGGAAAACAGAATCAAGGTGAATAACTAAACTGAGCAGATAAGGTGGATGCAAGGAATAGTATCGGGCACGAATAATTAATCTAGAACCATAAGAATTTAAATTTCAAATATTAATTCAAAATTTCTTTGTTGGGAAAAATACTTTTATAATAAATACCTTTATAATAATACTTTAATAATAAAATACTATTATATCGAAATAAATTTTCCTTTCGAAAATACTTTTATAACTCGATGTTTCAACAAGTTTATCCTCGTTCTTGCAGTCTTTGGACATGCGTTGATCAGGCGCAAAGCTAGAATTCTTCAAGTACTTAGTAGACTTGTTTTAACACCCGGTGAAAATACTTGAAAAACCTTTAAAACAAATATGGAAAGTACAATCCAAACAAAACAACCAAACCAAAACCTTTGTCCGACCATGGTTCGCAGATACACAATGGTTACGCCTGGATCCCCTAGAAAACAATCTGTATCCGTAAGCTTTCTCAGCCCGGCGAGTTACGCCATGATGACTAGTAGAGTGCAGGATACACAATGGTTACTCCTGGTTCCCCAGGAAACAATCCGTACCCCTAGGCTGTCTCAGCCAGGCAGTTTCGCTACTATTCGCGACCTACACAGATTGCAGGATACACAATGGTTACTCCTGGTTCCCCAGGAAACAATCCGTACCCCTAGGCTGGCTTAGCCAGGCAGTTTCGCTACTATTCGCGACCTACACAGATTGCAGGATACACAATGGTTACGCCTGGATCCCCCAAGAAACAATCCGTACCCCTAGGCCAGACTCAGCCAGGCAATTGCGCTATGCAGTCGCGAGAGAAAAAAAAACCATGAGTTACGCCACGGTGGGAACACTCGAGTATTACATCCGGAAAACCAAAAATCAGAGAGAATAATATCGATAGAATGAATCCATGATGTGGCCACAAAGCGAATATCAAGCAGAAGGCACTTTCCGTATCTTTACTTTGAAAATATATATCATATAGTACCTTTTCAAATCACTTTCAGATATCGTACTTATACAAAGTCCATATATAGGATTCCATTTTTCCCAAATCGAATACTTTCCAAAATCAATAGTAGATCAAATCATACTTATATAGACTTCGATTATATAAAATCTCTTTCCAAATTGAGTACCTTTCAAATCGATAGATTTCAAATCAACTTCATACTTATACAATCCATTTTATATAAGTTCGACCACTCCCAAATCAAGTGCTTAATAATATAAGGTTCTCAAATTTCAAATCATTTCAATATCAATTCAGTTTCAAAATCATATATGATTTCACCAAATTTTCTTCCAAATTGAATATCTAAATTTCAAAGTTCCCAAAATAATAGGTTTAGAAAATTATCCCATTTTCCAAATTAAAATAATTCAAGTCAAACAAATTTATTTCCAAAAATCATCATATAAGTACTGGTTTTTAATTCCAATTTAATTTCAAAACCAAATATTTTCCCAAAATCAATTATACTCAAAATGGTTTCCAAATTTATAATTATCCCTTTTTTTTAAAACTTTTAAACTATCTATTTCTATGTGAAATATCCAATTTACCTTTCTGAAAATCAATATTCAACTATTTTTTTCAAAACATTTCAAAACTAAATTTATATTCTTTATCAAACATTTTATACTCTTCGAAATTTCTTAGCTTTGAAAATTTAATCTCGATTTGGAAGTGTTCAAACATCCAAAATAGTTAGGGAAATCAAACTTTCAATTCAAGAGTTGAAAATCAACAATAAATCAATAAATCAATTATTAAATCCGAAACTCGAGGACTGAACACCGGTCTCATTTTAAATTGTTTCAAATATATATTTATATCATTCTAAAATATCAAATTATACATCGGAATTTGAAATCAAAAATGGTTTTACAAAATCACTTGCATAGCGAACAGTAACGTGTGCACGTGCACGAGGCGTCGGAGCCTCGACGATCGATGCTGCACCCTCCCACATGTCATCGGTGATCGACTCGACGACCCACACCACCCAGCTCCGTCCACCTCGACCGGATTTGAAAATCGAGTTTTCCAATCACTCGAACCCGAACTCAATCACCAGAAGATTGTCTCGTGCCACCTTCCACGTTCGACTGAGGCCTCGCTGACCTCACCAAAGCTTCATTACGACCCTATGCTCCTATCCCGCTGGGTCCGATCGACCACAATCCATTATCGACGCCACTCGAGAACTATGATGACTCAAATTTGTACTATAAACCCTAAATCAACATCGAATGACTTCACCAAAGATCTAAAAATTTATTCACTATTTTTCTTATGATCTCTAGCCCTCAAGCTTCCTTCGACATCACGCATGACCCACGAATTTTCGCCATTGATTGGATATTGACGAAAACGAGCTTGCTGTTCAACTTGGAAATTCTTGTTATTCCCTACTTAAAAATCATGATTTTATCACCATTATTCATCATTCTCGAGTACGGTTCCAATTATATAATCAATTCATGAGAATTAGAAAATCGAATTTCCTGACTTTGTTTTATTTTTACTGTAATTCATTGTTCTTGAATTAAATTGCTTAATATAAACACGTGAAACCAATTTTAAAATAAAATAGCATCTATACAATCATATTTCTTTTAGGAATCATAGCTTGAAATAGATTAGATAAGAGGATATAAATTCCTTTAAGTGAAATTTGAGCCTGTGGAACAATAGAGCAGTATATATGTATATTTACATACACACAGACATGCATACGAAGAACAATATGGTTCAAACATTTTTCACAACAAACTTGAAGTATTCATCACAACATCAAATTATAGATCAGTAGTTTCCTCACCTGATAATAAAACAAAGAGACAGGCTTAGCTTTTAACATCTGGAACATGCATTCTTGATTTAGCTGAGATGATGTTGATTTGAATCTGCTACATTAATTTGAATTCATATTGGCTTTATGGCTTGAAGCTGTTTGAATTTGAATTGTAAGCTTTTGTTTGAGTTCCCAGGTTGAAGACTTTGAATTGCTTTTCTTGATTGTTGATGATTTTGTTTTGATTTGATTTGTTTTCATTTTCTTGGTTCGCTTTTGATCAGTTTCTTTGATTTTTTGTTTCGGGTTTTCATTTGATCTCAGGCTTTTTGTTTCTTTGAAAATGAATGCAAAAGATTTGAGAAGGCTGGTTTCTCACTAACTTTTTTTTATTATATATTTCTAATTCAAATTAAAAGAAATTAAAAGCTATGTCGCTTCTTAAATTATGTTTATCTCAAGCTTACAATTGTAACTTCAAATTACATGTCTTTCAAATGTTTTAATACATTTTTAAAATATTTAAACTTGTTATAATGGGTATTTTTATATTTAAATCCCATACTTTATTTAATTTATAAATATGTTTTAAATCCTTTCTTTGTTAACTTACTTAATTTTATATTTACGTATGTTTATTTTTAAGAATTATGTTTTTTATATTAATACACACACACACACAAAAACTAAAATTTTTAAAAGAAAATGACACTTGTAATATCTCGTCTTTTATGTCTTACAATTGTTTAAACTATATGTTAAATTTTGAACATTTGTAAATCATGTTCTTAATATTGTTATCTAATTCTTTACATTATATTTACTGTTAATAAATACATTTCCTTTGTTTTGTATATATACAATTTAAAATGGAGTGGTTTAAAACTAATTTATATATTTATAACTTTCAAGAAATTGATTTTAAAATCTAATTATACTTTAAATAAATAAACACACATATGTATATTATAAAATATAGAATTAAATTAAAAATAGATTTTGAAAATTATTACATTAAATTCAAATCATAACTTTCAAAATATACATGTATTAAAATTTAAAAATAAATTTTTATTAGTGTTAAATTACAGAGTTTTCAAATCCAAATATTATTCATAAGATATTTATCTTTGAATTTCAAACCAAAATTCTATTTGTATTCAATTTATATACATATATATATATGAATAAAAAAACAAATGCTTTTATTTAATTTGGAAAATTCAAATTAATCCACAATTTAATCTAAAATTTTATTTTAATTATCAATTTAAATTTAACTCAAAACTGGGATCGTTACAGTTTCCCCCTTAGGAAAATTTCGTCCCTGAAATTTGCTAGACAAGGAGACAAACAAAGAATAGATGAACACACAAAGATAGAGAAACAGTTTTCCAGATCAAACTGAATATCGATTCTATATTTGGCTTACCAAATCAGAATATCATCAATAATTATGAGAACGAACTCGTTCAATACTAACAAGATAATCGGGTCACCAGATCTACGAAAGATGCAGGGGCATGGGTTAGTCCAAAGGGATAAATAACCATTTGTAGAATATATCGGGATCCCAAAGAATAGACAAATGAACACAATTCAATTTTTGGCTTCATATTTAATTAACCCATTTATTCAAATAAATTTCAAATTTATTAAAGTTAAAAATGAAATGCTGATAGAAAACTGATAATTAGAATGTGAAATAGGAACTTATCTACAGTGATTCACAGGGTCACCATCATACCAAAGCTGCTAGGAAACCGCTAAAGAATTGAAATCGGATGATGATCAAAAGAGATTGAGGGAAAAGATTGTTCCTTGTTGTTACAGGGTATCGACCATTTGTAGTGGTACTCCCCTGTCCCCTACCTCGTCCACTTCTTGCACTCATACTCACTATCAGTTAATAATAAGAGAATTGACTGAGGCATACGGACAAGATATCTTAGGGATAGACTCATTCTAGGGTATTTATATCCTTATCTCCAATGAATCACCTAATGTGTTATACTCCTGATCTAAAGTTATTGCTCAACCTTCAGCTCTGATACCAAATTTAACGGTCCTGACTCGATCTTCGAAAATCGGCATCAAATACATCACCTGTATTCGAATGCCGCAGATTCAAACGTCGAATCTGGTTCGCCGGAGCTTATAACACATTAAGTACAACAACATAGCAGAAGAAAAATGAATAACTTTCATTGATACACAATAGATACAACATCTGATATAAATGAATATCAATATTATCAGAGAAACAACAGCCGAAAGATTAACATTAAGCTGAACATCAACTTTGACTTTCAAAAAAAAAGAGCGAGAATCCAACAAATTTCATCCACAATGCCAAAGCTCCAAAACTCCAACCATGCTGCGATGTTGCGAATGCAATTCCGAACCAAAGACTTTTAGATTCACAACTGAACTAGCTTTTGATTCTATTAGCTGATTATCTGAAAATATCACTCTAGGCTGCCTGTATGGAATATTGTGGGAAACCCATAGTTTAGAAAGGGAACAATAAACTCCAGGTCAGTCATGGGACTGGAGTGAGCAAACAAAAACATTTTTATTTGAACAAAAACAAACAAAACGTAATAGAAAGAAATCCGCAATGCTTTTTGGAAAATGGAACTACCATACGGCCTCCCGCCACACACACAATGCAAACGCACAATTGGAGGAGATTTCTCCTTATGATAGTCAAACAAGCTTGATATGCGAAAATATTTTTGATATTATTATTAGTGCATAGTGTAGAAAATATTTTGAAATTATATTATTAACCTTAGCCAGCATACCACCATTATAGTATACCTACTATAGCTACCATGTTCAACAGCAGGTTACCGCCACATTCCATGGTAGGTTATACAACTAAAATCGTACAGAGCGCGTATTGTTTCTTTGGATTTCCAACAAATGGTCAGGATAAGGAGCTTCCTGTGCCACATGGGTACGCCTCCGGAGGGATGCCCCGAGAACCTAACCGGATCTCTACCAACACAATGTCGGGTTACCTCTGTAACTAGGTACTAGTACACGAGTATGCCGTCCCCCCGTCGTCATCGACCTTTATCCAGGAGCTCTCAACCATGAAGAAACCACAAAGTAATAGATTTGCAGCAACCACATAAGTTAATTATCTGAGCTCCAAACCATGATACCACTTTTATCCAGAAGGAAATTGACATACCCTAAAGGGCGCGACCCTCATAACCTTGCTGCATTCTTCCTGTTTCGACCATTTTCGGAGTGTGAGGGCCTGATGAGATCTCGTCCATAAAGCTACGCATTACACAAAAGCCATGCTTTGATTAACAAATGATCAGCAGCAATTAGCATGCCACATTACCAAATTGGGAATGTATCACTAGTAACCATCAACTACATAACCTCTGAGCTCGTACATCTCAGAGAAGGGTGTCAAACTAAGAGAATAAATTCTTAGCCACAAAACAGAAATGTATTTGATAGAAACCAACTTTACATCTCAAAGTGTAATGTCAGACATACATCCATACAAGTCCATTCTGGGTTCGAACGGAACCGAAGGCACTTCATAGAAGCCCTTGCAATCCAGATATCCACAATCCCGATCGGACTCCCCATCACATATGAAGATCTCTATATCATAGCTACTCAGTGCAGAGTCATTCGACGGTAATCCTTTCATTCTCGAAAATACCCAGTCTTCACCACCGGTCTTCAAATGCTATCCATTTCGTCGTATCATTATTCGAAATGGGTTATATGACGCAAAGTCATCTCCCGGCTAAACCGAATAATGAGTGCTTTATTTTAAAAGCATATGGATATATGGGATCTTTTTTAAGTCACAATTTATTACCCAAACGTTTCCTTTGAATGTTTTAAACAATTTTCCACTTTAATCTTTTAAATAAAAGATTCACCTTGAAGAACCTTTTCAATTTGGAAACAAGTTTCACCAAAACTTTCACAAAGATTCATTTACAAAATTTAAACAAAAGATCTATCTTCGAGATCCTCTTTTGTTTGAAAACAAATTTCACCAAATTTTTAACAAAGATTTATTCATAGCTTTCAAAACAATTCCATTTCAAACTTGAAATCCTTTTAGTAAAAACTAGGAATTCTTTTGTTATAAGAAAGCCATTATCATTTGAAAACAAATGCTTCTTATTTTGGAAAAAATCTAATCAAATATACACAAGTTATAGCCTTTTAAAGTATAAACCAGAAAATCAGTGAACTGTCGCAACATTGGCAAGTTCTATTTGAATTAAATTCAAATTCCAAAATAATTTATTTAATATACTTCAAAATGGTTTTAAAATCTATATTTATACATTGCATAACTTGTTTAACCCTTTCAAACCATATTTTCCAAAATAATTTCAAAGCTTAAACAGGATATATTATATTCAAATTAAATTTCAAATTTCAAAACTTCCTCTTCAAAAGATTTTCATATTCAATCCAATTCCATTTCCAAATATCATTTTGGACAAAATTCAATCTTTAAAACCATTTCATAATATTGAATCCGTGACGTAACCAATTTCCTCGTGCAATCCATATTTGTGTGTCTGTGGGGAAGTCCAAGGGTTTTACACAGCAGTACAATATCATCAATCATCACAATCCAAACACAGCAATATCGATTAGTGGTATAATCCTATAATGCTTGTCTTCATTCACAGATTCACAAACAAATATGTAAATTCAACACGGATAAATAATTTATACACAACTCAATTCAAACAATTTACATTACAGAATATCCTAGATCAGAGATAACATCAACTCAAGGCGTTCAATACAATCCATACATCCATAAGTAAAATCAATTAATCAATTTATCAGATTAATTACTCATGAATAAATTGCTAATCCTGGTGAATTAACATTAATTAATTACAAACCTTAATTATTAATTAACCTTTAATAATAAATTAATTAACCTTTAATTATTAATTAACTAACCTTTAATAATAAATTAATCAACCTTTACTCATTAAATAATTAACCTTTAATTATTTAATTATTCTTTAATTAACTAATTATATTAATTAATTAACCCTTAATTAATTACCATTTAATTAATTATCCTTAATTAATTATAATAAGTGATTATCCCTGGTCACTTATATTAATAAATAACATATTAATTACATTGAGTAATTATCCTATAATTACTTGATTAATCAACTTTAATCATTAATTAATTATTTTTAATTAAGTAATTACCTTTAATTACTTATCATTAATTAGCCTTTAATAACAAATTAATTAATCAACTTTTAATTACATCAAAGTAATTAACCTTTAAGTAATCACATTAAGTAATTAACCTTTAATTACTTACATAAATGAATCAATCTTTGATTATTTACATTAATTAATTATCATCACTAATTAATTACTTGACCTTTAATTACTAAGTAGTTAGCCTTTACATATTTAAATAACCTTTAATTTATCCCATTAATTAATGAATAAAATAAATTAACTCCTTTTAAGTAATTAAGTAATTAATCATTTAATCTCTTCCGTTAAGTGATTATTCCTTAAATAATTAATCTTTAATTAATTTCATTAATAATCATTAATTACTTAAGATCTTAAAAGATAAAATATTTTATCTTAATTAATTACTTTAACTATCGTTTAAACCTTGTTTAAAAATTATTATTAACTACATAACTTAAACTTTTAAGTTAAATTTAGGATTAAAACACTTCATCCTTTAATCATTTACTTAATCATAATATTAAGTTTATTTAAAACAAACTTTCAAAAACAAAGGTTATATATATATATATATATATATATATTAAAACTTTTTTAAACTTAGTTAATTTTAAAAATATTTTAAAATCTGTAACTAATTTCTAACCTAAATAAAACAAGTTTTGTTTTAAAAAGAATTAATTAGGAAATTATTTTAAACTTGATTCAATTAGATTTTTAAACTTGTTATATTACTTTACTCAAAAAATTTCTGTCATAACAAAATCCGAGCCAATCTTTAGTTTTCCCAAGCACGTTCCTGAGCTACCCTCAAATCTCTCGATTTCGAACCGAAACGCGATCAACTTCGAGTCGATTCTTCGTTTTCCCGAGAGCAACCCCGAGAGTGTCTCTTCTGTATGAATATGCGCTTTGCGCTTATATGATTTTGTTTGTTGATAATAAACATATATATGTTCATTTAAGTGTATTTGTTAATGTACTATTTTAGTTTTCATAGATTAAATAAATATTTGTTGAATAAAATAAATTACACAGAATTTGAATGGAATTTGAATTCAAACAGATATTTTATTCAAACAAATATTTATTACAATTTTGAATAGTACAAATTCAAGCTCTCACTATACATATACAATTTTGATTCTAATTACATCACAATTCAGTTTAAATAATTTCCTCACTACATATCACTCACACTCGTAGTTTATCTTCAACTTCATTCCAGTTAGAATCCAGCATCTGAGCAATCTGCAAAAATATTCACTAACGCGGTAAAATTGAAAAAGAAATATTTTTGCAATATAAAATGAAATATGATTTTTGAAAATATGATTTGCCTCAGTTATTTGGGTTGTTCGTCATCATTTATATTTGAATTCATCACACACGAACAATGTGACATGCACAGTGTATCACTGTACATGCCACAAGGCCGTGCACATCAATATACACTTGATAATGCTATAGTGACGGGTGAGCACAGGTCAAACCCAAGTGAAAAACCGGCTTCAACTCACGTGCAATATACTCAAAATCACGACACGAGCACAAGGTCAAACCCGAGTTTTTGAAACTGGATTCAACGCAAGTGAAATTTCAAAAATCAACATGAATGGATGCAAAGACCAGCTGCAACATAAATGAACAGTGCAAGCATGAAGTATGCAAGCTCGACTAACAGGTTCAACAATATCAAGTTCAAGCCAGACCAACATAATGCAAACTAAAATCACAGCAGTATGCTTGAAGACTACAGCACGACCAAGTATGACAGTGAAACTCAAGCAAGTGCACAACAAACTCAGTGAAGCCAAAGTGATAAAACAATTGTCCAGACAATCAGACAAGTGCATCCAGAAGTACAAGATGACCAAGTCAAAAGTTCAATTCATGCATGCATTAGTGACCGAACATAGAAACTCAAGTTCACACAAGCAATGACCAGAATCAAGTTCAGTAAGACAATGCACCAATGCAATTAACTCATGCAAGCAATGACCAGGCTACAAGATATCATAGGTCAGACCAACCAGAATGGATGCATTGATACAAGGCAAACTGGCAACCACAAAGTGCAGACAAATGCACAATTCAAATCAACACAGCAAAAACTAAACAATGAAAAAGCAAGTGCAGACATGATTATCAAGCTACAAATCAAATGAGCAAGTGCAACAAAGTGCAACTTAACTATCAAGACAAAGTACAATAACAAATTCAGTGAAGCCCAAATATACAGAAGTCAATGCCGAGAAACAATGTATACAAATGATCAGGTCAAAATAAAGCAAACTACAGAATCAAGTGCACCAGTGATGCAAGCTACTGATTATACAATGAAAACATCAATTGAAGTTCAGATTAAACCAACATGCAAACAGTGATGGCAGTATCAATGTCAGGCACACATATATATGAAGCAACACAAGTGCAAATTCGACAAGCACATGAAAACAACAAGTTCAACTGAAATGAAAACAGTTCGAAGAAGACTACAATATCAAGTACATGAAGACTACAATACATAAGTCAGTGCAGTGATACATGGAATCACATAAACAAGTTCGAACAACCAGACAACATCATATTCACGAATGTAATGTTCAAGTGGAAACCAGTGAAGTTGGCCAGAGATGAAGACAGGGATAAACACAAAAGATGGTCGTAGCCATGTCAAAAGCAGGTGTTAACCAGGTCAGAAATCAACGCAGTACAAAAATGGAAATTGCCGAAAATAGAAAAGTCAAGCAAAGTAAAACAGGAAAGTTTTTGCCGTATCAATCAAGTAAAAATCGAACGTTTGAAAATCAAGGCCATGAGTAACAAGTTAAAAATATATCAACAAAGTCGTGCGTATCAGGAAAGGGAATTTTTTTTGGAAAGTATCGAATTGATAACGAACAAATTCAAGTGTATTGGAATTCATATAAATATCACACCCAATTATCATCATAGGCATTGAGTCAAGCAAGCAATCAAACCAGCAACGAAAAAGATTACATACCACAATAGTGAACTCGATCATCTCGAAGCGACCAAGTCCAAATTTCATAAAACGATCAAAGGAGCAGCTGCGAACGAGGCAAGCAACGCAAACCATCGATCATCAGAGAAGCCGCGAGCAAGAGAAACACTAGAGAATCATATTTGAAGAAAGCCCCAATTTGGATCGAAGAACGAAGCCCTAATTTAGTGGCAAAGGGGATCAGACGACATTATTCTCACAAGCCAAAAGAAAAGGAACGGGCCAAAGCGAAAAAAAAGAGGATCGGGGTGAAGGAAAAATGGGCCGGCCTTGTTAAAAGGGGAATTGGTTTTTAAGAATTTATTCTTTATTTTTAAGGGTGTTTAATTGTTTTTTATTTGTTGTTTTTACTTTTCGAATCAAAGTATTGGTAAATCACCACCAGGTTGTAGGTAGCGTCAGATTGTCTAGTTAGAATTAGTTCAGTGAGCAGGGTGTGCGAGTTTGCAAAACTCTATAGGCGGGAGCAGAGTTTGCAAGTTTCCAAAACTCCATAGGCGGGAGCAGGGGTTGCGAGTCTATTAGAGTGTTTGTAAGCGGGAGCAAGGGTTTGCGAGTCTGTTAGAGTGTTTGTAAGCGGGAGACTGTTTAATTCTAATAGAAATCTAGGAATGCAGCAGTAGGAAGGGTTTGCCGAAGCTGGGTAAATTTTGTGTGCGATTTACTTTTCAGCATATTTATTTCTACAGTTTGTTTCTGTGTTTAAATCGAGAAAATTTGCTATAACCCTATTCACCCCCCCTCTAGGGTTAATTCAGATCCTACATCTTCTTCAAAAACCATAACACAACCCATATACACCTATATATGTGTGCACGTGCATGAGGTGTCGAAGCCTCGACGGTCGATGCTGTACCCTCCCACATGTCATCAGTGATCGACTCGACGACCCACACCACCCAGCTCCATCCACCTCGACCGGATTCAAAAATCGAGTTATCGAATCACTCGAACCCGAACTCAATCACCAGAAGATTATCTCGCGCCGCCGCCCATGTTCGACTGAGGCCTCGCCGACCTCACCAAAACTTCATTGCGACCCTATGCTCCTATCCCACTTTGTCCAATCAACCCCAATCCATTATCGACACCACACGAGCTCGAGAACTATGACGACTCAAATTTGTACTTTAAACCCTAAATCAACATCGACTGACTTGACCAAGGATCTAAAAATTTATTCACTATTTTTCTTATGATCTCTAGCCCTCAAGCTTCCTTCGACATCAGGCATAACCCACGAATTTTCGCAGTTGATCAGATATTGACGAAAATGAGCTTACTGTTCAACTTGGAAATTCTCGATAATCCCTAACTTTAAAATCATAATTTTACCACCAAAATTCATCATTCTCGAGTAAAATTCCAGTTATATAATCAATTCATGAGAATTTGAAAATCGAATTTCCTAACTTTGTTTTATTTTTACTGTAGTTCAATGATTTTGAATTAATTGCTTAATATAAACACGTAAAACCAATTTTAAAAATAAAATAGCATCTATACAATCATATTTCTTTTAGGAATCATAGCTTGTAATAGATCAGATAAGAGGATATAAATTTCTTTAAGTGAAATTTGAGCCTATGGAACAACAGAGCAGTATATATGTATATTTACATACGCACAGACATGCATACGCAGAACAGTATGGTTCAAACATTTTTCACAACAAACTTGAAGTATTCATCACAACATCAAAATATAGGTTAGTAGTTTGCTCACCTGACACAAAAACAGAGAGATAGACTTAGCTTTTAAAATCTAGAACTTGCATTCTTGATTTAGCTGAGATGATGTTGATTTCAATATGCTACTTTAATTTGAATTCATATTGGCTTTATGGCTTAAAGCTGTTTGAATTTGAACTGTAAGCTTTTGTTTGAGTTGATAGGTTGAAGACTTTGACTTGCTTTGCTTGATTGTTGATGATTTTGTTTTGATTTGTTTTCTTTTTCCTGTTTTGCTTTTGATCAGGTTTCTTTGATTCTTTGTTTCATGTTTTCATTTGATCTCAGGCATTTTGTTTCTTTGAAAATGAATGCAAAAGATTTGAGAAGCCTGGTTACTCACTAGCTTTTTTTATTATATATTTCTAATTCAAATTAAAAGAAATTAAAAGCTATGCCACTTGTTAATTTATGTTTATCTCAAGCTTACACTTGTTAACTTCAAATTACATGTCTTACAAATGTTTTAATACATTTTTAAAATATTTACACTTGTTATAATGAGAATTTTTATGTTTAAATCCCATACTTTATTTAATTTATGAATATGTTTTAAATCCTTTCTTTTTATAACTTACTTAATTTTATATTTACATATGTTTATATTTAAGAATTATGTTTTTTATATTAATATATATATATATATATATACAAACTAAAAAATTTAAAGGAAATAACACTTGTAATATCTCATCTTTCATGTTTTACACTTGTTTAAACTATATGTTAAAATTTGAACACTTGTAAATCATGTTCTTAACATTGTTATCTAATTCTTTACATTATATTTACTATTAATAAATACATTTCATTTGTTTTATATATATACAATTTAAAAGGGAGTGGATTAAAACTAATTTATATATTTATAACTTTCAAGAAATTGATTTAAAAATCTAATTATACTTTAAATAAACAAACACACATATGTATATTATAAAATATAGAATTTAACTAAAAATAGATTTTGAAAATTATTACATTAAATTCAAATCATAACTTTCAAAATATATGTATATTAAAATTAGAAAACAAATTTTATTAGTATTAAATTATGGAATTTTCAAATCCAAATATTAATCATTGGAAATTAATCTTTGAATTTCAAACCAAAATTCTATTTATATTCAATTTATATACAGATACATACATATATATATAAACAAACAAATGTTTTTATTTAATTTGAAATTTTCAAATTAATCCACAACTTAATCTAAAAAATTATTTTAATTACCAATTTAAATTTAATTCAAAACCGGGGTCGTTACACACCTACCCTAGCGTGCCTTATACGATTTTGGTTTTGTGTCGTAGCCTGTGGAGTATCCTTCGGTGGCTTCCCGATCAGGAGGGACTATGATACTGGATAAACTACTGGGACTATGTATGTGTTAAGAGGGATATGGGTAACTCCTTAACGCTATTTTAAAGTAAGTTTACTTTACTTCTAGACACTATTATAATAGCGTATATTACTACATAGTAAATAGTTTAACGGATTCTTAGATGATGGCTATCCCAAACAACCTTTGAGTTACTTGTATTTCAGTTGTTATTTCACTTGAGTTGGATTTATTGATATAATAATGTTAATCATGACTCGAGTGTTTTGTGTTTTGCTTTATGCTCGGGTCAGACTGAGTGATACAGCTTTTGATACTCACCATCTTGAGTTGGAGCTTTGCTTGGAGATCCAGCTATCTATCCAGGTTTCAGATATTCAGTTGATTCTAGTGATGTATTCTGATCTTGTATTTGACTATGCTATTCGAGACTTCTATTGCATCTTATTTGACCCTATTATATATACAGTAGCTTCATGGACTACTATCCTCTTTTTTCCGCTGCATTATTGTTATATTACTCTGTGTCTATGATTTTGTGGTTATTTTATTTACTGCATATGCTGAGTTTTGTCAAATTTAAATTAACAATCTGGTACTTTGAATTATTTAAGTCCGACATGTGTGGTTTATTGCCTATTTGAATGGTCCATAATATGGGCTGTTACATCTGGTATCAGAGCTTTGGCTCTAGGCAAACTTAGTATATATGGTAAATTAATTTACAGAATCACTTTCGTTCGAGCTTGAATTCCTTCCTCTTTGATTCGGTTTCCTTTGAATTTTAGAATGTTCCCTGGGTTCCAAAATTCATCCTTATCTCTCCCTATTCGTATTCTGGAGTATCCCATAACTCCACTTCGAATAATCTTTATAATAACTCGCCGGTCTCGCCAATCTTCGAAAGATTTATAAAGGGGTGAAACTCCTTTACAATAAGCATTGATTCACCGAAGATTTCTGTATCCTCGGTTTACGATGTTATTATCTTTGCTATGCCTGAATTCTATCTGTGGAGTCGGATATCGATTTACCTTAGAATTCTGCACCGATTTTATCCTGAAAGTCACGGTTTACACAGTTGAGGTTGTCCGCGATTTATATAAACTTATCCATTTTCCTATTTTGTTATTTGAATCATCTTATCTTTGTTTCGATCCTGTCTTCCAATTAGAATTCTATTTGGTTAGAGTTTCCTTGTATTTGAATCTCTATCCCTTGCTTTGGATCCCTTCTTGTATCATCGAGTGAGGGACTGTATTTGTAATTAATATAAAACTGTTTTATATATTGTGTTGTTTGAGTTGTTGATGTTGATTTGGGTTTTCGATAGATTCGTTTGATCAACGCTATCGATAGGATTACCAAAACACTTGAACAGAGAAAACTGACATAATATTGTTTTTCAAATTTGGTAAATAAAATAATTTTGTATGATTATGTAAAAAAAATTCTAAAATTAAAATGTTAATGAAACTGTGGTCAGAAATGATAATATTTGATTTTCACTTATTGTTTTGTAAACCATTGATCATTGCATAATATAAATAAATGAATTTATTAAACTTAGTTATAATTTCATTTGGAATCGAAATGAATTTAAATTAGAATTTGAGAATTTAATTTCCGGTAATTTCGAACTATAGTTTTAAAGTTTTAAATTGCCAATTATTTATTTTCAAATAGAAATCGTTTGCAAAGAATTTTAAAATGTTTAAATCAGTGCTCTCCTCTCTTGTTGCTGAAAAATAATTTCAGTAATGAGTGCAGCATCATCGACATTCATTTTCGAGTTTCAAAGTGGAGAGACCATTTTGTAGCTTTGCTACAAGATTGTTTTAAAGAATAAATTATTTTGAACTTCTGAAGTATGACTTAATTTATAATATATATATATATATATATATATATATATATTATAGGTATATGATTATAGATTAGATTTGATATATAGTATACATACATACATACATACATATATATATATATATCAAATGGTTTGAAATGAATCGGAAATATAATTCTTAAATTATGTTAAAGGATGATTTCAATTATAAATAAAGCTAAGTTGTTTGAATAAATATTTAAATTTGAAATAATTGAATTGGAAACTTACTTGTATTATACTCAATTGCATTCCAATATAACTTGCCTAAATTATTCAGAAGTTAACTTTGTAATTGAATAATATACAATGTAAAATGATGTTAAAAGATTTTATAAAAAAAATTGAGTGGTTTTAATAAAGGTTATACACTTAAATTTTAATTATAAAAATGTTAATAGAGATAAATAGAATAATAAGCTGATTAAATAGTAAATGAGGCAAATAAAATAAATTTTGTTTTAAAAGAAACCTTTGGGTATCAAGTATTAATAAATTGAAATTAAACCAACTCAATGAAATACTTTGAATCTAAAATCAATCATTGAATATTAATTTATTTAAAATTGAAATTTATATGGCTTTAAATTAATTGTTTTATTTTGTTTTTCAATCTATTTTCTTTTTGGTTGGTTCCATTCTCCTACTTCCTTCCGTTTCGAGGATGAAAAGTATTGAGTGGGAGAAAGTGTAACGACCAGTAAATTTTAAATAATTTTATTTGTTTTATTTATTTAATTAATTGAATTTTGTGGAGTTATGGATAATTGAATTTTGAAATAAAAATCGAATGTTTGGAATACGTCTATTTAAACATAGCGAATAATAAATTTTCATCGAATCATAAAGATGATCTATCTGTTGCTAGAAATTCAGTTTAAATCAGTTAATAATAGTTGAATTTAAAAGTGTTCCGAAACCTAAATATGTCAACATGAGAAAATTTATTTAGAACACTCTGAATCAGACTACAAAATTTGCTTCACGTAATTAGGACGTTTCTAGTTCTATTTGGATTTTTTCGTACGGGATAGCAACTATATCGGTACCGATTATCGGCTTTTGATTGGATGATCATACCACCAATATATATATACCATTTTGATCGTCTCATCGTGCTGATCTCCACAGTGTATTTGTTTGTTTATTTTTTAGTCTATGCGACGGAGAAATCTGCGTAACGATCTGTCATATCGGCTCTGTATTTGAGCCTTTGGTTTTTTTTGTCTTTCTATTGGTCCACCGGTTGAATACAAATAGCCTTTGGCATTTATATTCTTTAATATTCACATTCGTGACTTTTTATTTTTTTTCGCCTCTTCACGTTTTTTTTTGAACTATTCATTTATAAAATAATATATTTAACTAAAGCTAATAATTCATTTGCATTATGAAAACCGCTATTGCCCATCCACCTTCTCTCTTCTGTATTATTTTCACAATCACCCCTTTGTGCTCAATGTTCCACCTTCAGCACAAAGCCCCGCCTACCCTTCTATTGCTGACCACTGTTTAACCCACCACCACCATGACCTTTCGCACCTCCGAGCAGCCTTCCAACTCGAAGCCTTGCACCGCCGTAACGGCCTATCTCCAGATCCATCCCTTATCGAACATCGGCCAACACATCATGCCCGACTTCTTCATCCTCCCACCACTATTCTCCCCACCGACATCCCAAGATCACTATTCCCATCGTTCCGCCTCCTTAGCCAAAGCCTACCCCACCCATCAAAGCTCGGCCAAACTAGCAGGTTTGTTTTCTTCCTATCTCCTGTTTAAATATATATATATATATATATATATAAGTTTAGATAAATACATATGTGTTTGTATGTTTCTGTATATAAAAGTATATATCCTAGAGCTTCATTGTTGTGTTAGTTTTGTGCTTTTGTAAATAACATGTTGTAAGCTATGTTTGGTTTTATACACGTTGTCTGTTAGATGGATATATTTAGATTTGTATATATAGTTATGTTACTGCATGAGTTATATTTATTATATTGTAAGGTATGTATTTTATATGTGTTTACATACATATGTGTTGTGCAAACTGCTTTCGAATATTGGTAATAAGTCTATGGTGTTATATATATTTTTATGTAACAGTTTCGTGCAATGTAAAGATTTTGTCAATATATTTTATAATAGTGTATAGATGATAATTATATATGTATAGATTTCGTACGATAGTATATTTGCATATATATTCATAGTTCATGCATATACATATATAAGCTTTTATATTGAATGTAGTTATGTTACAGTGTATATTAAAGTGTATATAAGTATTATATATATACATAGGCAAGTCAATGTTGTGGTTTATATTGGTTTATTTATATTTGCAGTTTGGGTTATATATATATATACTAAGTTCACATGTGCATTCTAGAAATATAAGATTTGTTTATATACAGATTTATATGTATAGATCTATACAAGTATTAAGTCTGTGATATGTAAGCTTTGATCTCTTAGTTCCAAAGTATATTTATATATCACTGTTGTATAATTATTAGCCCTTCTATTTAATATGTTGATTTATAAGGTAAAGGTTTATTTGTTATATATATATATATAAGTTTAAAAGTAAACTATAGATCGGTCTGCAGGCGTATATGACTTATATGTATAATTGTATATTATTAATTTCACTTGATACGTATAATAGACGACTATATATATATATATATATATTGTACTTCATATGCGGTCTGGGTTGCTAGTTTTGTCTGTAATAATATAAGCTCGGCTTATATATATATATATATATATATATATATATATACAGATATGGTATAGATTTGTATATAATATGTTGCTTATATATATTATATGAAGTTACACAAGTTGTTGTTTACGTTCATAACTGATTTGGGAGTGATGTGTATATATATTTTTTAAGCATAGTCTGCATATTTATCAACGTCTGCATATGTGTATTATTAATTTTATAAGTATATATGGTAGCTGTTGGATTTTTAAATATGTATATAACATTTACTTTGAGACTTTACTATGAAACAGTTTGATATATATACATATAAATAGTTATATGCTTATAGGTTCGTTCATATTGAATTATATATAGTATTTTAAAGGTCTGGTTAGTATATCTGTTTATGTTATAAATTGATAGTTTGAAAATGTGGATAGATGATTTTATTTTACAATTATATATATGTTACAAAGTATGTTTACTTTCTATAAATTTACTATGGATACAAGTTACATATCAGTTTAAAAATATAGGGGAACACATATATGCTCTGTTTTAATGTGTGTTTTCAAAACCTGTAGCTTATATAAGATATACTCTGTTATCCATACGAATTATAAGCTCTGTTTTTTGTACATAAATATATATATTTATTTTAGGAATACATATCTACACTAGCTTATATATATATATATATATATATTAGTCCTATATAAGTAATGATATGGCTGGGTATATATAAATAATCATTTTAACATATATTATATATATTTGACTTTAAAATATGAGTTTAATCTAAACAAGGTTTTTGAAATATATCTATATGTATTTAAATTTAAAAATTTGTTTGAATATAAACCATGATTATATATATATAAGTATATGTATATATGTTCACTTATACCCAGTTATCACCATTGATCCAATTCTGATTTGACTTCGCCAACTCCTATTTATCAGCTTGTCCGTCGAATTCGTGCCAATTTAGCATTGCTTTGGAATTCGTGCTTGGATTCGTAACTTGTTTCATGTTTCGAACCCTCTAGCCTCGAAAGGTGAGAAATCACCCAGATTAACTTTCTTATATATATTAAATTTGATTTCAATTGAAATGACAATTGAAATATGTTGTTGTTAGTTATTTGCATTGTTATATCTGCTATTATATGTATCTGTTCACCTGTGACACTGACACCATTATCTGTTATTTATATTGATGATATATGCCTGTTATGTTATTATCATATCTGTTATCACTCTGTAAGTTCCCTGTTAGTATAGAATTCACTATGGGTTGAAAAATACATACCCGAACAAACTTTAGAACAGGAGAAAATCGTTATGGGTTGAAAAGGTAGACCCAAGTAGTTTTCATTGAATTGAATTTGGGATTGCGGGTTGAAATTATATATACCTGTATTTATATTTAAATTGCGGATTGAAATGATAAATATCTGTATCACTTGACCATAGGATAGAAAATTATATACAGACACCGCTGGTCTATATATAAATATTTTGAAAAGTGTTTCTATGGTTTTGGAAAGAAATATATGGTTTAATAATTGATTTTTGATATTATATCAAAATTATTTTATATGTAGTTAAATTCTTAAATTTAAGCTATGTATAAATTTGTTTAATATAAAACAAGTTTGATCATAAAGTTTGATTTTATTAAAAAAAAATAGGGTTAAGTATTTATTTAAGGTAAATTTTAATATAGAGTTTATAATGATTTTAATAAATTAAGGTTGAGAGGATGGATTTGAAATTCATTTGAAATTGTATTTAATTTAGAATTTTATTTAATTAAAATCGATTTGGAACTTATTGAATTTGAGATTTTAAAAGATATGATTTTTATAACTTGATTTTGGTTTAAGGTGAATTAAATGAATATTTCAAGTATAAATAAATTGAAGGAAATATTTAGTTATTTGTAATTTGAGTTTTATTTAAATGATAATAGATTAATTAAGTAAATGGTTCAAAACTAAATAATAAAAAATTGAATTTGATATATATATATATATGACATTATCAAATTTAGTTTTGAGATTATAGAATATTTAAAGCTTTGAAATATTTTTTTTTAAATGGTCTATTGTAGTTCAAATCGATAATTGAAATCGATATAATCTGAAATGGTTTATTTAAGACTGAATTGAATTGAAATTGATGATTTGAGATTTGGTTCAATTTGAATTTTGAAATTCGAGTTGATTTGGAATTTGTTTATGGAATTTGAAGAGGCTATTTTAGTATATAAAACATTTTGTATTATATATGCTATTTTAACATCGAAACTGTTTAAGTAGGGGAAGTTATGTTTCCAAAGTTATGAATTTCAAAGTATTATGGTTTGGAAGTGTTATAATTTCAAGTGTTTGGTTTCGAAAGTGTTATAACTTTGAAAGTGTTATGATTTTGGAAATGGTATCATATTTGGTTTTGAAATTGAAAGGATATCGTATTTATATAGTTTTGAAATGGCAATGATATTTTGGTTTTAAAATATAAATTATTTTGAAATGACCACGGTGTTATAATAACAGTTGGTTGTTAAAGAGACCGGGATCGGAAGTTGTCATACTCTCTGCCAACTCCGAAAATCACTTTAACAACCGTGTACGCAATGGAGATTTTAGAATAAAGTAGGATGGTGGCGACGTTCTATTGAGGTATATACGTGGACCCGACTCCCGTGAGTTGGCATAAGGTCGCTAAAACAGGAGCAATCGACGGGCTAATGAGGTCACTCCTCTTATCGGACACACTTCTTCAATACTATTATATTACTTTGTGATTGATTGGGTGCACCTTTGATTTTTGGGAGTGTGGCTCGAGGTGGGTGGTAGTAGCTGCTAGGCGTTACCACCGGTCCGGAAGTGCAATTGGTATATCTACCCTGGCATTACCCTGTTGTGACGTGTCACCTACGCTAGCGTGCCTTGTACGATTTTGGTTTTGTGTCGTAACCTATGGAGTATCCTCTGGTGGCTTCTCGATTAGGAAGGACTATGATACTGGATAGACTACTGGGACTATGTATGTGTTAAGGGGGATATGGGTAACTCCTTAATGCTATTTTAAAGTAAGTTTACTTTACTTCAAGACACTATTTTAATAGCGCATATTACTACATAGTAAATAGTTTAATGGAACCTTAGAGGATGGCTATCCCAAACATCCTTTGAGTTACTTGTATTTCAGTTGTTATTTCACTTGAGTTGGATTTATTGATATAAGAATGTTAATCCCGACTCGAGTGTTTTGTGTTTTTCTTTACGCTCGGGTAAGACTGAGTGATACAGCTTTTGAGACTCACCTTTGGAGTTGGAGCTTCGCTTGGAGATCCAGCTATCTATCCAGCTTTCAAATATTCAGTTGATTTTGGTGATATATTCTGATCTTGTATTTGAGTATGGTATTCGA
Organism: Allium cepa; assembly: GCA_030765085.1. Classification (NCBI taxonomy): domain Eukaryota; kingdom Viridiplantae; phylum Streptophyta; class Magnoliopsida; order Asparagales; family Amaryllidaceae; genus Allium; species Allium cepa. The sequence continues at coordinate 154,520,057 of CM060946.1, read as the reverse complement.
GACTTCTGTTGTATCTTATTTGACTCTATTATATATATAGTAGCTTCATGAACTACTATCCTTTTGTTTCCACTGCATTGTTGTTATATTACTCTGTGTTTGTGATTCTGTGGTTATTTTATTTACTGCATATGCTGAGTTATTCCAAATTTAAATTAACAATCCGATATTTTGAATTATTCAAGTCCGACACGTGTGGTTTATTATCGATTTGAATGGTCTAAAATATCGGACTATTATAGAGTAGGTTAGTGATGCGAGTTCAGTAGAGTCACTCAATGGAAGACTGTCCTTCACTTTGAGGATACCAACAGTCGGGAGCACTTACTATAGATATGAGATATCACTAACCCAAGGAATCATGACGACATGAGAGACTGGGACTTCTTTCTTAATTGGAATGTATTAAATGGTCCAAATTTGGAATTAGGAGCTGTGAGGGATATGTCCATAGGAGTTCACTTTCGGTTTGAGGTATTAAGTGGTTGAAGGGTCCGTCTCTCTCCTAAAAGGAGGTATTAAGTAACCTAGTGAGATTCCAATAAATAAGGATGTCTCTAAAAGGGTTACTCCAGTGTTGAGGTAATAAGTGGTTATTTTAGGTCCCGCCTCGCTACCAAAAGAAGTAACCTAATGAGATTCTATATTTATTATTAAGAGTGATAGTGGATATCTTTGGAAGGGTTCGCATTTGGTTTGAGGTATTAAGTGAACGATCGAAGGGTTCTTTTCTTTTCAAAAATAAGTGTTAAGTAACCTAGTAAGATTCTAAGCGATGTCAGCTAGATAATATCGGTAAGGAGTCTGCCTTAGGATTAGGTGTTAAATGACAAAGGCCTACCTAGAAATGGGTATTAAATGGCAGGGGTCTGCCTAGTCCTTATTAATAAGGTATTAAGTGGCTTGGGTACAGTCTCTAACATTGCTAAGGCCGTAATAACGGTAGTACCAGCAAGGAGTCCACCTAAGGATAAGTATTAAGTGACGTAGGACCTGCATAGAATATAGGTATTCAATGGTTAGAAGTCTACCTAGTCCTTTTAATGGTATTAGGTGGCTTGGTTACTGTCTCTTATATGGATATAATTTTATTGGCGATAGACGCGGTAATAGTTGAACATTAAATGTTGGAAGCCTTAAATAGTGGTTAGAGGTCTTTATAGCTATAACCCCCTGACCATTGAAAACATTATTAGAAAACCACCTTAAGAATAGGACATAAATGACGGGTCTACCTTGATTAAGGTCTTAAATGGCAGAGTTTGCCTAGTTCTCTTTTAAAAGTATTATGTGATGATTGTAGAGGCCCGCTTCATATTTAAAAGTATTAAGTGAAAAATAGGTTTGGAAGTATATGGCGGTTGATAAGGCTTCATTAGTACTTTGTACCTTGGGAAGGGGTAAGTAAGTAATCGTGTGTGCAATGCAAGGTTAGAATAGAATTGCTAACCTTAATAGACATAACAATTAAATGGAAACCAATCGGTATAAATTTTTATTATGGATAGTTTATAGATTTTCTAGTCACCGGAACGTTGTTCTGGGTTCCTCCTCATTATAACCTACATGATATATTTAGAGGAACATGTCACTAGAGCTAGATGTGCTTAGTAGTTGTAGAAGTCTTCTTTTCTCTCATGCTCGATGCTAACTTGACAACCTGTTATCCAGGGAATACCATTAATTCCAAGGTAGATTTCTATCAACCTTTAATAATGCTTATGCTTGTTTGTAGGTACCAAATCCAATGATTTGTGCTTTGATGGACTTGAGTTTCGATTTTTATCGAACTTTTAAGGTGTGAGTTATTACACTATTCTTAGGCTATCGCGATATGGTAGGTATGAGCGAATAATTTTATTTTGATTTGTTGAGCAAACTCAAGGTCAAATTGAAATTAGGACAAAGAACCATCGATTAGGAGTCGTATATAATACAACGAATAAAGAGTTATCCATTCTTTGTGGGGTTATGACTTATTGAGCAACCTCAAGGTCAGAATCCCGTGAAAGATGAGTCCTAGCACTTACTAGTAAAGTCAAAATACTTCTATGCTTCGTCTTAGGGTCTGGAGAAACATAAAAGACCAATGGGAGCTTATTACAAAAATGAAATAATAACATTTATCCTTTCGAAAATTGCAGGAACATATGCTATATAATGTTTTAATAATCTACATTGATAAATTTGTGCATTTAATATGATTGACAAAACGTTTATCAATTAAGATATACAAATTAGCTGAATTAATGATTGACAAATAGAAATATAATATATACTTTCTAATAAATGCTTACTGCATGTTAATATGTCAACACCCATGCAAGCACCGAATTTTACAACTAATAGATACGTTCGTAATTTGGTCGCCTATGTGTCTATTTAGTCGAGATAGTCCATTGCATTCTATGAGTTCTCAACTCAAAAGCAATACAGGACTATGGATATTTAATCCATATACACTGCATAAAAATGTTATAGGGTGAATAGTCATAATTCGTAATCTATTATATTTCTTTCAAATTAATTCATCAGAAATATGCAAATAAACCGTAATGAAAGATCGAGAACATAAGGTGAATCATATTTAATGTTCTTAAATGTTAAAGATGATTGAGTGTATTTTTGTAAATAGCTCGTTACGATATTGTAGTAAAGGATTTCTCTTGAATGTTTCGACCATTTAAAAATAAAAAAGAATACACAAGAATAATTGTGATTTATGTCACGGTTGGGATGAAGAGAGTTAAGAGTCACTTCTATTTCAAAAAGAAGCACTAGAAACAAGAATTTTAATAATAACAATAAATGATACTTAGAATTGGAATAAGAAATACTATTTCTATTTCGAAATTTATTTTCATATAAATTTTTTTCTGTGAGATTTATTTCTTTGAGTTCAAGATATTTTATTAAAGAACTTTCCATTGCAATGTAAGAATCCACAAGTTTATTGCTATGATTTGTGAGTATTTACTGTATTTTAAACATTCAATTAATGGTTTTTAATAATCATGATACTCTCTTTTAATTAATAATCAATGATGTAAACTCATTTTGGATGTTTGTTCATAAAAATAAATGGTTCAAAAAACATTTGAAAATGTGACTGAAAATCATTTCTCGAATTTTCGACTTTCTATCAAACAAAAGTTGTCAGAATTTGTTGTACCTACCAGTGTATATATGTGTACATACCTAAATAAATAACAAAACAAATAACAAAACACTTTCTACTAATTAAATGGATTTATCTAATTACATTCTTGAACATACTTAAGTATTACGTAAAATGAAAGACTATTATTTTCACTTGAAAATAGAAGAGTACATGCACTTAAGTACAAGCACATAAGGAGGTGAGGCTTCCATGCATAGGAAGGGAGGTAAATGTAGGACTATGCTCACCGTTCTAAAATCTACAGAAGTATGCACTTGTTTCCATTTTAGTTTTGAAACTTCATTTTCCATTTCATGCATTCTTCTTCCTTCTTCCTTCGTACTTTTTCCTCTTCATTCAACCATAACTTCCACAAAACCACTGCAAATAAAGTATTTTTTAAAACCAAAGAGAATTGAATATGTAAGAACTTTCATTTCAAATTTTTAGAGTAAACACGTCAAATTTTCTATTTTATCCACGTCACTTTTGTCCCAATTTTTACAAAACACCTCCTCTTCCACAAGTCATAACTTCCAATAAACTACACCAAAAGAGTGATTCATTATTGAAATCAAAGAGAATTGAATAAGGAATAACTTTCATCTTGGTCACTTATTCAAATTCATAGAAGAATCTTTTCAAAAACCAGTAGGACGTCAACCCTATTTTGTAGCCCTGTTTTTTTAAGGAAAAATTTAAACCCAAACTCACTATTTTGATCATGACCGTGCAATCTAGTTGGAGTCGCTGGCCATTTTATGAGTTTATACATGTGTCATTCACATTTTGATTGTTTCGATGATAGTTTCAAGGAGTAGCAAGCTTTTTCGAGGCTTAGGTTGCAATTTTAAGTGAGAACCCTCACTTTAAAACTAAATATATGAGTATTATAATTGTTTTTTTCCATATTATTGCTCACTTATGTAAGTATGTAATAGTATATGTGTTTATCCTGGAGATGTATTCTTGCTCCTTTAGCAGAAGTATACGACTTGTATTTTGCAAGAGACTATGGAAAGGTGTCAATGTGGTTTGTAGTGGAAAAGCCGCGATGAATACACTTTGAAAGATTTATGGGGGGATCCAGCGGGGCCACTCGCAAATATTTATTTTATTTTACATTATTTACTAAGTATAATGTAATGATGTGGATGTTGTTGATAGTCGAATTGTTTTGATGATTTGTTTCTTTTGCAATATTATAATCCCATGCTTTCCTTTAAACAGTTTACCCCTTTGTTTTCTACAAGATTTTAAATAGTTTCCAAACATGGATCTTGTTTTGCAAGCATTTGCAAAGGTATTAAAGTGATTTAAATTTTCAAAAAGAAATGTGATTTAAAAGTTATTTGATTTACAAAACGAACCAATAGTTGCTATGGATGCAGTTTGAAAATCTATGATTTTAGTATAATATAAAAGGTTATCTATATTAGATGCGCTGTAAATTCTTTATGGATGTGTTTTATAATAGTTGTAGAAGTATTTTAAATGGGAGTTTGAAGTTTTAAATATTTTTTTTTTAGAATTTATCTAGTTGTTTAAACAAGAGGTTTAAATTTTACTCCTTTGTTTTAAAAGTCAAGTTTTACTAAAAGCGACCATCTTTAAGGGGATGTTTTAAATACAAGTTTGAAACTTGTTTAAAAATAATTTTAAAAGAGGAAGGAAACATGGATTTCAACACTATTGTTGTAATAAATATTTTCGAGAAAAATAACGAGATTGTAGGCTATAACATTTTTGCTATGGTAAATGGTTTCAGGAAATTTAAAAGGAAATTGATTTATAACACTGTTATTATTAGACGGGTTTTTTACTTTTTAAAAAGAGAAGTCATGTTAAAGTAGTTTGAAATTTATCGATTAAAAAGATGTTTACTTTTATAAAGGAAAGAGGCTGCCTTTTTAATCAAACTTTGGTTTAAGTAAGTGGTTTAGGAAAATGTTTTAATAAAAAATATTTGGAACTCTTTGATCCTATTTTAATTTTTAGACTTCAAGTATGTAAACTTTTTTCTATTTTGAAATGAAGCGAATGTCGAGTCAAGGTTTGAGTGGCAATAATACCTCAACTTGAACGATTTCATTTCTATTCGATGAAAAGTACTAGTTTGAAATCAAAGACTAGTAAGAAGTTTATGGAGTTGGTTTTTCAATTGTGTTAAAAAGACTTTGTTTCGTGCAAGGGATTTCTTTGTTGGTGCCGTTAAGTAGTACAAAGCAAATATGATAAGTTGTGCTAAAATGTTGGCACATTTGTGGAAACTAAGTCATCTTATATAAAGCACTAAAGTCATCTATACGATAACCAATGCTCTGACTTACTTGGCTTTGATGAGGGATAAAGAAGTCAAAATTTCAACAATGTGATAAGTATACATAAAGTTTTAATTTTGATAAATCTGTCATGATTAATTAAGTATATGAAAGGTACTTCATGTTATACTTGACGCTAAATTTTGAGGTATGGAAACCTATTTCTATTTGTGAGAATTGAGATTAAAGGATGTTTTCGAGTCAGGGTTTGAGAGGTATAACACTCTAACTTGTCTTACTTCCTTGTAAATTGAGGGATAATACGGGGTTGAAATCAAAAAGTGGTGATAATATAATGTCTGATTTTCGATATGCAAATTATATACTTATACCAGACAGTGGTTTGTCCACTATCGACAACTTGACCAGTTTTTCACTTGGGAGTATATGAAAGCTTTACGATTTCATACGGACTGGGATTCCCTTAGGATAAATCATTTCGGTGAAATATCTCTCGTTTTAAGTGGTATATTATAGATCCACTTTGGAATCTTACATAATATGCTTACTTTTGAAAGAACCAGGATTAAGTCAATCGAAAATCTATCGATTGTTGGTTCGAAGAGACCGAAATCAGATAAGCATGAGTTATTCAAAAACCACTTCGAATAGGCATAAGTGTTCAAATTGGAGACATTTTTAATTTGATGGAAAACTAAGATGGACTTCTTTGAAGTGCAAGGGCTACTTGCTACTAATCCTGAGGGTGATTCTAAAAGGGTGTAGTAGAAGTAGCATCTTCGTTTTGTTCATATCCTGAACAACTTATAAGGGTGAATGCTAGCATTGCATTGTTACCTTAAGAGTAGAGTTAGCATTCCAAGTGGGATTTGATGAAGTAAAAGGTAATTGTCGGCTCATGAAACTCACATCCGGTAATGACTAAACCAATGGAGATGGGGTAAGTCTATGCGTAGGGTATGGATATCACCCTTCTAGATGTTATGCATTTGATATGTGCTTGAGAATTCTCAAGGAAAAGGTTGCAATGTAACAAGTGTGATGACATATTCAATACTACCCGGGAAGGGGTAGAAAGTTCTGTGTTGGCAAGGAGTCCATGTGAGGCCCTCGATACATTTTCTAGAGGTGTACTGTAGCAGGCGGTATCTTAGTGCCTTGTCATTATATGGAATTCATTTTCCAATACATGCTTTATGGTTTTAGTTGTTGAACCTAGTACCATTGAATGTAATTATAGGTAACCATTCCAGATATGTTATATTTTCATTTTAAACCTAGGCATTATTAAAATATCACTAGATTTTCCTATAAAATAGTTCAGTTATCGTAAAGTAAAAACTCGTCCGTGTTTATGTGCGACACGGTCTTACAAGTTACATTTAGTTTTGAAAGTGTTTCACAAATATAACAACCCATATGATTCGAGTTTGTCACGCTGGTTTACCAGACTGATCTGGGTGTATATTCTTATAATACTTGGGTTAAGCATGAGTATTTTTCCAAAGTTATCTTTGGACGGTTTGGTGCTTCAGCGGACGAGCTGGATGACTCCAAAACCTGACGTATTTTATTTTCCTCTATATTTTTTATTTATATTTATCCACATTTGTAAGGACAAACTATTATTACTGTCTAGGTTGATGATAAGTTAGTTTACAATGATTGTTGTATGTGTCATAAAGATTCTTTCTGTAAAGATCATTTGGATATCATATATTACTCATCACGATGTGAAATTTTATTCTGTCGTTTCTTTCTTTTACCAATATAATCTGTCTTTCCGACACTCGGATGCTCGACACATGAATACCATAGATGTATTATTTTCAACTCTTAAGAGGCAAAAAGGTGAATTATAGCATGCAACTAGTTGCGTACGTGAAATAAGTAATCTTTAGTAAGTAAATGATGGACCTTCGAATTCAGTACACTATTGTAGTTTGGCAGAAATAATTGGTATATGTCATATAGCACTTATTGATTGCATCATACTACGAAAATTGTTTTCATAAGTCATAGCGAACATTATTTATGAAATAATGATTGTTTTTCGGTGTTGTCTGAATAGTAGACATGGTTATATTTTAATGAATATAATGAAAATTCAATATGAAATAAAACTATATTGTGGTATCTGTTTTCACAACAAAAGTGATGCATTGGGAAATACTAAAGTATCTAAAATTATTCATAATCATTTTGGAATTATAGTCTATGCCATAGTATTGAGAAATAAATTTTATCTTATGATTATGAATCATATGATACTGGTTAATTATATCTCAAATAATTAAGGGCTATGTTCCCTTTTAGTGAGAGCGTCATAAGACTTGATGAACTCTTCGGGTTGATCCATATAGATATATGCAATCATTAGTTTATAAATACCAAAACAGTTCCACGTACTTCATAAAATTCACCAATGAGTTATCATAGACATGGACATGTATATTTAGTACATATGTATAAGTCTATGATAAGCTCATAGAGTATAAAACAGAAGTAAATAATATAACATGCGACAGAATGATTTGATTTGATTGAATGTGTAAGTATATTGGAAAGAATTCCATATGTACCTAGTATTGATAAATATTAAATCTTAAGGGTCACTCCTCCCTATAATACATAATGATGTATGGATAAGGAGTAATCGAACTTTGTTAAACAAAGCGCGACTAATGATGAGTGAAGTTGAGTTAAACTCTTTCTATAAGGTGTGTACTTAAGATAGTACACAGGGTTAAATTTAATATCATCCAAAGAATATTTTATAAAACCATATAAGATAAGGGTTTCAAAGAAACCCTCATATATCCTAGCCCCGTCAACCCGAGGCTAGGTGCAGAAGTATAATCACTTAACTACTGAATGTGACAGTATATTACCATGGCTCATGCCCAGTGCTTAATTCGACTCAAGACCATGACAAAAAGGAGGCCTTGAGATAGACTTATCAGATCGACACCCGAAGTAATGGGTGACCGAATGACATTGAAACTTAAACAATAAGCAATAAATTACAATTACATTGAATCGACAAAAAAATTGCTCGAACACTTGAATAAAGAAGTTTTTATTCGTATGCTAAAACTTGGAAAGTTAAGTAAAATTTTATTCCAAAACTAGAAACCAAAAGTGGGGGTCAAACCCGCACAATCACGGCCAACAAAAAGCTAGCTACATAGTTATCCATAACCCAAGCCAATTCAACGGCTATTTCTTATCCTTTATGGGATTCTTCGGGTAGATTCACTGGAGCTATATCCTTACCCCTCCTCTTTGATTTTCTTCGCTCTTGCGATCCTTGGGTGAAATGATTTTAGAAATAGAAACGGAAGCAATATCACTCTAGTAAATGGAAATGTCGACCTCCTTAAGGATGATACTACTAGGCAGTATGATTTGGAGTGGACTGACATCCACCGTGACATGCTTCATCTTGATCTTCTTATCTAGCACCTCCTTCAAGATGCGCTCTTTCAAGCTAAGCTTGTCTGTATGCTTAGGGGCATGAGCCACCATGACATCTTCTGTTGTATCTTGGGTCTGCTGAATGACGATTTATCTTCATTTAAAGCCTCTATGACTTCAACGTCCAGGCTAGGAGTCTTAGTGGATTGGACTGTCGGGACCATTTATGCAATAATGACCGCTGTGGACTCCGTGGTCAATGCCTGCCATTCTAGGATGACATCACAACTAGGAGCATGAATGGATGAAAATAGACCTGTAATTTCATAAGGTTCAATAGGTAAGCCTTTGACTTTCATGCACAAGACGCAAACCTTCTCGAACATCAAGGAGGCGAGAGAAATACCTTCATTAGATTGGCCTTCTGTTTGAACTGGATGCTGCCTTCATGAATCGGAGATAGATTAAAAGACTTATACATACCAGACTGGTTCGAATTGTAGCCTATATCCTTTTCATGGGCATTAGAAACTAAGGCACCATTTTCCTGATTTATAAGAGGATCATGAGAGTTTAAAAAAAGAGGCTTCACCGCGATATTTCTCATGCTTAGTTGTCGATGGGTCACGAAATAGACTGAGCCAAGCAGCCTTGAGTTCATCATGCTCTTCACCACGTAAGATTTCATGTATAAGCTGCTCCTCATCAACCTTGGCGCTACCAAGAGATTTCTTCAACTCCATGATATAGTCCCAAGCCTCAACTAATAACTCAGGGTATCCCTCTCCGAGAAATTGGAGATTGCGCTTAAGGAGGACACTTGCATTGAAATATATCAACAGGGGATCAAAATCATCCTTTATCTCTGTCCTACCAGCCGCGTTAGCCTTTTCTTTGAGGGTCTTTATTTGCTTACGTTGTTTCTCAACCTCCTCCTTAGGCAAACGAGCGTCAACGACTTCTTGCAGTATTCTTGAGACTCTTGTTGAGCTTCTATTTTCTCCTTCTTTTCGCTTTCAAGCTCCTCCTCAAGCCATTAAATACGAAGAGTCGAAGCATCATTATCATTTTTTAGACTATCCTTTCTTTCTACAAAACATCCTTATAGAGAGTTAGAGCACTGCTATGACGATTGTTAGTGTCAAGTTTAATTTGATTCTCTTTCTTCATACATTCAATTACTTTAGGAGATTTGCTAGCTCTCTTCTCAGCATCAATCGACTTTGTTTTCAACCCCTTAACTTCCCTATCTAGGTGTTTGATAGTTTCTTTATCTTCAACCACCATGAGAGTTAAGCAAGCGATCTCATGCTTCCTTTTCCTTGACACTTCAGAGATACGCTCAGCCACATGTAAAGTTGTGCTATGTTGGTTATTGACATCACTGACTTAAGAAAGCGTTGTATCCTTGGCCTTTGAAGGAATTAGGTGCTTGGCAGGGACGAATTTCAAAGGCATCAAAACATATCTTTGGAAATGTAGCTTAAGTGCGGCCATCCTTTCTGCAATAGTAGTATGAAGCGCTGTTGAAAGTTTGACTGGAGCAACTGAAGCTAAAAGGTCTGTTTGCCTTGCCTATGAAATGATGTACCAAGGCTTCATGTGCTAGATTGACGTCCAGAGGATCGTCGGGTGTCGGACGAACCCGAATGTTGCTCGGGTACTTTAGTTAAAGTGGGTGCATAAAATAATGACTTGCCACCACTATATATGATGGATGTGGATCAACGTTCTTGTAATGAGAAGATTGATACTTTGACTTGTGTCTGGACAATGAGTCCTTAGACCAGTAGCTTCTGTCTCGATCATCCCCTCTTTCACGGCCTTCCCTCTCTTGGCCAGATTGTCGACCAAAGTTTGGACGTCAGCTGGGCTCGAAATAAGAAGGTTGAGAGTGCAATAACTTCATTAAGTGATCGAAGTTACAAAGGCGCCCCATGAAACCAATAAATAAAAATAAGATGTATCAACATTATTAGAATTAATGCTGAACTAGTGTCATACGGTGCGGTATGCATGGACGTGAGTGTTCTGGTGTCCCTCCTATGAACCAGATGCTAGTGCTTTGTTGACCTCTCCTATGCCAGTAGGAAAATGTTAGCATCAATTCAGATAGAAGAATCAAACCCACCAAGGCTCGTATTGGCGAAATCAAAACTCTCGACATCCCTCGGTATCAGCATGTTCACCAGTCCTTCAAATATATCTTCTAGAGACAAAGAAGTGAACTGATTTTCAGTAGTAATGGTTGGCTTGGACTGCTTGGCAATTTTCCCTTTGTGAGGCTTGTAGAAGAGCCTCTTCCCTTTTCTCTTCTTTGAAGCACTATGTGTCTTGAGAAGACCCGATTACAGGCTCGTGGCCTGAATCCACTTCGTCGCTACCAGGCTTATTAGCATCCCCCCTTACTTTGCCTTCTTCGGCATCATCCTGAGCCTCCTTGATAGGGGGCACGATAGGATTAACATCACCACCACTATGCTGAGTAGCGCCTCTTCCTCCTCAGTGTTCTTTGGTAACCCAGTGCTACAGCCCTCTTCTAGCAAGCGAAGGTAAAAAGGCACTCGTCGGCAATAAGGGACTTAATATCTCTATCTTTCATCGATATATTTCTGATCTCGAAAACCGCCTTTGAACTTGTTACTACCGAGTCATGGATAGTTACCTGCAAGACTCAAAGAATTGCTTAGTTTAAGGTTCAACTTGAATAAAAGCACCTATGATTGAGTTTGAAATGACGCTTACGTCCTTCTACCATCATCCAGCGAAACCAAGTGGGCAACGTACATAAAACCATTCCACTCAGCTTATTCTAAGAAAATGTTACGACATGGTAGTTACTGAGTTTCTAAAGAAAAGTATATGAGAGGCTCCCCTTTCATCGCTTGAAGTTGTAAATGAATCTAATGTCCTCTAGGGTTGGTTCACAATATAAGAACTCGAGAAATATCATATATGTGCAATGTAGAAATGCATAGTCGTTTGTATGCAACTGGACCGGAGCCAATCTAAAATATTGCAACATCTTTTGGATGAATGGATTAAAAAGTAGAATGCATCATGCCCAGCACATATACTTGTTACAAGTAGTGTACCCTTCCGGAAGTAAGTAAGCTCTATCACTATGAGATGGGGTTCGTAGATCCTCATATGGGATTTCATGTGTAATAAAAATTTGATGAAGAGAAGCCTCGTCAACTGTTGAAGCCGCGGAGTCTTTTAGATCCTCTGAAAAGATGGCATCTTTAAGAGTGTTAGGGAATGGCTCATTTTCTGCTTTTGGATTTGGAGGGACTTCAGGAATTCGATTTGTGCTTTTAGGTTATTTGGATTTTTGACCTGAAGAATAGTGAGCAGAGACTGTTTCATAACATAATTCAACATTAGATCCATTGTGTGTAGCAGCTTACTCAACAACCAAAGTGGCCAAATTCCCTGAGAGTCTAGAACCCATAAACTATCACACTCAACAGATAGTTGCAGTAGAGAAAGAAACATTTCCCGTATGTAGACTGTAAACTAGTGTAACGACCCGTAATTTCGCTACTTTGAAAATGAGAGATTTCATTTAAAAAGGTCAAAAACTTAAATAAACAAGTTATATATAATAGATCATAATAGAGAAATTATTTATTCTTATAGTTGATAATTTAAAAAGTCTGAATTTGGATTTTAGAACAAATCAACAAAAGCTAAGGTCCTGTTTGGCTTGCCGTTTTTAGTTTTATGTTTTCATCTATACAAAAGCGCGTTCGTTGTATGTATAGTTGAAAAACAAAAAATTTTGAAAAATGAAATTAACATATAAAATAAAAAACAAGTTTATTTTGTTTTTCGTGTTTCGAGAGATAACAAATGCACCAAAAACAATTCAACTCCTTTGTTGTCCGTTGGTCATCGCAATGGTTAAAAATTATAAATCTTATTCTCTTATTTCTTGCTATTTCTTGGTGTAAGTTGAAAATACAAAACTCGAAATACAAAATGAAACCAAACGGGCTCTAAGTTTTGTTAAAAATAAATAAATGCTTAAATAAATAGGTTTAAATATTTATTTGAAAAGGTAAGTCTTATTGAAACATTTAATCAAGATAATAAAAGTATATTAAAATATTTAAAAGAATGTTAATAATCGTTCTGCAAAAATAACCAAATTTTGTCGGATTTTGTCAGTTTTACATACATCGTAAAATTAGAGATTTTGATATTATTTAAATATGATTTTAAAATATAAAGAGGCATGTTTTAATTTCTTTAAAGAAGTAAAAAGTTCATTTTTAAATTTGGATTACATAAATAAATAGTATAAATAAAACGTCAAAAGGTGATCGTAAAACATTTTGTCGAAAAACGACGTTTTGTCGATTAAAAGTTGTCGTAACATCGTCACACCTTTATTTTCTTATATAGGAACATATATTCAAGTAGTATAAGTATAAATTAATTCACTACTCAAATTTACTTTTACTAAACATGCTCAGAAAATTCTAGAATATAAGGAAAAAGTAAGCACAAAATGACAAAAATGTCATTTCAAAGCATAAATTAAACATCAAATCAAAGAAACATAATTATTACTTTCTTTACTTAATATCTAAGTAAAAATGACATAGAATAATGATTTGAAATGTGATGTTAAGTGTTAAAAAATAAGGTTACTTAAGAAGTAAGTAAGGTTATTTTGGTAATTTGGTAAAGGGATATTTTGGTAACTTACCACTTCATTTCTTTTTCTATAAATACCAGCCAATTTCTCAATTTTTTCACAATATTTCCACCTTCTTCTTCGTTGAAGCTCTCTTTAATGGCTCCTTATTCTCTTCCATTTCCTTGCTAACTTTTTCAAAACCATATCAACTCAACTCCAAACACCAACAAACTTTGCCAACGACCTTAGAATACCATTAAAACAGGGTTTAGCATTTAAGAAGTGAAGAAAAGATAGAGGAAGGCAAGGATTGGGGTATGGCCGAACCTATGTAAGAGAAGGAAGCAAGTCGTGAAGCTTCGGAGAGAGAAAAAGAGAAGTGCTGCCGAGATCAAAAGGAAAATCTACGGAAAAGATTTGATGAAGAAAAAAGGATTTAGTGAAGTGTTGGATGATATGAATGTTGGTAGGAAGTGAACAATTTGGTTAAAGGTGAGTACTCATATTTACTAATTAATCCATAAATTATTTCAAGTACAATGATTTAAAAGTTTAAATATGTTGGACGATTAAACTTTTGATAACTTGGTTGATATTATTGTTGATTATATGTTTGTGATATGGATGATAACTAGGTTTGATAAATGATAAGAGAAGTGGTTAGTAAGTATAGTTAATTAAATGATAATTAAATCCATATAAATATGTGTATGGAAATTATTTAGCCTCTTAATGATATCAAAATATCTAAAAAGGTTGAAAATGATATTACAATAATACAATATTATAATAGGAAATGGAAAGAAAAATGAGTTTGAAATGATGAAATATTGTTTTAAATAAGTCAAAATAGTTTAAATATTATTTAAAAAAATTTGAAGTGTTTCGGACAAGTTCCGAAGCAATTCACAAAATTGGTTAAAATCAAGTCCGTCGTGTTGCGGCAGTTCGTAAATTTCGACCCGTAACTTCAAACTAGTGTAGAGAATGATTTATAAGTCGGATTTCTTCAAAATAAAAATTATTTGGTTCACAATGTTAATATTTTTCCAACGAAGAAAGAAAATCAAGATTTCGTCTAGTAGATTTTGAAATATGTCCAAAACAATTTTCTAAAAACATCGCGGTTTTGCAGTTCGGAATCCAAAAGAGGATTTCTTTATAAATGATATTCTTAAATAATTAAAAATATGAAATGAATTTTATAAATCTATTAAAATTGTTTGAAAGAGATTTGGAATAGAAAATATGAATTTTTCAAATATTAAAAGGTTGTTTTAATCAAATAAGCTTATATAGCACTTTCCGCGGCACTTTTATGCTGCGAATTCTATACCATTTTGAATATGAGTTTAAACGCGACGATATTTTCTAGAATCAGTTATGAATGTTTTCAAAAGAATAATTAAGTGTTTTAAATGATGGTTTACAAGTTTAATAAATCATTTCAAAATAAAGATTAATAACTGAGTATGCAGAAACGACTAGTACATTTGTCCCGCCTGTGAGATCTTGAAAGATAAAACAAGGTGATTAACTAAGGTTAGGGATGGAGCAACCAGTGCCCTGAACTTACCTAGCCTACATTTTCCCTTTTTAGGCGAGGAGTGGAATAGATCGAAAGGAAACCGCGGATGCTCTAAAAAGATTATATTTAAGTTTTTCCAAAATAAAAGAAATAAATTCTTTGAATGTTATCTGACCACTTAACATATTTTATTCGATGGTTGGTACGAAGGAACTAGGATTGGATTTAAACGATTCCAATCCGAATAACAGGGATCAAATTTGGGTGATTCCTATCCGAAAACCCTTCAGACTAATTTTTGAAATAAAACATATTAAAAACAAAGATCATTGGAGACAAAGATCTTCATGATGTAGGATTACATGCCATTAGTCCCTGGAGGTGAAACTTGCCATTAGTCCTTGGAGGTGAAATTTACCATATCTAATGTGGCAGTAGTACTATGTTATGAAAATCTTCAATTTGCAAGAATACGATTTGAAGTTAAAAAAGGAAATCTTTGATTAAGATTTAATGAATGATTTGGGAATATTTTCCCCCAAGTAAAATTTTATAGCTTGAATAGAAGAAATCTTTGATTAAGACTAAAAGAATGATTTGGAAAGGTTTTCCTAAGTAAAAGAGAAAATGATTTGGAATTATTCCAAGATTTAAGAAAGGTTTAAATAAATCAAAT
Organism: Allium cepa; assembly: GCA_030765085.1. Classification (NCBI taxonomy): domain Eukaryota; kingdom Viridiplantae; phylum Streptophyta; class Magnoliopsida; order Asparagales; family Amaryllidaceae; genus Allium; species Allium cepa. The sequence continues at coordinate 154,504,346 of CM060946.1, read as the reverse complement.
GATTTGATAAATGAGGCCTAATGATTCCATATACATTTGAAAAGAAATGGAATAAATATAAATGAATGTATTTAAGAAAGATATTTGATTAGATAAAAGCTGAAGTAATTGATTTATGATTAATATCCACATATGAACATAATATCTTTTAAAGCAATGATTGGCTTCGAAGGAATCGGAGTCGGATTTGGGTAATTCCTATCCGAAAACCACTTCGAACCAATGTATACGTTAGAAAGTGAAGACATGTTGAGATGATGAATATTGAAGACCGTAGATCTTCATAGCATGAGGACTGCTTGTTGAACATGCTCTAGTTCGTTTCCATTATAGAGTTATTTATAGCAGTGGTCTCCTCGTTGTGGAGATATTTTTTTAGATTGCAAGGGTTTCTCGTCTAGTAATGGCCGAGGAAAGTGCCTTCGGTTTCGTTCAGTCCCAGAACGAACTTGTATAGACGAATGTTTGACATTGCATTTCTAAGACACAACATTTGACTTTCACAAATGTACATCGGTGGTGGCGTAGAAGATAACTTCTCTTAGCTTAACACCCTTCTCTGAGACGTACGAGCTCATAGGTTGTATTTTTGTGGAAGGCAAATAGTGATCAAAGGAATGGCAATGTGGCATTCAAAGTAGAACCTGTTATGACTAAAGCGTGGTTTGGTATGAAAAGCGTGGCTTTGAAGAAATTGAGCGTAGCCTCGCAAGCCCCATACCCCGGTTATGATGGGATACTATATGGTCTGAAAGACACAAATTCGGAATAAGTGAGTACGTATGGTGGCGTCAAATAAGTGGTTAGCTTGAGAAAAGCAGGGAATTACCCTCTATCAATTGTAGTATAGCAAGCATAGTTCCAAGTGACTAGTTTGAGAAAAGTGATTAAGGCACCGTGGGAACTATGTTTGTTACGCGTGGATCGAAGAAAAGGCCACTAGTTCTCTATCATGTTGGAAATTCAATTCCAATACGAGATTTACGGTTTTGGTTATATTCCCAAAATAGCTGTAATGACTTGCAAACATTTCAGCTACCCTTTTTTGTTATCAAATATTATGTTCGACGTATTCCGTTGACCTAGTCCGGATATATTACCTTAGACTTTGTCCGGATATTGATACCTTATTTAAATAAGTTTATTTGAAAAGTATTTTCAAAAGAATGTCATTAAAAATAATATCAATTGTATTTTGGTATGAAATGTTTTGCTTATCATAAGGTAAAAACCCGTCCGTGTTTATATATGGACGTGGTCTTATAAGATACCCTTCTTTTCAAAGGTTTTGGATAACATTGTCATTTTAAATTTCGAGTATCTCACTGCAACAACCCGGAATTTTTGACAACGTATTTTAATAAATATTTAATCTAATTTAAATTAAATACAAGCTTTTCAATTTTTAAACTGATGAAATCTTAATTATTTACCAGCATACATGTGTTTGTAAAAGAAAGTTTTGATTTGAAAATTTAAAATAGAATGCTTCAAAACCATTTAAAACAGAATCTCTCTTACTCAATAAAAAAAATCTAAGATTCTATATTTTATTCCTTGATAATATACATATGAATACAATTGTAGTTTTTAAAATGATAAAGTTTAAAAATAAACAAACATAGTAATATTAAACATAAACATGAAAATCTAATACATAAGTATAAAACAATATGAATGATTATAAACATAAACATACAAAACAAGTATAAAAACATAATTATAAATTATACAATATAACTAAAGAGATAAATGTACAAATACAAATTATAACTTGAAGTATAAAAATGCAAGTATATGATATAAATCAATGTTTGATAATTAAACTATAAATAGGATAAATTTAGAAAGCATAAACATGGAAATCATACATGAACATGTGATAACCCTGATTTTTTTTATGAAGCAATTTTATGGACAAGTTTTATAATTTAATTTAGTTATGGTTGTTTAAAATTTTGTTGCCTAAAAAAAATATATAATAAATTGACTACAAATGCATAGTGTAAGTATTAATGTGTATGCAAGATGGAACACACACATACACATAATTTTCTATAAAATGATGTAGGCAGTAATTAATTTGTGAGTTGGAATGAATAAATTATAAATAAATAGGTAAGTAAACATAGTTATTGCAGATATGGTTATATCTTTAAAACAAGTTAGTATAAAGGAAATAAAGATAGATAGGCTGGAGTAAATACATGCAGATGATGGTGAATATTTAGAAAGAGTAAAAAAGAAAAAAAAATCAAGGTTTAGGCAAGGATAGAAATATATACAGTATACATGTATTTTAAATAAATACAGGCTGGAAGAAAAAGAAGAATATTAGGAATTGCATGCAAATGGTATGAGTTGTTGAATAAATACTTTATCTACTTTTAGCAATTTCCTTAGTTTAAAAAAAAAATTCATAGATCATGCAAATAAGATGACCGGGGTAATAAGGAATAATTTCTGTTAGTAGGAACAAGGACCACTTACCCATTTTCTCCTGAAATAGAATCAGAGGCTGGTCATAGTGGCAGGGTAAAATTGACATTAAGTAAATTTTTAAAACCCTAGTGGCAATCAGGGTCTGGTATAAGAGGGCTTAAGGGATAGTAAGATCTGTCATTATTTTTAAAAACAGAAGAAAAAAAATATACATAGCAATGGAAATACAAGCCAGAGGAAATGAGGAACACTGACCATTAGGGATAAGAAGAAATAGAAGATTAAAGGAAAAAGAAGGATTAAGGAAGAAAGTGAGGTGAGTAATCTCACTGGAAAACCTGGCATTAAGTCCTAAAAATCAAGGCAGACTAAATAGTGTTATATTTTATTTATATAATTTGTGTTTATCTTGGTATTGCTGATCTGTTAGGTGTTTAGCTCTTCATATTGATACCTAGAAAATATGGTTTGTGGGTCTCCTGTTTAAATGATCATTTGTGTATGGGTTAACCTTGAAATGAAATGTTTTCCCTTATGGGTTTTTCTGCATATAAATATTTATTTAAGATCTCAGTAATTATGTTGTAAATCTATGGTCTGAAATTGGAAAAAAAAATGGGACTGCAGCATGGAATTGTTGTTGCTTATGTCCCATGATGAAATAAAAAAAAAGGAAAATATGAAATATAGAAGTGCAATGTTGTACATGTGCTGAACTTCCATATTTACAAATGAATCCAGATTTGATTAAAGGCTTATGGTTTAGCCAGATCTCATGAATCTGTGAGTATCTGATTAAACCAAAGGCAAATGGATGCAACAGAAAGAAAAAAAAAGAGAACTATGTATGACCATATATTTATGAACATGATCTACTGAGACCCATGATCTGAAAATGTGTGTATTGAGAATATATGCTGGTTTGTGTAATTAAATCTATGTTTATAGGAATATGATCCATTATTCCTTGAGTTCATGCTTGATGATTGCATTATTTATTTTTCTCTGATTGAAATGGGATCCACAGAGGGGATTAACATAATTAAGAAAAGAAGGAATAACACTTAGTAAAATAACTAAGGATTAAAGATCTTTGGGCTACAAAAGATGGCTTGGCAAGGGAAATATTGCAAGCTCACACATGGTATGTTGATACCCAGGGGCCTGAGTGTGCTGGGTTAACAGAGATTGGTCCTAGGCAATGTGTGTATTAAACAAGAGAATGTAGTTACAGATCTTAAACTGATATTGTATGAAAAACAATAGGAGTAATGTCAAGTGGGGTTGGGTACAACCTGGATGGCTAGTAAAAGGAAAATTTGAAAAGTGATTTGATGGTTGTATTTGAGTTGGTATTGGATGTTTATTTGTTGAATCTTAAGATTGTTTTTCTGAATTGGATTGCTTGGATCATATCTAACCAATTTTGCATTAACATGAAGTATTGATCTCATAGAAATGACACAGAGAGGACACTGATACCACCTTTTGTCCCTGAAAAGTGCCCAAATAATAAATAAAAAGTTAGAATTAGGATATGATCTCAGTAGATTGCTCATACCAGACAATGTTGTCTGACCCTTTGTATGTTTATTCACCATTGGGTGTCTCATAAAATTATGAGGCAGACCATGGTGATTATGCAGGTAAATAAGCACTTCAATGATCAAGCTCTGGATGTGTTGGCTGCTAAGTATTGGGATGCATTAGTTACATGCTTTCTAATATTAAAAATAGAAGTTTAAGTCATATGTATGACATGTTATGTTGTTCAAATTATTTAGAAAGAAATGATGTTGTCTCTTGTTTGTAAGAACTGGATTTAATTGTGTGTTTCAGTTAGAACTTATAAGTTGCTTCTGAAAAATGTTTGCTGAGTAATGAAACTTCTTTTCTTAGCTTATAGAATGATTTAACTGAAAAATACAAAAATCTGAGATGCCAGCCATGTATGAAACTGAAAGGAAAAATAATAATTCAGTAGTTTATGTGAGGAATTCAGGTCATAAGAAGAAGTAGAAGTTTGTTAAGCAGAAGTATAAAATTGCACAAAAACAAAACCCAGAAAACATTCTAATGTGTGCATAAATGCATATAAGAACAGTAAGGCTAACCTGACCACTTTATCAAGCCCGGGTTCAACCATCTTTAAATAATTAAAACTCAATAACCCATAGGCTATGGAAGATTGAGTTATTTTAGTAACAGTGAAAAATGAGTACTTGAAATGTGCAAAAACATACACATGCACAGATTACATGTATACACAAGCACAGGCAATTAAATACAGTTTCAAATAAATAAAAGAAAAAAAAGAGAGAAACTAAAATCATAGGAGTGTAAATGAATACTGAGATTAGAAAATTTTACATTAGAAACTTGTAAGAATTTAAGTAAGATTGAAAACCGTTTATGAAATTATTTTGCTATGGGGAAAAACCACACAGGAAATTCAAAGCAGATTTTCCTTTGGTTCCAAAATTCCTTTACTCTGATCTAAAACACAAGATATTATTTACACATGTTTTCATATATGAGTGTTCAAATAATTTGAGTATATCAATATTTTTATATTGATTGGAAGATCCTGGAAAGAAGAGAAACTGGGAGGGATGTTCTCTTGAGTAGATGATCACTGAAAAAAAAAAAAAAATTTTTGAAGAGAGTGGGTCATCTCAATTTGGTATCAGAGCTATGTTGTTAAATAACATAGCAAAAATCTTGGATGAACTTGTTTGTTTTGAATGTATGAAAGTATTGGCTGTCTTGAATGCTTTGTTTTATACTAATATAATATCTGTTATGATTAAATGGCAATAAGCTAGAATAGGTTAACTTATAAAGGAATAAATAATGGACTAACTCAAGTATTGTATCCATAGAACTATGGTGAGACCTAGACAACCAGATGTAGGACCAAGTGAACCACCTATGATGAATATGCAAGACTTTATGAGAGCCATAAGAGATGGAGTAGGTAACAGGCAAGAAAATCCACATGAAGAGCTTTCCAAACTTCTCAAGACCTTTACCAATCTTGGGGGCAAGACTTTTGATGGAACAGAAGGAATTATGGGAGTTCAAAATTGGCTCAGAATTTTGGATAGAATATTTGCTGATATGCAAGTTGAAGACCAGAAGAAGAGGTTAATAGCATCTAGACAACTGAGAGGAGCAGCTTTGGATTGGTGGGAAGTTATTATAGCTGGAAGACCGGAAGGGGAGGTGACATGGAACCAGTTTAAAGAGATGTTGGAAGGAAGATTTGTACCTGCATCAGCTAAAGAATCTTTGTTAGAAGAATTTATTAAACTAAGACAGGGAACTATGAGTGTAACTGAATATACACAAAAGTTTGAATCTCTAGCAAAATATGGTGCAGTGCTTATCACAACTAGAGAAGCTAAAAATGGCAGATATATCCAAGGACTGAATGCCCACATTAGTAGAGCTATGTTACCATATAAGGACAGGACCTTTGATCAAGTTTTGGATCTGGCTTTGAGCTTTGAACAACATGATAAAGCCAGAGAAAATTTCAGAGCATTTAAAAATAACCAAAATAAGAAGGGAAAGGGAAAGTTTCACCCTTATGACAAAAAGAAAACAGGTGTAGCTTCCACTAAGAAACCAGAGGAGATCAAAACTGCTGAAGTTAAGAAAAAAATCACTTGCTATAATTGTGGACAAGAGGGACACATGAAAAATAGGTGTACAAATCCTAAACCAGCATCCTTTAAATGTCACCAGTGTGGAAAGGAAGGCCATATAAGGAGGAACTGCCCAGAGTTTAAGCAAGGAAAAATGAGTACTTTGGAAGTGAAAAGCAAAGCAACTGAGGGACCAAATGTGGAGAAGCATGGCCAAGTTGAAGGTACTTTGCTTATTCACTCCATACCTTTTGTAGTAGTGTATGATACTGGGGCTACACACTCCTTAATTTCTCATGATATTGTACAACAACTAAAATTGAATTGTATGATTGTTGATAAGCCATTACTTATTAAAAGTCCTTTAGGAAATTCCTGTATTTTGGGTATGATGTGTATGCAACTAGAATTGAATATAGGGGGATATATGTTTAGTGCAGACCTATATGTATTGAAATACCCAGGTATAGGAGTTATTTTAGGGGTTGATTGGTTAAGAAAATATAGGGCTGTTATAAACATGGAAACTTCTACTATATCTTTGAGAACTTCTGATGGGAAAAGAGTAGTTGTTCTTTGTGAAGTGAATAAGAACAGGAACATAGCCACCCTTAATACTTTGTCTAGTGAAAAGCACATGCCTGCAATAGAAGAAATCCCTATAGTAAATCAATATGCTGATGTGTTTGGTGAAGTAAAGGGGGTTGACAATCATAGACCAGTGGAGTTTTCTATTAAACTTATTCCAGGAGCAAACCCAATAGTTAAAAGACCAACTAGAATGGGGCCTAAGGAATTAATAGAGTTGAAAAAGCAACTGGTTGAACTTGAAGAAAAAGGCTTTATCTGGCCTTGTAGCTCATCATGGGGAGCACCAGTAGTTTTTGTTAAGAAGCAGGATGGATCTCTTAGATTATGTATTGATTATAGAGAGTTAAATAAAATCACAGTTAAAAACAAATACCCCTTACCAAGAATTGATGATCTCTTTGATCAATTGAGTGGTGCAAAAATATTCTCTAGACTTGTTTGGCTTCAGGATTTCATCAAATGAAAGTAGATGAGGAAAGCATTAAGTACACAGCTTTTAATACTAGGTATGGACTTTATGAATTTTTAGTGATGCCATTTGGTTTGACAAATGCTCCCTCTTACTTTGTTGATTTGATGAATAGAATTTTTAGAAAATACTTAGATAAATTTGTATTGATATTTATTGATGATAAACTAATTTATTCTAAGTCAGTAGAAGAGCATGAGAATCATTTGCATATAGTATTACAGAAATTAAGACAGGAAAATTTGAAAGCAAAATTTTCAAAGTGTACTTTTTGGCAAAATGAAGTAAACTTTTTAGGTCATGTGATATCAGAAAAAGGCATATCAATAGAACCCAATAAGGTGATGGCAGTGCAAGCATGGAAAAGGCCTACTAGTGTCACAGAGATCAGGTCATTTATGGGAATGGCTGGGTATTATAGAAGGTTTATAAAGGAGTTTGCAAAAATTTCAATTCCATTGACTAGATTAACTAGAAAGAATCAGGCCTATGTTTGGACTGAGGAATGTGAGAAAGCCTTTGAGAGGTTAAAAGAAGCACTAGTACAAGCCCCAATATTAAAGGTGCCTGAAGGAAATGAGAATTTGGTGATATATACTGATGCAAGTGGTCAACGACTTGGGGCAGTGTTGATGCAACAACATCAAGTGATAGCATATGCCTCTAGACAGTTGAAGCCCAGTGAGATAAAGTATGCTACACATGATCTTGAATTGGCTGCTATAGTGTATGCTCTTAAGTTATGGAGACATTATTTGTTAGGGGCTAAATTTGAAGTATACACAGATCATAAGTCACTCAAATATTTGTTTTCACAAAAAGAATTGAACATGAGGCAGCAAAGATGGATTGAACTCTTAGCCTCATATGATTTTGAAATATTGTATACACCTGGCAAAGCTAATAAAGTGGCAGATGCTTTAAGTAGACAACATGCCAAAATAGCTAGATTGATGATAGAAGAATTTAGTACTTTATCATTACTGATTGATTCAGAGGTGGAAAGGGACAGTGTGGAGAATATGAACATATGCAGTGAGAGGGAAGAAATAGGAAAGTTAAGTTTTGTTACTTTGGGATCAGAATTGAAAAATAAAATTGTAAAGCTACAAGATCAAGATCCATTTTTACTTGAGAAGAAAACTCAGATACTAAATGGTGAGGCAGTGGAAGGATTTCAATTGAATAAGCAAGGCCATTTGGAGAAAGGAAAAAGAATATGTGTTCTTGCTATTGAAGAATTGAAGCAAGAAATTTTGGATGCTTATCACAAAAGCAAGTATACCATACACCCAGGAAGCACCCGAATGTATCATAACCTCAAGAGAAATTATTGGTGGAGTGGTATGAAAAGGGAAGTGGCATTATATGTGTCTAAATGCATGGTTTGTCAACAGGTAAAAGCTGAATACCAAAGACCTTCAGGAATGCTTCAACCTTTACAAATACCACAGGGAAATGGGAGGAGATATCAATGGATTTCATTGATGGTTTGCCCAAAACTAGGAAGGGAAATGATAGTATTTGGGTTGTAGTAGATAGGCTAACTAAATCAGCTCATTTCATACCAGTAAAATCAGAGAGGAATGCATGCACATTGGCTCAATTATGTAGCGACCCGCTATTTTGGACCATCCAAATCGACAATAAAACCATACATGTCCGACTTGAATAATTCAAACTACCGAATTGTTAATTTAAAATTTGGCAAAACGTAACATATACAATAAATAAATTAATCACAGATCACAGACACAGAGTAATATAATGCAGCGGAATAGAAAAATAGTAGTTCATGAAGCTACTATATACATCAGAGTTTAAATAAAATACATCAGAATCTCTGGAATGCAGAAGAGTCTTCAGTACGAGCCGATTGACTTCTCTGAACCAGTCAACTAGAAAACTGAAAGCTGAAACGATAGTTGGATCTCCAAATGAAGCTCAAATCTCCAAAGGTGAGTCTCTAATGCTGGATTACTCGGTCTGACCCGAGCGTAAAGCAAAACACGAAACACTCGAGTCAGGATTAACATACTTATATCAATAAATTCAACTCAAATGAAATATCAACTGAAATACAATAAAACTTAAAGGATGTTTGGGATGTCCATCCTTTAAGGGGTCCATAGAACTATCTACAGGGTAGAAATGTACACTATTGCACCGTGGTCATTCACTTAATTTATACTTCAAACCTAAATGTCAATTTCACTTCAAATAATTTTATTTCCCAAAATAGTATTTATATATATTAAATGCTGTATACGGTAAAGCACTTCCAATTTCCTTAACTTAACAAATCGTTCACATCAACCCGACCTTCCCATTCAAATTAAATTCAATCTCATTTTATCAATTAAATTTTCCTAAAATAACCACTTAAATTTTATAATTCCCAAATTTGGATTTTGGTATCCCAATTTCCCTTTTTCTTTTTTTTTATACGTTTTCATGCTTTAAGTATTCAATATTTCAACTAAATTTTTCCCAATCTAGTTTCTAAATAAAATTTCCAATTTAGTTCAAACTAAATTTTCACTTAATTCAGTTTGTTATCTACATAACAAATTCAACTATCTTGGTTCAAAATACATATCCAAATCTCTAAACCATTTAATTACAATATAGTTCATCGCTTAAATATAACAAGTTAAATTTAACAGTTTTCATACAGATTCTCGACTTTTTCATCATTATTATTTCGTCTTGAACCCTCCCTTATTTGATTCAATATTATTTCAGTGACCCTAAATTACATTTTACTCAATGTTTCTTAATTTTATTAAACGTGGAATATCTCATTCGATAAATCTCAATTTGATTTAAATAAATAAATCCTTATCTAAATACCATTTTAAATAACCCAAATTTATCTCCAAATCTTAATTGTTCAATATTATTGCAAGATTTTATCCGGAATAAAACTTACATAAATATTTATCATAATTTATGTATTTAATCAAATCTTGATTAAACTAGATATAATTAACTCTATATTTATCATTACCCTTTATATATGTATTTAAGAATTTACATTTATTAAGACCATATATTTCTTATCATATGATCAATTGTTACGGATACAATCCGTACACTAAGTGTATACGGGTGGATAGCATTTCAACCCGTAATCCCAATTTAATTAAATGGACCGCTTGGGTCTATCATTTCAACCCATTTCAATTCGAAACAAACATAACAAAGGGAACTTGCAGTGTGATGACAGGGATGGTGTCTAAGTAAATAAACAAGCAATAACAACAATCAATCACAATTCAACCAATAAATCAAATAACCCCGAAATAATCGTATTAATTTGCATTGTTATTTGTATAATTATTTCTAGAATCTACACTATCATTTCATGTAGATTAAAGATTATTACATTACAGTTTTTCCCTTGTCGTTCCTTTTTAAATTTCGGTTTAAAACTACAACAATTAATCCAAACTACGTTCAAAGATTTAAAGTATAACTTATCAATTTCTACGACAATTAATGGGTCAAATTTGACTAATCAAATTCACATATGGCGGGGTCAGGTTTTTATAAATCCAGGTCCGTCATATATAATCCGTTTAATTTTGTAAACTATACTACCCCAAATCAAACTAGCAAACTAGTTATCACTTAACAATAATAATTAACATCCAATTTAAACAACAATCAATCAACCAATCAATTATCAACCAATCTGTATTATTATCACATAAATAATTAACCGATAATGGTGTCAGGTGTCGTAGGTGAACAGATACAGATAATAGCAGTCATAACAGTAAAAACAACTAACAGCAGCATATTTCAATTGTCGTTTCAATTGAAATCAAATTTAATAATTAAAGAACGTTAATCGTGAGTGATTGCTCACCTTTCGAGGCTAGAGCGATAGGCAGTGAAGTTGAGTTACGAAATCCAGGTACGAATCCCAAACAACAAAATGGCACGAATTCGACAAATAGCTGATAATAGAAATAGACGCAATCAAATCAGGCTGGTTCTACGAAGATGTTTGATATAGGTAAATTTGTAAATATATATACTATATTTATAAAAGCATATTCTAAATTTAGATGTATTCTAAATTAAAACATACATACTTATTTTCAAGCCAAATTTTAACTTAAATATAATTAAAGTCTATGTATATATAAAACCAATTCCCTATGCTATCAATATTTTAATCTAACCCACTAAATAAAATTTAACTATCATTATACATCAATTTGAAATAAGTATTTGTATGTTATATTAACCTATACCTAAAACCAATATCCAGACTCATTCTAAAATTTATTTTTATAAATGTAACTTTACACCTGGTAGTAGAACCCAATATTCTTTTAATTTTATGTACCCTTTTTAAATGTAAAGGCTATGCATATGCGAACCGTATATGCTTAGCTTTGTACACAACAACATGCAGACTAACAATTTTACTGCAGACCTTTATAACTAAACTACGCTTATACATTGATATATTCGCACAGCAAAAATCTTAGTCAACAACTAGTCTTATGTTTTACAACCCCATACCTATGTGTGTATAGACCTACTGTACCCACTTTTACTTTTTGAAACCAAACCCATACTCTACACGACTTATATATGCATGATACTTAATATGCATTGTCATACAACTTATATCGTATTTTAAACAACAACATTTATTAAAACCAATATATAATAAATCTTATATGATAAAACACTTAATTTTGAAACTTATTTATATATAAAACAGTATAATATATAACACAAACCAAAAAATTTTACAAACCTTTTATAAAATATTATAACTCAAATACCAATTTATAACTTAATGTTGTAACCCTATACAATGGACATTATACTGTAATATATGGAAAAACGTAGCTCGGTGAGCGGAAGTAGCTGACCTGAGAAGGTGGCTTACTCGGCTAAGAAACAGTGGAGATTGAAGGGTGGCTGCGAAGGCCGTACGCTGCTGTCGAGGTGAAGGAAACTCGGATCTGGGGACGAGGTCAGGGTCGGCGTTGGCGTGGGTTTGATGCTGCCGCCGGCATGGATTCAGGTAGAGGCGGAGAGTGGTTGCAAGGAAAAAGGAGCAATGGGGTATGATGATGGATAGGTAAGAGAAGAGGCGGCGGAGGCGAGAGGCTATGGCCGTGGGTTCGTGGGTTGGATCAGTGGCCGAGGAAGGATGTGGGCTGAGTCGCTGACTGGCCGGAGGGGGAAGGCAATCGGGTGGAGGAGCGGACCAGGTCGGAGCATGGAGGAGGCTACGCGGTGGTCAGTGGTGTCGGCGAGACGTTGTTGGTTTCGTGGCGGCTGTCAGGGCAGTGGCTGATGAGGGTAGCTAGGGGGTCGAAGGCCGATGGTGACAGGCGGAAGATGGACACGGTGGAGGCTATGGGTGAGAGACTTGGTGGCGGCGGTGATGAAGGGGACCGGCGCGGAAGACATGGAGGAAGAAAACAGTGGGGTTGATGTGAAATGGCTATGGATGCTCGGCATGGATGGACTTGAGGGAAGGCTGAAAAGAAAAAGAAAAAAATGGGGAAGAAGAACAGAGAGAAAAGTGGATGGAGCACCCAGAAGGAAGTGAAACGTGCACGTTATTTGCCATATATATAACATTAAATAAGGCAGATAAAAGAAATTCAACGGTTCAATAAAGCAATTAATATTTGTTTGGGTCAGCACGTGAATCCTGTAAGAAATAAAGGTAAGCTAAAATAAGGCTGAATATAAATGTACCGTTCACGTTGATAAATAAATGCCAAAAAAACGTACCATAAAAATCAAACAACGGTCGAATGGAAGCTTCTTTGGGAAAGCTTTGGTCACGGCAGACGTGGAACCGAAGGAAAATTTTCGAAATGGGGAATAGGAAAAGGTTACACGTGATTGCAGGGAAGTGAATAAAATTAACGGCTACCAGGAAACAAAATAAAGAAGGAAAAAAAAACGCAAAGGAAATAAAAAAAATGAATGCGTTATAACGTATAAAATTTATACGTACCAAACTTTGAAATGGCATGGGATGGCAACAGCTGTGCATTGATTGGGCAGCTATTTAAGCAATTTATTTTATTGCTCGGGATTCACGTTGAAGTTTGAAAAGTAAAGCAAAGTTAACAGTAAATATTAAAAGATGTCGTTACACGAACATTTTATTGGTTCCGTCGCGTGCCGGACCTCAAAATACAGAGATGAATATACCATTGAGATCAGCACGACAAGACGCTCACAACGGTATACAGATATCGGTGGTATGATCATCCGATCAAAAGTCCATGATCAGTATCTAAATGCTGCTAATTTGATCAGAATTAAGATAAACGGAGCAATAGAAGTCCGAATTTGGAAAAACGGAAAATGTCGTCTTAGTCAGAAGGAGATTTAGAAATTTTCTGTGTAAAAATATTCAGGTTTGAAAAATATTTTATTATCAACAATTATCGACTGACCTGAATTTAATAGAATTTCAAATGAAATAAACTTTGATGAAATTATTTGAAAATTTACCCTTTGCTATATTTAAATATGCATATTCCAAACACTAAATTTTTATTTCAAAATATTATTATTTAATATTTCTAAAAAAATTCACTTTAATACGTAAATAAACTATTTAAAACTACGGGTCGTTACACTCTCCCCCACTCAAAACTTTTCGTCCCCGAAAAGAAAGGAGGTAGAAGAATAGAACAACCAGCATTAAAATATATTGAAAGACAAGATAGACAATTAATTTAGAACTATATAAATTTTATTTGAAATATTTTGAAATATTTATTTAAAAACTTCATTTTGAAATTCAATTTTCTATAATACTATAATACTTTTCAAACTCCTTTGAAAACAACTATTTACATTATTACTTATATTTGCAAAGACTATTGAAAACACTAAATCCATAATTCATAATTTTATAAATTTTATCTTAAGATATTTTTCAAATATTATTAATAAATCAATGATTAATCATTTACTTTAAATTAATAATTGTTTTCAAAATAATTGTTTTCTTTAAAGATGTTTTATAAAATTAATAACTTCAAAATATTTATAACACTAAAATTTTATATTAAACAATGTAGTATATAATTAGACAATATTTTAAAGGATAAATCCACAAGGAAGGAAGGTAGATTTGGAAAACAGTATCAAGGTGAATAACTAAACTGAGCAGATAAGGTGGATGCAAGGAATAGTATCGGGCACGAATAATTGATCTAGAACCATAAGGATTTTAAATTTCAAATATTAATTCAAATTTCTTTGTTGGGAAAATACTTTTATAATAAATACATTTATAATAATATCTTTTATAATAAAATACTATTATATCGAAATAAATTTTCCTTTTGAAAATACTTTTATAACTCGATGTTTCAACAAGTTTATCCTCGTTCTTGCAGACTCTGGCCAGGCGTTGATCAGGCGCAAAGCTAGAATTCTTCAAGTACTTAGTAGACTTATTTCAACACCCAGTGAAAATACTTGGAAAACCTTTTTAAAAACAGATATGGAAAGTACGATCCGAACAAAACAATCAAACCAAAAACCTTTGTCCGATCATGGTTCGCAGATACACAATGGTTACGCCTGGTTCCCCCAGGAAACAATCCGTATCCGTAAGCTTTCACAGCCCTACGAGTTACGCCATGATGACTAGTAGGGTGCAGGATACACAATGGTTACGCCTGGTTCCCCCAGGAAACAATCCGTACCCCCAGGCAAGACTCAGCCAGGCACTTGCGCTACTATTCGCGACCTACACAGATTGCAGGATACACAATGGTTACGCCTGGTTCCCCCAGGAAACAATCCGTACCCCTAGGCAAGACTCAGCCAGGCAATTTCGCTGTGCATTCACGAGAGAAAAAGAAACCGCGGGTTACGCCACGGTGGGAACACTCGAGTATTACATCCGGAAAACCAAAAATCAGAGAGAATAATATCGATAGAATAAATCCACGATGTGGCCACAAAGCGGATATCAAGCAGAAGGCACTTTCCATATCTTTACTTGGAAAATATATATCATATAGTACTTTTTCAAATACTTTCAAATATCGTACTTATATAAAGTCCATAATATATAGGATTCCTTTCTAAAACGAATACTTTCCAAATCAACAGTATATCAAATCATACTTATATAGACTTTGATTATATACAATTCTCTTTCCAAATTGAGTACCTTTCAAATCAATAGATTTCAAATCACTTCCATACTTATACAAATCCATTTTATATAAGTCCGACCACTTCCCAAATCAAGTGCTTAATTATACAAGGTTCTCAATTTCAAATTATTCAATATCAAATTTTGTTCCAAAGTCATATATGAATTCACCAAATTTCTTCCAACTTAGATATCCTAACTTCAAAGTTCCCCAAAATAGTAGGTTTAGAAAATTATCCCAGTTTCCAGATTAAAATAATTCAAGTCAAACAAATTCATTTCCAAAATCATCATATAAGTACTGGTTTTAATTTTCAATTAAATTTCAAAACCCAATATTTTCTCACAATCCATTATCCTCAAAATGGTTTCCAACTTTATACTTATCCCTTCTAAACCTTTAAACTATCCATTTCTATGTGAAATATCCAATTTACCTTTTTGAAAACCATTATTCAACTATTTTTCCAAAACATTTCAAAACTAAATTTATATTCTTAATTAGACATTTTATACTCTTCGAAATTTCTTAGTTTTGAAAATTTAATCTCGATTTGGAAGTGTTCGAACATTTAAAATAGTTAGGGAAATCAAATTTTCAATTCAAGAGTTGAAAATCAACAATAAATCAATTATTAAATCTGGAACTCGAGGACCGAACACCAGTCTCATTTTATATTGTTTCACATATATACTTATATCTTTCTAAAATATCAAATTATATTTCGGAATTTGAAATCAAAAACCGCTTTACAAATCACTCGCATAGCGAAGCTATTAAAGTGGCCTCTCTCCCACTCTGAAACTCGAAAATCAATGTCGATGATGCATGCACTCATCACCGAAATTATTCTCCAGCGACATAAGTGAGTTCTGGACTTCTATTTTTCTTGAAAACTTCTTTGAAATTTCTTCAAATTATTGGAATTCATTTGAACTCATTTGAAACATTTCTTATTTGGAAAAATACTTTTAAATCGTATTATTTATATATATTTTCCAAAATCTTAAAACCAATTCCAAAACACCGGAATTCAATCCTCGAATTTCAATTTTAACAATTTAGTTATAAATCATTTTTTTTATATAGATCAGATTCTTATATTTTTCAAAATTTCAATTCTTTCAAAACCCTCTTATATAGAATGACATATCTTATTTGCTTTATACATATAGGTATATCATCCTTATTGAAAACATTCTCTTTTTATATATAGAAAAATCATAGTTTTCCAAATAATAATTTCGATATATAAAACAATTTTCAAAAATACAAACATACCCGATTTTCCCAAGGGTGATTTACGAATGGATTTCAAAACAAAGATAGAGATTCAAATTAGAGGAACTCTAATCAAATAAAATTCTGATTCGAAGATAGGCTCAATAAAGTTGAGAAATCAAATTACAAAATAGAAGATGGATATACTTCTATAAATCTCGGGCGACCTTAACCGGGTCGACCGTGACTTCAGGGATATAATTGATGCGGAATTTTAAAGCAAATCGACATCCGATCGCCCGATACAGAATTCGGCATAACTAGATATAGTAGCATCATAAACCGAGGATTCAGAATCTCCGGTGAATCAATGCCGATTGTAAAGGAGTTGTCACCCCCTTTACAAAACATTCAGTGGAGTTATGGGATACTCCAGAATCAAACGAATATAAATAGGGAGAGACAGAATATATTTTGGAACCAAGGGACATTCCAAAATTCAAAGGAAATCGAGTCAAAAAGAAGAGATTCAACTCGAGCGAAAGTGGTTCTGTAAATAAATTTACCATATATGTTAAGTTTTGCCTAGAGCCAAAGCTCTGATACCAGCTGTAGCGACCCGCTATTTTGGACCATCCAAATCGACAATAAAACCATACATGTCCGACTTGAATAATTCAAAATACCGAATTGTTAATTTAAAATTTGGCAAAACGTAACATATACAATAAATAAATTAATCACAGATCACAGACACAGAGTAATATAATGCAGCGGAATAGAAAAATAGTAGTTCATGAAGCTACTATATACATCAGAGTTTAAATAAAATACATCAGAATCTCTGGAATGCAGAAGAGTCTTCAGTACGAGCCGATTGACTTCTCTGAACCAGTCAACTAGAAAACTGAAAGCTGAAACGATAGTTGGATCTCCAAATGAAGCTCAAATCTCCAAAGGTGAGTCTCTAATGCTGGATTACTCGGTCTGACCCGAGCGTAAAGCAAAACACGAAATACTCGAGTCAGGATTAACATACTTATATCAATAAATTCAACTCAAATGAAATATCAACTGAAATACAATAAAACTTAAAGGATGTTTGGGATGTCCATCCTTTAAGGGTCCATAGAACTATCTACAGGGTAGAAATGTACACTATTGCACCGTGGTCATTCACTTAATTTATACTTCAAACCTAAATGTCAATTTCACTTCAAATAATTTTATTTCCCAAAATAGTATTTATATATATTAAATGCTGTATACGGTAAAGCACTTCCAATTTCCTTAACTTAACAAATCGTTCACATCAACCCGACCTTCCCATTCAAATTAAATTCAATCTCATTTTATCAATTAAATTTTCCTAAAATAACCACTTAAATTTTATAATTCCCAAATTTGGATTTTGGTATCCCAATTTCCCTTTTTCTTTTTTTTTATACGTTTTCATGCTTTAAGTATTCAATATTTCAACTAAAATTTTCCCAATCTAGTTTCTAAATAAAATTTCCAATTTAGTTCAAACTAAATTTTCACTTAATTCAGTTTGTTATCTACATAACAAATTCAACTATCTTGGTTCAAAATACATATCCAAATCTCTAAACCATTTAATTACAATATAGTTCATCGCTTAAATATAACAAGTTAAATTTAACAGTTTTCATACAGATTCTCGACTTTTTCATCATTATTATTTCGTCTTGAACCCTCCCTTATTTGATTCAATATTATTTCAGTGACCCTAAATTACATTTTACTCAATATTTCTTAATTTTATTAAACGTGAAATATCTCATTCGATAAATCTCAATTTGATTTAAATAAATAAATCCTTATCTAAATACCATTTTAAATAACCCAAATTTATCTCCAAATCTTAATTGTTCAATATTATTGCAAGATTTTATCCGGAATAAAACTTACATAAATATTTATCATAATTTATGTATTTAATCAAATCTTGATTAAACTAGATATAATTAACTCTATATTTATCATTACCCTTTATATATGTATTTAAGAATTTACATTTATTAAGACCATATATTTCTTATCATATGATCAATTGTTACGGATACAATCCGTACACTAAGTGTATACGGGTGGATAGCATTTCAACCCGTAATCCCAATTTAATTAAATGGACCGCTTGGGTCTATCATTTCAACCCATTTCAATTCGAAACAAACATAACAAAGGGAACTTGCAGTGTGATGACAGGGATGGTGTCTAAGTAAATAAACAAGCAATAACAACAATCAATCACAATTCAACCAATAAATCAAATAACGCCGAAATAATCGTATTAATTTGCATTGTTATTTGTATAATTATTTCTAGAATCTACACTATCATTTCATGTAGATTAAAGATTATTACATTACAGTTTTTCCCTTGTCGTTCCTTTTTAAATTTCGGTTTAAAACTACAACAATTAATCCAAACTACGTTCAAAGATTTAAAGTATAACTTATCAATTTCTACGACAATTAATGGGTCAAATTTGACTAATCAAATTCACATATGGCGGGGTCAGGTTTTTATAAATCCAGGTCCGTCATATATAATCCGTTTAATTTTGTAAACTATACTACCCCAAATCAAACTAGCAAACTAGTTATCACTTAACAATAATAATTAACATCCAATTTAAACAACAATCAATCAACCAATCAATTATCAACCAATCTGTATTATTATCACATAAATAATTAACCGATAATGGTGTCAGGTGTCGTAGGTGAACAGATACAGATAATAGCAGTCATAACAGTAAAAACAACTAACAGCAGCATATTTCAATTGTCGTTTCAATTGAAATCAAATTTAATAATTAAAGAACGTTAATCGTGAGTGATTGCTCACCTTTCGAGGCTAGAGCGATAGGCAGTGAAGTTGAGTTACGAAATCCAGGTACGAATCCCAAACAACAAAATGGCACGAATTCGACAAATAGTTGATAATAGAAATAGACGCAATCAAATCAGGCTGGTTCTACGAAGATGTTTGATATAGGTAAATTTGTAAATATATATACTATATTTATAAAAGCATATTCTAAATTTAGATGTATTCTAAATTAAAACATACATACTTATTTTCAAGCCAAATTTTAACTTAAATATAATTAAAGTCTATGTATATATAAAACCAATTCCCTATGCTATCAATATTTTAATCTAACCCACTAAATAAAATTTAACTATCATTATACATCAATTTGAAATAAGTATTTGTATGTTATATTAACCTATACCTAAAACCAATATCCAGACTCATTCTAAAATTTATTTTTATAAATGTAACTTTACACCTGGTAGTAAAACCCAATATTCTTTTAATTTTATGTACCCTTTTTAAATGTAAAGGCTATGCATATGCGAACCGTATATGCTTAGCTTTGTACACAACAACATGCAGACTAACAATTTTACTGCAGACCTTTATAACTAAACTACGCTTATACATTGATATATTCGCACAGCAAAAATCTTAGTCAACAACTAGTCTTATGTTTTACAACCCCATACCTATGTGTATATAGACCTACTGTACCCACTTTTACTTTTTGAAACCAAACCCATACTCTACACGACTTATATATGCATGATACTTAATATGCATTGTCATACAACTTATATCGTATTTTAAACAACAACATTTATTAAAACCAATATATAATAAATCTTATATGATAAAACACTTAATTTTGAAACTTATTTATATATAAAACAGTATAATATATAACACAAACCGAAAATTTTTACAAACCTTTTATAAAATATTATAACTCAAATACCAATTTATAACTTAATGCCGTAACCCTATACAATGGACATTATACTGTAATATATGGAAAAACGTAGCTCGGTGAGCGGAAGTAGCTGACCTGAGAAGGTGGCTTACTCGGCTAAGAAACAGTGGAGATTGAAGGGTGGCTGCGAAGGCCGTACGCTGCTGTCGAGGTGAAGGAAACTCGGATCTGGGGACGAGGTCAGGGTCGGCGTTGGCGTGGGTTTGATGCTGCCGCCGGCATGGATTCAGGTAGAGGCGGAGAGTGGTTGCAAGGAAAAAGGAGCAACGGGGTATGATGATGGATAGGTAAGAGAAGAGGCGGCGGAGGCGAGAGGCTATGGCCGTGGGTTCGTGGGTTGGATCAGTGGCCGAGGAAGGATGTGGGCTGAGTCGCTGACTGGCCGGAGGGGGAAGGCAATCGGGTGGAGGAGCGGACCAGGTCGGAGCATGGAGGAGGCTACGCGGTGGTCAGTGGTGTCGGCGAGACGTTGTTGGTTTCGTGGCGGCTGTCAGGGCAGTGGCTGATGAGGGTAGCTAGGGGGTCGAAGGCCGATGGTGACAGGCGGAAGATGGACACGGTGGAGGCTATGGGTGAGAGACTTGGTGGCGGCGGTGATGAAGGGGACCGGCGCGGAAGACATGGAGGAAGAAAACAGTGGGGTTGATGTGAAATGGCTATGGATGCTCGGCATGGATGGACTTGATGGAAGGCTGAAAAGAAAAAGAAAAAATGGGGAAGAAGAACAGAGAGAAAAGTGGATGGAGCACCCAGAAGGAAGTGAAACGTGCACGTTATTTGCCATATATATAACATTAAATAAGGCAGATAAAAGAAATTCAACGGTTCAATAAAGCAATTAATATTTGTTTGGGTCAGCACGTGAATCCTGTAAGAAATAAAGGTAAGCTAAAATAAGGCTGAATATAAATGTACCGTTCACGTTGATAAATAAATGCCAAAAAAACGTACCATAAAAATCAAACAACGGTCGAATGGAAGCTTCTTTGGGAAAGCTTTGGTCACGGCAGACGTGGAACCGAAGGAAAATTTTCGAAATGGGGAATAGGAAAAGGTTACACGTGATTGCAGGGAAGTGAATAAAATTAACGGCTACCAGGAAACAAAATAAAGAAGGAAAAAAAAAACGCAAAGGAAATAAAAAAAATGAATGCGTTATAACGTATAAAATTTATACGTACCAAACTTTGAAATGGCATGGGATGGCAACAGCTGTGCATTGATTGGGCAGCTATTTAAGCAATTTATTTTATTGCTCGGGATTCACGTTGAAGTTTGAAAAGTAAAGCAAAGTTAACGGTAAATATTAAAAGATGTCGTTACACGAACATTTTATTGGTTCCGTCGCGTGCCGGACCTCAAAATACAGAGATGAATATACCATTGAGATCAGCACGACAAGACGCTCACAACGGTATACAGATATCGGTGGTATGATCATCCGATCAAAAGTCCATGATCAGTATCTAAATGCTGCTAATTTGATCAGAATTAAGATAAACGGAGCAATAGAAGTCCGAATTTGGAAAAACGGAAAATGTCGTCTTAGTCAGAAGGAGATTTAGAAATTTTCTGTGTAAAAATATTCAGGTTTGAAAAATATTTTATTATCAACAATTATCGACTGACCTGAATTTAATAGAATTTCATAATGAAATAAACTTTGATGAAATTATTTGAAAATTTACCCTTTGCTATATTTAAATATGCGTATTCCAAACACTAAATTTTTATTTCAAAATATTATTATTTAATATTTCTAAAAAAATTCACTTTAATACGTAAATAAACTATTTAAAACTACGGGTCGTTACAAATTATTTATTAAGGAAGTAGTTAGATTGCATGGAATACCAAAGACTATAGTGGGTGATAGAGATACCATCTTCACTTCAAAATTTTGGCAAAGTTTTCATAAGGCAATGGGGACTGATTTATGCTTGAGCACAGCATATCACCCTCAATCTGATGGTCAAACAGAAATTGTGAATAAATTACTTGAAGACATGTTGAGAGCATGTATATTGGATTGGGGAGGAAGTTGGGAAGATCACATATTTCTGGCAGAATTTGCATATAACAACAGCTATCACAGTAGTATAGGCATGGCACCCTTTGAAGCACTCTATGGTAGACCATGTTTATCACCTTCAAGTTGGATTGAATCAGGGGAGAAGGTGGTCTTAGGACCAGAAAATGTAAAAGAAATTTCTGAAAAGATAGCTTTGATTAGAAAAAGAATTGCTTCTGCCCAAGATAGGCAAAAGAAATATGCAGATCAGAAGAGGAAAGAAGTGCAGTATGATGTGGGAAATTATGTATTTATTAAGATATCACCCATGAAAAAGATTTTGAGATTTGGAAAACAAGGAAAGTTGATTCCAAGGTATATAGGACCATATAAAATTCTAGAAAGAATTGGAAATGTAGCCTATAAATTAGAATTGCCCGAGGAAATGAGAGCAATACATGATGTTTTTCATGTATCTCAATTAAGAAGATGGGTTCATGATGAAGGAACAATTTTAAAATCCCCTGAGAATGTGCAGATTGACCCCAGAATGGTATATGAGAAGAAGCCTGTAGGCATAGTTGCAAAGGAGATCAAGAAATTGAGAAACAAAGAAATAAAATTGGTAAAAGTGCAATGGAGTCTTGACTCAAATGATTGCACATGGGAGGTGGAAGAAAAAATCAGAAATGATTATCCACAATTGTTTGATTGAGTGAAAGGTAAGTTATATATATACTGATAGATGTTTTGATTAAATATATATTAAATTTTTGACTGTTTGGTTTGAAAATGATTGCATTTCTGGATTGATAATGCTTAATCTAAGTATGAAAAGAATTGTGAGACACAATTCCTAAAAGGAAGGGTGTATGTGATAACCCTGATTTTTTTTATGAAGCAATTTTATGGACAAGTTTTATAATTTAATTTAGTTATGCTTGTTTAAAATTTTGTTGCCTAAAAAAATATATAATAAATTGACTACAAATGCATAGTGTAAGTATTAATGTGTATGCAAGATGGAACACACACATACACATAATTTTCTATAAAATGATATAGGCAGTAATTAATTTGTGAGTTGGAATGAATAAATTATAAATAAATAGGTAAGTAAACATAGTTATTGCAGATATGGTTATATCTTTAAAACAAGTTAGTATAAAGGAAATAAAGATAGATAGGCTGGAGTAAATACATGCAGATGATGGTGAATATTTAGAAAGAGTAAAAAAGAAAAAAAAATCAAGGTTTAGGCAAGGATAGAAATATATACAGTATACATGTATTTTAAATAAATACAGGCTGGAAGAAAAAGAAGAATATTAGGAATTGCATGCAAATGGTATGAGTTGTTGAATAAATACTTTATCTACTTTTAGCAATTTCCTTAGTTTAAAAAAAAAAAATCATAGATCATGCAAATAAGATGACCGGGGTAATAAGGAATAATTTCTGTTAGTAGGAACAAGGACCACTTACCCATTTTCTCCTGAAATAGAATCAGAGGCTGGTCATAGTGGCAGGGTAAAATTGACATTAAGTAAATTTTTAAAACCCTAGTGGCAATCAGGGTCTGGTATAAGAGGGCTTAAGGGATAGTAAGATCTGTCATTATTTTTAAAAACAGAAGAAAAAAAATATATATAGCAATGGAAATACAAACCAGAGGAAATGAGGAACACTGACCATTAGGGATAAGAAGAAATAGAAGATTAAAGGAAAAAGAAGGATTAAGGAAGAAAGTGAGGTGAGTAATCTCACTGGAAAACCTGGCATTAAGTCCTAAAAATCAAGGCAGACTAAATAGTGTTATATTTTATTTATATAATTTGTGTTTATCTTGGTATTGCTGATCTGTTAGGTGTTTAGCTCTTCATATTGACACCTAGAAAATATGGTTTGTGGGTCTCCTGTTTAAATGATCATTTGTGTATGGGTTAACCTTTAAATGAAATGTTTTCCCTTATGGGTTTTTCTGCATATAAATATTTATTTAAGATCTCGGTAATTATGTTGTAAATCTATGGTCTGAAATTGGAAAAAAAAATGGGACTGCAGCATGGAATTGTTGTTGCTTATGTCCCATGATGAAATTAAAAAAAAGGAAAATATGAAATATAGAAGTGCAATGTTGTACATGTGCTGAACTTCCATATTTACAAATGAATCCAGATTTGATTAAAGGCTTATGGTTTAGCCAGATCTCATGAATCTGTGAGTATCTGATTAAACCAAAGGCAAATGGATGCAACAGAAAGAAAAAAAAAGAGAACTATATATGACCATATATTTATGAACATGATCTACTTAGACCCATGATCTGAAAATGTGTGTATTGAGAATATATGCTGGTTTGTGTAATTAAATCTATGTTTATAGGAATATGATCCATTATTCCTTGAGTTCATGCTTGATGATTGCATTATTTATTTTTCTCTGATTGAAATGGGATCCACAGAGGGGATTATCATAATTAAGAAAAGAAGGAATAACACTTAGTAAAATAACTAAGGATTAAAGATCTTTGGGCTACAAAAGATGGCTTGGCAAGGGAAATATTGCAAGCTCACACATGGTATGTTGATACCCAGGGGCCTGAGTGTGCTGGGTTAACAGAGATTGGTCCCAGGCAATGTGTGTATTAAACAAGAGAATGTAGTTACAGATCTTAAACTGATATTGTATGAAAAACAATAGGAGTAATGTCAAGTGGGGTTGGGTACAACCTGGATGGCTAGTAAAAGGAAAATTTGAAAAGTGATTTGATGGTTGTATTTGAGTTGGTATTGGATGTTTATTTGTTGAATCTTAAGATTGTTTTTCTGAATTGGATTGCTTGGATCATATCTAACCAGTTTTGCATTAACATGAAGTATTGATCTCACAGAAATGACACAGAGAGGACACTGATACCACCTTTTGTCCCTGAAAAGTACACAAATAATAAATAAAAAGTTAGAATTAGGATATGATCTCAGTAGATTGCTCATACCAGACAATGTTGTCTGACCCTTTATGTGTTTATTCACCATTGGGTGTCTCATAAAATTATGAGGCAGACCATGGTGATTGTGCAGGTAAATAAGCACTTCAATGATCAAGCTCTGGATGTGTTGGCTGCTAAGTATTGGGATGCATTAGTTACATGCTTTCTAATATTAAAAATATAAGTTTAAGTCATATGTATGACATGTTATGTTGTTCAAATTATTTAGAAAGAAATGATGTTGTCTCTTGTTTGTAAGAACTGGATTTAATTGTGTGTTTCAGTTAGAACTTATATGTTGCTTCTGAAAAATGTTTACTGAGTAATGAAACTTCTTTTCTTAGCTTATAGAATGATTTAACTGAAAAATACAAAAATCTGAGATGCCAGCCATGTATGAAACTGAAAGGAAAAATAATAATTCAGTAGTTTATGTGAGGAATTCAGGTCATAAGAAGAAGTAGAAGTTTGTTAAGCAGAAGTATAAAATTGCACAAAAACAAAACCCAGAAAACATTCTAATGTGTGCATAAATGCATATAAGAACAGTAAGGCTAACCTGACCACTTTATCAAGCCCGGGTTCAACCATCTTTAAATAATTAAAACTCAATAACCCATAGGCTATGGAAGATTGAGTTATTTTAGTAACAGTGAAAAATGAGTACTTGAAATGTGCAAAAACATACACATGCACAGATTGCATGTATACACAAGCACAGGCAATTAAATACAGTTTCAAATAAAAAAAATAAAAAAAAGAGAGAAACTAAAATCATAGGAGTGTAAATGAATACTGAGATTAGAAAATTTTACATTAGAAACTTGTAAGAATTTAAGTAAGATTGAAAACCATTTATGAAATGATTTTGCTATGGGGAAAAACCACACAGGAAATTTCAAAGCAGATTTTCCTTTGGTTCCAAAATTCCTTTACTCTGATTTAAAACACAAGATATTATTCACACATGTTTTCATATATGAGTGTTCAAATAATTTGAGTATATCAATATTTTTATATTGATTGGAAGATCCTGGAAAGAAGAGAAACTGGAAGGGATGTTCTCTTGAGTAGATGATCACTGAAAAAAAAAAAAATTGAAGAGAGTGGGTCATCTCAGAACAACATAAATTTTAATAAAGATCCTATCAAGTTGCTGTGCAAACAAGGGTGTAAATAAGTCAAAGTATACAAATTTAATATAAGATATCTTTATGCATAGCCTATGTACACATACATATGTACAACAATCAAGTGTTTTGTCCAGAGAAAAAAAATATAAACTAAAAATAAAACTTATGTGCTGTTGGAAATTTATATGCATAAGAAACAAAAGTTTTCACTTCAATATAAATAAAACAGCTCTTTGTCTTGTACAAAAATAAAAAAAATCTGAAAACATTAATTACATGTTATCATAATTAAGGCATAAGCATTAATTAGCACAACTTCTTGTTCAGGTAAGTACTGCAGCCGAATTTTATGTGGTAATTTCTTTCTGCAGTGTATGGTACTTAACTAATTAGAGAAAAAAAATGAATGACAAACAAACATCAACTGTCTAGATACAACCTGTAAGTAACTTCTATATATATATTCACCTATATATTATGTTAGTTTATAAAACTAAACAAAACCTAAAGCAACCCTGAGATCGGAGAAAGAAACAAACAGCTTTACTTTGCAAACTTAAAATTAATTCAAAACAGGAAACTAAAAAGAAGGCTTCAGGAAAAATTTCACCTGTAGTGTCTTCTCCAACACTTACTTTCTGTTCAACAGTTATTAGGTGAGTAAACTTATTATTTTTAATTTAAAATTGTATATTCAACTTACAAAGATATGTGCTTGATGTCTGCTTAAACATGTTGTCTTGAGTACTTCCTATTGCTCTGTACTATATGAAGTTGTTCTTCAGAGATATTTGAGTATCCGAACAAGCAAAGCAAAGGAATTTATAAATACTTATTCATATAATTGTTTGAACTTTAGTGTTGTTGCTGATACAAGTGGTTTATGTTAAACATAGGCCTGCAAACTTGTTTTAAGAGTTTAACAGTATGTTATAAACACTGTATCTTCAAGTTACAGTAAAAAGAAGAATTTATATCTTGATTAAACACTCAAAGCTAAGAATTTTAACATAAAAATAATGATTTTTTAAGTAAGAAGAATAGGTGCGGTTTCAAAGTGAATCAAAATTGCTTATTTGAGAATATCTAATGATTCAGTTAATTTTAGAAGTTGAAATTCATGTGGGAGCTTGCTTGATACTTGTAGATGTCAGGAAAAATGCAAAAAAAATTATTCAATGCAAGGGTTTTAAAGTCGAATCGCAAGTAGGGTTTTAGCTGGAGTTTTTCCTGTGTTCTGAGAGAAATTGATTTCGTCGCCGTGATGTGACCGAGTGGCATGTGGTTTTGGGTGATGGTGGAGGAGGGTAACGGTGAGGCGTGGATGAGGTGGTGTCACCTCCAGTGGTTGATGATGGAAGAACGTGGAGTTTCTCTTAAGGGTGTTCGAGTTTCTAGTTCGAGCTTCAGGCCCTTTTTGATTTCATACTTTTCTCGTCGAATTGAGTTTTGTTTTCGTGCTTGTGACCGTTATGCGACTTACCGGAGGCGTCGTGCTTCGCCAGGACGTTGGCGAACCACCGTGCATGTGCACGGTGGTGTACAATGTAGCAGTTTTGGGGCCATATTGGGTGATGCTCGAGTAAAAGGGGATGGTTGTTTCGGGTAAAAACCCTGGTGCGTGAGTGAGTTCGAGTGGTTCTACAATCTCTACTTAGCTTAAAAAAAATTAGTGAGAAGTAGAATAGGAAACAGGAAGAGGAGAAGAAGATGGGGAGAGAAACGCAGGGAAAGCATGGGGGAAACTCGAGACCGACTCGAGTAGAAAGAGGTGCTGTCTCGGGTTTTTTTCCAATTGAACGTGCAAATTTTGTTTTTTTGTATTTTTATAACTAAGTAACTAAACAATTAGTTAGTTAGGCTAATATTTGTTTAAAAGTTTAATAAGGTAAGTATGTAAAGATAGGTGATTAATATAAGTAATTAGAATTAATTTATATTTGAAATTTAATTGATAACTTTAAATTAATTTTGTAATTAAAAATAAATCATATGTTAAATCAATTTAAATCTTAAGAACCTTAGCTAATTACTTAAAAGTTAATTAATGGTGATCAACTTAAGTGACTAATTAAAGATATTATAATTAATTAAATTGATAATAATTGATTAATTAAAGTAAATTGTGGTAATTAAATAAGTAATTAATTTTTAATAAGTAAGTTATAATTAATAATTAAGAATCAACTAATTAGCTGAGTAATTAAGTAACAGTTAATGAATAAAAGTTTAGTAATTAAATAATTAATTGAAGATTAGATGATTAATAAATTAATAATTAATGATAACTAATTAATTAATTGATCATTAATAAGCTAACTAATCTGTAATTAATTAAATAAATAAAGTAGTTTATCCTTAAGAAAATAATTAAGTTAAGAAACTGAACTGTTTGGTATGCATTAATAATTCTGTTTGATTGACTTTGATATCTGTTGATGATATTTTCTGTGATATGTTATAATATATTATGGATATCTGTGATAACTGTGTATGATTTATCTGTTATACCTGTTATGTGAATTCTGATATTAAATTAAACTGTAAGTTAAATAGACAACTTGGCCCTTAAAATGGCGTTTGGATTCCGATGAGACCGGGATCGGAAGAATCAATTTTGATTCTCCGAAAACCACATCGATCCAAATAAAATGATAGGTCGTGAATTATCAAATGGTGATCGAGATGGTGTTTCAGAATGCAAGGGTTATCGTCGTTAACACTGAGGGTGGTTCCAAAATGAGTGTAACGAGATAATGCCTTCGGTTTCGTTCAAACCCGGAACGAACTTGTATGGATTGAATGCTTTCAACACATCGTCAGGCGGATGATGAGCATTCTAAGAATAATGTTCAATAAAGGTAATCGCAGCCTCAAGCCTCATCAACTGGGTATGGCTAAAACAGGGGAGATGCAGCAAGGTTAGGTGGGTCATGCTGTGACGACCCGGAATTTTCGAACATTTAAAACCGAGATATTAAATTGATTTTAGATATTCAATAGAGTAATTTTAACTTAAATTACGAATATATTTCGAATCTCACAATTTATTTGATGATTGAATTATTAAATTAAATAAGGGTAGTTGGGTAAATTGTTGAATTTGGAATTTTTTTTTAAGCCTGTTGGAATATAAGTTGAAGGCTTATAAAATTTACATTGGTAATGCTGAGAATAATAAAATTTTTAAAATTTAATTTAACATTGATTTGTTCAGCTTTGAAAATTTATTGTTCTAAATTGAATTTAAAAAAATAGCCTTCCGAGGACAGTCTCGGAATACGATGAAACCAGCGCCATTGGATCCGTAATGTTTTACTTTTATCGGATTTCAGTTTTCACATTGTTTGGAATTACTGTTGGGTCGTACGAGTGGTTAATGCCTATAATAATCAAACTGAATTTAAATTAATAATCGAATCTTCTCTTATACGCCACACCCCTACTTTTTATTTTGTCCATCTTTATCTTCCTTCTGACGATTGAAAAAAAAAATCGCGTTATCTTCTTTAGTAAGCTTCTAGGTTTACGAAATAAAATAAAATAAGATATTGGTTCGTTCAGAGGGTAAAAACCCTATTTCCCTTTCCCTGTTTTTCTGAATCCGAAAAAAAAATTAATATGGTCGAAGCCTCATCTTTTATTCGAGCAGAATAATCGCCCCTTTTTCGTTCAATCCAAGTTTCTCGTCCTCAATGAAATCGAACGATACCCTTGGCCTCATCTCATTTTTTTTAAATTCCAGAAATGATTCAAAATTATCGCATCCCCTTCCTCGATGAGCTGCGGCAGGACGATTCGAGGGCGCGATTCGAGGGTGCACGAAATCAAGACGGGGGTTCTCCTTCGGCCGACAACCAGAGGCGAATGGAAGTGGTGAAGCATGCGTGAGTAGCTGGGTCGTTGAGATGTTCGAGTCATTGAAGGGGCGGCGATCGTGGGGGCGACTTTGTTAGGGTTAGGGTGATTTGTAGGCAGTTAGGGTTCGCGTGAGTAGTAGCTAGGTCGCGATGGTTTTCTGGTGGAGGAATTCGTGGTGGGCCGATCTCCTGCGTGGGTACAATTTCTTATTTTTTTGAATTTGGATTTTTGAAATGAAATTATAAATAAAAATATAATCGTTTTTACAAAAAAAAATTCAGTAATGTTTAAAACAGTAGTTAATCTTGCTTTTAATTTTGAAATGGCTAATTTTAAGTAAGTATGTTGTGTATATTAAAGGGAAAATGAAGATAGGTTACAGAAGATATTTAGCACATATAAAGATAAAGTGGTAACAGTAAAGTAAGTGCTTGTTTTTGAGGTTTACTGGAAAATTAAAAATTATATATTTGCATTTTAGAGATGGATATGGATTTTATTAAAAGCAAATCATTAAAGTATATAGGCTGTCTCTAAAAAAAAAATTATTTTACCTAAGGAGAATTAGTTTAAAATTAAATAATTAGTCGTTTAAAATTAAACGGAATTAATGGTTCAATTAGTTCAAATATTAACAAGACATCTAATGAGTTTTCAAGGTCAAAAATTAAGAAAACAAGGCAATATTGGAATGGATTGCAAATAGAAGCTAAGGTGAGTTAATCTCACTCAGTTCGATTTAATTTTTAAATTTAATTTAAATGATTAAATTTAAATAATTGTTTGAATGGTTGAGTTGATTGATGTGCTATAGTATGGTATATTTTGGAATTAGTATCGTATGTTGTGCTAACGGCTGTGGATGCAGGGAAAATAGGTTGGAGGGATCCAACTGGGTCCCTCAATATATATATATATATATATATATATATATATATATATATATATATATATATACATATATGTATATTGTTTATTATTCTCTGTTAGGCTTTGTGGATATTCTGTGATGAATTATCTCGAAATATTGAATGTTATAGTTGCTTGGATATATTCTGGTACTCTGAGTTGACAAATTATATAGCATTGGATTTTTGGTAAGAAAATAATTATAAAGAATGTAAATAAATTAAAATGGATTGAATAAGAATATTAGTGTTTTCAAAATGTTAATTTATGAATCCTGTATAAAGAAAGGAATTTTGAATAAACAGAAAGTTAAGAAAACTTAAACTTCAATGTTACTGTTTAAAAGAATAAAACAATTATTTAAATTTAGGATTTAAATTATCCTAGAAAAATAAAGAGCAAATGAGAAAAATCTAAAATTTGTATATCTCAGTTAAAGATTAAAATCAAAAGGAAAATATTAACAATTACAATAAAGTCAATAATTAATGAATTTTGAAATGACCGAGCAAGTAAAGAAATTTATTAGAAATAGAATTAATTGGAAATCAATTCGGGAAACTGATTTAAGTGCTTGAAGTTGGAATTCTCGCTGAATAGCCAAGTACACATTTATAAAAGTAAATTTGTAAATATAAATTAAATGCATTAAAGTTGTTTCTAAAGAAAGCAAGGTTTGTACAATTTATTATTTCTAATATTTAATTTCCAAAGCAAGTACTTCCTTTTAATATATTATAGCATTAATTATTTAAAAGTGACTTAGTATTAGTTTTAAAAGTGAAAACCTGGTTTTATATTTTATAAAGTAACCTTATTTTCTCAAATTCATATAGTATGTATTTTTAACAAATTATTTAAGTAGTTTTATCCTAAGTGTTATAAAGTATATATTTCAAAGTAAAGTGTTTTAAATTATTTTAAAAATCTATTTTTGTGCTTGGTGATTTCAGAGGAGAAAGAAAATATTTGGGAAAGTTGATTCTGAAAGGAAATATGGTTTTGAAACTATTTTCAAAGGTTTGGAAATAGAAATATATCTTGTGAAGATATTTTTGAGGTAATAAATAATTTGGAAAATTATTTATTGTTTGATGGATGTTTGTAAATAGAAATTGATAGTTAAATAACCAACTATCAATATTAGACAAATACGTTGATCGTTTCGAAGAGACCGGGATCGAGATTTATTTCTCGAAAACCACTTCGATCCGGTTTGTACGTTTCGTGTAAACGATTTTGGATTAGAAGATGGAGCATTGAAGTGCAAGGGATAGTCGCTACTAATCCTGAGGATATTTCTGAAATGGATGTAGTAGGAATAGTGCCTTCGGTTCTGTTCGTACCCGGGACGGACTTGTATGGATGAATGCTTGCGAAAACATCGTCAGGTAGACGATGGGCATTCTAAGGGATACATTCTAAAAAGGTAACGCTTAGCCTCAAGCCTCATCAAATGGGAATGACTGAAAATCAGGGGTTATGCAGCAAGGCTAGGTGGGTAGCACCCAAGTAGGGTGAGGTCATTCCATTCTAGATGTCCCTTTTTATTTCGGCTTAGTGGACGGTTGCTGATCCCAACCGTGGGGTGATCTCACTCGGGATTATCCAGTAAGGGGTAGTCCCGGCCTTGTGTTGCATGGGAGCGGGCGTACTCCTCGGTACGGTGATCTAGGCCCCGTACTGTGACAGGTGGTACCCCAGTGCCTAGTCATTAGTTGGAAATCCATTCTCCCTACGAGCCTTACATGAGTTTTGTTTGTATTACCCACTTTTGTGGCTAGTAGCTGGAATTTAATAGATGTAACAATTTCGGCTATTTTATAAGTATTTGTATACAGACCCTGTTATAATATCAGAGGATATCTATAAAAAATGTTTTAGCTATCGTAAGGTAAAAACCCGACATGTTTATTTGTGGCGTGGTCTTACGAGATGCTTTTGTTTTCAAAGGATTTTGAAACTTTAATAATCAATTGGGTGTGATTTTCTCACGCTGGTATTCCAGACTGACTCGGGTGTTATTTAACTATAATGCTCGGGTCAGACCGAGTATTATAGGATACAAGATATGATGCTGTGGAGCTCAGGAGACGAGCTGGATGACGATACGTACAGTCGTACTTGTTATATATATATTCCGTTGTTTGAGTTGTTGTGTATCCATTGTATCTTATTGATGTGAGCTGTGAGTGATGTACTCTGGTGATGTAATATATGTAAACAGATATATTTGATTTTGAGTAAATATTATTTACTATCTATTATATTTTATTCCGCTGCGATGGTTAATTCTGTTGTTGTTTTCTATTTTTCTTCTTCTACCTCTTCTTCTTCAACCCTAATGGTTCGTATTTCTGTGCAACTTGAGTTGATTGTTGTAGAATAGTGTTGACTCAAGGGGTACGGATTAGCGGGCTGTTACAGTTGGTATCAGAGCATAGGTTGGTGATAACCTTGGCTCTGGTGGGAATTACTCATTTAAATTAGAGTCCGTAGTACTCTAGAATGAGTTTGAGCGTATTAATAGATATGAGCGCGTATTTGTTAGTGAATATAAATTGTTTTAATATTGTGTTGATTGGTTTATTGAGTGGCATATGAACCTTCGTCGGCACTGTCTAGACACCTGTATTGAAAGGGTTTCTAAACACTTGAATAGAACAATCGACACGGTATTGTTTTAAATGTGGGTGAATGAAATAATTTTACCCAAAATGTATTTTGATATAAATAAAAGTTTTGTAAACTATTTTTAGCTAATCTATGGTTGTTTGGATGTTAGGATGAATAATATTTAAGTATTATCATTGTTAAGTGAAACTAGAAATTGAAATATAACTAAAATTTAAGGGAATAAATTCATTATGAAATGGAATTTATAAATATGAATTATAAATGTAATTTATGAAATTGGAATATAATCAAATGAGTATTTATATGAGCATAAGCCGTGCAAATAAAGTATAGTTAAAATTGATTTAAGCAGGATTTGGAAATTTAAATCCCGGAGATTTTGGAAGTGTTTTGAAGATAAATGATAGCATTATTGTTTTGGAGATATTTCTGAAAGGAAATTGTTATAAATGGATTTTGGAAGTAATATAGCATTGAAATCACTTCGATTATTGAAAAATAATTCTGATGATGACGGCCGCATCATCAGTGTTCATTTTCGAATTTCTAAGTGAAGAATTGCTACCAAATTGATTTGTTTAGAAAAGCAAGTTGTTTTTGAAAATTTCAAAGGAAATTTGTTGGAAAATAAAAGCCAGGATTGGTTTAAATTTTTTGAGAAATGTGGTTTGAGATGTTGGAGATTTCAAAATGATTTGAAACCAAAGCCGGGAGTTTAAAAATCCTTATAGGATGGGTTGTAAGCTTATACATTAAGATGATTTTTAAATCAGGAATGGAATATAAGCTTTGAGGGTTGGAATTTAAATTTAAAGAGAAAAGTTGAAAATGAAATTAACTTGGATTTGAAAATAAAAATTTCACTGGATTGAAATTAATTGAATAAGCTGAAATAATATCCAGTTGTATTCGAATTGAGTTGAAATCGAATTGGGTTAAATAAATCCGAGCTAAAGTAAAATTGAGTTGGGATGAGAATTCAATTGAATTAATGAGTGGAATCAAATTCTTAGCTGAACGAATGGGAAATAAATTGAATAAGGATTGGAAATTGAAGTAAATAAATTAGAATAACTTATAAAAGAATCAGAATTAAATTGCATGGAATAAAAATATGCTTTGGATATAAATAAGCATAAGGCTTGAGTTAAAATAAAAGGAAGAATATATTCAAACCTAGAATGAATGGAAGTGTGTAAAATAATAAGTTATGACTTATAAATTGAAAAAATGGGATAGAAAATCCAAAATAAATAGTATTGATGAATTGGAGAATAGAAATAAAATCAAAACTTGAATTATAAACTAAATTGAACTAAGAAAATTAAATGGAGTAATATTTGAAGTTAAAATTCAAGTGTTGGATTATAAATAAGGAAAGAACAAATTTGTTAATAAATTAGTTAATGAAATTGAATTGTGAGTTATGATGAGGTTTGAAAATAAAAATCAAGTTATAAATCAAATTCGACTTGAATCATTAGTGAAGAAAATATAATTGAAAGTGGTCTTGCAATTAATTAAATAAATAGAGAATGAAGTTGAATTGTGAGTTAATAAAATTTGATGGTAAGTTAAAGGCGAATGGTGGAATCAGAACTTGAGATATTAATTAAAATTTAACTTGGAAGTGTTAACAAATTAAATATAATTGAAATGTATCGAATAAAAATGTAAATGGATTAAAATAGTAATGGTATGAATTGCAAATAAAATCCAAATAGGTGGAAATAAATTGGAAATGGCCTTGTAATAAATTGAATAAGCTGAATCTAAAAAGTTGAAATTTATAATAACTAATCAAATAAATTTGTAGTTTGAAAGGAGATTGGATTGAAATAGTATCGAGTTAAATTGAAAAGAGAACTTTGTTTGCAGAATGGAAATGAGCTTAAGTATAAAATTTGAATAAATTGAAGTAAATCGACTTAATCTAAATGAATGAAGGAGAGTTGAATTGAATTCAACTTAAACAAAGTTTAATAATAGTGGATTGGATTTAAATCAAGTAAAAATGGGTTTTAATTGAAGTAAACATCGGTGAGATGCCGATAATATTTAATGAAATGAAAATCCTTAAATAAATAATTGTAAACCATTTAAATTGTAAAGGATTTGAAAGAACTTGGTGACTATACGGAAAATTGAAATGGATATTGAAGGAAATAGCTTGGTTTGTTTTGAGCTAAATAAAATAGTATGGAATAAAACGTTAATGAATGGATTGTGAATGAAATTTAAATGGAATGTGTCGAGCTAAATAAATGGTTATGAATGAATTGAAATAAAAAAGTAATTAATTGGTAATGAAATTTGGAGATGGAACTTGAATTGGTTAAATGTAGTCGAATACCAATTTATTGTGGCAAATGTTTAGATTGCAAATTAATTATGAAATGAGTATTGGATGTGACCGATATGAAATGTTCCAAGATAAATAAATGGATTCAAATAAAATAAATGAGAATATAGCATGCAAAATAAATTGAACGGAATCAATTAAAAAGGAATCAATTTAAATTGGTTATAAAACATAAATACTTATTTATTCGCATGAATCTCGTTGAATTACATAAGAACAAATTGTCATTTGATGTAAATGGAAGTAATTAAAATTCTATGAGTCGATGGAAGTAAAATAAATTGATTTTGAGAATAATTGGATTAAATATGAGTTCGGTTTGCTTAAAAATAAATTAAGTGTAAGCGATTGAGTTTTAAGCCATTCAAATGGAATGAAAATGGTTTGTAAATGAAGTGAAACAGTTGAATTAATACAAAAATTGTATAAATTGCTTCCGGAAAATGTTTGATGTGCATTTCTTTTAGAATTCATATGTTTTGACTATTGCAGATAAGTGAAATATAGTTAAACTGCATATATTTGGCACTTACATGTTTAAATTGAGTAAGTACAGGTACCTGGAAGCCGTATGGCTGGATTTGGGTTGCATTAGTTGCTAAATAAATAAGCTGCTTGCTTAAAATGCTAAATAAGGTACGCCTACGCAATAAAAATAGGAAATATGAACTGTTTTTGGTTTTTCTGACCGTGTGGGTCGATGTATATATATATTTATATCTTTTGTCAAATTGCAAAAGCTCCTCCTTACAAAGGGGACTCTGCCAAAAAATTTTAGAAATTTTGGGAGTTAGAAAATTTTAGAAAAAAATTTGGAGAATTTTTGTTAACGACAAAACGATTTCAAACTGGAAATTGAAATATAATTAGTAAATGAAACTAACTTAAACAATGGCATGAATTGGTGATAAATGAAAAATAAAATTTAAATATTCAGAGGTAAAGATAAATTGGATTCATATGGAAAGGAAAGAATCGATTTGAATGGGAATAAATATAAACTGAAATGGTAAGATGGAAATAAATAAAGAAACATATAAAATGCTAATGCTAACTTAAGAAGGGAATGATAAATTCTTAATTGGAAATTGAATATTGCAAATATATTCTAAGTTGATATTTGAATGAATAAATATTGACATTTGTAAGAAAGTCGATAAAATGTTTTGGGAATATTGTGATTGGATATTGGTGCTAAACAGGATATGCAGGTATTATGAGAGAAAGAAAAATTGGTTTTGATTTCAGATGATAAAAATTGAAATGCTCGGCAAAAAGGTATGTACTTAAATTTGGTATGAAATTTGATTGGGTTTTTGATTGAGCCACTTCGCTTTTTGTTTATGTTTTGGATTTGGAAGGTCGTAGAGCCATTTTGTAGTTGTACCGAGCTAG
Organism: Allium cepa; assembly: GCA_030765085.1. Taxonomy (NCBI): domain Eukaryota; kingdom Viridiplantae; phylum Streptophyta; class Magnoliopsida; order Asparagales; family Amaryllidaceae; genus Allium; species Allium cepa. Next base: position 154,466,673 of record CM060946.1, on the reverse strand, counting down.
CCGCGCAAAGGAGACGCTGGCGAAATTTTTCGTAAATTTAGGGAGTTAGAAAATTTCGAGAAATTTTGAAAATTTTAAACTTGTCTTTGAATTATAATTTGAATAGTGAATAAGTATAGTTATTTGGAACTATGGAAAACTTGGAAAGTTAATAAGAATAATAATAGGTCTTTTATAAAAGATAGTTGGTAAGATGTTGAATTATTAGAAACTGTTTAGTTTAGGGAAATAATAAACGGGAGTTGGACCATTCATCCTAACTAGTAATTTCGGGGACGAAATTCTTTTAAGGGGGGAGGAATGTGACGACCCGGAATTTTGGAACATTTAAAACCGAGATATTAAATTGATTTTAGGTATTCAATAGAGTAATTTTAACTTGAATTACGAATATTTCGAATCTCACAATTTATTTGATGATTGAATTATTAAATTAAATAAGGGTAGTTGGGTAAATTGTTGAATTTGGAATTTTTCTTTTAAGCCTGTTGGAATATAAGTTGAAGGCTTATAAAATTTACATTGGTAATGCTGAGAATAATAAAAGTTTTAAAATTTAATTTAACATTGGTTTGTTCAGCTTTGAAAATTTATTGTTTTAAATTGAATTTAAAAAAAAATAGCCTTCCGAGGGACGGTCTCGGAATACGATGGAACCAGCGTCATTGGATCCGTAATGTTTTACTTTTATCGGATTTCAGTTTTCACATTGTTTGGAATTACTGTTGGGTCGTACGAGTGGTTAATGCCTAGAATAATCAAATTTAATTTAAATTAATAATCGAATCTTCTCTTATAGTTCACACCCCTACTTTTTATTTCGTACATCTTTATCTTCCTTCTGACGATTGAAAAAAAAATCGCGTTATCTTCTTTAGTAAGCTTCTACGTTTATGAAATAAAATAAAATAAGATATCGGTTCGTTCAGAGGGTAAAAACCCTATTTCCCTTTCCCTATTTTTTTGAATCCGAAAAAAAAAATTAATATGGCCGAAGCCTCATCTTCTATTTGAGCAGAATAATCGCCCCTTTTTCGTTCAATCCAAGTTTCTCGTCCTCAACGAAATCGAACGACACCCTTGGCCTCATCTCATTTTTTTTTAAATTCCAGAAATGATTCGAAATTATTGCATCCCCTTCCTCGATGAGCTGCGGCAGGTCGATTCGAGGGCGCGATTCGAGGACGCGCAAAATCAAGATGGGTGTTCTCGTTCGACCGATAACCAGAGGCGAATGGAAGTGGTGAAGCGTGCATGAGTAGCTGGGTCGTTGAGATGTTTGAGTCATTGAAGGGGCGGCGATCATGGGGGCGACTTTGTTAGGGTTAGGGTGATTTGTAGGCAGTTAGGGTTCGCATGAGTAGTAGCTAGGTCGTGATGGTTTTCTGGTGGAGGAATTCATGGTGGGCCGATCTCCTACGTGGGTATGATTTCTTATTTATTTTGAATTTGGATTTTTGAAATGAACTTATAAATAAAAATATAATAGTTTTTACAAAAAAAAAATCAGTAATGTATATTGTGTATATTAAAAGGGAAAATAAAGATAGGTTACAGAAGATATTTAGCACATATAAAGATAAAGTGGTAACAGTAAAGTAAGTGCTTATTTTTGAGGTTTACTGGAAAATTAAAAATTATATATATGCATTTTAGAGATGATATGGATTTTATTAAAAGCAAATCATTAAAGTATATAGGCTGCCTCTAAAAAAATAATAATTTATTTTACCTAAGGAGAATTAGTTTAAAATTAAATAATTAGTCGTTTAAAATTAAATGGAATTAAGGGTTCAATTAGTTCAAATATTAACAAGACATCTAATGATTTTTCAAGGTCAAAAATCAAGAAAACAAGGCAATATTGGAATGGATTGCAAATAGAAGCTAAGGTGAGTTAATCTCACTCAGTTCGATTTAATTTTTAAATTTAATTTAAATGATTAAATTTAAATAATTGTTTGAATGGTTGAGTTGATTGATGTGCTATAGTATGGTATATTTTGGAATTGGTATCGTATGTTGTGCTAACAGCTGTGGATGCAGGGAGAATAGGTTGGAGGGATCCAACTGGGTCCCTCAATATATATATATATATATATATATATATATATATATATATATATATATATATTGTTTATTATTCTCTGTTAGGCTTTGTGGATATTATGTGATGAATTATCTCGAAATATTGAATGCTATAGTTGCTTGGATATATTCTGGTACTCTGAGTTACCAAATTGTACAGCATTGGAATTTTGGTAAGAAAATAATAATAAAGAATGTAAATAAATTAAAATGGATTGAATAAGAATATTAGTGTTTTCAAAATGTTAATTTATGAATCCTGTATAAAGAAAGGAATTTTGAATAAACAGAAAGTTAAGAAAACTTAAACTTCAATGTTACTGTTTAAAAGAATAAAACAATTATTTAATTTAGGATTTAAATTATCCTAGAAAAATAAAGAGGAAATGAGAAAAATCTGAAATTTGTATATCTCAGTTAAAGATTAAAATCAAACGGAAAATATTAACAATTATAATAAAGTCAATAATTAATGAATTTTGAAATGAACCGAGCAAGTAAAGAAATTTATTTTAAATAGAATGAATTGGAAATCAATTCGGGAAATTGATTTAAGTGCTTGAAGTTGGAATTCTCGCTGAATGGCCAAGTACACATTTTTAAAAGTAAATTTGTAAATATAAATTAAATGCTTTAAAGTTGTTTTTAAAGAAAGCAAGGTTTGTACAATTTATTATTTCTAATATTTAATTTCTAAAGCAAGTATTTCCTTTTAATATATTATAGCATTAATTATTTAAAAGTGACTTAGTATTTGTTTTAAAAGTGAAAACCTGGTTTTATATTTTATAAAGTAACCTTATTTTCTCAAATTCATATAGTATGTATTTTTAACAAATTATTTAAGTACTTTTATCCTAATTGTTTTAAAGTATATATTTCAAAGTAAAGTGTTTTAAATTATTTTAAAAATCTATTTTTGTGCTTGGTGATTTCAGAGGAGATAGAAAATATTTGGGAAAGTTGATTCTGAAAGGAAAGATGGTTTTGAAACTGTTTTCAAAGGTTTGGAAATAGAAATATATCTTGTGAAGATATTTTTGAGGTAATAAATAATTTGGAAAATTATTTATTGTTTGATGGAATTTTGTAAATAGAAATTCATAGGTAAATAACCGACTATCAATATTGGACAAATACGTTGATCGTTTCGAAGAGACCGGGATCGAGATTTATTTCTCGAAAACCACTTCGATCCGGTTTGTACGTTTCATGTAAACGATTTTGGATTCAAAGATGGAGCAATGAAGTGCAAGGGCTAGTCGCTACTAATCCTGAGGATATTTTTGAAATGGATGTAGTAGGAATAGTGCCTTCGGTTCCGTTCGTACCCGGGACGGACTTGTATGGATGAATGCTTGCGAAATCATCGTCAGGTGGACGATGGGCATTCTAAGGGATATATTCTAAAAAGGTAATGCTTAGCCTCAATCCTCATAAAATGGGAATGACTGAAAATCAGGGGTTATGCAGCAAGGCTAGGTGAGTAGCACCCAAGCAGGGTGAGGTCATTCCAGTCTAGATGTCCCTTTTTATTTCGCCTTAGTGGGCGGTTGCTGATCCCAACCGCAGGGTGATCTCACTCGGGATTATCCAGCAAGGGGTAGTCCCGGCCTTGTGTTGCATGTGAGCGGGCGTACTCCTCGGTACGGTGATCTAGGCCCCATACTGTGACAGGTGGTACCCTAGTGCCTAGTCATTAGTTGAAATCCATTCTCCCTACGAGCCTTGCACGAGTTTTGTTTGTATTACCCACTTTTGTGGCTAGTAGCTAGAATTTAATAGATGTAACAATTTCGGCTATTTTATAAGTATTTGTATATAGACCCTATTATAATATCAGAGGATTTCTATAAAAAAATGTTTTAGCTATCGTAAGGTAAAAACCGTAATGTTTATTTGTGGCGTGGTCTTACGAGTTGCTTTTGTTTTCAAATGATTTTGAAACTTTAATAATCAATTGGGTGTGATTTTCTCACGCTGGTATTCCAGACTGACTCGGGTGTTATTTAACTGTAATGCTCGGGTCAGACCGAGTATTATAGGATACAGGATATGATGCTGTGGAGCTCAGGAGACGAGCTGGATGACGATACGTACAGTCGTACTTGTTATATATATATTCCGCTGTTTGAGTTGTTGTGTATCCATTGTATGTTATTGATGTGAGCTGTGAGTGATGTACTCTGGTGATGTAATATATGTAAACAGATATATTTGATTTTGAGTAAAGATTATTTACTATCTATTATATTTTATTCCGCTGCGATGGTTAGATTCTGTTGTTGTTTTCTATTTTTCTTCTTCTATCTCTTCTTCTTCAACCCTAATGGTTCGTATTTCTGCGCAACTTGAGTTGATTGTTGTAGAATAGTGTTGACTCAAGGGGTACGGATTAGCGGGCTGTTACACATGCCCAAGCAGGACAAGATATTCCCCTGTCTAGATGTCCCTTTTTACTTCGGCTGTGTGAGCAGTTGTTGGCCACAACTGCGGGGTTATCTTGTTCAGGACTGTTCAGTAAGGAATGGTTCCGACCTTGTGTTTAGGGGGTTGGGAGTGATCCTCGGTACGGTGATCTTGCCCCGTACTGTGACGGGCGGTACCCCAGTAGCCCTGCCATTGTTGGAAACCCATTTTCCCTACGAGACCCTACGGTTTTGATTTGTATTACCCACTTTCGTGGCTAGTAGCTAGAATTTAATAGATGTAACACTTTCGGCTATTTTGTATTTACTTGAAAACCCTAGACACTATATAATATCACTGAATTTCCTATAAATGTTTTGGTTAGCGAAAGGAAAAAACTTACCCGTATTTATGTGTGGGGAGTCTTACGTGATACCTTTATTTCAAATTATTTTCAAAGTTAAGCAATTTTAACATGTTTACTCATACCAGACCCATATCTGACCCGGAGTTTATATTTTGTTTTTCATAAACTCTAGGGTACTCAAATTTTTATGAGTAGCCAAGTGATAGGTATTTGGGAGTGTTGATTTTCTGGAGGAGCTATTTTGGGAAAGAAGACTAGACATATGTACCTATATATGTAGTTCCGCTGTGTAGTTAGTGTATGTTGTATTTTGGATGTATGTATGGACATTTATGTATATGACAGTCCTCTTGTATGATATTGTATAACTATGATGTATGTATAACTATGTAATAGTATGTTGATGTATTATATTTGTTCCATTCCGCTGTGAGATTTTGATGTTGTTATTCTTTCTTTCTATTCTTTTCTATTTCTATCCCTTTCTTTCTTAATGATGAAACGTCTTTCTGGGTTTAGAAAGGTGGGTCCTCATAGTTGGTATCAGAGCGCTAGGTCGAGCGAGTACCTAGGCTCTTGTGTTATATTTATCTTGAGAGTGCGTATTTGTATTTTCATATAATTATATATATATATATATATCTAAATTTGTTGAGCTAGCTTTTCAGGTGACCGACATGAGTTCCGGAAGAAGAGGTAGAGTTAGGGCCAGTACTTCAATAGATAATGGACGGAGTCAAAATGTTAGTGAGGCTGTCAATCCAGTACCACCTTAAGTTAGTTTTGCAGCCTTATGCAAGGATTTCAAAAATCTCGGAGGCCAACCATTCAAAGGTTCAGAGTCAATAATTGAAGCTCAAGACTGGCTACGCTCTTGCAAGCGCATTTTCAAGAGAATGAAATTGTCTGATGAGCGTAAGAGGCATATGGCATCGTGGCAACTGCAAGGTGGTGCAGCAGCATGGTGGGATTCAGCTATTGCAAATATTTCTGAGGATGATATTTCATGGGACAGTTTTAAGGAGTTGTGTGAAGAGAAGTTTGTGCAACGGCAGGGAGAACCCAATTGTATCAGGATTTTCTATATTTGAAGCAGGGTAGTATGTCTATCTCAGAGTATGAAACTAGATTCAATGAGCTCTCTTATTATGGGCCAGGACTCATCGATACTCCTCTAAAAAATAATGAGAAATTTGTGCAAGGGTTGAGGCCTGAATTCCATGGAAAATTGACAGTGCTTCTGAAGGGATCTTTTGTTGATTTGATTTATATGGCATTGAGATATGAAAGTTTGATGAGTAAGAAACCGGTGGCTCCAGTTGCAGCTTCAGGTGGGAATTTCACTAATTCGAATAAGCGAAAGTTCGATCCCAAATGGAGAAAGCCGAATAAGAAGAAACCTGAGAATAACAACGGACCTTGAAAGTGCTACATTTGTCAACAGGAAGGGCATTTGGCAAATAAGTATCCTAGAAAAGGGTTCCAGCAGCAGCAACAGCAACCGCATCAGAGTGGCCCAGGATCAGCTATGGTACAAAAATCATTGTGCTTTAATTGTCATCGGCCAGGACACATGATCAACAATTGTCCACTTCTGCAGAGGGCACCTCAAAATAAAGTTTTTTCTTTGGAAGCCGGACAATCTTCTTCTTCGATGGGCAAAGGAGTATTAGAAGGTACTTTACTTTTAGATGGAAAACATATTAAAGTTTTGTTTGATTCAGGTGCTTCCTTGAGTTTTATTTCTCTGGACTCTGTTGAAAAGTTCTCTCTTACCTCTAGTTTTGTAGACAGTCCTATCTTGGTATCTAATCCTATAGGAGGGGTGACCAAATTAGACACTATTTGTAAGGACTTGAGGATCTCTTATCTATCCCACAGTTTTTCTTGTGACCCATATGTGTTGAATTTTAAAGGATTTGATCTTATTTTGGGAATGGATTGGCTGGATAAGTATAAAGCCATTTTGAATTGTGATGAAAGAACAGTTTCGTTGGAAACTGATCTGGGTAGAATTGCCAGAGTGTCGTGTGATAATTCTGGAATTCACTTGAGTAGTCTTTTGCATGGAATTGAGACTTCTGAAGAGAAGATTGAAGATATCGATGTGGTTCAAGATTTTTCTGATGTATTTGAAGAAGTTAAGTGTTTGCCACCACATCGAGAAATAGAGTTCCGTATTGATTTGATTCCAGGAGCTGTGCCAGTGATTCAGCCCAGTAGGAGAATGGCTCCTAGGGAAATAGAAGAGTTGATTAAGCAGACTCAAGATCTTTTGGAAAAGGGGTTGATTAGACCCATTTTTTCTTGTTGGGGTTCGGCGCCAGTGTTTGTGACCAAATCGGATGGATCATTGAGGTTCTGTGTGGATTATAGAGAATTGAACAAAGTGACTATCCATAATAAATATCCTCTTCCTTGCATCGATGATCTTTTTGACCAGTTGCATGGTGCTTCTATCTTTTCTCAATTGGATCTAGCTTCAGGTTCCCACCAGTTGAGGGTAGCTGAAGACAGTATTCCCTTGACTGCATTTAGGGGACCGAATTGCTTCTATGAGTGCTTGGTTATGCCATTCGGATTAACCAACGCTCCTGCCTACTTCGTTGACCTCATGAACCGAGTCTTTAGGGATGTGTTGAATAAGTTTGTGCTGGTATTCATTGATGATATCTTGGTCTACTCTAAATCCGAAGAAGAGCACATGAAGCATTTGAGGATTGTATTGGAGACTTTGAGGAAGCATGTGCTGAAGGCGAAGTTTTCGAAGTGCCATTTCTGGAAATCGAAGGTTAAATTTTTAGGGCACATTGCTTCTGGTGAAGGCATTTCTGTAAACCCAGCGAAAGTTGAAACTATTCTGGAATGGAAACAACCAGAGACACCGACGGAAGTTCGTAGTTTTCTGGAATTGGCTAGCTACTACAGGAAATTTATCAGGGATTATTCCAAGATTTCTTCACATCTTATCAAGCTGACTAGAAAAGGAGAAAAATTCAAATGGACACCTCAGTGTGAAGAAACTTTTCAGGAATAGAAGCTAAGGCTAACTAGTGCACCAGTACTTGCTATTCCAGATGGGAAAAGCAAATTCGAGGTTTATACTGATGCTTGTATAGTTGGTTTGGGAGCAGTTCTGATGCAGAACGGAAGGGTTATTGCGTATGCTAGTCGGCAGTTGAAGCCATACGAGAAGAACTACGCTACGCATGATCTTGAACTGCTAGCGATTGTTTTTGCTTTGAAAATTTGGAGACATTATCTTTTGGAGAGAAATTCGAATTGTTCACGGATCACAAACCGTTGAAATATCTCTTCTCTCAAAAAGATCTTAATCTGAGACAGCAGCGGTGGGTTGAATTTCTTGCATCCTATGATTTGGATATTCTGTACACTCCGGGAAAAGCGAATGTCATAGCTGATGCTCTCAGTAGGAACGTAGTTCTATCTCTTCTGGAAGTGGTTCCATCTCTTATTGAAAGGATCTCAAGCAAGTAAGAATCTAATAAGATGTTGAGGAGGATCATCAAAAGAGTCAGGAAGGGTCAGTGTCCCAGTTTTGAAATTGATGGCCAAGGAACACTAAGTATTAACGGGAGAATCTGTGTTCCGAATGATAAGGAGTTGAGGCAGGAAGTGTTGTCTGAAAGTCATCGCTCCAAATTGAATATTCATCCGGGAATTTCGAAGATGTACAAGGACATGAGGAGAGCTTTCTGGTGGCCGAATATGAAGAAGGATGTTGCTAGATTTGTGAACAGTTGTGTCATCTGTCAACAAGTTAAAGGTGATCAACAGAAATCTGTCGGGTTATTGCAACCTTTGGAAATTCCGAATTGGAAATGGAAAATGATTTCGATGGATTTTATCGATGGTTTGCCTAGAACCAGGAAAGGGAATGATGGTATATGTAGATCGTTTAACTAAGAAAGCCCATTTTATACCGGTAAAGGCAACCCGCACTTTAGTTTCTTTGGCGGAAATTTTCTTGAAGGAGATAGTTAGATTGCATGGTGTCCCAGTCAGCATAGTAAGTGACCGTGATCCTATTTTCACTAGCAAATTTTGGGAACCTCTGCAATCAGCAATGGGAACGGATTTGAGATTGAGTACAGCCTATCATCCTCAAACGAACGGACAGACGGAGAGGCTTAATCGTATTCTTGAGGATATGCTGCGGGCTTGTGTTTTAGATTTTGAAGGATCGTGGGAAGACCATCTTCATCTAGTGGAATTTTCTTATAATAACAGTTATCAAGCGAGTATTAAGATGGCTCCTTATGAAGATTTATACGGAAGACCGTGTAGATCCCCTGCTTGTTGGATTGAATCGAAGGATCGTCTTGTGCTCGGGCCCGATCTTATTCATGAAGCTTCCGCGAAGCTTAAGCTTATCAAGAAAAGGATGAAAGCTGCTCAAGATTGACAGAAGAAGTATGCTGATAGAATACGAAGGCCATTGGAATTTGAGATCGGAGACTTGGTTTTTGTTAAAGTTTCCACAATTAAAGGTTCCATAAGATTTGGAAAATAGGGAAAACTTGCTCCGAGATACATTGGACCATTTCGAGTGTTGGAAAGAATTGGAGCTATAGCCTACAGGATTGATTTGCCAGAGCGGATGTCTGGGATTCATAATGTGTTTCATGTATCGCATTTGAGGAAATTTGTTCATGATCCATCACTGGTTGTAGAACCGGTAGTTCAAGAAGATTTGGAAGTTGAACCCAATTTAACTGTAGTCAGAAATCCAGTTTAGATTGTGGATCGAGATGAGAAGCAACTCAGGAACAAAGTGGTGAAACTCGTCAAGGTGCAATGGAGTGAGGATCCCAGAGATTGTACCTGGGAAACTCTCAATAATTTTAGGAATGCTTATCCGGATTTATGTTCGGATAACTAGTGATGTTTGTTAGAATAGACTGTTTGATTGTGTTATTGTATGAATGATATGTATGTTTGGATGGTTAATATAAAACTTTTGAATTATCTTTGTTTTAAATTTCGGGGACGAAATTCTTTTAAGGGGGGAGGAATGTAACAACCCGGAATTTTTGACAGCATACTTTAATAAATATTTAATCTAATTTAAATTAAATACAAGCTTTTCAATTTTTAAACTGATGAGATCTTAATTATTTACCAGCATACATGTGTTTGTAAAAGAAAGTTTTGATTTGAAAATTTAAAATAGAATGCTTCAAAACCATTTAAAACAGAATCTCTCTTACTCAATAAAAAAAAATCTAAGATTCTATATTTTATTCCTTGATAATATACATATGAATACAATTGTAGTTTTTAAAATGATAAAGTTTAAAAATAAACAAACATAGTAATATTAAACATAAACATGAAAATCTAATACATAATTATAAAAAAAATATGAATGATTATAAACATAAACATACAAAACAAGTATAAAAACATAATTATAAATTATACAATATAACTAAAGAGATAAATGTACAAATATAAATTATAACTTGAAGTATAAAAATGCAAGTATATGATATAAATCAATGTTTGATAATTAAACTACAAATAGGATAAATTTAGAAAGCATAAACATGGAAATCATACATGAACAACATAAATTTTAATAAAGATCCTATCAAGTTGCTGTGCAAACAAGGGTGTAAAGAAGTCAAAGTATACAAATTTAATATAAGATATCTTTATGCATAGCCTATGTACACATACATATGTACAACAATCAAGTGTTTTGTCTAGACAAAAAAAAATATAAACTAAAAAAAAAACTTATGTGCTGATGGAAATTTATATGCATAAGAAACAAAAGTTTTCACTTCAATATAAATAAAACAGCTCTTTGTCTTGTACAAAAATAAACAAAATCTGAAAACATTAATTACATATCATAATTAAGGCATAAGCATTAATTAGCACAACTTCTTGTTCAGGTAAGTACTGCAGCCGAATTTTATGTGGTAATTTCTTTCTGCAGTGTATGGTACTTAACCAATTAGAGAAAAAAAATGAATGACAAACAAACACCAACTGTCGAGATACAACCTGTAAGCAACTTCTATATATATATATATATATATATATATATATTCACCTATATATTATGTTCATTTATAAAACTGAACAAAACCTAAAGCAACCCTGAGATAAGAGAAAGAAACAAACATCTTTACTTTGCAAACTTAAAATTAATTCAAAACAGGAAACTAAAAAGAAGGCTTCAGGAAAAATTTCACCTGTAGTGTCTTCTCCAACACTTACTTTATGTTCAACAGTTATTAGGTGAGTAAACTTATTATTTTTAATTTAAAATTGTATATTTAACTTACAAAGATATATGGTTGATGTCTGCTTAAACATGTTGTCTTGAGTACTTCCTGTTGCTTTGTACTATATGAGTTGTTCTTCAAAGATATTTGAGTATCTGAACAAGCAAAGCAATGGAATTTATAAATCCTTATTCATATAATTGTTTGAACTTTAGTGTTGTTGCTGATACAAGTGGTTTATCTTAAACATAGGCTTGCAAACTTGTTTTAAGAGTTTAACTGTTTGTTATAAACACTGTATCTTCAAGTTACAGTAAAAAGAAAATCAATGTTAAAAATTAAATATTTAATTTGTTAATTTGAATTTATATCTTGATTAAACACTCAAAGCTAAGATTTTTAACAAAAAAATAATGATTTTTTAAGTAAGAAGAATAGGTGCGGTTTCAAAGTGAATCAAAATTGCTTATTTGAGAATATCTGATGATTCAATTAATTTTAGAAGTTGAAATTCATGTGAGAGCTTGCTTGATACTTGTAGATGTCAGAAAAAATGCAAAAAAAAATTATTCAATGCATGGATTTTAAAGTCGAATCGCAAGTAGGGTTTTAGCTGGAGTTTTTCCTGTGTTCTGTAAGAAATTGATTTCGTCGTCGTAATGTGACCGAGTGGCATGTGGTTTTGGGTGATGGTGGAGGAGGGTAACGGCGAGGCGTGGACGAGGTGGCGTCACCTCTAGTGGTTGATGATGGAAGAAGTGGAGTTTTTCTGAAGGGTGTTCGAGTTTCTAGTTCGAGCTTCAAACCCTTTTTGATTTCGTACTTTTCTCGTCGAATTGAGTTTTGTTTTCGTGCTTGTGACCGTTATGCGACTTACCGGAGGCGTCGTGCTTCACCAGGACATTGGCGAACCACCATGCTCGTGCACGGTGGTGTACGGTGTAGCAATTTTGGGTTTGGGACCATATTGGGTGATGCTCGAGTAAAAGGGGATGGTTGTTTCGGGTAATAACCCTGGTGCGTGAGTGAGTTCGAGTGGTTCTACGGTCTCTACTTAGCTTTAAAAAAATAAGTGAGAAGAAGAATAGGAAACAGGAACAGGAGAAGAAGATGGGGAGAGAAACGCAGGGAAAGCACGGGGGAAACTCGAGACCAACTCGAGTAGAAAGAGGTGATGTCTCGGGTTTTTTTCCAATTGAACGTGCAAATTTTGTTTTTTTTGTATTTTTATAACTAAGTAACTAAACAATTAGTTAGTTAGGCTAATATTTGTTTTAAAAGTTTAATAAGGTAAGTATGTAAAGATAGGTGATTAGTATAAGTAATTAGAATTAATTTATACTTGAAATTTAATTGGTAACTTTATATTAATTTTGTAATTAAAAATAAATCATATGTTAAATCAATTTAAAACTTAAGAACGTTAGCTAATTACTTAAAAGTTAATTAATGGTGATTAACTTAAGTGATTAATTAAAGATTATATAATTAATTAAATTGATAATAATTGATTAATTAAAGTAAATTATGATAATTAAATATGTAATTAATTTTTAATAAGTAAGTTAATAATTAATAATTAAGAATCAACTAATTAACAAAGTAATTAAGTAACAGTTAATGAATAAAATTTTAGTAATTAAATAATTAATTGAAGATTAGATGATTAATAAATTAATAATTAATGATAACTAATTAATTGATTTATCATTAATAAGATAATTAATCAGTAATTAATTAAATAAAATAAAGTAGTTTATCCTTAAGTAAATAATTAAGTTAAGAAACTAAACTGTTTGGTATGCATTAATAATTCTGTTTGATTGACTTTGATATCTGTTGATAATATTTTCTGTGATATGTTATAATATATTATGGATATCTGTGATAACTGTGTATGATTTATCTGTTATACCTGTTATGTGAATTCTGATATTAAATTAAACTGTAAGTTAAATAGACAACTTGGCCCTTAAAATGGCGTTTGGATTCCGATGAGTCCAAGATGGGAAGTATCAATTTTGATTCTCCGAAAACCACATCGATCCAAAATAAACTATAGGTCGTGAATTATCAAATGGTGATCGAGATGGTGTTTCAGAATGCAAGGGTTATCGTTGTTAACTCTGAGGGTGATTCCAAAATGAGTGTAACGAGATAATGCCTTCGGTTTCGTTCGAACCCGGAACGAACTTGTATTGATTGAATACTTTCAACACATCGTCAGGCGGACGATGAGCATTCTAAGAATAATGTTCAATAAAGGTAATCGTAGCCTCAAGCCTCATCAACCGGGTATGGCTAAAACAGGGGAGATGCAGCAAGGTTAGGTGGGTCATGCCCAAGCAGAACAAGATATTCCCCTGTCTAGATGTCCCTTTTTATTTCGGCTGTGTGAGCAGTTGTTGGCCACAACTGTGGGGTTATCTTGTTCGGGACTGTTCAGTAAGGAATGGTTCCGGCCTTGTGTTGTAGGGGTCAGGAGTGATCCTTGGTACGGTAATCTAGGCCCCGTACTGTGACGGGCGGTACCCCAGTAGCCCTGTCATTGTTGGAAACTCATTTTCCCTACGAGACCCTACGGTTTTGATTTGTATTACCCACTTTCGTGGCTAGTAACTGGAATTTAATAGATGTAACAATTTCGGCTATTTTCTATTTACTTGAAAACCCTAGACACTATTATAATATCACTGAATTTCCTATAAAATGTTTTGGTTAGCGTAAGGTAAAAACCTACCCGTATTTATGTGTGGGGAGTCTTACGTGATACCTTTATTTCAAATGATTTTCAAAGTTAAGCAATTTTAGCCTGTTTACTCATACCAGACCCATGTCTGACCCGGAGTTTATATTTTGTTTTTCATAAACTCTTGGGTACTCAAATTTTTATGAGTAGCCAAGTGATAGGTATTTGGGAGTGTTGATTTTCTGGGGAGCTATTTTAGGAAAGAAGACCAGACGTATGTACCTATATATGTAGTGCCGCTGTGTAGTTAGTGTATGCTGTATTTTGGATGTATGTATGGACATATATGTATATGACAGTCCTTTTGTATGATATTATATAACTCTGATGTATGTATAACTATGTAATAGTATGTTGATGTATTATATTTGTTCCATTTCGCTGTGAGATGCTGATGTTGTTATTCTTTCTATTCTTTTCTATTTCTATCCCTTTCTTTCTTAATGATGAAACGTCTTTCTGGTTTTAGAAAGGCGGGTCGTCACACTCACGCTGGTTTATCAAGCCTAATCCGGGTATTTTCAATACTCGGGTAAGATCCGAGAAGTTTCAGGTTTGGCTGAAGATGGTTGGAGTTTCTAGAGGAGACCTGGAGATCTTCATCATCGTATGGACATATTCTATTATCTATTGCATCCATTGTATTTATTTTGTTGTTTGTCAGCATTTGTAAGGGTAGGTGTTATAACTGTACAAGATGAATCTAGGTTAGACTCTGATATTTTATTTAAATTTTTCCGCTATAAAGATTATTATTGAAATAATATATATTATTCCATTCGTGTGAGATTCTGTTCTGTCTTCATTTTTTTTCTACCCTTAATGATTGTTAGCACCAAAATTGGTCACTAACACCCTTGAGTAGTGTTATGTAGAGAGATTAATGAAGAGTGTGATGACCCGCCCTTCTACTACCAGAAAGACGCATCATCATTAAGAAAGAAAGGGATAGAAATAGAAAAGAATAGAAAAGAAAGAAACAAAACATCAGAATCTCACAGCGGAACGGACAAAATATAATATATCACATATCTATTACATAGATTTACATATATCAGAGTTATATAATATCAATACACATGACAATCATACATACATCTGTCACTATAAACATCAGAGATACAGTATACATTAACTAACGCAGCGGAACTATATGTATATCTACAACGCTGAAGCCTCCTGCTCCATTGCTCCTCCAGAAGTCGACAAAGCCAAACCTAAATCCCTTGGCTACCCATAAAAATTGGGTACCCGAGAGTTTATGAAAACAAAAATAAACTCCGGGTCAGACATGGGTCTGGTATGAGTAAACGGTTAAAATTGTTTAATTTTGAAAATCCTTTTAAAAACAAAGGTATCACGTAAGACTCCCAACAAATAAATACGGGTAAGTTTTTACCTTACGCTAACCAAAAGATTTTATAGGAAATCCATTGATATTATAATAGTGTCTAGGGTTTTCAAGTAAAATACAGAAATAGCTGAAATGCTTACATCTCACATTCCAACGTAGTTGGGCACAATCAAAACGTACGGCGCTTATTGGAAATTGGATCCCATACAATGGCAGGGCTACTGGGGTTCCGCCCGTCACAGTACGTGGTCTAGATCACAGTACCGAGGAGCCACCCTAACTCCCCTGCAACACAAGGACGGAACCATTCCTTACTGAACAGTCCCGAACAAGATAACCCCGCAGTTGGTGCGCAATTCCAAACGCCCACACAGCCGAAATAAAGGGACATCTAGACAGGGGTATATCTCGTCCTGCTTGGGCATGACCCACCTAACCTTGCTGCACCTCCCCTGTTTTAGCCATTCCCGGTTGATGAGGCTTGAGGCTGCGATTACCTTTATAGGACAAATATCTTAGAATGCTCATCGTCCGCCTGACGATGTGTTGAAAGCATTCAATCCATACAAGTTCGTTCCGGGTTCGAACGAAACCGAAGGCATTATCTCGTCACACTCATTTTGGCATCACCCTCAGAGTCAACGACGATAACCCTTGCATTCTGAAAGCACCATTTCGATCTTCACTTGAGATTACACGACCTAACGTTTAATTTGGATCGATGTGGTTTTCGGAATATCAATTGGATACCCGATCCCGGTCTCATCGAAATCCAAACGCCATTTCAAAGGCCAAGTTGTCTAATTAACTTAAATAGTTTAATAATTTAAATTCAACAATTGAATTAATATAACACTTATCACATATAATACATACACAATTGCCACGGATATATTAAAGCATATCAAAGAGCATCACAGAATATCATCAATAAACATCACAAACAAATATACAACATATACAACATCCATAAGCAAACATCTTGAATTCTAAATTTAATAAATTCAATTAAACCAATTACTTGAGGATTAACCTCTTGATCCTGTTAGATTAATCATTAGTTAATAACTCATTACTTATTCCATTTCAAATTATTTAATTAATAATCAACTCTTAATTAATAATTATATCTTAATTACTTAGTTAATTACAATTAATTATTAATTAATAACTTTAATTATTAACTTATAGAACTTAACTATCCATCAGTTATTTAATTACTTGAGAGTTATCTCTTAACCCTGTTTAATCACTTATTTCCCTTCAAATTATTTAATCAACAAATCATTCCTTAATTAGTATATATATGTCTTAATCACTTAATTACTTAATTACTTTATTCACATTATTTAACTAATTACCTTCTTAATCAAGTTATCTAATTTTAATTACTTAAGTAATTATTTCTTAATTACTATTCTTCGACCTAAATAGAACTTAATCACCTGTTTATTTATTGCTAATTTCTTCATTAATCATTTTTCAATTCTTAATTAAATCACTTGATTAATTACTATTACTCGTTTATTAATTAATTAAGTGGTTAATTACAATTTCACTTATTATTTATAATACATTACTAATTAAAATTACAAAGTAATTACTCTTAATTACTTTTGAATTCAATCCATCACTATTGATTATTTAATTAATCATTCAAGTCTTCTTAAACTTTGATATCAATTATATTACTAACTGAAACATTATTTGTTAATTTACTTAATTTATTACTTAATATTAACAAGATTATAAAAACAAGGTTAAGCTTTAACAAAAGAAATCAGTTACTTTAAAATAATTAATCCCGAGTTAACTTGTTAATAGGCCTTAACTATGATAATCAAACTTGCATTAAATTTTTACTTAAACTCTTAGACAATATTCGTTTTATTGTGATACTTGTTGAAACCCTTTTATTCATTAACAAATTCCATAATATTCT
Organism: Allium cepa; assembly: GCA_030765085.1. Classification (NCBI taxonomy): domain Eukaryota; kingdom Viridiplantae; phylum Streptophyta; class Magnoliopsida; order Asparagales; family Amaryllidaceae; genus Allium; species Allium cepa. The sequence continues at coordinate 154,449,504 of CM060946.1, read as the reverse complement.
TACACTCGAATACAAAAACCCGAGATCTCCCCTGATTACACTCACTCACTGCTTCGAGTAAATCACCCATTCACCCGAGTCACCAACCTAGTAACGCGACTTCACCTTCTTCCTTCATTTTGATTTACAGCAAGCTTTTATATAAAACTTTAATTATAAGGTAAATATCAGAGTATTTACGCACTCGAACTCCAAAAGATAACCCGAAGCATCCAATAAAAATTCTCGAGTATAACTCGAGACAGTACCCCCCTCTTCCCAACTTCAAACGCTGATACGCCTCGGTGCTGTACACGTGTACAGCGCCGCTCGTGGCTCCGGCGAGCTTCTGAGGCGTCGCACAAATCCCAATTAGCCCCCACACAAGAATACGAAAGTCGATTTACTATTCAAGATGTGAATTCGAAAAAAATTGCAGTTGAACGCAAGAAAGACGAACGACCACTCTACAAACAAAACACCGCGCCACCAAACATGGTCCACCGGAGGCGATGCAAACTCGTCTACACTTCGTCAACATCCCAGCAACCTTCCCACTAAGCCATGACTCACTCGATCATAGGTACGAGTAGAATTTCAAATTTTACAGGCATGAACATAAACCTGCAGTAAAACCCTATGTTGATCTCGTACCCCAAATCTATGCAATGGAAAAATAAATGAATATTTTTCCTAAGATCACATACATTCATACTTGCTTCGATTAGAATTACAGTATTTTATAATGAGAAATTTTCGAGAATTCAATGAAAGTTTAATTTTTGATCAATATGGAACTGCTTTTGATATAATGAACTAAAAATTCCCATTCAACTTTTAAAAATCATATCTTTTAGTCATAATTCAAGATATAGTTTTAAATTAACTTTTTATATGATTGAATTTACCTATATTTACTTGATTGTCTGTAAACAGACAGTGTAAGTTATTAATATGATAAAACAGGTTTTAACAATTATAATTGAAATTCAAGCAACAAGTTTTTGAGGAAATCAAGTTTAAACTTACCATAATCAAATGAAACAATTCAAATTTTAAATTTTTCAACCCTGTAACACAAAGCAGAAAACAGCATCTTCAATATATCCCAAGTTCAACTTGTATAAAATCTCAGACACATATCAAAACAAAGCACATACAATCTCATGAAATTATCTTACTGATTTAATTAACTTAAGTTTGAAAAGTTAAGTTTACTCACCTGCAAATTCTGTAGAACAGAGAATAACTATTAGTTTTTCCTTTGAAACCTGAAGTTGGAACTGTCTGCAGCTCTGCTCATGAATCTGCCTTTTTCTTTTTGATTTGCATATGTTTTCTCTTTTTTCTTATTTTAGCTTATTCTGGTTTTCATTTTTTTTTTCTTTTTTTCTTTTGAAGTTATGACTGAACTAGATGATAAGAACAAATGAATGCATATTTATAACTTAAACAGTATCTCTTCTTGAACAAGCTTTACTTGACAAAATATCTTGCTTTATTATATTAATGTTTGCTGACTCACTTTTAACTTGTACAAAAAAACTGAGATGCTACAACAAATTTCGGCTGGAAAGTATATTGTTTCAGATTTAAGGTGGCTAATTAAATGTTCATGTTTGTGAATTAGTAAACACCAATAAGTATTGACTGACACATATATTAAGTACAAAGATATTGGCAGATTTGTTCCTTTTCACTTTGCAGGCTAACAAAGCTTGCATATGAAGTCATTCATTTGTTTATATTTGTTTTGTACCTTAATTTGTTTGCATAATTGTTAACATATTTACATAGTTATCATGTTTGCTATGTTATATCTTCTCTGGCATTAAATATTCTATATGAAATTGATTAGTATACTTGCAAGTAGGTCTAAGGCTTGTGAAAGAAGATGTGTTCATATGTATTTGTTTTTGACAGCTTCTAGTTTACATATTTTGCATATTAGTGTCATATTCCATTTTATTTTGCTTACAAATTTTAAGATTATGTTGTATGGTTGTTTATTTATTTAAATTCTACTTGTGTTATTTTATTTTATATATTGTTTTTATTTTACTTTATACCTTGTTCTTAATCATGTGTTATAGTTAATATTTTTATATTTATAATTTAACTGTCCATATTTAAATTAGATTTGTGAGTTTACTCCTTCTTTATATTTATTTTATTTGTATTTAACTATAAGTATTTAAATTATGTACAATATGATTTATTTGCACTTATACTTATTTTATATTTATCACCACTTGTCTTTTATTTAAATTATAAGCATAAGTTAACTTATATTTCACATTTATATTTTATATTGATTAACTTTGATTCCATTTCAAACATCATCATTCATATGTATACTTACTAAATATAAACAAAGTAAGATATTTTGATTTAATCATAAAAGACAAATTTTATTATGAACATTATTGAGAAAATTTATTAAACTTCTGAATCAATTTCCGTTTAAAATAAATACCATTTATATAAACAATGGCAATTATCTCAAACTTATATCCGTTTCAAATGAAAAAGTATACATTTTATTTAAATTGATTTGAATATTTATTAAAATAAATAGGGCCAAAATCCAGGGTTGTTACATTCCTCCCCCCTTAAAAGAATTTCGTCCCCGAAATTTAAAACAAAGATAATTTAAAAGTTGTCATACCAACCATTCAAACATACATATCATTCATATATTAGCAAACAACCAACAATCTATCCTAACAAACATCGCTAGCCATCCGGACACAGATCCAGATAAGCTTTCTTAAACTATACAGAATTTCCTGGGTGAAATCCCTGGGATTCTCGCTCCACTGCACTATGATAAGCTACACTACTATACTCCTGAGTTGCCTCTCACCTTAACTAACAATCCGAACTGAATTTCTATCCACACTCACATTCGGCTCATCTTTCAAGTCTTCCTATACTATTGATTCTACAACTAATATTGAATCAAGAACAAATTTCTTTAGATGGGTCACACAGAATACTCTATGAATTCCAAACATCTGTTCTGACAATTCGACTCTGCAAGCTACAGTTCCAATCTTTTCAATATCTGTAATGGTCCAATATAACTCAGGTCAAGTTTTCCGCCTTCCGAATCTAATAGTTCCACTTTAATCGGGAAACTTTGGTCAAAACAAATTACCAAACTCAAATTCCAATTGTCTCCTTCCTATCTGCGTACTTCTTCTAACGGTCTTGAGAAGCTCTCATCTTATCCTTTGATAAGCCTAACCTTAGCAGAAACTTCACAAATCAAAACTGTCCAAACATAAGATAGTCTTCCACAATCTACCAAAATTCAAAACTCAAACTTACCGCATATCCTCAAGAATACGGTTCAGTATCCCTGTTCGTAATAGGCTACACTAAATTTCAAACTCGATCCCAAAGTCAATTGTAGAATCTTCCAGAATTTTGCTGATGAAAAATAATGTCACAATCACTTATTATACTAACAGGAACTCCAAGCAAATTTACTATTTTCCTCAAGAAGTTTTTTTTTTGACCTGAAACTGTAGTCCGAGTTATCTAACTATTATAGAATGACCACTCTTAGTTAATCTATCCACAATAATCCATATTCCATCGCTTCTTTTCGTTTCTTGGCAAACCGTCGATGAAATCCATCAAAATCATCGCCCACTTCCATCTGAGATTTCTAAAGATTGCAATAGTCCTAGACAACTTCCATTGATCACCTTAACTTGCTGATAGAAAGTATAACTATAAACGAAAGCAACTACGGCTCTCTTCATGCTCGGTCTCCAGAAAATTCTTCTCATATCTTTATACATCTTAAAGATTCCGGGTGAATATTCAGTCTGGAGTGATGTCATTTAGCTAAAACTTATTGCCTCAATTCATCCATATCAAGCACACAAACGGCCACAATTCTTTTAAGCACCTTGATCATCTATCTTAAAATTTGAACACCTTCCATCATTAGTTTAAGAATCAATTCCTCAAAAGATCTATCCTCCCTTAGCTTACTTATGATTCTGCCCTGGAGAGAAGAAACAATTTCTAAAAGAACAAAACTGCATTCCTATTAAGAGCATCAACTACCACATTCCCTTATCCTGGGTATACAAAATATCCATATCATATGAGGTCAGAAATTCGACTTGCCATGGCTGCCACAAATTAAAATCCCCTTAGAGAAAAAGAATATTTTAATGTTTTTGTGATCCGTTAATAACCCAACTTCTCTCCCAACAGTTAGTGCCTCCAAATCTCAAAACAAACATAATGGCTAACTACTCAAGGTCATGCGTAGCGTAGTTCCCTTCATGTTACTTTAATTGCTGTCACGCATACGCAGTTACTTTCCACCCTTGCATCAACACTGCTTCCCAAACCAATTATACAAGCATCCGTATAAATTCCAAAGCTGCCCTTTCATTTCGGAATAACAATCACTGGAGCACTGGTTAACCTCGTCTTCCATTCTTAGAATAGATTCTTCCCTTGCTGGGTCTACAGAGATATCTTCACCCAATATAATGTGCCTCAAAAATAACTTCCGATTTCCCAAAAATGGCACTAAAAGAACTCGCCTTCAAAACATGCCTTTTCAGTGTCTCCAACACCATTCTCGAATACACCTTGAGCTCTTCTTCAAACTTAGGATATACCAAAACAAACTTATTCATACTCTTATCGATCCTAAATCTGCTCAACTAACTCTACTCCCTTTCTCAGAACCATTCTCCATCAAATCACTAGCACTACCCTGAAATCAAATCAACACGAAACTCTATCTCTCTTCCAATTTGGATCACAACAATAACTTAAACTTCTCTTGAGAAGTCCTAACTCCAATAAAAGACTACTCAAATGAATTCCAGAATTATCGTACAACACCCTGGTAATTCTACCCAAACAAGTTTGTTCTCCCTTCACAATCCAAATCAGTCATATACTGTTTGGTAATGAATCCACTCTGCTACTTCTGAAATCATCTCAAGAAAACTGCTAATCAATAACTTCTCTACAGCACACAGAACACTTCAAGCTATATGGCTAACCTCGATGACCAAAGACTTCTATTCAAAGCTCTTCGAGAAACTCGGGTCTCAATTAAACAAAAATACCCTTCTGGACTTAGTCACCCTTCTGAAACGGACATACTTCCTTAACAAGTTCCAAAGAAACATCTTCGGAGACATCCAAACTCACTGAGTCTTATTACACAGCTACTACACGCTGAGATATCAAGATATCATGATTTGGTCATGTCCATCCAATAGATCAAAACTCAAGCTTATCCAAAATTACATTCCAACAATGAAATCCTCCCATTACCCAAAGCTCGCTCGAGACGGTAATAGGTCTACAGTCTCAACAGATACACTCCAACTACAAATATTCAAAACTCCAACCATCGGTAGTCGTGTTTCACACACCACTGTCCTTTATAACTTATATTGGAATACCCGAACAGGTAACCCAATAAATAGGTAGAAATAAATATATATATATATATATATATAGCAAAATTACAAATACGCTCTCTCAAGAAAGAAATCACTCAAGAGCCTAGGTATTCACTCAACCTAGCGCTCTGATACCAAGTGTGGTGACCCGCCCTTCTACTACCAGAAAGACGCATCATCATTAAGAAAGAAAGGGATAGAAATAGAAAAGAATAGAAAAAGAAAGAAACAAAACATCAGAATCTCACAGCGGAACGGACAAAATATAATATATCACATATCTATTACATAGATTTACATGTATCAGGGTTATATAATATCAATACACATGACAATCATACATACATCTGTCACTATAAACATCAGAGATACAGTATACATCAACTAACACAGCGGAACTATATGTATATCTACAACGCTGAAGCCTCCTGCTCCATTGCTCCTCCAGAAGTCGACAAAGCCAAACCTAAATCCCTTGGCTACCCGTAAAAATTGGGTACCCGAGAGTTTATGAAAACAAAAATAAACTCTGGGTCAGACATGGGTCTGGTATGAGTAAACGGTTAAAATTGTTTAATTTTGAAAATCCTTTTAAAAACAAAGGTATCACGTAAGACTCCCCACAAATAAATACGGGTAAGTTTTTACCTTACGCTAACCAAAACATTTTATAGGAAATCCAGTGATATTATAATAGTGTCTAGGGTTTTCAAGTAAAATACAGAAATAGCTGAAATGCTTACATCTCACATTCCAACGTAGTTCGGCACAATCAAAACGTACGGCGCTTATTGGAAATTGGATCCCATACAATGGCAGGGCTACTGGGGTACCGCCCGTCACAGTACGTGGTCAAGATCACAGTACCGAGGAGCCACCCTAACTCCCCTGCAACACAAGGCCGGAACCATTCCTTACTGAACAGTCCCGAACAAGATAACCCCGCAGTTGGTGCGCAATTCCAACCGCCCACACATCCGAAATAAAGGGACATCTAGACAGGGGTATATCTCGTCCTGCTTGGGCATGACCCACCTAACCTTGCTGCACCTCCCCTGTTTTAGCCATTCCCAGTTGATGAGGCTTGAGGCTGCGATTACCTTTATAGGACAAATATCTTAAAATGCTCATCGTCCGCCTGACGATGTGTTGAAAGCATTCAATCCATACAAGTTCGTTCCGGGTTCGAACGAAACCGAAGGCATTATCTCGTCACACTCATTTTGGCATCACCCTCAGAGTCAACGACGATAACCCTTGCATTATGAAAGCACCATCTCGATCTTCACTTGAGATTACACGACCTAACGTTTAATTTGGATCGTTGTGGTTTTCGGAATATCAATTTGATACCCGATCCCGGTCTCACCGAAATCCAAATGCCATTTTAAAGGCCAAGTTGTCTAATTAACTTAAATAGTTTAATAATTTAAATTCAACAATTGAATTAATATAACACTTATCACAGATAATACATACACAATTGCCACGGATATATTAAAGCATATCAGAGAGCATCACAGAATATCATCAATAAACATCACAAAAAAATATACAACATCCATAAGCAATCATCTTGAATTCTAAATTTAATAAATTCAATTAAACCAATTACTTAAGGATTAACCTCTTGATCCTGTTAGATTAATCATTAGTTAATAACTCATTACTTATTCCATTTCAAATTATTTAATTAATAATCAACTCTTAATTAATAATTATATCTTAATTACTTAGCTAATTACAATTAATTATTAATTAATAACTTTAATTATTAACTTATAGAACTTAACTATCCATCAGTTATTTAATTACTTGAGAGTTATTCTCTTAACCCTGTTTAATCACTTATTTCCCTTCAAATTATTTAATCAACAAATCATTCCTTAATTAGTATATATATGTATTAATCGCTCAATTACTTAATTACTTTATTCACATTATTTAACTAATTACCTTCTTAATCAAGTTATCTAATTTTAATTACTTAAGTAATTATTTCTTAATTGCTATTCTTCGACCTAAATAGAACTTAATCACCTGTTTATTTATTGCTAATTGCTTCATTAATCATTTTTCAATTCTTAATTAAATCACTTGATTAATTACTATTACTCGTTTATTAATTAATTAAGTGGTTAATTACAATTTCACTTATTATTTATAATACATTACTAATTAAAATTACAAAGTAATTACTCTTAATTACTTTTGAATTCAATCCATCACTATTGATTATTTACTTAATCATTCAAGTCTTTTTAAACTTTGATATCAATTATATTACTAACTGAAACATTATTTGTTAATTTACTTAATTTATTACTTAATATTAACAAGATTATAAAAACAAGGTTAGGCTTTAACAAAAGAAATCAGTTACTTTAAAATAATTAATCCTGAGTTAACTTGTTAATAGGCCTTAACTATGATAATCAAACTTGCATTAAATTTTTACTTAAACTCTTAGACAGTATTCGTTTTATTGTGATACTTGCTGAAACCCTTTTATTCATTAACAAATTCCATAAAATTCTTACACTCAAATACAAAAACCCGAGATCTTCCCTGATTACACTCACTCACTGCTTCGAGTAAATCACCCCTTCACCCGAGTCACCAACCTAGTAACGCGACTTCACCTTCTTCCTTCATTTTGATTTACAGCAAGCTTTTATATAAAACTTTAATTATAAGGTAAACATCAGAGTATTTACGCACTCGAACTCCAAAAGATAACCCGAAGCATCCAATAAAAATTCTCGAGTATAACTCGAGACAGTACCCCCCTCTTCCCAACTTCAAACGCTGATACGCCTCGGTGCTGTACACGTGTACAGCGCCGCTCGTGGCTCCGGCGAGCTTCTGAGGCGTCGCGCAAATCCCAGTTAACCCCCACGCAAGAATACGAAAGTCGATTTACTATTCAAGATGTGAATTCGAAAAAAAATTGCAGTTGAACGCAAGAAAGACGAACGACCACTCTACAAACAAAACACCGCGCCACCAAACATGGTCCACCGGAGGCGATGCAAACTCGTCTACACTTCGTCAACATCCCCAGCAACCTTCCCACTAAGCCATGACTCACTCGATCATAGGTACGAGTAGAATTTCAAATTTTACAGGCATGAACATAAACCTGCAGTAAAACCCTATGTTGATCTCGTACCCCAAATCTATGCAATGGAAAAATAAATGAATATTTTTCCTAAGATCACATACATTCATACTTGCTTCGATTAGAATTACAGTATTTTATAATAAGAAATTTTCGAGAATTCAATGAAAGTTTAAATTTTGATCAATATGGAACTGCTTTTGATATAATGAACTAAAAATTCCCATTCAACTTTTAAAAATCATATCTTTTAGTCTTAATTCAAGATATATGTTTAAATTAGCTTTTAATATGATTGAATTTACCTATATTTACTTGATTGTCTTTAAACAGACAGTGTAAGTTATTAATATGTTAAAACAGGTTTTAACAATTATAATTGAAATTCAAGCAACAAGTTTTTGAGGAAATCAAGTTTAAACTTACCATAATCAAATGAAACAATTCAAATTTTAATTGTTTCAACCCTGTAACACAAAGCAGAAAAAGCATCTTCAATATATTCCAAGTTCAACTTGTATAAAATCTCAGACACATATCAAAACAAAGCACATACAATCTCATGAAATTATCTTACTGATTTAATTAACTTAAGTTTGAAAAGTTTAGTTTACTCACCTGCAAATTCTGTAGAACAGAGAATAACTATTAGTTTTTCCTTTGAAACCTGAAGTTGGAACTGTCTGCAGCTCTGCTCATGAATCTGCCATTTTCTTTTTGATTTGCATATGTTTTCTCTTTTTTCTTGTTTTAGCTTCTTCTCGTTTTCATTTTTTTTTTCTTTTTTTCTTTTGAAGTTATGACTGAACTAGATGATAAGAACAAATGAATGCATATATATAACTTAAACAGTATCTCTTCTTGAACAAGCTTTACTTGACAAAATATCTTGCTTTATTATATTAATGTTTGCTGACTCACTTTTAACTTGTACAAAAAAACTGAGATGCTACAACAAATTTCGGCTGGAAAGTATATTGTTTCAGATTTAAGGTGGCTAATTAAATGTTCATGTTTGTGAATTAGTAAACACCAATAAGTATTGACTGACACATATATTAAGTACAAAGATATTGGCAGATTTGTTCCTTTTCACTTTGCAGGCTAACAAAGGTTGCATATGAAGTCATTCATTTGTTTATATTTGTTTTGTACCTTAATTTGTTTGCATAATTATTAACATATTTACATAGTTATCATGTTTGCTATGTTATATCTTCTCTGTCATTAAATATTCTATATGAAATTGATTAGTATACTTGCAAGTAGGTCTAAGGCTTGTGAAAGAAGATGTGTTCATATGTATTTGTTTTTGACAGCTTCTAGTTTACATATTTTGCATATTAGTGTCATATTCCATTTTATTTTGCTTACAAATTTTAAGATTATGTTGTATGGTTGTTTATTTATTTAAATTCTACTTGTGTTATTTTATTTTATATATTGTTTTTATTTTACTTTATACCTTGTTCTTAATCATGTGTTATAGTTAATATTCTTATATTTATAATTTAACTGTCCATATTTAAATTAGATTTGTGAGTTTACTCCTTCTTTATATTTATTTTATTTGTATTTAACTATAAGTATTTAAATTATGTACAATATGATTTATTTGCACTTATACTTATTTTATATTTATCACCACTTGTATTTTATTTAAATTATAAGCATAAGTTAACTTATATTTCACATTTATATTTTATATTGATTAACTTTGATTCCATTTCAAACATCATCATTCATATGTATACTTACTAAATATAAACAAAGTAAGATATTTTGATTTAATCATAAAAGGCAAATTTTATTATGAACATTATTAAGAAAATTTATTAAACTTCTGAATCAATTTCCCTTTAAAATAAATACCATTTATATAAACAATGGCAATTATCTCAAACTTATATCCGTTTCAAATGAAAAAGTGTACATTTTATTTAAGTTGATTTGAATATTTATTAAAATAAATAGGGCCAAAATCCAGGGTCGTTACAAAGAGAGTAAATTAGGAATGAAAAATAGTGTAATTCAATGAAAAAGAATAACAAAAACGAGAACACCAGATTTATAGTGGTTCGGCGTAACTACCTACATCTACTTTGAGTTTAATCTTTATTGCTTTCTCAATTACTTGAATACAGATACAATCCGTAAATCAATCACTTGGATACAAGTTTGAATTAAAAAGAGGAGAGTATAAGAAATGGCAGAGTCTCCCCAGTGTTCCCGGAAAAAAGGTCCCTTTCACTGTGCCCCTATCCCTCTATTTATAGACGAAGGTGTGTTGGACTTTCCTGGTGGGCCTGGTAGCTGAATAGCTTGGTCCAAATAGAGTAAACGGCCCAAAGGGAGTAAGCTCTGTGTACCGAACCAGGGAGGCCGAACGGTAAGATGCCGAGCCAAGGCAATGGCGCCGAGCGATGCACTGCATGCAGCACGAGATTTGTGCCGAACAGTGCAAGGTGTTGAGTGAGGGGTGTAGGCCGAACGAGGCTGGTAATGCCGAACAGTCCAGGAATGCCGAGTGAAGCATGAATGCCGAGCGCTCTAGAAGTCAAACGCTCTTAAATACCATTTGACCCATACGTGCCGAACGTATCTTGTATGCCGAACGTTCATGGATGCCGAACGTTCCTTGTATGCCGAACGTTCATGGATGCCGAACGTTCCTAGTATGTCGAACGTTCATGGATGTCGAACGTTCTTTAGGTGCCGTTCGATATTCAATACCGAACGTCCCTTTATGCCGAACGTCCATGGATGCCGAACGTGCCTTGTACGCCGAACGTTCTTGCTGCCGAGTGCTCCTATATGCCGAGCATTCCATAATTGCCGATCGATATACAATATCGAACGATTCTCAATGCCGAGCGTCCTTCTAACGTCGAACGCTCTTGATTGCCAAAACATGTCGACTGCATCAAACCCATATATCCTTAGGCCCTTCTTGGTCAGAATCTTGTCTAATGCTAATGATAATTTCTTCAACTGTCATCTTGTAACCGGACCAAGGTGCCGGTTAACACTTGCCCCCCAAAGTGTGTCGTGTGAAGCAACGCGACATGCTTTGAATCAGCGAGTATTCCTTGTCTTCAGAAAGAAATTCATCATGTTTATTTAATAGTCATTATCCTTCGATTTTATCCTCCCAAGCTGTCATATCCTTCTTTGGCCGTCTTGACGCTTGGTTGATTCCCAATATTATAAATCCAAGGTTGTAGTTCATCAGTGACCACTCGTGTCTGATTCTATAGAGCTAGCAAGCTTCGGCCATCTGATCTAGTATTTTCTCAATAACCCTTAGTGAGAATTTAATTTCTGTTGATTTCAAGAAGTCGGACTTGTTCGGATATACACATGCACGTTTGGGTACATGTTCTTTCCATTGGCTCTCGAATGCGTTTTATATGCTCATAAGTCGTCGCCAACTCCGTCCAGTTTAATTGCAATTCAATTGCGATTCCTTGTTTGTGTTTTCTGTGAAATAAGGGTTGCAATCAGCCACTTGAGGAGTTTTCCAAACCCCTCTTCAGTAAAAACTCTATGATTTTGTTCACAGCTTCAACCTTTAGGATTGGTAAGAAGAGGACGTCAATGCCCACAAGTGGGAAACGGCCGTGGACTAGCCGTTTGAGTAATTTCCATCGGTGGGGTTCCTGGATTTTTGCAAACATCTTGCACTTTTCGCATTGTCTAGCATGATCGACCGTATCTAGATTGATAGTTGGCCAGTAATACCTGTAGCAAAGTATCTTCTTTATCATGGTTTTCCCCCTGATGCTATTACCGCATTCTTCTTCATAGAATTTGCTCAAGATATCATCATGGGCGATGCGCCGAAGCATGGGGATGGATAAACTCCTTTTGACAAACGACTTATTCTTAGATGATTTGGTATGAAGATTTGAGGAGGATCTGTCGTTTTCCATTCCTCCGTTCAGTAAGAATTCCTCATTGTAGATAGTCTTTCGAGGGAAATAAGTGATATCGAATTAGCTTAGTTTGATATTTTATTTAAGTAGTCTTTCAGACGTCTCAGGTCATTGTATGCCCTGTCGCAATGGCTGGTAGGCATAGACGTTGATGGATTGAGCCTAAAAGTAAGAGTGGAGCTTTCATGGTGAAGTCAATAGATATTATGCTAGCTTCGGTAGCTTCGGGTTGATATCCAATGCATGGCTCGCGATAGTTAATGAAATCACATATGCATGTTAGAATGGGTCCAAGGGAACATATCATCATTTATTCAGAAAAATCCAACTAATTCATTTATGATCACTACACTGAGCTGTGATCCGATATTTAGCACCCGGAAAGGGGTCGCCATAGCTGGCTGTAATGTCGACCGTCAGCTTAGCCGGTGCCATCCCAAATTCTTTGAGTACAGATGTAACTATTTTGCATAACATTCAATGTGAAATATGGTTGGGACGACCAATAATGATGGTTGCTCTAGTCGAACTCTTGAGTCTTGTCATGAGTTTTTAAGTCTAATAGCGAAGGACTCTGAATGCTCTAATAGATTATCAACAAATGGCCAAAGATCAGGCTTAAAAGCGCGTTGAAGGAAATGTCGAGTGGGGGTCAGCCTCGAGTGGCATGCAACTGTATAGCTGGATCTTGCTATGAGTTTGAATTTGTTTGTGTATTCGAGTAACGCACTTTCTATTCAATGCATTCGAGTAACGCACTTTCTATTCAATGCATTCATGATCCTTTACCCATCCTTCGGGTTGGAGTGAAAGTCAATTGCTCATGAGCTAAGGTGTCAATTCAATGATTCAATCTCTAGGCATCCTTTCGGTCGTCTCCTTGAGCAACTGTAAGCTCTATATATAAGTTTTAATACTGAGCTATCGTAGCCAGTTTTAGGATGACCATGCGTCTTCTCCCAGTCTCGGGTTGATAAATGTACTGCATGGACGGTTAAGTCTCATCCTAGCTATGTTTACGTTTTCACCTAAGTTCCAAAGACATAGAGGTGATCGGTGAATAGTCGGTTCACATTCATCTTGCTCCTCGCTCGTGCCCCCAGGTCTGGGGCATATACCGATAAGTAGGAAGGCCAGCCACGCCCACTTTAGCTTTACTCTCTTTCCCATTTAATCGTGGGATCATGTCAATCGATAGGAGACTAGGTCTCACCTATCTCGGATTTTATCGTGGTTTTTCATTCCAAGAGGAATACTTCGATGCCACGTCAGTTTCAGGGCGTAACTTGGACAGTGGATGGTCATCTACGTCCACTTTGGTTCATGCTCTGTAATCAGTTCTCGGGGTAAAGTTGGCTACAAATGCAGTCGGGTTATGCTCATCCAGTTTCATACTCCTCCTGACGAATCGAATGAGGGTGCTGGAGAATTTTTGACCAAGTATTCATGGTTTACCCTCCTTTCCACACTCTGGAGGTCATAGTTTTTCAAGAAACATCCGAGTCACATTCGTATGTGCTTGGTGCAGATCGGTATTGACCCTCGATCTGAGGTATGATATAGTCGATTGCTCGTATCTTTGGATTCCATTTCGATTGGTTTTGTATTGAGGCTTCCCTGCAGTCGTTGCTTCAAGTTATAAAGAACGCCACTCTAGAGCTATAGTAAGCTGCCGTATTCAGCTTTTTAGTGATTTGTACCCATGCTCCCAGCATTGATTTGGCCAGGCCACAAGTTGGATGGTTGAACTCCATCCTTAGCGGGTTAATAATCCTTCGGTCGATTCCATGCCAAAGTTTGTGTAATAGAGAATGGTCGGAATCCACTTGTCTATTTATCGATGTTTATACACCACTCTGCATTCTGGTGACTTAGTGTTATTCTCCCCCCGGTTGATTCGCTCCCAATTTGTACTCATGCTTCGGTCCATGCTCCGGGGACTTTGAGATTTGTCGAACGGTTCATGCTTTACTCCACAGTTCGATACGCGGGGATTTTTGTGAACTCGTTTATACACCAGTCCGCATTCTGGGATTTTAGAGTAATCTAGTCCGCTTCTGGGATTTGGAGATTCTTCTCAAGTCTTCTATAATCTAGTCCGTGCTCTGGGGACTGAGAGTACCGTAGTCCGCACTCTGGGAATGTAGAGGTTTTCTAAGACGTTTATACTCTAGTCCGCACTCAGAGGACTTAGAGCACTCTAGTCCGCACTCCGGGGATGTAGAGGTTCTTAGGTCGTTTATACTCTAGTCCGCACTCAGGGGACTAGGAGCACTTTAGTCCGCATTCCTGGGACATAGAGGTTTCTGAGTCGTTTATACTCGAGTCCGCACTCTGGGGACTTAGAGTACTCTCGTCCGTGCTCCGGGGATGTAGAGGTTCTTAGGTCGTTTATACTCTAGTCCGCACTCAGGGGACTTAGAGTACTCCCGTCCGCGCTCAGGTGATTGGAGCGCTTGATGAAGACAAGTCTGGAACCTCCTCCTATACCGACGGGGGTTATGAAGTAGAAATTACAGGCACCTCTAATCACACATCCGAATTGAGCATGAAGGAGCGGCTCGAGAAAGAGAAGGTCAGGGTCAAGGTCGAGCCCCGAGTTGTGGACTTGGACGATCCTTTGAAAAAGCCGTTGAAGGTCATCCTTCCTGGCGGGTCCAAGCCTATGAAAGTTCTCCGTACTTCTTCAGTTGCTACCCCTCTATCAAAGAAGAGTACCAAGGGTAAATGCTATGGAGAGGAGCCGTCCGGAAAGGAGTTGAAGAAGTACAAGAAGTGATTACTATCCTCGTTCAACGAGAGTTAGTTTAAGTCATGTAATTATTTTCATCTATTTCCTTAGTCCTTGTAAATAGAATGTCGACTCCGAACTTTGGAGGGGTTGTAATAGGAACTCATTTCTCATTAAAGTTTAGTTCCTTTTTCCGTCTTACAAAAGACTCTTATTGTTCAGTTTTCTTTGTGATTGTGATGTTGATCCAAGCAGTTGTGAGTAACATAGACTTCTCGGTCCATCTTCATATAACTCGGAAACACTTCGGGAGTTGTTGAACTTCCATTCTGTGCTTCGAGCACTTAGAATACATTCTATCCCGTATGTCAGGGATTTGACAAATTCAAGTCATCTGTGTCATAGTTCATATTCAGGGAACTAGGAGATCCGAATTGCTTATATTCGAGTCCGCACTCTGGGGACTTAGAGTACTCCAGTCCGCACTCTGGGGACTTAGAGGTTCAAGTCATTCATACTCTAGTCCGCGCTCTGGGGACTTAGAGTACTCCAGTCCGCGCTCTGGGGACTTGGAGGTTTAAGTCATTTATACTCTAGTCCGCGCTCTAGGGACTTAGAGTACTCCAGTCCACACTCTGGGGACTTGGAGGTTTAAGTCATTTATACTCTAGTTCGCGCTCTGGGGACTTAGAGTACTCCAGTCCGCGCTCTGGGGACTTGGAGGTTTAAGTCATTTATACTCTAGTCCGCGCTCTGGGGACTTAGAGTACTCCAGTCCGCCCTCTGGGGACTTGGAGGTTTAAGTCATTTATACTCTAGTCCGCGCTCTGGGGACTTAGAGTACTCCTGTCCGCGCTCTATGGACTTGGAGGTTTAAGTCATGTATACTCTTGTCCGCGCTCTAGGGACTTGGAGGTTTAAGTTGATAGTAGTCGTATTTCCACTCTTTAATTTGTATTCATCTACTGTATCGAGGCTAATGTTGTCGAATGAACAGTCGAACCACGTTTGCTCATGGAATGGGATCTTGCCCCCAGCTCAAGGGACAAAATTTGAAAAATGGACGATCCATTCTCGTTCGCTTGGTAATTATAGCTCTTCCAATCGAGTCAAGGAAGGAGGTATATGACAGATGGTTGGATCACATCCGTGTTGGGTTAGATAGCAGAATCTCTTACAATTTGCTCTGTATCTCCTTCTTTTATGTTGAAGGCAGGATTTGGTGTGTAGATGATCAAATCACGTCCACTCTAGACAGATCTTGGCGTCACTGAGCTTCAGAAGAGGCCTTTGTATTTTGTCAAACTTTGTTCTGACTTGATTTGAGTGGGCGATCAGGCCATACTAATTCCAAGCCTTGTTCAGGTCTCCGAGTCAAACGTGGAGGTCAATGAATAGATGGTCAGTCATGTCGACTTTATATTTGGGCCCTAATCGTAATGAGCTTTTCAATCTCTAGTTCTTGGCCCTAAATTAAAGGCACATGATTGATGATGAGCGATTGAATTATTCTCATCTAGATGTACTCCACACGTCCGATCATGGTCTGCGTGGATTGGTTGGTGACCAAATCTGAGTATCCAATCTCCTGCATCGTTTTGAAAGTAGTTTAGTTAAAGTTAGTCGTAGTTCATAGAACAATAGAAATGGAAATGATTCAATGAAGATTATGATAAATCTCATTGATAGATGAAGTAGCATCGTGTGCTTGCTATTCGACTTTTGCCCTTGGCTCCTTTCAAAGGGATGTCGGCCGTCAGCGGTCCAGTTGATAATCATAGCCCTTTATTAATAGGCATCGGATATTCGCTGCCCGCCATTCTGCAGGACATGTACATACTATTGAAGCTTTACTTTCTAGATCAGCTTTTTGATCACACCTCGGAGGTGTTTGTAATCGCCCGTGTTAGGATCAGTGAGCATTTGGGAATATATAACATTCCCCTGATTTTCTTTAGACTTTGGTGTACTCTCTCGAGGTTGGTTTCCAATATCACTCCGAGTCGTGAATCTTCAAGTAGAGGTTGTCAATTGAATCTTTCAAAGAGCGTACGAGCCAAATTCTGAGGTCTTGTTTCGGCTACTAGGATCTACATCCTTAGTCAACGGGCCTTCATTGTTATTTTCCTTAGTCTGTTCTGCTCCTCCACACTTTGATTTAGATTCATTATTGTCATAGAGACGATCCATAGTCGTTGGAGACTCTCCAGCTAACCGGCTGCTAAAATATATATGGAGGTCGATTATCCTCAAGTGATCAATATAATATCCTTTTGAGAGTATCGTTCGAGTAGCAGTTGTTTGTCCGCTCCCTTGTTGTCGTTCAGAAGCTGTCGCTAGATCCTCTATTCCCCGGTCGAATAGGGGATGTAAGGGAAGTAGATAGAATGTTCCTTTATTAAGTTGAGATTCACTATAGGGGTCGTATAAGAGACCGGTGTAACTTAAGTTTGGAACGGTCTGGATGCCGCTCGGCATATACAATACTGTTCAGCATTATAGAGGTGGTCGGCATAGAGGGTATGTTCGGCCTGGAAGAGCGTTCGGCCTAGAGGTTTGGATCGGCCTGGACGAGCGTTCGTCCTAGAGGTATGCTAGGCCTGGAGGAGCTTTCGGCCTAGAGGATCGGCCAGGAGTGTTCGGCCAAGATGGTTCGGCCAGGAGTGTTCGGCCAAGATGGATCGGCCAGGAGTGTTCGGCCAAGATGGTTCGGCCAGGAGTGTTCGGCCAAGTGTAACTCGGCATACACCTTTTCTGTAACGATCGGCATAGACTTTTTCTGGGGCGATCAGTTGAATTGCCTTTAGAGGAGGGTCGGCCTTCATTCAACTTGAGTGCAAACTTTAACATCCAATCGCCAAATCTAGCGTACATCAGTGAATCCAATCTACGGCTATCAGCTTCCTTTAGATTTATTTCAAATTTGAGTAGAATAGGAAGTTTTCTATTAGAGAACTGGATCTATCTTGCGAATATGGAAATCCAATAGTAGACGATGAGATCCAATCAAGCTGAGAATTCAATTCTCAGTGAAAGCACCAAAATGTTAGCACCAAAATTGGTCACTAACACCCTTGAGTAGAGTTATGTAGAGAGATTAATGGAGAGAGTAAATTAGGACTGAAAAATAGTGTAATTCAATGAAAAAGAATAACAAAAACGAGAACACCAGATTTATAGTGGTTCGGCGTAACTGCCTACATCCACTTTGAGTTTAATCTTTATTGCTTTCTCAATTACTTGAATGCAGATACAATCCGTAAATCAATCACTTGGATACAAGTTTGAATTAAAAAGAGGAGAGTATAAGAAATGGCAGAGTCTCCCCAGTGTTCCCGGAAAAAAGGGTCCCTTTCACTGTGCTCCTGTCCCTCTATTTATAGACGAAGGTGGGTTGGACTTTCCTGGTGGTCCTGGTAGCTGAATAGCTTGGTCCAAATAGAGTAAACGGCCCAAAGGGAGTAAGCTCTGTGTACCGAACCAGGGAGGCCGAACGGTAAGATGCCGAGCCAAGGCAATGGCGCCGAGCGATGCTCTGCATGCAGCACGAGATTTGTGCAGAACGGTGCAAGGTGTTGAGTGAGGGGTGTAGGCTGAACGAGGCTGGTAATGCCGAACAGTCCAGGAATGCCGAGTGAAGCATGAATGCCGAGCGCTCTAGAAGTCAAACGCTCTTAAATACCATTTGACCCATACGTGCCGAACGTATCTTGTATGCCGAACGTTCATGGATGCCGAACGTTCCTTGTATGCCGAACGTTCATGGATGCCGAACGTTCCTTGTATGCCGAACGTTCATGGATGCCGAACGTTCTTTAGGTGCCGTTCGATATTCAATACCGGACGTCCCTTTATGCCGAACGTCCACGGATGCCGAACGTGCCTTGTACGCCGAACGTTCTTGGTGCCGAGTGCTCCTATATACCGAGCATTCCATAATTGCCGATCGATATACAATATCGAACGATTCTCAATGCCGAGCTCCTTCTAACGTCGAACGCTCTTGATTGCCAAAACATGTCGACTGCATCAAACCCATATATCCTCAGGCCCTTCTTGGTCAGAATCTTGTCTAATGCTAATGATAATTTCTTCAACTGTCGTCTTGTAACCGGACCAAGGTGCCGGTTAACAATGATCCGCTTATTCGTGCAATTTGAGTTGGACATGTACGGTTTATTGTCGATTCAAAGGGTATGGAAAAACGGGATATTACATTTGGTATCAGAGCTGAAGGTTAAGCAAGAACCTTGGCTTTGGTTGGGTAAAGACTCATCGGAGATAGGGTTAGTAATACCTAGGATGAACACATTAGAGATAGGGTTAGTAACCCCCTAGAATGAGTTTGAGTGTACTATATATGAGCGTGTATTTTTTAGTGACTAATAAAAATGTTTTGTGTTGATTTATCTATTGAGTGATTTAGGGATTTTGATCGATGCGCCTGATCACCGTTATCGATTAGGGTTCCCAAACATTTAAACAAGGTGAACCGACACACTGACTTCGAAAAGATTGGTAAATGAAATAATTTTACCTAGGATTATATTTTGAATATAAAGTATATATTTTGAAAAATAAACATGAAAGAAATTGGAATTTAAATTCGAGTAATTTAAAGAATTGAGGAAATTTAAATGAAGTTAATTAATATAAGATAAAATGGATTTATAAAATAGGTTTTATAAAGTAATCTCTAAATGATTTTGAAAATGGTATTATTTCAAATAAAAAGAGGTATTTTATGATAACAAATTCGATTGTCTCGAAAATAAGCTAAAAATGGTCAAGAGATATGTTCGGATGGCAAACACTTCTCTTAAGTATTACTATTCTTATTAAGAGGATATATGATACTATTGGTAGTACCCAAATTCTTTAATTGTTTTGGAGTTCCTGGATCTATATAATTTCGTTAAGTTAAAGAAATAATGTGAATCAACAGTTGATAAATTGATTTGTAATCTTTATAAACCAAGGATAAATTGGGATCACTAATTGAGAAGATAAAACAAAATTCTCGATGATTTTAGACAGTCGAAAATTTCCGAATCATACCTAACTCGGTGCTAAGAAATTTATGAAAACTTTTGGAAAAAGATTGCGAAATATTTTGAGTAAATGAAATTGGATAAGTATAATTTGTAAATTTGATTATAAACAAAAAAGATAATTATAACCCAGAAAATGTTTTATTAATTCCAGCATTAATTAAGAATTTGGACTTAAGTCTCTAAAATATGATTTATTTACATAGTTATCAGATGTAATAAACTTAAGTAATAGTTTTACGAAATGATTCGTAAATAATATCAGTGTTAAAGGAAATATACAAAGTTAAAAGATTATGGGAAGACTTTTTTAAAAAAGACAAATCGTCTTTTGAATGAAAAATGGTTTCTTTAGAATATTTTCCTTTAATAAAAATATTTGAAAATAAATAATTAAAGGGATTATATAAAGAGGCACATTTATAAAATATTTGAACTTAAGAAAAAAGTTTATGAAAGTTTTGAGGGTTAGTAAATACATATGTTACATGTAGATCATTTCGTCATACGAATTTTGATCTAATATTCGAGTACGGAACTTCAAGGTGTTTTACACTGGTCTGAAAAAGGATTTATTACTCGATTCTTGACGATGAACATTGATGAGGATTTTTGGTTGGGTACTTGATTTTTCTATCATTGTTGAGCACTATGCAAGGAAAGTAAAGGCTTCTGAGTAAAGAGCCTGATTAAAGTCTACACTAGAGAATTGGGGGAACGATATTGGTTCGAAAATAAAGTTGTGTATTCGAATTGGAGATCGAATAAGGTATTTCATATGGATGATCAACGTATATTATATGGAATAAAGTTTGAAGATAAATGTTTTAGGCAAACTTTTGTTTTAGGCAAACTTTTGTTTTAGGTAATTTTGAGGACGAAATTCTTTTAAGTAGGGGAGAATTTAACGACCCATAATCTCGCTACTTCGAAAATGAGAGATTTCGTTTAAAAAGGTCTAAAACTTAAATAAAAAGGTTATATATAATAGATAATAATAAATAAATTATTTATTCTTATAGTTGCTAATTTAAAAGGTATAAATTTGGATTTTAGAACAAATCAAAAAAAGTTAAGTTTTGTTAAAAATAAGTAAATGCTTAAATAAATAGGTTTAAATATTTATTTAAAAAGATAAATCTTATTGAAAACATTTAATAAAGATAATAAAAGTATATTAAAATATTTAAAAGGGTGTTAATAATCATTTTGCAAAAATAACCAAATTTTTCGCATTTTGTCAGTTTTACATACACCGTAAAATTAGAGATTTTGATATTTTTTAAATATGATTTTAAAATATAAAGAGACATGTTTTAATTTATTTAAAGAAGTAAAAAAGTTTATTTTTAAATTTGGTTTACATAAATAAGTAGGTTAACTAAAACGTCAAAATGTGACTATAAAACATTTTGTAGAAAAATGACGTTTTGTCGATTAAAAGTTGTCGCAACATCGACGCACCTTTATTTTCTTATATAGGAACATATATTCAAATAGTATAAGTATAAATTAATTCACTAATCAAGTTTACTTTTACTAAACATACTTATAAAATTCTAGAATATAATTAAGAAAATTAAGCATAAAAAGACAAAAATGTCATTTCAAAGCATAAAGTAAACATCAAATCAAAGAAACATAATTATTACTTTCTTTACTTAATATCTAAGCTAAAATGATATAAAGTAATGATTTGAAATGTAATGTTAAGTATTGAAAAAAAATAAGATTGCTTAAGAAGTAAGTACGGTTATTTTGGAAAATTTGTAAAGGGATATTTTGGTAACTTACCACTTTATTTCTTTTTCTATAAATACCAACCACTTTCTCACTTTTTTCACACTATTTCTACATTTTTCATCTTCTTCCTTGAAGCTATCTTTAATAGCTTCTTCTTCTCTTCCATTTCCTTACTAACTTTTTCAAAACTATATTAAATCAACTCGAAACACCACCAAACTTTGCCAAATACCTTAGAATATCATTAAAACATGGTTTAGCATCTAAGAAGTGAAGAAATAATGGAGGAAGGCGAGGATCGGGTATGGCCGAACCTATGTAAGAGAAGGAAGCAAGTCATGAAGCTTCGGAGCGAGAAAAAGAGACGGAAGTGCTGTCGAGTTTAAAAGGAAAGTCTACTAAAAAGATTTGGTGAAGAAAAAAGGATTTAGTGAAGTGTTGGTAGGAAGTGAACAATTGGGTTAAAGGTGAGTACTCATATTTACTAATTACTCCATAAATTATTTCAAGTATAATGATTTAAAAGTTTAAATATGTTGGACGATTAAATGTTTGATAACTTGGTTGATATTATTGTTGACTATATGTTTGTGATATGGATGATAACTTGGTTTGATAAATGATAAGAGAAATGGTTAGTAAGTATAGTTAATTAAATGATAATTAAATACATATAAATATGTGTATGGAAATTATTCAACCTCTTAGTGATTTCAAAATATCTAAGAAGGTTGAAAATAATATTACAATAACATAATATTATAATAGGAAATGAAATGAAAAATGAGTTTGAAATGATGAAATATTGTTTTAAATAAGTTAAAATAGGCTAAATATTATTTAAAACAAATTTGAAGTGTTTCGGACAAGTTCCGAAGCAATTCACAAAATTGGTCAAAATCGAGCTCGTCGTGTAGCGGTACTTTGTAAATTTCGACCTGTAACTTCAAACTAGTGTAGGGAATGATTTATAAGTCGAATTTCTTCGAAATAAAAATTATTTGGTTCACAATGATAATAGTTTTCCAACGAAGAAAAAAATCAAGATTTCATCAAGTAGATTTTGAAATATGTCCAAAACAATTTTCTAAAAACATCGCGGTTTTGCGGTTCGGAATTCAAAAGGGGATTTCTCTATAAATGATATTTTAAACTATTAAAAATATGAAATAAAATTGATAAATCTATTGAAATGGTTTTAAAGAGATTTGGAATGGAAAATATGAATTTTCAAATATTAAAAAGTTGTTTAAATCAAATAAGCTTATATAGCACTTTCCGCGGCACTTTTATGCTGCGAATTATATAGCATTTTGGATATGGGTTTAAATGTAATGATATTTTCTAGAATCAGTTATGAATGTTTTTAAAAGAATAATTAAGTGTTTTAAATGATGATTTACAAGTTTAATAAATCATTTCAGAATAAAGATTAATAACTGAGTATGCGGAAACGACTAGAATATTTGTCCCGCCTGTGAGATCTAGGAAGATAAAACAAGGTGTTTAACTAAGGTTAGGGATGGAGCAACCAGTACTCTGAACTTACTTGGCCTATATTTTCTCTTTTTAGGTAAGGGGTGGAATAGATCAAAAGAAATTCCCTGATGCTCTAAAAAGATCATATTTAAGTTTTTCCAAAACAAAAGAAATAAATTCTTTGAATGTTGTTTAACCACTTAAAATATTTTATTCGATGGTTGGTACGAAGGAACCAGGATTGGATTTTGGCAACTCCTATCCGAATAAATGGGATCAGATTTGGATGATTCCTATCCGAAAACCCTTCAAACTTATTTTTGAAAAAAAACATATTAAAAACAAAGATCATTGGAGACAAAGATCTTTATGATGTAGGATTACTTGCCATTAGTCCTTGGAGGTGAAACTTGTCATTAGTCCCTAGAGGTGAAATTTACCATATCTAAGGTGGCAGTAGTACTATGTTATGAAAATCTTTGATTTGCAAGAATATTATTTGAAGTTAAAAAAAGAAAATCTTTGATTAAGATTTAATGAGTGATTTGGGAATAGTTTCCCTAAGTTAAAGTTATAACCTGAATATAAGAAATCTTTGATTAAGAGTAAAATGATTTGGAAAGGTTTTCCTAAGTAAAAGAGAAAATGATTTGAATTGTTTCAAGATTTAAGAAGGGTTTAAATAAATCAAACGATTTGATAAATGAGGCTTAATGATTCCATATACATTTGAAAAGAAATGGAATAAATTGAAAAGAATGTATCTAAGAAAGATATTGATTAGATAAAAGATGAAGTAATTGATTTATGATTGATATCCATATATGAAATTAACATCTTTTAAAGCGATGATTGGCTTCGAAGGAACCGGAGTCGGATTTGGGTAATTCTTATCCGAAAACCACTTCGAACCAATGTATACGTTCGAAAGTGAAGACATGTTGAAGATGATGATTATTTAAGACCGTGGATCTTTATAGCCTGAGGACTATTTGTTGAACATGCTCTGGGTCGCTCCCATTATAGACTTATTTATAGTAGTGGTCTCCTCGTTGTGGAGACATTTTCCGAATTGCAAGGGCTTCTCGCCTAGTAATGGCTGAGGAAAGTGCCTTCGGTTTCATTCAGTCTTAGAACGAACTTGTATGGACGAATGTTTGACATTGCATTTCTAAGACACAATGTTTGACTTTTACAAATGTACATCAGTGGTGGCGGAGAAGACAACTCCACTTTGCTTAACCTCCTTCTCTAAGACATACGTGCTCAGAGGTTGTATTTTGGTGGAAGGCTAATAGTGATCAAAGGAATAGCAATGTGGCATTCAAAATGGAACCTGTTATGATTAAAGCGTGGGTTTGTATGAAAAGCATGGCTTTGAAGAAATTGAGTGTAGCCTCACGAGCGTCACACCCCGGTTATGATGGGATACTATGTGGTTTGACAGACACAAATTCGGAATAAGTGAGTATGTATGGTAGTGTCAAATAAATTTGGCCCTTTGGGGGTACGTCCCTCAAGGCATTAATTGCTCCCATTTGGATAAAGTGGTTAGCTTGAGAAAAGCAAAAAACTACCGGTTATCAGTTGTACTATAGCAAGTATAGTTCCAAGTGACTAGTTTGAGAAAAGTGATTAAGGCACCGTGGAAACTATGTTTTTTTATGCGTGGATCGATGAAAAGGCCAGTAGTTCTCTATCTTGTTGGAAATCCAATTCCCATGCGAGATTTACGGTTTTTGTTGGGCGTGTTTCCACCGGACCAGGGCCACCGGACCAATGCTACCGAATCAAAACAAAGAAGGCACCATCGAACCAAAGAGAAGATGGCACCACCGGACCAAAGTGAGGAAGGCACCACCGGACCAAAGTGAGGAAGGCACCACCGGACCAAAGCGAGGATGGCACTACTGAACCAAGACATCACCGGACCGATCCATGCTCTACTCACCACCTGACCGAAACATTACCAAACCAACATTGCCAGGCCGGATCACGTCAGCCCAGGCCCACCAGCAGCTATATAAATCCAAGACCCCTACCCCCAGCCTCACTCTATAAATAGAGGGGTAGGGGTACAACAATGGGGGACGGTTTTGAGAGCTCAAGCACGGATAAAACTTTCAAACAACTTTCATACACTTGTGATAAAAGCTTTGTACTTGTAATCTGAACAGTGAAAGAGAATAACATATAAAGTGGACGTATGCACATTCTGGCTGAACCACTATAAATCTGTGTGTCTTTTACAGTTTAGTCCCTCCTTTTTACATATTTGCATGAATCACCCAAATCACTAAGAACAACATAAAATCGACTAATTCGTACGACTTGGAGGTGTTTGTCCATTTTTCGTGCAAACATTTTTGGTGCTTTCACTGAGAGTGGGAGCTCGAAGCTTCAGCTTCTCCCACTTAACCTTCTTCCTAACAGCATCGCTCATTGCTCAGAAAACATGCCTCCTAGGAAGAAGAAAGATGTTAACAAAGGAAAGAACGTCACAACTAGCAGTATTCTAGATCCAGTGATCCCAGATCAAGAGAATCGTCCCGTTCCAACAGTAGTACCAAATGAAAATCAGGCAAATCCGACAACCCCTGCCACGGAACAGCCGGCAGCAATTACTAGGGCTGATCTAGACAGGGTTGTGGCTGAAGTGACTAACCGCTTCACATCCCAACAAGAAGCCTTGGTGAACCAACTCATGTCACGCTTAAGGGATGCTGAAGAATCCAACCGCAACACTGAATCATGGGATGAGTCCTAGTCTGGAGGATCTCAGAGGCGACAAAGATCTTTCTTCTTCGAAGAAGATAACAACAGAAACAGTAATGGTAGGAGCCGAGCCCGAACTCAGCCCGAACTCAGCCCGAACTCTGACCCGAGGAAACGCTTGGAACCGAACCCAACGGGGGAGGTACCAGGCGAGGGTTGGCTGTAGCTGAGCCTGTCATGCTACCTAGCCATGGAAACACCAATGAACGGGGCCGAGCTAGAGTCCAGCCCGATGTTGGACCCGAGGAAGTGCTCGGAACAGAACCCAGTAGGGGAAGATCAAGGCAAGGGCCAACTGTAGCTGACCCTAGCATGCTCCCAGAAGACCAGAGGCAGCCACTGGAAAATATTAGGAGTGATAGACGATACCATCCCTACAGGTCATCTGGACGGAATCAATCTCGCAGAGAAGAACCAAACTCATTTCTATCTGCTCCAAATTCTGATAAAAGGATGGCGCGATTTTTCAGAGAGTGCATCCAACGGGATCAAAGAGATCGAGAGATAGGCGCTAGGGTAACCAGCCCTTTCACCCGCAATATCAAAATCGCCATCACCCCCGAGAATGGAAAATGCCAACAATGGAACCTTACAAGGGAATCTCTGACCCCGTTGTACACTTGTAGAGATACACACAGCATATGCTCATGAGCGAAGCCACAGAAGGAGTATTGTGCAAATGCTTTCCACTATTCTTGGCAGATCTAGCTACCTCCTATTTCTGCCATCTACCCTAAGGATCCATCAGCTCATGGAAAATGTTGAAAGAAAAGTTCATAAGCCAGTTCCGCATTCATGTGGAACAACCTAAGGACGCTTATTCCCTATCTAATATCAAACAGAAGCCTGGAGAGACAGTGCAGCAATATCTAACCCGATTCAATGCTGCAACGGCCGCAGTCCAAGATGCCGATGAGAAACTTATCTTAATGGCCCTCTGTACTGGTGTGCATCCGGATACTAAGTTTGCTAGAAGATTAACGAAAGAAAAACCAGCAACCTTACCCAATTTCTTCCATGAAGCCGGAAGATATATGAGACTTGAAGACGCTGCCACTGAAAGACAGACAGGGCAACAAACCAAGGCAGCTCATGGCGACACACTCGCTTTAGCAAAGGACGTTCGAATAAATGACTCTAGAGACAATGCTGGGGCCAAGAAGGGAGAAAAACGTCTATATCGACCAGGACCGAGATTTGACACTTACACTCCTTTGAATGAAACAATCGAAAACATCTTCCTGGCCACCCAAGACGAAGTTAAATACAGACGCCCCCTATACAAGAAGGAATAAGATAACGCAATTAAGTCTGGAAATTTTTTCCGTTTCCACGAATCTCATGGGCAAGATACCAATGAATGCCATCATCTCTGGGACTTAATTGAAGAACACATCAGAAGGAAGAGACGGAACGCTATGTAAAGGGTCAGAACAGGACCCCAGCTCCTGCCAATGAAAACCCAAGGCTACCCCTCCCGGAAACAAGAGGGGGAAATCGCAACACCAGCGGCTCCAGTCAAGAGAAGATAGTGGTCCATACCATATCGGGAGGACCACACATCGCCGACAGGAACAGGACAGAGATGGAAAGATACGGAAAGTCACTTAGAAACAATGAAGGCTGCGTTAATTCTGTTATGGAAGAACGCCACCCGAAGCGAAAAGAGAATGATGACATTACATTCAATAGGCGTGACCTAGAAGGAAGGCAGTACCCTCACATGGATCCTATGGTCATCTCTGCCCGGTTCGGCCCAGCCGAAGTTTTTCGAATTCTAGTAGACACTGGAAGCTCAGTAAATATCCTATTCAAGCATGCTTTCGACAGAATGAAGCTGTCAATGAAGGATGTGTCTCCCTGCAACAAACCACTACATGGTTTCACTGGAGATGCGAAGATGCCCCTCGGGCAATTGGACCTCTTTGTTGAAATAGGAAGTCACCCCAGCTCCGTTGTGCGGAAACAAACATTTGTGCTAATAGATAACCACTCGGCCTGCAATGCCTTTTTAGGAAGACCAGGCTTGTCTGACTTCCAAATTGTCCTAGCCCCATGGTGCCTGAAGATGAAATTTCCAACAGACAATGGAATAGGTGAAGTAGAGGAAGATCAAGACGCCGCTCGAGATTGCTATGTAACTGAACTTCGCAATAATCGCAGGAAGGATAAAGGGAAGATTGCAGAGACTACTCTCTGCATGAAAAACATGGAAGTATAGCAACTAAAGAAAGCCCCTCCTCTTCGATATACCAGTGATCCTTTCAATAAATTAGACCCCAGGGACAAAGAGGAGGAGGCCACCGCCGAGCCTGCAGAGGCTATGGAGTTTGTATCTGTAGACAAACATGACTCAAGTAGACTGTTGAAAATCGGATCTCAGCTAAGAGTAGAATTGAGGGATCAACTCATTGATTTTCTCCACCACAACTTGGATGTATTTGCATGGACGCACGCTAACATGACTGGAATCTCCCCAGACGTGGCATGCCACGTACTAAATATCGATCCTACCAAGGTGCCAGTAAAGCAAAAAAAAAAGAGAAGTATGGGGGCAGAACGATTAGCAGCCCTCGATGAAGAAGTAAATAACTTCTTGCCAATAACATCATACGAGAAGCCATCTACCCAGAGTGGATCGCTAACCCGGTACTAGTAAAGAAGGCTAATGGGAAGTGGCGAACATGCATTGACTTCTCCAACTTAAATGACGCTTGCCCGAAGGATTGC
Source organism: Allium cepa (assembly GCA_030765085.1). Taxonomy (NCBI): domain Eukaryota; kingdom Viridiplantae; phylum Streptophyta; class Magnoliopsida; order Asparagales; family Amaryllidaceae; genus Allium; species Allium cepa. The sequence continues at coordinate 154,420,507 of CM060946.1, read as the reverse complement.
TTCCCACTCCCCCGAATCGATCAGTTGGTGGACAGCACAGCCGGGCACGAACTCTTATCTTTTATGGACGCATACTCAGGATATAACCGAATTCCTATGCACGCCCCCGATCAAGACCACACTAGTTTCATCACTGACCGGGGATTGTACTGCTATAGAGTAATGCCTTTTGGACTTAAAAACGCCGAAGCTACCTATCAGTGCCTCGTCAACAAGATATTTGCGGAACTGATAGGACGAACTATGGAGGTTTATGTGGATGACATGCTAGTAAAATCGAGGAAAACCAACGATCACGTAAGCCACCTGGGCAAGATGTTTCAAGTACTTCGCCAATATGGAATGAAGTTGAATCCTCTAAAGTGTCATTCGGAGTATCATCAGGAAAGTTCTTGGGATTCATCATCCATGCCAGGGGGATTGAAGCAAACGCCGAACAAGTCCGAGCTCCGAGAGATATCAGGATACCTTCCACTCGAAGAGAAATGCAAAGCCTAAATGGAAAAGTGGACGCCCTAAGCAGATTCATCTCTAAAGCGACTGACAATTGCATTCCTTTCTTCGAAGCTCTAAGGAAAGAAAAAGGAAAGTTCGAATGGACTGACGAATGCTTAACAGCCTTCCTCAACCTAATCGAACACCTCCAGAAACCACCAGTACTCTCAACTCCAAACGAAGGCGAAGAGCTATACATATACCTTGCTGTGTCATCTCATGCTATGAGCGCCGCTTTGATGAGAGAAGACAACCGCGCACAGCGGCCAGTATACTTTGTGAGCAAGAGGTTTATGGGGGCAGAAGCCAGATATCCTAAACTTGTGAAGCTAGCATACTGTTCACTAATCACATCACGGAAACTGCGACACTATTTCCAATCCCATTTCATCAGAGTTCTAACCAATCAACTGCTAAGGCAGGTACTCCATCGTCCCGACACTTCTGGACGACTACTTAAATGGTGCGTTGAACTGAGTCAAAATGATATCACCTACTATCCTCGCACCGCCATTAAGGGACAAGCCATGGCCGATTTCATTGCCGAATTCACTACCAACGAAGGTAAAGAGCAATCTGAAATAGCAGAAGACATCCAGTGGAATCTCTTTGTGGATGGAGCATCAAACGAACAAGGCTTGGGGGCAGGTATTGTAATAATCACTCCCAGGGGAAGGAAGCTACATTATGCTCTAAGGTTGAAATTCGCTGGCACCAACAACGATGCAGAATATGAAGCCGTAATAGCTGGATTAGAACTGGCCCTAGAGATTGGAGTCAGTTATCTATGTCTTCATAGTGATTCGTAACTTATTATAAATCAAACACTAGGAGAATTTCAGGCTCGAGGAGAACGACTCACAGCATATCTGAAGAAGACCAAGCTGCTACTCGATCAATTGGATCACTACTTGATCAAACACATTCCTCGAGAAGAGAACCAAGAGGCCGACGAACTGGCAAAGCAAGCTAGCATGAGAGACGGCACCATTTCCGAAACAGTAGCCATCTCAAAGCAACTAACCCTGAGTTTCGATCAAGTGAATCTGATAGCTGCAATCGAAGAGGAAACTTGGATGACTCCCATCCGAAAATTCTTACAAGATGGCACACTGCCCGGTGGGCGTAATGAAGTCAAGAAAATCTTGAGGAGAGCTTCTCGCTACACAATACAAGGAGGCATCCTCTATCAGTGCGTCTTCTCTAACCCCTTATTAAGGTGTGTCGCTGGAAGGGAAGCCAAGGAAATCTTATCAAACATCCATCAAGGAAGCTGCGGAGATCACACTAGAGGGCAGACTCTGGCAAAGAAGATACTCCGATATAGGTATTTCTGGCCCACCTTAAACAAAGAGGCCTTAGACTTCATCAAAAAATGTGACAGATGTCAGAAGTTTGCTAAGATTCCTCGACTACCAACAAATGAGATCACTCAAATGACCATCCCTTGGCCCTTTGCAGTATGGGGAGTTGACTTGATTGGCGAACTGCCGGTGGGCCGAGGCGGAGCCAAATATGCTATAGTGGCAGTCGACTATTTCACTAAATGGGTGGAAGCGGAACCTCTAAATAAAATATCCTCGGCAAAAGTTATTAACTTCTTGATCAAAAATGTTCTATGCAGGTACGGGTTCCACTCAAAATCATATCGGACAATGGACTTCAGTTTGACAGCGAAGAGTTCGCCGACTGGTGCCAAAAGCACGGAATTCGCAAAAGCTTCTCATCTGTAGCTTACCCCAGGGCAAACGGACAAGTCGAAGCGGTCAACAAAATTCTCAAAACTCTAATCAAGAAGAAACTTGAAAAGTCAAAAGGCGCTTGGGTGGATGAACTTCCTAAGACACTTTGGGCCTACCGCACATCTTTCAGAACATCTAAGGGGCATACTCCTTTCACTTTGGCATACGGATCGGAGGCCATGCTCCCAGTTGAAACTGTAGTGCCTTCCCACCGTAGGATCCACTATAACCCAGAAGAGAACGAAAAACTCCTTCACATGTCTTTGGATCTAATTGAAGAGAGAAGAAACGATGCAGCACCCAAAGCAGCAGCTCACAAGCAAAAAGTGGCAGCACAATACAACTCCAAAGTCAAGCATCGTATCTTAGAAGAAGGAGATCTTGTCCTCAAGCGAGTCTTCCCACGCCCCGGAGCACTAGATCCAATCTGGGACGGACCATATGTAATTCATAAAGACCTCCACAACGGAGCTTATATTTTGTCAACAGTGGACGGAGAGGTGTTCCAGAGGGCATGGAACATCTAACACCTTCGTCGATACTTTTCTTAACTTGTATTGCCCATATGAAGTGAATTAATAAAGAGAATCAGTGGACGTAGGCATTTTCGTTCCGAACCACTTTAAAAACATGTCTCTTTTTTAACTTGTTGCTTTATATCTTGGCTGCTTGTTAACTTTATCCTTTTCTGTTGAAAAAAATCCTGCGTAATGGCATTTCCATTCAAGACACATCACAGCGTGACTTCACCTGAACAAGACCTAACAGGTACTATACGAATATATGCCCTCGCGAATGGGACACTTTTGCTCCAGCATCCCTCCGCTGCGGGTTAACTCATTGCTCGTGATCGACCCTTAAAACCAACTGTAATGAGCCGATTATAAGCCACCGAGTAGGCCGACTATAGCCTCGGCAGCTCATTACGGTGTTCGGCTCGCCGGCAGCTGTGAACCTACTTTAAACCCCAACATAAGGTGTGGCCAACCAGGGGTAGTTCACAGTTGACGATCGACACCCACGCTTACCGGCCACGGTAAATCGAATAATACCCACGATTACGGGCCATAATGGCCCGGTAGTTACTGTGCACGATCTCGGCTCCGAGTGTCTTAAGTACAGCTGTGGTAAAAAAGAGAAACTCCCCACGGAGGCGTAAGATGGGTGACAATTGTCTCCAAGACCCACAGCTAGGGAAAGTGACTACAAAACCCATTTTCCACGAACTTAAGCACATTGCAGGCCTTCCGTGATTGGAAGTTTTACTATTTCTTATATTTCTATTTTATTTAAAAACTTTTCTCTTATCCTCTGTAATGATCCCTAAAGCACAGGACACGAAATAGGAGACGCTCACTAATGGGGACAGGAACTCACAATCCGATGACAGGTCATTCAGCTGCATTCCATACTCAGTCATACAAAGCATTCAAAGAAACCATCTACAACTAAAACATGAAGGGCGGTACTTTCTTCTGTTGTATATGAATACGTAGCTATAATTTATTCGCACATCACACTAATATTGCAAGATATGAAATTATGTTTTGAGCAAGAACTTGACATCAAACACAATAAAATCACGGGCGTATGCACAGCTGTATTTCTTATGCAACACACCAAAATGACAAAAGCATTCAAATATGATAGAATCAGCCTAAGTTTCAAATTACATAGTAAAGTCGTTCGTTACCAATAACACAATTACAGCTTAAAGGTTACACGAATGTTTTAGGACTGACATAGGCAGCAATGTCAAACAAACCAAAAGATATCCAGATCAAATCAAGGAATCAGCTGCGTCGGAGCTTTACCTCTACCCTACTGGCCCTCCGAGAACTCCTTGACCGCGTGATTGGAACTCTCAACATGTTAACCAGAGGTGGTTGATGGTCCATAGGTCCTGCCTGTCCAATTCGGGAGAGGATCCGTTAATAGTCATAAAACAATAAGCAATCAAGTTACGAGAAGCTAAAAGGGAAGACCACATCCATTGAGTCGTGACCACATCCATTCTAAAGGCCAAGCCACCCTCCCTATCTGCATTGGCCTTAGCCTCCTCCAGGGCCCTGAGATAAATCCTGGCCATGAATCGGGGATAATCATCCATCCAAGATAAGTTGCCCTGTTTCCAAGTGCGAAAGTGTATGTCCTGAAGCATCTCATCCATTATCCCCTCATTCTCCTCGAACTCCCTTATTCGGTCCTCAGAAGCCAACAACTTTACAATAGCAGCATCCCTCTCTGATTGGTATCGCGAGCAGTCGGCCTGAAAGGATTTCCTCATTGCCTCCATCTCCTCCTTCAGCTTAGTTTGAGTAAGCTCTGCGGCTTCAAGTTTCCCGGATAACTCCTGTACCAGCTTGAGTTCCGCTTTTCGGACCTCATCCACCGTCGCGATAGCCATATCAGTCCGTCCCTTACAAGCAGCCTCCATTTTCCGTAACTTTACTCGACTGGCCTTTTCAATGGTTTCCTTTAGTTGTCTTGAGGCGGCCTCATGTTGAGAGATCTGGATGGCCTGATCAGCAAGTTGTTTGGCCTGGTCGGAAACCATTAGCCGCAGTCGAATGTTAGCACTCCCAATTTCTTCTCCAGTCTTGACCAGTCGGGCATGATGCCTCATCAGCTTTCTGGTTTCCTCAGCAACCCGGTCAATATTTGCCTTAGCTTCGTCCCCCAAAGTTACAACCCGAGTGGTAAGCAAATCAAGGTCCAGGGACTTAGCTTCATCCAATACTCTCACCATAGGATTACGGGGGAGAAAGTGCTCACCGGTAGCCTCATCAAAGGTAATATCACGAGAACTCGGATCCAGATCCGGATGACCTGCAAACGGATTACGAGCCAAGCCGGGATGACTTATCCGGGTAACAGTAGGATTTTCAGACAGGTGCGGAGAAGGTATAAATTCAATATTCTCCTCCGTTTTATCCTGAAGAAGCTGAGTTGGAGACTAAGGACCAGGTGGGGATTCAAACAAGGCACGACTCCTCTTCTTCCTTTGAACGTCCTTTTCGATAATTCCAAGAAGAAGGCGGTAGCCGACTACATCTCCAGGGCGATTAGTCGGAGGCTTTGGTTTAGTAGAAGCCTTGAGAAGTTTTTATTGTTCAAGACGGTGCCGAACATCTGATGTCTTGGCCGCCTTACCTGCTTCTGGGATAAAAACCAAGCGTTACAAGCAGACATTGAACTATAATTCAAGAAATATATCAAGTTAAGAAGAGTAAAGGGACGCTTTTGCCATACAAACCCTGGGGAGGAGTAGGATACTGCAATAAGTCCTGGATCTCATTCCAGGACGGGAGCTGACCAAAAAATATTCCTAAATCCTTATCATAGAGTAAAGAGACGCTTTTGCCATACAAACCCTGGGGAGGAGTAGCATACTGCAATAAGTCCTGGATCTCATTCGAGGACGGGAGCTGACCATAAAATATTCCTAAATCCTTATCATAAATGGAGTCTGCAGGAGTCAAAAATTCACCTTGAATCGCAGGAATTGCCTCAGCTGAAGCGCTCTTGGAAGATGAATCGGCGCCGGTCTCGGCCTTGTCAGCTTTCTTAGACTTCTCCACTAAAGCCGATCCTTCCTCCAACCCTTAAAAAGCTAGGCGGAAAGCATCATCTGTCCACTCCTGGATCACACCTGCTTGCTTAGAAGACAAAGCCCCAGTGCCATCGCCACTCTGTCTGTCGCCACCATCATCGCTATGACCATCACCATCACCTTCTCCACCACTTCCACTCTCCACCTCACCTCCTTCATCCTCGCCTCTTTCCCCCTCCACATCTTCCTCCTCGGGGATGTCTGGACATGTGTTGGGGGAGGGTCCATCGGACTTCTTAAGTTTCTTCCCCCCAGCAATTGGATGTTTTGAAAAGGGATTCCTTTTGCCGCTCTTCACTGAAGCCCCTCCTTTAGCTTTGGCGGCCCTCTCCTCAGCTGTGTCTATTTGCTTGACCACAGACTGGCCTGGAAGAATCAAGTTGAGCCACAAAAGAGTAGCGTACCTGATCAAATAAGAAGCTGCCCTCTCGTTTTCCGGAATGGCTTCTATTTCCACAGCCATCTGAACCAGACGATTGTTCTCTACAACCGCAAAGCCACCTGTCGCTAGCAAGAAATAAAGCACATAAGGAGGAGCATTGTAAAGAATGGAAATTATAAATGAGATTGAACTTACAGCCAGAGGTGAAGCGGTGGAAAGAAACAGAGTCATCCTTCACAAAGAACCATTTCTTCTTGAACATGCTAAAATTTAAATATAAGTTCAGGACTGGCTTGAAAGACACTGCCGATTCTAAGATAATATTTGGAGACCCCTTCTTGTAGCCTCTCAAGTTGTAAAAGTATTGGATTTCCCAGTTGGAAGGGGGACGCCCGTATTTTCTCTGGAAGATAATGAACAGACTCACCAAGATGGCATAGGAGTTGGGCTGAAGCTGGAAATGGGCCACCTTCAAGTATGTGATGAAGCTGACTATCCAAGCATTGATCGGAGGAATAGCTCCGCACATGCAGTGATATCTACTATAAGCAAAATATCCTTCAGGGGGGTTATACGGCATCACTTCTTTCCCTGGCCACATCATATGCTCTCTGTCAATCCCAAAGGATCTAGATATAACGTCAAGCTGCTCATCTTTGAGGGAGCTGGGAAAGCAGTCAGGCGGTGAGTCCAAGAGCTCCTGAGGGCTGTACCCATCTACTAATGATCTCGGGGACGGTCCATGTCGCTCTGGCTCTGACTGAACCGGGGACACTATGGAGGACTCCCCTTTGTCCTTGGATTTCTTCTTGTCAGAATGAGTTTCTACTTTATGAGACATTATCTGCAACATGAGAAAACACATCGTTCGAACAAGGGATGTAGGCAAACTAGTACCAACAGTCTGGAATCTCATTCATGATTCAGAGCATAAAAGGTTCATTCGGTAGTTCGAGGCTAAGAGCCCATTCGGCGCTCATGCTCCCCAGGTTCATTCGGTAGTTCGAGGCGAAAAGACCATTCGACGCTCGTACTCCCCAAATTCATTCGGTAGTTCGAGGCTAAGAGTTCATTCGGCACTCGTACTCCCTGGACTCAATCGGTAGTTCAAGCATAAAAATCATTCGGCGAAAGAAGACTAAATCACCTGGACCGGCAGTCAAATTTGGTTCGGTGATATGGTTGATTCGGCAGACCAAAGTTTGGTTCATCTATTTCAAAAGGTATGGAATAGCAGAGGCGTAAGGCCCATACTTATAGGCAAACATAGACGACCGGACCAACTGGTTCGGCAGTTGGGACCGAATAAGAATGTCCAAGCTGAATGACCTAAAACAAAGCACGACATATGCAGACATATGTCCCACTTAGGGGGACAAATGTTGGGCGTGTTTCGTCCGGACCAGGGCCAACGGACTAATGCTACCGAATCGAAACAAAGAAGGCACCACCGAACCAAAGAGAAGAAGGCACCACCGGACCTAAGTGAGGAAGGCACCACCGGACCAAAGTGAGGAAGGCACCACCGAACCAAAGCGAGGATGGCACTACCGAACCAAGACATCACCGGACCGATCCATGCTCTACTCACCACCGGACCGAAACATTACCGAACCAACATTTCCAGGCCGGATCACGTCAGCCCATTCCCACCAGCACCTATATACATCCAAGACCCCTACCTCCAGCCTCACTCTATAAATAGAGGGGTAGGGGTACAACAATGGAGCACGGTTTTGAGAGCTCAAGCACGGATAGAACTTTCAAACAACTTTAATACATTTGTGATAAAAGCTTTGTACTTGTAATCTGAACAGTGAAAGAGGATAACATATAAAGTGGACGTAGGTACATTCTGGCTGAACCACTATAAATTTGTGTGTCTTTCACAGTTTAGTCCCTCCTTTTTACATATTTGCATGAATCACCCAAATCACTAAGAACAACATAAAATCGACTAATTCGTATGACTTGGAGGCGTTTGCCCATTTTTCGTGCAAACAATTTTTATTGTATTCCCAAAATAGCTGTAATGACTTGCAAACATTTCAGCTACCCCTTTTTGTATCATATATTCTGTTCGGTATATTCCGTTGACCTAGTCCGGATATATTACCGTAGACTTAGTCCAGATAATGATACCTTATCTGAATAAGTTTATTTGAAAAGTTTTTTCAAAAGAATGTCATTAAAAATAATATCAAGTGTATTTTGGTATGAAGTTTTTTGGTTATCATAAGGTAAAAACCTGTCTGTGTTTATGTATGGACGTGGTCTTATAAGGTACCCTTCTTTCAAAGGTATTGGATAACATAGTCATTTTAAATTTCAATTATCTTACGCTGGTTTATCAAGCCTGATCTGGGTATTTTTAATACTCGGGTCAGATCTGAGTAGTTTCAGATTTAGTTGAAGACGGTTGGAGTTTCCAGAGGAGAGCTGGAGATCTTCATCATCATATCGACGTATTCTATTATCCGTTGCATCTATTGTATTTGTTTTGTTGTTTTTCATCATTTGTAAGGGCAGGTGTTATAACTGTCCAAGCTGAATCTAGGTTAGACTCTGATATTTTATTTAAAAATTTTCGATGTAAAGACTATTATTGAATTAATATATGTTATTCCATTCGTATGAGATTTTGTTCTGTATTTATTTTCTTTCTACCCTTAATGATTGCTTATTCGTGCAATTTGAGTTGGACGTGTGTGGTTTACTGTCGATTCAAAGGGTACGGAAAAATGGGCCATTACATTTGGTACCGGAGCTGAAGGTTACCGAGAACCTTGGCTTTGGTTGAGTAAAGACTCATCAGAGATAGGGTTAGTATTAACCAGGATGAGTAACTCGTTAGAGATAGGGTTAGTAACACCTTAGAATGAGTTTGAGTGTATTATATATGATCGTGTATTTGTTAGTGACTAATAAAAATGTTTTGTGTCGATTTATCTATTAAGTGATTTATGGATTCTGACCGATGCACCTGATCACCATTATCGATGAGGGTTCCTAAACATTTAAACAAGGCGAACTGACACACTGATTTCGAAAATATTAGTAAATGAAATAATTTTACCTAGGATTATATTTTAAATATAAAGTATATATTTTGAAAAGTAATACAATTAGAAATCAGGATTAGTGAAATTTAATATGAACATCTTATGATTAGAATTTCACTGTTTGACTATAAGATGTTTCATAAAGATAATCGACAAGTAAAAAATCTAATAAGGTAATTAAGATCTTTAATACTTATTCCAAAAATAGTGAATTAATTAATGATAATGTTAATTTACTATCATAAATTGATCAACTGTTCAATTTAAATGTTTAAGTACAAATACCTTGTGAATTAAGTTTCACGATTCGACTATAGGGTATTTGATAATAAGATTTGTTTAAGGGATGAACACATAAGATAAAAATGTATTTAAATGATTGTTAAAAGGAAAATATGAAAGAAATGAGAATTTAAATTCGAGTAATTTACAGAATTATGGAAATTTAAATGAGGTTATTTAATATAACATAAAATGGATTAATAAAATTGGTTTTATAAAGTAATCCCTAAAGGATTTTGAAAATGGTATTATTTCAAATAAAAAGAGGTATTTTATGATAACTAATTCGATTGGTTCGAAAATAAACTAAAAATGGGAAAGAGATGTGTTCGGATGATAAACACTTCTCTTAAGTATTACTCTTCTTGTTAAGAGGATATACGATACTATTGGTAATAACCAAATTCTTTGATTGTTTTGGAGATCCTTGATCTATGTAATTTCCTTAAATTAAAGAAATAATGTGAACCATTAGTTGATAGGTTGAGTTGTAATCTTTATAAAAGTGTTTAAACCAAAGATAAATTGGGATCACTAATTAATAAGATAAAACAAAATTCTCGACGATTTTGGACAGTCGAAAATTTCCGAATCATACCTAACTCAGCGCTAAGAAATTTGTGAAAATTTTTGGAAAAAGATAGTGAAATATTCCATATAAATGAAATTGGATAAGTATAATTTATAAATGCGATTATAAACAAAAAAAGGTAATTATAACCTAGAAAATGTTTTATTAATTCCCGCATTAATTAAGAATTTTGACTTAAGTCTTTAAAATACGATTGATTTACATAAGTTTTCAGATGCATAGACTTAAGTAATAGTTTTACGAAATGATTCGTAAATAATATTAGTGTTAAAGGAAATATACAGAGTTAAAAGATTATAGGAAGATTTTTTAATAAAAACAAATCATCTTTTGAGTGAAAAATGGTTTCTTTAGAATATTTTCCTTTAATAAAAGTATTTGAAAATAACTAATTAAAGGTATTATATAAAGAAGCACATTTATAAAATATTTGAGCTTAAGATAAAATTTTATGAAAGTTTTGAGGGTTAATAAATACATATGTTATACGTAGCTCATTTCGTCATACGAATTTTGATCTAATATCCAAGTACGGAACTTCAAGGTGTTTACGCTGGTCTGAAAAAGGATTTATCACTCAATACTTGATGATGAACATTGATGAGGAATGTTGGTTGGGTACTTGAGTTTTCCATCATAGGTGAGCACTATGCAAAGAAAGCAAAGGTTTCTAAGCAAAGAGTTTGACTAAAGTCCGCACTAGAAAATCGGGAGATCGATACTAGTTCAAAAATAAAGTTGTGTATTCGAATAGGAGATCGAATAAGATATTTCGTAGGATGATCTGTGTATATTATATGAAATTAAGTTTGAAGATAAATGTTTTAGGTAAACTTTTTTTTGGGTAATTTCGAGAACAAAATTCTTTTAAGTAGGGGAGAATGTAATGACCCATAATGTCGCTACTTCGAAAATGAGAGATTTCATTTAAAAAGTCTAAAACTTAAATAAACAAGTTATATATAGTAGATAATAATAGAGAAATTATTTATTCTTATAGTTTATAGTTTAAAAAGTATAAATTTGGATTTTAGAACAAATCAACAAAATTTAAGTTTTGTTAAAAATAAATAAATGCTTAAATAAATAGGTTTAAATATTTATTTAAAAAGATAAATCGTATTGAAAATATTTAATAAAGATAATAAAGTATATTAAAATATTTAAAGGTATGCTAATAATCATTTTGCAAAAATAACCAAATTTTGTCGCATTTTGTCAGTTTTACATACACCGTAAAATTAAAGATTTTGATATTATTTAAATATGATTTTAAAATATAAAAAGACATGTTTTAATTTATTTAAAGAAGTAAAAAGTTCATTTTTAAATTAGGTTTACATAAATAAATGGTTTAACTAAAACGTCAAAATGTGACCGTAAAACATTTTGTCGAAAAAACGATGTTTTGTCGATTAAAATTTGTCGCGACGTCGTCGCACCTTTATTTTCTTATATAGGAACATATATTCAAGTAGTATAAGTATAAACTAATTCACTAATCAAGTTTACTTTTGCTAAACATGCTTAGAAAATTATAGAATATAATCAAGAAAAAGTAAGCACAAAAAGACAAAAATGTCATTTCAAAGCATAAAGTTAACATCAAATCAAAGAAACATAATTATTACTTTCTTTACTTAATATCTAAGTAAAAATGACATAAAATATGATTTGAAATATGATGTTAAGTATTGAAAAAAAAAGGTTATTTAAGAAGTAAGTAAGATAATTTATGTAATTTGGTAAAGCGATATTTTGGTAACTTACCACTTCATTTCTTTTTCTATAAATACCAACCACTTTCTCACTTTTTTCACACTATTTCTACCTTCCTGTTCTTCTTCCTTGAAACTCTCTTTAATGGCTTCTTCTTCTCTTCCATTTCCTTACTAATTTTTTCAAAACCATATCAAATCAACTCCAAACAATACCAAACTTTGTCAAAGACCTTAGAATAGCATTAAAACATGGTTTAGCATCTAAGAAGTGAATAAATGATGGAGGAAGGCGAGGATCAATGTGTGGCCGAACCTATGTAAGAGAAGGAAGCAAGTTGTGAAGCTTCGAAGCGAGAAAAAGAGAAGGAAGTGCTACCGGGATTAAAAGAAAAGTCTGCATAAAAGATTTGGTGAAGATAAAAGGATTTAGTGAAGTGTTGGATGATATGGATGTTGGTAGGAAGTGAACAATTTGGTTAAAGGTGAGTACTCATATTTACTAATTAATCCATAAATTATTTCAAGTATAACGATGTAAAAGTTTAAACATGTTGGATGGTTAAATGTTTTATAACTTGGCTGATATTACTGTTGATTATATGTTTGTGATATGGATGATAACTTGGTTTGATAAATGATAAGAGAAATGGATAGTAAGTATAGTTAATTAGATGAGATTTAAATCTATATAAATGTGTGTATGGAAATTATTTAGCCTCCTAATGAAATTTCTAAAAAGATTGAAAATGATATTACAATAATTTTATATTATAATAGGAAATAAAATGAAAAATGAGTTTGAAATGATGAAAATATTGTTTTAAATAAGTTAAATAAGTTTAAATATTATTTAAAATAAATTTGAAGTGTTTCGGACAAGTGCCGAAGCAATTCACAAAATTGGTCAAAATCGAACTCGTCGCGTAGCGGTAGTTTGTAAATTTTGACACGTAACATCAAACTGGTGTAAAGAATGATGTATAAGTCGGATTTCTTCGAAATAAAAATTATTTGATTCACAATGATAATAATTTTCAAATGAAGAAAGAAAATCAAGATTTCATCAAGTAGATTTTGAAATATATCCAAAACAATTTTCTAAAAATATCGCGGTTTTGCAGTTCGGAATCCAAAAGGAGATTTCTTTATAAATTGATATTTTTAAATGACTAAAAATATGAAATAAATATAAATCTTTTAAAAAGGTTTGAAAGAAATCTGAAATGGAAAATATGAATTTTCAAATATTAAAAAGTTCTTTAAATCAAATAAGCTTATATTGTACTTTCCGTAGAACTTTTATGCTGCGAATTCTATAGCATTTTGAATATGAGTTTAAATGTAACGATATTTTCTAGAATCAGTTATGAATGTTTTAAAAGAATAATTAAGTGTTTTAAATGATGATTTACCAGTTTAATAAATCATTTCAGAATAAAGATTAATAACTAAGTATGCGGAAACGACTAGCACATTTGTCCCGCCTGTGAGATCTAGGAAGATAAAACAAGGTGTTTAGCTAAGGTTGGGGATGGAGCAACCAGTGTTCTGAACTTACCTGGCCTATATTTTCTCTTTTTAGGCGAGGGGTGGAATAGATCGATAGAAAAGCCCGGATGCTCTAAAAAGATCATATTTAAGTTTTTCCAAAATAAAAGAAATAAATTCTTTGAATGTTATTTAAACACTTAACATATTTTATTCAACGGTTGGTACTAAGGAACCGGGATTGGATTTGGGCGATTCCTATCCGAAAATCTTCCAAACTTATTTTTGAAATAAAACATATTAAAAACAAAGATCATTGGAGATAAAGATCTTCATGATGTAGGATTACTTGACATTAGTCCCTAGAGGTGAAACTTGCCATTAGTCCTTGGAGGTGAGATTTACCATATCTAAGGTGGCAGTAGTACTATGTTATGAAAATCTTCGATTTGCAAGAATATGATTTGAAGTTAAAAAAGGAAGTCTTTGATCAAGATTTAATGAATGATTTGGGAATATTTGCCCTAAGTTAAAAGTTATAACATGTATATAAGAAATCTTTGATTAAGAGTAAAAGAACGATTTGGAAAGGTTGTCCTAAGTCAAATAGAAAATGATTTGGAATTATTCCAAGATTTAAGAATGGTTTAAATAAATCAAATGATTTGATAAATGAGGCTTAACGATTCCATATACATTTGAAATAAATGGAATAAATTGAAAATAATGTATCTAAGAAAGATATTTGATTGGATAAAAGATGAAGTAATTGATTTATGATTGATATCCACATATGAACTTAACATCTTTTAAAGCGATGAATGGCTTCGAAGGAACTAGAGTCGGATTTGGGTAATTCCAATCCGAAAATCACTTCGAACCAATGTATACGTTCGAAAGTGAAGACATGTTGAAGATGATGATTATTGAAGACCGTGGATCTTCATAGCGTGATGACTGCTTGTTGAACATGCTTTGGGTCATTCCCATTATAGAGTTATTTATAGTAGTGGTCTCCTCGTTGTGGAGATATTTTTCGGATTGCAAGGGCTTCGCGCCTAGTAATGGCCGAGGAAACTGCCTTCGGTTTCATTCAGTCCCAGAACGAACTTGTATGGATGAATGTTTGACATTGCATTTCTAAGACAAAACATTTGACTTTTACAAATGTACATCAATGGTGGCATAGAAGACAACTTCTCTTAGCTTAACACTCTTCTCTGAGACATACGAGCTCAGAGGCTGTATTTTTGTGGATGGCAAATAGTGATCAAAGGAATGGCAATGTAGCATTCAAAGTGGAACCTATTATGTTAAAGTGTGGTTTCGTATGAAAAGCCTGGCTTTGAAGAAATTGAGTGTTGCCTCGCGAGCGTCAAACCCCAGTTATGATGGGACACTATGTGGTCTGACAGACACAAATTGGGAATAAGTGAGTATGTATAGTGGTGTCAAATAAGTTTGGCCCTTTGGGGGATATGTCCCTCAAGGCATTTGTTTCCCTATTTGTATAAAGTGGTTAGCTTGAGAAAAGCAGGGAACTGCCGGTTATTAGCTGTAGTATAGCAAGTATAGTTCCAAGTGACTAGTTTTAGAAAAGCGATTAAGGCACCGCAGGAACTATGTTTGTTATGCATGGATCGATGAAAAGGCCACTATTTCTCTGTCATGTTGGAAATTCAATACGAATACGAGATTTACGGTTTTGATTGTATTCCCAAAATAGCTGTAATAACTTGCAAAAATTTCAGCTGCCCCTTTTTTGTATCATATATTCTATTCGGTATATTCCGTTGACCTAGACCAGTTATATTACCTTAAACTTAGTCCAGACATTGATACCTTATCTGAATAAGTTTATTTGAATAGTGTTTTCAAAAGAATGTCATTAAAAATAATATCAAGTGTATTTTGGTATGAAGTTTTTTGGGTATCATAAGGTAAAAACCTGTCCGTGTTTATGTATGGGCGTGGTCTTATAAGATACCCTTCTTTCAAAGGTTTTGGATAACATAGTCATTTTAAATTTCAATTATCTTACGCTAGTTTATCAAGCCTGATCTGGGTATTTTTAGTACTCGGGTCAGATCCGAGTAGTTTCAGATTTAGCTGAAGATGGTTGGAGTTTCCAGAGGAGAGCTGGAGATCTTCATCATCATATGGACGTATTCTATTATCCGTTGCATCTATTGTATTTGTTTTGTTGTTTGTCATCATTTGTAAGGGCAGGTGTTATAACTGTCCAACCTGAATCTAGGTTAGACTCTGATATTTTATTTAAATTTTTTCGCTGTAAAGATTATTATTGAAATAATATATGTTATTCCATTCGTGTGAGATTTTTTTCTGTATTTATTTTCTTTCTACCCTTAATGATCGCTTATTCGTGCAATTTGAGTTGGACGTGTGTGGTTTATTGTCGATTCAAAGGGTATGGAAAAATGGGCCATTACATTTGGTACCGGAGCTGAAGGTAAGCGAGAACCTTGGCTTTGGTTGAGTAAAGACTCATCAGAGATAGGGTTAGTATTACCCAGGATGAGTAACTCATTAGAGATAGGGTTAGTAACACCTTAGAATGAGTTTGAGTGTATTATATATGATCGTGTATTTGTTAGTGACTAATAAAAATGTTTGTGTTGATTTATCTATTGAGTGATTTATGGATTCTGATCGATGCGCCTGATCACCGTTATCGATGAGGGTTCCTAAACATTTAAACAAGGCGAACTGACACACTGATTTCGAAAATATTAGTAAATGAAATAATTTTACCTAGGATTATATTTTAAATATGAAGTATATATTTTGAAAAGTAATGCAATTAGAAATCAGGATTAGTGAAATTTAATATGAACATCTTATGATTAGAATTTCACCGTTTGACTATAAGATGTTTCATAAAGATAATCGACAAGTAAAAAATCTAATAAGGTAATTAAGATCTTTAATACTTATTCCAAAAATAATAAATTAATTAGTGATAATTTTAATTTACTATCATAAATTGATCAACTGTTCAATTTAAATGTTTAAGTACAAATACCTTGTGAATTAAGTTTCACGATTCGACTATAGGGTATTTGATAATAAGATTTGTTTAAGGGATGAACACATAAGATAAAAATGTATTTAAATGATTGTTAAAAGGATAAATATGAAAGAAATGAGAATTTAAATTCGAGTAATTTAAAGAATTATGGAAATTTAAATGAGGTTATTTAATATAACATAAAATGGATTAATAAAATTGGTTTTATAAAGTAATCCCTAAAGGATTTTGAAAATGGTATTATTTCAAATAAAAAGAGGTATTTTATGATAACTAATTCGATTGGTTCGAAAATAAACTAAAAATGGGAAAGAGATGTGTTCGGATGATAAACACTTCTCTTAAGTATTACTATTCTTGTTAAGAGGATATACGATACTATTGGTAGTACCCAAATTCTTTGATTGTTTTGGAGTTCCTTGATCTATCTAATTTCCTTAAATTAAAGAAATAATGTGAACCATTAGTTGATAGGTTGAGTTGTAATCTTTATAAAAGTGTTTAAACCAAAGATAAATTGGGATCACTAATTAATAAGATAAAACAAAATTCTCGACGATTTTGGACAGTCGAAAATTTCCGAATCATACCTAACTCAGCGCTTGGTACGGAAAATGGGCCATTACGTTTATTGTCCTGGTTTATTGTCGATTCGAAGGGTACGGAAAATGGGCCATTACGTTTGGTATTAGAGCTGAATGTTAAGCGAGAACCTTGGCTTTGGTTGGGTAAATACTCATCAGAGATAAGGTTAGTAATACCCAGGATGAGTAGCTCATTAGAGATATGGTTAGTAACACCCTAGAATGAGTTTGAGTATATTATATATGATCACGTATTTGTTAGTGACTAATAAAAATATTTTGTTATGATTTATCTGTTGAGTGATTTATGGATTCTGATCGATGCGTCTGATCACCGTGATCGATGAGGGTTCCTAAACATTTAAACAAGGCGAACCGACAAATTGGTTTCGAAAATATTGGTAAATGAAATAATTTTACCTAGGATTATATTTTGAATATGAAGTATATATTTTGAGAAGTTATACAATTAGAAATCAGGATTAGTGAAATTTATATTTGAACATCCTGTGATTAGAATTTCACAGTTTGACTATAAGATGTTTCAATAAGATAACCGACAAGTAAGAAATTTGATTAGGTAATTACGATCTTTAATACTTATTCCAAAAATAATAAATTAAGAAATGATAATGTTAATTTACAATCATAAATTGATCGACTATTTAATTTAAAAGTTTAAGTACATATACCTTGTCACTACGCCATAGATGGCATATTGCAACGAAAATACAAGATGTTGCTAGCTACAATGTAACGATAGCTATGCTGATTTTTGTCTATTACAACATTATCTTTAGGATGTTAGCATAGATATCAACAGTATGTTGCAGTAGCTATAGACTTATAAAAATATTATAAAAAATGACTGCGGGCTGAAAAAAAGCGGGCTGAAATAATTTTTATCGCGGGAAGCAAAAACAAAGCGGCAAAACTTCAATTTTTAACGCCCACTCTAATTTTCATTCAACTCCCACCCTCCACCCCTTAAACTTTTCTTAGAACCATAAATCCCAAATTGATCCCTATATCCCGAATCGTCCACCTTCATCATTGCTTCTCAACCTTCATCGATCCTAAATTTCTAAATCTCAAATCCTAAATCAGCCGCTTTTCTACAATTATTTTACTCCTTCCCCTTGCCTGACCTTCGTTCGTCTCCTTCGAATTGGAAGTCCAATGGATGCCAGAACAGTTAATGTACGTTGTGTATTGCCTGTATTTAACCATGGTACTAAGAAGCTTCTATGAGTTCATTTTTTTGCTCATATATTTTTCCATCATAATACATATTTAATTTTTGTTGTAAAAATTATCATGGCCCAAACATTTCGACTGCGCTTGGAGGATGCGGTGTTGTCAGCGTCGAAGTCAAGGTAATTGTTTACTGGAGGTTATTCAATTTTGGTGGTAGAATTTGCAGTCGCAATTTTGGGTTCGAGTGATGAAATTTGGGGCTGGAATTTGGAGATCGCTGCAGTTATATGGTTTGACAGAGGATCAGTTATATGGAACCATAGGAGGGGTTGATTAGAGGTGGTAGGAGGAGCTGCTATTTGCTAGGGTGTATGGTTGATTTGGGGCAGTTTTGATGAATGAATTGTGGGTTCGTATATGGTTGTGTTTTGGTGAATTGAAGTTGAAGGTAGGTTTTGGTTGGTTCAGCAGTGTACTCAAGCAGTGATGATGAATGCAAATGTTTCAGTGGATGAAGTGAGGTGGTTGTGTGACAGACAGTGCAGCACTGTGATGGTAGTTGAGGAGAAAAAGCAAGGGAAGGTGGTTGTAGCTGAAGGTAGAGTGTGATGATGTCAGGCAGGGGGATGTGTGAAGAAGGGTTGTGTTGTTGTTGTCTGGTGATTATCTTTTGGACTAAGTGCATTGTTAAAATCCCCAATTGTACCACGGCATCTCTATTATTGAAGCGTTAAGACATAAAGAGTTCCACAACTACTATCTTTCAACAAATGAGTTACTAGCATAGACAAAAGTGCAAATATATTGCAGCCCCTTGTTAGTTAGTAGCACCGTAATGTGTTAGTCGTCATACTGATTACAGTAAATGTCCATATATCAGAGTCAATGATAACAAGTATTCTGCCTTTGCTACTTGTGCCATTATTATGCAGTAGAGTCCATTTTGATTGTAGTCTGGTCTTTAGTTTTCCAATATTTTCTGTATTCAATTTATTCTCCACTAAGTTAAGTATAGTAAGCTTGTGGATTGTGAGAAGTGTGGATGCATGACTGACATTCCATGATATTGCATTCATTTCTTTGTTGTTATACTCCTTGTAGTTCTTTTAGGAGGAGCCATGTTTCAAATTTTGGGATTACTAGGTGTCTCATGCTTCTCTTCATAATTTGATTGATGTTACTAACTCTTCATCTTCAGATGAAGCAACTGCATCTTCTATTATAATAGACTCATAATAATCTTGATTACAATGCACTTCT
The DNA here is from genome assembly GCA_030765085.1 of Allium cepa. Lineage (NCBI taxonomy): Eukaryota > Viridiplantae > Streptophyta > Magnoliopsida > Asparagales > Amaryllidaceae > Allium > Allium cepa. The sequence continues at coordinate 154,401,037 of CM060946.1, read as the reverse complement.
CCTGCAGTCTCTTTCTTTGATCATTAGCAACTAATTTCTCAGTTGGGTTTGTAGGACCATTATGAGTTTACAAATGAAAATTTTCTATGAATGAAAATTTTCTAACCTCTTTAATTTTCTCCTGAATTTCAATGATTTTATTGTTCCAGGAACTAATATGTGATCTCATAAATTGATCAATCTTTGGTAGGAGTTGGCCTCTGATCATAGAAGGACTCACAATACTAAGCATCGAACTTCGCATGGTCTTATGAATCGAACCATTTACTGCTGCAATGTTATTCTTGCCTAAGATATCAAGCATAGATTGTGGATAGCCAGGTACAAAACCTTTTCCTTCATTCAATAGAATGTATCTGTTTAGCTCTACATCCACGCATACTACTGTTGGACATCCCAATATATGTGACTTGAATATTGTTCCAAACCTTTAAATCACCAAAAAAATCCATATACAACGTTAGTTTTCTTCATATTCATGAATATGAAATAGTTCTTTCTATGCATGCAGCACCTGTGATGAATTTAATTTGCAACATGAATATGCAGCAACAGGTCTGGATAACTGATTGTTTGAACCATGTTTAGTTTTTATTGCTCTTCATATGTTCACTATTATACATATTGTTTTCCAATCAAGCAATATCAATAAAAAAACTACGAATTTTAACTTTGTCTTTTCATACGTTCACTGAATAATAAGACATCAACAGAAATGTATAATTTGGTCTTTTCTAACATCCATTGGGAGGAATTTTAACAATTGAAGCCATGTGAAGGTTTGAGCGCAAGGCATCATAAAGCTACTATGTCCGAATATATAAATCAACCTTAAAACTATGTAGCACCGTCCACGCGCATGTGTAACTCCACGCTTGAGTATAATATCATGAGCACTCTCGTAGAGTGTGTTTGTGCCTGATTAGTGGAGAGTGTAGATAAATCAATTATTTTATTGTAATCATTTTTCAGTAAGTCTACACTAGAAGCATTCTTATGGGCTTAACCAGCATTTCTCATAATATTATTAATAGTTGAAATAAATATTAACCTGTAATTTCATTTTGGGCGATAAATTGATAACCATCACTACTACAAAACAGGCCATTTGCATCGGTTGTTTACCCTCCTTTAGCATCAGTTCAACAACTGATGCATATGCAACCGATGCAACAGGCTTAACACTTTTGCATCAATTCTCAAACCGATGCAAATAAGGTCCTTTTTGCACCGGTTGTTACTAACAACTGATGCAAAATATCATGGTTGGTTGCTTGAACACAGCCCCCATGTTGCATCGGTTGTAGTGAAAACCGATGTAACAAAGTAAGTTGTTGCATCCGTTTTTTATAACAACCGATGCAAACTAATCCCTTTATTGCATCAACTATTTATACCTGATGCAAAAAAGCCATTCTCAGAAACCATTATTACAGTACTCAAATAGACTGTGTATATATTATTGATTATGACAAACAATTATTGCATGCAATATTTCAATCATTCAAAATAAAATTTGATGGCAAATACATAGTCAGGTTTAACAATTGGACAAAAGAATGAACATCATAAATAAATTCTGCAGTACATAATCAGACAGTCAGTAGTAAAAAATAAATGAAGCCTATTATATGTAGACACACAAAAATACATATATACAGAGAAGTGAATGTTTAGTACTACATGGATCTATTTCAAACATACTCTTGCACAGCTGCATTTCTTCTCTCATGTCTTCTGCCATATTCCCATTTTTGAGTCATGGTCTTCGTAGCAAGTATTATTGTAAATCATATTACTGGAAGAGGAGCAATATGCAAATCCAGTTGTCCCGACACTAATTTGAGTAAAATGATCTGTAAAATAGACATTGTGAAAATTAATGTTGAATATCACTACTAAACTGATTGCAAAATTGTAATGGAATGTATGGTAAAATTATTACAGTCCTTCCTCATTTGAGATATCTAAACAACTGTCCATCTTACCAAAAACTGCTCAAAACTGCATACATCTTCCCTACAGCTCCTCATAACACATTGCCTTCACAACTTCACCTGGCTTGCAAATCAACACATCAAAACATCAACCTGATGCACACTTATGTGCACACACAACAACCGTGCATTTCAGTTGCATCTTATTTGTTTTCAACTCTCATACTTCCACTCACTGCTACTACACCGTCTTCCATCACATTGCCTGCTCCTCCACAACTGTCTCTACCATCACCTCACTGATTAAACCACCTCCTTCATACATCCAAAACTGCAAAACATCAACATCATCTTAGATCAACCATATACATACAACGACTGGACAAATACTCCAATATCAAGCCACTGCTACTTGCCATCCCCTGCCCACCTAATCACTTTGGCATCAACACCCATAAATGCACCACCTCTAGCACTACTGTAACTAGCTTCCTTCACAACCACTATTGCTCCTCTTACAATCACCCCGCATGTTGCCTCTGCATTCCATCCATCACAGCCCATTGCCTGCAAATTCTCCTCACTTCTGGCATAGTTTCCTCCTGCCTTCTCTACTGTAACATACCCACATCCCATCAACCTCTACCTGTTATCAGCAAACAACCTCCTTATCACTACTTACAAAAAGCCTTTGCCTATCCACAGCCTTCCTCATTCATAATTACTTCCACTAATTCCATCATCTTCTTGCACCTCCTATCACCTCCGAAATTCATACAACACTCAACCACATATCCAATACAACCAAACCATGCACAAAATACATAATAGCATATCTCAAACGAGCTAACAAAATATATTATTTTCCTGTCTTTTGTTTACGTCAGATGAAATTTTTTCCATGGGTTAAGAGGAAGCCAAAATCAGCTTGGACCTTTTAACTACACTAGATTAAATTATGTAAGATGGATCCCATGACACCGACCTTTTAACTACACTTGAGTAAACTAGACTATATAATGTAAATGGAACCGAGGACGCTGACCTTTTTAATGGCACTTGACTAAACTAGATTAAAGTCTATGTAAGTGGATCCTAGGAAAGTCACCTTTGAACTACCGTAGACTAGACTACGTAAATGGATCCCAACAAACAAAAGCTAGCTGAAAATATCTATGTATGTGTGTACATACATATGTGTGTATACATATAATATGTGTGTGTATAAATGTAAATGGATCCCAGATTTCCTGCGCTAGTTTGAACGTAAATAAAATATACGCATGTATGAATAACCCCAATATGTGTAGGATCGATTTAACCCTAGAGGGGGGTAAATAGGGTGATGGTGTTAATTATAAAAATTAACTGCGGAAGCTTATAAAATTATTTCAACACAGATCACAGAATAATAGCAGCACAGAAATAAATAGCAGAATAATAAAATGCAGAAATAGAACCACACAGAATTTACCCAGCTTCGGCAAAACCCTGCCTACGTGCTGCCCCCAAGGTTTCTACTAGAAATTAAGTAGTCACACGCTTACACACGTAAACTCGCGACACACGCTACTGACTAACCTAACTCTACGCTCAAAACCCTATCACAACTCAGCCACTGAGTTGCGAATTCTCAAACTACGCCACGTAGTTTGTCCCTTAGTCACATGACTAGTAAATACAACGGTTTAAAAAGAGTTTAAATATAAAACATATTTAAAAACAAATTAAAAAATAAAGTCCTAATTAAAACTTAATCCTTTTTTATTCTTTAACAAGGCCGGCCCCCTTTTTACTTCATTCCAACCCGATCCTTTTATTATCTTGAGAAAAATGGCAGCCTTTCAATCTTCGTTCCTCTCTGAAAATTAGGGCTTTTCAAAGCAGCTCGTTTTATCAATAGCGAACTCATGACTGGTTCGTTGATTACTTGTGTTATGCTCGTCTGCTTCGAACTTGATCGAGTGCAATTGATTACTGGTATGATTTTACTTTTTACTTTTCTGAATTGATTCGCTTTTCACTCGATCGATTATTTTGCCGATGATGATAAAGTTTATATATGGATTGAATCCCTGAATATTCGATCGTACAACTATATTTGAATTTGTCAATTTTTGTTTGATCGGCTGTTCGATTTCACTTTGATGCTGATGATTTCTCTGACTTCTTCTATTTGAATATTTCCCTTACCTCACTGTCATGGTTTAGGCTTGAAACCGTTCGATCCTTCCTTGATCGTTACGGCAGCTACTTTCCTATTTTATTTGGATTTGATTTTTGACATTTTCATATGCGTATATTTTGTGATACTTGATTCGCACGGCATTGATTTCGAACTCGTGATTTCGTGTTTACCACGACTTTGAATTCTCTGATTCTTTGACTTTACTCTCTGATTTCATTTTGACTTCGGCATTGACTAACTTGATTTTTTACTTGATCAACCTTGATGTTGATTTGTGAATTCAACTCCGTCTTCACTGATCGTGTTTACTTTAGCCATTTGATTTCTTAAACTAAACTTCTGGATATTGATCGAACTGTACACTTGCTCGATTTTACTTGCTGTTCACGGCCATTATATCTTTACTGCCATGTGACACTAGCCATTCATGTTGCATACAATTTTTATTGCATCACCGTTGACTGTTCAATTCACTGGTCCTTGTATCAATGCTCGTCCATTTAGGTGGTAGCTGCTGTTATTGGCTTCACTTGATTATGAAACTGGTTTTGACTTGGTTCATTTAATTGTTGTTGGTAGCTGGACTCGACTCGAGTCTGGTTCATGTAGTCTGGGTTCTCTACTGACCTGTAGTGTTCATTAGTACATTTGATATGTTGTTGATTCATGTCGCTGTTGGTCGACTATCTCTTTGAGTTGAACTTTGATGGTGCTTGAGTCTTGTTCCTGGTTTAAGTCCATTGCTGAGTTGTTTCACTGGTGCATTGCCTTTGTGGTCTTCATATTCATGTGTGTCTGGTCATGTGTTCTTTGAGTTGTACATTTTTGTGTTCATCCCTGAGTACTTTTCGACCTGCTGTTTGCACACTGCTAACATTATTCTTCATATGGTGTAGAACTACTGTCCTGATTTGTATTTTTAGCTTGGTTGTCAATATGTATATGATGGATATTCACTTGGTCGAAACTGGTCATTTATGTTGTAGGTAGGCATGATTGCTTGCTGTCTTATGCATATTGTTTTAAGCTAGTTCATTCATGTTGTATTTGGTATCTTCACTGTAGCATATTTTGATAGTGCCATTGTGGTTTGGTTCCTTGTTTCATTTGGTATGCTGTTTCGAACCATGTTCGCTGTGGCACTGAACATGGTTTTGCTTCATGATGTACTTCAGTCGGATGCCCGTGTCACTTGTGCATTGCTGCTCTACTTGACTTGAAACTGCTTTGGTCAGGTTGTATACATGTGAGTTGCTTTGTGCACATTGTGATCTTCAGATGTCTGCATGTCAATTGTGTCTTTGATGCATTCCATATTTCTGGTGCACTTGATTTAGTGGTTTGCTTCATTATGGACCTTGTTTGTGCATTGCCCCACACATCTTGTAGTTTGCTTTGGTGCACTGTTTTGGTTTTTCTGTTTGCATGCTTGAAGTCGTAGCCTGTACAACTTCCCTGTGTTGAATATCAGCTAATAGCTCGGGTTTGACCTTGTGCGCGTGTCATGATTCTATTTATATTGCACCTGAGTTGAACCCGTCCTTTTATTTTGGGTTTGACCTTGTGCTCACCTGTCCCTGTGACATTATCAAGTGTATTTCGATGTGCACGGCCTTGTGGCATGTACAGTGATACACTATGCATGTCACATTGTTCATGTGCGATGAATTCAAATATAAATCATGACGAACAACCCAAATAACTGAGGCAAATAATATTTTCAAAGTCCATTTTTTATTTTATATTGCAAAAATATTTTTTTTTCAATTTTACTGCGTTAGTGATTATTTTTGCAGAGAGCTCAGATGCTGGATTTTTACTGGAATGAAATTAAAGATAAATACGAGTGTGAGTGATATGTAGTGAGGTCAACTGTAAATGTAAAATTGTGATGTAATTGAATTTGTATCAAAGTTGTATAGTGAATAGTGAGAGCTTGAATTTGTACTATTCAAAATTGTAATAAATATTTGTTTGAATAAAATTTCTGTTTGAATTCAAATTCTATGTTGTTTAATTTTATTCAGCAAATATTTATTTAATCTGTGAAAAATGAAATAGTACATTACCAAATACATTTACACGAATATATATATGTTTATTATCATCAAACAAAAATCATATAATTGCATATTCAACAATCTCCCCCTTTTGATGATAACAAACATATATTTAAGATTTTGAATATGTTAAATGTATTTGATCATAGATATATCCTAGTTGCTCCCCCTATTTAAATTCTTCCTCTCTACATAAAGCTCTCCCTACATATATGCATGCAAATGAGCCTATTTGCAAATGGAAAATATTTGATCTTTGCTTGATTTTATTTGACAAAATCTTAACTTTTCTCTCCCCCTTTTGTTATCAGCAAAAGAATAATAGTGTTAGAGAAAATAGAGATAAAATGATCAATATTAATCCAACATTAAAACTCAATTGAATATAAATATTAAATTTCAATAAAAAATCAATCAAAAATCATAACTACCCTTGTTAGGCGCATATTCCACTTTTAGAAATAATGGAAATGATGTCATCATATAAAACCATACAGTTGTATCTGTTTGTGGTGCATTTATATCAGGAATTTGAATATCTGCTAATCATGCATAACCGTTAGGACTTTTAAATGAGATTAGTAGTATTCCAATTTAATTTTAAAAAAAATTCAAGTATCTTCTAATCATGCATAACTGTGAGGACTTTTAAATGGGATTAGAATCAACATGTTTACTTAATAAATCAATTTTGATATGTGTTCCATACATGCATAACCGTGAGGACTTTTAAATGAGCATGGAAGCACATAACAAATCCAAGTAATTCACCCATGCATAACCGTAAGGACTTTTAAATGAGAGTGAATACTTTGGATTTTATTTTGTTTTATAAAATGAAAAACGAATGATTCATGTTTAAAGTACCACATATCGACAAACTATATTGAATTTTTGATGAGTGATGGTCAATAGAAATATGATAGACATAGAAATGGTCATGGAATCTTTGCCCAACAAAAAGTTTTATAACTCTTGTTTGAATCTCTAAAGAAATTTTTCTAAATATACTATCTTGAGTAACATATGATAAATATCAACACTCGTCACTCTTTCAATCACTATTTATCTTTTCGATAATTATTAGGAAGTTTGACTAGTCAAAATTGTCATTTAAAATCAAATTCAAAAATAATTATGAAATCAATTTTACAAAATGACTAATCTAAAAATGATTTTCTTGAGGGGGTTCTATGAGAAAAATTTCTGCTATTTGAAAATTATTTGAAATGAAAAATATGCAGATTTTTCCTAAAAAAAGATGCAGTTACTAAATGTCTCAACAAAAATCACGTTCAACTAGTAATTTTTCTATCAACTAGATTACCAGTGTAATCTGCATCTGAATTTCTCTTTCACTCAAGATTATCATTAATTGAATTTGATAGACCAGACCATGAAGTATGCAACAAAATATCTCAAAATCAAATTTAACAGCTTTTCAAATGACATTCTCTTGAATTTGAAATGAAGCCGTGTAAATAATCAAAATCCGTGAACATAGAGTTAGCCATATTATAGCCAAATGTATCACCATCCAACAAAAGACACTATTATTAATCCAAACTATGATATATGAAGTAATTCAAATGTTATAGAGATTTTTATAGGTTTTTGGCATAAGAATATAATTGGCCAACAATTTTAAACAAGTCAGAATCAAAATCATCATCTTTTCATCATCCTAATATTAGCTGATTTAATTTAGAATTTGGTGCAGATTGTCACATTTAATATATCATTCAAGTAAATATACATTTCCTGTTTTACCTTTATGATATTTTTCGTTGTTGTCCATTGTGATTCTGTCACCTTTATAATAGGCTAAGGAACTTTACTTTGTCGCTCGGTATGCCCTTGGAACAGCCAAAATCCAAATGGCACTATTGTTGTTCCTTAGCCTGCCACCACACCTATACGATGAAAGATTTTTGTGACCTATTTGGTTTTATAGGTCCATGGTTGTTAGTGGCAGAATATTTTGAAAAATAATTTTGTGGAGACCCAAAACTATTTATATATGTTCCTTTTGGCACCCAAATTTGTTTAACTTTGAGAGATTTTATATTTGTGCCTTTTGGAACCCAAATTGGTATAGTTTTCACATGTTTGGGTCTATACCGACAATTATTGTGATCGTGTCCATATTTTCTACAAATTGTGAACATAGAATTTTCTTGATTAATATTGCTTTCAACATTTTCAGATTGATTATATCCAAGTCCTTGTCTAATCGTATTACCAGTTTGCTTTCCTAATAGCATATTCAACGATTTTTCACCTTTTCAAAATTTATCTAAGGTCGTCGACAATTGTTGGACTTGTGTTTGAGAGATTCATTTTCGTTTAACAATTGTGTGCACTTATTAATAGAGTTCTCTCTCCTCGTATTTTCACTTTCTTTCAAAATCAGAATTTCTTTTTCAAGTGATTTTATATTAATTTCTGATTTTTTGATTTCTTCTTCGAATGTTGGACACTTATAACACTTAGGGATCCTACTTTGATAGGTTTTAATAATTTGTCAAATTGTTTATTTAAATCTATCAAAGTATATTTTTGTGATTCAAGTTTGGCATACTTCTTCCTAAGTCGTTCAAAACAGCCATTCACTTCATGGAAATATATAAGTAATTCTGAATGAGAAAGTTTTGATACCTCACTTGGCTCATCATATCACTGTCAGTTATTTCACCATAAAGACACATGTCTGCTTTCTCACTCTCACTGTTGGTACTTTGATTATCTTCATCACTGGTATTCCACGTGGCTGCAAAACTTCTCCTTTTTTATTTCTTTTCAAAGTCGCATCAATTTTGAGGACAATTGGGCTTGATGTGTCCAGGTTGGTTGCACTTATGACAGATGATCTTCGGTTCTTCTAGATTGTCTGATATTTTATTTATTCTTCTTTTCAATTTTCGATTTAGAGCTGGATTTCCATATTTGTAACTCCACCTTTTTACTTTCTTTATTATCAGCTCTAATTCTGCTGCTCCGTCGTCATCATCACTTTCTGTTGTTCCTTTGAGAGCCACAGATTTATTACGAGTATCTCCTCCTTCACGCTCTTCCTTGAATTTCATTTCTAGCTCATAAGTGGTGAGATTTCCGATGAGTTCTTCGAATTTCATTTGTTTCAAATCTTTTGATTCTTAAATGGCAATCACTTTGGCTTCAAAACTTCGTGGAAGGACTCTGAGGATTTTTCGGACTGTCTCCAACTCTATGTATGATTTTCCAAGAGCTTTCGATTTGTATACGATATTGGAAAGTCGTCCATGCATCTCTTTAACTTTTTCTTCCTTTGCCATTGTGAAATTCTCGTATTCGCTGCTTAGCATGGCAAGGTGAGATTCTTTGACTTGAGATGTTCCTTCGTGAGTCACTTCTAGTGTGTGCCATATTTCCTGCGCAGTTAGACAATGTGAGACACGATTAAATTCAAATTGATCCAATGAACAGATAATAGAATTCATAGCTCTAGCATTAGCAATTTGTAATTTATTTTCTAGTTCTATCCATTGATCCATCGGTTTATCTATTTCCTGATTATCTGCAATTATAGTTGGTGCACTAAAACCTGTCTCAACAATGTTCCAAGCGTCAATGGTTTTCAGAAAAAATTTCATTCTATTTTTCCAATAAGCATATTCACCATTGAACATTGGTGGTCTAACTATGGACTGACCCTCAGCAAAAGCATTATTAAAAGAAGCCATTTTAAAATTGAAACTTTTAAACAAAAACTGATTTTTGAAAAATGAATTTTTAAAACAAAAATTGACTTCTATTCCTAGCTCCAATACGACTTGTAGGATCGATTTCACCCTAGAGGGGGGTGAATAAGGCGATGGTGTTAATTATAAAAATTAATTGCGGAAGCTTATAAAATTATTTCAACACAGATCACAGAATATAGCAGCACATAAATAAATAGCAGAATAATAAAATGCAGAAATAGAACGACACAGAATTTACACAGCTTCGGCAAAACCCTGCCTACGTGCTGCCCCCAAGGTTTCTACTAGAAATTAAGTAGTCACACGCTTACACACGTAAACTCGCGACACCCGCTACTGAATAACCTAACTCTACGCTCAAAACTCTGCCACAACTCAGCCACTGAGTTGCGAATTCTCAAACTACGCTACGTAGTTTGTCCCCTAGTCACACGACTAGTAAATACAACGGTTAAAAAAGAGTTTAAATATAAAACAAATTTAAAAACAAATTTAAAAATAAAGCCCTAATTAAAACTTAATCCTTTTTTATTCTTTAACAAGGCCGGCCCCCTTTTTACTTCATTCCAGCCCGATCCTTTTATTATCTTGAGAAAAATGGCGGCCTCTCAATCTTCGTTCCTCTCTGAAAATTAGGGCTTTTCGAAGCAGCTCCTTTTATGAATAGCGAACTCGTGACTGGTTGGTTGTTTACTTGTGTTATGCTCATCTGCTTCGAACTTGATCGAGTGCAATTGATTACTGGTATTATTTTACTTTTTCTGAATTGATTCGCTTTTCACTCGATCGATCATTTTGCCGATGATGATAAAATTTATATATCGATTGAGTCCCTGAATATACGTTCGTACAACTATATTTGAATTTGTCAATTTTCGTTTGATCGGTCGTTCGATTTCACTTTGATGCTGATGATTTCTCTGACTTCTTCTATTTGAATATTTCCCTTACTTCACTGTCACGGTTTAAGCTTGAAACCGTTCGATCCTTCCTTGATCGTTACGGCAGCTACTTTCCTATTTTATTTGGATTTTATTTTTGACTTTTCATATGCGTATATTTTGTGATACTTGATTCGCACAGCATTGATTTCGAACTCGTGATTTCGTGTTTACCATGGCTTTGAATTCTCTGATTCTTTGACTTTACTCTCTGATTTCATTTTGAATTCGGCATTAACTAACTTGATTTTTTACTTGGTCAACCATGATGTTGATTTGTGAATTCAACTCCGTCTTCACTGATCGTGTTTACTTCAGCCATTTGATTTCTTAAACTAAACTTCTGGATATTGATCAAACTGTACACTTGCTTGATTTTACATGCTGTTCACGGCCATTATATCTTTACTGCCATGTGACACTAGCCGTTCATGCTGCACACAATTTTTATTGCATCACCGCTGACTGTTCAATTCACTGGTCCTTGTATCAATGCTCGGCCATTTAGGTGGTAGCTGCTGTTATTGGCTTCACTTGATTATGAAACTGGTTTTGACTTGGTTCATTTAATTGTTGTTGGTAGCTGGGCTCGACTCGAGTTTGGTTCATGTAGTCTGGGTTCTCTACTGACCTGTAGTGTTCATTAGTTCATTTGATATGTTGTTGATTCATGTAGCTGTTGGTCGACTATCTCTTTGAGTTGAACTTTGATGGTGCTTGAGTCTTGTTCCTGGTTTAAGTCCATTGTTGAGTTGTTTCACTGGTGCATTGCCTTTGTGGTCTTCATATTCATGTGTGTCTGGTCATGTGTTCCTTGAGTTGTACATTTTTTGTGTTCATCCCTGAGTACTTTTCGACCTGCTGTTTGCACACTGCTAACATTATTCTTCATGTGGTGTAGAACTACTGTCCTGATTTGTATTTTTAGCTTGGTTGTCAATATGTATATGGTGGATATTCACTTGGTCGAAACTGGTCATTTATGTTGTAGGTAGGCATGATTGCTTGCTGTCTTATGCATATTGTTTTAAGCTAGTTCATTCATGTTGTATTTGGTATCTTCACTGTAGCATATTTTGATAGTGCCATTGTGGTTTGGTTCCTTGTTTCATTTGGTATGCTGTTTCGAACCATGTTCGCTGTGGCACTGAACATGGTTTTGCTTCATGATGTACTTTCGTCCGATGCCCGTGTCACTTGTGCATTGCTGCTCTACTTGACTTGAAACTGCTTTGGTCAGGTTGTATACATGTGAGTTGTTTTGTGCACATTGTGATCTTGAGATGTTTGCATGTCAATTGTGTCTTTGATGCATTCCATATTTCTGGTGCACTTGATTCAGTGGTTTGCTTCATTATGGACCTTGTTTGTGCATTGCCCCACACATCTTGTAGTTTGCTTTGGTGCACTGTTTTGGTTTTTCTGTTTGCATGCTTGAAGTCGTAGCTTGTACAACTTCCCTGTGTTGAATATCAGCTAATAGCTCGGGTTTGACCTTGTGTGCGTGTCATGATTTTATTTATATTGCACCTGAGTTGAACCCGTCCTTTTATTTTGGGTTTGACCTTGTGCCTGTCCCTGTGACATTATCAAGTGTATTTCGATGTGCATGGCCTTGTGGCATGTACAGTGATACACTGTGCATGTCACATTGTTCGTGTGTAACGAATTCAAATATAAATCATGAAGAACAACCCAAATAACTGAGGCAAATAATATTTTCAAAGTCCATTTTTTATTTTATATTGTAAAAATATTTCTTTTACAATTTTACTACGTTAGTGATTATTTTTGCAAATTGCTCAGATGCTGGATTCTAACTGGAATGAAGTTGAAGATAAATACGAGTTTGAGTGATATGTAGTGAGGTCAACTGTAAATGTAAAATTGTGATGTAATTTAATTTGTATCAAAGTTGTATAGTGATTAGTGAGAGCTTGAATTTGTACTATTTAAAATTGTAACAAATATTTGTTTGAATAAAATTTCTGTTTGAATTCCAATTCTGTGTTATTTAATTTTATTCAGCAAATATTTATTTAATCTGTGAAAAATGAAATAGTACATTACCAAATACATTTACACACACACACACATATATATATATATATATATATGTTTGTTATCATCAAACAAAAATCATGTAATTACATATTCAACAATATTCACATGCAACAATACAGTAGGCGGGTACATAAGTCAAAATTATGGTGGAGGTGACTCGGTGATTGATGAAGTATTAAGAGGCAGTGGGATAATGGCAGGTAGGTGAACAAACAGAGATATGGAAAAAAACAGAGAAGGAGCAAAGAACATAGATATTCAAATGCAATTTTTTTAATAAACAGAAGTCTAAATGTTTTCGTTTGCAATGGAATGTAATTTTTTGAATGCAAACTGAAATGTACAAATCAGTAACTAATGCAAATGTGAACAGATAAAATGCAAATGTCAATAACAAATGCAATTATAATGCATGAGAACAGTGTCAAAGGAAACACAACAGAGATGGACAAACAATAACAGAGAAAGAGGACAGTGCAAAAGCACCACATTCTGTCACAACCACCACATCCTTCTCTGTGCATTAACAACACTTCAAATACCAAACACCACAAAATCATCTAACGTCATCCATTACCCCTGACCAAAACATCAACATACCACCCACCTTACTAAACTAATTTCGGTTTTGTTAAATTCAAAAAAAAAATCAACCAGATGATACTGTCACTGAAACTAAACGTTTCTAGACTTCTAACGAGAACGCTTCCAAAATTATTTATCATATTTATCATATTCAACCAGACGATACGCTGATAGATATATTGCGATGTTTTTCAGGTGCAAACAATGATATAAACAAGGTCAATTTAAATCATGTAATGATGAAAGTATGAAACGAACAAGAATAAACTCACCATATAGTAGCATATAAGAAAACTGCATCTAGTTATGCATGATATAACCAGCTAAATTATCATGAACCTCATCTATCTCTCGCTGGCTATAAGAACCATCTTGTACAAAGTACTGCAATTACAAGATTGTTTCGAAACATTAATCGAATAACTACTTAACAAAAATTATGAAGGAAAAAATTAAAGTGTTACCTCAAGTATTTCGGTGCTTTGATCGTGGTTTTTTACTATATCATACATATACCTCATCACATAAAATACACAATCCGTCGTTCTAGATTGTTGAGGACACTACAACAATAATAAACAATAATTTAATAGATAGGTTAATTTGAATTTATATCCAACGTAGAAGTTTATTTTTATTTTGTACAAAATAAATCACCTTAACAGTCTTCCATTTCAAGTAAGTTCCTCGAGATTTTGCACCATACGCCTTATAAGTTTTAAAAGCCCTACACATAAAATAAAAATTTACATACAACGTACATATTCACTTGCATCAAGCAAAAAAGATATCAGAAGGCAAATAAATAAAACGTACATATTCACTTGTGGTCTAATTTCCAGTTTAGATTTGCGTTCGACTTGGGGATCCAAAACATAAACCTCATTCTTTTCTATACGAAAAACAAGCAGTAGACAATGTTTCCTACATTATAAGATTTATATGAAGTTAATATCAACATTAGATTTGTAAACTAGTTTCTAAAAGTTTATTGCTCATACCCTTCGTAGTGTGGGGCTAAGAGTAAGCTCTTCGATTGTGACACACGCCATGTGTTCGAAATATATATATTTGCCGCGTCTGGATATTCCCACACTTGAGACAACTTATATGGACACATAAACCCGATGGTCTCCACTCCGAGGTCATTGCACATATGATTTAACCACCTAAAGTAAGTACAACATACAAATATTGTTATTCTACTTTTTCATGTATAATACATAATATAAAATAGAACATATACAATGAATTTATAAGCTATTTGTTATAAATGTAACCTAAGTATTTCACACAGTAGCTATATTGGTACACAGATAGAAATATTCATCATATATATATATATATATATAATACTCACATGATGCAAATTTGCAACCATTCTCCATTCAACCATCCCATACTAAGGAATTGGATAATGTCATCCATAGTGACATGGATTTCAAAGTCCTCATCGTATGTAAATAAATCCTTGTTCACATGAATTGCATTGATGAAATTATTATCATGGGATGGCACTTGAACTATCAGGTCATGGAAATATTTGCACTCATCCGTTAAAGTATTGATGATCTCTTCACCCACAATCGTCCTATGCTTTGCAGGCTCATTTGTCATCTTTTTGCTATTATTCATGTCCATAGCAACACACTCTTCCACTTTTTCCTTGCTCCTAATATGTGTCGCCTGCACACAAAAAATTCATAAGAAGCATGGAGTCTACATATTTTATTCAAGCAAAGCTCAAAAAAATACAAAAAGTGTTTTCTTTACCGTATCATCAGCGTCTAAAAGCATGAAATTTTTAGGCCATTATAAAAAACTACCAAGTGCTTCTCCTATGTGATGTGATATTTACTTGGAACCGGAAGGGGGGTTCCTACATGAATAGGCTCTACTGCGTCAATTCCAACCTTTACATGATTGGTCAAGATTTGTTGATTATGGCATTGATCTCCAGGCCTAGAAGCAGGATGCACCATGCCGTGACCCACTACGACAATTTTGGAGTCCAAATTAACGGCTAAATGACATTTAGTTGGCCTCTAGAATGACAAGTACAACATTAAAATTATTGACTTACACGTTTTAGAATCGTATAATTTTACAAAAATAGACTTTTGAATTAGTTACCTGCAAGTTTTCATAAGGATCTATCTCTTGATTTGTGCTGATAGTTGGTAATTTGTCCAATTGTACTGATTGACAGCTGCTACGATGACCAAATGATGGTACATTTTCGACCACAATATCATTGGGCATTTTCATACCCATCCTATTGAAAAAGTTTGCAATCTTTTGCTCAACCATCGTATCTGCCATAGACTCGAACCTTTGGCTCACTTTAGTTTCTATTTCCTAAGTGATACGATGTAGTTCATCTGCTGATATTACACCACTTGGACCTTTATATTTCATTACCTTTCCAAATACATCTTTGATACCGACCGTCCCACCAATTCCTCTAACTCGACCTGGATGTTCTTTTCTTCAAGAGCACGATTTAAGACATCATCATGTCTATTTGGAACCCATGTTCCTTCGATGGCTTTTTCTCTCCAAGCGTTCTGTCAACAACAAAAAAATTAGTTTTCTCAATAATTTATTGCTTTGTTTTGTAAGATATTAATCAAATGGGATAAAATGCATCGAAATAAGTCATACCGCTTTATCTGCAACTATCCTAGTTTTCTCATTATGGATTACATAACTTCCATTAGCTTCTTTTTTTGATCTTGCCAAATGCATTTTCAATATCCTTGACCCGTTCGTAAACATCATTTCTTGTTAATGGCAAATGAGCAACTCCATTCTCTATCTCCCCGTTAAAAGGCTTCTTCTTTTTACGATAAGGATGATTAGGAGGAAGAAATCTACGATGATGCATATACACATTTTTTTTACAATAATGTAAACGCTCAACAACCATATCATCTTCACAAATTGGGCATGTTGTGGCACCTTTTGTACTATAGCCAGCCAAGTTACCATACGCAGGAAAATCATTTATGGTACAAAAAATCATGGCACGCAATGTAAAATTACTTTGACTATATGCGTCAAACACACGCACATCTTTATCCCATAGAAGTTTTAGATCATCAATAAGAGGAGTTAGGTTAACATCGATGTCGTTTCCTAGTTGTCGTGGTCCAGAGATTAAAAGAGACAACATGATATGCTTGCACTTCATACTCAAATGAGGTGGAAGATTGTAGATCACCAAAACAACAAGCCAAGTACTATGTTGACTACTAAAGTTGCCAAATGGGTTTATGCCATCTGTGCAAAGACCAAGTCTGAGATTTCTAATTTCTTCACCAAAATCAGGATACGTTGTATCAATGTTTCTCCACTATGGAGAATCAGCTGGATGCCTCAATAATCCATCATTTTTCCTTACATCTGCATGCCACCTTAAGTTTTTTGCATTTTCTTTATTTGCAAATAAACGTTTAAACCTTGGTATAATTGGCAAATACCACAAGACTTTTGCTGGAGGCCATTTCTTACCTAGGTCATTGTGAACTTTCCCTCGCGATTAATTTGTAACGAGATAATCCACACTTGGGACAGTCGTGCAAGTTCTCATATTCATTTCGATACAATATACAATCATTTGGACATGCATGTATCTTTTTATATCCTATACCAATTGGACACATAATTTTCTTTGCTTCATAGTTAGAAGTTGGAAGCTCATTACCTTCCGGAAGCATGTCATTCAAAAGTTCCAACAAAGATGTAAAACTTTTACTCCACCCATGCTTTGCTTCTAAATTGAAAAGCTTGAGCACAGCAGACAATGTTGTGAATTTAGCACAATTAGGAAACAAGGGCTTCTTGGCATCAATTAATATTCTTTCATACAACTTTGGCTCTTCCATCAAATGTTCTTCAGCATCACGAATCTTCTCATGAACACAATCATTCTCATCATTCGTGTCATTATTCATGTTATCTTCCTGGGCATTCTCATCATTCCCATGATTATTAGAACTAGCTCTACTAGTATACTTTCACCATGCCATATCCACCGCGTATAATTTTTCTTAAACCCATAACGGATTATGTGATCTCTAATCTGATCTATGTTATGAAGTCTCCTCTTATTTTTGTAGTGTCTACAAGGACAAAAAATAGTTTCTTTCCCTCTTCTTAATTGATCATTCAGTGCACAATTGATGAACTCTTCAATTTTGTTTAGGAACTCGTCATCGTTATGTTTTACGTTGTACATCCAGCTACGATCCATATGCAAATGCTAGAGACACACTACACAAGCAAAAAAAATATTGGATTACGAAGAGCATTCATTATTAAATCAATATTTTTAGTCGCGTCTTAAGTTTGGCCTTGCGATGTATTTTTACAGAAAGTTTGGACAACGATTCAATTCTATAAGTGTTCGCTTTTATTTTAATTGTATTTATATTTCTATACTCGTGTTAAGTTGTGCAATAAAATAAGGTCTGAATATCGATGTAATGAATTATCATCGAACGGTTATATCAAAGGAAAAAACTTTAAGGGAGCTACTTTAAGGTAACTACAATCCACGGACTTGCTTATTGTCATCACTTAACTACAATCCAGCCTATCCTCATGACTTGCTTACTGTAACCACACAATGCACAGAAACCACTCACTCCTCCATAACAAACTGCTAAGCACAACCCTGTGTCCATCTTCATACACATACAGTGCAAGGCCACCACTTCTTTCAACCACAGTCGTCTCCCACTGCCTTGTTCTGCTCATCACCGTCCTGTCCTCTATTCAAACTTTCACCTTCCTATCAACTCTCATACCACATCACCTCCTACTGCTGCTTGTTAACACCCATCACTGTTACATTGCCTACAAAATCAACCTGCCTTCCTTCAACAACTTGCAAACATACAAACAACTAAACAGCAGCAACCATCACTCCATCATCTCTTTACTCCTTCAAACCATACTGCCTTGCAACCATTCTACACTACTTGCATTACACACATCATCTCCCCCTACAGCAAACATATCTTCTCCTTCACAAACAACCCATTGACCTGCCTTCTTCCTTCACCTTATTGCCTGTTCCTCCCTGACCATCTTCCCTTCACCTTGCACACAACCAAACTTCTATATACTACAAACTACAACCAAACTACATACTTTCATCTATAAATACACGCCCTCATCAACACATCTGCCATATATACCACTCACAGCCACCTAACTCCTTACTACCACAAACTGATACTGCCATTACCATCAATCAAACCACCTTACCACTATCGTCAATCAAACCACAATGCAACCATTTACTCACTACCTACATGCTTCACCACCCCACCTAAAAAACTGTCGAAGTTCTTGCTACATCATCACAAGACCGCTGTTACACGACAACAACTTCAAAACACCCTCTGCAACTCCTATAACTTCTAACCATCCACACGGCAAGATTCCCACACAATTCCATCACAACTGATCAACAGCCGCTGTCATTACTTTCCCCAACCACAAAACACACAAACACCCTACTGTACAAACATCAAACTGCTCCTCCGAACAACTACACTCCTCAACCTTTGGTGTACACAAACTCAATACATATACATCCACCACTTCTTCGTTTAACTGCCCACTTCACATTCCTCCACCGACAACCATATCAGTGCACATCAAACAACCATAGCAGCTACACCCAAACCATTACATAACAACACCATTTGGTGTTGCTGGTTCACTTCACTGGCTGCACACACAGTACACCAGCATACTCCACTTCACCATCATTAACAAACTCCTCACTGTCGCACAATCACCATAACAGTTCAACATATAAACTTCCTACCACCCCAAAACAACAATACACCCACATATGTACCACCACAGCCCAACCAAACTACAGCAGTAACATACAACATTGCTTCCCACAATATATGCCTTCAACATACGCTTTTCCCTGGCCAACAGTGCCATCAATTCTAACTCTGTCCATCATCATACACCATCTACTTCCATCAAGTCTGCTGTTAACCCACCTGAAAAATACCCCTCCACCATACAAACACTACCATTACCCTACGACCACTTCACCATTTCCCTCCACTTCCTTTGTCTATCATCACAGTTTCATTACCTACCAACCCTATAAAACCATTTGCCGGCATCACCAGAGCAAACTCCATAGAAAACCAGAGCAAAAAGCGCAACCCTACAAAACCATCTCCAGCACTCTACTGAAACACTACATCGCCTAAAAAACAATTACATCAAAGGCAACAATATATTGATTTTATACCTGAAAAATCAATCCAGCAAGCAAAAACTTCCACTTCTCCACAAGAATTTTCAATGCAGTCTCCACGGCAAACTCAAAATTGATCGGTTATAGGGTTTCGGTAGGCCAAATCTAATCGCGAAATAACGTAGGTGACAATCAATTTAGGGTTTTTTTTTATTCAAGGCAGGCGAAATATTTTGGGAAAAGATAGGGAGCGGCGATAAAAATTTGAAACGCGGGAAGTAGAAAGGTGGGCAACGAAAAACCTAAAATTGAAATTGCATCGCCTGGCTACGGAACGGATGCGAAAAATTTTATTTGAGATGCAAATTAAGGTAGTTGCATCGGTTAACTTTAAAACCGATGCGACTAAAACTATTTGCATCGACGTTTTTGCATCAGCTTTTGGTGACAACTGATGCAAAGATGATTTTTTATTACCTATTGCTTTCTATGTAATAATTGCATCGGCTATTAAGATAGAACTGATGCAAATGATTCTATTTGCATCAGTTTTTACTTCAACCAATTCAAATGAGGCGATGCAAATGGCCTGTTTTGTAGTAATGCATTTGTAACTGTTTGTATTTTGCAGGCTGTAGTGTTGTTGCTATTTAACAACACTAGTATGTTGAGCTATGCAGGGATCACTACATAGTTAAACTTACCGGATGATGATGTGATCAGATTACTTCACTTCTTTTCTTATATTAAATATAAAATTCTTATTAAAGAGCCAAGTACTTTGATTTTGTTGTGTTAGGAACTGAGTTGATGATGTTTTGATGACAACAACCTTATATAGTTATTACACTTTACTTTATAAAATATATACTAACATTTCTGTATAGATAGATAGATATATATATATATATATATGTATATAGGAAGTATATGCAGGTATTATTGAAGACTGATCAGTATAAAGACTCAAGCATCAAGATGAAGATTAGAGATTCAAGATTCAAGACTCTAGAGAATCAAGATTTCAAGATCTCAAGATAAGTGTCTAGTATTTTGTTAAAACTTCATAATAGCACTCTCATCTTTCTTCCAATTTTCTTTTGGGATGGAACCCAATTTCTATCGAAACCAGTGGCTTACAAACCCACGACAAGTAGCTTACAAACCTACGACAAGTGGCTTACAAACCCACGAAAATCAAAATCATTTAAACTACTTTGTACAAGTTCTCGAGTCCTATGGAGGAGCTCTGTAGGAAGGTTCTTGCAAATTCAGTTTGAATAGATTTTTCAAAATGTTTTTAAATCTGTTTTTCAAAATGTTTTAGCTTTCAAAATCATGTTTTCAAAAATGTTTTCAAACTTTGTTTTAGCCTTGAAATATTCCTCCATTCTGATTTTAAAAACTTCTATTTTTAAAACATCAAAACTTACTCTGATTTTAAAAATTACTTATATAATTAACGGTCTATATCAATTATATATATATATATATATTTAAAATAATGTTTTATATTCATTCTCTATCTCAAAATATTGTTTAAACACTTTATTTTGCTTCAGAGAAGTTTCAACTTGTTTTAAATTCAAATGCTTTTACAAAACAACATCTCTACAATTTTGAACTGAGGGATGTCGACATATGGGGATACCGCATGTCGACATGGTGACAGTTGGATTCAGAATTCAAATTTCAAAAGAAGTGTCCATTCGTTCAAAAACATTTCGCCAATGGTTATGACTGTTGTGCATCTATATAAAGGCTTCCAATTAACAACTAATTTTCTTATTTTCTTCACTCTTTCTTCTCTACCATTCCATATCCATAAAACTTCATATTTTCAAGATTGTGCCATCATTCTGCCAAATTCTCAATAGGAAATCATTTAGATACTCTCTCTATTTGATTCTCCATCATTCTACTAAAGATCAAAGTGCTATTCAGAGTTATAGGATCAATTTGTATTCAAAAAGTCCATAGAGTCTATCCATTCAAAAGGATTGTTATTAGAAAGTATTAGGGTGATCTTGTGTCCCAAAAATCAAGAGAGTTTACCCCAGACTCGGAGATAGGAGGGTTTCTCAAGGCCTTAGAAATTGAGGGTTGTAATTTAGATATTGGCTTATAAAAATCTGTACAAGGATATTGCCTTGGTGCAGGACTGGATGTAGGAGGATTCCGAACCAGTATAAAATCCGGTGTGTTCTTTCCTTTTACTTGCTTTACTTTACTATTTGCATTTGTTATATGTTCTGTGATCATTCTGTGTTAGAATTCTGTTTAGATTTGTGTTGAAAGTTTTAATTTAGTCATATAGTTCATATATTCTTTAAAACACTATTCACCCCCCCCCCCTCTAGTGTTATTTCTGCCTTAAGATCCTTAATCCGCATCCCCAACAATTGGTATCAGAGCATTGGTTTTCATTGTTTTCATAATCTGAAACTTGAAAAATATAAAAATGGCATTTTTGAAAAATTGTGTTAAGACTGTTTTGAATATATGCATTTCATAAAAGTTTCATAAGTCTGCATATAGTTATTTTGAAAAATCAAGTTATCTACCGAATTGGTGTGTTATGCAGGAACAGACATGTTATATGGCTTTTGACGAACCAACACCCAATGGACAAACTGTGCAAATTGAGAAAGATAAATGGATACATGATAGTGGCTGTTCAAGGCACATGACTGGAAATCCCAAGATACTCAAGGATATTACTTATCAAGATGGTGGATTAGTCAATTTTGGTGACAACTCTAAAGGATATGTGGTTGGCGTCGGCAATGTCGGTAACTCTAAAACTTTACTTATTTCTGATGTTTTATTAGTTAGGAACTTAAAACATAATCTGCTTAGTATAAGTCAACTTTGCGATAAAGGATTTACAATTAACTTTGGAAAAGATAAATGTCACATTGAAGATGATAAGTCTAATATAATTTTTGAAGGTATTAGGAAGAAAATATTTATATCCTTAGTATGAAAATTTCAAATGATAACCTATGTCTTTTGGCTAATACAAGTGACCCTTGGATTTGGCATAAAAGATTTGGCCATTTGAATTTCAAATTATTATCTAGGCTATCAAAACTTAACTTAGTTAGAGGTCTACCCAAGTTAAACTTTAAAATAGATAGTATTTGTGATGCTTGTCAATTAGGAAAACTTAAGAAAAGTTCATTTAAATTAAAAGATGCAATTTCTACCTCTAGTCCTCTAGAATTACTTCATTTAGATTTATTTGGTCCATCTCAAGTTCAATCAATTAACCATAGTAAATATGTTTTTGTTATAGTAGATGATTATTCATGATATACTTGGACAATCTTTTTAAAGTATAAAAGTGATGCTTTTGAAATATTTAAAAACTTTTCTAAAAGAATTCAAAAACAACATTCTTTCAAAATTAAAACTATTCGAAGTGATCACGGTGGTGAATTTGAAAATGAAAATTTTGAGAATTTATGTACTCAGAAGGGAATTACTCACAACTTTTCATTTCCAAGAACTCCACAACAAAACGGAGTAGTAGAACGTAAGAATAGAACGATTCAAAAGTGTGCTCGTACAATGCTTTCTGATAGTAATTTACCTAAATATTTTTGGGCTGAAGCAATTGCTACAGCTTGTTATATATTAAATAGAATTTTAGTTAGACCATTAACAAATAAAACTCCATATGAATTACTTTATAATAAGAAACCTATAGTTGCTTATTTCAAAGTCTTTGGGAGTAAATGTTTTATACTTAATACAAAAGATAATTTAGATAAATTTGAACCAAAAGATGATAAAGGATTCTTTATTGGTTATTCTAATAGAAGCAAAGCATTTAGAGTTTTTAATTTAAAAACTAATACTATTGAAGAAACTATGCATGTATCTTTTGATGAAAATCTTAAAGATATTGTACAAATAGATGATGAAGAAGATTTTATAAATTTAAATCAACCTAATAAAACTATTAGTGAAATAAATCAACCTAATAAGAGATTTAAAATATCAAAAGATCATCCTATAGAAATTGTTTTAGGAAATATTGAATCTGTAGTAAGAACTAGAAATCAATTAAGTAGTATGAGTAATGTAGCCTTTATATCAACAATTGAACCTAAAATTCCAAAGGTAGCATCGTATGATGATTCATGGATTCTTGCTATGCAAGAAGAATTGAATCAATTTACCAGAAATGATGTATGGGAACTTGTTCCTAAACCTGAGAATAAAAGTGTAACTGGAACTAAATGGGTCTATAAAAATAAAATGAATGAACTCGGTGAGGTCGTAAGAAATAAAGCTCGTTTAGCCGCGCAAGGTTATTGTCAAGAAGAAGAAATTGACTATGATGAAAACTTTGCCCCCGTAGCAAGATTAGAAGCTATAAGAATTCTACTTGCTTTCGCTAATTATAATAATTTCAAATTATATCAAATGGATGTTAAAAGTGCTTTTCTAAATGGTTTTGTAAAAGAAGATGTTTATGTTGAACAACCTCCACTTTTTGAACATAATAAATTTCCAAACCACGTATACAAGTTAAAGAAAGCTCTATATGGTCTAAAACAAGCTCCTAGAGCCTGGTATGAAAGACTAAGATCTTATTTACTTCAATCTGGTTTTGAAATTGGTAAAGTAGATACAACACTCTTTATTAAAAGAAATAATCAAGATATTCAACTGGTTCAAATATATGTAGATGATATAATCTTTGGATCAACTAATAACATAATGAATAAAGAATTTTCAGATATAATGACTAAAGAATTTGAAATGAGTCACATGGGTGAATTAAGTTTCTTCCTAGGGCTTCAAATTAAACAACTAGAAAATGGAATCTTCATAAGTCAAGAAAAATATGCTAAAGACTTAATCAATAAATTTGGTTTAAGCACCTCTAGTGGGAAACCAACTCCAATGTCAACAAATGTAGGTTTAAGTAAAGAAGATAAATCAAAAGATATTAATCAAACTTTATATAGGGGTATGATTGGTTCGCTACTTTATATAACGGCGAGTCGTCCTAATATTATGCATAGTGTTTGTCTCTGTGCAAGATACCAATCACAACCTAAAGAAACTCACTTAAAAGCTATTAAAAGAATTTTAAGATATGTAAAATACACTTTAGATTATGGTTTATTTTATTCTAAAAATAATACTTTTGATTTAATATCATATAGTGATGCTGATTATGATGGTTGTAAATCAGACCGAAAAAGTACAAGTGGAACTTGTCACTTTCTAGGACATTCACTGGTTTCCTGGTTCAGTAAGAAACAAAATACTGTTTCCTTGTCAACAACTGAAGTAGAGTATTTATCTGCTGCTCTGGCCTGTTCACAAGTCATATATATGCAACAAACTTTAAAAGATTTTGGAATTAACATAAGTAAATCACCAATATATTGTGATAATACTAGTGCAATAAATCTACCTAAAAATCCAACTCATCATACTAGAACTAAACATATTGATATAAGACATCATTTTCTTAGAGATAATATAACTAAAGAAATAATAACTCTGGATTATATAAATACTGAAAAACAAATTGCTGATATATTAACTAAACCGTTAACTGAAGAGAATTTTACTAAATTTAGAAGAGAATTAGGTATTTGTTCAAAATCTGAAATATAAAATAATATAATATAATAATCAATAAAAATTCAAAATAAAAATTACACTTTTTCTGAAAGACATGTCGACATGCCCCATCCCCTGATGTCGACATACCCAACAAAATTTGAAAATAGAATTTCCCTCCAAAGTTAGTTATTTGGTTATTTATCTATTTATTTCGTTTTCTCTCCTCTTTCTTCACTATATTCTCTGTAAATAATTTCTGAAACAATAAAATAATGGCCTCCTCTTCTACTAATGAACCCACTTCACCCACATCTCCTCATTCTGGTCCATTTCAACGATCTACGCACGCTCGAGTGATCAAATTGCAAGAGAAGATGAAAGATATCCTTCAATTGTTGACTGAAATTCAAGTAAGTCAACTTAGGATGGCTAGAGAACAACAAAGGCAAGGGAATATTATTAGGAATGTGCAAAAATTCCTTATGGATAACCATACAAATCCTATTAATATTGAAGACTCTTCACAAGCCATGGAATCAGAGGAAGAAGAACCTATGGAAGAGCCACAAGAAGACCAAGAGGAAGATCAACCTTTTCCTCAACCCGAAGTCCCTATAAATGAGGACGAGAGCGTTATTTGCGTTGGTGAGATCCTTGTTGATACTAATGGAAACATAATTGAACAACGTGGAAACTTTTGTCTCCACTACCCCAATTGTTTGATTCATAAATCTCCTATAGTTAAGGATCGCCATTAAAGCGTACTTTCTTTTTTATTCTTTGTTTTACATTGTTCTGTTTGTTCGTGTTTATGTATGTTCTTATATATGTCGTAATAACAAAAATGTGTTCACTTATACTCAGTGTTTCATGCTTGTTCTATACATATTATTTGCTCATACTAATCATTCTTGAATTCTTAAGTAGTTAATAGTTTTTATTGATGACAAAGGGGGAGAAAGTTATAAAAGATGTGCTTGGTGTAAGGGGGAGTCATGGAATAAAGGGGAGTTGTAGTTTTAAGAAGAAGTCATGGAGTAAGGGGGAGTTATGGGGAGTTATGGTATGGTAAGAATATTTTATAAACAAAGGTTGTCATCATCAAAAAGGGGGAGATTGTTAGGAACTGAGTTGATGATGTTTTGATGACAAGAACCTTATATAGTTATTATACTTTACTTTATAAAATATATACTAACATTTCTATATAGATATATATATATAGGAAGTATATGCAGGTATTATCGAAGACTGATCAGTATAAAGACTCAAGCATCAAGATGAAGATTAGAGATTCAAGATTCAAGACTCTAGAGAATCAAGATTTCAAGATTTCAAGATCTCAAGATAAGTGTCTAGTATTTTGTTAAAACTTCATAATAGCACTCTCATCTTTCTTCCAATTTTCTTTTGGGATGGAACCCAATTTCTATCGAAACTAGTGGCTTACAAACCCACGACAAGTAGCTTACAAACCTACGACAAGTGGCTTACAAACCCATGAAAATAAAAATCATTTAAACTACTTTGTACAAGTTCTCGAGTCCTATGGAGGAGCTCTGTAGGAAGGTTCTTGCAATTTCAGTTTGAATAGATTTTTCAAAATGTTTTTAAATCTATTTTTCAAAATGTTTTAGCTTTCAGAATCATGTTTTCAAAAATGTTTTCAAACTTTGTTTTAGCCTTGAAATATTCCTCCATTCTGATTTTAAAAACTTCTAGTTTTAAAACATCAAAACTTATTCTGATTTTAAATATTACTTATATAATTGATGGTCTATATCTATTATATATATATATATATTTAAAATAATGTTTTATATTCATTCTCTATCTCAAAATATTGTTTAAACACTTTATTTTGCTTCAGAGAAGTTTCAACTTGTTTTAAATTCAAATGCTTTTACAAAACAACATCTCTACAATTTTGAACTGAGGGATGTCGACATATGGGGATACCCCATGTCGACATGGTGACAGTTGGATTCAAAATTCAAATTTCAAAAGAAGTGTCCATTCGTTCAAAAACCTTTCGCCAATGGTTATGACTGTTTTGCATCTATATAAAGGCTTCCAAAACGAATTTTTTAACAACTAATTTTCTTATTTTCTTCACTCTTTCTTCTCCACTATTCCATATCCATAAAACTTCATATTTTCAAGATCGTGCCATCATCTGCCAAATTCTCAATAGGAAATCATTTAGACACTCTCTCTATTTGATTCTCCATTATTCTACTAAAGATCAAAGTGCTATTCAGAGTTATAGGATCAATTTGTATTCAAAAAGTCCATAGAGTCTATCCATTCAAAAGGATCGTTATTAGAAAGTATTAGGGTGATCTTGTGTCTCGAAAATCAAGAGAGTTTACCCCAGACTCGAAGTTAGGAGGGTTCCTCAAGGCCTTAGAAATTGAGGGTTGTAATTTGGATATTGGCTTATAAAAATCTGTACAAGGATATTGCCTTGGTGCAGGATTGGATGTAGGAGGATTCCGAACCAGTATAAAATCCGGTGTGTTCTTTCCTTTTACTTGCTTTACTTTACTATTTTCATTTGTTATATGTTCTGTGATCATTCTGTGCTAGAATTCTGTTTAGATTTGTGTTGAAAGTTTTAATTTAGTCATATAGTTCGTATATTCTTTAAAACACTATTCACCCCCCCCCCCCCCCCAGTGTTATTTCTGCCTTAAGATCCTTAATCCGCATCCCCAACATGTTGCACTTTCTTATGTGGTCGGTCCTATCTGTTTTCTCCACTTTCTTTTATTTAATAAATATGTACATATATGTATGTAGCGTCACGAGTGTTCTATGCAGGCAACATGAAATTTAGCAAATAAAGCACTTTGCATCGTCCTGGTGGCACATTTGCTAGAACCGGTAAGTCCGTAGACTGTAAGTACCTATAGGCTATGTATGTTTAATTATTACTATAATTAGACGAACGCATAAGTTGGGGATTTTTGTGCGACCATCTGCAGTGATGGCACTGGAGGCACTAGAGGCACTGATGGCACTGGAGGCTCGCAAATATGAATGTATTGTTAATAAGTAGAATTTAGTATGTATTGGCTGTAACTATGAATACACTGGCTATGTTTTTAAGTATGTTTGTTGTTTTGTACTTGACTAAGTAAAACTTATGTTGCTGGTTATTCTGAAATGAAAAGTTCTTTGTTGCAGTGTAATGTTGCCATTAGATATGATATAATGTTGCAGTATAATGTTGCCATAGATATGATATAATGTTGCAGTAGTATAATGTTGCAGTACATTTCCAATTTAAATTGCAAAAGGTGTTGTCATAGATATGATATAATGTTGCAGTATGTGATGTTAAATGTGGCAATAAACTGGCAAAGTATTGCCATTGGATGGTAAAAGTGTTACCATAGATTAATGAATATGGGCCCCACAACAGGGATCCATGAAGGTGGACCACAGAATTAGTGGGCCCCATAATGTGGGCCCACATGTCAGGGCCCAGATTGTGGGGCTCACTTTTTAGTAAATTTGATACCTGTGGCAACAACAGAACTGATGTTGCCCTAGAGCCGCAAAGATGTTGCCTTTGACTCTAGGGCAACGTGGCAAAATGCATCACCGAGAAAGTGTTGCCTTTGCCCTTTTTTAGCCTACAACAACATTTTTTGGCACTTCCTGCATCACTTCTGGGTGTTGCAGTATGCAATCTATGGCGTAGTGTGTGAATTAAGTTTCACGATTTGACTATAGTGTATTTGATAATAAGATTTGTTTAAGGGATGAACACATAAGATAAAAATGTATTTAAATGATTGTTAAAAGGATAAACATGAAAGTAATGAGAATTTAAATTCGAGTAGTTTAAAGAATTATGGAAATTTAAATGTGGTTAATTAATATATGATAAAATGGATTTATAAAATAGATTTTATAAAGTAATCTCTAAAGGATTTTGAAAATGGTATTATTTCAAATAAAAAGAGGTATTTTATGATAACTAATTCGATTGGCTCGAAAATAAACTAAAAAGGGGCATGAGATGTGTTCGGATGATAAACACTTCTCTTAAGTATTACTCTTCTTGTTAAAAGGATACATGATATTATTGGTAGTACCTAAATTCTTTGATTATTTTGGAGTTCCTTGATCTATATAATTTCCTTAAGTTAAAGAAAAAATGTCAACCATTAGTTGAAAAATTGATTTGTAATCTTTATAAAAGTGTTTAAACCAAAAACAAATTGGGATCACTAATTGATAAGATAAAACAAAATTCTCGATGATTTTGGACAGTCGAAAATTTTCAAATCATGCCTAACTAAGTGCTAAGAAATTTGAGAAAATTTTTGGTAAAAGATTGTGAAATATTCTGAGTAAATGAAATTGGATAAGCATAAATAATAAATGTGATTATAAACAAAAAAAGATAAATATAACCTAGAAAATGTTATATTAATTCCAGTACTAATTAAGAATTTGGACTTAAGTCTTTAAAATACGATTGATTATCATAAGTTATCAGATGTAATAAACTTAAGTGATAGTTTTACGAAATGATTCGTAAATAATATTAGTCTTAAAGGGAATATACAGAGTTAAAAGATTATGGGAAGATTTTTTTTAACAAAGAAAAATCATCTTTTAAGTAAAAATGGTTTCTTTAGAGTATTTTCCTTTAATAAAAGTATTTGAAAATAAATAATTAAAGAGATTATATAAAGAAGCACATTAAAATATTTGAACTTAAGATAAAAGTTTATGAAATTTCTGAGGGTTAATAAATACATATATTATATGTAGCTCATTTCGTCATACGAATTTTGAACTAATATCCGAGCATGGAACATCAAGGTGTTTACACTGGTCCGAAAAAGGATTTATCACTCGTTTCTTGACGATGAAAATTGATGAGGATTTTTGGTTGGGTACTTGAGTTTTCTATAATAGTTGAGCACTATGCAAGGAAAGCAAAGGTTTCTAAGGAAAGAGTCTGATTAAAGTCCGCACTATAGAATCGTGAGATCGATACTAGTTCGAAAATAAAGTGGTGTATTGGAATAGGAGATCGAATAAGATACGGATGATCTGTGTATATTATATGGAATTAAGTGTGAACATAAATGTTTTAGGCAAACTTTTGTTTTGGGTAATTTCGAGGACGAAATTCTTTTAAGTAGAGGAGAATGTAACGACCCGTAATTTCGCTACTTCGAAAATGAGAGATTTCATTTAAAAAGGCCTAAAACTTAAATAAACAGGTTATATATAATAGATAATAAAAGAGAAATTATTTATTCTTATAGTTGATAATTTAAAAAGTATAAGTTTGGATTTTAGAACAAATCAACAAAAGTTAAGTTTTGTTAAAAATAAATAAATGCTTAAATAAATAGGTTTAAATATTTATTTAAAAAGATAAATCTTATTGAAAACCTTTAATAAAGATATAAAAGTATATTAAAATATTTAAAAGTATGTTAATAATCGTTTTGCAAAAATAACCAATTTTTGTCGCATTTTGTCAGTTTTACATGCACCGTAAAATTAGAGATTTTAATATTATTTAAATATGATTTTAAATTATAAAGAGACGTACTTTAATTTATTTATAAAAGTAAAAAGTCCATTTTTAAATTTGGTATATATAAATAAATAGTTTAACTAAAACGTCAAAATGTGACCGTAAAACATTTTGTCGAAAAACGAAGTATTAAAAGTGGTCGCAACATCGTCCCACCTTTATTTTATTATGTAGAAATATATATTCAAATAGTATAAGTATAAATTAATTCACTAATCAAGTTTACTTTTACTAAACATACTTGGAAAATTCTAGAATATAATTAAGAAAAATTAAGCACAAAATGACAAAAAAGTCATTTGAAAGCGTAAAGTAAACATCAAATCAAAGAAACATAAGTATTACTTTCTTTACTTAATATCTAAGTAAAAATGACATAAAGTAATGATTTGAAATATGATGTTAAGTGTGACGACCGCCCATGACTCCCGCACCAAAACAAGAGAATAGTGCGCTGAAAGGTGTGCCAGGCAGCCATGGACGATAGTCAGGGTAAAATAAAATCGAAGAATCTCTATCGTAACTCACAGCGCATGGATAAAATACAATAGAGAAATATATAGTGAAGTCTCATAACAGGAAATCATCATATAAGCATCACAGAAGTTTTATACAATCATCTCAACAAATCCATACATCAAGACCTCACTACAAGCACTCATCAAATACAGCAGCGGATACCCAGTACATATAAGAAAATAATATGCAAAGCCTCCTGCTCGTCTTCGTCATCTTCAGCGTAGAACTCCTAGCACAGCACCTGTCACCTGCTACCTAGTCTGCCCATCCCAAACATGGATGAACAGCCCAAGGTAATAAGAGGAGACATAAAACCTTGAGTCAGACAAAGTCTTAGTGAGCAGTAAATTAACTATCAAACATACCAAAAGAGCATAAGGAATAAAAGGAATAGGAACTAAACCATCCCACTCCACCTCTTCTCACAGTGATAGCCCCCAGACACACACTAAGGAGAAGCAATCATAGCATAGCAGGTAATTAAAATAAAGCAATAATCACTCGAGTCAAGGACGATGTTTTCCAAATACAAACCCCCAAGGCCTAAACCAAGATCAGATAAGCACCCAGAAAACACCGCACTTGAGACCGAATGATAGTACAACCAAACATCCATGACTCTGGCTATCACTGTATCATTGCCTTGATATCACCGTTAGTTGAATGACCACCTGTCAAGGGCTAATGGTAACCCCGGTTCTAGCCATAACTCCGCACGTCGTCGCAGCCCGTGCCTAGGAATTTTCGCAACTACCCAGAGTACTAGCACGTCGTCGCAGCCCGTGCCTGGAACGTCGTCGCAGCCCGTTCCAACGTACCCTTGCTTTGAGCATGCTAGAACCTTCAACAACGATAAGATCTCAGCCTCCTAGTCATCCTCCTCGACGACTATTTCCATACTAGCTCAAGCGCCTCTCAAGCTAACCATTATCACCAACTCGGATCGCATCACCGAGTAATCAACATAACTTTGCACGTCGTCGCAGCCCGTGCTTGGAACGTCATCATGACCCGTTCCATCTCAACATCACACTTTGCTTCATCGCATCATAGCAAAGTCTCATCTCAACATCATGGCTTGCCTTCTCGCATCATGGCAAAGTCCCATCTCAATCTCATACTTCGCCTCTTCGCATCATGGCAAAGTCACTCATCATCGAATCCATCCATATGAGCTTCCACATCCGCTTCATATGCTACAGGCAGCTTCCACATTCAAGAGCTTTTCCACCTAGCTTTTGAATCATCTCGAACCATCTTGTTCCAAATCAACCACTAGCTAACTTGAAACAATCCAAATCATTCATCAATACAAACAATCAAGCATTCAAACAAGATTTAATAAGCAATATCAACAAAAATGGCAATATCATAAATAAATGAGCATAAGTCCAACATGCATGATTCATAGGTTTTTAGCATAGATCTATCAAATATAAAACATGGGTTTTGTCTCTAATACTTGTTAAACAAATATGCATAGGTAAACATCTTCAAAAATGATGGATCTACATGCAGACTTAAGGACAATGCGAGAAAATGCTATTTCAAACACATAAACTAGCTACCAATCCACTACACTCCTTTGGGTCCGCGTGAGAGATAACTACCACTCACCAAATCACCCAAACACCTCAAAATCACAACACTTCAGATCTGGACAGCGAAGATCACGACTTGATCCGGCGAAATCTCACTCGAAACGATGAATTCTAGCTCAAACGGATGAAGATCTTCAACTTGAACACTTGGATCTTCGATCTCGATCTTCGATCTTGGATGGATGTTAGATCTAGATTGAAATGGAGAAAAGAAGATGAAGAAATGTTGTAGACGAGTCTTCAAAATGGCAGCACTTCGTCGCTTCAAAAACCGGTGCCAAAAAGTGAGCCAAACCCCTCTATTTATAGGCTGAATTCTCTCTTAGGTCGGCCAGAACTTTAACTCGGAGCTCGCTATTAGGTCGTTACCGACCTATCCCTTGCCTACCTATCCCTTGCCGACCCAACAGCCACAGCCTACCGACCCAACATGCCTCAACTTAATCAGCACACACGGCCTAACTAATAGCCGGTCTAAAAACTTCACGAGATACACACTCTACCGACCCAACTATCTAACATACCTGCCGACCTAACTCACTCCGAGTCAACGACCCATCATAGTTGCCGACCCAGCCCCAAAGCCAACCTGACAACACGGCCGACCTAACTTTATGCCGACTCAACACTTAGGCAATTTAAGGTCATAGCTCGTACCAACGACTCATCAAGTACACGATCTAACGACTTAGCCCTAGTGCCGACCTAAAGACTTAAACGAGCTAACGAGATAACTATATACCGACCTAACAACCTCCCGAGTTACGACTTATCTCACAACAGGGTCTTCACGACCTAACTATACTTAAGTCGTTTACGACTTAAGCTCTAGCACTAGGTCGGTCACACGACCTATCACCCAACTACTAAGTCGCTAGCTCCTACTAGGTCACTCGAATCCCTAACCCGGTAACTCTTAGGTCGTACTGCCCCTTTAACTCGCTCACAACCTTAGGTCGGCAAACACCTTAAGTCGTTCAGTTCCTAACCCGGTCAAACCTTAACTCGGTCCAAACATTAACCTATTAACTCGGTCACGACTCAATCCTTTAACTCATTGACTCGCTAATTCTCATAACTCGGCCACTAGTTATCTCGGCAACATGTTAACCCTTCTATCTCGTGAGTCGGTCCTAATTCTAACATGCTAACCCACTGACTCGGCCTAGACCATGAGTCGTAACTCGTTGACTCGGCCACTTCCTAAGGTCGTCTACGACTTACTATAGGTCGGTCACCATCACTAAGTCGCCTAACTTTTAGGTCGTTACTTCTATAACTCGGCAACTCTTAGGTCGGTGAATTTCTTATCTCGGCCAACACTCCAACCCGTAACCCCTCCTTGAGTCGGTCCCCTATGAGTCGGTCACGACTCATCCCTTAGCTCGGCAATGCTCATGAGTCGGTCACAACTCATACTCCACCCGGGTTAACTTCTAAACGACTCAAGCTAGAGGCAACACAAACAACACTATCGACCTGCAAATTCTACGATCTATCGACACGTAAAATACGGGTCGTTACATTCTCTCCCCCTTAGGAATTTCGCCCCCGAAATTCCAAGCAAACAATCAGAAATCAAAGATATTCCGCATGCCTACCATCCAAAGCAATCAACAAACCATGCAACCAATTCTAGCCTAGCATGCAGAATTCTAAGACTCAGAACAAGCTACAAATTCATGAGATGTCACGACACTTTAGGGCCATACCTCGAAGAGTCCGGGATGAGCTGCCTTCATCCTCTCTTCCTCCTCCCATGTACAGTCGTTAACATCATCACTCCATTGTACCTTGAGCAACGTAATCGTCTTCCTCCTAAGCTGTTTCGTATCGGTTTCAACAATACGAAGCGGCTTACGAGGTCTCGAAACAACTGGATAAACCTCCAAGTCTTCACAGCTATCAGCAGAAACCACAGTAGTTGGGTCGTGCACATACTTCCGTAGATAAGATACATGAAAAACATTGTGCACACCCGCCATCTTTTCCGGTAACTCCAATCTATAAGCGAGCTTTCCAATTCGCTCGATAATCGGGAATGGTCCAACAAATCTCGGAGTTAACTTTCCTTTCTTTCCGAATCTAATGACACTCTTCAGAGGAGAAATCTTCACAAAAACCATATCACCTACGTCGAATTCCAAATCCTTACGACGATTATCGGCATAACTTTTCTGACGATCTTGGGCTGCCTTCATTCGTTGCCGAATGATCTCTATACAATCTGAAGTCTGTCGAATCATCTCTGGCCCAAGTATCAGCTTTTCTCCAGCTTCCAACCAACATGTCGGAGAGTTACACGGTCTTCCATATAATGCCTCATATGGTGCCATACCAATGCTCGACTGATAACTGTTATTATAAGCAAACTCCACCAAATGAAGGTGATCCTCCCATGATCCTCCGAAGTCCAAAACACAAGCTCTAAGGAGATCTTCCAAAACTCGGTTGACTCTCTCAGTCTGACCATCTGTTTGAGGGTGATAAGCTGTACTCAAACACAACTCAGTTCCCAAAACTTCCTGGAAGCTCTTCCAAAATCCACTAGTGAACAACGGATCTCGATCGCTCACTATACTCTTCGGAACACCATGGAATCGAACAATCCACTTCACATACAACTCAGCCAACTTCGATGCAGTCCTAGTCGATCGAACAGGAATGAACCTTGCACTTTTAGTCAAACGATCTACGATGACCCAAATCCCTTCATTTCCTGTCCTGGTCCTAGGTAGACCATCGATAAAATCCATCGATACTTGCTCCCACTTCCATGTAGGAACCTCTAATGGCTGAAGTAATCCACTGGGCTTCTTCTGCTCAGCTTTCACTAACTGGCAATTCATACACTTGGAAATAAAACTTCCAACATCCTTCTTCATACCTTCCCAGTAGTAAGCTCTCTTCATATCCCGATACATCTTATTACCACCTGGATGAATTGTCAACTTCGAGTGATGACTTTCCCTTAGAACTTCATCTCTCAATCCATCCACATCGGGAACAACCAATCTTCCTTGCTTTCGAAGCCAACCCTCTCGATCGACCTCGAATCCCTTATCCTTCTCTGGAGTTAATCCAGCTTCCAAATCTCGGATAATCCTGACAAGCTTATCATCTCTCTTTTGGCTCTCACCAATCCTTTCCACCAGAGTAGGCCTTATCGATAAGTTTGCCAACATCTCAGGTTCCAACTCGCATCTAGGCCTGAAATCAAACTCAGCCAAATACTCGAGACTCCTCCACTCTGAAAACATGGCTCCCAAACCTGCATGTCTTCGACTTAACGCATCAGCCACTGCGTTACCTTTTCCCGGAGTATAGGCTATACCAAAATCATAAGATGCTAGAAACTCTAACCACCTTTGCTGTCGAAGATTCAAATCCTTTTGGGAGAACAGATACTTCAACGACTTATGATCTGTAAACAACTCAAATCTAACCCCCAATAGGTAGTGTCTCCACATCTTCAAAGCAAACACAATCGCCGCTAACTCCAAATCATGAGTTGGATAGTTCCTTTCATGCGGCTTCAGTTGTCGACTAGCATACGCAACAACTTTATCCTTCTGCATTAGCACTGCTCCAAGTCCAGTACCACATGCATCGGTGTAAACCACCATCTCATCATTCCCACTTGGAATAGTCAAAACAGGAGCACTCGTCAGTCGCTCTTTTAGGATTTCAAAAGCTTGCTCACACTTAGCATCCCATCTGAACACTTGGTTCTTTTTCGTCAATCCTGTTAACGGTGCAGCTATCTTGGAAAAGTCTTTGATAAACCGACGATAATATCCTGCTAATCCAAGAAAACTTCTCACATCAGATGCATTCTTAGGCCTAACCCAATCCTGGATCGCTGCCACCTTAGCGGGATCAACCGCTATTCCATTTCCAGAAATAACATGACCTAAGAACCTCACTTCATTCTTCCAGAAGTGACACTTCGAAAACTTAGCCTTCAGCTGATGTTTCCGCAAGATTTCCAAAACAATCCTCAAGTGCGTCTTGTGCTCTTCCTCAGTTCTGGAATAAACCAAAATATCATCCACGAACACAAGCACGAACTTATTCAACTGATCTCTGAACACTCTATTCATAAGATCCACAAAATATGCTGGCGCGTTAGTCAACCCAAACGGCATTACCAGCCACTCATAAAATCCGGATGGTGTCCTGAAAGCAGTCTTCGGCACACTATCCCTCGCCACTCTTAACTGGTGAAATCCCGTTGCCAAATCCATCTGAGAAAACACCTTAGCCTCGTGAAGCTGATCAAACAAGTCATCTATTCTCGGCAATGGATACTTGTTCTTCTTAGTCACCTTATTCAGCTCACGATAATCAACACACAACCTCAACGATCCATCCGCTTTGGTTGCGAACACAACTGGCGCACCCCATTCGGACACACTTCTCCGAATGAATCCTTTCCGTAAAAGGTCATCAACTTGCACCTTCAGCTCTTGCTGCTCCCTCGGTGCCATCCGCCTAAGAGGCATCACAACAGGTCTGGCTCCCTCAACTAGATCGATACGAAACTCGATCTCCCTATGCGGCGGCAACCCTTTGACCTCGTCAAAGACATCCTCAAATCCATTCACAATAGGCACCGATGACAGTCCTTCCCGTGGAACAACTAGCGAATACATGAAGCTCATGAAGACGCCTTCTTCATGCTTACATCGTATCACAACCTTTCGCCCTTCCACATTCCCGATTGTCACCTCAAGCCTCTCACAATCAATCCTAGCCGCATACTTCCTAAGCCAGTCCATACCCAAAATAATTCCGAACCCCGCAAAGTTCAGAACAAAGCAATCACAAACAAACGAGCAATCATGACTCGACACAACTAGACCACGGCATAACATACACAAACATGACGAACCCCCAACTGGATTAGTCACAACCAATGGCCTATCAACAATATCCGGTTTCAAACCTAACCGGCCTACCAAATCATCACAAACAAAAGAATGCGACGCTCCAGTATCAAACAACACTCTAACTGGAACACCACAAATAGAAAGAGTACCTTGAACCACCACACTCTTCCCCTTCTCCTCAGCAGTAGGAGCTCTTGAAGACGACGGCACAGCTTCCAAAGCATAAGCTTGCACAACTTGCCTGTCCTTCCTCGGTTCTGGACAATCCTTCCTGAAATGCCCTGGCTTATCACAGTTATGGCACTTCGCCGGCGCCTTTGGATTCCTACAATCCTTGGAGAGATGGCCCTTCTTCTGACAATTATAGCAGGTCACTTCGCCCTTTGGCTTCTTCTGGCCATCCTTACTCTTCTGCTGCTGCTGCTTCCTCTTCCTATTCCCACTCTGCTGTGGTTTAGATCCTTCCCTGGTTACAGCAACAACAGAATTTTCCTTAGGGAACAAACTCTCATGCCTAAGGGCTTTCTCCACCAGCTTCTCAAATGGATCGTCCAAGTGATCCACTAACTGCCTCCCAAGATAAGCATCCAGACCAGTCACAAACTTCTCGTTCTTCTGGTAGGGAGAATCAATATACGATCTGGCATACTTAGACAAAGCTTCGAACTCGGAAATATACTCAAGAACTGGTCTCCCACCTTGCTTGAGCTCTACAAACCTCTTGTACAAAACAGACTTCTGAGCCGTAGAGATGAACTTAGCTTCAAATCTAACTCGGAATTGCTCCCAAGTAATCTCTTCTTCTGGTGTATCTATAGTGATAGAATTCCACCAATCAGCAGCTCTTCCCTGAAGCTGTCTCGATGCAAGCTTCCTCTTAGTTGCATCCTCAATCCCTAGATCACCAAAAATCCTTCGGCAAGCATCCATCCATCTCTGCACTTCAATAGTAGACTCCGTCCCTAAGAAAGCTTTTCCTCCAAGAGAAGTATAATCCTTACAAAGCTTGGCAAAATCCACCGGTCTCGGAGTTTGGACTTGAACTCCAACATCAACAGTAGGCCCTGGAACGGGCATCCTCCTCATAATCGAAGTCATCATCGCTTCGAACATAGCCCCATAATCTGCAGCTCCTTCTGTAGCATGGCCTTCCCTAGCAGCTGGTCTTCCTCTACGACTCATTCTTAATATCTGTAAAAAGAATGATTAGAACACCTTAAGAAACAACTGCATAAGGAGTTCAAATCCTTCTAAGCTACTATATTATATATAGTAATCATCCATCAAAATACAATTACGTCTCTCATACGTAATTACGTCAGCGAGCGTTGGCTAAAATCGACTAACCAAAGCTCTGATACCAAATGTGACGACCGCCCATGACTCCCGCACCAAAACAAGAGAATAGTGCGCTGAAAGGTGTGCCAGGCAGCCATGGACGATAGTCAGGGTAAAATAAAATCGAAGAATCTCTATCGTAACTCACAGCGCATGGATAAAATACAATAGAGAAATATATAGTGAAGTCTCATAACAGGAAATCATCATATAAGCATCACAGAAGTTTTATACAATCATCTCAACAAATCCATACATCAAGACCTCACTACAAGCACTCATCAAATACAGCAGCGGATACCCAGTACATATAAGAAAATAATATGCAAAGCCTCCTGCTCGTCTTCGTCATCTTCAGCGTAGAACTCCTAGCACAGCACCTGTCACCTGCTACCTAGTCTGCCCATCCCAAACATGGATGAACAGCCCAAGGTAATAAGAGGAGACATAAAACCTTGAGTCAGACAAAGTCTTAGTGAGCAGTAAATTAACTATCAAACATACCAAAAGAGCATAAGGAATAAAAGGAATAGGAACTAAACCATCCCACTCCACCTCTTCTCACAGTGATAGCCCCCAGACACACACTAAGGAGAAGCAATCATAGCATAGCAGGTAATTAAAATAAAGCAATAATCACTCGAGTCAAGGACGATGTTTTCCAAATACAAACCCCCAAGGCCTAAACCAAGATCAGATAAGCACCCAGAAAACACCGCACTTGAGACCGAATGATAGTACAACCAAACATCCATGACTCTGGCTATCACTGTATCATTGCCTTGATATCACCGTTAGTTGAATGACCACCTGTCAAGGGCTAATGGTAACCCCGGTTCTAGCCATAACTCCGCACGTCGTCGCAGCCCGTGCCTAGGAATTTTCGCAACTACCCAGAGTACTAGCACGTCGTCGCAGCCCGTGCCTGGAACGTCGTCGCAGCCCGTTCCAACGTACCCTTGCTTTGAGCATGCTAGAACCTTCAACAACGATAAGATCTCAGCCTCCTAGTCATCCTCCTCGACGACTATTTCCATACTAGCTCAAGCGCCTCTCAAGCTAACCATTATCACCAACTCGGATCGCATCACCGAGTAATCAACATAACTTTGCACGTCGTCGCAGCCCGTGCTTGGAACGTCATCATGACCCGTTCCATCTCAACATCACACTTTGCTTCATCGCATCATAGCAAAGTCTCATCTCAACATCATGGCTTGCCTTCTCGCATCATGGCAAAGTCCCATCTCAATCTCATACTTCGCCTCTTCGCATCATGGCAAAGTCACTCATCATCGAATCCATCCATATGAGCTTCCACATCCGC
Source organism: Allium cepa (assembly GCA_030765085.1). Taxonomy (NCBI): domain Eukaryota; kingdom Viridiplantae; phylum Streptophyta; class Magnoliopsida; order Asparagales; family Amaryllidaceae; genus Allium; species Allium cepa. Next base: position 154,360,440 of record CM060946.1, on the reverse strand, counting down.
TTCATATGCTACAGGCAGCTTCCACATTCAAGAGCTTTTCCACCTAGCTTTTGAATCATCTCGAACCATCTTGTTCCAAATCAACCACTAGCTAACTTGAAACAATCCAAATCATTCATCAATACAAACAATCAAGCATTCAAACAAGATTTAATAAGCAATATCAACAAAAATGGCAATATCATAAATAAATGAGCATAAGTCCAACATGCATGATTCATAGGTTTTTAGCATAGATCTATCAAATATAAAACATGGGTTTTGTCTCTAATACTTGTTAAACAAATATGCATAGGTAAACATCTTCAAAAATGATGGATCTACATGCAGACTTAAGGACAATGCGAGAAAATGCTATTTCAAACACATAAACTAGCTACCAATCCACTACACTCCTTTGGGTCCGCGTGAGAGATAACTACCACTCACCAAATCACCCAAACACCTCAAAATCACAACACTTCAGATCTGGACAGCGAAGATCACGACTTGATCCGGCGAAATCTCACTCGAAACGATGAATTCTAGCTCAAACGGATGAAGATCTTCAACTTGAACACTTGGATCTTCGATCTCGATCTTCGATCTTGGATGGATGTTAGATCTAGATTGAAATGGAGAAAAGAAGATGAAGAAATGTTGTAGACGAGTCTTCAAAATGGCAGCACTTCGTCGCTTCAAAAACCGGTGCCAAAAAGTGAGCCAAACCCCTCTATTTATAGGCTGAATTCTCTCTTAGGTCGGCCAGAACTTTAACTCGGAGCTCGCTATTAGGTCGTTACCGACCTATCCCTTGCCTACCTATCCCTTGCCGACCCAACAGCCACAGCCTACCGACCCAACATGCCTCAACTTAATCAGCACACACGGCCTAACTAATAGCCGGTCTAAAAACTTCACGAGATACACACTCTACCGACCCAACTATCTAACATACCTGCCGACCTAACTCACTCCGAGTCAACGACCCATCATAGTTGCCGACCCAGCCCCAAAGCCAACCTGACAACACGGCCGACCTAACTTTATGCCGACTCAACACTTAGGCAATTTAAGGTCATAGCTCGTACCAACGACTCATCAAGTACACGATCTAACGACTTAGCCCTAGTGCCGACCTAAAGACTTAAACGAGCTAACGAGATAACTATATACCGACCTAACAACCTCCCGAGTTACGACTTATCTCACAACAGGGTCTTCACGACCTAACTATACTTAAGTCGTTTACGACTTAAGCTCTAGCACTAGGTCGGTCACACGACCTATCACCCAACTACTAAGTCGCTAGCTCCTACTAGGTCACTCGAATCCCTAACCCGGTAACTCTTAGGTCGTACTGCCCCTTTAACTCGCTCACAACCTTAGGTCGGCAAACACCTTAAGTCGTTCAGTTCCTAACCCGGTCAAACCTTAACTCGGTCCAAACATTAACCTATTAACTCGGTCACGACTCAATCCTTTAACTCATTGACTCGCTAATTCTCATAACTCGGCCACTAGTTATCTCGGCAACATGTTAACCCTTCTATCTCGTGAGTCGGTCCTAATTCTAACATGCTAACCCACTGACTCGGCCTAGACCATGAGTCGTAACTCGTTGACTCGGCCACTTCCTAAGGTCGTCTACGACTTACTATAGGTCGGTCACCATCACTAAGTCGCCTAACTTTTAGGTCGTTACTTCTATAACTCGGCAACTCTTAGGTCGGTGAATTTCTTATCTCGGCCAACACTCCAACCCGTAACCCCTCCTTGAGTCGGTCCCCTATGAGTCGGTCACGACTCATCCCTTAGCTCGGCAATGCTCATGAGTCGGTCACAACTCATACTCCACCCGGGTTAACTTCTAAACGACTCAAGCTAGAGGCAACACAAACAACACTATCGACCTGCAAATTCTACGATCTATCGACACGTAAAATACGGGTCGTTACATTAAGTGTTGAAAAAAATAAGGTTACTTAAGAAGTAAGTAAGGTTATTTTGGTAATTTGGTAAAGAGATGTTTTGGTAACTTACCACTTCATTTCTTTTTCTATAAATACCAACCACTTTCTCACTTTTTTCACATTATTTCTACCTTCTTCTTCTTCTTCCTTGAAGCTCTCTTTAATGGCTTCTTCTTCTCTTCCATTTCCTTACTAACTTTTTCAAAACCATATCAAATCAACTCCAAACACCACCAAACTTTTCCAAAGACCTTAGAATACCATTAAAACATGGTTTAGCATCTAATAAGTGAAGAAATGATGGAGGAAGGCGAAGATCGGGGTATGACCGAACCTATGTAAGAGAAGGAAGCAAGTCGTGAAGTTTTGGAGTGAGAAAAAGAGAAGAAAGTGCTGCTAGGATCAAAGGAAAGTCTACGGAAAAGATTAGGTGAAGATAAAAGTATTTAGTGAAGTGTTGGATGATATGAAATTTGGTGGGAAGCGAACAATTTAGTTAAAGGTGAGTACTCATATTTACTAAATAATCCATAAATTATTTCAATTATAATGGTTTAAAAGTTTAAATATGTTGGATGATTAAATGTTTGATTACTTGGTAGCTTGGTTTGATAAATGATAAGAGAAATGGTTAGTAAGTATAGTTAATTAAATGAGAATTAAATCCATATAAATGTGTGTATGAAAATTATTTAACCTCTTAATGATTTCAAAATATCTTAAAAGATTGAAAATGATATTACAATAATATAATATTATAATGGGAAATAAAATAAAAAATCGGTTTGAAATGATGAAAATATTGTTTTAAATAAGTTAAAATAGTTTAAATACTATTTAAAACAAATTTGAAGCATTTCGGATAAGTTCCCAAGCAATTCACAAATCGGTCAAAATCGAACTCGTCGCGTAGCGGCAGTTCGTAAATTTCGACCTATAACTTCAAACTAGTGTAGAGAATGATTTATAAGTCGAATTTTTTGAAATATAAATTATTTGGTTCACAATGATAACATTTTTCCAATAAAGAAAAGAAAATCAAGATTTCATCAAGTAGATTTTGAAATGTGTCCAAAATAATTTTCTAAAAACATCACGGTTTTACAGTTCAGAATCCAAAGGGGATTTCTTTATAAATAATATTTTTAAATGATTAAAAATATGAATTGAATTTGATAAATCTATTAAAATGGTTTAAAAGAAATTTGAAATGGAAAATATGAATTTTCAAATACTAAAAAGTTCTTTAAATCAAATAAGCTTATATAGCACTTTCCGTAGAACTTTTATGCTACGAATTCTATAGCATTTTGAATATGAGTTTAAACGTAACGATATTTTCTAGAATCGATTATGAATGTTTTTAAAAGAATAATTAAGTGTTTTAAATGATGATTTAGAAGTTTAATAAATCATTTCAGAATAAAGATTAATAACTGGGTATGCGGAAACGACTAGTACATTTGTCCCGCCTGTGAGATCTAGGAAGATAAAATAAGGTGTTTAACTAAAGTTAGGGATGAAGCAACCACTGCCCTGAACTTACCTGGCCTATATTTTCTCTTTTTAGGCGAGGGGTGGAATAGATCAAAAGGAAAGCCCGGATGCTCTAAAATGATCATATTTAAGTTTTTCTAAAATAAAAAAATTCTTTGAATGTTGTTTAACCACTTAAAATATTGTATTTGATGGTTGGTACGAAGGAACCGGGATTGGATTTGGGCGATTCCTATCCGAATAACCAGGGTTTGATTTGGGCGATTTCTATCCGAAAACCCTCCAAACTAATTTTTGAAATAGAACATAATAAAAACAAAGATCATTGGAGACAAAGATCTTCATGATGTAGGATTACTTGCCATTAGTCCCTAGAGATGAAACTTGCCATTAGTCCCTGGAGGTGAAATTTATCATATCTAAGGTGGCAGTAGTACTATGTTATGAAAATCTTCGATTTGCAAGAATATGATTCGAATTTAAAAAAGAAAATCTTTCATTAAGATTTAATGAATGATTTGGGAATATTTTCCCCAAGTTAAAAGTTATAAATTGAATATAAGAAATCTTTGATTAAGAGTAAAAGAATTAGTTGGAAAGGTTTTCCTAAGTAACATAGAAAATGATTTGGAATTATTCCAAGACTTAAGAAAGGTTTAAATAAATCAAATGATTTGATAAATGAGGCTTAACGATTCCATATACGTTTGAAAATAAATGGAATAAATTGAAAAGTATGTATCTAAGAAAGATATTTGATTAGATAAAAGATAAAGTAATTGATTTATGACTGATATCCACATATGAACTTAACATCTTTTAAAGAGATGATTGGCTTCGATGGAACCGGAGTCGGTTTGGATAATTCCTTTCTGAAAACCACTTCGAACCAATGTATACGTTCGAAAGTGAAGACATGTTGAAGATGATGATTATTGAAGACCGTGGATCTTCATAGCGTGAGGACTGCTTGTTGAACATGCTCTGCTTCTCTCCCATTATAAAGTTATTTAGAGCAGTGGTCTCCTCGTTGTGGAGATATTTTTTGAATTGCAAGGGCTTCTCGTCTAGTAATGGCCAAGGAAAGTTCCTTCGGTTTCGTTCAGTCCCAAAACAAACATGTATGGACGAATATCTGACATTGCATTTCTAAGATACAACGTTTGAACAAATGTAAATCTGTGGTGGCGGAGAAGTTTCTCTTAGCTTAACACCCTTCTCTGAGACATACACTCAGATGTTGTATTTTTGTGGAAGGAAAATAGTGATCAAAGGAATGGCAATGTGACATTCAAAGTGGAACCTTTTATGATTAAAGCATGGTTTTGTATGAAAAGCGTGGCTTTTAAGAATTGAGCGTAGCCTCGCGAGCCTCACACCCCGGTTATGATGGAATACGATGTGGTCTAATAGATACAAATTCGAAATAAGTGAGTATGCATGGTGGTATCAAATAAGTTTGTCCCTTTGGGGGATACATCCCTCAAGGAATTTATTTCCCCATTTGGATAAAGTGGTTAGCTTGGATAAACCAGGGAACTACCGGTTATCAGTTGTAGTATAGCAAGTATAGTTCCAATTGACTAGTTTGATAAAAGCGATTAAGGCACCGTGGGAACTATGTTTGTTATGCGTGGATCGAAGAAAAGGCCACTAGTTCTCTATCATGTTGGAAATCCAATTCCAAAACGAGATTTATGGTTTTGATTATATTTCCAAAATAGCTGTAATGACTTGCAAACATTTCAGCTACCCCTTTTTGGTATCATATATTCCGTTCGGTATATTCTGTTGACCTAGTCCGGATATATTACCTTAAACTTATTCCAGATATTGATACCTTATTTTAATAAGTTTTGAAAAGTGTTTTCAAAATAATGTTATTAAAAATAATATCAAGTGTATTTTGGTATGAAGTATTTTGGTTGTCATAAGGTAAAAACTCGTTTGTGTTTATGTGTGGGTATGGTCTTATGAGATACCCTTCTTTTCAAAGGTTTTGGATAACATAGTCATATTAAATTTCGAGTATCTCATGCTGGTTTATCAAGCATTATCTAGGTATTTTTAATACTCGGGTCAAATCCCAGTTCAGGTTTAGCTGAAGACGGTTGGAATTTCCAAAGGAGAGCTTGAGATCTTCATCATCGTATGGACGTATTCTATTATCCGTTGCATCTATTGTATTTATTTTGTTGTTTGTCAGCATTTGTAAGGGCAGGTGTTATAAGTTTCCAAGTTGAATCTAGGTTAAACTCTGATATTTTATTAAATTTTTCCGCTTTAAAGATTATTATTGAAATAATATATGTTATTCCATCCGTGTGAGATTCTGTTCTGTCATTATTTTCTTTCTACCTTTAATGATCCGCTTATTCGTGCAATTTGAGTTGGACATGTATGGTTTATTGTTGATTCAAAGGGTATGGAAAAACGGGCCATTACAACTAGTGTAGTGTGGTGCAATGTAGTTATTAATAATTCAAGATTAAACGACGATTGTGACAAGACTCTGAAATTCGATCGGAGTGATCGTCGTCGTTGACCATCTCAACCGGCCTTTATATTGATGATTGTGGATTTCATATAAGATCTGGAATCATTTATCAGCATAATGGAAGATGATGATTTTGCATTCAAGTTCAAGTTCCAATCCAGACTCCATGTGCTCATGCCGTATGTGTTCAAGTCTTAAGTCATGTCGCATTGGTGGAGTTCATATTCATATGATCAAGTATGCAAAAGTTCAGGTTCAAGTGTGCTCACGTCAAATTAAAATTGCCTAAGTCCTGCTTGGGCAAGGGATCGATACCGATTCCATTGCCTTGGTGAACCCACTTAAGTATACTCGGACTCAACTTAATCGTCTCCAACATGCCTGTACAGATCCCTGCCACACCGGTCCCTATATTTTGCCACTCTACTTCGTCTTCTCCAACTTAGCAATGAACCCTTCGCTAATCCCTACTCCATTCCGCCTCTCCCATATCCATACTGATCCACTCCTACATAACCACAAATGCAAATTAACCTCGTCTCCACTGCTATAACTTAACTCGTCCTCTCTAAGTCATGATTCAAACTTTACTCCCACTCACAAGCTAATATAGATCTAGAATCCATCTTTAATGCAAATGAATCAAGCACGAATTGGTGTTTGACCTTAGTTACTGCCTAGGGCTCGATGTTCGATCCAAAAAAAAAAATCAATGGTATTGGGTTGGAGTTTGATAAGGGAAGGGGTGGCATAAGGTGGAGGATGAGATGATGACCGAATAGTGATGGTTTGCTAAGGAGATTGTTGGATTGCTCGAGCTTGAGCTCGTTAATGGCAGGTGCGAGAAGGAAAGGAGGATCGGGTTGGTTGTAAGAAAATGAAGAAGTGGAAAGAAGAAAACCTAATTCATTAGCTTATATATGAATGCGACTTGGTTCCTAAAAGCCCAAAGCGGCTAAGTATTTGCAAACAAAGCAATTGGTACCGATCCCCTTGCGAGGGGATTGGTTTCGAACAACTATTTAAAAAAATGGAAAATTGCAATACAATTGCACTTGAACTACGTGGAATCGACAACGACCCATTAACATGTAAGCGTGCTTGGGAGCCAATAACAAAGATATGATCATGAATGTCCATGCACGTGTACAAACTTAACATTAGATTTATTGAATTGAAAGAAATTAGACATTTCTCGCTTGGAATTTTCAAAGACGAATCTAGTTCAGATAACCGTGGCCTATAAACTAAATTAACTAGCCTAATGGAATCGAGTGTAAACAGAGACCGAGGATTACATCTCGGTTTTATTCCAACAAATATTGACCAAGCGTTGCAACAAACAGAGAGAAATACGACTCTTTAGAAAGACAACTCGACGGAAGGATAATGACTGTTCAAGTAGCTGAATGGAATTCTTTCCGGCAACTTTAACTTGCTTCGAATCAAAGCACGTCATGTTTGAAACAAGACGTACTTTGGGGGGGTAGGTGCTATCCAGCCTTTGGACCCAACTTATCAAGACTGATTGGACAAGTTAGACTCGACAGTAGACATGGCAAGTAGCCCAGAGGAATGATCACAAAGTCTAGAGAACATGCACAAGCAATGGTATGAAGCAATGATCAAGCGACACCAAGAGATAGACTCTCTGAAATGTTTTAAGTACGGATCAGTGCCTCTCTTAGGTAGGGGATCAGTTGCTATCCCTTCCCCCAGGCAGTGGATCAGATCGAATCACTTGGGCTATGAACAACATAAACTAGCAGTTCAACTCAATGGAAATTGATCGATATCTCCAAAAAAACATATAGGCGACCATGCAAAACAACTTTGGAAATATGAAGCTGACATGGAGGGGACCCACAGGAGGGATCTCATGACCCTACCTGGCCATCTTGACCGATCGGCTTCGATCTCTCATACTTGGGAGTTGGGCCATGAAACATTTTGGATGGTCTCATCTACATCGTGAGATTTTGTCGACGAAGTTCCAGGAAGATATTCAGTCGTCTACACCTATAAATATAGAGTTCGTTGTTCATTTTAGGTACCTTTATGCTTCTGTTTTACTTCAAATCTATTGTAATCAATGATCTATTACGATCTAATCCCTCTGTAATAAGAAAACTAAGTATTTATAAAAGATTTCCATTAAGTGGATGTAGGCAATCAATGCCAAACTACTATAAATTTGCTTATTCTTATTTCTACTTGTTTACTCTCTATTTCAAGTTTAATTCTTCACTTTATTTCTCCACTTTCAATCAATTGGGCATTTGTGCCAACTTTTGGTATAAATAGTAAGTATAAAAGAGTCAAACTTCTTATACCATTGCCTACACGACTGTTTCAAACCATATAGAGTCTTCTTCAGCTTACAAATCCATTTCTTCTTCCCATCCTCTACAAATCCTTCTGCCTGCTTTATATAGATAGTCTCCTCAAAGTGTCCATGCAAGAAAGCTGTCTTCACATCAAATTGCTCCAACTCCAAGTAATGAGTAACAATTGTTGCAAACAAATTTAGGGTGGATGTATGTCTCACTAGAGGAGCAAATATCTCCTCATAATCCATCCCTTTCCTATGTAAAAACCCCTTTGCAACAAGTCGAGCGTTGTATCTACCATCGTCATTTACCTTGAATACCCACTTACAAACAATGACTTGGTTTTTCTGAAGATGTGTTATCAAATCCCAAGTCTTGTTCTTCTCCGACGACCCTAACTCTTCTACCATAGCGCAAACCCACTTCAAGCTATCACTCAACTTCATGACTTCTTTAAGTTATAATCGTCCATGTGGTATCCGAGCTGAACGGATCTGACCGCAAATCGCAATCAATGGTTCTAAGGAGTCTTGACATCCAAGACATAAATCCAAGCTCTACAAGGAATGATCCACGACTATAATTATGAGATTTCATACACTTGTACAATGATTGATTATTTTTCTTCATTTGGAGCTAAATTCTTTTCATTTCCTACTCTTGGAATAGCTAGCCGTTAAATCTCTCTTGTAGTCGAATACCCTCAAAAGTAACAAGATAAGATGTCATAGTGGACATAGATCTCTTCTAAATCAAATAACTCTACATTTTGTGTTGTTTACATACTTGCGCCATACTTTACTCATGTTCAAAAACTTTAGTAGAGACATTGTTTATTCACTATTATGAGGTTGACAAGAAATATAGTCCACATTTGTGATTCATGGAATTGAGTGACGATTAAACTTTCCAAATCAACATTGGATCACAAACATGTATTGCCCCTTATGTACATGTTTTATGTTATAGCAAACCATAACTTTTCTTCAAAATTTACGTCGCTTTGGTCATTTTCTTGAACCAAATCGTTGATCAGTTTTCTGAACGAAGACTTTAAAATAGTGAAAATACGTGTAACAAAATCATAGTCTTCGTTACTTTTCCATAGAACGGATGAATGGAAGCTAAGAAGGGTTTAACTTTGTTCTTGATCCTCGAATACGAAATGATTCACATTTGATGTTTGAGTAAACAACCCCAATGTTGTAGACATATTATTTATTGAAACGGGTGGAAGATGAAACTGCGATGAACATTCAAAATTATGGGTGGATCATTTACGGGATTAGGCTGAAATACAGCTCTTATAAAACCACCGGATATTGGGCGTCTATTTTATATGGTTGATAGTCAGACCCGCATTAAATTGACAAGTAGGAATAGAAGACCATGTGAAGCAATGATGACAAATAATTAGTGATTTCATTTTTAATACTCGCCTGAATTTGATATTTATGTAGATGGGAAAAAACTCATTTAATTATCATATGCAATTTATCTGTCCTAGTTGTTGATATATAAAATTTAAATAAATCTCCATTTGTGATGCTTAGTTAACTTACAGAACTAAGAAGGTTTTGAAGAGTTAAATTATTGGCAATACTAGTACGTAACATGTGCATGGTAAAAAAAATTCTCAGGTAAATTTAGTTTAGATGTAGACAAGCCAGTGAATAATTCTACATATGCTAAAGCATGTAATAAACGTGAAAATATATAATAAAACATAGTGCACACTATAAAGTAAAGAAATCGTAAAGTATATAAAAGAAGACGACCAGAGTAGTGCAATATGAATAACCAATGATAGGGCATGATAAGAGCCATAACATAAAATTACCAAATTTGACCCCACAAATCCACGCTATAAACTCTCCTTGCAGCCTTCATTGCAAAATGTGCCTCTACGACTCAAAAATACACAAGCAATCAAATCATTTGTATTCCACTTATCTCGCGAAGTTAAAATGGCAAACCAACAAGAGCTCAAGCTTGTAGAAACCATAGTTTCTCTCTACAATTCCATCTCAAAACTTCCATCTCTTTCTCCATCAACCCAAGTGAATGAACTGTTTACAAAATTAGTCCAAACTTGCATCCCTCCTTCGGACGTTGATATATTTTCCCTCCCTCAAGAAATTCAAAACATGCGTATGCATCTCATTAAACTTTGCGGTGAGGCTGAAGGTCTCTTAGAATCACATTATGCAACAATAATAGCAAACGAAGATCAACCATTGGATCATTTGAAGATGTTCCCATACTATTCTAATTACGAGGAGTTAACGAAGTTGGAATTTAGCTTGCTTGCTAGGCATGTTCCAAGTTCTGATATTTCTCAAGTTGCTTTTATCGGGTCGGGTCCACTACCCTTTTCATCCCTTATTCTAGCTACCCGGTACCTGACGGGTGCAATCGTGCATAACTACGATTTTAATTCTAGTGCTAATGCAAAAGCTAGAAAGTTAGTGGAAGCGGATTTGAGCTTGGCAGAGAGGATGGTGTTTCGTACTTCTGACATCATGGAAGTGAAGCGCACTCTAAGCGGGTATGTACGTAGTTATATAGGATCATGTATCAAAATGGCATACCTTTAAACCTTATTTCACTTTTAAATCAGTTTCAAAACCATTTAAAAATACAAGCTATTTTCTGCCAAAATGATCAAAATACATAATCCTTTTGATAGAACACAGTTGTAAACTTAGATAGATTCGTTTGATAACTATTCTAGTTAGGCATCGTTGAAATACCATGTATTTTATATACTTAGATGAATTCAGGCACTGTCTGTAAAAGCATTTCATGATCAGGTAGCTAACCTTCAAATTGTAAAGAAAATACGTACTGACAATAGTAAGAACAGGTACGATGTGGTGTTTTTAGCAGCACTGGTAGGAATGGATAAGAAGCAAAAGAGAGAAATAATAGAGCACTTAGCACAGCACATGAAGCCAGGTGCACTGTTAGTGGTGCGTAGTGCGCACGGAGCACGCACATTTTTGTACCCGGTAGTTGACATGGAAGATCTGAATGGATTTGAGGTGCTTTCGGTGTACCATCCTGATGATGAGGTGGTTAATTCGGTTATTGTTGCCAAAAAGAAGGGTATTTTTATGTCTTGCAAGTGCTGCGAGCCTCTGATGAATCATATGGTGCATGGAAGCTTGGTTGAAGAAGTTGCTTTTGAGGGCAAGCATTCCTCTTGACTTTTACTTTTTTAATTGGAGGCCTTTTTGTTTTTATTTTATAATTTCATGTTGTTTATGATTCTGCGTGTTCTGTTTTTGTGATTGTAATGGTAATTAATGTAATTGTTGAAGTGTGCAAGAAGATCTTTTCTTAAGTTAACATTTCTCTGTGCAACTTTGGACTATATGGCACCTGTATTCTGATCTCCATTTGTGTACACTTTTAAATATGCCCTCGTTCGATATATGATTGTATACGTCAATCAATTACGTTGGCTGTGTATAATGCCAATTAAATTCATTTTCCATTGACCAAACCCCCTCACAGTGAAGGGTTCTTCCACATATCGGATGTTTGATTTTCTTTCCCTTTTTTTTAAAGCAAGAGAGAGAATGATCATTTGAAAACACCAGGGGAATGGGAATTCCACACTCCACAACATTAGCCAAACACCCCTACTTCACCCATATTATACAGTTTTAAATTTCAAGATATTTACAGTAGTAGATTTCATCGCATGGCGACAGAAAATAATTTTAACTTTTAGTGGATTCCTCATATTGCTTCTTGATATGGAGTGTACCATACACACATCATCCCTTTATCATTCTCGAAATGGCAAAACCAAGTTGCAACTTGCACAAACTATCACTTTCTTTACATACCAATCTCAATGCTGCCATCACTTTCCCATCAACTGAAGTAAACCATATATTCTATAGATTAGTTCAGATTTGCAGCGTTTGTAATGCTTGTTTTTGATTGCTTTTGTACTTGTAATTGTGTATTTGATCCACATACAGATGGATACAACATTGATACAGTAACTAATTGTGTAAACCAATTTACTTTATATAAACCACAACGAAGTTTCTAAAGATGTGTATCATGTATGTACGCATAAATTGTTCAGATAGCAAGGATAACAGTTGGCCCAGACCTAAAAAAATCAAAGGCCTATAAGACACACTTTCAAAACCAGAATTATGTCTGACTTTATCATTGACAGACTTTATCATTGACAAACTAAAAGCATCTCGAATATCCTTTAATTGAGCATAAATATTATTTGAATTTAATTACCTTAAATACTACAACAATAATGCAAAAAAGTAGGTTGATCTTTTGCAAGTATGAAATTTTGAATTTGTTGCTGGTTGATTTAGGAAAGCTTATTCATGTTGAAGCTTTTTTGCCACTTTGCCACTCAAATCATTTTTCTTAAACAATAATATAATACTATAGCCGTACGACAGTGGAAAAACCGACTATTTGAACGTATAATTTTAAAAATATATATTATAATTTCTCATTAATTTCAAAAGCACACAATGATAATACACACGTAGATGTGTATAATACTTTTGGAGTGGCTCAGTTGGTTCTCATGCAATGCTCAATTACTAGAGGTTAAATCCTCGCCAGCTAAATATCTGTGCAATTTACTTAAAGTATGTATTTGATCTCAGTGCATAAATTCTCAGTGTGGTTTAATTACATGCTAATTATTACAGTAATGAATAAAGATTAAACCAAGGTTTAAGATTCCGGCCGAAACTTCGGAATTCCAGCCATGCCTTCCCGGTTCCGGCCAGCACCGGAACGGAGTATGACTAAGAATCCGGTTTTGACGATGAAAGGTAAAAAACATAAGCTCATATGGAGGAAGAAAAATGATGATGGGAACGGAAAATGAGAAAGCGAAATAGAAAACTGAAATCGGCATAAGATATTGTGAAAAAAATGAAGAGTTGTGGCAAGCAATAGAAAGCCAAGAGAAACTAGGTGAAATTCAAAAGAAAATAGTAGTTAGTCGCCTTAGATTCAAAATGACGAACGAATATTGTTGATTTCACATATTCTTCTTTCTTCCTTTCAAGCTCTCACCCTAGTTTTCCACTTCTTTTCTACCGGCGGCTGAAAGTTAAAAGGTAAAATAGGTTATTAATAAGAAGGTCTAGGTAGTTATAATTTATTGTTTCAGTTCTAAATGAAAAAACCGAATAGCATACTTGGGCCTGCTTATGATGTCCAATGCAAAAGTATTTTTCTGGACTACGTTCTTATTTCTATGAGCTGATATAAGATTGTGTGTGTAATTTAATATTATGTTTGATATGTTTTGTATATTTTTTCATTGAAACTTGTATTATGTTTGTATGGTAAGGATGATATATCATTTTGTATTAGTATGAACTTATTTACTTAGCGAATAGTAGCGAAATTTCAAAATCGGAATTATAGCGGAATATCCAAAATTTCCGAAACGGAACCGAAATTTTAAAATTTTCTATAGACCGAAACGGAAACAGAAAACGGAATTTTAAACCTTGGATTAAACTAAAGGCAATGCCGCACAAACATTGCTTGCAACTTACATGGCAATCCAAAAACCACAAGGCCAATGATATCATGCAATAATAGACTAACTTAATAAATTTCTCTTTCAAAGGAGATCAATGTACATAACCAATTACTATTTTGTGTACTTCATTATCCCCCAATAATCATTGGTAACTCTGAGTACCCAACATGAAAAATGGATAAATGTTGCGTATAATCAAAAATTGAGTGCCAACTTAAAAAATATTAGTTGCATTAATTCATCTCAAACAGTCTCGGGTAGAATACTTACATCACAATTGTTACCACCTTAATCTCAATTCTACTTCTTTTTCAAAGGGATTAGGTAGCAAACTAACAAATTAATCTTCAAGCATATTAGCATAAAAAATGTAACTGCAATGCATGTACAATACACGTGAAGTCACAAAAATAAATATATCTTGCAAGCTAGAAAGGGATTATTCACAATTTTCACCGCACACGGTTTCACTTTGTTCCAAAATATATTGCAATAATAAGATGCCAACCAACGATAATTATTTATGTACAGAAAGAACAACACATAGAGATGGATATTGTAGAAAAAACCAGCAACCAAAAGCTCTGAAAAATGGATAATCCCAAAATATCCTAACACGCCAAATTTCTTGCAACTCTAAAGCATCAACTTAAGCTCTCATTCTCTAGCTAAAACCAATGTTCCAAAATTGCTTCATTTATATGTTCTGTTAAACTAAAATGTGTCGATCAAGAATTTATTGCCTTTATTCCCTCTTACTTATCAAGTTGCATGTTATTTTGTTAACATTTTAGTTTTACTCCATTACTTTACTAAGTAGTTTGTTTAAAATAGCTTTAATTTCAAAACTAGGTGGTTTTTTTCTTCTCTACATATGCTAAAGCATTTCAAATTGTACAAATAACAACTAATTGTAGAACACATTCGTCAAATACAAACAGTTCTTCCAAACTAAATTATAATTCCCAAATTGGTTTTAAATCTGATTGAGTTGGGTGGGAAAGGAGTATTATTTTGGTATTAGGCTTCAAAGAGTTCCACTCTGGCTCTTACGGTCAGTTTGATGAAAGATGTATTACATGGTAATCCAAAAAAATAAAACAAGCAACCAAGAAAAAGGGTCTCAAAAGAAACTCATTGAGTTTTAATTTCAAAGAAAAACCAACATATATGCACAAAACACACACCAACCCGCCTATGTAATTTCTGCAAGTAACCAGAGAGACGACTTTTCGAGCACAAATGCTTGTCCCGTGGTCTATTGTGAAATGGGAAAAAGCATATCAGCTATTGCACTAAGTGTTAAATGTTTTGAATTCACCAATAGTATTAAAGCATTAGGCTTGAATAAAATCATGGTACCAACCAGTTGTAATATATTGCACAAGCATTGAACAATTGCAAAAATACGATGCTTTGCGAATGATCAAACTCATTAGTTGTAACTCATAGTAGCAGGAAGCACTTAAATGCAGGAAAACACTCAAACGATAAAGAGAATATATGTTTGATACAAAAAATATATATGTAGTGCTAGAGTTAGAGTTATGCCCTAGGAGTGATTATGTAATTTGTTAATAGCTAACTCGAAAACCAATTGTTTTTCAAAATAAAAGTGTTGTCCTTCTATTATATACTTGATGTAATGTATTATATTAATTAATTGATTTAATTAAAAGTATATCTAATAGAAAATCCGTAAATGGTGTTTTTGTGGTAACAATTAAAAATAGCTTTAATCATGAGTATTGTATCATAATATTATAAAATTCATATTTTTAAATATTACTAGTTAAGATGCGTAGAGATGGATATCGGCGTATCCGCTGGGACAAGAGTACATAATGCTCTTCAAATATTAGCCAGTGTATTACTCCTGACTGTTGGGGCACATACAAGTTACGTACTAGTAGTTATAAAACAATTACGGAATGGCTCACTTAATAGTTTTCTCTTGGTTAATATAACTAAGATCAGATAAAAAAATATCGATGTGACTGATTTACACAGCTCTCTACACTTGATAATACTGTCGATCTTCAATATGAAAGTTTAACTTTAATTATAGTCAAATCATGGCACGACATTTGTCGAGTGACTATAGTTGGGTCGAGTGGAAGTATTATATGTGAAGTACTAATCAAAAGAGGATTTCGTCTCCCTGGTTATATGAGATTAATATCATGGTCAATTGAAGTCAACTCAAAGTGAAAGTCTTTGGCCAAATCATTTTGGTTAATAATTATTATTAATGAATCAAGAACTTTGTGTTTCGACTATAGAGGTTAATATGAATAATATTAAAATTTTGATCATTATGAGATTGCATAAATCGAAAGTGATATAATTTTGACGAAGAGAATTGATGTAAATAAAAGTCATAAATCGGGTAGCTTAACAAAGTAAAAATAGATTTTATCAAAGCCAAGTAAGTTATAAATTTAACTAAAATATCACACCATCTACTAAGTAACGTGTGAACGTTAATATTCAAATTGTCCGATATTAATTTCAGATCAAGTTTACAATTGGTGAGTCACAGGACTAAAATAATGAATTCTCATTTAACCAAACTATTTAATTAATTTATAATTGTTATAAATTGGTTAAATTAATTAGTATTATGACATTTGATTTCAATTTGATAAAAAAATAGTAAATGTATTTATAGAAGTTATAAATATATTAAACGATATATGGTATCGATAAGCGTTTTACATTAGATTTAGAATGCAAAATATTTGTTCGGACCATAGATGGGCTCATAGCCTATTAGAGGGGCCGATATGTGCAGCTATAATAAAGGGTACATGCGGCTCTAATAAGGAGATGAGATGAATTGATTTTGGATGGCTCAGATTAAAGGAGATCGAGTAAATGATGAGATCCTAAATTCTCTCCTTTGGTTCCTCTATTTAATCAACTTTTCCAACATTTGATTTCGATCTTTTGGAGCATCCATCCTCATACATTACTGACCGAACTTCTCCTTCCATTCTCTAGTTTTCTAAGCTTAAATCAAACCAATTCAACTGCTATTCTATAGTTGGCGATCGATTATTCAAGGACTAGCCATCTTTTGGATCGGAAATGCTTTTAAGGACCATTTTTCATCGTTTCAAGGTGAAACATGGTATATTTATAATATGAATACAAATATTAAACTATATTTATAATGTTTACTTTATACACACACAATATTATAATATTGTGTGTTGGGTGACAGTTCCAAAATGTAAATTTTGAACCTTGGATTAAACTAAAGGCAATGCCGCACAAACATTGCTTGCAACTTACAAGGCAATCCAAAAACCACAAGGCCAATGATATCATGCAATAATATAAATTTGACTTAATAAATTTCTCTTTCAAAGGAGATCAATGTACATAACCAATTACTATTTTGTGTACTTCATTATCCCCCAATAATCATTGGTAACTCTGAGTATCCAACATGAAAAATGGATAAATGTTGCGTAGAATCAAAAATTGAGTGCCAATTTAAAAAATATCAGTTGCATTATTTTATCTTAAACAATCTCGGGTAGAATACTTACATCACAATTGTTACCACCTTAATCTCAATTCTACTTCTTTTTCAAAGGGATTAGGTAGCAAAGTTACAAATTAATCTTCAAAGCATATTAGCATAAAAAATGTAACTACAATGCATGTATAATACACGTGAAGTCACAAAAATAAATATATCTTGCAAGCTAGAAAGGGATTATTCACAATTTTCGCTGCACACAGTCTCATTTTGTTCCAAAATATATTGCAATAATAAGATGCCAACCAATGATAATTATTCATGTAGAGAAAGAACAACATGCGGAGATGGATAGTGTAGAAAAAACCAGCAACCAAGGGCTCTGAAAAATGGATAATTCCAATATATCCTTAACACACCAATTTTCTTACAACTCTAAAGCATCAACTTAAGCCCCCATTCTCTAGCTAAAACCAGTGTTCCAAAATTGCTCCATTTATATGTTTTGTTAAACTAAAATGTGTCGATCAAGAATTTATTGCCTTTATTAACTCTTATTTATCAAGATTGCATGTTATTTTGTTAACATTTTAGTTTTACTAACATTACTTTACTAAGTAGTTTGTTTAAAATAGCTTAATTCTAAAACTAGGTAGCTTTTTTCTTCTTCTAAATATGATAAAGCATTTCAAATTGTACAAATAACATCTAATTGTAGAACAAATTCATTAAATACAACCAGTTCTTCCAAAATCAATTATAATTCCCAAATTGGTTCTAAATCTGATTGAGTGTAGGTGGAAAAGGAGTATTATTTTGGTATTAGGCTTCAAAGACTTCCACTCTGGCTCTTACGGTCGGTTTGATGAAAGTTGTATTACATGGTAATCCCAAAAAAATAAAACAAGCAACCAAGAAAAAGGGTATCAAAAGAAACTCGACGAGTTTTAATTTCAAAGAAAAACAACATATATACACCCAAACACACACCAACCCGCCTATGTAATTTCTGCAACTAACCAGAGAGACGACTTTTCGAGCATAAATGCTTGTCCTGTGTTCTATTATGAAACCGGAAAAGGGTTATCAACTATTGCATGAAGTGTTAAATGTTTCAAATTCACCAATAGTATTAAAGCATTAGCTTGAATAAAATCATGGTACTAACCGGTAATAATATATTGCATAAGCATTGAACAAATGCAAAAATACGATGCTTTTTGAATGATCAAACTCATTAGTTGTAACACATAGTAGCAGGAAGCATTTAAATGCAGGAAAACACTCAAACGATAAAGAGAATATATGTTTGATAAAAACAGTATATATTATAAGTATGCCTTAGAAGTGATTATGTAATTTGTTAATAGCTAAGTCAAAAACCAATTTTTTTTCAAAATAAAAGTATTTCCTTTCTATTATATACTTGAAGTAATGTATTATATTAATTAATTAATTTAATTAAAAGTATATCTAATAGAAAATCCATAAATGGTGTGTTTGTGATAACAATTAAAAATAGCGGTAATCATGAGTATTGTATCACAATATTATAAAACACATCATTTTTAATGTTACTAGTTAAGATGCATAGAGATGGATATCAGTGTACCCGTTGAGACTAGAGTACGTAACGCTCTTCAAATGTAGGGCAGTGTATCACTCATGACTGTTGGGGCACATACGAGTTATGTACTGGTAGTTATAAAATAATTATGGAATGACTCACTTAATAGTTTTCTCTTGGTTAATATAACTAAGATCAAACAGAAAATATCGATGTGGCTAATTTACACAGCTTACTAGACTTGATAATACTGTCGATCTTCAATATGAAAGTTTAACTTTGATTATAGTCAAATCATGGCACAACATTCATCGAGTGACTACAGTTGGGTCGAGTGGAAGTATTGGATGTGAAGTACTAATCAAGAGAGGATTCGTCTCCCTAGTTATATGAGATTAGTATCATGGTCAATTAAAGTCAACTAAAAGTGAAAGCCTTTGGCCAGAGCATTTCGGTTAATAATAATTATTATTATTGAACCAAGAAATTCATGTTTCGACTATAAAGTTGAATATGAATAATATTAAAATTTTGATCATTATCATATTGCATAAATCGGAAGTGATATAATTTTCACGAAGAGAATTGATGTAAATAAAAGTCATAAACTAGGTAACGCTTAATAAAGTAAAATTAGATTTTATTGAAGCCAAGTAAGTCATAAACTGGCAGTCAGTAACTTGACTACATGGAAACTGAACTTGCCGCAACCATACCCAGCGGACACTACATAGTATAAGTGGTACGTCTTGCCATCCAACTTGCCTTCTGATCTCCACAGCAACTTTTCTGACTTCGTTCCAGAATAATGATAACCTTAGGCTGCCGTGTGGAAAATTATGGGCACCCAGAGTTTAGAAAGGGAACAATAAATGCCAGGTCAGTCATGGGACTGGTGTGAGAACTTAAAAACAGTTATTTTCACAAAGAAAGAAAAAAAATCCGCTATACTTTTGGAAAATGAAACTACCGTAAGGTCTCCTGGCACACACACAATGCAATCGCACACTTGGGGGAGATTTCTCCTTATGATAGTCAAACATGCTTGATACGCAAAATCTTTTTGATATTATTATTAGCGCATAATATGGAAATCATTTCAAAAGTATAATATAAATCTTAGCCAGCATGGGTACCATTATATTATGCCTGCTATAGCTACTCCAGAGGAGGCAGGTTATACAATTGCAATCGTAAAGGGCTCGTATTGTTTTATTTGGATTTCCAACAATGGTCAGGCAAAGGAACTTCCTACACCGAATGGGATGTCTCTGGAGGGATGCCCTCAAGAACCAAACCGGATCTCTGCCAACACAAGGCCGGGTTACCTCTGTAACTAGGTAACATCTATTAGTATGTCATCCCTGATCGTTACCAACCTTTATCCCAGGATTCGCCAGCAAATAGCAACAACCACACAGTAAAATATCTAGGCTCCGTACCATGATACCACCTCTTATCCAGAAGAAAATGGACATACCCTAGGGGCACGACCCCTAATAGACTTCAACATTCATGTTTCGACCATTACCGGGTTGTGAGGTTTGACGAAGTCTCGTTCACAAAGCTACGCATTTCACAAAAGCCATACTTCGATCAACAAATGATCAGCAGCACTCAGCATGTCACACTACCAAATTGGGAGTATATCACTAATAACCATCAACTACATAACATCTGAGCTCGTGCGTCTCAGAGAAGGGTGTTAAGCTAAGAGAATGAATTCTCCGCCACCAACAGAAATGTATTTGATAGATATTAGCTCTATATCTCAAAGTGTAATGTCAGACATACAATCATACGAATCCGTTCCGGGTTCGAACGGAACCGAAGGCACTTCCAAAGAAGCCCTTCTAATCCGGGCATCTACAATTCTGATCGGACTCCCATCACATATGGAGATCTCTATACCAAAGCAACTCAGTGCAGAGTCATTCGACAGGTTATCCTATCATTCTCGAAAACAACTGGTCTTGACCACCGTCTACAAATGCTATCCATTTCGTCATATCACTATTCGGAATGGGTTATATGACACAAAGTCCTCTCCCGGCTAAACCGAATAGTGAGCGCTTAATTTAAAAACACGTGGATATTTCAATCACAAAGATTCATCATCAAGATTCGATATGGATTTCGGATAACCATCTAGAATCCGACTCCCTGTCGCATAGAAATTCAAATGCCATTTTAAGGCCAATATTGATAGTTGGTTATTTAACTATCAATAACCATTCACAACAATCACCAGATTTAAATAATTTTCCCAATTATTTATATTCAAAATATCTTCGCAAGGTATCTTTTCACACTTCAACCATTCGAAAATAAATTTCAAATCACTTTTCACATTTCAATCCTTTGAAAACAAATTTCAAATCACTTTCCTCACGTGGAATAAATTTCCAAATATTATTTATTTCCATCGAAAATTTCCCAAGTTCGAATACTTCAAAATAATTTAAAACACTTATCCAGAAATATATACTTGGAAACATTTAGAATAAAAACTATTTTAAAACACTTTATTTAAAACATTAGTTATGAAAATATTATACTAATATCTCATATAATAATTCAAGTCCAAACTAATTTTTTTTTAAATTATTATATAAAGTGTAATTATTAAAATATCTATTTTCTACCAATCTAAATCTTTAAATAATCACTTTTATAATTAATTAAATATTTACTTTAATGATTTTAATACAACTTAAGAAAATAATTTCTCCACAAACATCCTTTTTTAAAAACCAACTTTAAACTTTTAATTAATATTTGAAATCTACTTTAAAAACATACTCGGCTTTCCAGGGAAAACACACTTTCCATTTCAAAATGGTTCGTTTAATTCAATTAATAAATCCTTCTTGATTTATTTCAATTCACATTCCAAATCTGTAAATTTCTTTCAATACTTTTTAAAAATAAACTAATATTTTTTTTATTCCCTTTCCTTTATAAATTTCCATTGTGAATTTCAATTTTCAAATATCCATTGATATACGATTTTCAAATCGATTTCCAAATATTCACTTTTAACACCAAATCAAATTCCAAATTGATTTTCCGAACATTTATTTCAAACACCAAATAAAATTTCAAATTGATTTCCAAATTGATTTCAAACACCAAATTAATTTCCAAATCGATTTCCCAAAGATTTATTTTTAAACACCAAATCAATTTTCAAATTGATTTCCAAAATCATTTCAAACACCAAATTAAATTTAAATTTGATTTCTAAATTTATTTCCTTTTAAAATAAATCCCTTTATCTCTTTCAAACTATTTGAAATCTGAATTTTAAATAAATTCTCTAACTTTTATTTATTAAAAACTTCTTCCCATATTTTGGAATTAATTCGATAAGATTTCAAAATCAATCTTTACCCATTTAAATTCCTTCTTTTAAGTCTATCCAATTTTCAAAAATAAATTATTCTGTAAACTTCTACTTAAATTTCAAATATCAAACTTTATTTATTTCTGGTATCCTACGATACCAAAAATATATTCGGCTAAATCATAGCCTTCCATAATTTCAATCACAAGTATAATCACACACAGATTATAAATAAATCAACACACAACACATGAAACAAATTCAAATGTTCGAGGAATACAGTTGGATCCCTCCAACCTGTTTCCCTGCATCCATAGATGTTAGCACAACAATTAAATATCAATTCCACTTCGAGGTGGAATATCGCGGCATATGGGATTAAATAATATCATCCGCTATTATGCGGTGCATAGGGTCTCATCCGCCATATAATGCGGGAAATCAATCACTCCAAATACATATATAATACAAATTCCACTTCGAGGTGGAATATCGCGGTATATGGGTTTATATAATATCCTCCACTATTATGCGACGCATAGGGTCTAATCCAATACAACTGATAATAATTTATCATCCAAGCACACAATCAACAATTTTAAATTTAACTATTTAAAATTAAATTGGGAATTCCAATTGAGTGAGAAGATCTCACCTTTGCTTTTATTTTGCGATCCATTTCCAATCCCGATTTTGTCTTCACAGTATTAGACCTTGTATAACAATTATACAATTTATTAATATTCGAAATAAATCGAATAATCAATTTTCGTTTTAAATAATCAATGAACTAGTGATTTTATTTTAAACTAATACTTTTAAATTTTAAACCAATTTCTTTTTAATAAGTTGATTTAAAAATTTGAATTTAAAACTAAATTTCCTTTAATAAATCAAAATATACGCATGTGGATATAAATATACATGTATTTATTAACCAAAATTACTTTATGCCTTACCGAAAAAACATATTTTCCTTTTTCTGTTTTCTGCATATATATATAAAACTGCATTTTTTTCTCTGACTACTAAAAATACTGTTTTAAACCTTACTATTTTGGTTTTATTTTTTTCATATATATATATATATATATATATATATATATATATATATATATTTCCCACTATTTTACTGTGTATATATTATTAAATTAAAACTTGAATCAATTCATACCTTTACTCCCGATCGAAAGCCATCATCGATCGAAACCCTAGCCAAACAAGAGTCGCGAATGCTACCGATGACACTTTCGAAGCCATGCCTTACCTACATGCGCTGCCACCACGACTCGATCATAATACCCTCACGTGCGCAAGTGCACGCCACCGCTGCCGAGCTTGTGCTCGAGAACCCATGCTCGATTCGCCGGCCATTCGATCGCTTGAATTTTGGGAAGAGGCTCGGCCTCAATTTCTTTTTAAACGCGGCTATGGATTTTTATTTCGAGACTTGATTTATAACAAAGCGGATTGAAAGGAGAAAAAAATATGCAGGCGGCCATGATTTCTGAAGCCACTGTGCTTTTATTTTGAACAAAAATAGTCTTCGTTCATTTTTTTTCTTTTCTTCTCTCTTTGAACGAGATATAATTTTTTTTCAATGCGTGTAGAAATATTCAGAAGGAAGAAAACACGTGGATAAACATTTCTCAACGTGTCAATGCTTGAAACAGTAACGTGAATATATATATTTTTATTATTTTAAATTTAAATTCAAATTCAAATTGTTCTGATAAATGCAACTCAAAATCTCGATCTCCAAACAAGATATGCTGCCAGGCGTTTAAAATATTATACCCTCATTTCGAATGCAATGGAAAAGGTTCCAAGTCCAAATTCGATCATATGGAGAAGATAGCTTTTTGAACCAGTTATCGAATTGAATTTTCGATTTAATTTCAGCGCGTTTGCTTACCGTACGATCATATTACAACTCCGAATGCTACAAAAATTGAAATTCAACAACAATATGATATTACGGATCCAATGGAATTGGTTTCATCAAAATTCGAGGCTGTACCCCGGAAGGCTATTTTTAAATATCGATTTAAACGACTGAACAAATCATTTTCAAATTCAATTCTGAAGCTTCCATTATCTTCATATTATCGACATGAATTTCCTAAGCCTTTGAAATATTTTTAACCGGCTTAAAACTGAGGATTCAAATTTTTTTTATCCCAACTACAATAAGTTAAATTTAATAATTTAATCGCCAAATTCATAGAGTTATTTGAAATTCAAGTTAAATCAACTTCCTAATATTTAAAATCAATTAAATATTTCAATTTCAAATGTTGAAAATTCTAGGTCGTCACATCCTTCCCCCTAAAAGAATTTCGTCCCGAAATTACTAGTTAAGAAGAATGATCCTTAATCCATACATTATTTTCCCAATCCAAATAGTTTTAACTTTCCAAAACAATCTTTTTATTGAAAACCCATTATCGATTCAACTAACTTTCCAAAGTCCTCCATAGTTTCCAAACGACATTGTTTTCTTAACAATGAAAATTTAAATTCAAATTTTAAATCTCCAAAATTTTCTCAAAATTTTTGTAACTTCCTAAAAAATTTCCCCAGCGCCTCCTTTACGTGGCTAGTTCGGTACGACTACAAAATGCCACGATAGTCCCCCAGATTCAAAACGAAAACGAAAAACCAAGTGGCTAGACAAGAAAATCATCAAATTTCATATAGAAATTTAAATACATACCTTTTTATCGAGAAATTCTATTTATCTCCTGAAATCAAAATCCCAATTTATCCTTTATAACTTCGTACATCCTATTTAACAATAATGTTCAATTACAACATTCAAAATCATTTTTCACATTTCTTTACGAAAGTTTCCATATTCATTAAAGCCCGTACAATACACTTATATCATTCGCATGCAATAGCAAATTCGATCGCTCACTCGATCACAAAATTTCACTTTCGGACTAGTATCGTCCCTCCGACTTTCTAGTGTGGACATAGATCTGGTTTCTTGATCAGAAACCGTCATTCTCCTTGCATAGTCGTAGATTATGATAGAGAATTTCCAAAATCAACCAAAAATCCATATTCAGGCTCGCCGTCGAAAATCGAGCGAAAAATTCCAACTCGGATCGATATAATTATCTCGAAATTCTGTGCTCGAATTCTGGATTAGATCGTTATGCGAATAAAATAATATACGTACATCGAACGTATTTATTCCAATTGATTATTAACTTTATCAATTTACTTTTCTTTTATTCACATTTGATTTTCATTTCAACACACTTATTCACAATTGCCATTTCACAATTTTCCTGTTTAATCTTCATTCGATCATTAACTTATTAAACTCCAAATTTTTCTTAAGAATTTCACCATTCGTTTTCTTAAGTTCAATATAAATAATTTATATACTTCCTATATTATTTTCAATTTACCAGTTTGGTTTATAACCACTTATTTAAACTGGATTTCCCATTTCATATGCATTCAATTTACCTTTATTTACCAATATTAATTCAATTCGTTTCAACCCATATTTAATTCGACATTTTCTTAATTAGTTTCACTTACAAACTTTTATTTCAATACTTAGCTTTATTTATCATCAATCAAATTCAATTCCAATTCTAATTCAATTTACTTGCAAATTCGTAATGAACTTCATCATTCAATTTCACTTTCATTTACTTGCAATTATAAATTTATTTATTCATTCACAATTTTATTTTCCACCTTAATAAATTTTATTCCCTAACTATTTTTATCAGATTCCAGAGTCTTTCCAACATTTCAAAATCATTTTTGAAATCAATTCAAATTATCTTTTGAATTTCAAAACCCAAACCCAGTTTTGCAAACAACTTCATTTAAAAAAATTGGCAGCAATTCCTCTTTTAGAAACTCGAAAATGAACACCGATGATGTCGCAATCATCATCGGAATTATTTTCCAACGACCGAAAAGAGTTTAGTGCTTTTATCCCTTCAAAACAGTTTTCCAAAACCTTTGAAAACCATTTCTAAACTTCAAGGGAATTTAGTCTTTTCCAAATTCCAAAATTTTCAAATCCTTTCAAATTCTTTCAAATGTTTCTTTGGAATTCTATTTCAAACTATAAATCACATTTACAATTTATATTTACAAATCCCATTTGTATATAAATTTATTTCTTAACCTTTAGTTATGTTTTCAATTTCTTATTCGATAATCAATGATAATAATTTAATATTATCACTTCCTAACAAACAAGCAACCATATAATAATTTACGGAAAATTATTCCTTTCATATACAAAATAGTTTGGGTAAAATTATCTCATTTACCCGATTTTAAAACAATACTGTTTCGGTTTATTTTGTTTAAGAGTTTAGAAACCCCTATCGATAAAATGGCGTCGTACATATCGATCATAATCTATAAATACTCAACCGATAAGTCAATACAATATAAAAACACTTTTATATATCCACTAACAAATACGCGCTCATATCTATTATTACACTCAAACTCATTCTAGAGTACTACTGACTCTATCTCTAATGAGTAATCCTCACCAAAGCCAAGGTTGTCGCTTAACCAAATGCTCTGATACCACAATGTAATGACCCAATTTTTCGACGCCTGAGAGTCGACATCGATACGTCCACTGTATCAAAATGTCGCACAATCGAATGTCGAAAAACCGAATCGTTAGGATTAAAGACGAAGAAAACAGAAGAAGAAACAGAAACAATAACAGAATCTCACATTTCGCAGCAGAACAAATATAATAGATAAATGAATAATCTTTAAAAATAAAAGCACTATATCAGTTTATACATCACATTATCAGAGATAAAAAAACACAATACAACACTGGCAGTCGGTAACTTGACTACATGGAAATTGAACTTGCCACAACTCATATGCAGCGGACACTACATAGTATAAATGATACGTCTCGCCATCAAGCTTGCCTTCTGATCTCCACAGCAACTTTTTTGACTTCACTCTAAAATAATGATAACCTGACTCTAGGCTGCCCGTGTGCAAAATTATGGACACCCAGAGTTTAGAAAGGGAACAATAAACTCCAGGTCAGTCATGGGACTGGTGTAGGATCTTAAAAACAGTTATTTTCACAAAAAAGGAAAAGAAATCCACTATGCTATTGGAGAACGAAACTACCATAAGGCTTTCCGGCACACACACAATGCAATCGCATACTTGGAGGAGATTTCTCCTTATGATAGTCAAACATGCTTGATACGCAAAAAAAAATTAATATTATTATTAGTGCATGGTGTGGAAAACATTTTGAAAGTATAATATAAATCTTAGCCAGCGTAGGTACCATTATATTATGCCTGCTATAGCTACCTCCTAAGGAGGCAGGTTATACAATTACAATCGTAAAGGGCCCGTATTGTTTTGTTTGGATTTCCAACAGTGGTTAGGCAAAGGAAATTCCTACACCGAATGGGACGCCTCTAGAGGGACACCCTAAGAACCAAACCGGATCTCTGCCAACACAAGGTCGGGTTACCTCTGTAACTAGGTAACACCTACAAGTATGCCATCCCCGGTTGTTACTGACCTTTATCACGGGATTCACCAACAAATAGCAGCAACCACACAGTTAAATATCTGGGCTCCATACCATGGTACCACCTCTTATCCAGAAGAAAATGGACATAATCTAGGGGAGGCGTCCCCTAATAACCTTGCTGCAACATTCCTGTTTCGACCATTACCGGGTTGTGAGGTTCGACAAAGTCTCATCCACAAAGCTACGCTTTTAATAAAAGCCATGCTTCGATCAACAAATGATCAGCAGTACTCAGCATGTCATACTACCAAATTGGGAGTATATCACTAATAATCATCAACTACATAACCTCTGAGCTCGTACGTCTTAGAGAATGGTGTAAAGCTAAGAGAATAAATTCTCCGCCACCAACAGAAATGTATTTGATAGAAATCGGCTTTATATCTCAAAGTGTAATGTCAGACAAACAACCATACAAGTCCGTTCAGGGTTCGAACGGAACCGAAGGCACTACCAAAGAAGCCCTTCCAATCCGGGCATCCACAATCTCGATCGGACTCCCCATCACATATGGAGATCTCTATACCGAAGCAACTCAGTGCAGATTCATTCGACAGGTTATCCTATCGTTTTTGAAAACACCCCGTCTTCACCACCGTCTTCAAATGTTATCC
Organism: Allium cepa; assembly: GCA_030765085.1. Lineage (NCBI taxonomy): Eukaryota > Viridiplantae > Streptophyta > Magnoliopsida > Asparagales > Amaryllidaceae > Allium > Allium cepa. The sequence goes on along the minus strand of CM060946.1, from coordinate 154,332,015 downwards.
ATTTAACCATATCACTATTCGGAATGGGTTATATGACACAAAGTCCTCTCCTGGCTAAACCGAATAGTGAGCGCTTAATTTAAAAACACGTGGATATTTCAATCACAAAGATTCATCATCAAGATTCGATGTGGATTTCGGATAACCATCTAGAATCCGACTCTATGTCGCATCAAAATTCAAATGTCATTTAAAGGCCAATATTGATAGTCTGTTATTTAACTACCAATCAACATTCACAACAATCACCAGATTTAAATAATTTTCCCAATTATTTATTTTCAAATTATCTTCGCAAGATATATTTTTACACTTCAACCATTTGAAAACAAATTTCAAATCACTTTTCACATTTCAATCCTTTGAAAAATAATTTCAAATCGCTTTCCTCACGTGGAATAAATTTTCAAATATTATTTATTTCCACCAAAAATTTGCCGAGTTCGTGTACTTCAAAATAATTTAAAATACTTATCCAAAAATATATACTTGGAAACATTCAGAATAAAAACTATTTTAGAACACTTTATTTAAAACATTAGTTATGAAAATATTATACTAATATCTCATATAAAAATTCAAGTCCAAACTAATTTTTTTTTAAATTATTAGATAAAGTGTAATTTTTAAAATATCCATTTTCTACTAATTTAAATCTTTAAATAATCATTTCAATAATTAATTAAATAAATCTTTAGTTAAAAGATTTTAAAACAACTTAAGAAAATAATTTTTCCACAAACATCCTTTTTAAAAAACCAACTTTAAACATTTAATTAATATTTGAAAGCTACTTTAAAAACATACTCGGCTTTCCAGGGAAAATACACTTTCCATTTCAAAATGGTTCATTTAATTCAATTAATAAATCCTTCTTGATTTATTTCAATTCACATTCCAAATCTGTAAATTTCTTTCCACACTTTTTAAAAATAAACTAATATTTATTTTTAAAACGAATTTTCCTTTCCTTTATAAATTCCCATTGTGAATTTAAATTTTCAAATATCCACTGATATACGATTTTCAAATCGATTTCCAAATATTCACTTTTAACACCAAATCAAACTCAAATTGATTTCCAAATTTATTACAAACACCAAATTAATTTCCAAATCGATTTCCCAAAGATTTATTTTTAACACCAAATCAATTTTCAAATTGATTTCCAAAATCATTTCAAACACCAAATTAAATTCCAAATTTGATTTCTAAAGTTATTTCCTTTTAAAATAAATCCCTTTATCTCCTCTAAACTATTTAAAATCTGAATTTTTAATAAATTCTCCAACTTTTATTTATTAGAAACTTCTTCCCATATTTTGAAACTAATTTTATAAACTACATCAAAACAGCTATTTTGCAATGCTTATTTTTAGAATTCCTAACGGTTATTACTGTTACAAAATACCAATAATTATTTCTGTTGGTTAACTTTTTTACATTCATAACCGTTGGTATATTTTTCCATGGTGTAAATAAGATGAAGTCATGGGGTCAAATTTGTAATTACCATATTAAAACACATTCCTAACGCTCGTGTTACCCCGTTCTTTTTCCATCTTCTGTTTTGAGATTTCGAATCTAGAGTTTTATCTTTGCTCTTCTCCACTTCAACTCCCAAAATCCGAGTTAATTTTGTTGTCATGTCGATCCCCTTCTTTCGCTGTATCGCCATGATCTCCTCTTTGTAGGCTTTACTCCAGGCAAAGAAGAGAAGTCTTACTTGGTTAGGTAAAGGACTTTATTTCATGCATTTATGTGTTGATATTCAAGTATAACTGATGGTTTTGTTCGTCAATTTTTTTGTTTAATGGATATAGTTATTAATTTCACTTGGCTTATTTTGCATTTGAGAAAAAGAAGATGGATTTGTTGTTTGAATTTATTGATTTTGTTCATGATCGAACGGAGCACTAACTTTGACTTTACTACTCGAACCGAGCACCAAATTTCACTTTACTGTCAATTTTATCTCATGATGCTTTAGGGTACAAATATATAGTGACCAAAACGTAAGACTTCTTTTATGTATTAACAATTTTAAATAAATATTTAAATGCTAATTACTTTATTTTGTCTTAGAATAAGTACTATTGTGAACTTTTCATTTTTAGCCGCTTTTAAAATTTTAAGTTTGGACATATGTTGAGCAATTAGTTAAACATACAGTAATCTTTTTTAGTTGCTTTCAAATTTTAAAGTTTAGCTGCTTCATTTGTATTTGTTGTCTTATTACCTCTTTGTTTGCTTTCTGGAATATAAAAGTTATAGCAACTTCGTAGAAACCCTACACTTTAATTTGGCTCAAATTTATTTTATTTCTTTTTTGTTCCGATATGTGGGAATTTTTTTTAGTAAAATAAGTTCAATTAAAACACACACACACTCTTATTAAAGTACAGCACTATTAATGGAAATGATAGAAAACCAAATGTGTACATTCAAATTTAGTAGGCACTTGTATATCAAAGGAAAGAAATAAACAAAAAACACAATTTTCCTAAATTTTCTGGATTTCTATTTTGTGCAAAGGAGCTTAACTGACTTATTCACCAGGTTTCGATAACATTTGTTGTCAAAGCCAGTTGCAGATTAGAGATCTAATGGTATCAGATTGTTATCCCTGAAGCTTGAACTACTTGGACAGTTAGGCTTTCTTGTTTCGCTTCTAAAGCTTGTGCTCCTAGCTTTGCCAATGGTATGTGCACCTATGTATATCAATTATTCATGTCAACTGGATTTGTATATACAAGGAAAATGTAAACACGAATAAGCATAACAATTGAATGTAAACACGAATAAACATAACAATTGAACACAAAAGTTCTCTTTTAAAATTCAACGTAAAATACTCAAGAGTTAATGTGTCCACTTTCTACTTATAGAGAGGTTTGAAAATAAATTTTAGCTACTATGAAAACAATGATTCATAAAACATTTCTGTGTTAAATCATAGTTACACACTTTTAGCTAAATCCCCCAGAACCAAAATTATCGTAATGGTTACAGAGTTAAAAAAATCCATGGATAGACGTTCCTTTAGCCTCTCTCTTATAACCTTTCTCATTTTCATTATATATTTCCTACAAGCATAAAACAAATCATTGTTTGCACTTTCCATGCTATAATAATGACTTTATGTGCATGATATTGCATGGTTTCAAATATCTGGTAACATATGAGTTATATCACTCGGATAGAAAAGAAAATATACGGTGGCTTTTGAATTCTAAGGCAGGACTGATCTCAGAAGAATGATATTATGTTCAGTTTATTCTTGCATTTGTGTAGCAACCATACCTAAAAAAATTATGATATCTCAAATTCTAGGTAAATCCAATTTATCATTACTCGAGATGTATTTCACCAATTCCTTGCCTGTGTGAGTAATCAAAGATCGTAGAAATCTTCATGTAACTCGAATGGCACACTGCGGTAAGGCTACAAACACAGTTAGTGATTGTACAGATCTAACATTCATATGAACATAGGCAGTCAGTTATCATTATACATGACTAATGAACCTAAGATTTTCACACTTCTGATATAGAAGCACTTTCTAATTTTGTAAATCCTTTCTAGGATGTTGCTTTTTCTATGGTTTTTGATCCGAGGTAAGTTGCCGCTTGCTAGTTTTGCAACTCTTCCTATGTTTGTTGTGCTTGGATACATAATTGGATAAGATCATCTCAGTTCTTATCGGGTATATTTTTCAGTTTTCTATTATTTTTGAAGTTATATTGTAATGTGTATTTATAAAAAGGGTTAACATTTTGATGAGATGTATTTTATATAGTCATATGAGGAATTATTCAGCCTTGAATTAGGGAGTTTTTAGTTTAACGTAGTTTTCTACTTGGTTTATTGGTAATGCGTGTCTATATGTGTTTAAGTAAAGAAGTTGGGAGAACTTCGGGATTTAAAACCACAGAATCGTCCTATCTTTCATGAATTGCACATGGGAAATGTATTCAGTTTTAAAAGGCTAGAGGATAGAATCGAGAAAAATAAAAATAAACATCTATGGCTTTGAAATAAGTAACATAAATGTTGTATTATATGTCTTTTAACATTCATAAATATAGAGTATTTCAAGTTGGTTTAATATTTTGAAACTTTCTTACTTACAATTTCAATAGTTTTTAAGATAATTAAATTTGTAGTTGATGGATGTTGTTTTATTTTTCAATAGTTATATAAGATGCTGTAGTTCAGCATTTCTTCAATGCTTCACAGACATTTAGTTGGGAGCCATAATTTTTGTATCAAAAATTCTCAAATTGTATATTTTGATTCTTATATCAATATGTTTGGTAATACCAATGACCAATATAAAGAAATATAATCATAAGAACATAACATCTTATTTCAAAGTTAGAACTTTAAAAATCATCAAAGTTAATAGTTATCATGTTGTTAAGCCAAAGTAAGTAGTTTAATAGTACCTTTAAAATATTGAAGTCTCATAATTAAAACTAGGACTCGGGCTTTTTCTACTTAGCATTTAAAATTTTGTAAATGTTCCTCCTCGACTTAAAAATACCTTTAAAATGTTATTTTAGTGTTTTGGTTTTTTTATTTTAACAATGGTAGTTTTTTATATGACAATGGTAGTTTTAGATGTTTTATTTAAAAAACGTAGTTCAATAATATATGCTTTATTTATTAGATCTATACTCGCATTTTTCATCTTCTTAGAATATAATATTCAGAAATATTATGATATGTTTTGATGTAATATGTGTTTGACTTGTATTTTCTTCAAATCCAATAACGGTTTAGAACTACAAAGAAGCTCGAAATTACTTTTATATGTGTGTGATTCATATCAATCAGACAGTCAAGTTTTGGTTGCCGCTATGGATGTCGCGTAATATCACCATATCATTCAATCAAAGTAAGGTTTGTTGGGTTTTTAATAGTTTATTATGCAAACTTTATTGTTAAAGGTAGGTCATATTTTTCCATAATTAACCCAAATTATTCCTTTACTTTTAGGGATGAAGTTGCATCTCCAAGATGGTCAATGAGCTTGGGCAAGAAGATATACAATCATAAGGTAAGTTCGAGTTATAGTTAATGCAATCCATAAAGTTTGTTTTAGAACTATAATGTAAGTTTTCATATGTCGAATTTACCAAAACTCTGGATTATACAATGTTTTATAAGTAGGAGGCTTTTGACGGATGCAACTGGAATGGAACCAGTACAGTAAATAGGAAAACTAATTATGTAGGTTAAAGGGAGAAACAATTTGATGGTTAAAATTGTGAAAATTTGGGTGATCTATAAAATTGCAAACAAGGAGGATAAATGGTAACTGTTATTACTGTACAAATAGTGATATAATTTGGCTTGAATAAACTTGCATGGATGCATAAACAGTGCATATTATTTACTGGCCTAACTTACAACAAGAATGAACAGAAAAAGAAAAAATCATCTTCATGTAACATACCCAAATAGCTGCAAATCGTTAATACAGAAATATTGGTTATGGAATAAGTAGTTGCTGTATGCTGAATGCTAATTATGTTACTTTACTATCAAAAATTACATGGATAAACTTACTGGGCCATAATTTTATTTGCATACATGGTTAGCTATGACAGGTATTATCGTTGATATGTTCACTACTGTCTGTTATAAATAAATAACCAAACTGCTTTCAAGGGTAAATGTTGATTAGCTGAAATTGCTTTCCAGATGACAACAGCTATAGCAATATAGGACGTTCGCAGGGTGGTCAAAATCTTAAAAGCTCTCTCTGGGCATAAAAGCTTAGTCCAATTTTATGATGTATGTGAGTAGCTTTTATAAATGTGTACATAATTATAGAGTTTGTGTTCATCTTTATAGTCTCTACCATCCATTCATTTGGCTTTCTTTCTGTTAATCTGTTATTCTGTTTAATGGAACCGATTCTCATACAGGCATCAGCAGCTTGCTCACTGTTAATGTTATTTAATTAGCTTGCATTAGATGTTGACTGTTAGTTACTATTGATTTATTTCATACAACGTGTTATTTCCCTCAATTCTATAACTCTTTTTTACCCTACTTATACTGTGCCCAGGTAGAGAATTGTTAGAATTTTATCTAGGCAATTGCACAGCAAAGAATATAAATTTGTGATATTAGTTTATTTATTATGGTATAATAATTCAACTAGAAAGTTCTTACATTAGTGTTTAATATCTTTAGTTATTTAGTATTCAGTATTTGCTGAAACTTGCGTATGAATTAATTTTTCTTTCATGTACATCAATATGTTTGTCACTGGGTATAAACATGTGTAACATATGAAAAATAATGGGCTTTTTAAATTGAACTAGAAAGTTCTAGATTTTATAGTGATTTTATTTATATCTTCACAAAAATATTGCATTACCAATACAATCCATGTGTAGCATGAGTTAACATCAAGTGCCCCAATAAAACTAAAGAAAACTTCTATTTATTTGCACAATAATGTTTTGTTGCATCATTATCACCTAATATTTTTATTTATTTTTTATTCGAACGAACAAACTGCGCATTTAAATAACCACAAAACTAGCCACGGTCCAGTGAAGTTAAATAAATGGTAGGATTTGTAACAATGAAGCTTCGCCATTATATACTTATGCCCTAAACTTATGCCGCTACAACTTATAACGGCTAAGTATTCCCCGTTATAAACTTATAGCGGCTTATAGCGGCGAAAGCTTCATCGTTATAAAAAATAGCCACTGTTTATAATTGAAACTGAGTATTGAAAAGTATTGCAAATTGAAACTGAGAGTATTGCTTCTGCTCCTAGGAAGTAAGTTGAATGCAATTTAATATTGATGCAATTAGGAATTCACGAATCTAAATAACAAACTAACGTTTTTTCGACTGCAGAAACAACGGAAAGGGAGGAACAAATCCTTCAAATATAGATCGGTGGGTGCTTTAAATCCTTTTCCAGCGTCATCTTTGTTTTCTCCTCCTTTGTTGACAAAAATCAAATATTGCATCATTCAATGGTGAAGGTAAGACTAAATCCGTATTTAATTAAGGTTATCTGTTTTTTTTGACTGCGCATACTTTGCTTATGTTATTTTATTCCTTAAAATGCTTCTAATTGATATGTACTACTGTTTTTATGAGGTATCACACAGTATTGATGACATATTTACTCTTAGGGACAACTAATGTGTTGTTAGTAAAATAATGTGGCTTATCCTTTATTTTAGTTCCTTTGTACGTAAAATTTATACACATGTTGTACGATGTTTGAAGATTTTACTATGCTTGAAGATTTTGCTAACCACGTTGTACGATGATATGGGAATATATAGACCTTCATAGCGCTATTAACGGCAGCGCTAACCGACAAGCAACTTTCAGCACTGGGAGAGCTCATGTATCAGGTATTAGTTGTCTAATCATCTTCTGCTAAAAGGGATATTTATTTTACTGTCTGTAACAACCCGCATATTTATCGATTTTATATTTAAATATTTTATTTAAATATTTTATCGTTCGTAGGATTTTGGTCCGAAAAGCTACTTTTTGCAAACAGTTGAATTGGGACTCGAGACCACCCCCATTGAGTTTAAAATGTCGTTTGCGACCTTTTTGAGTATAACCTTCGATATGTTTGGAGATAGTTGATTTTTGCTACTTTTTCCCGCTTATGACTTTGGTTTGGACTGCACCCTTATTAGCTCAGCTCAGCCCCCTTCTCTTCATAACTTCTCCTCTTCATTACTTCATAATTTCCTAATACATTCAAGCTTCATCAAAAATGGTGGAAGAGAATGGGAAATAGAAATTCCTAAGCCCTAGTTTCCATTAGCAAATCCATCTTCTTGCTCCAAACTGAAGTGAACCCATTGGTAAGCATCTCCTTCATCTTCTCCAACTCATTCTCTCTTTGATTTCAGAAAATTCCTAAACCTAATTTAGGAAATGTTTCTCTTTTAAGCTTAGATTGAAGCTTCTAGAGTTGTTATTGAAGAGGAATTGATCTTAACTTGTTTTTAAAGCTTCTCCTTCATTGATTTGGGTTCAAAGGTGAGATTTTTATCTCACATCTTTGTCTATAATTATCTTCGATTGTTAGGTATGAATTCCTAACGTATATTCGTGTGCAATTGATTTTGGTTTGGATTGATTTTGTGTAAATTCCAATTTTTGGTGTTTTGGTCTAATTTATGAAAATCCTATTATGGATATTTGGACATTGATATTTGAGGCGTATCGAAGAGCCGTTTAGGCTGGGTTGTCGTTCGACGTAATTCCTAGTCATCGCCATTTGCTCGTTCGATCGTTTCCGATATTCGTTTGGCCATTTTTGGCCTAGGTTCAGGGAATATCCTGAACCCCAGATTCAGACGTCTGGAACGTAATATTCAGACGCCTGAATATTGTTCTGGGAAGATTTCTATTCCCAGATTCAGACGTCTGAATATATGGTATCAGACGTCTGAATTGGTTCATTTGGAACCAGAAAGGAAATAGGCTAAAAAGTGCCTATTTCAGACGTCTGAAACACTTGATTCAGACGTCTGAATTGTGTTCTGGAAATCTTTATATTTCCAGATTCAGACGTCTGAACCACTTGTTTCAGACGTCTGAAACTGCAGTGTTTTGCCTATTTGCCTATTTGCTTGAGAATTCCAATTTAAATCGATTCGTGATGATCCTATTTGTTGTTATCATTTATTATGCCTTTGATGACTCCTTTTTAGGGATTTTTGAATATCCATTTCGATGGATTCTTTATCGGTTTCTTTGGATTTTATTCACGTCTTCGAATGTGAATTACTGAATTGATTGTTATTACAATCTTCTTTGTGATTTGTCACTTTAAAAATATAAAGGTTTTCTATACTAGTAGTAAATATCAAAACTCTTTCATCAAACGATTTCAACTCTATTTTCAATAACAAAGATCTTTTCTTAAACCGTTTTCCAATATATTAGTATATACAAACCTTTACCTCACTCGTATGAGAAATCTAATTAAACGACTTAGTAAAATAAGTAGTATGAAACGCTTGCGTTTACTTCGTCGGTTAATTCTTGGACTTGTTCGATTGAATCTCTTGTGACAATTTTCTAGTGGAGATCTATAATTTGTTCGTAAATATTTAAGTTAAGCTAGTGGTTATGGGACATGAAGCTAAGCTCATATATTTACTAGCTTATTGTAATTAACACTTCTCTGTGATCATGACGATCATTTTTATGTTTTAGACTAGCATTGTGCGATGTCTTTTGACTTGGTCCATCGGATGTCACGCTGTACGACGTCGATGCTCCGAATTATTTGATTCATTGGATGTACCGTTTGCACTACATCAATGATATGCTTTTGATACATTGGATGTACCGTTTGCACTACATCAATGTTTTTGCTTTTGATTCATTGGATGTACCGTTTGCACTACATCAATGATATGCTTTTGATACATTGGATGTACCGTTTGCACTACATCAATGTCTTTGCTTTTGATTCATTGGATGTACCGTTTGCACTACATCAATGATATGCTTTTGATACATTGGATGTACCGTTTGCACTACATCAATGTCTTTGCTTTTGATACGTTGGATGTACCGTTTGCACTACATCAATGTCTTTGCTTTTGATTCATTGGATGTACCGTTTGCACTACATCAATGATATGCTTTTGATGCATTGGATGTACCGTTTGCACTACATCAATGATATGCTTTTGATGCATTGGATGTACCGTTTGCACTACATCAATGATATGCTTTTGATACATTGGATGTACCGTTTGCACTACATCAATGTCTTTGCTTTTGATTCATTGGATGTACCGTTTGCACTACATCAATGATATGCTTTTGATACATTGGATGTACCGTTTGCACTACATCAATGATATGCTTTTGATGCATTGGATGTACCGTTTGCACTACATCAATGTCTTGGCCATCCTTTTTATTGTGATTTCTGGATTTCATGTGTTGATTTCTGGAATTTATGTTTCACCAACTTTTACGATGGGCATTGATATATATGTCAATTATTGTGGCTTGGTGAATGAAATTAGGAGTATGACATTCCTTTTTATCTTGAGTAGATTATTGTGATATTGATTAATCTCTTGTTGATTTTCAATTACTTATTTATCACAGCTTGGCTTTGTGATTATTATATGTTTATGTCATATCTCTTATTATATATCACTTCATCTGATATTTATAGCTAGACTGATCCGTTTATTATTTTCTTCTTAACTAATACTCGGGTCAGACTGAGATTTTACAGGTGCTTCCTCATGGCTTCCTATCTGGAACCATCTTCTGAATTTTGGCTAACTACTCTAGTTTAGTAGTTTTTGTTGTATACATTTGAGATACAGACTCTATGATGTATACTTATTCTTTTGTCTAGCACTTGTATCTATTCTTTTTGATATTGTGGATCTTATTTGACCACTATTCTGATATACACTTTCATGTGTAATATTCATATCTATTTCCGCCTTTGTGATATGAATTGTCTGTGACTGATTTATGTTATGTTTATTTCTATATTTGTTTCTGAAGATATTATAGCCACCGTGTAGTAGCTTTGAGTTTGTGTCGGTATGTCGGATTTCCCTCTTGATAAGAAATGCATGTTATACTATCTGACATATCGATGCTCGCGCAAAGCAATTACATGGATGGTCGCTCCTCAACAGCCTTATTCTCCGTGCTAGTTGACAGGATTCTCAGCAATGTTCTTGGCTAGCGTGGGTATAGAGGTGGGGGGTCACAGCTTGGTATCAGAGCCAAACTTCGGAACATTATGGAATATTATAACAAGGATCATCGTCCTAAGTCCATCTTAGGAGTCGTGCTTTAGGATTTTATTCGGGTCTTCGTACCGTTCTATCCTACTTTCTTTTATGATTCCTTGTTTTATCTATCAAGATTGCTTGATATTTATTTTGAGAATAACTTTTCTCCTTCTTTCTTTCTTAAAGAAGAGAAATGGTTAGACCAGGCCGTCCCAGCGTCGATCAATCTAGTTCTACTCCCCAGGATGGAGTATTTATGTCTGCTCAACAACTTTTGGATCTTGTAAAGAATCAAGAGTTTATCTATGCTTTGAGTAAGAACCCCGAAATGGTTCTACCTTTGAAACTTGAAGTTTCTTTTAATCAGCTTGTGGATGTTACTCTTCTTCATGGAGAGGTTGGTAAAGGAAGTGTTTGTGATATTGGGACTTCCAAGAAGAGGCATATTAAGTTCAAGAGCCTTAATCCAAATAAGAGAGTGAAGCAAACTACTTTTGTAGAGAAGACTCCAATCCCTAATCGTGGAGGATGCTACAATTGTAATTCTATGGAACACTATGCGAATATGTGTCCAAAACCCCATTCTTGTCGCTATTGCAAGAAACCGGGTCATCTTTTATCTGTGTGTCCCAAACTTTTGAACAAGGACATGAGAAAGCTAAATATTGTGCAAGCCCCTAGCAACTCTTCTCTTGGTCAAGGTATTTTTCACTCAATCCTTGATGGCATTGTTTTATTTTGTGATCTTCTTATTTGAGTTCTTTTTTATATGGGTTTCATCTCACTATTTTATATCAAAAGAACTTGTCGATTCTTTTTCTTTGAAAATATTCTGCGCTTGATGACTTCTTTGAGGATTGCGAATCCGGATGGTAGATCCGCAACACTCAATTTGCTTTCTTTTAATGTCGAAACTATTTTATGTGATTTTTCTTTCCGAGCCAATATTTACTTAGGCTCCGGAATTGATTTGTGCGATAGGATTGGCTTAATCATTAATGAAGCTTATATCCTATTTTCTCGAGTGGACTATTCATCTTTGACATTTTCAATCTGTTAAGCAGATTTCTATTTTTCCTTTATGATTTTGATTCCAACTTGATGGTCTCATTTTATTCCTTAAGTCCACTTATAAGGAAAGTGTTATTTCTCTCATTCATGTAGTTAGAGAAATTTTCCGGAATCTTTGAGCTTGTCTTAGGATTATCACCTAGGTAATCTTTTGTGTGGTGCTAAGGTCATTTCAGTTTGACCTTACCACCGATTTTCATTTGCTACGAGTTGCGGAAGTTAGCATTCCACTTACGCACTCTGCACTCGTTATGATTCCTATGAATGAATTATTATGTCATTCAGTTTGTCCAGCTTATTTCATCCATTTTATAAATCGAATATTCTATGAATATTTCGATGAGACCATTCTTTTATTTATTGATTTTTGGATGGAAATAGCAATTTAAAATTTTGCAAAATCTTTTTCATAAGATTTATTTAGAAGTATAACTGGATTTTTGTTCTTAAAACGAACAAAGAATATTCTTAGAAGTTTTTGAGAAACTTACTTATCCTATAGAATATGATTTTGTGATTGTATTGCCCATTTAGTGTTTTAAGAATTCTGGTCGATGCGCTTGATCAACGTTAACGATGAGAATCTCCTAAACGCTTTGATGAGACAATCAGACACAATATATTGACTTGAAAATAGTAAATTTTTCTAGAAAGATTATTACATAATGATAAAGGTAATTTTGAAAGTTTTAACTTTTCGGGAAAGAAGGTTATTTAAAAGAAATTCTTTCTTTTCGATACTCTTGTTCTTGTGATTCCTGAAGGGGAACCAAGACTTTGCTATTTGTACCGATACTAGTCGTATTGGTTTGGATGCCATTCTCTTGCAAAGGAGAACGTGCTATCACTTGTGCTTCTAAATCTTTATAGCTTATCGAGCCTAGTATGACACTCATGATCTAGTGCTCGCGGCTATTGTTTTCGCTTTTAGAGTTTGGCATCATCATTTTTGGATGAGAAATCTGTTCTCTACCCCGATCATAAATCTTTGGGATAATTATTTTCTCATATGGAACTCCATGTTGACTCG